>CM046878.1:502547257-503870177 GCA_025667525.1 Glebionis coronaria
TTTTTGGAAATTAAAGAATAATACTATTATATAAGCACTCACATTTTAATATATAAAATGTAAATAAAAACCCACTAACTTATAAAACTTATTTATATAAATATATAAAAGGTGTAATAAGTGTATAAATGATGAAAATGGAAACTTGTTAAGTTTTATAAGTTATAAAACTATAAACATGATTTTTACTACTTTTTCGGCTATTGCCGTAAAATTAACGTTTTTATTAAATAAAACTTAGATGGTTGGACCCGTCTAATGAAAACTTTATAAAACTTATATAATGATATATAGACATGTATAACAAGTAAAAACCGATAAAACCCGAACTTTAGGGCATACGGACATTAACGAGCTAAGTAAACATATTGGACTAATAATTGGACTAAATAAGATATAAACTTGTAAAAAGAAATTATTGGGCTTAACCCATTTGGGCCCAACTTGAAAATGTATGTACTGATAATATAAGTACAAAATGGACTAAAATAAGTTAAATAACTTATAATGAGCTTATTGTACTTAAGATACGTAATTGGGTAAAACTAGTAAACTAGTATAAAAGTTATCGACATATAACACTAAAATGGGTAAACGAGAATATGTAAACCCACTTGATCATCATATATATATAATCATCATATGTATACATAATTGATATTTTTATAAAGTCATTGGACAAACATCTAAGACCGAGTATTATTTGTCTAGGTTTCCGTGATTGAAGCACGTACCGTACGTCCGAATTGCCGATAACCCGCCTTCCCACATCAACGTGAGTTCATAGCCTCGCACTCTTTTAAATGTTTTTATAAATGTTTTATAAACCCGCGAGGGAGATAACATGTTAGTTTTTATAAAAGTTTGGACACCATTTGTCCCGATTGTTTGTTTATTGATTTTGGACCCGAATGATTGAATGACCCGATTGTATGACCCTATGAATGATTAAAGGACCCGATAGATGAAATTTAATGGATTATTAAAGTTAGGTTATGTCACAAAAAGTCCCATTAGCATGAATTGTGAACTACCAGGAGTTGGTAGACGCTTATGCATTTAATAGTACTATTTGGGGACGATCACCCCAGTTCGCGCCTTGACGGTTGATCCCCGTCGTGCCACATTGATTGGTAAGCGAATTTATGTATGAGAAGATTTCCAATAGCGTGACCTTTGTGACGACACGCTACTTTCGATGGGCAAAATTGGTATCGGGTTAGCTACCCGTTTTGGTTTAGTAAGGTAACAATGTCATGCGGCTTATAATAATCCAAATCACCGAAATACTATTAGACGCTTCGAATTACGATGTATTGCCTGACTAGCAATACAGGGTCATACTATTGATATTATGTTTGTGTTTTGGTTTTCATAACCATATTCATATAACGGTTTTTATTTGATTTTATACAACGTCATAAGACGTATTGTATGAGGTTTTTACGACATTGGCTCGTATAATGATTTTAAGGCAAATGCCTATATTATGATTTTCGATAAGGATTTATATAAAATGACTTTGGCTATTTTATGGCCTATTACAAAGATTTGTATAAAACGATTTTGGCTATTTTACGGCCTATTACAATGATTTGTACGAATTAATTTTTGGTACTAATTTTATACCAAAGTTATATTGATGGAATTTATTAAACTCTATGAATTCACTCGGCGTTATCGCTGACCTTTTCTTTTAACATGTTTTATCTCAGGTACTTGAAGGTAATTCTCGGGAAGACGACAAGAATTCATGGCCCGCACCTAAACTATATTTTCCATTCAAATACTTTGTAAAACTTTGTATGAAATATAATGACTTGGGACCTATGTAACTTTGATGTTTATGAATGGAAATAATTTATTATTAAACGACGCGATTTTTATGCGTTGTCTATGATGTGAGTAATGTGCTATCCCGTAACACCAACTAGTCTTCCGCTGAACTGAGTTGTATAAATTTGGGGGTGTTACATTGGGTGTACGAATGGTGTCAGAAATGGCTTCGATATAATTGAGTTCGATTGTTTAATCGTTATGTATGAAACATCTCATTGATGTCGGTATGATTAGCTCTTGTTACTGTCGAAGGATTCTGGGAATCTACTTAAAGATTCAGAGTTGAGGATTTGACTTCATTAGAATGGTGTATAATGGCAGCTCGAGGCATGAATGATGTTGTGATGAGATTAAATGGTTCTAGGTGATCTCATGAATGAAAAAGGGTATCCTAGTGATTAAAATGGTGTATTGAAACTGATTAAAAAAAATAATCAGCAAATGGGCCTGGGAGTAACTTATTGGTTGTTGAAATGATCAGAGAATGTGATACATCTGACCCAACATGGACTATAGCTAATGGCCATATCGCTGGACCTGTAGCTGTGTGTACCCAGCTGCTAAACTCAAATCAACGGTTCTTTTTACCAGCGACCCCTCAATGAACCCTCAGGTTAGAGACTACATTAGATAAATTCTGAACCCCCACCACAAGTCTCTGGAACATCAGTCTGGACCCCCCCAGCAGATGTCACCCCTACCTGCTGTGAACCCCATGATCAGCGACCTCTGTTGCTGGACCCTCTAAACTTCAGTCCAGTAATCCCTTGGTCATTGAACCCCCAGTGAACAATTGTCATGAAACCGATATAGAGTTTTGAACCCTCTGGTCAGTATCTTGAACCCACATCAAACCAGCGAACCGAGTCAGCAAACCAGATCAGAGACATAGATCAGCTGAAGAGATGAACCATCTTCTCTGGACCCATCAGCATATTCTGGACCCCTGTCCCCAAGTCCATGAACCCTCTGTCTCTGGACCACCAGCAGACTGAACCATCAACAGTTCTGGACTTCAGCAAAGTCTGAACCTTATCCAGTTAGTACTGGACCCTCACCAGATTTGAACCTTCAGCTGTTCTGATCCACCAATGTTCTGAACCACCAGCAGGTCTGAACCAACTGGTCTGAACCATCATTAGTCTGAACTACCAGCAGGTCTGAACAATCAGAGGTCCGATTCACAAACTACCATTAAAGCAGAACTCTAAGACCTTAATCATGACAATACCTAAACTATGGCAGCCAAAGATTTGAGATCGGTTGTAATGCAAGGGCGTTTGATTGAAAGTTCTGTAGCACATCGATGGAGTTTAAATGGTGAAGGTTAGGGTTTGAATGATTGATGAACAAAGTGTGTATTGATGCAAAAGCTGCTTATACGCAACTTTTGAGGGGGAGAGAACACACACTTATCAAAGTGTTTACACACTCATCGATCATCATTAGGTACACGTACACTTATACTTCTACTCTTGATCGTGTATTCATGTATAACCATACAACCTGACGCCAAAACCCTATACAACACCAATACCCTCACCAAACCCAAAACAAAACCCAAAAAAAATAAAAATTCACCTTCACAAAAACAAAACCTTCTCATAACTTTCAGGGATTTAGATTTATGATATGTGAACTTGTTTTATGGAACCAAGTCCCTGGGTACAATATGACATCAGAAGTTAGTAGTTGAACACCCTTGTAGAGCCACACCAAGTACTACTGGCACATACCAGCAAAGGTTCGAGTGCAAGACACTCAATATGCTATCTTCAGAGCCTTTAGCATTTGAAGGACTTGGTCACTCAGGAACTATTTCCTCACACAAAGATAAAGAAAGAATATACCTAAGACAAAGTCCAGGAATCATGTCATCTTCACAAAGCCTGAAGCCTCATTCAAGACTTGGTCAATCAGGTACATGTCATTACCTCAAACCAAGGCAAAGAAACAAGACGACATCTGGGCTATTTGTATACCTCTAGTAGTCCTAAAAAACAATCAGAAACTCTCCTCTTTCACATCAAAAGCTTGCACCACGAGGTCACCATCAGAGGACTGCACCCATCAGAGGTCACCATCAGAGTTTTGCACCCATTAGAGGTCTCCACCCATCAGAGGTCACCACCCATCAGACGTCGCCACCAGAGCTCGCACCATCAGAGGTGTACCCAGAGGTCGGCCACCCATCAGAGGTCACCACCAGAGCTTGCACTATCAGAGGTGTAACTAGAGACCTCTGGACATCAGGACCTCAGGTACTCATTTGTTGCAAAAAAAAGATTCAAAGACTTATTTTTTTCATACCTAAACTTTTATAAAAAAGATTTCAAAGGTTAAGTGATTTTAAAATGTTAAAAGTCAGAAGTTTTACAACATCAGAAGTTTTTTTTTTCAACATCAGCTCTTGAGTTTATAAACATAAAGCCAATCCGAGTAAAGTCGGAACAGATAGGAAGAATCTCCTTTCCTTAAGGCTAAAGCATCACAAATCCTTGAACGGGATGGCCACAGGCTGAAAGTTCACCAAGTGTCTGTTTCACCACCACACCAACAAATGGTTATCAATTCACCATGTCTAACCAAAAAGAAAGAATTGGCTATTCCGGAGTTAACGGCTAACCGGTAAAGAATTATCAAATCCGTTCATGGCTGATAGTTTGCCAAAAACTATTGAACCAGCTAAGTTGGTTAAGCCACAAGGTTACAACTTGTGGCCACAGGGGTATTGAAACACCCTCATAAATCTAAGGTTCAAATCTTAGTATCAAAGCAATTTGATCAAGGGATTCAATCTCTGAAATGGTGAATAGCAGGAGTGTGTAATGGTTTCAAAAATCACTTCTTGGGAAGCATTTTTTGAGGGGGAGAAAGACACACTCCCTGATGTAGACACATCCCTGATGATTGAACCTTAGATATATCCTCACCATTCCATACAACACAACCACCCGATTACTACCATACAACCTCTCAAACCACACCAAAACAACAAAACCAATCACATACCAAAAAATAAATTTTTTATCCAGAAGCATCACAAAAGAAACCCCCATCACATTTCATTAATAGGTATCAACGGGTATCTGGTGAATGTTTGAAGAAAGTAATGATGAAGCTGGTATTGGTATTGTGTTTGAACAAGTTAGAGGTGTTATCGAATGAAAGAAGTTGGTTACGGGTAAAAGAGTTGTGCATAGCTGATGATATCAGATGTAGTGAACTAGTGTTCTGGAATTCGATGGTATACTTGGGTAATTAATAGTTTGGAGTAAAGTTCATGCCGTGTCTGATCACCACTGTTTGAAGCAAGTCTCTAAAACACCAAGATTATCTGACTAGCTGAAGATGTTCATCAGAGATGACACAGTCATGAAGATGAAGATCTGGTCTGAACACTGTTACACTTTTTCAACAACAAAGGATCAGAAGATTGTTATACTTATTATGTCACTTTGTTGTATCTTAGTATGTAAGAAGAAGCCGTTATGCTCACTTACTACTAAAAGAATTAGGCTATATTTCTATTCAAATAGGGGGAGATTGTTGGGCCAATTTAGAGCCTAAATTGTCCCTGTACTGATTTGAATGAAATATACCCTAAGTATTTTATAGGTCGGTAAACTCATGATAGTTTGCCGAGGCATCCTCAAGATGTTCTTAGAAGTCCACAGAGACTCCTTCACTACTGCAGCGGATCTGAGCCAGTGAAGACAAGAACCAAGATCAGGATGATGGAGTTAGTGAGTAATGACAATGACTCACTAATTCCCGAAGACCATCTCTGATATGAAGACCTGAAGTATTTATACTGAAGACATAGTGGGAACTTCCTTTGGTGAAAAAGGAAGAATATAAAGTGCAAGGTGGTTACTTAACTTTATTGAAGCTTCCAAAGGAAGCTTCACTTTCCGACTATATATAGTGATCTCATGACTTAGAGTTTGGTACTGATTTCCACCACCAAAATACACATAGTGTTAGTGTTAGTATTCCCCCCCCCATTGGTTCTTTCCTATCTTGTAACAATGGGAGTTTAGTTTGTCATCATCACCCGATTGTTATTCCGCAAACAACCGGGAAACACTTGTATATTTGTTGATTCATAACTAATAAGATATACAAACGATGAAAAGTACAAGCTTGTTTTATTAGTTAGTCAATTGGTTAATTGTGCATATTGTTCTTCGTAGTTCTTCAGAGACTCGATATGTGCACAAGATTAGTCTCAAACCAAGGCAAAGAAAGAAGACAACATCTGGGCTATTTGTATACCTCCAGCAGTCCTAAACAACCATCAGAAACTCTCATCTTTCACATCAGAAGCTTGCACCACGAGGTCACCATCAGAGGAATGCACCCATCAGAGGTCACCATCAGAGGTTTGCACCCATTAGAGGTCCTACCCATTAAAGGTCGCCACCCATCAGAGGTCGCCACCCATCAGAGGTCGCCACCAGCGCTCGCACCATTAGAGGTGTAACCAGAGGTCGGCCACCCATCAGAGGTCACCACCAGAGCTCGCACCATCAGAGGTGTAACCAGAGACCTCTGGACCTCAGGACCTGAGGTACTCATTTGTTGCAAAAAAAATCAAAGACTTATTTTTTTCATACTTAAACTTTTATCAAAAATATTTCAAAGGTTAAGTGATTTTAAAATGTTAAAAGTCAAAAGTTTTACAACATCAGAAGTTTTTTTTTCAACATCATCTCTTAAGTTTATAAACTTAAAGCCAATCCGAGCAAAGTCGGAACATATAGGAAGAATCTCCTTACCTTAAGGCTAAAGCATCACAGATCCTTGAATGGGATGGCCACAGGCTGAAAATTTACCAAGTGTCGGTTTCACCGCCACACCAACAAATGGTTATCAATTCACCATGTCTAACCAACAAGAAAGAATTGGCTATTTCCAGAGTTAACGGCTAACCGATAAAGAATTATTAAATCCGTTCATGGCTGATAGTTTTCCAAAAACTATTGAACCAGCTAAGTTGGTTAAGCCACAAGGTTACAACTTGTGGCCACAGGGGTATTCAAACACCCTCATAAATCTAAGTTTCAAACCTTAGTATCTAAGCAATTCGATCAAGGGATTCAATCCCTGAAATGGTGAATAGAAGGAGTGTGTAATGGTTTCAAAAATCACTTCTTGGGAAGCATTTTTTGAGGGGGAGAAAGACACTCCTTGATGTAGACACATCCCTGATGATTGAACCTCAGATATATCCTCACCATTCCATACAACACAACCACCCCATTACTACCATACAACCTCTCAAACCACACCAAAACAACAAAACCAATCACATACCAAAAAATCAAATTTTTTTCCAGAAGCGTCACAAAAAATAACCCCATCACATTTCATTAATAGGTATCGACGGGTATCTGGTGAATGTTTGAAGAAAGTAATGATGAAGCTGGTATTGGTATTGTGTTTGAACAGGTTAGAGATGTTATCGAATGAAAGAAGTTGGTTTCGGGTAAAAGAGTTGTGCATAGCTGATGTTTAACATCAGATGTAGTGAACTAGTGTTCTGGGATTCGATGGTATACTTGGGTACTTAGTAGTTTGGAGTAAAGTTCATGCCGTGTCTGATCACCACTGTTTGAAGCAAGTCTCTGAAACACCAAGATAATCTGAGTAGCTGAAGATGTTCATCAGAGATGACACAGTCATGAAGATGAAGATCTGGTCTAAACACTGTTACACTTCTTCAACAAAAAGGGTCAGAAGATTATTATATTTATCATGTCACTTTGTTGTATCTTAGTATGTAAGAAGAAGCCGTTATGCTCACTTACTACTAAAACACTTAGGCTATATTTCTATTCAAATAGCGGGAGATTGTTGGGCCAATTTAGAGCCTAAATTATCCTTGTACCGATTTGAATGAAATATACCCTAAGTATTTTATAGGTCGGTAAAATCATGATAGTTTGCCGAGTCATCCTCAAGATGTTCTTAGAAGTCTACAGAGACTCCTTCACTACTGCAGCGGATATGAGCCAATGAAGACAAGAACCAAGATCAAGATGACAGAGTTAGTGAGTAATGACAATGACTCACTAATTCCCAAAGACCATCTCTGATATGAAGACCTGAAGTATTTATACTGAAGACATAGTGGGAACTTCCTTTGGTGAAAAAGGAAGAATATAAAGTGCAAGGTGGTTACTTGACTTTATTGAAGCTTCCAAAGGAAGCTTCAATTTCCCACTATATATAGTGTTCTCATGACTTAGAGTTTGGTAGAGATTTCCACCACCAAAATACACATAGTGTTAGTGTTAGGATTTCCTCCTCCTATTGGTTCTTTCCTATCTTGTAACAATGGGAGTTTAGTTTGTCATCATCGCTCAGTTGTTATTCCGCAAACAACTGGGCAACACTTGTATATTTGTTGATTCATAATTAATAAGATATACAAACGATGAAAAGTACAAGCTTGTGTTATTAGTTATTCAATTGGCTAATTGTGCATATTGTTCTTCGTAGTTCTTCATAGATTCGATATCTGCACAAGATTAGTGGACCAACAACTAAAGAAAATGCTTCCTTTTCCTTGATTATATGTTCCGTGCATACAAGTTTTTATTCTTTTGAAACTTAGTTTGTGCTTAATTTCATGTTTAAGGGAATAAGGTCATCCATGGTTGTACTGACCTTAAATAAAATCAGTATTATATCGTAATCCATGATTTAAGAATCATTAAAATTGGTGTTGGGGGTTGGTGCTTATTGTGATTTGGGTTGCATGTTTGGATATAGGGTGCTCTTTAACTTTGTCTTTAATATTTCATGAACCTGTTTTTTTCCTCGTGTTTTGGTACAACTATTCAATCTTGACTTTAATTAGTCAACATAAAGGGTGTTTGGGAATAGGTCATCAGGTTTGACTTTAATTAGTCAACAACTGGGTATTTTTATTGTTGTTTGGCACTAGATGTTAGTCTACATCCTATATGATAAGGGAAAGTTTGTTGGCAGTATCTCTAGCGTATGCCTAAAATGAAAAACAAGAACGTATATAGTGAATTAAACAAGTATAATAGAACCCCTGAATAAACAACAACCATGCCAAATCATGCCCTAAACAGCAATTATTCTACTGTCTACAACACACACTGTTTAAAAGTATAAGAATCACATTTTTGTCCTTAAACACACATATTAATAGAAATAAATAGCTGTGAACATTTTGCACTATCAATTCTCACTGGTGCAAATTTACTTATGGAAACTCATAGCTCCATCCTCGTTTCTTTTGCTTTACAAAACCACCATGTTTCTTTTGCTCATTGGCCTGAACTTCCATTAGTACATCCTCTCTTATTATGACCATGTCCTTTACACTTGTTGCAAGTCATTAGGATGCCCTGCCTAGTCATCTTTCCTGTCTTAGCCATTTTCTTTATAGCCTCCTCAGCAGTTTCATCCTTGGAAATTCTTCTCTTTTTCTTTGGTCTACCTACGGGAACATGGTGGTGTGGAGGTAGTAACAGACTCAGATCCTTCATCTTAGCCAGAAATTGCAACCACTAATGGGTTCAACCTTATATTGATATGTCTCCTTCCATGTCTTCGACCAATAAAATGGTGCCACCCATTCCTCTGATATCTCAACAGATTCTTCATGAGTTGTCCTATTGTTCAATGTTGCAACAGCATGCCTACATGCTATGTCAGTTAACTCTCATCTCCTACAATCACATTGCTTAAGGTTGAGCTTTACATCACACTGGTCATTAGGTCCCTTGCACTTGTATGATTTCCCCTATTATATAACACCGTAGTCATTTGCAGAGGCCTTAATATAGTTAAAAATATGTGTTATAGTTGGGGTTAGTAGACCAATACTTTTATCTATCACTTGTTGCACATTTACAATTCTCTTCATAAGATATTCCCTTATATATTCTAAACACCCAATGGTTGGCATATCTCGGCCATCCACCAAATTACTATTAAAGCTTCACATATATTGTTCAGTAGGATATTACACTTAGGTCTCTCTGAATGTCACATATATTATATAATTATAATCAATCAAGTAATAAAATTGGAAATTGCATATGCAACCAACCAAACAAAAATACATGAGAAATGTGCCCTGCACCATGATGCTGGAGGAATCTTTTTTAACCATTTACGAGCTTTAGGGTCAACTGCTTTGACTTGATCCATTGATGCCTCCAACTAAGTTACTGTTGACGCCCTTGAACACTTCCAAATAAGGTCCTTCAATTTCTTGTCTTTGTGTTCCTTTTACATATTTTCATAAATGTGTATAACATATAATCTATGTTGCGCTGCTGGAAACAGTTCTGCAATGGATGGTAATATCCCCTAAATCAAGAAAAACTATTTCAGTTGGGTACCATTTGCATTTGTCGTCCCAATGTAAACCAATATCTCTTTGGATGTGTTAATGTAGTTCTTTAGTTTTGTTACTTTTTGCTTAGAATCTAAAGGTACCAATCCCTCATCTAAGGATTGTCCTGGTATCCTAAAATAAGTGTGGACAATTACGTAACAACGAATGGTAATAAACAAGAAAAAATCGATCCACATCTACTGAATCATAGAAGCTATTGTTGGAAACTCATATGTCCTTCCAGGCTTTGGTAAAAAAAGTTCCACTATGATTGATTTTTAAGGTAAACTAGTTCGGATTATTGTCTGTGAATATAAGCAACACATAAACAATCAAAAACCACCATAACCACACAATTAAACACTATCATCTACAATTACAATATTAAGTACATTCAACACCGTATATGCATGATGTATACATGTACAAAACTATAAAAACCATTAATCTAAGGAAAACCTAACCATTTAAACAAGCAGAAAGGGGGATTTATGCATTATCTTCTCCCCTAACTCCCAATTTTGGTGTGATAACCTGAAACCGAGGTCATTGCTTAATCTTAATTTACGACTATTTTTTAAATTTTTGATGAGTTTGAATGATTTTTATTTTTGGAGGTTTAAGTTTAAACCGATGTTAGGAGACTTATATTTTATCTTTAATAAGTATAAGGAGTATTAGCAAGCGTGATGTCGCTGGATGCCTAATATTTTACGTTTTATTGTCAGTTGTTCGATGTTTGTCATTTTTGATGTTTTCTTTTTAAATGACATGTTAAGTCGAGTCGGGAGACGATATTATTATATTTGAGTTACGTTTTAACTGTTGAGAAGTATTTTTATGAAACCCGAGCCACGTGAATATTTTCAAAATTGACTAATAGTTATTTCTCGCTTTTAACTATTTATATTTTGGACCACAACTGTTTCAAATTGACAAGAATGGTCCCTCGACCACCATATAAAAGCCTAAATCTTCCACCTAACTACACATAGTTACCACTAACCTAGAAAAATCTTTCCTCTCTCTTTTTATTTTCTACGCCGTCACCCCCCCCCCCCCACACATATAATCAATTTTCATCAAATATCTAGCTTGATCTAACCTAAACTAATATAAGATCCATCCTTAGAATTGTAAGGAGATCATTTTGGTACTAAATTTGGCTACATGCATGAGGTTTTATTTTTTTAGGGTTGGTAGGTCAAAACTATGATCATGCATGTGATTATGATGATGATCAAAGGATTTTCATGCTAAGTTTTTGTTAAAAACTTGATTTTGATTTTGGGTTTTTGTTTTTGATGATACAAGTGTTATAGATGAGATATGTTAGTATTAGGGTTATGGAATGATTATAAAAATGGTTGGTTTTAACTAAAAATATGATTTCATGCAAGTTTTTGGTGGGTAATTTAGATCAGTAGGAAAAAGGGTATTTTTAGGTACCTTATGATTTTATTAAGGCTTAACTAATGGAATAGGGTTGTAGAGAATTCTTTTATCTTCGATTTGATATAAAGTAGAGCTTCTAGCTCCAAACGAGCGAGAAGTTATGATGTTTTGATTATTCGTGTATCGGGAGACAAGTATCGGCACGACATATAGTTGTTGTCGATATTTGGATCGAATCTCGGGGACTATAGATTGAGTTTTGAAATGAGTCAAGGACTGATGAAAACTTATAAACCCTAGAGGGTGAGTCTATTTTCAAAGCTAAGTGTCGGTTTTGTAAATGGAGTCGTTTATTGAAGTTAAAACGGTTGTATGAGTCGATGACGTAAACCTGTCCGGTTTTTGTAATTCAAAGATGAGTCGGGCAAGGAACTTTAAAAGTAAAGTCATTTGATAAAATTGTTAGAGGACTTTCTATAGATAGTAAGTTAGTTCCTCGAGTCGTTTCATAAACGTTTGACGAGTCTAAATAGGGTGAATGAGCTAGTACATTTGGTATGTGCCGACGGATTTTGTCGAGAGTATAGAATGGTAAAGTAGATGTTTAGAAGACAATAATAGTGTTACTTGTATCGTTTTCTCTTGAGTATGTCGTGATTTTGTGAATTTGAGTTTGATATTCTTATGTATGGTTTATTTCTCGAGTCATTATTAATGAACGCGCCTTATTTGATAGGTTGCGGTTCTCGTGTTTGATAGGCATCCTCTACCATCGACGATCATCTCGCTAGGTCTCTTATACTAAGGTGAGTCTGTACCCTCGATTTTTATGCTAGCTACTAAATGTTTTAATACCCGCGAGGGGGATACATGCTATTTGAAAATAAACGAACACAAGTCATGAGTAATTGTTTGGACCCGAATGTTTCCTATGTTGCCTTGCATGGTATTGAGTACCTTGTTGCTAAAGACCCTAAATTCATGAACCGTTAACTATGTTCTGACTTGATGTTGTGAGTTGGGAATAGCCGCTTATTCAAATGATAGTACTATTGGGTTGACCACCCTATCTGAGACTAGGGCATTACGCTGAGTAACCTCTTGGAAGGATAATTTACGAGAATAAGATTTGTGTATATATCTAGCAACTGATACCCTAGAGGGGCAATGGTTTTTATCTAGTCATGCTGGCAATTGGCATGGGTGACTAATTGGTTAAGGGGTCGGTATCATGAGCTTAAATACAATGTGTTGCCTTAAAATAGATTGTTTGCACGACAATTCTATAAATGATTATGATTGATTTTCTTCTTGTGTTCAAATGTGATTTGATAAACCTATGGACTCGCTCAACATTATTGTTGACTCGTTTTAGCATGTGTTTCAGGTAATCGAAGGTGATTGATGGAGGAGCTTTGCTGTGGATGTTGTGGGTTGGCTTTTGAAGTTTGTTGGTCTAAAACAATTTCTATCCTTTTACTGTTGAACAATTTGTTAAATGTTTATGTACTGTAATGAAACTTGTTAGTTTGCTGGTCGAGATCCGTGGGGACTAAACGCTTTACTCTTGTGTCGTTTTAGTACATTATGGATGAAATTATGTTTTAGACATGTTGCGAAAATCTTGTTTATATTTTATGTATAAACGTCTCTCTTTTGAGTCGTTCAATATACCTTGTGTGATGATGCTTGTATTTAGCACCCAATTGTGTATTTTCGTTGCGCAATGTAAATTGGAGGTGTTAAAGATTGGTATCTGAGACACAAGTTATAGAGAACTAGGTCGATTTTGAAAGTTTTCCTAAACTATAACTTTGGTGTCAAAAGTATTTATTTTTCAAAAGCACACAACTTCTCTACAACGCTCCGGTAAGATCACATTTAATTTTGTTTTGTATTATAGATGTATCCCTCAGAACTGAAATGATTTCCCAAGTATTTATTAAGCAAATACTATGATATTGTGTCGAGATTATTGAAAGTGCGTTGAGTGCTTGTCATTATCATATTTTACTTTTGCGAGCATTGCATAAACATCATTTGCATTGCATTGCATATCATGGGTTACGTATAACATTTGCGATGCATGAAGTATCCTTGAACCCTTATAATTGTAGAAAATAGCTGATATACCACGTGAGGAGGATTGGATTGAGATGAATGATATACTAGAAGGTGAGGAAGTAGATAACTTTGATGCTAGTGATCATGAGGAGCCTATGAATATCTGGATGATGGGATTGCTCCTACTGCAGTTGGACAGACTGAACGCGAAGTAATTCAAGGTAGTTATGTTCCGAGAGCTAATGTGGTGCCACCGACTGTTCAGGATTGTCAGCGACCTGTTGTACGTTCTTCTATGCCTACTTGTGATAGTTATTTGAGTGGTTTGCCTAGAGTTGCCCGTGTTAGGAATGATTTCTCTGCTGAGTCCAGTAATGCTGCTAGTGCCCGATCTATTCACGATGATATTGCTAAGGTGTACTGTCCAAGTCCTAGATCATATGAAGATATTTTCTGGTTTCTTAAAAATTTGATAGGTCTTTGTTTGAAAGGTATGTAGTTGAAACCCGAGTGATTAAAAGGTTTGAGCAGAATGAAAGGCAGTTTGACAGGGTTTTTTTTAGTGTGAGAAGGTCAGAGTATGTGCGAGCGAGGGAAATGGATGAAGTTGCTAGTCTGCGAGCTATGGTGTTGAATCTGAGTGAGCAATTTGAAAGGTTTCGTGAGGAACAAGAAAGGAATGCAAGGTTGAATGTGTGGGACATACCAATGAGATCTTTTCCTAGTCAAGGTGTGGTAATTCGTGATGTGCCAAGTCATGTTGAAGCTCAAGTGTTGGTGAAACCAGGTGAAGGAGGAAGTCGAAAAGGAAAGGAGAAAGTGGAGGAAGAATCTGAGGAGGATGATAGCAGCAGTGATGACAAACCAATGTACAAAAAGCTGCGGGGATCAAGTGTTTAGTTTTCTTTATGTTGTTTTTATTAGCTTTTTTGTAATAGAACTTAAGTAGACTGGTACAGTAGTTGTGATGAAGCTTAATGACTTTTAAGTTGTCGTGATGAAGGGTTGTAGTGACATTACTTGTCACAATTTTGTGGAAATTTTCCAAGTGCAATCCAAATTACCTTCATGATCTATGATTTGTCTTTTAGTTCTTTTGTGATTTGGTTGATGATTCAGTGTGGATTGTGTTGTTTGTGCATGTAGTATCCATGACACGTCTTGATAAAGAAATCCTTCTTCTTATCTTGATATGAATACTTACTTGTTCTTTTCTTCTGTGATGACACAGGAAGGAGTTGGGAGGCATTTTTATGCCATTACTGAATTGTTGTTTGATTAATTCTCTAAACATGCCGCCGAAGTTGACAACTGCTACTGTGAATACCATGATTGAGCAAGCTATTGCTAGAGCATTGGAAGCTCAACGTGCTGCAAGGAACTAGGAGACTGAGAATAGGAATGCTTCGGGTCAAGTTGGAGGGAATGCGGCTAATCCAGTTGAAGGTAATGCTAATGAACCGGTTGGAGGAAATGTTGCTGGTCAAGCTGGAGGTAATGTTGTTGCTCAACAAGTTCAAAAGGAATGTTCTTATGCTAGTTTCATGAAATGTGGACCTACCTAATTTCATGGTACTGGTGGTGCTTTGGAGCTAAGAAGATGGATTGAAATGGTTGAAAGTACTTTTGAGATCAATGGATGTTTAGAAGCTAGTAAGGTGAAGTTTGCTGCCGCTACTTTTCAGGATGATGCATTAAGTTGGTGGAATAGTCAGGTAGCTACTGTAGGTTTGGTTGAAGCTAATGCTAGAACATGGAATGTGACCAAAGGACTGTTAACTGCTAAGTTTTGTCTTGAGGAAGAGTTAGGTCAGTTGGAGGATGAGTTGAGACATTTGGTGCTAAGGAATAACGATATTGTGGCTTATACCAAGAGGTTTTCTGATTTGTGTTTGTTGTGTCCTGATGCTTTTGTTGATGACCGTAAGAAGATGAAGCATTATATCAGAGGGTTATTGTAACACACCCAATTTTGGATAGCAGCGGAAGGGTCATTGGGAGTATTACTTCATAGCACAACACACAAGTTACAAAGAGAACGACTCAAAAAGAGGCGTTTGAAAAGTTCAATCGTTCGATAATTTATAATCAGAGGTTACAAACAAAACAGGTCCCAACAATAATGTAATAATAAATAGTTTCAAAAATTTTATCGAATGGTAATCAATATTTATTGCCTTTGAAAAATATCCAATGCGACTCCATGCTCCTGTTGCTCTTAAACCTGAGTACCTGAGAAATACATGCTAAAACGTCAACACAACGGTTGAGTGAATTCATAGGTTTGCAAATAAAAGCAGTGGGCCACAAGATTTCAAGCATTCAGTTTCCAAAGTCAGATAGCATCCATTATCGCACTAAGCTCATGAAACCGATACGTTAACAGAGTTCAGATAAGTTTGCCCTTAGTAGAGTTCTCAAATACAATGTGTCCGTTTGACCAGTTCGGTCGATCAAGTAAGCGCGACTTACCCGGACAGGGATGTCAATCCCAATAGATCTATTCAAAGCATTCTTGTTTACTCGACCAGTACAGTCGGTCCAAGTAATTAACGGTTCATGACTAAAAGGGACTTGTTGTGGGCAATAGTGTTTCTTAGTGTAAATGATAATGACATGATAAGCATATGGTTCAAGCACTTGCGTCCATTCGTAAAAAGTAGCATATATCCCCCTCGCGGGTTTAATAAAAGAATTAAAGTAGTAAAAGCGAGGCTATGAACTCACCTTGACAAATAAAGCATGAGCAAGCATAATGATCATCATTAAAAAGCATAACTTGAATATAGACTTGACTAGAAGCGATTGGTTGTTCTAAATAACTCTTGGTTTAAAAATAGCTTCATTACCTTGCGTCCACTTTATTTTTATTTTATATCGTGATATCAAATTGAGCTAGAATAGGTTAGGTATATTCCAAATTATTATGTAACTTATCTAGGAAAAAAAGTATTATATCATGTAACATATATCTTCTACGCTTGACACCTTTTTAAAGCTAGGATGATACGTGACTTACCAAAGAAAGTTTTACCCAAATATCGTTAGTCATCAAGCCTACAAACTACTTTTGTACATAATGTATTTATATTACAAGTATCTCCATATGTATAAAACTATGTCTTAAATATGAGCCTAACTACTAGCTAGATTGGTCTTCTTTTTTTTAATGTAGACAAGCTAAGTTAATTTGATCACCAATAGTACTTGCTAAATAGATCACCACTTCTTAGCTTAATATCCATTGGATTAAAATATGTATTTAATTAGTCATCCTTAAACAAGTATAATGCATTTATTTTACTTTTAAAGTTGACGTATGCATGTAGTATTTATTTTTTGTCAACTAATGTCCTTCAATCGATAACACGGGTATTATCGATGCCCGATATTTTAAACGTTGCGCGATATAAAAGATACACCTTAGACACGAAAAATAAATGCTCAATATAAAATAAAAACTTTAGCATTCGGACAACGTTGATATTTTGACTTAACATAAAAATGAGGACTTATAATTTAATATATGTTAGCTATACAAACGAACGACACTTAAAGGTTTATCATAAATTTACGAAGAATGCTCTTAAAACGTAAAATTATAAATCAACAATAAAAAATATTTCTACGCCATAAAGAGAATATTTACGATCGATGTCTAACAAAGAGTTGTCAGTAAATAATAAAAGTCACATTCGATATGGTTAAAGCCCTAACTTTGTCGGTTAACCAAGAATAAACATTTTTAAAAAAACAAACATGATAAATAAAAGTCAGCTTATAAATATTGATTTGAAGACTACGAAATGCTACATTCTTACCACCTTAAAAGAACTATATCCCAGAGTTCGGTTGTTTTACATGTTCATGATACGTTCGAGAAAAAAATGAGAGTACTTTTAAGTTTAGAAGAGTCAATAATCCATACAAATATATCAAAGATATAAAAATATTAAAGAGTCATTCGTACAAGATAATAACGATACAAATTAGAATACGATAGAAAGCGGATGAACCGTACAATAGAATTACGAGCCGAAATGAAACAGTTTGTACGAATGCCACATGCTTAAGCCCACTCATTTACAAATCATTAATTACATGGGTTCGTCATGTCCATCTAATTAAGATTTAGAAACTAATGGCTCGGTAATTTGTAATTTGTTTGTTCAAACGAGTGACGAATTCGTTTCAACATGATAATTATAAATTAGCCTACCTAAGCATAGTGCACAAAGCACAAGATCAAGACCAAATCAAATAATCTAATAAAGGAAATAATCTCCTTTGCGGCATGATTCTTCAAAATCATCTAGAATGATAAGAAAATAATGGAACACGATAAATTGTGTTTCAAAAGAAATAGGTGCCCAGATTGGCACATCATGATCAAAGTCGTACTCCAATCAACTGGAAGACTTTACAATGGTGGTCTATTAAACAACGTATACGATTCTAAAGCTCAAGACGAGTATTCAAACTTGGAAGTAGAAAGTAATTAACCAACAGAATCGGCAGTTGCCGGTGAGTTCACGCTTACATAAAATAGTTATCATAGTTATCAAAACTTTACCAAGACCATTACTTCACCCACAATGTCTTAAAATAGCTCAGTGTTTATATAAATAATCCCTTCATATAAACATACTAATGAAAATCAAATATATATACTAATACACGTATTTTACAAGCTTTTAGGTAGCACGAGCGCACGGATGATGTTCAACGCAATAAAATCGTTTTATCAAAAGGCTGTTATAGTCCAGGTTTCATAAAAATGACCCAATTCTCTATAACAAGTGCTCTGATACCAATCTGTAACACACCCAATTTCGGATAGCAGCGGAAGGGTCATTGGGAGTATTACTTCATAGCACAACACACAAGTTACAAAGAGAACGACTCAAAAGAGGCGTTTGAAAAGTTCAATCATTCGATAATTTAAAATCAGAGTTTACAAACAGAAACAGGTCCAAACAATAATGTAACAATAAATAGTTTCAAAAAGTTTATCGAATGGTAATCAATATTTATTTCCTTTGAAAAATATTCAATGCGACTCCATGCTCCTGTTGCTCTTAAACCTGAGTACCTGAGAAATACATGCTAAAACATCAACACAACGGTTGAGTGAATTCATAGGTTTTCAAATAAAAGCAGTGAACCACAAGATTTCAAGCATTCAGTTTCCAAAGTCAGATAGCATCCATTATCGCACTAAGCTCATGAAACCGATACGTTAACAGAGTTCAGATAAGTTTGCCCTTAGTAGGTAATTTTCCATATTACCTAGAGTTCTCAAATACAATGTGTCCGTTTGAATAGTTCGGTCGGTTAAGTAAGCGCGACTTACCCGGACAGGGATGTCAATCCCAATAGATCTATTCAAAGCATTCGTGTTTACTCGACCAGTACAGTCGGTCCAAGTAATTAATGGTTCATGACTAAAAGGGACTTGTTGTGGGCAATAGTGTTTCTCAGTGTAAATGATAATGACATGATAAGCATACGGTTCAAGCACTTGCGTCCATTCGTAAAAAGTAGCATATATCCCCCTCGCGGGTTTAATAAAACAATTAAAGTAGTAAAAGCGAGGCTATGAACTCACCTTGACAAATAAAGCATGAGCAAGCACAATGATCATCATTAAAAAGCATAACTTGAATTTAGACTTGACTAGAAGCGATTGGTTGTTCTAAATAACTATTGGTTTATAAATAACTTCATTACCTTGCGTCCACTTTATTTTTATTATATATCGTGATATCAAATGAAGCTAGAATAGGTTAGTTATATTCCAACTTATTATGTAACTTATCTAGGAAAAAAAAGTATTATATGACGTAACATATATCTTCTACGCTTGACACCTTTTTAAAGCTAGGATGATACATGGCTTACCAAAGAAAGTTTTACCCAAATATCGTTAGTCATCAAGCCTACAAACTACTTTTGTGCATAATGTATTTATATTAGAAGTATCTCCATATGTATAAAACTATGTCTTAGATATGAGCCTAACTACTAGCTAGATTGGTCTTCTTTTTTTTTAACGTAGACAAGCTAAGTTAATTTGATCACCAATAGTACTTGCTAAATAGATCACCACTTCTTAGCTTAATATCCATTGGATTAAAATATGTATTTAATTAGTCATTCTTAAACAAGTATAATGCATTTATTTTACTTTTCAAGTTGACGTATGCATGTAGTATTTATTTTTTGTCAACTAATGTCCTTCAATCGATAACACGGGTATTATCGATGCCCGATATTTTAAAAGTTATGCGATATAAAAGATACACCTTAGACACGAAAAATAAACGTTCAATATAAAATAAAAACTTTAGCATTCGGACAACGTTGATATTTTGACTTAATTTAAAAATGAGGACTTATAATTTAATATATGTTAACTATACAAGCGAACGACACTTAAAGGTTTATCATAAATTTACGAAGAATGCTCTTAAAACGTAAAATTATAAATCAACAATAAAAACTATTTCTACGCCATAAAGAGAATATTTACGATCGATGTCTAACAAAGAGTTGTCAGTAAATAATAAAAGACACATTCGATACGGTTAAAGCCCTAACTTTGTCGGTTAACCAAGAATAAACATTTTAAAAAAAACAAACATGATAAATAAAAGTCAGCTTATAAATATTGATCTGAAGACTACGAAATGCTACAGTTATCTAGTAATATCAAGGGGAGACTACTTCGTCGAAACCCAAGACTTTTGATGAAGCTGTTCAGATGGCTTATGTTTTGATGGACGTTAAGCTGCAGGATCGAAAGATAGTATTGCTGAGGGGAATAAGAGAAAGTGGGAAGCTGCACACTCAAACCAAGGGCAGAATAGAGGAGGTTATCGCAACAACAATAACCAAGGACCATATTGGAATCAACAATATAACTTTAGGAGGAATGACGGTGTTCGTGCTGCTACTAGAACCCAAGGAAACAAAGTGAACCCGAAGTGTGGTCGATGTAGTCTGTATCATGTTGTAAATTTTCCACCTGCTTGCAACAAGTGTGGGAAGGCCGGACATAAAGTGGCAGACTGTAGGAAGAAGGGTGTGTCCACTGGAGCCAATGCTGTCAAGGTATTTAATTGTTTTGGATGTGGAGGCCGTGGACATAGCAAGGAAACTATCCGAGGGTTGGCACTCGACAGGGAGGCAATGTTGCTGATGTTGCTGTTGGGACGGATGCTCTAGCCTATGTCGTGGGAGATGCTGACAAACCTCAAGGGCCGAATGTGGTGACTGGTACGTTCTTACTCGATGCTTGTTATGCTAGTGTGTTATTTGATTCTAGATCCGATAAAAGTTTCGTAGATGTTAGATTCAGTCAGCTATTGGATAGACAACCAGTAAGATTGACAACTAGTTATAATGTGGAGTTAGCTGATGGTAAGGTTGTTAGCACTAGTTCTATACTGAAAGGTTGTTCCTTGAAGTTAGGGAATTATGTGTTTAGTATTGATTTGATGCCCATAGAATTAGGATCTTTTGACGTAATTATTGGTATAGACTGGTTAGTTGCGAATGGTGCAGTGATTGTTTGTGGAGAGAGATTACTTTAGATACCGCTAAGGAATAGGGTATTGACGGTGAAGGGTGATGAGTGTACTTCTCGTTTGAGAGTTGTTTCTTGTTTGAAAATGATGGGGTATATAGAAGAGGGTTGTGATGTATTTCTTGCCCAAATAAGTAATGATGGTGTAAATGAAAGGAAACTGGAGGAGGTGCCTGTGATTAGAGAATATCCTGAAATTTTTCCTGAAGATTTATCGGGATTACCGCCGCATCGTGAAGTTGAGTTCCGTATTGATTTAGTGCCAGGATCTGTGCCAGTTGCTCGTGCACCGTATCGTTTTGCGCCCGTCTGAGATGAAGGAATTATCTGATCAATTGAAGGAATTGATGGATAAGGGATTTATTAGACCGAGTTCTTCTCCATAGGGTGCTCCTGTTTTGTTTGTTAAGAAGAAAGATGGTTCTTTTCAAATGTGTATTGATTATCGAGAGCTTAACAAATTGACTGTCAAGAATCGGTATCCATTGCCGAGGATTGATGATTTGTTTGATCAGTTGCAAGGATCAAGTGTATACTCGAAGATCGATTTGAGGTCTGGGTATCATCAACTAAGAGTTAGGGAAGAAGATATTCCTATAACAGCTTTCTGTACTCGATATGGACATTTTAAATTCCAAGTGATGCCTTTTAGATTAACGAATGCGCCTGCCGTATTCATGGACTTGATGAATCGTGTGTGCAAGACGTATTTGGATGAGTTTGTTATCGTATTCATTGATGATATTCTTATTTATTCCAAGAGTTAAGAGGAACATGAGAAGCATTTAAGGATAATTTTGGAATTGTTGAAGAAAGAGAATCTGTATGCGAAGTTCTCTAAGTGCGAGTTTTGGTTGAAATCAGTGCAATTTCGGGGGCACGTGATTGACAGTGAAGGTGTTCGTGTGGATCCTGCTAAGATTGAGGCAATCAAAGATTGGTCGGTACCAACAACGCCGACTGAATTTTGCCAATTTCTTGGTCTAGCTGGGTATTATAGAAGGTTTATCGAAAAGTTTTCACTAATTTCTAAACCATTGACTAAGCTTACTGAAAAGAATCGAGTGTATGAATGGGGATTAGAAGAGGAAAATGCATTTAATACGCTAAAGAATAAATTGGAGCTGTGTTGATGCAAAGGGAGAAAGTGATAGCTTATGCGTTGAGACAATTGAGGAAGCATGAAGAGAATTACACTACTCATGATTTAGAACTGGGAGCTGTGATTTTTGCTTTGAAGCTGTGGAGATACTACTTGTATGGAACCAAGTGTGTGGTTTTCACTGATCATAAGAGTCTGCAACATATTTTGGATCAAAAGGAATTGAATCTGAGACAAAGGAGATGGGTCGAGTTGCTGAATGATTATGACTGTGAGATTCTTTACCACCCTGGTAAAGCGAATGTGGTAGCTGATGCACTTAGTAGAATGGAAGGAGATAAGTCTTTAAGAATTAGAGCTTTGGCAATGATGGAAAGTATTGATTTGACAGATATAATATTGAAAGCCCAAGCTAATGGTTTGAAGGAAGAAAACATTGAGGCAGAAAATTTGGGTAGAATGTTGAAACCGTTGTTTGTAGTAAGGCCGAATGGATTGAGATATTTTGGGAATAGGATTTGGTTACCATTGTGTCCGTCTGAGGAAGATTCTTTAGGAGTGCGAGATTTAGTGATGAATGAATCTCATAAGTCTAAGTATTCAATACACCCTGGATCGGACGAGATGTATCAAGATCTTAAGAAAGTGTCTTGGTGGCCGAATATGAAGGCAGATATAGCCCAGTATGTTAATAAGTGTTTAACTTGTGCGGAAGTGAAGGCTGAACATAAGAAGTCGTCTGGATTATTAGTGCAACCTGAAATTCCTGAGTGGAAATGGGAGAAGATTACTATGGATTTTGTGACAGGTTTGCCAAGGACTTCTAGTGGTTGTGATATGATATGGGTGATTGTAGATAGATTGACTAAGTCTGCTCACTTTTTACCAATGAAGAAGACGGATAGTATGGAGAGATTGACGATAGTGTATGTGAAGGAGATTGTTTGTCGACATGGTGTGCCTTTGTCGATAATTTCGGATCGTGATAGTAGGTTTACTTTAGAGTTTTGGAAATCTCTACAAAAAGCGATGGGAACGGAGTTATGTTTGAGTACCACATATCATCCCGAGACTGATGGACAAAGTGAAAGGACGATTCAAACGTTAGAGGATATGCTTCGAGCGTGTGTGATTGACTTTGGAATCAGTTTGGATAGACATTTGTCGTTGGTTGAATTCTCGTATAATAACAGTTATCATGCTAGTATTAAAGTCGCACCATTTGAAGCTTTGTATGGACGCAAGTGTAGATCTCCAGTTTATTGGGGTGATGTAGGAGAGAGTCAACTGACTGGACCTGAAATGATATTTGAGACAACTGAAAAGATTGTGCAAATTAAGAAGCGTTTGTTATCTGCAAGAAGTAGAAAAAAGAGTTATGCTGATAATAGGAGGAAACCGTTAGAATTTGAAGTATGAGATACGGTTATGCTGAAAGTATCGCCATGGAAGGGAGTGATTCGTTTTAGAAAGAGAGGAAAGTTGAGCCCGAGATACATTGGACCATTTAAGATCATCCAAAGGATTGGATTGGTTGCTTATAAGTTAGAGTTGCCTGATGAACTTAGGGCTATTCATAACACTTTTCATGTGTCTAATCTGCAGAAGTGTTTAGCTGAAAGGGATTTGGTAATTCCATTGGAGGAAATTCAACTTGATGATAAGTTGCATTTTATAGAGGAACCTGTAGAGATTATGGATAGGGAAGTTAAGAAATTGAAGCATAGTAGGATTCTGATTGTGAAGGTGAGATGGAATGACGTGGACCAGAGTTTACCTGGGAACGTGAGGAATTCTTTAAGGATAAATATCCTTATTTGTTTAGAAAGGGTTAAGCGCCGAGGACGTCGCTCTTTTTAAGAAGGAGGGAATGTGATAACCTGAAACCGAGGTCATTGCTTAATCTTACTTTACGACTATTTTTGAAATTTTTGATGAGTTTGAATGATTTTTATTTTTGGAGGCTTAACTTTAAACCGATGTTAGGAGACTTATATTTTATCTTTAATAAGTATAAGGAGTATTAGCAAGCGTGATGTCGATGGATGCCTAATATTTTACGTTTTATTGTCAGTAGTTCGATGTTTGTCATTTTTGATGTTTTCTTTTTAAATGACGTGTTAAGTCGAGTCGGGAGACGATATTATTATATTTAAGTTACGTTTTAACTTTTGAGAAGTATTTTTATGAAACCGAGCCCCGTGAATATTTTCAAAATTGACTAATAGTCATTTCCCGTTTTTTAGCTAATTATTTACATTTTGGACCACAACTATTGCAAATTGACAAGAATGGTCCCTCCACCACCATATAAAAGCCTAAATCTTCCACCTAACTACACATAGTTACCACTAACCTAGAAAAATCTTTCCTCTCTCTTTTTCTTTTCTATGCCGTCAACCCCCCCCCCCCCCTTCACATATAATCAATTTTCATCAAATTTCTAGCTTGATCTAAGCTAAACTAATACAAGAACCATCCTTAGAATTATAAGGAGATCATTTTGGTACTAAATTTGGCTACATGCATGAGGTTTTATTTTTTTTAGGGTTGGTAGGTCAAAACTATGATCATGCATGTGATTATGGTGATGATCAAAGGATTTTCATGCTACGTTTTTGTTAAAAACTTTATTTTGATTTTGGGTTTTTGATTTTGATGATGATACAAGTGTTATAAATGAGATATGTTAGTATTAGGGTTATGGGATGATCATAAAAATGGTTGGTTTTCGCTAAAAACATGATTTCATGCAAATTTTTGGTGGGTAATTTAGATCAGTAGGATAAAGGGTATTTTTGGGTACCTTATAATTTTTGTTAAGGCTTAACGAATAACATAGGGTTGTATAGAATTCGATTAGCTTCGATTTGATATAAAGTAGAGCTTCTAGCTCCAAACCAGCGAGAAGTTATGATGTTTTGATTATTCGTGTACCGGGAGACGAGTATCGGCACGACATATAGTTGTTGTCGATATTTGGATCAAATCTCGGGGACTATAGATTGAGTTTTGAAATGAGTCAAGGACCGATGAAAAAGTATAAACCCTATAGGGTGAGTCTATTTTCAAACCTAAGTGTCGGTTTTGTAAATAGAGTCGTTTATAGAAGTTAAAACAGTTGTATGAGTCGATGACGTAAAACTGTCCGGTTTTTGTAATTCAAAGATGAGTTGGGAAAGGAACTTTAAAAGTAAAGTCATTTGATAAACTTGTTAGAGGACTTTATATAGATAGTAAGTTAGTTCCTTGAGTCATTTCATAAACGTTTGACGAGTCTAAATGGGGTAAATGAGCTAGTACATTTGGTATGTGCCGACGGATTTTATCGAGAGTATAGAATGGTAAAGTAGATGTGTAGAAGAGAGTAATAGTGTTACTTGTATTGTTTTCTCTCGAGTTTGTCGTGATTTTGTGAATTTGAGTTTGATACTCTTATGGATGGTTTATTTCTCGAGTTATTATTAATGAACGCGCCTTATTTGATAGGTTGCGGTTCTCGTGTTTGAAAGGCATCCTCTATCATCGACGATCATCTCGCTAGGTCTCTTATACTAAGGTGAGTCTGTAGCCTCGCTTTTCATGCTAGCTACTAAATGTTTTAATACCCGCGAGGGGGATACATGCTATTTGAAAATAAAAGAACACAAGTCATGAGTAATTGTTTGGACCTGAATGTTGCCTATGTTGCCTTGCATTGTATTGAGTACCTTGTTGCTAAAGACTCTAAATTCATGAACCGTTAACTATGTTCTGACTTGATGTTGTGAGTTGGGAATATCCGCTTATTCAAATGATAGTACTATTGGGTTGACCACCCTATCTGAGACCAGGACATTACCATGAGTAACCTCTGGGAAGGATAATTTACGAGAATAAGATTTGCGTATATATCTAGCAACTGATACCCTATAGGGGCAATGGTTTTTATCTAGTCATGCTGGCAATTGGCATGGGTGACTAATTGGTTAAGGGGTCGGTGTCATGAGCTTAAATACAAAGTGTTGCCTTGAAATAGATTGTGTACACGACAATTCTATAAATGATTATGATTGATTTTTTCTTCTTGTGTTCAAATGTGATTTGATAAACCTATGGACTCGCTCAACATTATTGTTGACTCGTTTTAGCATGTGTTTCAGGTAATCGAAGGTGATTGATGGCGGAGCTTTGCTGTGGATGTTGTGGGTTGGCTTTTGAATTTTGTTGGTCTAAAACAATTTCTATCCTTTTACTGTTGAACAATTTGTTAAATGTTTATGTACTTTACTGAAACTTGTTGGTTTGCTGGTCGAGATCCGTGGGGACTAAATGCTTTACTCTGGTGTCGTTTTAGTACATTATGGATGAAATTATGTTTTAGACATGTTGCGAAAATCTTGTTTATATTTTATGTGTAAACGTCTCTATTTTGAGTCGTTTAATATACCTTGTGTGATGATGCTTGTGTTTAGCACCCAATTGTGTATTTCCGCTGCGCAATGTAAATTGGGGGTGTTAAATTTGGGTCTCTAATTTTTGTTAGATTAAGCATTACATACTCGATACATGATTCAGGATAGAATTGAAGTATTGTTTCGATGCTTTTTGGAAACCCAGGGTTTATTTGCGTATAAAATATTGAATCCACACGTATATGATTGGACAATCTAGTGGCTATATATTTTTAGGGACGAAAATTACATAAAGGAAAGGTGGGGATGAGGTAACGAGATTGTGTGGCACGGGAAATGACGAATGTACCCTCACGTGCCAGGCACGTGTGAGAATTAACGGAGGAAAACAGCGAAAAGTAAAAAAAAAAAGTCCACTTGGTGACAAAATTGCACGAGATTTTGAAGTATATAATGGCAAAATTGTTTGTAGTAGATTTGCCAAATTCACAAAGTACAGAGACGTAATTTGCAGTTTACCATTGTTTTTCTTTCTTTTAAACATTTAAATATATAGGCATAAAATATGCTAATGACACGCTAGCAAATTAAATTTTAATAAAGCAATACCTCCTTGTAGGCACCTAAATCAGTACTAACATACGAAGGGAAAACCCTAATATGAATCAACACACTATAGAACGTGACACCACGTAAACAACGATCGCAAGCAACCAATCAAAGGCAGACATGAGTAAGCAGAATGAATCCTACGCAGCGATCATAACGATCGTAAGCAATCGATGAAGAGTATTTGTGTGCGAGGTGGGTTTCTCTAATTAGGAAAATTATTGGTGTGCGAAGTGTGTTTTTTTTAAATTTAACGGGGGATACATTAACGGGCAGAAGGGTTTCATCTAATAGTTGGATTGCCCTTTTATCAACGGCTAAAAACAGGGAAGTCGATGGTAATCAACGGACAGGGCCAATTTCCAAGCAGTCACACAACACGCAAACTTGTTTAGAAACAATTTTTTAGTCATGTTAATTTTCGGGATTTTTCTCTATTATTAGAGTTATAATACGTAAAGAACCATTATATGATTTAACGGTTTGTGTACAATATTAAAGTAACTTCACACTTGAAAGCTTAAAATGCGATTTTTCAAACAAAAATGAGTTAAGGCTCTGTACATCAGATAAAGTATCTTATTTGATCATCCGCTATCATCAGTAGATAATAAAAGAGATTGTAGGCGAGTAAGGGAATGTATTTGCATATCGTTCAATCACCAAATAGTCATTATAAGACCATCTTTATTCATGACTTGTAACAACCGGTTAGGTATAAACAAGACAAAAGCAAATCAATATAATAATCAAATGGGAGTAAAATTGGAGAGAGAAGGTGACGAACTGGTCACCATGTGACCATCAAATCACAAATCAACCTGTACTTTTTCTGTTTTTATATTCTCTCTTGTATGTATTGGAACTATAATAAAGTAAAAAAAATAATATATTTTTTTGGGGTTGGGTTGCATGGGATTGCGGATAAACTTAGCCTAAGACCATCTTTATTCGTGACTTGTAACGATCAGTCGGATATAAACAGGACAAAAAGAAATTAATATAATAATCAAATAGGAGTAAAAATGGAGAAAGAAGGTGACGAAGTGGTCGTCATGTGACCTTCAAATCACGAACGAATCTGTACTTTTTCTACTTTTTTATTCACTGTTGTATGTATTTGGTAGTATAATAGAGTAAAAAAATATTTTTATTTGAGGGGTTGGGCTGCATGGGATCGTGGATAAACCAAGCCTTATAGACACTTGAAGAGACACGAGTTGATGAAACACCTAGAACTGAACCAACCATATGTGAGATGAATCCTGTGCAAACGTTTTTATTATCCCGACGGTATAAGCTGGAATGCCACTTGGAAGAGGAGTTGTAGGACCTTGGTTTGTAACAATATCATCTACTAAACAAGTTAAACAAATGTCTCCCCCATATCGTGTTTGGGTTGCACTTTACCCACTTCTGCACTCCTGCTCCAGCTGGTGCCGCTGATGTTCTGCATAAAAGCAAATCCAAGCCACCTGATATAAGATGTTTGGAATACAGATACTATTGATTCATAACAAAATTATGCATAATATGAAGAAAACAACCATACAACTGTAATCTCTAAAATACAATCCACCAAGGATTACATTTCCTGTTCACTTTGATCAATCTAATTACAGAGCTAAAAAATAGCAATAACTTTGCAAATTTATTGGTAAATAAGAAGGTACACAACTTAATACAATAGGCGAAACTTTATTTTGAAAGGCATGCAAACAAACGAAGTAAATGAATATTTTAGATAATTAACTAAAGTCATTTATATATCCGAGAGGGTGTTGAGAAAACTGGGATACTTTGTGGATGCCTAAAGAAATTAGTTGGATCAACTCTAGCCTTGATTTGTATCAACTTCTTAAAATTCTCACTCTTCCAATACCTTTCGCCCCAAACACTTGCTTCTTCATAAGTATCACTTCCAACACCCAAATCCAAATCGTTGTAGTTAGAATACGCCTCCCTGGGGTTACTTGATACGTATGGCTCAAGAAACGCGTCAAAGCTTTGAAAAAATTCTTTTCGTGCAAGAGATGTTGGAGTTGTGTCCGAAGGTTGATCGTTAAAATCGATTCTCTTTTGTATTTGGTACAACACTCCAGCTCTATGAGGATATGGAATTGCTGTCTCTGACAACTCACTCATCTTCCCCCCGAATGGGGCTATGATAAGAGTTTCTGATCCGTCGTTTTCAAACATCTTTTCCCATATCTTTTTAAGCCCGTCTATGGAGATTGGTGCTCGAATAAAGTCTGCGTTACCTTTGAAGCTCGTCGTAGGGATGGCTGATCGGTTAATAAGAGTCTCGGTAGGGGTCGAGCTTGGAAAGCCTGCAAATAGAAGGCTTGTTTGGACCATTTTGAGTTCTTCACATACCTCACGTGTAACGTTGAGGTCTGGGAAGTTTTCTTCTAGCAACAGAAGCAACATGTCGATAGTACCTTGATAAATTCCGTCAAACGCCATACGTATGGTTTTCTGGGTCGTATTTCCAATATTTGCAGAATTCAATTGAACATTCATGTGCAAGTTTCGATCAATATTTGGCATAACAGTTTGATATTTATATAAAATTTCAGTAGCGCCTTCTTCCAAAGTTTTGTCAACTGAAAAAGCAGTCACTATTTTCGAAACAGGAACTAACCTCAGCTTCCATGCAAGAACAATTCCAAAACTAGAAGCACCACCACCACGGATTGCCCAAAATAATTCTCTGCCCATCAATTTCTTATTAAGAATATGGCCATTAACATCCATAAACCGAACATCGACAACATTATCAGCACCAAGACCGTATAATCTCATTAGATTCCCGTATCCACCACCACCCAAGTGTCCACCTAGACCGACAGTAGGCCAAACACCAGCTGGAAAATACAACGTATCGGTCTTTTGAGATACAGTGTAGTATACTTCCCCAAGCGTAGCTCCAGACTGGACCCACGCTCTCCTCTTGGCAACATTCACGTCTATAGACCTCATGTTAGTAAAATCAATCATGACAAATGGAACATCAGCAGTGTACGAGAGTCCTTCGAAGTCATGGCCCCCAGACCTGATCCTTAACCTGTACCCGTGTTTCTTGGTACATAAAAGAGCAGTTCGAACCTGGGATTCCAGGACAGGAGTGACAATGATTGATGGTTTAGGAGTTTCGGATGTATTGAACCTAGCATTGTTGGCTGCTGCTTGCCATATTGGTAAGAAGGATGAATTGGCGGGAGTGAAAATGAGCTGAGAGATGGAGGTAATGTTTTTCGAGTGCGACTGAAGACATGTTATTAGATCTTCGGAACCAGCTGATGTACCCGAAAAGCAAAGAGCTACAAGTAAGAAGAGAACATAAGAGGTTATAAGCTGAGACTTCATCATATAAGTTTAGTTTAGGTGTGTTTTGATGCATGAAAGTGTAGATAATGAAGCGTTTATATAGAGTGATCAAAGTATGTATGGATACCAGGAAAATTCATGCACATCTAGACTGGTCGTATATCATAAATTGTTGACCAAAGGCACCTCAAAAAAAAAAAAAAAAAAAAAAAAGAGCTGACCAAAATATGCATACAAGGAATGGGTCGTATTTCATATTTTCATGTATAAGAGTTGACAGAATATGCATACAAGAAAAAATTGTCGTATTTCCTTAGCTGGCCACGTATGCATACAAGGAAAATTCATGCACGGTGCTTCTGCTTTCCTTAACCGGCGTTTTGGTCAAATCCGGTTTGAACGGTTAATCCCGATAACCGGTTAGGATCGGGTATGATTTGGCCCGGAGGTTAGAGCGTGTAAGCGGGTCATGGTTACCAGTTATATAAGTTTCAATATAAGCTTCATTTTACTACACAAAATTTATGAAATCTGTTAATCAAACTAAGATTTTATGAACAGATTTTATTAGTTCCAATATAATGTTGCGAGATCTCTATGGACAACTATTTCTATTGCGAGTTGACACATTAATCTCCACGTAACTAGATATAACTTGAATGACGACTATCTACTAACCAAAATTTAATTTTCTTATTATGCCGTGTAGTCCGCCGGAAAGTATGGGAAGATAATTTTCGTTGGTAAAAAAAAGGCAGGGGAAGGGCCTTCCCATGCTTCTTTTATTTTTTGCTTCCTGGGCTTCACAGTGATATTCCAATGCTAAAATAAAAGCCGGTTATTCACTAACCGGTCCTAACGGTTGGAAGCCGTAACTTGGTTACTAACCGCCGGTTATTGCGTAATCGAAACTAATTATGGTCAATGACCGGTGTTGACTGGTTTCGGTTACTGTTATTATGTGCAAGGCAGTTCTGCTTATGTGCTTATCTTGGGTCAAAATAAGCAATTTTCAGTACAGTACATGCTTATTTCAAAGTTGTTTGAGTTCAAAGTTTAAACTAAGGGGGTGTTTGGAATTTCTTATATGCTTATTTATGAGCAAAAGGATTTTCATATAAACAAACTTACATGTGAGTAAATGCCATATTTTTTGACATACTAACTTTGAAGTGTGAATGAACTATTGCTATAATGTATCAACTCAAATTTAGTAGCTAGTTACGGGCTTACGGCGACCATATAAACCCATGGGCTGCAGCACTTAGGGGTGTTTGCTGTTGTCAAAGTTGTTGGAAGGGTAAGGAGGTATTTGGTTCGGCTGTAGGTGTTTTGGTTGCTGTTAGAGGGTGTTTGGAAGATGCCTTTCCAGGTTTTTATATCCAAATTTGATTATCAAACTTTGTTAAAACAAAAAACAACGATACCTCTTTCTGTGCATGCAAACCAGCAAAGCCATTTATGAATTATAACTAGTAGAGTAGTAGTAAATGTATATTCAAATGTATTGGACATGATAAAACAAAACATAAACGTCTATCAAATAACTAGAATAAAATCGTCTAGTTCTTCAAATGAAACACTGGATCTAGCCCTGCATTGTGTGGAAAATGTCTCTTCTTCGCTTGTGACATATCAGTAGCTTCATTTTCGGGGAAAACAAGATTTTCCTTCCACGGGCACTTTGGTCTTATATGTCCTCGTTGTTTGCATCGAGAACATCTAACTTTCACCTTACCCGCCACTTCTTTTTCACCCTTAATGTGATGTTTTGACGACCTTTTGGCCTTGTGGACAACCAATATCATTTTCTTGGTCTGACATGTATGCATAGAAGGAATGGGTCGTATTTCATATTTTCATGTATAAGAGTTGACAAAGTATGCGTAGAAGGGAAAATGGTCGTATTTCATTAATAAGAGCTGACCACGTATGCATACAAGGAAAATTCATGCATGGTGCTTCTAAAGGTGAACAAAACCGGATTTGTTCTTTAACCGGTTTCGGTACTCCAATCGGTTTTTGGTCAAACCCGGTTTGACCGGTTAATCCCAATAACTAGTTAGGGTCGCTTAGTAACTGGTTAGGTTGTGTAAAACCGGTTATAACCAGGTTTTTTTATGAGGATACAGCCGTATAAAAATATCATAGGGCTGTATGCTTTTGGAAACATACGAGAAGACAAACTTGCTTTTCTAATCAAACAACTTTCTTAGTGGTAAATGTACATTTCCAGGGAAGAACCAAGTTTAAATATCACAAATAAAAACTCCAGTATCACCTTTATAATAGTAGCAGTGTTAGAGGTTTCCTTTCTAACTTCTCATATCCACGTCCATATGCCTTATAGGGTCGGCGTATGAGAGTGGTCTTGAGGCCTTTTCTTATGGTCATGCTTGTAAACTTATATTATGTTTTTTCATATTTATAATATTCAATGTTTGCCTTTAAAAAAAATTCCGCATGAGACTTTGCAATAAAATGGCCACGATTGAGTGTAGAAGTTTGTGTCCTTGGGGAAGATGAGGCTATTTTGAGTAAAACTCAAAAATAATATAGGAGATTTTGAGTCGGATATGCAGAATTTATGTATTGCAGTTATAAGAAAAGAATGCATGAAATCAAGACATCCATGACGTGATGACGAACATTGATCTTGTATCTTATACCACTTATAAAAAAACTTGCACAATATACTTGCAGAAAGTGAAATCCATCGCTATATGAGTTGGATGTTTTATATATATAGAAATAAAAAAACCCCTCTAGCTCAGTTGGTAGTGCGCAAGGCTCTTAACCTTGTGGTCATCTATAATCCGTGTTTGAATGTACTCGATTACGAGTTCTATCTTAGCCGGTTTTGCTTGAGTTCGTCCTTGTTTACATAGAGCATTGCCTTTAATTTGCTTAATTAAGTTGAGCCACGACTTCACACACCCTAAAAAATGAACAAGAAGTGTCACATTTCATACACCTTAAAAAAGATTATTGTAGCAAACATGTGTAACTTGAGATAATTTTCTTGTATGTTTACCAGATACTTGACATGTTTTTCAGTTTTCACCTATCTTAAGTTCTTGCTTCACTACGATAAAACTAGGAACATGTGACCGGGGTTTCTCCGGCGAAAAAAAGTCGCCAGGGATAACCCCTTTTCCCTGGCGACTTGGCTCACGTGGCAAAAACACAGATATACTTTTTGGTCAAAATTTGACTAGGGTATCCCTGACGACATGTCGTCGAGATTCAGCGTCCAAAATCAGATGTCAAAGGAAAAATCGCGAAATTTTCCCTCCAACGTATCCCTGGCGACATGTCGCCAGGGAAACTTCGCCCGACGTAATTAAAATTAATTTTTTTATGATAATAGCCTGCCAAAATTATCCATGGCGACATGTCGCCAGGGATATTTCGTCCAACGTAATTAGCTTCAAACTTAAGCAGAAAATCTGTGGCGGGCTTTTGCCCGCCAAATCCCAAAAGTTGCCCCGGAGACATGTCGCCGGGAAAACTCTCTGTCATATATAATTATTATGGGAAATTATTATTTATTCCATATAATTATTATTTTAACTATCGATCCGATGTTATTTTAATTTCGCGACGTTTATATAATAAAAAATGAGACATTATATTATTAGTTTTTGCTTATTATGAGAAATTATTATTTATTCCATATAATTATTATTTTAACTATTGATCCGATGTTATTTTAATTTCCCGACGTTTATATAATAAAAAATGAGACATCTATAAAATAAGTATTTATTTATTCCAAATATTACATAAAACCTGTTGTAATACCACATGGGAGACTTACAGACAGACACTCTTAAACATAATTTTATTCGTCACGGACACTTAAACACGCGCTTAATTAAACATGGATATTACAACGATATTAGACTCGTAAACACGAAAAAACACATCACAAACTAGTTCAAACTAAGGTTCCCCATGTCATCGTAAAGGTCGTGAAGTAGTGTAGCTGAATCCACTGTGTGCCTATCGGCATGGCGGTACAACTCTACTGTACTCTCAAGTACCTTTATTTTTCTATTCAAGTGCACAGAGTTTACACACGTTGAAGAGCTTGGAGAAGAAATTGGAATCCTTGAAGGTCTCGAAGAAGAGCTTGGAGGAAAAAAGCTCGTTGAAGGTCTTTAAGAAGGGCTTGGAGGAGAAAAACTCATTGAACCTCCAAGAGAATTGACAAGTGGTCTGACTCGTTCGTCTTTCCATAAAAAAAATCTGCATCCATATGAAACTGGAGGTTCCACCTTTGAACGTGGACAAGCATAGTACTGTCTACCAAATGTATCATCTTGCCACGATTGTCGAAGAACTACATCTCGACGTCCACACGTACACGGAAAAGCTTCATGCTTCAACATCTTCATAATAACAATATGTTTGTGATGATAAGTGTGTGTGATCTGCTGGTGGTTGTGATGATAAGGAGTGTGTGTGGTTCTCCTTTTATGCTAAAAAAAGTGAGGGAAATTGTTAACATTTTCCCGCCAATGTTTTCCCTCTAATATTTTCCCGCCAATGTTTTCCCTCTAATATTTAGCAACTCAATTGACCACCTATACATCAAATCCATCAGCTGGACAAGTGTTGCTTACTGAAACCTCATGCATGAGTGTATTTGGATATGGTACGTATAGCTATTTCAGATTTGGTACGTAGGCAGGCAAAAACAGTACCATGGATGAGTTGGTATGCATCGGTTACACCTTAGATGTTCAATGGATGACTCAGCATGTGTTGGTTACACGTTAATTGTTCAATGGATGAGTCGGTATGTATTGGTTACACATTAGATGTTCAATGGATGAGTCGGTATGTCTTGGTTACACGTTAGATATTCAATGGATGAGTCGGTATGCATTTGTTAAACGTTGGATGTTCAATGGATGAGACGGCATGTCTTGGTTACACGTTAGATGTTCAATGGATGAGTCGGTATGCCTTGGTTACACATTAGATGTTCAATGGATAAGTCGGTATGTGTTGGTTACACGTTAGATGTTCAATGGATGAGTCTGTATGCATTTGTTAAACATTAGATGTTCAATGTATGAGTCGGTATGTGTTGGTTACACGTTAGATGTTCAATGGATGAGTCGGTATGTATTGGTTACACGTTAGATGTTCAATGGATGAGTCGACATGTCTTGGTTACACGTTAGGTGTTCAATGGATGAGTCGGTATGTCTTGGTTACACGTTAGATGTTCAATGGATGAGTCGGTATGCATTTGTTAAACGTTAGATGTTCAATGGATGAGTCGACATGTCTTGGTTACACGTTAGATGTTCAATGGATGAGTCGGTATGTGTTGGTTACACGTTAGATGTTCAATGGATGAGTCGACGTGTCTTGGTTACACGTTAGATGTTCAATGGATGAGTCGGTATGTCTTGGTTACACGTTAGATGATCAATGGATGGGTCGGTATGCATTTGTTAAACATTAGATGTTCAATGGATGAGTCGGCATGTCTTGGTTACACGTTAGATGTTCAATGGATGACTCGACATGTCTTGGTTACACGTTAGTGTTCAATGGATGAGTCGGTATGCATTTGTTAAACGTTAGATGTTCAATGGATGATTCGGTATGTGTTTGTTACACGTTAGATGTTCAATGGATGAGCCAGCATGTCTTGGTTACACGTTAGATGTTCAATGGATGAGTCGGTATGTCTTGGTTACACGTTAGATGTTCAATGGATGAGTCGGTATGCATTTGTTAAACGTTAGATGTTCAATGGACGAGTCGGCATGTCTTGGTTACATGTTAGATGTTCAATGGATGAGTCAGTATGCCTTGGTTACACGTTAGATGTTCAATGGATGAGTCGGGATGTGTTGGTTACACGTTAGATGTTCAATGGATGAGTCGGTATGCCTTGGTTACACGTTAGATGTTCAATGGATGAGTCGGTATGTGTTGGTTACACGTTAGATGTTCAATGGATGACTCGACATGTCTTGGTTACACGTTAGATGTTCAATGGATGAGTAGGTATGCATTTGTTAAACGTTAGATGTTCAATGGATGAGTCGGTATGTGTTTGTTACACGTTATATGTTCAATGGATGAGTCGGTATACAAAGTTTCCCCGGCGACATGTCGCGAGGGAAAACTGAGGCTCACTTGACTTTCTGAAAAGTCAGCAAAGTTTCCCTGGCGACATGTCGTCAGGGAAACTCTGGCACAACGTTGACTTGTCAACGCGAGGCTTTGACTTGTCAAAGTAATGAAATGTTTCCCTGGCGACATGTCGCCGGGGAAACATTGGTATTACTTTGACTTGTCAACGCGAGGCTCTGACTTGTCAACGTAACGAACAGTTTCCCTGGCGACATGTTGCCAGGGAAAAGCGAGGTTTAATTAGCATGATTACTTAACTTTGTTAATCACCAAAATTTTCCCCGGCGACATATGTCGCTAGGGAAACTTTCCCGCACCAAATCCAACGTGGCACCAATTTTTGAACCCAAGAGCTGCGGGGCCCACTTAGTCGCCAGGGAAACACAAAAAAGTCACCAGGAAAACTTTCCCGCACCAGCTTTCCTTGGCGACGTTTCCCTGGCGACATGTCGCCAAGGATACGCTGGCGACATGTCGCCAGGGAAACGCTCGAAATTTCGCCAGGGAAAGGCTTGAATTTTGTAGTGCTATATCTTCTTTTCGAAATCTTTAATTGAGCAGGGAGTCGCTTTCTAGCAGTAACACTACTAAAATTTTTGTAAATGTAAGTATGTGTTGCGAATATTCTAGACGGGCTTCAGTTTGTTAACTTTCTTCTAACCTCAAGCTCAGCTCAAACAAATTTATATTTCTTACGAAAGATTTGAGTTCAACTTAAACTTTTCCTTTGGTTAATATGCATGAAGAAACATCTTCAGTAGTATTTAATTTTATTTATTTTTTAGTATATTTTGATTTTTATATTGTGAGCTGACTCATTATATGACAATTATCTTTCTGAATAGCTCGAAGCAGCAAAGGTGGACCTCCGTAACCACATACTTTTAGTTAGTTTACGTGGGTTGACAACAAGACTTTAGAAGTTAAGCGTAGTAACATCAAAAATCTTAAATAACACTGTTACATCAGTGACACATTAGTATAACATCCAAATAACACTAACCCCTTTAATCATAACATCCACAACACAACTTTTCCATTTTTTTTCCGAAAACCCCCTTAACAATTATCTATTTTATCAGGGTTGTGTCCCCTTTACCCAAAAAAATAAACACACATTTCATTCATAAAAATATAAATACAACTTACATTACGAAAATAAAAAAAATACAAAACGAATTAAAAAAACCTACTAAAAAAAATTACGAATTAAAAAACATTACGATTTAAAAACAATTAAGACAATCCGGCACCGTCGTTTTCACCCAAATCTCGACTCAACTTCAATCGGGTTAGTTGTTTTTGCCTCCTAATCAAATAGGCATCATCGTCTTCCAAATCCCTATGAATCAGGGTACCTAAAAATCATAACTCTTCGAAACGCGTGAAGGTGCGATCTTTTTCGCGTGAAGGTGCGATCTTTTTCGGTTTGTGCACTGAATGCCCTTTTGGCGGCTTCCTATTTGAGACGCATCTCGGTCTCCATCAACAAATCAAAACTAGCCGAGCGACTTCCACCTGTGATCGCCGTTGCGTCGGACTTGGTTTTTTTAGGGACGTAGTTTATCGGGGGCCTTGGTCTTGCATCATGGGTGAACAAGCTCTCTTGGCTAGGGTCGGGGACGGGTCTGGTTAAGTCAACCAGTTCGGGTGCGTCCCTTTTGCTACAGTTTCTCAAAACACCCTACGCGTCCAATTGTGTAAACGCCCCCACGCCCCCCCCCCCCCTTTTATGCTCGCCACGGTATATAGTGTGTGCTTGTTCCATCACATTCCGCATCGTTGTTGCCACTTTTCCCTATATGGTTGGCCCGTTTGAAAGCCACGTTAAACTTTTGGCAATTGGCATTCAAAGTATGTCATTTGCTAGTTATCATATCTTTGTTACGTTTTTGGAAATTTGTGGTGTTGAACATGTTTGTCACGCGAATCCAAAATGTATCACCCTTTTGACTTCGACCAACATTGTTACCTTATGAAACTCATATCCAAGACGATGCTAGCAATTCTTCTTCAACCGGTAGCCAACGACCCCTTGAATAGGTTCTTCTTTGTCAATACCTTTGCCTTTCTTTGAACATTTCTTTTTGCGGGTACCTTTTTTTACGGGGATTTGGTTTGTGTGTGTTCATCGGTATGAGATGTGAATGACGGGGTGTCTTGTAGTGTGTTCGCGGCTTGAGATTGTTGCCACTGAAAGAAAGCTTCTTGTTGTTCTTGTTGATGTCGTTGCAATGCTTCGAATGAAGTAAATTGTGAATTTTGATTCGACGGGTTTCCGGCACAAGCTTCGTTCATCAAGTTAGCGGATCCGTGGGGTGAGTAATCGGTCATTCTTTTTGCTAAGAAATTTATAAGAATTAGATATAATTTTAATAAAATAAAGATTGTAATCTCGGGTATAAGTGATATTGTATATATAGTAGTAAAAGATTTTGATTTTTTTTTAAAAGTAGCTATTACAACTGTTGGTGGGGGGATGAATTTTTAAAAAAAACCTAGCCGTTTGGGGGATAGTTTTAAAAAAATTTGATTTTTCTTAAAAGTAGCCGTTATAAACTGTCGCGGGGGAATTTAAATTTTAAACAGGGGGTTAAATGGGAAAATTGAAAAGAGACGTCGGGGGGGGGGGGGGGGGGGGGGGGGGGGGTGGTAAACCGAATTCTTTTTTAAATAACCCCCTAACGCGTGTGCCCAGGCAACGCCAGGACAAAAGTCGTTGGGCTTTTACAGGTGGGGTGTAGTAACGCCGCCCAATGCCGAGCAACACATGTCGGGGCGTTACTACACCTAGCGCTCTTAAATTGATATGCATTCATATATTTAGATGTATATTAGCTTTAGCAAATTATTTTAAAGGAGAGTCTCGAAGATTCCGAGGTGTGTAATTGGTGTTGTCGCACATGGTTTACATTTAAAAATGTCATATATTCAGTAGTTTCATATATCTATCTATTTTATATAATAAACCAAAATAATTTACAAGTAATTTAAAGCATGAAAAATTAAATTACTTTCCTAATATGGCTATAATGTACAAGATTTTTAGTGCACAACCCATTAACTCTGCCATAAAACACTTGCCTTATATACCTTGCATAAAAACAATTTGAAAAAAACTACGCTCTTATCATTCAAATTTCAAAACCTTTAACTTACTTATGGTAATATATTTATAGTCATTAAAAAATTTAAATTTCAAAAAATTAAAATGGATTAGTTATTTTTGGAAGAGTTTTATGGCTATTATTATGATGATAATGATGAGGCGTTTTTTAATAGCCCAATATACGCTCCTGGCCTAAATTAACTCTAAACCTAAAACCTATATAAGCGCCCCCCCCCCCCCCACACACACACATACACACACCTCATCTGCAGCACAAAAATCACAATGTTCGGCATCCATGTTTTTGCAATCTCTTAGATCCCTAAAACTCTATTCTTGATCTCCTTCTTTGTAATACTGCCAAGAATTGAATGGATTTAGGTCCATTCATGCAACAACGTTGATCTAATTGCTTGCACAAAAATATGGATTGTTGATCATTACAATGCTTCCAAGAATTGAATGGATTTAGGTCCATTCATGCAACAACATTGATCTATATTGCATATGCAACACAAAAAAAGAATGTGTTCTCGGCGTCCATGATTGTGCAATCTGTTAAATCCCAAAAACTGTATTCTTACTCTCATTCTTTTTAATGCTGCAAAGAATTGAATGGATTTAGGTCCATTCATGCAACAACATTGATCTAATTGTTGGCACAATATTATGGATTGCTGGACATTTTAATGCTACCAAGAATTGGATGAATTTAGGTCCATTCATGCAACAGCATTGTTTTATGAGGTGTGTTAGAATGGAGATTAATAATGCTTAATCTCCTTTGTAATGTTGCCAAGAATTAAATAGACTTAGTTCTATTCATGCAACAACATTGATCTAATCTTCATTCAATGTTTTTTTTAATTGCAGGATATATGCGGATTTGATGATCATTGGCTTTTTTGTTGTTTCCAGTTTAAAAAAATGTGAATTGCAGGATATAGGCTGATGCATGATCAGCCTTACTATTGTTTCATCAAGCATGATACAGTAGGAATGAATGGATCAATGTTGTTGTGTATCAACAGACTTGCCTTGTAAGTTTTTTAATATTGAATGAATACTTCTATTATTATTGTCCTCATCATAAGGATTGTGTGATGAAAAATGTCATGCCATCTTTAACATTTCGATTTATAAACTCTTTTTATAAAATTGTGTTTTTGAATAGGGTTTTCTGAACGCAATTCATTGTTATGGAACCAAAATCTGCGTTTTATAATGGTTATTGAATACCACTATTGTGTGCTATGAATATTCCTTAATACACAGAAACAATTACAACATTTACAAACGTATTATTCCTAAATAGATTACCAGTACTCGGAGCAGTTACTAATCCTGAATGCAAACTATTAAGACTTTATCAAATATTGTATATCCAGATGACATTATAATACTTTTTGTAAATTCAATTCTACATTTTGTTCTTAAGTGGTTGTAATGCTATTTAGATCAATGTAGCTATAAATGAATTTATAATACAACAATATAATTTTAATGCTGCCATACTCAGTATATGTAACAAATTTATAATAATGAGGTCAACACTGTAATGCAGTCATACAAATATGATCATAAACATGGATAAGTTGTATACATCAATATAATGGTGTGGTTAGCATGTTTTAAGCAGTGGATGTTCAAGACAATGACTTTCTATCATGGCTGCAAAGTATAAGACATTATACAATCATGTACTTACATGCACCAGTTATGTTTTTTTTGTTTTATGATACAAATTATGTCCAGGTTTTGTTTTTTTTTTGGTTTTAAAACTTTGATTTAATAATTAGACATTGTGCAATGTTTAAACAAAAAATTAAGATTTTTCTTAGAAGCGGTAAATACAAAAATAATAAATTTAACAGAATTAACTATATTTACACATTTTAATGCATTTACACAGTAAACTAAGATTTTTCTTAGAAGATTAAAAAATAATTATTACATGCATGCATATAACTTCATGTAACCATCTACTCTGCCTGTTCGTTTTCCTTGATCAGAATATATAAACACCTCATTAGGTGCAATGGATATCTCGAAACCATTGTTCAAACATACATACACTCTTCCATTGTTTTTAAAAATTTACAAAAAATGTCTGGATCTTACAAGAGAAACTCATCTGCTGCGAATCTTGAAGACATCCAATCCAATATCAACAAGTAAGTTAGTTTATTTAATAAGTATACTTTGTTCCTCATATCTTTACAATATCTTATATTTTGTGTTTTGTATTTCAGGAAATCGTGTTTCGAAGCTACTCGACAAGATAATGTAATTGCAGAAACACAAATTCTGCCTCAAGTGAAACCCTGCAATGATACAACCATCCTAAACCATGATGATCCCTATGATGAGCATATATACTATGTCGAGGAAGCTGAGTTGCAGCGGAAATGGAAGTTGGATGATGAAGAAAAAGCGCTTCTCGAGGAACGAAGGTTGGAAGCTAAAAAAAAACGCTTATTGAACAGCAAAAAAGGGAACAGCAAGAGAAATATGAGGAACAAAGAAATGCCCAACTTGAACAAGAGGAAAGGGAGGAACTTGCTGCGGTTAGAAGGGAACTAGATGAGGAGGAGGGTGAGGATGATTTTTACTATCATTACAACCCATATGAATCAGAAGAAGAAATTGACATAGAAGAAGATGATTTTGCGGAGTCCCACGATTATGATGAATTGCATCATTCATTTGACCCTAAAAAATCTACTATGTTTAATTACTAGATTTATGTTTTAAAATCATGTAATAGGCATCTTTTGTAATTGTTCAATTAATTTTAAGGAATATTCAGTGCAACTGTGTTTGTTTATGTTAATTCAATTCATTATAATTTAAATCCTACTTTTTAAGAGTGTTTAATTAGCAAACAGTTTAATCATTAGCAAGGGAAAGCACAATATTAGTCATTAGGACTTAAGCAGTTTACTAATTCTTCCTTTATCAGCTATAAATCAATTAATAGTTCATATACCCATACGCACACTAGGTGATAATTCCATACATTAATACACAAATTTGGGAATTAATCACAAGCATACACATCATAAGGCTTAAGCATCACAGATAAGTTGCATGAACAAGTAATCCATAAATATTTTCAAGTATTTTAAAGCAATAAAAGATGATCAGCACCCATAAGGGTCATTTAACATACTTGGAATAAGGGAACCTGCATGTATTATGTAATTGATATGTTTAATACATTCAACTACAAAATATTTTAAAAAATTACATTTATAATAAGTTTGATTATAATTGTGTCATTCATGATATTTGTATTTTATGGATGACTAAAAGTGTAAATATGTATAGCTAAACACAATTATATAAAAACATCTATTAATCCCATGAAACACAAAAAAAAAACAATTCCTCCATGAAACCCTAAACATCATTCAATATTCATTTCGTCCATTCATAAACCTCTCAATCATAACACATAAGAAGCATGGCTAATTTGAAACCTGAAATCATTCAAGATTCGTCCAAACCATCAATAACGGACGAATCAAATTAAGAACAAATATTGTTGTTGCTCATGATGTTTTTTTTACATATTTTATATGTTGTTTTGGATAGCAGGTTTGTATGTTGTTTTTACAGCATGTAAGTTGCCTCATTGACATCATTATTGACCATAATATGTATATATACTTTAGAAATATCAATCAAGATCACAAAGACTGATATAGGTTCTTAAATATAATTTACGCCATTTGACCATTTAGTGTTACTAATTTGTTGTATGTAATGCAGGTTTTGATAGCAATAATTGTATTCGAGTCGATATTAGATGATGATTCAATGTGAGTTTTGATAGCATATTAATGACATGTGCTATTGAGGTTTTTAAATTTTTCCGCTCCTAAAATACATATGCAAGTTTTTTTAGACTAGGTCATTAATGTTGAAACAATAAACTTGGCATCTCAGTGTTCAAATATTTGATTTCGTCTATGGATAGTGTTAAGTGAGACCCATGTATCTCGGGATTTCATTAGTTGATTTTGCGTGTATTAAAATACTTAAAAAGGTTTAATTATTTAACTATTTCCCTAAATTATAGGGAAGTTATGAATTTAAAGAGAAATGTTATATGTAGTTACGGTTCTAAGTCGATTGATATAATATGCAAAAGTGAATACATCCGTTTTCCTCATTATAGGATGGTCTGAGAATTTTAATTAAGAACGAAGATGGTAGAAGGTTTAAGTCTTACCTTTAGGTTATTTTAAATCACCCATAATTTTAGTAGAGTTGTATTATATCAGAGATGGAAGTAAAGTAAAATATAGTGACTGTTCATTTTATGAAACTAGCAGGACAGTTAATGAAACGATTATGTGATTGATAGAAACACACTGGCGGTACATGATACAATGTTTTTTCATGACTCTATATTTATCCATAACATACTAAGTTATAGATTCTAAATATGTCAAATAATGACTTTTTAGTCAAAGTTTAATAGACTAGTTTATAGGTAAATGGGTCAAAAAGAAAAGTCATTTTTGTTGGTTATTAATTTATCTATACACGTATTAAGATACCCATGGTTTAACGGGTAAAAAACAGAAGATGTTTAAAGTTTACCATTTGTGATAAAAATGGTAATAACTCAAAAGTATTGCTAAATCTACAAGGAAGTACTTCAAGGTTTATGATGAATGGTGATATAGGTTCTTAAAGATAACTTTTTGAATCAAAGGTTAATAGACTAATTTATAGGTAAATGGCTTAAAAAGAAAAGTACGGGTAAAAAATAAAAGATGTGTACAGTTTGCCATTTGTGATAAAAATGATAATAACTCAAAAGTATTGCTAAAACTACAAGGAAGTACTTCAAGGTTTATGATCAATGTTTAAGAGGTATACACAACTATATACATGACATACATCAAGGTTGAAGACCAGTTATACGAAACTCCATTATTGTGATTGTTTCATGATTAAACTCTTATCGAATAATTGAATTTTTTTTTTCATCAATTATCAGAACCCGTTTATGTTCTTTTAATATTAACATGTTTGTTACTTCTTATAAAAATCACTCAGTAAGCTATACCCGATGTTAGACGGGTCTTTAATCAAAGTTTATCAAGGTATGTAATCTACTACATTTAAAATTTATGGTTTACAACTGTTTTGTCTTTTAATCTTAACTGTTATTTAAATTTAGGTATTAACGCAATGGAGATTGTCTTATCACTTAAATAGACTCACATACGACATGCTTGAAAACCATAAAGGATTGAAGACTACTTTTATTATTGTTAAAAACTTTACTTGCTTATCGAATACTTCATGTTCTTTATATTACTATTTTCATATATTACGTGAACCCGTTTCATGCTTTTAATATACAGATCTTCTTGTTTCTTTTTACGAAAGTCACTCCTTAAACTAAATCCGACGTTAGGCGGGTCTTTAAGCTAGTTTTATATAATAAAACAAAATATTTTACAAGTCCTCTAAAGTACAACATTAAATAAATGAATTAAAAACAATATCATATATAGATTAATGTACAACAACACAATGCAAAAACGATTTAATTTATTACCATAATTAACTCATTTATAATTCACAGCTTAGAAAGAATTGCATACCAGTAGCCATAGCGTTTAATGGACTAAAATACTAATTGATAAAAGCCCATAACATGTGTTTTACAAGCCCAAAAAAACATGCCTGACGTGAATGGTAATAAGTGCTATCATGAAATCTTTAGGTCCTGGGAAAACAGATGGCTATCATAAAAAAAGTAAAATCTAATTTAATGATTATAAAAACAAAATTTTATTGTATCTTTGTTTTTCATTATAATTATTAATTACTTTTTATTTTGTTAAAAAATGTAAATAAATGAAAAAAATTATGTGTGTGTGTTTGTACGTTTAGTTTTTATAAAAAAAGTGTTTAGAAAGTCATTATTACTTTTTCTGTATAAAATAGACATAAAATATATATGACATATTTTTTTCATGAAAAATATTTTGTTTATATAAAAAAAATAAAATAGAGTAAAAAACTCATTAGTCAATTTTGTTATTTTGTTAAGGTTTTTAATAAAATTCAATGACAACCTTTTTGTTTTGGAAACCTTGTAAAACAAAACGCGTTTGTGTTACTTTTTGTGTTATTATCTTTTACAAAATTTTCATGTAACAAACTCATGATAATTTTTTTCGATATGTAAAAAACTCATGATAAACCTATTACTTTTTGTGTTCATATACAAAAAAAATAAAGTAAAAAACTCATTATACACTTATTACTTTTTATGTGTTCTGTATATAAATTATGTTTTGTATATAAATAAAGTAAATTTATTTTGTGTATATAAAAAAAATAAATCATGAAAAACTCATAAATACAACCTTGCCTAAATACTACCAAAAATAGTCAAGAAAAAAGTCTCATTTTTACAACGTATTCTATGAAACATTTTGACAATATCCATTTTTAAAGCGTTGCACTATTTTTATTTTTATAAACTTACAAAACATTTAATTATTTTTAATTGCAAACATTTTTAAAACAATACCATATTGCATAAATTTTAAAAACAACAAAACAGGTAATATAAAAGTTGTAACATTCAATTCATAATTTTCTTATTTTTGTAAAATAATAATTAAGTCTTAATTATTTTTGAAACGTATCATTTATTTTTGTAAAGTATTAAATACGTTTTATAAGATTAAACATAACTCATTTTCGGTTTTAATTATGGTCTCAAATTTGCTTTAATGATTTTTTCGAATTTTGAAAAAGTAACGCATTATATTTTATGATATTTTTGTAAAGTCATTAATATTTTTATAACATATCAAATCATTAAACCGGATCACAAACACCTCCTCTCCAAATATAAAAACCCTAAAAGAAAATCATTCATTAGCTTTCTCTACACCTTATTCCATTGATCCCACTTGATTAATATACAGTTTCTTTAAAAACGCATATATGAATATAATGGACTGATGGATATCGCTTGAAAATCAAATGATTTCACCAATTCAAAGAACGAATCCAAAATTTTTTAATTTTATTAACGATTTTTGTTTGACTGTATTTTTGATAATTAATGTGTGAATTTGTTGCTTCAATGTGCTTATGTTTACGTTTTTGTGTTTTTTTGTTTGCAGAATTTGGGCCAGTCTAAGCATCTAATCCAATAGTATCAAAAGGTTAGTCTTGGTTTGATTAATTTCTTTATTTTTGTAATGCTATTGTAAAATAAGGATAAGAACGTGTTTTGTTATTAAAGTTGGCATCAAAATATAATCTTATGATTATAGTGAACACCAGATTTAGTGTTATGTGCTTTTAATTTGATATGTTTCGCAAATAACAATTGAAGATTATTTTTTAGAATCATAAGTAGATGCAAAAACTTTTTTCTTAAATAAAAAGAGCCAATTCATATGTATTCCTTTTTTTTGTTTATTTTAGATGTGTGTGGTTGCTTCATTATTTCCATGATTTATTAATGTTCGTGTCATTATTTTTTGTATGAAAAAAATTAGCATATGATGTGTCGAGAAAATCGATTAATGTTCTTCAACAATCAATCAGGTAATCGTTTCAATCCATTTTTATCATCACTGATTGAGTTAAAGTCTCAAAAAGCATGTAAAAGTTTTCATATTTTATTTGTGGTAAATTTATATCTTTTATTCATAGCCAAGTGTATACATGATACGAGGTGTTTGTGAGACGATTTTGGAAAGTAATATGATAGTCTTATCAACAAAAGATAAACTATAAAGACCAAAGTTATTGTTAGTATAAATATCAGATTCATGGTAAGTCATTTTAAATATTGTAAAATGCACCATTTTATTCTTATATAAAGGTTGTTAGCAGAACAAGTAATGATCCTTAAGAATTCTTAAGCAACTGTGCCTTCGTTCATGTTGTCTTGCAAGATGTAAGTTGAAAATAGTAAAACATTACATGGCCTCACATTTATAATATACATGTGAGAAACCAAAGCCATTTTAAAATATGTGGAATCGAGTTACTCAAACATTCTACTACGAACGGAACTATATTATTAACGGTATATTATTTATATACATACATCAACTCCGCTATATTATTATGGATGGCTTGTTATTAGCGATCTATGAGACTGCTTAGTGCTCATTTTTATTATAATAGAACTAAAGAATTTGACAAGACATTGGATTGATTATTCAAAACTCTCAAATCAGGTTAAGAAATAAGTAGTTATGAATAATGACATTTGGAGAAACATTTTTTATTTTATTTTTTGAATGGTAACTTTTATTAAAAACGAAAAACTAGCAAGAAACTAGAAGATTACAAAGAAAGTAAATAAGGGTGTTGTAACCACCTATCCCAGCTAAACTCCTTATTACACCTAGAGTGACACCAAAAATACGACCGATTTACAATAAATATAGTATCTTTCCGAATATGACGACTTGTAAACAACAAGCTGTTTCGATAATTCCAAATCGACCACCAGGAAATGTAAAAAACTCCTTCCAGCATGCTTTTAATCATAGATCCAAGACGGATGTCCTTAAACCAAGACAACCACTCCTCGTAAGAACTTAACGAAATCCATGTCAAGTTCCACCAACGATAAATAAGCCTATGAATATCTGTTGCCAAGTGACAAGAGAAAAACAAGTGACAAACCTCTTCATCAACATTATGACATATCGAACATGATTGATTAGGCACTTGGACATTTCTGCGATGAAGGTTCATGCAAGAAGGAAGACAATCCAAGCAGACCCTCCAAGCGAACACGTTAATCTTGATGTGAATAAATTTAACCCAACGAGTAGCTACCGAATCATTAGGAAGGAAAAATTCATCCAGTACACTTCTAACATTCTTAACAAGAAAAGATCTGTCCCCGCTCAAAGTACAAACCCAACGATCGACAGAGTTCGAAAGAATAGAAGAGCCAACTATATCCTGAAGAGAGTCCAGTTGCTGAGCTTTTATACCACTTCTAGCAGTACGCCGAAAAGAATTCGAAATCCCACCACGTATCTTGTATGCCATAGAAATATCACCACTAGTCTTCAGAGAAAACACGCGAGGAAACTGAATACTGAGAGGAGCATTACCAATCCAGTGGTCTTTCTAGAATCTCGTCTGTAACCCGTTACCCACCCGAATCTTACAGAACGAAAGAAGGTCAATCCCCTGAACTTTAATCGCTTGAAATTCCTACACTATAGTACCCCAAACAGAGTTGAAACGAGGACCAGTTTGAACAATATAAGGACCATGAATGGCATGAATCACGCGAGACCAAAGAGACTTTTGGAAGGAAATAAACCTCTAAATCCATTTAAATAGGAGAGCCCTATTTAACGTGAAAAGACTAGAAACTCCTAAACCACCGTACTCTTTGGCCGCCAGAATTTTAGACCATTTCACCCAAGCAATCTTCTTATCAGGCCCATGCATACCGTAGAAAAAATTCCGCCTGATAGACTCCATGATATTGAGAACAGTTTTGGGCGCCTTATATAAAGATAAGTTGTAAATAGGCGACGAACCTAAGACCGACTTTAGAAGAGTAAGTCTTCCTCCTATAGACAACGCGTTAAACTTCCATTTAGAGAGCCTAGTTTTTAGTTTACCAATCACCTCATCCCATGCTTTAACTAACGACATATTACCTCCTACTATCAAACCAAGATACTTAATCGGAGTTCTCATAACCGCACAACCAAGAGAAACTGCAGCATCATTCATAATTCCCCGCGGAACCCCAAATCCTAAAAGATGACTTTTATTAAGATTAATCTTCAATCCGGACGTAAGGGAGAAACAGTGAAGGACTTGAATAATGAGCTTGATATTATTATCAAACCATTCACCAATGAATACGGCATCATCCGCATAAAATAAATGAGTAACCTGAGTAGAGGAATCAATCTTTATGCCCTTGAATAAACCCGCATCAACCACTCGAGAGAAGGATAAATGCAGTGATTCCATGATGAGAATAAAGAGATACGGAGCAAGAGGGTCACCTTGCTTAAGCCCATAGTGACTCTTAAACTCCGCCGACGGGCTGCCATTAATAACAATAGAAGCCATACCTGAAGAGAGACTTCCATATATCCATGATCGCCATTTAGGACCAAACCCGAATGCGGCAAGAACATCATCCAAAAAATCCCAACGAACTGAATCATAAGCTTTAGCAAAGTCGACCTTGAACACCATTGCTTGTTTCTGTTTAAACTTACACCAAGAGAGAACTTCATTAGCAATAAATGGCCCGTCCAAAATTTGACGATTGGGAAGGAATGCAGTTTGCACATCTGCAACAAGCTCTAAGATCACATTCGAGAGACGAGTGGCTAGAATTTTAGTAACCACTTTGTAAAGACATCCAATCAAACATATAGGTCTAAACTCATTGACAAACTTAGCATCTTGAACTTTTGGTATGAGAGCAATAAAGGAAGAATTGCATCCTTTAGCAAACGTGGAATTAAGAAAGAACCACTCAACAGCCACACAAAAATCCGGGCCTATCACTTTCCAAAACTTAAGAAAAAACTCAAAAATAAACCGTCAGGCCCCGAAGATTTATTCTCACCACAACTCCAAACCGCCTTTCGAATTTCTTCATGAGAGATAGCAATTTCCAAATCTGTTGCCTGTTTCGGGTTAAGCGGATATGGAAATTGAAAGTTAAGACGGCTACGACCAGACCTTGGAGCTTGAAACCTAGCCGCAAAATGAGATCGAAACTCCTCTTTGACCAAGGAGGGATCATCCACCCAGTAACCATCTATCATAATACCTTTAATCGATAACTGAGAACGCCTCCTATTTATAATCCCGTGATAAAACTTGGTCTTTTCGTCCCCCTCAATAGCCCATTGAACTTGGTTTTTTGAATATTATCACACGCTACAAAAGCTTGTATAACATGAATATTATTATGTAAATCCTTCCGCGGAAGCAGCAAATCATCATTAACACCTCCTTGATCAAGAACAACATCAATATCTCGAAGCCGTTTATTAAAATCATCAACAACACGCGACTGATCTTTCTTACAATTAGAGATCCACATCCTAATCTCCTTCTTCAAAAATTGTATCTTTTTTTTAACCTGATCATATCGTTACTATCATCAAGGATTAAACGATTCCAAGTATCAACCACCATATTCTCAAAGCCTTTATAACCAAACCACGAATGATAAAAACAAAACGGCGTAGGACCATAATCAGTAGCAACATCTCTAAGTAAAATGGGATGATGGTCTGATAGGTGCTTATCTAGACAGATGGCTGACAAGTGAGGAAACAATGACAAAAAACCTTCGGAAGCAAGAAACGATCAAGTTTACTCATCTTATTGGCCGACGGATGGGACCAAGTGAAAGAGTAACCTTCAAGCTGAATGTCAACTAAACCCGTGGACGTAATAAAATTGTTAAACTCTCTAGCACCTCTAACATCAAAAACCAAACCCATACGCTCATCCGCAACACGAACCTCATTAAAATCCCCCATGACGACACATTCTCCATCCCAACGATTGATATACTCAGCAATAAAACTCCATAACTCACGTTTTGCAGTAACTGATTGAGGAGCATATATAGAAATAAAAAGGAGTTTGGCATTAGTTGGAATCCAAGAACCGTAAATAGCCACAAAATTATCCGAACAAATATGATGAGATTTCTGAAATATATTGGGATCCCATGCACACAGAATGCCACCAGAATTCCCTATAGATTCATTATGTAAATACTCGAAACTATAATTACCCCACATAGCTTTAACATCCATCTTCGAAACATACTCCAACTTAGTTTCTTGAATGGACATAAAACTCACCTTGTGCTTACTATTTAACTCCCTGGTCCATGGTTTTTTAGTCTTGGATCTGAGACCTTGTATATTTAAAGAAAGACAATTCATAATGGAGCATCGCATTCTCCTTAAAGACTAATAATATGCTCTAAGTCTTTAGCACAACCATCCAAATCATACCCCATAGTGGTACCTACCTTAATGATCTCATCCAGTAAGCCCAAAATAGAACCCCCTGTCTTACTTTTATTATTTCTAACACTCCTGTTAGGAGAAGAGGAGACATCAACAGCCTGAGTTTCCTCCACCACACGAGAACAGAATTCACTTTGTCGACTCTTAGCATTGACCTACTCCTCCTGATTGTCATGATGCTTTTCTTCAGGTTCATTATCAGGTGTATACCCCAGAGGGAAAGGTCTATCAAAATCCGATTTATTATCACCTACCTTCTGCTCATTAAGTTGATCGTAAATATTAAAAGGATCATAGGTCCCCTCCTTAGTAGCTGACGGTATACTTTGGTCTTACACATCATTGTTGATATCCACATCGTCACCAAACAAAGTTTTAGCCACAGCTTCATTATTGCTCTCCTCTTCCAAATTCCCATACTCGTTTTCGTTCTCTTTATTATCCTGATCCCCATCACTCGATTCACTATTAGAACAAAAATCGATATCTTTGGGTTCTTTAAAATCAGGAGACCACGTAAAAAGTTCCTTGGCTCTAACCAGAAACACCTTACCACGTACAATAATCTTGAACCGTTCCAATATGTTATCTTCTTGTTTCGTCTTAATGCATATACGTTTTCGAGCAAACATATTATCCTTGCTTTCCTCGAGATCCATAACCATACCCCATTTTGCCCCTATTTTTTTGAACGTGGACTGAGACCACACATGCAAAGGAACACCCTCATTATCAACCCACACAATTCTCTATCTAGCAACAAAATCCTCTTGAGCGTTACAAAGACGAGCGAACCATGAGGCAACTCCGACATGTTAAACACTCAAGGGTGGCCTAGTGGCAAAAAGATTTGTGGCTATCACTCTAAAGTGTGTGAGGTCTCAAGTTCAATTCCCACTAGGTGAAAACAACCTTGAAGTGGCCACGCCAACCTCCTAAAAAGGGAGGGCTTTACCTGGTTTGAGTCTGTGTGGCGGTGAGCTCAAACCCCGTGGATTAGTCGGCCAATGATTCGGAAATCACGGTTACCAAAAAAAAAACTCCGACATGTTTCAAAAACTTCGCTTTAGTATTCATGGAATCAAGTTCAAGCATGACCCACAAACCGCATAAGTATGCAATTTTGACGTTAGTAAAACCTTCATTAGTCAGCAAAACACTCAAATTATTGATGGCAGAAAAATCTTTGATCTCCCCCATAACGGATTTATCAATATCCCTCGACACCAAGCACGAATCTTCCAAAACTATAGCAGGTGATGGATCAACATAGACCAAGGGATTAGTATTACCTCTCAACATGGATGCATACGAATTCGCACCAACTGGATTATCAGAAGCAGTAGAATCTCTAACAGGTATAGATGAGGTAAAAGGCTTGTGCGAGGTATATAAAACACGCTCATAACGGACAACATTGGCTTACAAATGCATACGACCAATCCACAAGGTGCAAAGATTACCAACAAGCCTATCTAGGTCAACAACCCTAATAAATCGTACGAATGCGAATCGTTTCCCTGCTTTCGATAGTCGGTTAGGGATGAAAACATCCACCACTATCCCATAACCTTTACAAAGCTTCCACAGATCTTTCGCGGTGGTATCAATGGGAAAATTCGTTACAAACACAGATTTTGAGATCGCCCTAGTGGAATCCGCATTAGACCGAGCCCCAGCCGCCATAGAGGAACAGAATCACAACCGACCCCACAATAAGAGAAAACCCTAAAAAAAAAAAGCAAACCCTAAATGCAGTCAATAACAAAACCCTAAAATAAAATGAACAACACGAAATCCTACATCAAAATCTTTACTGACCAACGATCCGTCGAGCCTATTAAGAGATGATTTAGAATCAAAATCGATGCAATAATCAAATATTAATAAGCGAATGGATGTTGCGACAGAGATTGAGATCCGATTTGATTATAGAAAAACGTGGCCGCCATACCATAAATTATTATTTAATGTTTTGTGTTAATTTACATAGCTTATTTACTTATTATGTATCTTGAAATTAGGTAATCTTTTTTGTTTGAACTTTAAAAATATATGATGATAGTAATGTAACTCTGATCTTCAAAAGCAGACGATCATGCTCGATCATGAATTATTGCATTAAACGAGGATACTTAGTTTTGTTAACGGTTGCTCCTTAAAAGCCTACTATCAAGGTTGTGGGCTATCATAGATTCATAGCTGAGCGGGTAACATTGACGAGTTGATTTCCTATGCGAGGTCAAACAAAAAGTTAAAAATACTCCGTATAACTTTAAACCATTAGTTAAATATAAGAATGACCCATTAATGTTGGGCCTTTGTTTGTGCAAGACTCATGGTTGTTTCAGGTTGTGTTGTTATTGGACCAACAATGGTTAGTGGTGTTGATGTCAAAGCCTTTTCTTGCACGTTGTAAAGAGTCATTTTGATGGATGGGAAAGCCATGCTTCAAGCACCAATCAAGTACTATTGATTACAATGAAAAAATTACTACTTTATCACCTTTTAGCTTTAATGTATTCAAGCATTTGGAGATATTAGGCTGCGTTTAGTTGGATGAAAAACAACCTGTTTTCTACAAAATGTTTTCTAGAAACAAGAAAACAGAAAACGCGTTTAAATCATCGTTTTCTAGAAATATTTTCTAGAAAATGAAAAACCCATGTTTTACCCTTTTGCACACAAAACAAAAAGACTCTTTTTTTTATTTTTTAAGTTTTCCTTTAGACATAGAAAATTCGTTTCCCCCCTTGTTTCCTTTATAGTTATGGAAAATAAAAAACACAAATTTCTCTAACTAAACGCGTTTTCTAAATTTTTAAGTGTTTTGTGGAAAAAAATCCCTTTTCTTTTTCTATAAATTAGAAAATAGAAATGATGGAAAATGTTTTCCAAATAAACGCACCCTTAATGTTTTGTCATTAGAAAATATGTTTTTGTAGCTTCATTTGATGGTGACAAGAATAGTCTCTTTAAAATGTCTCGCTCTATTATTTTGCATCAAGACATTATTTGTTTCAAGGGCGAATTATTAACCAACCATCAAAATGTAACATTATTAGACTCCGACAAAAAATAAATAAACTCTAATATGTACATTTAAGTTTAATTGATTACGAAAAATGGACCTTTAGCAACTTAATAAATGGAACGGATTCCCCTATTAGGTGGCACATGGTTAATGAAATTCTAAACGCGCTAATGACACACATCTTTCTTGGATAAAAGTCATATAATACCATCGTACTTATCAAAATGTACCGACTTTAAACACTTACAATTAAATCGCTAGACATTACCACTGAACTTTCAAATTGATGGTAAACTTTACCAATATGACCTTAAAACGTCGATATTACCCTTGTCTTCTTTAATATTTAATAAAATATATTAAAAAACTCCATGTTTTTCGAGAATATGGTGCTCACTGATTAACTTGGTCATTTTAAGGTTTGCACAAAAAATATATGGTTTGTGACAACCAAAATGAAAGTGTGCATCGCCTAAGAATGCTTCATTCTTTAAACAACTTGGAACCATTTTGGCGAGTCTCAAGCTTCAATTTACAGTTAGTTTATGTGATATGTAACTCTCAATACGCGTGTTACCTCTTGGCTCCTGTACAAACCATCTAACTTTAAAGAATCAAATAGCTGTTCATTGAATTGGTTCTTATTTCTTAGAGTCCTTGCTTTTTGTAATAAAGCCAGATGATGAGCCGAAACTAAAAGCATCAAATTAGTCCCCAAGATTAAAAAAAGCCTTGTGTTATTAGGTAAAAATTGTGGATCTCAAACCCCAATGCATAGTTTGTCAACGGTAATTAAGAACAATAATCGTCTTCTAATAAAACAAGTTTTTAGATTAGAAAAGAAAACTTGTTTTAACAACAATGCCAATGGATGCCTAATAATAAAGAGAAGAGTCATGGGTCCTTTCGAGATTAAACAAAATTGCTACATATTTGTGAATTGAACTCGTCTAAACATCTTGAATCTCAATGATCAAGTTAATCAGTGACCACCATATTCTCGAAAAACATGGAGTTTTTCAATATATTTTTATAAAATATTAAAAAAGACAAGGGTAATATCGTCATTTTAAAGTCATGTTGGTAAAGTCTACCATAAATTTGAAAGTTCAATGATAATGTATAGCGATTAAATTGTAAGTGTTTAAAATCGGTACATTTTGATAAGTACGATGGTATTATATGACTTTTACCCCATCTTTCTTCAACATATTACTTAAAAAATATACTTAATATGTATTTTTTGAAAAAATTACCCATTCCATGATCTGCCGATATGGACACCACTTGAGATATGATTCGCCAACCCACTTGAAATATTGTTTTAACCTATTGGAATATAAGTGATCAAGTACCATGTAAAGAACAGACAAATTGGAATCCTTATCATATATAAGTAGATGAGGTGGGTAGGTTACTAAATTTGGTTACGTTCATGGGGTTTTTTTTAATAATTGGACACATGACAACCTAAGAGCGTGTTTGGGGCTGCTTAAGAAAGAGGAAATTGATTAGCTAAAGCCATCTATTAGCTGTAAAGAATTGCTTACGCACATGTTTCTTCACTACAGTTAATTATGTTGATACTTATTTACAATGGTCCTGTGTTTCATTTCCGAATTTCAATAATAATTACATCTATTTTATTATTCGCAATTCCTTTTGAATTACTTTTATATTTAATTATTAGGTGTTCACGACATAGGTATTAGCTGTTGACTTTATTCGCTCTCAAATATGTCAACTTTAAAGTCTAAAATGCATAGAGTTTTATTAATATGATTGTTAAAAAGTTAAACACTTATCGATTGATCAATCGTCTGAAGAGCGTCATCAACTTCCTCTACGATTTTGAATCTGACCATTTTCTTAGGCTTGAATTTACATGTCTGCACCTTATGTTCAACGGGTATGTTGTTTTTATATCCGTACATTCTATTACATGTTTTGTCAATGATTCATTTTTCAACCACAACATGTTTAACTAAAGTCTGATTGCATTTTATGTCAACAAATACGTGTTCACACATTGGAACTTGACAACCAACTTCACCGCTATGTCAAACATCATCTCATACTCAAGATCACCAAATTTAGAATTGAAAAATGCATTGAACACTTTATTTTAATTTTTCAAAAATCATAACATTACCGTGTAATGATACATGTTTACCTTCGGTGTTTCTTTATTTCATATATTAACGCTTCATGCATACATTATTCATTGTGTATTCCTCTTATTTTACTTTCTCATAACACTTCTTACAAAATATTTTTTATAAGATATCCCGTGATTCCACGAGTCTTTAAGCTAGTAAACACATATAATATTAACATGTATGAGCCATATTATCCAAGTCATAAGCAATTTCTATTTAATTTATAAGTGGCATATGACATTTTTGTTATTCTCACATAGGACCATCGAAAACCATGAAACGAATTTGATTTTTAATTCAATCTAACTTGAAACTTATAAGCTTTCATTTTAGTAGTCTACAATTTAAAAAAAGAAAGACAATTTAGATCGCGTCGCTGGGGGGGGGGGGGGGGGGGGGGGGTAAAGCGATTTTTTTTAAATAACCCCCTAATGCGTGTTGCCCAGGAAATGCTGGGACAAATGCCGTTGGGCTTTTCATAGGTGGGGTCTAGTAACGCCGCCCAATGCCGAGCAACACGCGTTAGGGCGTTACTATATCTAGCGCTCTTAAATTGATATGCATTCATATATTTAGAGGTATATTAGCTTTAGCAAATTATTTTTAAAGGAGAGTCTCGAAGATTCGGAGGTGTGTAATTGGTGTTGTCGCACATGGTTTACATTTAAAAATGTCATATATTTGGTAGTTTCGCATATAAACACATATAATATTAACATGTTCGATCCATATTATCCAAGTCATAAGCGATTTCTAATTAATTTATATGTGTCATATGACATGTTTTTTATTCTCGCATAGGGCCATCGAAAACCATGAAACGACTTTGATTTTTAATTCAATCTAACTTGAAACCTATAAGCTTTCATTTTAGTAGTCTACAATTTAAAAAAAGAAAGACAATTTAATCGCTATATTATTTTTAGAGTAAACTACAAATTACGTCCCTCTACTTTGCGACTTTTGTAAATTTGTCACTAAGAGCAAATACAAGCAATTTTGTCACTGTACTTCAAAATCTCGTGCAATTTTGCCACCAAGTGGGTGTTTTTTGACATTTCGTTGTTTTCTTCCATTAACCCCCACACGTGCTTGGCACGTGTGGGTACATTCGTCATTTCTCGTGCCACACCATCTCGTTACCTCATCCCCACCTTTCCTTTATGTAATTTTCCATGGAACCGTTTCCCGCCATATATCTTCTTTAACACATTACTGTTGTAGTCATGATGATCATATGTGAATGTGGCAAACCCGCAACAATCAAAACGTCATGGACTGACAGGAACCCGTGGCGACGGTTCTACTGTTTTCTTAGGTATGGTTTTATGGGTTGGAGTAACCCCCCAATGTGTTACGGTGCAGTTGATGTGATTCCTAGGCTCTTGAGGGCCCGAAATGTGCTCGAAGAAGATCTGAATGAGCAACTAATGTTGTTGACTGAGAAGGAAGGTCTTGTGAAAAACTGAAGAAAATGCTTCCTTTTTCCTTTTTATGTTCCTTGCATACAAGTTTTTATACTTTTGAAACTTAGTTTGTGCTTAATTTCATGTTTAAGGGAATAAGGTCATCCATGGTTGTACTGACCTTTTTCATTTTAAATAAAATCAGTGTTATATCATAATCCATGATTTATAAATCATAAAATGGGTGTTAGGGGTTGCTGCTTATTGTGATTTGGGTTGCATGTTTGGATATAGGGTGCTCTTCAACTTTGTCTTTAATATTTCATGAACTTGTTTTTTTCCTCGTGTTTTGGTACAACTATTCAATCTTGACTTTAATTAGTCAACATAAAGGGTGTTTGGGAATAGGTCATCAGGTTTGACTTTAATTAGTCAACAAACAGGTATTTTTTTTGTTTGGCACTATATGTTAGTCTACATCCTATATGATAAGGGAAGGTTTGTTGGCAGTATCTCTAGTGTATGCCTAAAATGAAAAACAAGAAAGTATATAGTGAATTAAACAAGTACAATAGAACCCCTGAATTAAACAACAACCATGCCAAATCATGTCCTAAATAGCCAATATTTCTACTGTCTAAAAGTATAAGAATCATATTTTTGTCCTTAAACACACATATTAATGGAAAGATATAACTGTAAACATTTTTCACTATCAATTCTCACTGGTGCAAATTCACTTATGGAAACTCATAGCTCCATCCTCGTTTCTTTTGCTCTACAGAACCACCATCCACTTTCTTGCTTTGTCTCTTCTTCTTTGGACCCTTACCAGCTAGAGTTGTTCCTGATGATGGTTGATTTGTTTGTGATTCCATTAGCTGGTTATCTGGGACTCCTTGGCTTGCTCTTTGACTGTTTGTTGCTCATTAGCCTGAACTTCCATTAATACATCCTCTCTTATTATGACCATGTCCTTTACACTTGCTGCAAGTCATCAGGATGCTCTGGCTAGTCATCTTTCATGTCTTAGCCATTTTCTTTATAACCTCCTCAACAGCTTCATCCTTGGAAATTCTTCTCTTTTTCTTTGGTCTTCCTATGGGAACATGGTGGTGCGAAGGTAGTAACAGAATCGGATCCTTCATCTTGGCCAGAAATTGCAACCACTAACAGGTTCAACCTTATATTGATACGTATCCTTCCATGTCTTCAACCAATAAAATGGTGCCACCCATTGGTCTCGTATCTCAACAGATTCTCCATGAGTTTCCCTATTGTTTAATGTTGCAACAACATGCCTACATGGTATGTCATTTAACTCTCATCTCCTACAATCACATTGCTTAAGGTTGAGTTTTACATCACACTAGTCATTAGGTCTCTTACACTGGTATGATTTCCCCTATTATATAACACTATAGTCATTTGCAGAGTCCTTAATATAGTTAAAAACATGTGTTGTAGTTGGGGTTAGTAGACCAGTAATTTTATCTATCACTTGTTGCACATTTACAATTCTCTTCATAAGATATTCCCTTATATATTCCAAACACCCAATTGTAACACCCCCTAAAGTGGTCAAATACATCGGAATAATACTTGGGGTGTTACTTTGGTGGATCTATAGCACAGAGTATATAAAGCAATGATCATAATTGTCATTAAAACATATTACATGAATTTAATTGTGCAAATTAAGTAAATTGTCTTGAATATCAACATTTAACATTTGAAGTAATATCGGAGCCCAATGGTAAACATGATGCTTCCTATGATGCTGGAAATCCAAGAGCATATGAACCTGTTAATTTTCTTGAGAAAACATATAAAGTAAAATGTAGGGGTCAACACGAAGTTGGTGAATTCACAGGTTTAATTTATAATTAAAAGTAATGATATACAAAAAACAACGAAAGTAGTAGAGCTCCAAGTTCAATACTATAGTAGTTCCTATAACCCCCTAACGCGTGTTGCTCAGGCAACGCCGGGACAAACGCCGTTGGGCTTTTCATAGGTGAGGTGTAGTAACACCGCCCAATGCCGAGCAACGCGCGTTGGGGCGTTCTACACCTAGCGCTCTTAAATTGATATGAATTCATATATTTAGATGTATATTAGCTGTTAATGCAATAATGCCTAAAAACGTTACTTGCATTTTTTCGGTCTCGCTTAGTTTTGATTACGACAATATGTAAAAACAAGCATCTACGAAAACAACGAAAAACGAATTCTTGAGTTCAAGTATTTTTCATTTTACCCATTTTCACTTAAGGTATGGATAAACAAGTAATAACCTTAATCAAGTGATCAAGTGATTTAATCTTTTCTTAAAACTCACTTTTTATTAAGTGTGACAAGTTTTTTATTAAACTTTCTTTTTAAGAAAATGTTTTATTAAATTAATTATTTGAAAATTTGAAAATGGCATATTCTTATTTGGTTAGGAATATTCTATCATGATATTTTTTAAACCAGATATGACCTCCACCACTAAAGGACAAAAAGGGAGCGGAGTCTAGTCCAACAGTTCCTTAGCTCCTAGGCGGTTCCTTATCGATAAGGTACCGCGGGCTAAGCTAAGGTACCGCGGGCAGATATAGCCGTTGGCCCTTTGTCCTATAAATAGTGGACCATTCTCAGCTTTTCAATTCACCTCTTTTGCACATCTATTTCCAGATTCAAACACTCTTCTTTAATCACTCAAATCTTTGATCATTTGTTTGATTACTACTTGTTTAAGAAGTGAATCTTGTTCATCCATCCCTTCCTCTCCAAGTGCAAAGAGAAGAACACTATCCTTGTGAAGTGTTGAGTCCACCACCAAAGATCCATTGAAGATCTAATTTTATACATTTGTAGTTGTGTCATAGTTGTGAAGATCCAAGTAGTTGTGTCTATTTGGAAGTTGTGTATATACTAAGTATAGTTGTGTAGATTGGTCCTAGCTACGATTAGGGCTCGACTTTTAGCTTAGAGTCGGAAATTGGTTAAGCGACGTGTACGGTTTTCTCCACCATAAGGAGCTTGTTGTGTAGTGAACTCTCGAGTAAGGAGTACTCGAGGAGTGGAGTATGAACGAGGAGTGAGCTTCGTTGCCGAACCACTATAAATCCTTGGTGTTCGGTTTGATCTTTCTTTACCCTTAACTCTTTACATTATTTATTCTTTGTGCATATATTTTTGTTAGTATTAGTTTAGTTACACTATCATTGTTCATATTGTGCATAAGAAGATTTCACATATTTCCTCAAGCCTAAGTTTTTGAAAAAGGATTTTTGAAAACCATATTTTAACAAGTAAATATAAGAAACTATTCAACCTCCCCCCCCTTCTAGTTTCTACAATTGGTATCGGAGAGGGTTGCTCAAGAATTTTTAAAGTATATTGTATTTTAAAACTTGAATCGATATATGGATTCCAACAAATACCTAGAAGGGCAATCTATTCAAAGACCACCACTTTTTGAAACCGATAGTTTTATTTATTGGAAAAATAGATTTGAAACTTATGTGAAATCAAAAGATTTAGATCTTTGGCATGTTATTACCAATGGTGATTTTTTACCTTATCAATTTAATGAAGTTTCTAAAACAAAAGAATTGGTCACTTTTGACAAAGCTAATGACGACACTAAAAAGAAACTTTCAAAAAATAATGAGGCTAAAATGGTGATTTATAATGCTTTGCCTAAGAAAGAGTATGAAAGATCTTTTATGTGTGAAATCGGTAAAGATATTTGGAACACTCTTTTAGTAACCCATCAAGGTAATAGCCAAGTCAAAGAAAGCAAAATCGATCTTCTTGTCCAACAATATGAACAATTTGTCATCTTAGAAGATGAAACTATTGATAGTGCATTTGCTAGGTTTAACACCATTATTACTAGTCTAAAAGCACTTGATGAAGGTTTTTCTAGCAAGAACAATGTTAGGAAGTTTCTAAGGGCTTTACATCCAAAGTGGAGAGCAAAAGTCACGGCGATTGAAGAATCGAAAGATCTCTCAACTTTATCACTCGATGAACTCATAGGCAACTTGAAGGTTCATGAGATGATAACTTTGAAGGACTCGGAATTAGTGAAAACCAAGAGTGAAAGAAAATCTCTTGCACTTAAAGCCAATAAGGCACAAAGTGACCATGATAGTTCCTCGGATAGCGATGACGAGGAGTATGCATTGGCGGTGACAGATTTTAAGAAGTTCTTCAAGAGACGAGGTCAACACATTAGGCAACCCAACAATGATAAGAAACCATTCTCAAAGACTCGGTTTGTCAAGAACGAAAAAGGTGATAGGAATTGCTTTAGATGTGGTGATCCAAATCACTTCATTGGTGATTGTCCAAAGCCCTCTCGTGATAAGAATCATACGGCGTTCGTTAGTGGCTCTTGGAGCGATAGCGGTGAAGATGATGATGACAAACCCAAAGAGGAGAAATGTCTTATGGCTCACACTTCTAAAGAGGTACATTCCGAAACCGAATATTATAGCAATGATAGTTCCACTTTTGATGATATTGAATTTGAAGGCAAATATGATAGTTTACACAAACTTAGTCTTAAATTCATAGAAAAGAATAAAACCTTAAAATCAACCAAAACTAAGCTTGAAAATGAGATCAATGAACTTAGGGAGAAATTGGCAATACTTGAGAAAAATAAAGAAGTGGATTTAGGTTGCTTAAGTTGTGAGAAACTTAGATTAGAGAATGTAGATCTCAAGAGCACCTCCATTAAATTGGAAAAGTTCATGAAAGGTACTAGTGCTCTTGATGATATGTTAAACAAACAAGTTCATTCTAAGGAAAGACTTGGTCTAGGTTTTAACTCAAATGAAGCCTCAACTAGTGAACCTAAACAAGTCAGATTTTCACAAAAATCACCCACTGTACGCGGTCCCAGATTGTATGGGCGGTTCCTTATCACTATGGAACCGCCGCCATAGATAAGGTACCACGGCCAGAAGAGGAATTTTGTGAAAATCATGAACTTTCTGAAAAATCTAAATCAGGTGAAAAACCAAAGCATCTTATTGTTAATAAGGTAAAATTACCCATACTTGACGACAATGCTATTGATAAGTTCTACAAGCCATTAAGTAAACCTCTCATGGGAAATAGAAGCTTATCAAGACCATATTCTACTCCACCTAGAATACGGAATGAGTCTAAGCCTAGAAGTAGAACGACAACGCCTAGAAGAGATAATCAAAACAATTCACGATCTAGAAGTAAAACCCCAACACCTAGAAGAAATGATCATAACTCTAAACCTAGATCAAATAGACCCAGGAGAAATAACGAACAACAAAATGGTTATATGAATTACTACCCTCCTCCATTTTGTTCTCCATGGGTAACCCCTCCTTCATTCATGCATCCCAACCAAATGCAAGGGATGTTTGGAACTAACAATTTTGGACCCATGAGATATTGGGGACCAAATGTTTGATCTTGTGTGTTGTTACCTAGATATGCTTGGGAATTGATTTGGAGCCCGACGAGTGGATTAAGGATAGTGGATGTTCTAAACACATGACGGGTAATCGAAGTTTGTTCTCGCACTACAAAGCATATGATGGAGGTAACGTCACATTTGCAAGTAGTCTACGTGGTAATATCATTGGCAAAGGTACGGTTTCTCTTGACTCTATGACCATTGAAAATGTTGAGCACGTAGATAACTTAGGGTTTAACCTTTTAAGTATAGGTCAAATTTGTGACAATAAGTGTAAGGTCATCTTTTCGGAACATGACAGTGAAATCGTAAAAGATGGAAAAGTCATTGGAAAAGGTGTTAGAAAGCATGGGCTTTATGTCATGAAGGTCAATAAGAAGTCAAAAGACAACATATGTCTTGCGACTATAGATGATAGTTCTACTCTTTGGCATAGGAGATTAGTTCACGCTAATATGCGTTTAATTCAATCTTTAGTCTCTAAGGAGTTGGTAAGACACCTCCCCAAGATGAAGTTTGATAGTCACTTTTGTGATGCTTGCAAAGTTAGAAAGCAAGTTCACTCAAGTCACAAAGCCAAGAATTTGGTTTTGACCTCTTGGTGCTTAGAGCTCCTACATATGGATCTTTTTGGACCTTCCGCCATACGGAGTTATGGAGGTAACCTTTATACCCTAGTTATAGTTGATGACTATTCTAGATTCACTTGGACTAGATTTTTGGCATCTAAGAATGAAGCTTTCAATCATTTCGAAATCTTTAGTCAAAGAATTCAAAATCAACTAGGATGTCCAATTGTCTCTATTAGGACGGATCATGGTAGGGAATTTGATAGTGAAGTGCAATTTGGTGCCTTTTGTGAAGCTCATGGTATTACCCATAACTTCTCGGCTCCTCGTACTCCACAATCAAATGGGGTAGTTGAAAGGAAGAATAGGACTCTCCAAGAGATGAGTAGGACGATGTTAAACGAGCAATCTTTGCCTCAAAAGTTTTGGTGCAATGCCGTGGACACATCAACTTATATTCTCAACCGAATTCTTATTCGACCTTTCCTAGGAAAGACCCCCTATGAGATTCTTATAGGTAAGAAACCCTCATTGGAATACTTTAGGGTGTTTGGAAGCAAGTGCTTTATCCTCAACACCAAAGACTACCTTACCAAGTTTGACCCAAAGTCTTACGAATGTATCCTTTTAGGTTATTCCCAAACTAGCAAAGCCTACATTGTCCTAAATAGAACCTCGGGGGTTATTGAAGAATCACTCAACATAACCTTTGATGAACCCCCTCCCTCACCCAAGACACCACCATTGGTTGATGATGACTTGGATGAATTAGAAGTAGTAAAAGCCAAAGAGGTTAGAAAAATAGGAGTTGAAGTCCTTAATGTTGAAAAGGAAGTAAACATTAAGGAGTCTATGGATCATACTCTCAATAATGTCATTGGTGACTTAAATCAAAGGACCCTAAGATCTCAAGTCCAAAACCAAAGCAACTTCTTTTGATTCGTCTCCTTGATTGAACCAAAGAATGTTAAAGAAGCTTTGGCGGACGAGAGTTGGGTCATTGCGATGCAAGAAGAATTAAATCAATTCGTTGCCAATGATGTTTGGGAACTTGTTCCTCCACCTAGAAGTTATACCATTATAGGAACTAAATGGGTATATAGGAATAAGTTATATGAGAATGGTGTTGTGTCTCGTAACAAAGCTGGACTTGTAGCACAAGGCTATAATCAACAAGAAGGGATTGATTATGACGAGACATATGCACCGGTAGCTAGATTAGAATCCATTAGAATCCTTTTAGCCTACGCTTGTGCCTTAGACTTTAAGCTTCAACTAATGGATGTAAAGAGTGCATTTCTTAACGGTTTGATCAATGAGGAGGTATATGTTGCTCAACCTCCTGGCTTCATTGATTTTGAGAAACCGGATCGTGTTTACAAGCTTAAGAAGGCACTTTATGGTCTCAAACAAGCACCCAAAGCTTGGTATGATAGACTTAAAGCGTTTCTTGTTAAACATGAGTATACCATGGGGATGGTAGACAATACGCTCTTTACAAAGAAGAAAGGTCCTCACCTCATAATCGTACAAATATATGTTGATGACATTATATTTGGCTCAACTTGTTAAGAATTGTGTGATGACTTTGCCAAAATCATGCATGATGAGTTTGAAATGAGTATGATGGGAGAACTTAACTTCTTTTTAGGACTCCAAATTAAACAAATGGACGATGGTATTTTCTTTAGTCAATCTAAGTACGCTAAAGAAATGCTAAAGAAATTTGGATTAGAAGAATCTAGACCAATGAAGACCCCTATGGCCTCGGATACTAAACTCACCGTAGATGATGATTGCGAGTCGGTAGACAACACCAAATATAGAGGTATGATTGGTAGTTTGTTGTACCTAACGGCAAGTCGACCAGATATCATGTTTAGTGTTTGCCTTTGTGCTCGCTTCCAAGAGGCTCCCAAAACCTCTCACCTCGAAGCGGTTAAGCGTATCTTCCAATACATTAAAGGCACTATACATTTAGGATTATGGTATCCTAAAGGGACCGGCGTAGAAACCATTGTCTACGCGGACTCGGATCATGCGGGAGACTATGTGGACCGAAAAAGCACTAGTGGAGTTTTTACCTTCATGGGTTGTTGTTTAACTTCTTGGTTCTCCAAAAAACAAACCGCTCTTGAAATATCCACCACGGAAGCCGAGTATGTGAGTGCCGGAAAAGCATGCCAACAAGCTCTATGGATGAAGCAAGCGCTTGTTGATTACGGGATTTCTCTTGATGATGTTCCCATCATGTGCGATAATAAAGGTGCTATAGACCTTAGCAAGAATCCCGTGCAACACTCGCGAACCAAACACATAGAAATTCGACACCATTTCCTTAGGGATAATGTTCAAAAGGGGAACATTTCAATTGAGAAGGTACCCTCCGAAGATAACTTAGCCGACATCTTCACTAAGCCAGTTAAGAGGGAACCTTTTAATTACTTGCGTCTAGGTCTAGGATTAATGGAACATCGTCCTTAATTTCTTTTCTTTTTGTGTGTTTTCTTTTACCACTTTGAGTCATTGAGTCTTCCAAACTCTTTTTGAAAAACACTCTCTTCTCCTTTTCAAAATTCTCAAAGTTTCTTTCGAAAATGGTTGAGAAATACGTTTGACATTGTTAATTCAATCTAAAAACGATTTTTCATAGATTCTCGCTATTAATCTAGAGCTTACATAATTCATATGTATGATTCTCTCAAACATAGCAAGAACAAGATAGAATCATGGAGGATCATTGTGTCATGACTTAAGGTCTTGTCTTACACACCTCCTACATCGATTTTTTTAAATCCATGTATTTTGGTCAAATCTCTATTTGATAAGTTTGCATATGTTTTCTTTGCCTATCTTTGCTCTTAAGCATATCCCTATGATAAGTTAGACTAGAAAAATAAGATTTGCTAAAAAATCTTCCTCCAAACACCAAACACTGCCTCTGCAGGCGGTTCTATATGTGAACCGCGGTGCCTTATTGATAAGGTACCGCCAGCCTTGATAAGGAACCGCCTACAGTGCCTTCCTTTTTCGGGTTTTTGTCTGAAACTCCAGATTTGCTCCAACATTTTTGAGAATATTTGTTTCAAACCCTTTGACCACCCCAAAAATACCCTAAGCCTTCCCTATTTAAACTATAAGCATTTTGCCATACTTCACACCTCAAAATGTCTTACTCTCCCAATGAAAGCCTTGAATCTCCTCCATTTTCTCCAATTGCTTTCAATCCCAACTCACCCAAAAACCATTACAATCCAAACTCTCCCAAGAACACTCTTAATCACATCTCTCCTACCAAGAACGTTGATCGTGGAATATCTTTTCTTCCACCACCACCCTTTAGTTTTCTTCCTCCTTCTCATGATAATGTCATGCACCATGGAACATATTGTCATTGTTGTCAATATCAACATCTTGCTATGGCACACATCTATGAGGAGTTGAGCTACATCAAGAGTCTGTTAATCAAGCCTCCTCTTCACTATGATTATGAGATCTCCAACAAGCCACCACCACCACCCTCCGCTATTACCTTGTCTTTCATATAAGCATTGGTTGCTTATCCACAAGACACCAAAATCAAGCAAATCTTAGAATTCTAGAATAACTAGGATTAGATTTATGCTTTTGGCTTGTTTCTTTTTCCATACATCTTTGTATGATGTTTTTTTTTAGTAACCTATCTTGGATCTTTGTCTTTTTGTTTTCTTCTCTTTTATTTTGTGACCTATTGCTATATCTTGTTGGTTGTTTCTTTTGTTCAACTAACCCTTCTATGTAGCTTGTCACCATATCTCGATTCCTCGGTGCCCCAAGCTAGGGGGAGCAAGCACCAAGGGGGAGTCTTTGCAAAGTCCGTCTTTTCATCACCGACTTGTGCAACCTTTTTGCTTCGACAAAGGGGGAGAAATGAATAAACTCGTCTTCGAAAATCTTGTTTTTTGTGTGATTGAGTTTATGTATTGTCGGAATCAAAAAAGGGGAGATCGTTAATGCAATAATGCCTAAAAACGTTACTTGCATTTTTTCGGTCTCGCTTAGTTTTGATTACGACAATATGTAAAAACAAGCATTTACGAAAACAACGAAAAACAAATTCTTGAGTTCAAGTATTTTTCATTTTACCTATTTTCACTTAAAGTATGGATAAACAAGTACTAACCTTAATCAAGTGATCAAGTGATTTAATCTTTTCTTAAAACTCATTTTTTATTAAGTGTGACAAGTTTTTTATTACCAGGGTCAAGTTATTTATTTACTAACCTTAATCAAGTGATCAAGTTATTTATTTACCAGGGTCATTTTTACCCTTTTACCAAAAAAAAAGACAAGTTTTTTTATTAAACTTTATTTTTAAGAAAATGTTTTATTAAATTAATTATTTGAAAATGGCATATTCTTATTTGGTTAGGAATATTCTATCAGGATATTTTTAAACCAGATATGACCTCCACCACTAAAGGACAAAAAGGGATCGGAGTCTAATCCAGCGGTTCCTTATCGATAAGGTACCGCTGGCTAAGCTAAGGTACCGCGGGCAGATATAGCCTTTGGCCCTTTGTCCTATAAATAGTGGACCATTCTCAGCTTTTCAATTCACCTCTTTTGTACATCTATTTCCAGATTCAAACACTCTTCTTTAATCACTCAAATCTTTGATCATTTGCTTGATTACTACTTGTTTAAGAAGTGAATCTTGTTCATCCATCCCTTCCTCTCCAAGTGCAAAGAGAAGAACACTATCCTTGTGAAGTGTTGAGTCCACCACCAAAGATCCATTGAAGATCTAATTTTATACATTTGTAGTTGTGTCATAGTTGTGAAGATCCAAGTAGTTGTGTCTATTTGGAAGTTGTGTATGTACTAAGTATAGTTGTGTAGATTGGTCCTAGCTACGATTAGGGCTCGACTTTTAGCTTAGAGTCGGAAATTGGTTAAGCGACGTGTACGGTTTTCTCCACCATAAGGAGCTTGTTGTGTAGTGAACTCTCGAGTAAGGAGTACTCGAGGAGTGGAGTAGGAACGAGGAGTGAGCTTCGTTGCCGAACCACTATAAATCCTTGGTGTTCGGTTTGATCTTTCTTTACCGTTAACTCTTTACATTCTTTATTCTTTGTGCATATATTTTTGTTAGTATTAGTTTAGTTACACTATCATTGTTCATATTGTGCATAAGAAGATTTCACATATTTCCTCAAGCCTAAATTTTTAAAAAAGGATTTTTGAAAACCACATTTTAACAAGTAAATATAAGAAACTATTCAACCCCCCCCCCCCCTTCTAGTTTCTACATTAGCTTTAGCAACTTATTTTTAAAGGAAAGTCTCGAAGATTCCGAGGTGTGTAATTGGTGTTGTCGCACATGGTATACATTTAAAATGTCATATATTTAGTAGTTTCGCATATAAACATAAATAATATTAACATGTACGAGCCATATTATCCAATTCATAAGCGATTTCTAATTAATTTATAAGTGTCATAGGACATGGTTGTTATTCTCGCATAGGGCCATTGAAAACCATGAAACGACTTTGATTTTTAATTCAATCTAACTTAAACCTATAAGCTTTCATTTTAGTAGTCTACAATTTAAAAAAATAAAGACAGTTTAGATCGCTATATTATTTTTAGAGTAAAGTACAAATTACGTCCCTCTACTTTGCGAATTTCGTAAATTTGTCATGAGAGCAAATACAAGCAATTTTGTCACTATACTTCAAAAAATCGTGCAATTTTGCCACCAAGTGGGCGTTTTTTTGACTTTTCGCTGTTTTCTTCCATTAACTCCCACACGTGCCTAGCACGTGTGGGTACATTCATCATTTCCCGTGCCACACCATCTCGTTACCTCATCCCCACCTTTCCTTCATGTAATTTTCGTCCCTGGAACCGTATCCTGCCATATATCTTCTTTAACACATTACTGTTGTAGTCATGGTGATCATATGTGAATGTGGCAAAGCCGCAACAATCAAAACTTCATGGACTGTCAGGAACCCGTGGCGACGGTTCTACTGTTTTCCTAGGTATGGTTTTATGGATTGGAGTAACCCCCTAATGTGTTACGGAGTAGTTGATGTGATTCCTAAGCTCTTGAGGGCCCGAAATGAGCTCGAAGAAGATCTGAATGAGCAAATAATGTTGTTGACTGAGAAGGAAGCTCTTGTGAAAAAACTGAAGAAAATGCTTCATTTTTCCTTGATTTTATGTTCCTTGCATAAAAGTTTTATACTTTTGAAACTTAGTTTGTGCTTAATTTCCTGTTTCAGGGAATAAGGTCATCCATGGTTGTATTGACCTTTTTCATTTTAAATAAAATCAGTGTTATATCATAATCCATGATTTATGAATCATTAACATGGGTGTTAGAGGTTGTTGCTTATTGTGTTGGGTTGCATGTTTGGATATAGGGTGCTCTTCAACTTTGTCTTTAATATTCCATGAACTTGTTTTTTTGTCCTCGTATTTTGGTATAGCTATTCAATCTTGACTTTAATTAGTCAACATAAAGGGTGTTTGGGAATAGGTCATCAGGTTTGACTTTAATTAGTCAACAAACGGGTATTTTTGCTGTTTTTTGGAACTATATGTTAGTCTACATCCTATATCATAAGGGAAGGTTTGTTGGAAGTATCTCTAGCGTATGCCTAAAATTAAAAACAAGAATGTATATAGTGAATTAAACAAGTACAATTGAACCCCTGAATTAAACAACAACCATGCCAAATCATGCCCTAAACAACCAATATTTGTACTGTCTACAACACACACTGTTTAAAAGTATAAGAATCACATTTTTGTCCTTAAACACACATATTAATGGAATGAAATAACTGTGAACATTTTGCACTATCAATTCTCATTGGTGCAAATTCACTTATGGAAACTCATAGCTCCATCCTCGTTTCTTTTGCTTTACAGAACCACCATCCACTTTCTTGCTTTGTCTCTTCTTCCTTGGACCCTTACTAGCTGTAATTGTTCCTGATGATGGTTTATTTGTTTGTGATGCCATTGGTTGGCTATCTGGGACTCCTTGGCTTGCTCTTTGACTGTTTTTTTCTCATTGGCTTGAACTTCCATTATTACATCCTCTCTTATTATGACCATGTCCTTTACACTTGCTGCAAGTCATCAGGATGCCCTACCTAGTCATATTTCTTGTCTTATCCATTTTCTTTATAGCCTCCTCAACGGCTTCATCCTTGGAAATTCTTCTCTTTTTCTTTGGTCTACCTATGGAACATGGTGGTGCGAAGGTAGTAACAGAATCGGATCCTTCATTTTGGCCAGAAATTGCAACCACTAACAGGTTCAACCTTATATTAACACGTCTCCTTCCATGTCTTCAACCAATAAAATGGTGCCACCCATTCCTCTGGTATCTCAACAAATTCTCCACTAGTTGCCCTATTGTTCAATGCTACAACAACATGCCTACATGGTATGTCAGTTAACCCTCATCTCCTACAATCATATTGCTTAAAGTTGTAGAATGATGATAATCTATGATCCTATCAAGAGGGTTGTTGTTTCTAGAGAGAGAAACTAGAGAGAGAAATATGGAGAGAAACTATGTGTATTATATAAAACAAATGAACAACCAACACCCTCTTCATCAAAGGAGTGGGCTTTTATACCCAAGTCCTTAGTGGACTTGGGCCTTCCAACCCATGGACAAGCCCATGGGCTAGGTTGATAATGTAAAGATAGTAAGTTTCTAACTACGATCTTACAATGTTTAATGATATTGTTGGAGTGACTGATACTTATAATATACGTTAAAAACATATTTCCAACAATCTCCCCCTAAGGGAGGTCACTCCAAATTAAAAAGTCCTAAACCTAGCATACTATACTAAGTCTTCGTCTTGAGCTCCTATTCGTTTCTCTTTTCTTCTTTTTCTTTTTCGGCTTGTGAATATGTTGTAATAATCTTTGAGCTTTGGCTTACAACATGTTCTTTTGGCTTTGACTTATCTTGTAAATTGAGATCATCTTCACGTGCAGTTTTTGCCTTCTTGTGATGTTTGCCTCTTTGTGACTTCATGTCCCACATACCTATCCTTTGTTATATTCTTGGAAGTCTCAAAGTCGATACAGCGGAAGACTTTTAGGTCAAACTTTCTTGAATTTTTGCTGAACTATTTGATGCAGAAAGAGTAAGTATGTGAGGATGACTTCATTTGGTACCCCGCAATGCCACCATATTCAAATGCAACAACATAATAAGACACGAATAAAATGGCTTTGACATTTTATTCTGATTCGGTAGCATTTTACCTCCGGTCGGTAAAGACCATTGGACGATAATAAATATCGTACTTGTGACAGGTAGCTCTAATTAAAGTTCTCCTTGTCAAGATTTCGCGAGTAAACCCATTCTCTTTATTCGACCGTCCAAAGCTGACTGCGAACATAAAGAGCGAATCACTTGGATAATAGATATCCTTATGATTGAAGCCGTCAATTCATGAACCTGGAACAAGTGAATTTCAATTAAGATTTTCACTATCGTTGCTTTCCAGTTGTCACGAGCTTGATTCTAATAGAATCTTGTGTGTCACCTACCGCAGTGCTGTTTGACAATGACACTAGAAGGATTTCCACTCTTCACTGTGAACACTAAAGAGTGCCACTCTGATTGTTCTGGCAAGATCACTTGGATTTTGCATAGAGGCCCTGGAACAAGTTTAATCTCAATTAAGAGCCAAACCATCGTTTCTTTCCAGTTATCACAAGATTAGTTCTTAAAGAGCCGCACGTGTCACCTACCATGAGCTTGTTTGATGTTGGCTCAATCAGGATTTCCATCTTCATTGTAATACTTTCGTATCACTCAGATGTTCTGGAAATATTACAAGAATATTGCGTAGGACTCATAAAAAATCTTTCTTGGTTTTTAAAAATTGTGTACTTATGAGACTTTTGATGATCTCGTGGCTCTAGACTCAATAGTGCATTGTGTTTTGGTGAGCGGAGGCTGGAGAGGATTGCCACCTTTTCAATATCAATTTATTCGGAGTAAATAAACCTGTAGAAAAGCTAAATCGGATTCGGTGGTCTAATGTGGTGGTAGATGGTGGTGGAAGCCATTGTTGGCTTAGAGAGAGAGAAAGAGAGGTTGAGAGTAAAATGTGTGTATTCCCAAATGAATAAAATAACAATCAACACCCCTCCTTGGAAGCTAAGGAGGGGTATATATAGTCACGCACTTTACAAAGAGCCTAGTCTAGTCTAAATGTGCGTGACTATGATAACTAACGGGAATTCTTAAATGTCGTCACATAAAGTGAGTTTCCAACAATCTTCCCCCATGGGACGACGTGTAGAATTCCTTACAATATTCTACCTATCAAGTACAAAATAATTAAGAACAAGAGCTTCCATGAAGCATCCAATGCTGATGATGTCTTCTGAGGCCCTTGACTTCAAAACGACTCATCTTTAACTTGTAGTAGAAATACTGTAACGGCACGAGCTAAGTAACCCATACACTTCTGGTTAAGGAGAAGCTTCTGAATTAGCTTCCCCCTAATTCATGCCACGTAAACTTGATGTAGAAGCATTTTAAATAGCTTCCCCCTAAGTCAACAATCCTCGTAAGCAACTTCAAAGCTTTCAATAAAGCTTAGAATGATTAAGCGCACAACGGAATCTAACTAGCAAATCCCATCATATAACATGATAATGTTGCTAAGAGGGATTGAAAGTCTGGGGCACACCAAGTAGATCAACAACTTTTCTTCTCACGCTTGAATAATTCTTCTGAATTTTTCTTCCCCCTGAGAGTTCAAGTTATGCATACCAGAAAGAATCAAGACACTTCTTCCCCCACATAGTTGAAGAAGGTAAATCAATCCCAATTATGAAGCTCAAATACTGAAGTGGACACTTTATCCCATTCATGAAGTTGACATCGTAACACCAGAGTCAATTAAGTTCCGGAAATGCACACGTCTTCTTTCAGAGATGCACCAGAGTCAATTAAGTCCCGGGAATGCATATGGGATAATGATGATGTTTAATTGCAACAATCAAACAATCAATTATGATGATGATATTTAAACCTCGAATCAGTAGTGTACCGTTTGGAGATTGATAACGACACGAGTTAAAACACTGATTTTCTCTGCGGCTATGACAAATGTCATCCCGGAATATCTTCAAATCAAAAGAAGGTATGAAGTTCATCACGTGTACTCGTTGTGCGTTCAATGTGTCTGCTTCTTCCCCCTTGATGGTTTCGAAACTCGGAACCATCAATAAATTGTACGCACATGAACCTGAAATCTCGTGAGAATAATAAATAAGCTGAATTATATATTTTGTGAGAATCAGCTGTTGATCGAAAATCTCTTCTCATAAACTCTCCATGGCCACCTTTACCATTCCACATGAAAGCAATTTGAAGTGACCACTGAAAGAAAGAACCGGATACATCAAACGTGAAGCTGAATAAAAATCCTTCGATCTTGTGACTTAAGCTTGCACTATTGTTGAATGAAGAACGGTGGAGAAATCTCTAAGTACTCAATGCATCACTGAAGAAGTCTATAAGCACAACACCTCTTGAAATTATCCACGTCGACTAAGTGCGTGACACTGAGTACAACAATGTAACCCCTTTAAGTGATAGTTATCCGAGTCATCAACCATCCACCCCGAACCCGGAAACCAGATAACCAAGTCTTCATTCTAGGATTAAGCACGAGCAAGTTATCTAGTAAAAGATAAAATAAATACACGCCTTCGAAAAATCCGTCTTCAATGTCACGTAATTAATACCCGATCAAACAAAATCTGAAGTCACTAAAAAATCGTCCATTTTTCTTGGTCTCGTCTCAAATAAATCCTCGTCACATTTGTCACGTCATTTTGTCGCGTCACATTTCTCGTCACCCAATCGGTGTCAAGAAAAAAATTAAAGAACCATAAGTGCGACAAAAAAACTACAAATTCAAAAAAGGAATTTGTTTGTTTGAGCATCTATACTCCTTAACAATGTCTCGACACTTATTGTCACGACCCGATGTCACAATGAATTAAAATTTAATACACAACAAATTTGTTTAAAAATTTGTATGTTTAAAAAATTTTGTGTGTATGTGTTATAAAAAACACACGGTTTAAAACATTCCAAGTTTAAAACAATGTGAGTCCATCAATAACTCTTCATGGCCCTAATCGCATGGCCTGGCCCAATTGATGCAATGTGAAACCCGGTCCATGACCTGTCCAAAACCGGTCCAAACTTTTGATTTAAATAACCCCAACCCTAAAAATTAGGGTAACCTAATCACTTTCTAAAAAACTCCGCCCCCATCTTTGTTAAACCTCCTCAGTCATAAGAGATAATCATCAATCTCATCTCATCATAATGAACATCCGCCCCAAACAAATCTCACTCCTTACTGCATCCTTGTATCCTCCATCCCCTCCAAATCACCATCAAACTAAATCCAACTCAAACCTTCACCATCCGAATCTCTTCTCCCATCATATGCCTTAAACACATCATCATCACCGAATCAAATACCAAACCAACACATATTAAAATGATACGACCTTGTCTACCATTCTTGTAGTCTCACCGAAACAAAAATAATAACTAGTTAATGTTGCTCAAACCGAAATCCATACAATTAGTCAAGAAGAACAAAGGCAACAATTAGCCTGGTGTGATTTTTCTTAGAGCACGAGACGAGAAGAACAAAGTCTTCAAGATCATAGTATGGTCTCGGGTAGGTCAAAATCAGTGCATGTTGGTTTTAGTTTAATGAAACGAAACAAAGAATGGGTTTAACAGGTTTGTTAACATCCGGTCTTATTATTCGAATATTAAAATGGATCAGTGATGACATAAGTTCAAACATACTCGGTCTAAATAGATCGTTTGTGAGTTTGAACGAATCTGAGATCTATGATTAATGTTGTTGTTTGAGTCTAGATGGAGATAGGAGACGATGGGATTAAGGTTTAGATTTGTGGTGTTGAGGCGGTAAAAGGATGGTTTACGAGTCAACTCAGTGAGTTTGACTGAGTCAACTCGGTAATGACCGAGTTGACTCGGTGGGGTTGGGTTTCAGTCTTGATTAGGTTACGTTCGGTTTGGTCACACATTCCATGTCAGTCAATGTCATTATATCGCAATAAATAAACAGTTTCATCGCAATGTCAAATGGTTGTTTTCCATCGCAATCAAAAACCGTGACCTCATCGCAATAAAAAGAATCCATCGCAATGTTGAGAACACATGGGCAGCATGACGTCGTGTTAATGCCATTGCGACAGGTTCGACCACCCATCGCAATGTGACTCATCGGAATGAGTCCCATCGCAATGGGTAAGTCAAACCCATCGGAATGTGTGAAAAACACCCCATCGCAATAATGCGATCGTACCAAGAAGTAGAGTCCAAAAGTGGTCCTTGTTCCGTTTTTTCAGGGATCTTGATTCTGGGTAGGATTTTTCTGGCAAATCTGGGTTTCACCATCATCTTCATAAAAATTACCAGAAAAAAAATCCAGAAAAACGTTGTTAAAAATCAGATAATTGCTCATTTCCACTTAAAAAAATGAAACAGTAATCCTGGACCATATACACATTCCACTAAAAAGTGAAACCGTGGATAGATGGAGACGGTTATGAACCCAAGAAACAATGAGACCATGATATGATGAAACCAAGAAAAAACATGTGACAGTGAAAAAGATAATGAAACCGAGGCTCATAAAGATGATAATATCCAAAATGGTGTGACAACTTGGACGATTGGACAAAACATATGAGACGTGACAAATTTTTTTTTTGACAAAATGGACAGAATTAATATAAACCGAGACACAAGAAATGATTAAACCACCAAAATTGAGTATATAAACACGATCCAAGGATGGAACCGTAGCTCTGATGCCAAATGTAGAAAAGCTAAATCGGATCCGGTGGTCTAATGTGGTGGTAGATGGTGGTGGAAGCCATTGTTGGCTTAGAGAGAGAGAAAGAGAGGTTGAGAGTAAAATGTGTGTATTCCCAAATGCATAAAATAACAATCAACACCCCTCCTTGGAAGCTAAGGAGGGGTATATATAGTCACGCACTTTACAAAGAGCCTAGTCTAGTCTAAATGTGCGTGACTATGATAACTAACGGGAATTCTTAAATGTCGTCACATAAAGTGAGTTTCCAACAAAACCGATAGATAACGTGTTGAGCTTTGTGTCATTAAAACAAATATCTCTTGAGAGATATTTGAGTTGGCTGGCAGGGGTTGTGCATCCCATCACTGGGTCCATGATACTTTGTCTTCAAGATGAGTTGACCCGATTTCTGCCTAAGTTGTAAGGAGGGCTTCTTTCTTTACACCCTTTATCTTTACATTTCTTTTTCATTCTTCAGCCCCTTCAATGCTTACCAATACATCGTCACTAGCACCTTGTTGTGATTGTTCTAGTGCTAGCATCAGTACTTGGTCGGCATTCAGCTACGTTCACAATCCATTCCCCATCTTTCCTAAGGACTTCTATTTTCTAACTATGGAATTTTCCTTGGGAAGATTCCTCCGGTTCTGGAAGAGTCATTGGACTAGTACCTAATCCTACCACCCTTTCGTCACCACATCCTTCGTGAGTTAAGTGTGTTTTGGGTAAGTATTCATCTTCATGAAAATTCCTTAAAATCACTGAGGTACTTGTGATATAAATATCAAGAGTGTTTTGTACCTTCAGCGTTTTTGACAACAAAATGCTCCCCCTTAACATATGCGTAACACATATCAAGTTGGATTTTCTATTAGCCCTTTTCATTTTCAGCCACATATGTTTACAAGTCTCCTTAATCCCATTTTCTCCCCTTATCCAAAATGTTAACCATCAATATTTTGGATATTAATGGATTAACCGGTCTTTGGGTAAAAAAATGAAATTAGTTGTTGGACATAGAACATATCAATGCTCCCCCTCAAGTTAATGAGGGTTAGTTGTAGTGCGTTAGTATGAAATATTTTGAAAGATTTAGAATCTCGTAAGAAATTCTTGAAAAATTATCATACTTTCACACTACAGCAAGCCACAAAAACACAATATTCACAGTATTTACATATTCACAAGTAAAAATATGGAGTTGACCTGATATAGTACGACCCTTTTTAAATGGATCGTTCCATTAGCTTGTGGTGCGCTCCATATGGTTTTCCACCGACGAATCGTTCTAGACTCCTCATTAACCGTCTTTCCCTCAACTTTTCATTAATCTTGTTGATCATGTAGTGAGCACTTGTGACGTATCCATCCTGCCACATTACGGTAACCGTGGTATGCTTCTTGGTGATGTTGAGCTGAATTAATGTGTCCCGTACTTGTTGAAGAGTCTCGTCACAAAACTTGTGAAGTTCTGCGACTCTCATGAATTTCTTTTCACCGGATCCATTTAAGTAGAAAGTGTCTGGAATCGGTTTTTTAGGACTCGTGTAGGGACTTCTGTTGCGATGGATATCAGGAACTTCAATGTATGGAGCAGTGAGGTTCAGCTTCTTCTGATAACTTTCGACACCGAGTTGCAAGTCTTCAACTCTCTTCTTGATTACAATGTGACGAGTATACATTCTTAGAGCTGAATTCAAGGAAATGATGTCTTAAGCTTCCAAGTGTCTGAGTGTACCTTGAGTCATCAGAAGCAACATGTCTTCAATGTCTTTGAGAGGAAGATCCCAAAAGTATCCTTCCATGATGGTGTAGGGGTTGTCGTCTTCTCTTTTCAGTCTGATCTCTGTTAGATGATGGTAATCAACTTTGGGTTGAATTCTCACTCCTAGAATGGCTATGATTATGAACTTAGATACGACTGGAGTCTTTGATTTGAATCCACATGCATAGCTGTAAGCTTGTCGTATGGTTTCGCCCTAATGCAATGCACCCAATTCGGCATAGTGATCATACTGAGGAATTAATTTCTTTATCCAGAGACGATGAAACTTTTCCTCAATCTATGGTATTGACCCCCAAGTTGCAGCTTTGACCAAAGTTAATGAAGTCGCATACTTGTGTTGGAAATACGTTTTACGTATTTATGAAGGATCGGTCGCTCCAACGATAATTATGTAATGGGCTCGTGATCTATTTACTTTATGTATAGTCCATATAGCCCACATGTAGGGTGGGCTATATATATCCCCTCCTAGCATGTTAGGAGGGGTTGTTGATTCTCATTTTTCACTTAATCATTATTCCCTTTTACTTTCTCTCTCTACCTTTCCCCTTTTCTCTCCTTTCTCTCTCTACTCCATCATCTCCTTCCTTCATTTCCTTATGATAATCATCTAAATCAACCAACCTAATCCATCAAATCCATGATATAGAATAGGCCAATAATCTCGTAGACCTTCAATTGGTATCAAGAGCCAAGGTTTGATTGGTTTATTCTTCTTTTATTTCTTTTTTGATTTTGGTGGGTTTTGATTTAATCATGCTTAAATCATAAAAAATTTGTATTTTTTATAAAAAGTTTGTGTTTTTATATGTTAAATCATATCAAATCTTCAAATTTACTTACTTTTTAGATAAAAAATCACAAATTTTTATATAAAAATCAAAAATTTCTTTAACAAATCTTAAAAAGTTTGTGTTTTTATAAAAAGTTGGTGTTTTTTTATAAAAGTTTGTGTTTTTTTCTTTTTAATTTTGTATTGTTTTTGATTAAATCCTTCTATTTTGATTGCCTTTTTTGTTTGAATCAATTTTTTATTATTTTTTTTATTTTTTTATTTCTTTTTTTTTTATCAATTTTACCAGTTATTACTTTAATCAGTTATTACTTTAATCATATTATTTTTTTTATCAGTTATTACTTTTAATCCGTTTCTATTTTTTATAAACAGTTTTTATAGTTTTAATCAATATTTTTTATAATCAGTATTTTTCTTTATTTTTAATCTATTGGGTCTCTGAGTTTTTTTTTTTTTTTTTTTTTGTCCAATACCAGTCCTACAGTCTTGTCGTTTATCAAGGTTTTTGGGTCTCGAGTTTCAGTCAGTCAGTCAGTCTGTTATTGTCCTGTTCCGGGTGAAGAATTTTTTCGAGTGAGCCAAAAGTTCCGAATCAACAACATCCGAATCAACAACATCCGAATCAACAACATCCGAATCAACAACATCCGAATCAAGAACATCCGAATCAAGAACATCCGAATCAAGAACATCCGAATCAAGAACATCCGAATCAATTTTTTTAACAAAACTTCCGAATGAATGACACTTCCGAATGAATGACACTTCCGAATGAAGACCATTCAAACATAACGGGAACATTTGTTTTGACTCGACACCAATTTAAAATCAACTCACACCGTCCAAACTCTCCTCGACCCTCTCGTCAACCCATCGACTCAGACACCCCCAACAACCTCACAAACCCATTCCCCTCGACTGACGCAATCTCCTCTCTCTCGACATTTCGACTAGACTCTCGAACTAAAACTCACAAACCTAACGGGTCTTTAACCAAAAACCAAAATCAAAAGTTTACCACCCTCTCGACCCAAGACCCTCCCACAATTCATTTTGTTTCGGTTTGAAAAGTTGTCTCAAACGTCATAAACGACTCAACAGAATCCCAAACCCTCAACCTTGACACCCTCGCACATAACTCTCGTCTCTCACCAAACCGACCCTCGATTTACCCAAACCCACAACTCAAAGACTCGAACCAACATCACCTCTATTTTAAAACAACATCACCTCGTCGACCCTCACACCCTCAATCATCACTCCCTCACCCTCGACTCGACTCACACACACAAACCCACCCTCGTTTCGAAATCACAAAACCCTCGTCACAACTCTTGACCCATCAACAGACTCCAACACTCATTTAATCAAAAACCAAAACCCTGACCCTCACACAGACTCGACATCAATATCCCCAAAACCCACTCGACAGAAAGACTCTACAGATGAGAGGAAGACTCGATAGATATCACTTAAACCAACAAGCAATTAAACCTACCTGAGACCCCTAAAAGGATCTTGAAGCTCGTCTCTCTCTCGTATCAGATTTGTGTTTTAAAGTTTTGTGTTTGTTTTTGGGCTGCGTAGATGACGAGATGAATCAGATTTGTATTGATCTTGAGTGATTGTTGAGATTAGTGTAAGATTAATTGAGTTGTTTGAGATCTGCGTTTGGAGTATAGCAGATGGTTGGGAGAACGAATAGTTAGAGGAGGAGAGAGACAGATTTAGTGAGAGTAGGTTTAGTGAGTATTATTTTGAGATTGTGTAAGTCAGACGGAGTTACCAAGGGCTGGGTCAATTTAAGATAGTGGGACGGAGAAAACTAGAACTATAGCTACGTGTCACTTTTACAGGTGTTGAGAGTAAATAAGTGGCATATCTTATAAACGTATTTTAGCAAAAAATTTAATCGTCCTATATTTTTTTTGAGCAAATCGTCCAATATACACAGTTAATTATTCACATTACATATTTTTTTTATTATCTTATTTTATTTAGTTTCTATTTTTAGTTAAATTATTTTTGAAACATTTGTGAGAAAAGTTATTTTTTATTTTATTTTCAATTTTCAAATATCAGATTTTTTATTTTTCTATTTTTTAGTTAAATGTCTTTAAAGTTTTTGTGGCCGGATTTGACGACAAAGTGACGAGTCAACGTGACGGGATTTTTGATTGGGTTTAATTCATAATCGTTTGAGCCGACAACAATTTTTGAGACGTGTCGTATTGTACAAACCCGACAACAACTACATCCACATCATTTTTCTTTATCTTTCCTCGATTTTCAATGGATTCGTTCAATTCAACACTTAAAGAGGGAGACTTGCATCGAATGCAAGACAAAGCTAGAGAAAGTGGTATAAATTCATTTCAAATGCTTCAATATCATCTAGTTACTCTTTCTCGGCTTCAAGGAGGGAGTGAATTTGTGACAATCTTTGGACAAGATCATCATATATTCATCGACTCAATTTTCACCACTTTGACCGAACTAGCAGAGCAACTCAACCATGACAACTTTAATCACTCTGCATCGGCACTTGCTTATAAGGCTCTTGTGACACAACTCACGCCTTTCCTCCAATTTAATCTCATCAAGTCTGAAAGTTTGATGCTTTGCCAATCATTTCTTCGAGATACACGTACCGAGCTTCGAGTTTTTCGTGATACAATATTGAAACTCATGACCTCGGTCTCGTCTTCGATTTATGAAAGATCTCGACTTCAGCAAGGGTATGATAATGGAGTGCAAGACTCTTCGATGCAAGAGAAAACTGGTCATACGGTTGAAAACTTGGAGCCTAACGATGCCAAGAGCACAGAATCAGGAGGACAACATGATGCCAGTGGCACGTCAGGGAATGTTCACGAGATTTCTCTTGATGACACCTTACCCATTTATGACGCAGAGCCTGCATACATGGTACAATGTAATGTTGTTTATGATGTATATGCTGATGATATGCCGCATATTGAGAATTCTGAACCTAATTATGACAAACATGGGATGGAAACGAGTGATAGCAATACCACTTCTGATTCATCCGATGTAAGTCATAATGGGGGAGAGATTATTCAGAATGCTATAGTACATCATGATAATTGTATTATAACTGCTTCGTTAACTGATTCTGATTCCAAGATTAAAGAGCTCGAAACGATCGTAGCTCGGCAATCAAAAGATATTAAGGATGCCAAACTTGAATTTTCTAAGAAAACGGACAAATTTGAAACATACTTTGAAAAACTTGAAAAGTCAAACGTTGTTTGCGCCTTTGACCAAATACTCAAGGTCACGACAGACAAAGAAATCACGTATAATTTGATTGTTATCGTCAGCTATCGGGAGAAGAGCATTTTCTGGCATGTGACGACATGTTCATTACTTTCAAAAGCTCATTCGCATTGTATTCAGCCTCCATTCTGTTGATTCTTGAATTAGAGAGGATGGTGGGATCATGAAGAGCTCGAGTTACCATAGCTAGAGTTATGTTGTCAGTTCCATAATTATAGACTAGGTATGCTGAGAAGTCGATGGGATTGCTGAGGATTTGGGAGAAGTCTGATTCATCTTCTTGAGTTAGAGGACGAATGCTAGCAGCTTCCGTGATCCAAGGTTGCTCGGGTGCATTCTCATCTACAGTAATTGTATCCACCCATGCCGGTTCACTTGATTCTTGAATGACAGAAACTGGTTCAATGGCTGGAGTCTCCATGATTGGTTCAGATTCTGGTTCATGTTCTGGAACTGACTGAGTTTCTGGAATATCCTTTACTGGAGCAGATTCCGGTAAAGGTTGTTCGGGTGCTTGTGTTGTAGATGTGGTAGCTGGAGCAGATTGAATTTGAACGGATGAGACGGTCATATTAGCATCAACATCATGACGGTGTTTGTTGCGTTTTCCCTTTTGAGGTGTCTCGGTTTCTGGAGTTTCCTCGGCTGCTGAAGTGGTTTGATCTTTGGTAACATCATCCTTTTGAGACTTGTCACCTTTTCTTGAAGTTTAATCATCATCATCATCCGTCTTGTCTTTGTTTATGTTAGCCTCATCTTCATCATCATCCTCTGTCTCATCCTCATCATTGACTTGTTCATCCATACTGTCATCATCATCATGTTTTTCAACATCATCGTCATCACCTTTGTCACTGTCATCATGATCGTCATCTTCATCTTCATCTTCACCGTCATCGTCATCTTCACCGTCATCGTCATCTTCACCGCCGGCGTCTTCGTTATTATCAGAAGATTCATCGGGTTTGTCTGATTCACCCTTTTCTTTGTTTTCTTGATCTTGTTGTAAAATACTGTATGGGACGGCGGTGCCATGCTTTTCAAATATCGCAGCGTCTTCATCCATAGCCTCTTTAGAGCCTTGTGGAGTGCTATTTGGGCTGGCGTTTGGTTGTGAGACCCGATTTGAATCATGCGAGCATGTAACAACTTCTTCAACTCATAGTCTGTGAGTCTTTGAGCAATTAGATAGTCTGACTTCTGAGTGTCTGAAGACTTGATCATCAATTTGCTTGCAACAATCTTTTTAACCTCGTCTCGCAGAGCAGGAAGTGCCGTGCCGAGAGATTCTTGAACCTTTTCATCAATTGAGCCAACAATTGTTTCGTTAGCTTTGGCAAGTATCTCTTTCTCCCCTTGGTACCTCTTTTTCAGTTCTCGAAGACGATTGGTCGATGCTTCATTTTTGGCGATTTCAGCTTCTTTGACTTGAGCAAGTTCTTCTGCCTGTGTTTTTCGTGATAATTCTAACTCTTCTTTGAATTTAGCAATCGCATCTTCTTGAGATTTTCTTGTGGATTCTTCACTTTGTTGTCGACGAGCTAACTCCTCTTTAACTCGAACCATCTCTTCTTGTTGAGCTTTTATGTGTTGTTCCATTCTTATCATGAATGATGTATCGACAGGTGGATGTGACGGCAAAGACACTGGTTGAATAGTTGACGGCCAAGGGGTTACAGGATTTGTCACGATGGTGATGATTACCAATGTCGTGGCCATAGTTACAGGGACATTAACCATGTTCGGGTTTGATGAAGAATCAGTGTTAGTAACTTCCGATTCTAGAGACTGAAGGTTTAAGTATGTACCTACTGGATCTGACACTGAAGTGGATTTGGTAACACTCTTCTCCTTATTGATGTCAGCTATCTCTGTCTCCATGTGTATTATCTCTGTTTGTACAGGTTGTATGTCATCGAGACTTGTGCCGTGGTATTCGTGCTGCTGATCACCGTCTTCATCATGAACTGGCTTGTCCTCATAATCACCGGGTTCTCCAAAACCAGCAATATCAGCAATATCAGAAACTTTGATTTCCTTTGAGTTCTGACCCGATCCACTACCTCCTGTTTATTTTCTACTTCGTTGGAAAACCTTCTTTAGTTCCTTCAGTTGCTGTCTTTCAGTCAAAGGTTGTTCTTCTATGTCTTCATCCATGAGAAGTGTTTTCTTTCCCTTGGCCTTTTTCTCCCATAAAGACATTGTCCTTGTTCTTTTGCCTTTGTCTTGTTTTGGTGTATCAGCTTTTGAAGAATCAGTTTCCTTTCCTTTGCTTCTGGGTTTTGGTGCCTTGATCTGTCCCACAGCTACTTTCTTTGATTGTTCTTCATTTCTTTCAGAAGGATCTTATATGCAGCACTCTTTTTGATTTTGTCATTCATCATATTATCCGGAACAGGAGCAGGAATACCTGAGTAAATAATCTTAAATCCTTCTTGTCTTATGGCTACTATGAAGAAATCATCATCTTCTGAGTTAACAAAGAAATCATCATATTATCAGCTTTCATGAAGTAATTGATGATGAGCTTTGTGAATCGTGGAAACTAAAGGTGTTCAGATTTCTTCTTAACATTTCTGAAAGCTTGATAATGAAATTCTTTCCATATGAGAGAGGCATAATCTAAATTGAGTCTCTTGTAGATTCCAAAAAATATACGAGCCTGATAAAGTCTCATGGAATCTGCACCTCTGGATTTTCCTGTCAAACATCGGATAATGATACTAAATTGCCTTCCATGGTTGTCTAGGCCTAGAAGTGTTAAACTTAGACAAGGTTAGCAATTCTTCATCATAGCCAAGTGACATAATCAAATCTATTATTTCTTTTGCGTCTGGAACATGAGCATTTTTTCCCTTTAGCTAAAGAAGGGAATCCAAAGATTTCGTGAAACTGATTAAAAGAAAATTCATTCTTCTCATGATTGATGTTGAATGAAAACTTTTTGTTTATGATGGCTTTGATGGATGACCAAAACTCATGCATGTAGATTTCAGGAACACTTGCTGAAATCCGTAGTGCATTTTTTATCGGTGAAAGATTAAGGATGTCGATATCAATTCTGAATGTTGCTTGTGATGGAACGAAGTCTTCTGTCAATCGTTGATTATTGGGGGTGATTGGAAGTCGGTTTTCTTCTGGTACGAGTGCAAGGTCGAGTTCAATTTGTTGCTCTTGAGTGTGAGACATGATAGCTGCTAAGACAAAACATTCACGTTGATACACAAGAGAGCATCATCTCAATACTTAAAACATAGCAACTACAACTAGCACATGACATACCATATAATCACTACCCAAAATAATCATTTAACATTTGTAATCCTGAATTCTAAACAATCATATAAATCAGAATCCAAATAATAGAGCACATAATTCGGAATCTGTGTATCCAATACACAAGTCGGAATGTATTTGATCAACACATAATTCGGAATTAATGTACACATAAGTCGGAATCACATAATTTGGAATCCATACCTAATTCGTATTACATGAGTACATGGATATAATTCGGAATCCTTTTTTTCATGTAGATAATTCGGAATCCATAGTGTCAAAATCTATGTCGGAATCTAGCTAAAATACACTTAATTCGGAAAGAATTTACATGTTATTAAGTCAGAATCAGTTTAAGTTGGAATCCATATTATCTATACCTAAGTCGGAATCCAACTTTAAAAAACATAAGTCGGAATCCAGCTTAAAATAAGTCAGAATCTGACATAAGTCGGAATCCTATTTTAATAAACTTAGGTCGGAATCTAACATAAGTCGGAATCCGTTTTTAAGAAACATAAGTCGGAATCCCTTTTTTAGAAACATAAGTCGGAATCCCATGTTAGTAATTTGGAATCCACTCATATTACTGAATTCTATTCGGAATCCACTCATGTTAGATAAACTTAAGTAGGAATCAATGCCATGTTTTAATTATGGATCTAAGTCGGAATCCCAAGTTTAATAGCTAGTTCGGAATCCATGTGTTCATAAGAACACTGTGTATTCATTCCAAAGACAGATACGGTTATGTTTTAAACAAAAACGATTCAAGAATTATGTTTAGATATGCTAGAAAATCAGTTCTCCTCTATCAGTTGCTCCTTTTAAGCACAAATCATATTGAAACCCTAAATAGATAATCGAGACTTAGGTCTTCTTTGTAATGATAAGCAAGAGATAATCATGGAAACGATATGTATGTAATGAATACCTAGATGATATAACAGCAGATTAGCACACAAACAAAGCTTGGAGGACCTTTAACAATGGCAGCAAGAATTGGTTGTTTCTATGTGTGTGTAACAGTGAAATGAAACAGAGAAGAAAAAAGGGGCGCATATGAAGTGTTTGACTTAGGTCAAATTAGGATTTTCCCTTTTTACAACTTTAGTCCTCCTTTTTCTTCCTATTTGCTATTAGTTAACATCCTATTTAGTTTAACGTCTATTAAGAAAAAACTTAACATACGTTATCACGTAATAATCTATTTAACTCTTTTTCTCACAGACAACCAATCAACGCACTGAATCGAGTCTGCCTAAAAGCCAATAATCTCTAAAATCCAATCAAATGCACGAGAGACTGTCTACAGCAAATCCAAAATCCACTAACTTGCCAAATACATGACGAACAACATTTAACCGTTTAATTTTGCTGAAAAAATTTTGAAGACAATATTTCGATGACAAAGATGATTTGATATTTTCTCCCCTTAAACACAGACCCGTTTTCTATTTAAAGAGCTGTAGTCGTTGTTTAAAGAGTCAAATATCGATGAAATCATTTTCCGTTTAATGATTTAACAGAACGATTCTGGTGGCAATAAGATGTCTCTTATTTTTACAAAATAAGTGCACTGAAGCGTACACAAATTTTTGTTACACCAAGTTATAAAGTAAACTTAATCCCTTGTATGGTTTTAAAGTAAACCATACCCGAGAAAATCAATTCCCGTTGTGAGCCAACGTTTTCAAAAGAAATATGTGTCTTTAATGCGAAAAGCGGGTTTCAGTCAGAAATAACTACAAGCCATATGGGCATGTTTTAAAATATGTACAACTTTCATACGGACTCTATTTATGGCGCCGTGTCAATTTTAACGACATTTCTAAGGCCGTAAATATTACCGTACTAAAAGACATGCCCGATATAAAATGAAAAATATTTTTGGATTTTCTTGATTTTATATTTTTATGGTTAACTCGATACGTCCTCGGTCTAAGGCCTTTGTGAATATATCAGCTAGCTGATACTTAGTGTTGACAAAATATAGCTCGATCACTCCATTTTCCACTTGCTATTTGATAAAGTGGTAGCGAATGTCAATGTGCTTCGCCCGGGAGTGTTGAACGTAGTTGCAGCAAAGGGCAATGGCGCTTTTGTTGTCATAGTACATCGGAATTTTGTTGTATCCAAGACCGTAGTCAGTTAATTGTGATCTCATCCATAGAACTTGAGCAAAACAACCGGACATAGCAATGTATTCAGCCTCTGTACTTGTTATCGCATCGCTTTTCTGCCTTTAAGATGCCCAACTAATCCATCTATCTCCAAGAAGTTGCACACCGCTAGAAGTGCTACGTCTAGTATCTTGACACCCAGCATAATCCGCATCTGCATATGATATTAGTGTAATAGAGGAATCCTTCGGATACCACAGACCATGATGAAGTGTTCCTTTAAGATACTGAAAGATCCTTTTCACAATATGTAAGTGCTTTTCGGTAGGCCAAGCCTGATATCGGGCACACATACATATAGCAAATTGCAAATCAGGCATGCTAGCAGTCAGATAGAGAAGGGTGCCGATCATTCCACGGTAAAGTTTAGGATCGACAGCAATCCCGTCCCTATCCTCATCTAACTTGGATCTCTCCACCATTGGAGTATCCACGGGGTCACAGTTTTCAAAATGATACTTTTTCAAAGATTCAAGAGCATATTTGGATTGATTAATGAAGATGCCTCTGGGATTTTGAGAAATTTGAAACCCTAAGAAAAATGAAAATTTTCCCATCATCGACATCTTAAAGTGTGTGGACATGATTTTCTCAAAATGGTCAGACAATCTTTGAGTGGTGGCAGCAAAATTATATCATCAACATAAATTTGTACCAGTATCATGTCATTGTCCTCCTTGAGAATGAACAATGTGAGGTCCACTTTGCCTTTGGAGAAGCCATCCGAGATGAGATAAGATGACTATAGATCGTACCACGCGCGTGGAGCTTGTTTCAACCCATAAAGAGCCTTCTTAAGATTGTACACATGATTAGGATAATCAGGGTTGATAAATCCACTCAGTTGACTAACATAGACTTCTTCCCTTAATTCACCGTTGAGAAATGTCGTCTTTACATCCATTTGGTAGACGATCATATTCATGTGAGCAGCATAGGCAAGGAATAGTCTAATCGCATCCAATCTTGCAACAAGAGCAAAGGATTCTTCAAAGTCAATACCCAATGCTTGTTTGTAACCTCGTGCAACCAATCTCGCCTTATTCTTTAACACACCACCCAATTCATCAAGCTTAACCTTAAAACCCCACAACAAAGTAAGAATGTCTACTTTGTCGGGTAGAGGAACTAATTCCCATACTTCAAGTCGCTGAAATTCATTAAGTTCTTCTTGCATGGCTTCAATCTAAGATGATTGTGTCATAGCTTGTTGCAAAGTTTTAGGTTCAATGTCAGAGAGAAATGCATCAAAGTAGAAGTATACTGCATGTTCTTGTAGTTGATGGCGTGTTAAGACTGGTCGATCGACGTCACCAATAATATTGCGGATTGGGTGATCCTTTGTCCATTTGGTGTTGTGATTTTCAATCCGTGGTGGTCCGGAGTGAACGATTGCAGGAGCTTCCTGTGAGGTAGACGCACCCGTTAGGTTTTTTGGGTATTTGTGAACCAAAGAATGGAAGCTCTTGTAGGTGAGCAATTTCCAAATCGTGATCATAGTAATCGTCTTCAACATCATTAGGAACGAGTAGGGGTGTTGATTCGGGTGTAGTTTGAGAATTGTTAGGGGATGGTGCATCTGGTTCAATAGTGATTGTAGATGCATCTGATTGATTTCTATTATCTTGAGCAACAACTTCGGGAATCGGAGCTACTACTGCATGTGCTGGAAAATCATCACTAGGTGGATCAAAGAATTCATCAAACATTGCTTTACATAACTCATCCCACTCGGGCCTTGAAGGTGGTGTAAATGATGGAGAAGAAGGATTGTTGGGAGTTAATCTGGAACTAATCATACCGGTTCCCATCTCATGAAGTGTGGGTTCAGAGCTGTGTTGCTCAGAAGCCATTGTTGTCAGCTCATCAAAATCGGCATCTAAAGTTTCTACTATCTTGCCAAGACGACGGTTATAAATCTGGTAAGCTTTATTTGCGGGTGAGTAACCAATGAAAATTCCAATATCAGCCTTCGGTTGAAGTTTGCCCAAATTCTCACTATTAGTATTTGGATAACACAGTGCACCAAACACATGAAGAAAGGAAATATCAGGTTTATGTCCATGAAGAAGGTCATATGAAGTTTTTCCATGGCGCTTACGAATGATGGAGCGGTTTTGGGTATAACATGCGGTTGCCACTTCTTCAGCCCATAAGAATAAAGGAGCATTCGCATAAATCAACATGGTTCTAGCAGCTTCCATAAGTGTACGGTTACGTCTTTCCACGACACCATTTTGTTGTGGAGCGCGAGCAACTGAAGTTTCATGTGAAATACCAACCTCTTCATAATCGTTCATAGAGTCTGATTAACGAACTCAGTTCCATTATCAGTTCGAATGCGGCGAACAATAGCATTAACACGCACCTGGATCATCTTCAGAAAAGTAATAATATATGTTGGTGCTTGATCCTTGGTTGCTAAGAACTTAACCCATGTAAACCTTGAAAAATCATCCAGCATAACGAGGATGTATTTTCGACCACTCACACTAGCCGTACGCATTGGCCCGCAAAGATGCATGTTCAAAAGATACAGTGGTTCTTGGTTGGTGTCTTCCGCTTTGGGTTTGTAGGATTTCTTAGTGCTTTTCCCCAATGAACACGCGGAACACAAATGGCCCTTGTCGAACTTGATTTTTGGAAGACCACGAACAAGCTCGTTTTTAGCCAAATGGTTAATAGCATCAAAGTTAAGATGAGATAACCGGCGATGCCACAACCATGACTTGGTCTTAGATGCTTTGGAGAGAAGGCATACATGAGAGGCGGCCATCATGTTTTGAATGGACAGTGTATAGAGATTATCCCCTCGAGAACCTTTTGACAGTCATTTCCTGCAAGATCACGAATGAAGGAAGTATGTTGTCGAAAAGCAACCTTAAGGTTTGAATCGCAAAATTGTCCCACTGAAAATAAATTATGACCAAGTCCCTCCACGTAATACACTCTTGAAATCGTAACATTCCAAATTTTATATTCACCATAACCCATGATCTTCGCAATATGGTAGTTGCCAAATTTCACCGTTCCTAGAAACTTGCTGACGAAATTTTTGAGCATCGAGCGGTCTCCGGTCATATGCTTGGAGCATCCAGAGTCCAAGTACCAGAGGATGATTTGGACCACCTAAAAATATCACCAGACAAAGACGATGTATCATAATCTAATAGTTCCTCTAAGTTAGCAGGTACAGATATATTTATCTTAGATTTGTTATCAGAAGAATTCTTAGGCTTCCAAATTTTCTTCCTAGATGTCGGCTTAGATTCTAGTTGTCTAAGATCCTGGAGTACTTCTTCACTGGTAGGCACAATAGTGGGGACAGACCTAGTTAAAGGGCGCTTTTTCCATTTTTTAGTGATAGTGTTCCTATTTAAAGGACGCTAAGACCTAACTTCCGTGGATGTGATCCTAGTTAAAGGGCACGTAGTTCCATTTGCAGTAAAGGTCCTACCAGTGGGTTTCCATTGCCAACCAACTTGGGTGATTTTCTTCCCCGTTGGAGTCCATTCAAGATTTTTCCTAATTGCATACATTTCATTCACATGGTCAACAAGACATAAATCATGACGCTGAGAAAACATGCATTCATTACAATTATAACATCTCAAATTAGAATTCACATTTTTCTTAGGCTGTTGCACAAGTGCAGGGCCTTTAGTCTTAGCTACATGATTCTTTTTATTTAAATTTGAAATAACATTCCTAGGATGAACTTCTACTTTCTTCTTCGCAGTCCTACTAGTGGAAGGCTTGATCCTATCTTTCTTGTCTTGAGATCCTTTAGCCTTAGTAGACACAATTACTCCTATAGAAGCCTAGGGAACATTAGTGACAGATTTTGATTTAGCCTTGATGGGTGTGTTTAAAATAGGCTTAACTCTTGGGTTCTTATTGAATAGAGTCATGGCAATGGTGGGGTTTGTTGTTTAAGTGGTGCAGAACCCGGTTGGCCTATGAAGTTAAGATGTGCTAAACAACACTGAACCCTCTCAATATATAAGTGGGCAGCATTGTATTCATTGTTCATGGGATCAGATTCATATAAGTCATCTAAGATGTCCCTTGTAAGAAGCACATGTCTAATCGTATTTTTCATATAATCCATATATGATAGTGAATTATTCTTATGGCACGGGTTCTTATAAATCACCACTTCTTTTGTCTTTGGAGCACTAGAGGTCGGGGCAGAGATTGTAGTTGAAGTATCAACAACTTCTTGTCCTTTGAGTTGAAGTGTCTCCTTTAATTCAGCTATAACCATGTTTTTATCTATGAGCTGAATATTTAGGTCAGAGATTTCCTCACATTTCTTGTTCAATTAGTCAACAAGTGACTTTGCTCTGCCGCATTAAAAGCAAAGCGTTCTTCTATTGAACCAGAAACTTGTGAGACACCATGCCTTACTTTTTCAAACTCCCCTAGCATAGAAGTAATTCTATTTTCTAGGGTATGGTTTTTAATCTCTACAGCCTCTAGTTCTAATTTCTCTGCTAATGATTCTCTCTTAAGTGATTTCTTCCTCTAATGCCTGAACCACCTGAATCATCTTGTCACTTGTCTCAATGTTGTTTTCACAATCATTTGTTTTTAAAAGAGTTTCATTTTTAGATTGGTTTGCAATTTCAATAGATATACAATGTTGTTGAAGCTCATCAAAACGTTTTGAAAGTGAGTTATAAGAACCTTGAAGCTTTAAAAATTCAGCGTTAGATTCGTGACAAGAATGATTATCTACATTATTCACAGGCTCAACAATATTCACAGGGAGATCATGCACATCATCACATTTATTCACAACAGATATAATTTCAATAGCACATTTAATAGTTACAAGTTGCATCACATCGAGAGACACTACTTGTTCCAAGAATCAGTCATATTCGGAAAAAATCTTTTCTTTTTCAATTAAATGTTGCTCATAAGATCATCCATTTCATGGAAAACTTTTTAAACTTCGGCCATTTCAAAATTAAGATTATCCCCGAGATCTAGAAATCCCTCTTTAAGATTGTGTACAAACGGAACGATCTCTTTCTCAAACACCGATTTCATGTGTTCCCAAAGCCCATTCTCCAGCGGTTTGAGCCGTTGAAGTCGTACATTCCTTAATGACCTTGTCAAATCCGGTAAAATATCCTCTAATCTCTTTCAAGCTTAGCAATAATGTACTTACCGGTGGAAGACCCTTTTGAATTTCCTTAGGTTCATTCGGGTTGACAAGTGTAGGAAATATACTAAGGTTTCTATAGTAGACATGTAATTTGGTGTATGGATAAATTCCCTTTGTATGTTAAAGCGAGTTCTAAAATCCAATTTTTCATACTCTTGATTAAGTTTATCATAATCAAGGTTAGGATATTCCAAAAGCATTTTTAACCGATTCTCGTCAATTAGTGATATACACTCATTCAAATTACCAATCGGGTCTAAAACCAAACCTAACTTTGTTGCATCATAAAGTCGCGGGTTGTGGTTAATAGCTTGCTTTGCATAACCCGGGTTAGGTGGCAGGTATGTTAGACGAGATAAAGTAAATTTCTTAAAAGATTAATGAAACAAGTTTACTAGATGTGAAGCGGATTATTGTTTTAAAAGCAAAACTTCAGTCTTTTTAATTTTCTCAGATGCCTTAATTTTAGTTTCTACCCTTTTAGACTCGGGAATTTCGAAATCCGTTTGCAGTTTTTGAAAATTAGTAACGACTGACTCTTTTTCTTTAAGTTCTTTTGAAAGATTTGCTCTTAAACTTTCAATTTCTAGCAAGTTATCCATTTGGACTTTCTGAAACCTATCAAACTCTGGATTGGTTAAGGTATTGGTCAACAGAGTTAATTCCAAGGTTTGAACCTTTTCCTTATACAAAGCAAGCTCGACAGATAATGTCTGATTAACATTAAGGGTTTCAAGGACTGCAGTATTCATTTGGCCAAGCATAGATGCCGACACTATACCAAATCTTGTTGAGCAGACGAACTCGTAGACGTAATAGCTCCCGGTTGTGTTTTACTCAAAGTCTGGGGACTTACATTTATATCACTATCATTGTTTGTCTCCTCGTTTGAATTACTAACCACCGGAGGCTGTTCCGGATACGGAGACGCTTGCTTAACTTGATAAGGTACAATACTACTATCATTGGCAGTATTTGGTACCTCAACAATGCGATCAGACCCATAGAGAGAAAGATTTTCCGTAAGAGCTGTCTTGACGGTGTTGAGGTCATCATAATCGGAATCATATGCATCAAGATCATCGCATTGATATGCCGCATTGTTTGTGAGAGCTGCTGAGCGTCCTTCAGTATTCGCAACTCCTGGATCTGCTAGAAATGCTAACTCCTCTTCATCGAGCTCTCGACCTTGTGCTTGAGCATTAACCAAGTAATCCTTTTCTTGAAACCAGGTACCATCCCTCTTCCTCTTTGGTTGCTTACACTCTCGAGCCATATGTCATTCCCCTTTTGCAGCTATAGCAGATGCATCTTCACTTTACCAGTGTTTTTCCCCTTGGAGCAGTGTTAAATGGGCGTGCACCAGTATTGGATGAACTTGGTCTCCCCTGAAGTGGTTACACAGTAACTCTACCATCTTGGATTGTTGCTTGTTGACGAGAGTTAGAAGAAGTTCTCAACTGATTGTTTGTTGGAGATGGTCCTCTATAACATCTTTTGTTCAACGTCTGAGTTATGTAGGCAGACATTTGTGCTAGTATATCAGTAGGATTATCCCCTTGTCTAAACTCAGGAACTAGAACCTCATCATCGTAGTAGAAAACTGGTGCTGGTGGAGCGACAGACACACTTGAAGGAGTACTTACATGTTGTTAATAGTGGGGTTGAGGAACTTCATGTTGCTGGTATGTGATAGCGAGATTTGTTGATGGTTGATAAGAAGAGTATGGTTGTTGTACACGTTGTGATGATAATGCTGGTTGATGATATTGTTGCTGATATGATGTAGGTGGTTGTAGTAGAATCGAATATTGAGGAAAGCTTGGAGTTTGATACAATGGCTGATACGAAGATTGTTGTCCCATAGCATACGGAGTGTCGTTATATGACAAAGTTGGATGATTTGCCATTAACGCCAATGGTTCGGAATAAGATCCTCGAGACATGCGTTTCTTGAGCACATGCTTCTCGTATTGCTGCAAGAAAGCATAGATTTGATCTAAATTTTATTTGTGCAAATCCCGAATCAATTTAACATCAGTGACATATTGGCTCCACTCTGGGGGTAACGTGTTCAAGAACTTGGTGTTGAGTAGAAACTGAGCAATCGTGAGATTATACACATCCAAATCATTCATCAATGTAGTGAAGCGCCAGTAGTAGTCATGAAGTGTTCCCCTGGAAAATATGAGAACCTATCGAACAAGTCATAGAGTTGACACTCTCGTTCCTGCTTGGAAAGTGAAGTCCCTTATAACAAAACCGTTAAGCGATCCTAAAGCTCCTTTGCTACCTTGTGTTTGCTTACCATACGATAAATATCGGGTGGAAGAGCTTGAAGTATGGTCTAAACGGCCTTCTCATCTGCATCAGCAATGATTTGGTTGGCAGCCGTTAATTCATGAAATAGCCTTGGTCGAGACACATTGTGTACAGTAACTTCGCCCCAATCGAGTGGACCTTGCTCAATGGATTGAACCATAAGTCTTCCACTGGGTCTACCCATTATATAGGACATCATGAGACCTTGCCATGCTTCAAATAGCTCTTTGATAAGCAACGGTGGACGGGTCGGTACCCGAGATGATAGAAAGATCGGTAAGCGATGTCATTGTCGGCATAAATGAATGAGGATTCATTTTTGATCAATTGAAGGAAAAAGATTATCTTTTGATCGCCCAATGAAATAAAGTTGTGAAATTTGTTGTGAGTTGATGTAGAATTCTTCAAAATATTACAAGTCCAAATCTTGATTAAAACCAAAGCACAATTCGAAATATATGATCTTCAATCAATTTGGAATATTTAACCTTGAAGCTAATTCGGAATGTGACTCAAGAAATTAATCCAGAATTTGAAACCTTATGCTAATTCGGAATAATATTCTTAATGCTAATCCGGAATATCAAGTTGATGAGTTAATTCGGAATACTGTTCTTAATGCTAATCCGAAAATGATGAGTTAATTCAGAATATTGTTCTTAACGCTAATTCGGAATATCAAATTACTCACAAATTTGAATATTATCTGAGACTAATTCGGAATACTTAAAGGTACACACAATTCGGAATAATAACAGCAACTAATCCGGAATACTCAACCTTACACACAATTCGGAATATCTAAGACTAATCCGGAATACCACTTAAGAATCTAATTCGGAATTATAGATACTAATTTGGAATATTACTTAAGAATCCAATTCGGAATAATAGAGACTAATTCAGAATATTATTTAAGAATCTTATTCGGAATACCCAAATAGACACACAATTTAGAATATTCAAAACCCTAGAATTCCGACTTATCAAACCCTTATACCGAATTATGAGAAAATTTTAACTTATAATTTTACCCAATAATCAAGCAAAAACTACCAATTTTTACATGAAAATCACCAATATGAATATCACAAATCCCTACCACAACTATGTAGGAAATTCGTAAGAAAGATTTTGGGTGAAAAACACGAACAAAAAAAAATTAAACCACAGATATATCTTGATTAAAAGAGCATAAAACCAAAACTAACACAACAAAAAATCTTATTTCACCCCATGGCTCTTGATACCAATTGTAGAATGATGATAATCTATGATCCTATCAAGAGGATTGTTGTTTCTAGAGATATAAACTAGAGAGAGAAAGATGGAGAGAAACTATGTGTATTATATGAAACAAATGAACAACCAACACCCTCTACATCAAAGGAGAGGGCTTTTATACCCAAGTCCTTAGTGGACTTGGGCCTTCCAACCCATGAACAAGCCCATGGGCTAGGTTGATAATGTAAAGATAGTAACTTTCTAACTACGAGCTTACAACGTTTAATGATATTGTTGGAGTGACCGATACTTCTAATATACGTTAAAAACGTATTTCCAACAAAAGTTGAGCTTTACATCACACTAGTCATTAGGTCCCTTGCACTGGTATGATTTCCCCTATTATATAATGTTGGGCTAAAAGTTGATGAGTCAAACACTATAGAAACAAGAAAGACCAAATAGGACATTATCACTACTAGAGTTCCCACTGTTGGAGATCCCACTACTGAAGTACTTTCCCCTGCTAGAGTAAGTTTCCCCCGCTGGAGTACTTTCCTCTGCTAGTGTACATCCCACTGCTAGTGATAAATATGAAGATTTGGTCAACACATGATAAGAATGAATAAGTCAGTTTTGATTTAGTCATTATTACTTTATTTAGTTTCCATGTATCCTTGGGTTCCTTAACTTATAAAAGAAACACCAGGCCGTAGGTTTTATACACATCTTTCATATACAAATTTAACCTATAGTGTCTATGATCTCTAGGTGTGGGATTCAATGTACACACACCTAGAGTAGTTTGTGTTAATAAAATAATACAAACTCTCTTTGGGAATCATTCATCTTGTTAAACATCTTATTCATGATCATTATTCTTATTCCGCTATGTTATCATATGAATGATGATCAGCCTAGATAAAACGGTTTTTACTGTTTGAGTCTAAAGATCTTGGATTCAACAAGTGGTATCAGAGCCATATTTGGTATTATTTGATTAACACAAACTACTCTAGGTGTGTGTACATTGAATCCCACACCTAGAGATCATAGACACTGTAGGTTACATTTGTATATGAAAGATGTGTATAAAACATACGGTCTGGTGTTCCTTTTATAAGTTAAGGAACCCAGGGATACATGGAAACTAAATAAAGTAATAATGACTAAATCAAAACTGACTTATTCATTCTTATCATGTGTTGACCAAATCTTCATATTTATCACTAGTAGTGGGAAGTACACTAGCAGGGGAAAGTACTCCAGCAGGGGAAACTTACTCTAGCAGGGGAAAGTACTTCAACAGGGGGAACTCCAGCAGGGGATCTCCAGCAGTGGGAACTCTAGTAGTGATAATGTCCTATTTGGTCTTTCTTGTTTCCATAGTGTTTGACTCATCAACTTTTAGTCCAACAATCTTCCCCTAGTTGATGATGTCAAAACACTTCCCCTTAAGCCTTGTTGAATCCAAGATCTTTAGACTCAAACAGTCGAAACCGTTTTATCTAGGATGATGAACATTCATATGAATTAACATAGCGGAATTGAATGATAATCATGAACAAGATGTTTAAGAGACGAATAATTCCCAAAGGGTTTGTATTATATATGATTAACACAAACCTCTAGGCATGTATACATCGAATCTCATGCCTAGAGATCAAAGACTCCGTAGGTTACATTTTAGTAGTATGAATGAATGAATAAAACCTACGGATCGGTGTTCCTTTTATAACTTAAGGAACCCAGAGATACATGGAAACTAAATAAGATAATAATGACTAAATCAAAACAGAATTATTCATTCTTATCACTACTTGACCAAATCTCCATGTTTTTAGTACATAGCAGGGGAATCTTCACAGCAGTGGAAAGTTTTATAGCAGGGGAAACTTTCTTGTATTTTTTCCACCAGCTTGAAGTTTCTCCTAATGCCATATTTGGTCCTTCTTGTTTCCATAGTGATTTGACTCATCAACTTTTGACCCAACAATCTTCCCCTACTTGATTATGTCAAAACACTTCCCCTTAAGCATACAACACCAAAGATCAACAGGCTGAACATTATATGTAGACAACTTCCCCTTTTTGACATGATTAAATAGGGGTCTTCTATGTGAACAACCTTGATTTTCAACTACTACTAACCAATATTATACATCAAACCCAAGTATTCTACTTTTCAAAATACCCTCCATGAAGCACATAGGCCATCTTCCCCTAATAAAAAATGATTTTGAGTAGTAGATACTCACACTAGTTGTAGTAATACTAATGAGCAGTAGCAAAAATCTTCACCTTGACATCATATGTGAATGACTAACACTTTATCAAATGAGCTTCCCCTTAAAGTGTGCTAGTCATTTATGAATCTTCTAATTCAGTAGGCTATTTATAATGATCATGAAGAAAAATAATTATAAAAATCTTGATGATGAAGTAGAATAACCCAACCTCGTGTTCCATGTCTTGTACTAACCATGTGATTCTGAAACTCATGGCTATAATGAGTAGGCCACAAAACTCACGGCAAAAATAAGTAGAAGCCTTGTGATAAAATGAGTCCTCACCCTTGTAAATGAGACACATATAATAGAGAATACGAGAATAGAGCGTCTTAAGAATGATCTCGTACCCAACTATCTGTTTATCAAGTCTTTATCACAACTTAAAAACACCTACAAGTTATCTTCATGCCCTGCTAAGTAGAAGATATAATAGAACACCAATTCGTGAAAATCTACCTCAAACGTCAATATCATCACAAAAATTATTCTTCACAATCATGAAAATAAATCAAGCCTTTATACAATTATAACAGTTGTTGTGAATATACCAAAATCCAAAATACTGTTGTCCCAAAACTCATATCTGACAGCAGGGGGAACTTTCAAAAACAGTGGGAATTTATTAATGAAAGCAGGGGGATCTATTGAAGGCAGGGGATTGCAGCAGGGGCTTCTTTTAATGAAAGCAGGGGGAACTTTTTCAAAAGCAGGGGGAACTTTTAATGCCATTGTTTTGTTATTAACTGTGCCAAACCCATACTTAATGGGAATGAATTTATAACAGTAAAATAAATAACAAAAACACGAAGAAAAAAAACATACCCTACTGTTATAAACGGTCACACCAGCAATCATGTAAACCATATACCATGTCCTTTTCTATGACTGTATACACAATAAGCAAATAGCAAAGCCCCTTTTTCATTTGTTGCAATCATTGACCAATGAGAATAATCATTCCCATGTAATTAATTAGGATAACAAATGCCCCACTTCCTTTTTAGCCAACCACACGTGACCATGACCAATCACCCTGACTGTTGCCTTTATCCTCCCACGTGAACCCTCTTATTCTGCACCATGTGAACATAATTAAATGTTCACGTCATTGGCTGCTTTCCTATAATTAGACCCATGGCAATTTCACATGGGCATTCCTTAACCAGCAGCTCTCATTAAATCAGTAGAACTTGTATTGTTGGTAAACCAACACAATATATACTGTTTATAATATTGAACCACAAGACAAAGTATAAACAAAACCTTGATTTCCCATGTTGATAGTTGTACACTCAAACCTATGAGATACACTCACGTGAAGAGAGCTAGTGCCATTAGAAATATCAATCTTTGTGTACACACGTGATATAACAATTCCTTTTGTTTGTGTGAACACAAAAGTGGGCCTTCCTTTCTTGGATCGGGGACCAAAAACAGTCATAACGTAGTATATGATCTGCGTGACTTCCGTGAATAAATAAAACATAAAATCAATTCCAGCACATCATGTTTCATTGCGTTCTCCTTCCATATTGTACGAATAGTAGCAATGAAACAATCACGAAAGCAAGTGGCTGTATACGAATACAAAGTATATTCAGAATATAATTTTTATTCTCACGTGATCCCTCGTATAATAACCATAGCAGCTTCAAACTTTATCACCAATAATTTTAGGGCTTTGAGGAATTAACCCTCTCAATAAACCCTAAAACATCTTCACAGCAACAAGAACACGAAAAACATCTTGATACTCCTAGATATCGAGAGCCATCCTCTCTGATACCACTTGTTAAATCCAAGATCTTTAGACTTAAACAGTAAAAACCGTTTTATCTAGGTTGATCATCATTCATATGATAACATAGTGGAATAAGAATAATGATCATGAATAAGATGTTTAACAAGATGAATGATTCCCAAAGAGACTTTGTATTATTTGATTAACACAAACTACTCTAGGTGTGTGTACATTAAATCCCACACCTAGAGATCATAGACACTGTAGGTTACATTTGTATATGAAAGATGTGTATAAAACCTACGGTCTGGTGTTCCTTTTATAAGTTAAGGAACCCAGGGATACATGGAAACTAAATAAAGTAATAATGACTAAATCAAAACTGACTTATTCATTCTTATCATGTGTTGATCAAATCTTCATATTTATCACTAGCAGTGAGAAGTACACTAGAAGGGGAAAGTAATCCAGCAGGGGAAACTTACTCTAGCAGGGGAAAGTACTTTAGCAGGGGGAACTCCAGCAGGGGGATCTCCAGCAGTGGGAACTCTAGTAGTGATAATGTCCTATTTGGTCTTTCTTGTTTCCATAGTGTTTGACTCATCAACTTTTAGCCCAACAATCTTCCCTTATTTGATCATGTCAAAAAGGGGAAGTTGTCTACATAGAATGTTCAGCCTGTTGATCTTTGATGTTGTATGCTTAAGGGGAAGTGTTTTGACATCATCAACTAGGGGAAGATTGTTGGGCTAAAAGTTGATGAGTCAAACACTATGGAAACAAGAAAGACCAAATAGGACATTATCACTACTAGAGTTCCCACTGTTGGAGATACCCCTGCTGGAGTTCCCCCTGCTGAAGTACTTTCCCCTGCAAGAGTAAGTTTCCCCTGCTGGAGTATTTTCCCCTACTAGTGTACTTCCCACTGCTAGTGATAAATATGAAGATTTGGTCAACACATGAAAAGAATGAATAAGTCAGTTTTGATTTAGTCATTATTACTTTATTTAGTTTCCATGTATCCCTGGGTTCCTTAACTTATAAAAGGAACACCAGACCGTAGGTTTTATACACATCTTTCATATACAAATGTAACCTACAGTGCCTATGATCTCTAGGTGTGGGATTCAATGTACACACACCTAGAGTAGTTTGTGTTAATCAAATAATACAAACTCTCTTTGGGAATCATTCATCTTGTTAAATATCTTATTCATGATCATTATTCTTATTCCGCTATGTTATCATATGAATGATGATCAACCTAGATAAAACGGTTTTTACTGTTTGAGTCTAAAGATCTTGGATTCAACATATAACACTGTAGTTGGGGTTAGTAGACCAGTAATTTTATCTATCATTTGTTGCACATTTATAATTCTCTTCATAAGATATTCCCTTATATATTCCAAACACCCAACTGTAACACCCCCAAAGTGGTCAAATGCAGCGGAATAATACTTGGGGTGTTACTTTGGTGGATCAATAGCACACAGTATATAGAGCAATGATCATAATTGTCATTAAAACATATTACATGAATTTAATTGTGTAAATCAAGTAAATTGTCTTGAAATCAACATTTAACATTTTGAAGTAATATCCCAGCCCAATGGTAAACATGATGCTTCCTATGATGCTGGAAATCCAAGTGCATATGAACCTGTTTATTTTCCTGAGAAAACATATAAAGTAAAATGTGGGGGTCAACACGAAGTTGGTGAATAAACAGGTTTAATTTATAATTAAAAGTACTGATAAGCTAAACACAACAAAAGTAGTAGAGCTCCAAGCTCAATACTATAGTATTTCCTATAACCCCCTAACATGTGTTGCCCAGGCAACGCCGGGACAAACGCTGTTGGGCTTTTCACAGGTGGGGTGTAGTAACGCCGCCCAATGCCGAGCAACCCGCGTTGGGGCGTTCTACACCTAGCGCTCTTAAATTGATATGCATTAATATATTTAGATGTATATTAGCTTTCGCAAATTATTTTTAAAGGAGAGTCTCGAAGATTCCGAGGTGTGTAGTTGGTGTTGTCGCACATGGTTTACATTTAAAAATGTCATATATTTAGTAGTTTCGTATATAAACACATATAATATTAACATGTACGAGCCATATTATCCAAGTCATAAGCGATTTCTAATTAATTTATAAGTGTCATAGGACATGTTTGTTATTCTCGCATAAGGCCATCAAAAACCACGAAACGAATTTGATTTTTAATTCAATCTAACTTGAAACCTATAAGCTTTCATTTTAGTAGTCTACAATTTTAAAAAAAGAAAGACAATTTAGATCGCTATATTATTTTTAGAGTAAACTGAAAATTACGTCCCTCTACTTTGCGAATTTCGTAAATTTGTCACTGAGAGCAAATACAAGCAATTTTGTCACTATACTTTAAAATCTCGTGCAGTTTTGCCACCAAGTGGGCGTTTTTTGACTTTTTGTTGTTTTCTTCCGTTAACTCCCACACGTGCTTGGCACGTGTGGGTACATTCGTCATTTCTCATGCCACACCATCTCTTTACCTCTTACCCACCTTTCCTTTATGTAATTTTCGTCCCTGAAACCGTTTCCCGCCATATATCTTCTTTAACACATTAGTGTTGTAGTCATGGTGATCATATGTGAATGTGGCAAAGCCGCAACAATCAAAACTTCATGGATTGACAAGAACCCGGGGTGACGATTCTACTGTTTTCCTAGGTATGGTTTTATGGGTTGGAGTGACCCCCCCCCCCCCCCCCCCAATGTGTTACGGAGCAGTTGATGTGATTCCTGGGCTCTTGAGGGCCCAAAATGACCTCGAAGAAGATCTGAATTAGCAACTAATGTTGTTGACTGAGAAGGAAGCTCTTGTGAAAAAATTGAAGAAAATGCTTCATTTTTCCTTGATTTTATGTTCCTTGCATACAAGTTTTTATACTTTTGAAACTTAGTTTGTACTTAATTTCATGTTTCAGGGAATAAGGTCATCCATGGTTGTACTGACCTTTTCATTTTAAATAAAATCAGTGTTGTATCGTAATCCATGATTTATGAATCATTAAAATGGGTGTTAGGGGTTGCTGCTTAATAAGTGTGTAAACACTTATCCTTTTGCCACTAAAATCAAGGAAAAACAAGACCGAATCATGTGTTTAATATCATAAAAGTCGGAATTACGCGTGGTTTTGTGTTTTTGTGTTTAAATAGGTACAAATGATAAAAAGGAGAGAAAACACGGGATTTCACGGTCAAATGTCGAAGAAAGGTCCAAGAAAGAGACAAAGAAGAAGTCAAAGACCAAAAGTGTGCCATGTTCACGAAAACCGATGAAAACCGACACGAGAATGAAGAAAAAGATCTTAGAAGCCAAAACCGAGCTCGACCTTAGCGGATTTCATCATTTTAAGAGAAAACGAGCCAAGTGGGTCCCACAATTGAGTAAATGGGCTAAAAGGCCCATTTAGGTTACAAGCTAATATTTTGAGGTGTTGTAAAGTCCAAAAGGCCCAAAAAGAGGTATTATTCACGGATGGAAATTGTACATGGGCCAAAAGCCCAACTGCTATGAAGACGGATGGGGATATACGGGCTTTAGGGTTTTTCAAAGTAAAAATTAATAAACTCGTGTATTTTTACACGAATTCCCAAACGTAACATTTTTTTCTCCCATTAAATTAACCGTTCCACACCCACCCACTCGTTTATTATTTACCCACTCACACAATTTCCCACACTCTCTCTCTCATAATTTTTCGATAGAAACAAAGCTAACCTTTCTTCCCGAATCTCATCTCACCCAAACCAGTAAAAATCACTACTATTCACAAAAACCCTAATCAGGTAAAAGTCTAATTGATAAAGGGGTTTTAATCCCACGTGCTTTGCACGAGATTGGGAATTAATTCCCCAATTGATTCGGAAGAGAGAGTGGAAGAAAGAGCTACGTGGCTTAATTTTATTGGGTCTAACACCTCATCTCCCAAATCCCACCAATCAGAAGCCTTTAAACAAACACAAGCATCACAAACCCACTCCACGTTGGCAATCCGTGCCTCATGGGCCAATTTTCCACCGTTGGATGAAGAAAGAGAGAAGAATAGAAGATTGAAGGGCTGTGATTTCTCTCCGTGTTCACCAAGTTCACCTAGAAGGTTCGGGGGATCCTTATATAAACCCCCCTGTTCACATGTAATTTTTATGCTTTTCTTTATTTTTTTTTATTTTCAGAAAATAGATTAGGGTTCTTGTAATTTCTCTTTCCAAATATTGTAAGTTTGGTTTTAAATTAATGAAAGATTACTTTTCGTCTTTAATTTTCGTCTAAAGCTTAATTCAAGTTATTGCTTTTTTTTATTTATTTAATCAGCTTATTAAAAAATTTTGTTTCTGTTTATCGTTGGTTATTATTATTATATAAAAAAAAGAATAAAAAAAAAAAAGAGATAAAGAAAAGTGAATAATCTCCCCACTGGGAGATTATAATAAAAGGCTATTGTTCATCCGATTGTTTGGATACGATTCAAGTTTGGTGGTTTGCTTGGAGTTCGTTTTGGTTTAAGATTGTTGATGTCGTTGACGAGTAACAGAGGTGTTTGGTTTGATTAAAAGGGGGCTCGGCGCTTCATCCCTTCTTCTCAACGGCTTTCGACATCGGGTTCCATCTATTCCCTTTTAGTCTTTTTAAGTTTTGATTTAACTGCTATATTTGTTTTGATGATTGTATGAATCTGGTTTTGATATTTAATCTGCTATAGTTTATTTTTGATATTCGGTTGAGTTGATTCTGCTTACTGTTGGATTTGCTTAGTTTGGATCAGCTTAATTTAGGTGGTTTTTATTTGTTTGATTTTGTTTTATTTAGTTTTTTTTAGTTTGATTACTGATTAGTTATAGTAGATTTGCTTTTAGGTTTTCAGCTTATTTAATGTTCGAGCTGAGTATTTGTGCTTAAGTGTTTCTTGCTTATTTGGGTTTTCGGCTATTTGCTTATTAGGATAATCTATTTAGCTTGCTTATAGGATTTAATATAGTCGACTGTTTGGTTTTGAGCTTATGTCTGCTTATTCGTTATCAGCTTACTTACCTTTCAACTTATCTGCCTATTGCTTAGCTTATTTGATTTCTTCAGCTTAATTGGTTTCTGCTTTTATTTGATTGCTTATCTGCTGATATAACCTCAGATCCAATTGGTCTGAGGATTTTTATTCTGTCCAAAAATCAAGTTCCAAAAACTTTAAAAAATAATTTGCAAAAACTGTCCCTCCTGGGACTCGAACCCGTGACCTTTCGTTCACAAACACAACGCCCCAACCATTCCATCTAGACTTCTTTTTGTTTATTAGTTTGCAATAGGAAATTAATATAGGATCTTTAATTCTGTCAGATTTTAATTAGTTTAATAATAGATTAAGTTTATTTAAATTTTAATTAAAAGTAATTACACAGTTTATTTAATTCAGTTTTTATAAAAATTCAAAAAGACAAAAAAAATATTTTAGTTACTTTTATTTTAATTTTGTTTATTTAAAAATAGTTTTTATTTACATTATTTTAGGAATAGTTAAATTAATCTAGTTTTTTTTAAATTTAAGTTTTTACATTAAGTTTTCAAAATAGTTTAATTAGATTTATTTCAAATTAGATTTATTTTAAATAGTTTGTTTATTAAAATTAGTTTTAATTAGATTTTTAAATAGCTTTCATTTAAGATAGTTTTAATTGGTTTAATTTTTACATGGGTTTATATTTTAAATTAGTTTTAAAATAGATTTAATTAAATTAGCTTTTAATTTTAAATATAATTAGTTTAAAAAGACAACAAAATACGATTTACCAAAAACAAAGTTAAGTCGTAACGATTAATTGGAAATCAATTCGGGTGAGTCGAGGACGAGAAAAGTAATATAAAAAGGGTAACAAAATCTCTTTTTCAAAATGGCGCCGCTGCCGCTTCGCTCGTACGATTGACGATTTTTCGTGAAGACGTTTGGATTATGGGATCCGTTCATCCTTTGAACGTTACGTTTCTTGCAAAAAAAAAAAAAAATCAAAAACACAAAAAAATCAAAAACTTTAAAATACAAAAAAAAATTAAAAAACCACAAAGCAATTTCTTTCCTAAGAATTGCACCAAAAAAATTAAAAAATCCAAAGTAATACGTTTTCCTAAACGTATTACACCAAAAATATTACGTATTAGTGTTAATTTTTCGATTCGATTTCTTTCGATTTTTCTTGTGAATATATATTTTTCTAAAAAAATACAAAAAGATTTTTCATTTTACTATATTATATTACGTAGCACAATAAATTACCTACTTATCAAATAAGGCCTTAGTTGGGATTTCATCACCTAACTATTGTATTCGAATCCATAACGAGAAAAAAGGGCAAAATAGATAAATACTAGTAAGACGTTTGAACTCAAAATATACAAACTATAAGGTGGGTATAAGGCGACGCGCTATAAAAGGCCGTCTAAGGAAAAAGGTTTTTAAGTGCTTTGTGCCACCTCGTTTCCCCGCTTGCTTGTGCGTATATTGAGAGGGACGACCGATTATTGGTTTGCCAACTCAAGTAGTATTTTACGTATATATTTTTGTAGCTTTTTCATATTGCTCCTCGAGAGGGAAAATCCTTTTCCTCTCAAAGTCGACCGAGGTCACCTACCTCACTCCAAAGTTTTAATTGTATGCGCACTCGCGCGCGTACATACATACCGAGTGGTGTACCAAATACTTCTAATTCTTCTAAAAAGAAGAAGAAGAAAAACAAAAAGACCGTCATTAAATCCGATCCCGAGAATCGAGCTTTCAACAAAACGATGGCAACGGATAATCGACCAATGATTGAGATTCTACAATCTCACGTTGAAGGAAACGATGACGCGATTGTGGTGCCGAATATTGGAGCTAATCATTTCGAACTTAAATCGGGTTTTATTCAAATGGTTTCCGCTACACCATTTTTAGGCCGTACTAATGATGACCCACACGCTCATATCAAACGTTTCATCCAATTAGCTAATACCGTCAAATACAATGGGGTGCCCCAAGAGGCCGTTCGCCTCCAACTTTTTCCTTTTTCCCTCGAGGGACAAGCCCGGATTTGGCTTGATAAGGAACCACCCCAAAGTATTACCACATGGATCGACTTAGAGACCAAGTTCATTAACTACTTTTTCCCACCATCACGGACCACTTCCTTAAGGAATGAAATAATCAACTTTGAGCAAAAATATGGGGAAACGTTTAGTGAGGCTTGGGATTGTTTTAAAGATCTTTTGAGAAAATGTCCACAACACGGTTTTACTAAAGTTCATCAAATCAACACGTTTTATAATGGTTTAACTCTAAACGACCAAGACTCACTTAATAGTGCCGCGGGGGGCAATATTCTTGTGAAAACAATGAACGAGGCTTGGGCCATTATTGAGAACAAAGCAAAAGTGCAAACCAAAAGTGTTAGGGCTAATATGGCAAGTGCTAGTACGAGTAATATTGAGGTGAATGATCGAATTAATAAGCTTACTTCGCTTGTTGAGACACTCGCTTTAAAAACCGACGCCCTCACTACACATGTGCATGCCGTGAAAGAAAAAAGTGAGACGTGTGAGACTTGTGGTGGACCACATTCATACTTTAATTGTGACAAGGTTTACAATGATCAACAAGAAGTTTATGCTTATAATAACAATGAACTTGATCGGGTTCAATTCAAACCAAATGTTGATGTTAACCATTTGTCTTACAAGTCTAATAACTATTTGGCTCCCCCGGGTTTTGTAGCACCACAAAGACCACCCCCACCCGCCCAAAATAGGAACCAAGCTCCTCAACGGGGTAATTTTCAAGGAAGTTCTAATCAACGGGGTTTTAATCAAAATCAAGGGAATTTTCAAGGGCAAAACCAAGGGTTGAATAATCAAGGATATAATAACCAAAGTTTTCAAAATCAAGGATTTAATCAAGGTTCTACTCAATATCAAAACCAAGGTTTTAATAATCAAGGTTATAATCAAATGAACATGCATAATCCTCAAATGGACTTGGTTCTTCAAAAATTATCCGACCATGAACGAATGATGAGAGAGATGCAAGAGCATAATCGACTAATGCAAGAATCGAATGATAAGAAGTTTTTGACTATGATTCAAACCTTTCGTCCCCAAGGTGCCCTTCCCTCGAACACCGTGACCAATCCTAGGGCTAATGTTAATGCTATCACTACTAGGAGCGGTAAGACCACCGTAGAACCTTCCCCACCTAACCAAGGACCCGAGATTCCTTCTTCTTCGACACAACCTCCCTCTTCTTCCACTTGTGACATACCTCCCGTTATGCATTCGTCTACACCTTATGTTCCACCGATACCCAAATTTTATACCCCACCTTCGGTTCCAAAACCGGTTCCTTCACCTTCTATTTCTACTCCTCCTCCTCCTCCTCCTCCAAAGGATGTGAGTGAGCAATCCACTCCAAAGCCTTCATCTCAACCCAATATACCTTATCCCTCAAGGTTGCGGAAAGAGAAATTGAAGAATAAGGATGATATTCAAGTTTCGAACTTCCTAAAAATGTTCAAACAATTGAATTTTAATATCACCTTTGCCGAGGCGCTCGCTCACATGCCTAAGTACGCTAAGATGTTTAAGGATCTTTTAAGTGATAAGGAAAAGTTGCTTGATATCGCCAATACCCAATTGAATGAGAATTGTTCCGCGGTTCTTTTGAGAAAATTACCAGTTAAGTTAGGAGATCCCGGTCGATTCCTTATTCCTTGTAATTTTCCGGGTGTTGAGAATTGTATGGCCTTGGCGGATCTCGGAGGGAGTATCAATCTTATGCCATTGTCCGTGTGGAAACAATTATCTTTACCCGAGCTAGTCCCCACTCGTATGACATTGGAATTAGCTAACCGTACGGTTGCTTATCCGGTGGGGATAGCCGAGGATGTTTTCATAGGAGTCGACAAATTCACTTTCCTCGCCGATTTCGTCGTCGTCGACTATGAAATGGATCCCCGTGTACCCTTAATTGTGGGACGACCCTTCTTGAGAACCGGGCGTACATTAATCGATGTAGCCGCGGGTGAACTTATCATGAGGGTCGGGGATGACAAAATCGTCTTTAACATGGGTAAACTTTCCAAACTTCCCAATGAGCCCGAATCCGTGAATTTCATCGATGTGCTTGACGAAGCATGCGAAGAGCATTTTCATGAGGCTTGTAAGAGCGGGATTTCTCCTTTACCTCATGTTGAGACCGTCGCTTCTATTGCTCCTTCATTGACTCCATTTGGAGAAAGTGACTTAGATGAGTTTGAAGCTAGTTTGGGTCCTCTCGAGATTAACTTTGATAATTCTCCCACCAATAGGGATGAAGACATTCGTACTATTGAGAGACTTCTCAATGAGGACAATATTTCTCCACCCACTCCTAAAGAAGTTACAAACAATGATCCTACTTTGACTAAGCCTTCCATTGATAATCCGCCAGATTTAGAGCTTAAAGATTTGCCGTCTCATCTAGAGTACGTTTTCTTAGAGGAGGATAATAAGTTGCCCGTCATTATTGCTAAGGACTTAAAAGAAGATGAAAAATCCCGACTTATAGATGTGCTTAAGAATCATAAGAAAGCAATTGCTTGGAAAATCTCCGACATTCGCGGAATTGATCCTAATTTTTGTACTCATAAAATTCTCATGGAAGATGACTTTAAACCCGCGATCCAAAATCAAAGAAGGGTTAATCCAAAAATTGATGAAGTCATTAAGAAAGAAGTTATCAAACTTCTCGATGCCGGAATGATTTACCCTATCTCGGATTCGCCATGGGTTAGTCCCGTCCATTGTGTGCCTAAGAAAGGCGGAATCACCGTTATTCCCAACGAAAACAACGAGTTGATTCCTACTCGACTCGTAACGGGTTGGCGAGTTTGCATCGACTATCGTAAACTCAATGATGCCACTCGTAAGGATCATTTCCCTCTTCCTTTCATGGATCAAATGCTCGAGCGTTTAGCGGGTAATGATTTCTATTGTTTCTTAGATGGCTTTTCTGGATATTTTCAAATCCCTATCGATCCAAAAGACCAAGAGAAAACCACATTCACTTGTCCCTATGGAACATTTGCCTACAAAAGAATGCCTTTCGGCTTATGCAATGCTCCCGGGACTTTCCAAAGGTGTATGATGGCGATATTTCATGACATGGTTGAAGAAACCATGGAAGTATTTATGGACGATTTCTCGGTCTATGGTGATTCTTTCTCTTCTTGCCTTGCTAATTTAGAACGTATGCTCCAACGGTGTGAAGACACTCGTCTCGTTCTTAATTGGGAAAAATGCCATTTCATGGTAAAAGAAGGCATCGTCCTTGGTCATAAAATTTCCAAAGCCGGTATCGAAGTCGACCGTGCTAAAGTTGACGTCATTGCTAAGTTACCTCCACCTACCACCGTCAAAGGAGTTAGAAGTTTTTTAGGCCATGCGGGATTTTATCGACGTTTCATCCAAGATTTCTCGAAAATAGCTCGTCCAATGACTCATCTCTTAGAAAAGGATGCTCCTTTCATCTTCTCTCAAGAATGTCTCGACTCTTTCGAACTTCTTAAAGGTAAATTAACTAAGGCACTGGTCTTAGTCTCTCCAAATTGGGAATTACCTTTCGAGCTCATGTGTGATGCTAGTGATTTCGCGGTAGGAGCGGTTTTAGGTCAACGAGTTAACAAACATTTCCAACCCATTCATTATGCTAGTAAGACAATGACGGGGGCTCAATTGCATTATACCACTACCGAAAAAGAGCATTTAGCTGTAGTGTATGCTTTTGAGAAATTCTGCCCCTATCTTGTGCTTTCCACCACCATCGTTTACACCGACCATTCCGCCTTGAAATACTTGTTGACCAAGCAAGATGCTAAACCGAGACTCCTTCGTTGGGTTTTGCTCCTACAAGAATTTAAAATCGAAATTCGTGATAAAAAAGGAGCGGAAAACCTAGCCGCGGATCACCTTAGTAGACTTGAGGATCCGTATCAAGGGGAATCTCCAAATCAAGAGATTAATGAATCCTTTCCCCTTGAGACCTTAATGTCTATTAATTCCAATCTTGATGATACCCCATGGTTTGCCGACATTGCAAACTATTTGGCGGGTGGTGTTCTTATCGAAGGGTTAACGTCCCAACAAAAGAAAAAATTCTTCAAGGACGTCAAAACGTACTATTGGGACGACCCTTATCTTTTCAAGCAATGTGCGGACTTAATCATTCGTAGATGTGTTGATGGGCCGGCGGCTTTACAAATCCTTGAAGCTTGCCATAAAGGACCTACCGGTGGTCACTTTGGTCCTAATTACACCGCTAAAAAAGTGTTCGACTCCGGATTCTATTGGCCCTCCATTTATCATGATGCACATGAAATGGTTAAACATTGTGATGCTTGCCAAAGGCAAGGCAAGATCACACATAAAGATGAGATGCCTCAAAATTTCATCCAAGAATGTGAAATCTTTGACGTATGGTCGACTTTATGGGGCCATTTCCATCATCGAAGGGAAACAAGTACATCCTCGTAGCCGTTGACTACGTCTCAAAATGGGTTGAAGCAAAAGCTTTACCTACTAATGATGCGAGGGTGGTTGTTAACTTCTTGAAACAATTGTTTGCTCGATTCGGTGTGCCTCGTGCTATTATTAGTGATCGCGGGACTCATTTTTGCAATGATCAATTTGTACGAGTGATGGCTAAGTATGGTGTCAATCACCGACTTTCTACCGCGTATCATCCTCAAACTAATGGACAAGCTGAGGTTTCTAACCGTGGTCTTAAGAGAATCTTAGAGCGAACCGTGGGAGAGCATCGTGCCTCATGGGCCGATAAATTAGATGATGCTTTGTGGGCTTTCCGTACCGCTTATAAGACACCTATAGGTTGTACCCCTTATCGCCTTGTGTACGGAAAGGCGTGCCACCTCCCCATTGAGTTGGAGCATAAGGCTTATTGGGCCTTGAAATGGGCTAATTTTGATCTTAACAAAGCCGGTGATCATAGGAAAATCCAACTCAATGAACTCAATGAACTTAGGAATGAGGCTTATGAGAATTCATGAATCTATAAGGAGAAGACTAAGCTCATTCATGATTCCAAGATTAAAAACCGAGAGTTCCATGTTGGTGATCAAGTTTTACTCTTTAACTCTCGGTTGAAAATCTTTTCGGGTAAACTTAAGAGCCGTTGGTCCGGTCCATTCACCGTGGCCCAAGTCTTCCCTTATGGCACCATTGAGTTATCCCAACCAAATGGGCCCAACTTCAAGGTGAATGGCCAACGGGTTAAGTTGTACTATGGAGAGGACATCTCTCACGAGATGATTCCATCCCTCTCCACATTTCCCTTGAATTAATTCGGGAAATCGAGTCGAGCTAGAGACTCGTGATAAATAAATCAAGCATCGTATAACTAGGTTAGATTTTTACCTTTACCATCCTTTCCACCCTTTTTCACCTTCATCCATTGTCCACCAATAAGTGTAGGGGGGATCTAAGTAGGTTGTTTGTGTGTGGTGATTGTGTGCAGGGACATGTGCTTTGATGAACCACTTTTGGTACTTTTGATGAGACCCGTGATCCCGTGTTCCCGTGTACCCGGTTCTATCAAAACTATTGTGATTCAATCTTGTATATAAATAAAACGAATAAATGCAATCACTTTAGTTGTCCCTTCCTTAGCTCGATTTTAAACAACGTGCTCAATGTCCTAAGTGTAGGGGAGTTTATTCTCCCACATGCTTAAACATTGAGGACAATGTTTATGTTAAGTGTAGGGGGGCCTTCTATCGAATTTTAGTGGCCTTTTCCATGAATTTGACCCTATTTAACCGGAAAATTTTTAAAAATTTTCAACGTTTTTCAAATTTTTGATCTATTTTGGCCTAGTAGTATTTTTATTTATTTTCTTTCCTTTTATTATCGCATCATTATAATTTCCATTTCAAGAATAAAGTTAAAAAAATAATAAATAAAAAGGTTTTAATAAGTTTAGATATCTTTGATATATTAGGCCCGTCGTGAATATTTTGACTCAACCCGAGTTTACTTATCTAAGTTTACTCTAGCTAGTATCCTTAACCATATGGACCTTAATTGGTTTATTAGGCTAAGCATCCACGAGTCTCATTCCTTGAGATTTTAAATTGTGGAGAACGAGAGATGATAGAGTTAATTATAAGTTCGGTATTCTTTCATTAACTTATGTGAGTTAGTTATGAGTTTTTTTCTCCCATCACTTGTTAATAAATATATTTGCAATAAATAAGGTTGTACGATTTAAAAGGTTACTTAGCTTCTAGCACAAGATCGTTTAAAAGTTGCTCGGTATTAATTAGAGTTCATAGCCAAGGCATAACTTATTGAAACGGGACGCGAAGATTGGCTTATCCAAAAAGGCCCTAACAAGGCATGAGGATACCCGAGTCCAAAAAGGCCCTCACAAGGCATGAGGATTCACTTTTTGCTAAAGATCCTAAGATGATGTGAAGATCATTAATCCAAATTGATATGAAGGATCAAGACACACGACGAGAAGCAATTACTCCCCTAAAGATCATGGAGAAGTATATCCAAAAAGACCCTAACAAGGTATGAGGATAAATAGATCCAAGTCCGAAAAGGAGGCGGATCGTTGTATATCAAAATCCTAAATAAAGAAGAGGATAAATGAAGAAGTCGTGGTCAATGTTTGAAGCATCTTTCACTCCTTATGAAGATGTGAACCAAAATGAAGAGAAGACCATAATTTCAAGATCGTCTCTCAAGATTTGAAGTTTGAAGTACAAGCCAAATATCGGTCCGAGAAAGGTCTCAAATCGTGAAACGAGTTATGCCAAGATATGAACTTTTTGAGGTTTCGAGAAGCAGTTTTAAAAGATTTTGTCCTTTAGCTAACTATTGATTAAATCGTCCCACTTTATTTTCGGCCTTAATAAATTATCGAAATAAGTCGAAAAATGCATCCTCGCGATCATTCAAGACAAAAATAAAATATAAGAGATACACCGTAGGAATAAGGGGGTCTAAGTGATTAACTAAACCACATGAGTAAGTGTTAGTAGTGCTAACTTGTAATAACAATGATCTCGTTTTTGAGCTTGGTATGGGGAACGTGAAACTTGAGGGTGATTAATATTCATGACACCAAAGCCCTAATCTAAGTCTTAGATTTCTTTACGAGTTTCTTCCATCTAATAATTTCAAAATTTATAAATTATTTTAACTTTTGTTTCCTTTTAAGTTTTTATCTTTTCGTCATAGTAGTAGTGGTAATAATTATAAAGGCCGAGATGATTGATTATGAGAAAAATGTAACGTATGCTTTAAAACTATGCATTGCATGGGGTCATTGCAATGGTCAAGTGTAGGGGATTTAATAAGTGTGTAAACACTTATCCTTTTGCCACTAAAATCAAGGAAAAACAAGACCGAATCATGTGTTTAATATCATAAAAGTCGGAATTACGCGTGGTTTTGTGTTTTGTGTTTAAATAGGTACAAATGATAAAAAGGAGAGAAAACACGGGATTTCACGTTCAAATGTCGAAGAAAGGTCCAAGAAAGAGACAAAGAAGAAGTCAAAGACCAAAAGTGTGCCATGTTCACGAAAACCGATGAAAACCGACACGAGAATGAAGAAAAAGATCTTAGAAGCCAAAACCGAGCTCGACCTTAGCGGATTTCATCATTTTAAGAGAAAACGAGCCAAGTGGGTCCCACAATTGAGTAAATGGGCTAAAAGGCCCATTTAGGTTACAAGCTAATATTTTGAGGTGTTGTAAAGTCCAAAAGGCCCAAAAAGAGGTATTATTCACGGATGGAAATTGTACATGGGCCAAAAGCCCAACTGCTATGAAGACGGATGGGGATATACGGGCTTTAGGGTTTTTCAAAGTAAAAATTAATAAACTCGTGTATTTTTACACGAATTCCCAAACGTAACATTTTTTTCTCCCATTAAATTAACCGTTCCACACCCACCCACTCGTTTATTATTTACCCACTCACACAATTTCCCACACTCTCTCTCTCTCACAATTTTTCGATAGAAACAAAGCTAACCTTTCTTCCCCAATCTCATTTCACCCAAACCAGTAAAAATCACTACTATTCACAAAAACCCTAATCGGGTAAAAGTCTAATTGATAAAGGGGTTTTAATCCCACGTGCTTTGCACGAGATTGGGAATTAATTCCCCAATTGATTCGGAAGAGAGAGTGGAAGAAAGATCTACGTGGCTTAATTTTATTGGGTCTAACACCTCATCTCCCAAATCCCACCAATCAGAAGCCTTTAAACAAACACAAGCATCACAAACCCACTCCACGTTGGCAATCCGTGCCTCATGGGCCAATTTTCCACCGTTGGATGAAGAAAGAGAGAAGAATAGAAGATTGAAGGGCTGTGATTTCTCTCCGTGTTCACCAAGTTCACCTAGAAGGTTTGGGGGATCCTTATATAAACCCCCCTGTTCACATGTAATTTTTATGCTTTTCTTTATTTTTTTTTATTTTCAGAAAATAGATTAGGGTTCTTGTAATTTCTCTTTCCAAGTATTGTAAGTTTGGTTTTAAATTAATGAAAGATTACTTTTCATCTTTAATTTTCGTCTAAAGCTTAATTCAAGTTATTGCTTTTTTTTTATTTATTTAATCAGCTTATTAAAAAATTTTGTTTCTGTTTATCGTTGGTTATTATTATTATATAAAAAAAGAATAAATAAAAAAAAAGAGATAAAGAAAAGTGAATAATCTCCCCACTGGGAGATTATAATAAAAGGCTATTGTTCATCCGATTGTTTGGATACGATTCAAGTTTGGTGGTTTGCTTGGAGTTCGTTTTGGTTTAAGATTGTTGATGTCGTTGACGAGTAACGGAGGTGTTTGGTTTGATTAAAAGGGGGCTCAGCGCTTCATCCCTTCTTCTCAACGGCTTTCGACATCGGGTTCCATCTATTCCCTTTTAGTCTTTTTAAGTTTTGATTTAACTGCTATATTTGTTTTGATGATTGTATGAATCTGGTTTTGATATTTAATCTGCTATAGTTTATTTTTGATATTCGGTTGAGTTGATTCTGCTTACTGTTGGATTTGCTTAGTTTGGATCAGCTTAATTTAGGTGGTTTTTATTTGTTTGATTTTGTTTTATTTAGTTTTTTTTAGTTTGATTACTGATTAGTTATAGTAGATTTGCTTTTAGGTTTTCAGCTTATTTAATGTTCGCGCTGAGTATTTGTGCTTAAGTGTTTCTTGCTTATTTGGGTTTTCGGCTATTTGCTTATTAGGATAATCTATTTAGCTTGCTTATAGGATTTAATATAGTCGACTGTTTGGTTTTGAGCTTATGTCTGCTTATTCGTTATCAGCTTACTTGCCTTTCAGCTTATCTGCCTATTGCTTAGCTTATTTGATTTCTTCAGCTTAATTGGTTTCTGCTTTTATTTGATTGCTTATCTGCTGATATAACCTCAGACCCAATTGGTCTGAGGATTTTTATTCTGTCCAAAAATCAAGTTCCAAAAAGTTTAAAAAATAATTTGCAAAAACTGTCCCTCCTGGGACTCGAACCCGTGACCTTTCGTTCACAAACACAACGCCCCAACCATTCCATCTAGACTTCTTTTTGTTTATTAGTTTGCAATAGGAAATTAATATAGGATCTTTAATTCTGTCAGATTTTAATTAGTTTAATAATAGATTAAGTTTATTTAAATTTTAATTAAAAGTAATTACACAGTTTATTTATATTCAGTTTTTATAAAAATTCAAAAAGACAAAAAAAAATATTTTAGTTACTTTTATTTTAATTTTGTTTATTTAAAAATAGTTTTTATTTACATTATTTTAGGAATAGTTAAATTAATCTAGTTTTTTTTAAATTTAAGTTTTTACATTAAGTTTTCAAAATAGTTTAATTAGATTCATTTCAAATTAGATTTATTTTAAATAGTTTGTTTATTAAAATTAGTTTTAATTAGATTTTTAAATAGCTTTCATTTAAGATAGTTTTAATTGGTTTAATTTTTACATAGGTTTATATTTTAAATTAGTTTTAAAATAGATTTAATTAAATTAGCTTTTAATTTTAAATATAATTAGTTTAAAAAGACAACAAAATACGATTTACCAAAAACAAAGTTAAGTCGTAACGATTAATTGGAAATCAATTCGGGTGAGTCGAGGACGAGAAAAGTAATATAAAAAGGGTAACAAAATCTCTCTTTCACTGCTTATTGTGATTTGGGTTGCATGTTTAGATATAGGGTGCTCTTAAACTTTGTCTTTAATATTCGATGAACCTGTTTTTTTCCTCGTGTTTTGGTACAGCTATTCAATCTTGACTTTAGGTAGTCAACATAAAGCGTGTTTGGGAATAGGTCATCAGGTTTGACATTAATTAGTCAACACACGGGTATTTTTGTTGTTGTTTGGCACTATATGTTAGTCTAGATCCTATATGATATAGGGAAGGTTTGTTGGCAGTATCTCTAGCGTATGCCTAAAATGAAAAACAAGAACGTATATAGTGAATTAAACAAGTAGAATAGAACCCCTGAATTAAACAACAACCATGCCAAATCATGCCCTAAATAGCCAATATTTCTACTGTCTACAACACACACTGTTTAAAAGTATAAGAATCACATTTTTGTCCTTAAACACACATATTAATGGAAAGAAATAAGTGTGAACATTTTGAACTCTCAATTCTCATTGGTGCAAATTCACTTATGGAAACTCATAGCTCCATCCTCGTTTATTTTGCTTTACAGAACCACCATCCACTTTCTTGTTTTGTCTCTTCTTCCTTGGACCCTTACTAGTTGGATTTGTTCCTGATGATGGTTGATTTGTTTGTGATGCCATTGGCTGGCTATCTGGGACTCATTGGCTTGTTCTTTGACTGTTTGTTGCTTATTGGCATGAACTTCCATTAATACATCATCTCTTATTATGACCATATCCTTTACACTTGCTGCAAGTCATTAGGATGTCCTGCTAAGTCATCTTTCCTGTCTTAGCCATTTTCTTTATAGCCTCCTCAACAGCTTCATCCTTGGAAATTATTCTCATTTTATTTGGTCTACCCATGGGAACATGGTGGTGCGGAGGTAGTAACAGACTCGGATCCTTCATCTTGGCCAGAAATTGCAACCACTAACAAGTTCAACCTTATATTAATACGTCTCCTTCTATGTATTCAACCAATAAATTGGTGCCACCCATTCCTCTGGTATCTCAACAGTTTCTCCATGAGTTGCCCTGTTGTTCAATGGCAACAACATGCCTACATGGTATGTCAGTTAACTCTCATCTCCTACAATCACATTGCTTAAGGTTGAACGTTATATCACACTAGTCATTAGGTCCCTTGCACTGGTATGATTTGTCCTATTATATAACACTGTAGTCATTTGCAGAGGCCTTAATATAGTTAAAAAATATGTGTTGTAGTTGGGGTTAGTAGATGAGTAATTTTATCTATCACTTGTTGCACATTTACAATTCTCTTCATAAGATATTCCCTTATATATTCCAAACACCCAATTGTAACAACCCCAAAGTGGTCAAATGCAGCGGAATAATACTTGGGGTGTTACTTTGGTGGATCGATTGCACACAGTATATAGGGCAATGATTATAATTGTCATTAAAACATATTACATGAATTTAATTGTGCAAATTAAGTAAATTATCTTGAAATCAATATTTAATATTTTGAAGTAATATCCTAGCCCAATGGTAAACATGATGCTTCCTATGATGCTGGAAATCCAAGTGCATATGAACCTGCTTATTTTCCTGAGAAAACATATAAAGTTAAATATGGGGGTCAACACGAAGTTGGTGAATTCACAGGTTTAATTTATAATTAAAAGTACTAATATACAAAACACCACGAAAGTAGTAGAGCTCCAAGCTCAATACTATAGTAGTTCCTATTACCCTGTAATAGAAGCTAGACAAGTGATCAGAGGTCTATGTGGATCGTCCCTGAGAAGTACCCCATTAGTTCGACAATGTATATAAGTCTGGTGGCCTTGGCCTAGGCTAGGTGAGAGCTACTCACGCAGACTGGGATTTTCAATCCCCAAATAGATCTATTTATGTGATAACCCGAACCCGAGGTCATTATTTAATCCTATTTTACGAATATTTTTGAAATTTTTTATAAGCTTGAATGCTATGAAGATTGGTGGTTTATTTTAAAACTGATGTTGGAAGTCTTATTTTTACCTTTTTTCTAGTTGTGAGGACTATTAGTAATTACGATATCGACGGATGCTCGAAATTTTACGTTTTATTATTTGTTGTTTCGATATTTATAATTTTGACATTTTTATTTTTAATTGCGTATTAAGTCGTACCAGGACTATATTAATATCATATTTGAGTGCGTTTTAATTTTTGAGAAGTATTTTTACGAAACCCGAGTCTCGTAAATATTTTCAAATTTGACTAATATACATTTTCTACCCTTTAACCTATTAAATTTCATTTTGGTCTAAAACTATGCAAGATTGGCAAAACTAACCCTTCCACCCACCATATAAATACTTTCTATCTAACTTTTTACACATAGAAACTCATAGTTAACCAAAATTTCTTTTCTCCATTTCTTTCTCCTCCATAGTCGTGACCTCCAACACCCCTTTACCCTAAATTTTTGATGATTTCTCGCTTGATTAATCAAAAAATAAAACAAGACCCATCTCTAAATCAAAAGGGGATTTTATTTGTATGATTTTTATACACATGCATAAAGTTTTGATTTTTGGTTATGATTTAGAGTTAATAAGAGTGTTAGATGATCCTGCATGTGAAGATCTAGCTATGATCATGTGTAGATCATGTTATTTTGTTGAAGAAAAATTATTTTGATTTTGTGGTTTTTTTTATGATTTATACAAGTGTTAGGATTAAGATATATTGATATTAGGGTGATATTAGGGGTATGAGATTGAATAAAATGGGTCAAAAGTTGATTTGGTATGATTTTTAAACATGTATTTTTGGACAGTGAGTTCAAGGCTGATTTTGGGTATCTTATGGTTTGATTATTATTTAACTAATAGGATAGTGTTATGGAGATTTTTATTATCTTCGATTTGATATAAGGTAGAGCTTCTAACTCCAACGAGTGTGAAGTTATGATAAACTTTTGATGTGCCTAAGTATAGGAAATGGGCTTGTACATTTGGTATGTACCGGCAGATTTTTATCGAGTGTATTGTCTAATAAAGTAAACATATCGAAGGAAGTGATAGTATCACTTGTAATATTTTCTTTCGGGTTTGTCACGATTTTATGATTTTGAGTTTGATGTTATTATGTATGGGTTATATTCGAGTCTATTATTAATGAACGCGCCTTATTTGATAGGTTGCAGATTTCGTGTTTAGCAGGCATCAACTATCATCGAAGATCGTCTTGCTACTGCTATTGCTCAAGGTGAGTCTATAGCCTCGCTTTGTACTTGTTTTGAATGATTTTAAAAACCCGCGAGGGGGATACATGCTCTTTGAAAATAAAATGAACACAACTCATGATTGATTGTTTGGACCCGAATGTTGCCTGTTGTTGCCTTGAATTATATAAGTACCTAGTTGTTGAAATCCCTAATTTCATGAACCGTTAACTATCTTCTAGCTCGATGTTGCGAGTTTGGAATAGCCGCTTGTTCAAATGATAGTACTATTGGGTTGACGACTCTATCCGAGACTAGGGCTTTACGCTGAGTAACCTCTGGGAAGGATAATTTACGAGAATGAGAGTCAGTGGTATACAGTTAGCAACTGATACCCTAGTAGGGGCAGTGGACATCTAGTCATGCTGGCATTTGGCGTGGGTGACTAAGTTAAGGGGTCGGTGTCATGAGCTTAATACAATTCTATAGCTTGCCTGGATAATAGATTATATGATCAACAATTCTATTAAATGATTATGATTGATTTTTCTCTTGTGTTCAAATAATGATTTGATAAACCTATAGACTTGCTCAACTGTTGTGTTGATGATTTTAAGCATGTATTTCAGGTGAGTGAAGTTAACTAAGGGCGGAGCTTGCTGGAGAAGGTTGCGGGTTGCTTTTGTGTTTATTGGGTCTAAAACTGAATTCTTTCCCTTTTTGTCATAAACTTAATTATGTTTGGCCATGTATTTTGGTAAAATGTTTGTTGATTGGTTGAGATCTTTGAGGGACCGAAACGCTGCTCTGATTGTTAAACTTTTGTTTTAATTGGGATCGCCAGTTTTAGATAATGATTAAATTATTTCCTTTTATATCCCAAATGTACTATTTTGAGATTGTTCAAAGTGTTTTGTGTAATGATGTTTGAGTTTAGCACCCAAATGTGTATTTCTGTTGCGCAGTGTATTTTGGGGGTGTTAAAGATTGGTAATCAGAGCTTTAAGTTATAGAGAACTAGGTCGATTTTGAAAAATGTCCTAAACTATAACTTTGGTGTCAAAAATGTTTTACAAAAGCATGCAACTTCTTCGCAAGGCTCTGGTAAGATTATTTATTTTGCATTGTTTTATAGTTAGATGTATTCCTTAAAACTGAAATGATTTTTAGAGTATCTATTAAGTAAATACTATGATGATGTATTGATGTTGTTGAAAGTACGTTGAGTACTTGTTATCGTAATTTTCTTTATGCAATGCATATATATATATATATATATATATATATATATATATATATATATATATATATATATATATATATATATATATATATATATATATATATATATATATATATATATATATATATATAATTTTGAATAATGACCTTATATACCGCCAAGGGTCTAGGACAGTAAGACCAGATGATGAATGATTTTACAATTGATTTCTTGCGACTTGTATTGGGTAGAAGGAAGTTTGATCGGTTGATGTATGATAGATATGTGGTTGAAACTCGTGCAATTAAGAGGTTTGATGTGAATGAAAAGTTGTTTCAAAGGTTGTATCTAGTATGTGGAGATTAGAGTTTGTTAGGACTCGAAATATGGACGAGGTTGCTAGTCTTAGGTCGATGGTGATAAATCTGAGTGCTTGAATTGAAAGGTTTAAAGAGGAGCAGGCAAGGTTTAAAGAGGAGCAAGCAAGGTTTAAGAGGATGAGTGAATGGGAATCTCATGTGAGATCGCCTCTGAGTCAAGTTGGAAGTTTAGGAATGATGAAAGCCGTACTGAGACTTATTTTATGATTAACTTGCCATGTAGAGGTGAGTATTTGAACTTTGGGAATGAGTTGTCGTCATGTTATGATTCGACTTTGAGGTGCGAAGGGAAGGTAGACGAATGTGATGAAGCCGACAGCAATGATAAGAAGAATGAGGAGCTGATGTCTAAGGAACTAATCGCGTGATGGATTTCTTTGTATTTTATGTTCTTATTGTGATCGAGCTTATTTAGACTTTGTGTCGTAGCATTGCGATAGAACTTATTATCTTTTAAGTTTGTTCGGTACATGATTGTAGTGATATACACTATCACTGTCTTGTTGAATCCTCAACGCAGTCTGAATTACCCTCATGATCTATGATGTGTCTTTATTAGCTCTTTTGAGTTTTGGTTGATGAACCATTGTAGTTTGTGTTGTTTGTGCATGTAGTATCCATGATATGTCCTGATAAAGAAATCCTTCTTTTATCTTGATGTGTATACTTATCATGTTTCTTTCTTCTGTGATGATAGAAGAAAGAGTAGGGGAATCATATTTCTGTCATTAGTGGATCGCCACGTGACTAAGTTTCTTGAAATATGTCGCTCAGGATAACAACTGCTATTGTGAACACTATGATCGAGCGAGCTATTGCTAGAGCACTTGAAGCTGATCGTGCTGCAAGGAATCAAGATGATGGAGTTAGTAGTACTGAAGTTAATGGTGCTGAAGTTAATGCTGCTGGGAATAAATGATGATGCTGGTACAGTTGGGAGTGTTGCTGCTATTCCGTAAGTTTCAAGAGAATGTACGTATGCTAGTTTCATGAGAAGCGGTCCTACTCAGTTTCGTGGTACTGGTGGTGCTTTAGAATTGCGTAAATGGATTGAGAAGATAGAGAGTAATTTTGAGATTAGTGGTGTTCAGAAGCTAATAAGGTGAAAATTTGCTGCTTCTACATTTCAGGATGATGCACTAAGATGGTAGAATAGCCAAGGGACTACTTTAGGATTGGTTGTGGCTAATGGTAGGACATGGACCGTGACTAAAGGACTACTGACTGCTAGGTTTTGTCCCGAGGAGGAACAAGGACAGTTAGAATACGAATTGAGGCACTTAGTGCTAAGAAACAATAATATTACTGCTTATACTAAGAGGTTTTCTGAGCTATGTTTGTTATATCCTGATGTTTTTCCGAATGACCGCAAGAAAATGAAGCAGTACATTAAAAGATTGTCTAGTAATATCAAGGATGAGACTACTTCTTCAAGACCTAAATCTTTCGATGAAGCTGTTCAGATGGCGCATGCTTTAATGGACGTGAATATGCAAGATAAGAAAGATAGCATTGTTGAAAATAATAAGAGAAAGTGGGAATCTGCTCAGTCCAACCAGAATCATGGTCAGAATCGTGGGGATTATCGTAATAACTATAACAAAAGACATAAAAGAAACCAACATTTAAACTATGGAAGGAATGAGGGAATTCGTGCTGCCAATGTGCCCGGAGGTAACAAGATAAATCCCAAGTGTGTTTGTTGTACGTTATACCATGTAGGTAACTGTCCTCCTGCTTGCCGTAAGTGTGGACAACCTGGTCATAAAGCTGCTAAGTGTAGGACAAGAGGATTAGTCACTGGAATTAGTACCCCTGGAGTTGTGATATGTTTTCGCTGTGGTGAGAAAGCACACAGGCATAGGGATGGCACCCGTGGGTAATGGGTACGAGTATCTCAAACCCGTCACCCACCCACGTAAATATTTTCATACCCACCACCCACCCGTTACCCATTAGTGGGTATAATTTGATACCCATACCCATACCCATGGGTAAATGCAATAAAACAAAATCACACAATCTTATATGAAAAACAATTATGTAAGTGCGTTTCAAGAAACTGGATTAAAGACAATATCAATAAAACGACGAAACTAGAATAAGTGAATAATAATTTAGATGTGTTTGAGGACTAGAGGTGTGTCGTGTACCTTGTAGAGTGAACAAAATATGCTAGAGTGTAAAACAGTAGTATCATATATGTATTAGTATGGACGAATTGATGTTTGGTAGCACAAGAAGAGACGAACTAGATTATATGTATATATATTTGATGATCTGATATTTGATCTTCACTTTTTAGTCTAGCAAATTGAATAGTGTTTTTTAGTTTAATGTGTTTTCTTGACAACAGTAGCAATTATAGTTTATAATAGTCTAACAAGTCACAACTATCTAAGTACAACTATTTAAGAGGTATAATGAATTTTATCTTATTTTAAATGGGATTATAAGAACACCCATAATTATATTGATGGATACACATGTGCGTATATCAAATGGTTTTCATAGGTTTGCCCGTGATGGGTATCATGGGTTTACCCAAGACGGGTATAGCATACCCGTCACCCACCCGCCACCCTTAATGGGTTTTGATTTATACCCACGACCTACACCGTGGGTGTAAAATGACAAAAATACCCACCCATTTACGTGTGGGTACCCGTGGGTTATGGTTTTTTTCTTACCCGTTGCCATCCCTACACTGGAAAGGAATTTTCCAAGGAAAGGAAATCGATAAGACGAGAATGTTGCCGCTCCAGCTTACGTTTTGGGGGATGCTGACAAACCTTAAGGTCCGAACGTTGTAAGTGGTACATTCTTACTTGACATTCCTTATGTTAGTGTGTTGTTTGATTTTAGATTAGATAGAAACCTTAGAAATGTAAAGATTCAGTCGCTTTATCAATAGAGAATTACTAAGATTAGCAACTAACTATGATGTGGAGTTAACCGATGGAAAGGTTGTTAGTATTAGTTCTATACTAAGAGAGTGTTCCTTGAATTTAGGGAATTAGATGTTTAATATCGACTTGATGCTCGTAGAATTGAGATCTTTAGATGTAGATTTTTTGTATGAATTGGTTAGTTGTGTGTGGTGCTGATGTTTGAGCTTGAACCAATCCCTACTATAGATTGATAATTATTAGTTTAGATTTTGCTGAGAAGTTGAGTGTTGACTGTGAAAGGTGATGAGTGAACTATCCATTTGAGAAGTGTGTCTTGTTTGGAGATGAGGAAGTATGTGGAAGAGGGATGTGGTGTATTTCTAGCTCAGATAATTAGTGATGGTGTAATTGAGAAGAAGTTGGGAGATTTGTTAATGATTCGATTGTATTCTAAAGTTTTTCCTAGAGTTTTACCGAATTACTGTCGTCTCATGAAGAGGAGTTCGTGTCGATTGAGTGTTGCAAGCGATAGGTGTCGTGCTCCTGCGTTTCGTTGTGTAGTGCTTCTGCGTTTCGTTGTGTAGTGCTTCTGCGTTTCATTGAGTAGTATTCATACGCCTTATCATTTGGCACGGTTAGAGTAGAAGGAGTTATCTGATCAAATGCGAGAATTGATGGATAAGTGAGGTATTAGATTAAGTTTCGTCGCCATGATGATCGTCTGTGTTATTTGTCAAGAAGGATGGATTGTTTCGGATGTGTATCTACTATCGTGAGGTTAGCAAATTAACTTCCAAGAATCGGTATCCACGACCGAGGATTGACGACCTATTTGACAGTTGCATGGATCCAGTGTGTACTCGAAGATTGCTTTGAGGACTTGTTATCATCAAATGAGAGTTAGGGAAGAAGATACTCCTATAACTGTTTTTCGTACTTTGATATGGGTACTTTAACTTTTAAGTTATGTCTTTTTGGAATTGACGAATGCGTCTGCCGTATTCACGGACTTGATGAATCGTGTGTGAAATTCGTATTTGGATGAGTTAGTCATTGTATCTATTGATGATATTCTACTTTATTCCAAGAGGAAAGGAGGAGTATAAGAAGCATTTAAGAATAATTTTGGAATGGTTGGAGAAAGAGAAGCTGTATGCAAATCTCTCTAGTGTGAGTGTTGGTTGAAATCAGTGCGTTTTTTGGGGCATGTAATTGACAACAAAGGTATTCGTAAAAATCTTGCCAATATTTAAGCGATTAAAGATTGGTCGGTACCAACGACGCCGCCGAAAATCTGCTAATTCCTTGGTCTAAGTTGAGAATTATCGGAGGTTTATCGAAAGGTTTTCACTGATTGTTAAATCATCAATAAAGCTAACTAAGAAGAATTGGATGTGTGAGTCCCACTTATACATCTAAATTTTGTAAGTTTCGAGATCTTATCCTTATCAGATGAGGAAACTATTTTCTGAACACTGAAGGATGGGTTGTGTTCTGCACCGATGTTTTCATTGTTGGAAAGATCTGAAGATTTTATAGTTGTTGTGATCCGTTTCATAAGGGTTATGGAGTTGAGGTGTTTGCTTTGAGATTGTAGAAATATTACTTGCATGGAATCAAGTGTGTAGTAATCAAGGATCATAAGAGTTGTCTCATATTCAATTTCTTGGGAAGGCAAAGGAGATGAGTAGAGGATCACCAGTTATAAATTTTGAGTACTTGAGTATGTTGGTGGTTATGACTGTGACTGATTATGACTACAAGATTCGCTACCATCCGGAAAAGGCGAATGTAGTAGTTGATGCACTTATCAGGAAGAAAAAAGGGAAAATCATCTAAGGGTTTGAGTTTTGGTGATGACAAGAAGTGTGGACTTGGTAGAAAGAATATTGAAATTTTAAGCCAATGGTCTGATAGAGAAGAATGTCAAGGAAAGTGGTTTCAACATTTTGTCAAACTTATGGAAAGGATTTTGTAGTAAGATCAAATGAGATGAAGTATTTTGGAGAATTGGATTTGGTTGTCGTTATGTCCATCTGAGAAAGGTATGTTAGGAGTGCGAGATTTTGTGATGGAAGAACCTCACAAGTCAAGTAATCGATGTGTTCTGGTTTGAGTAAAGGTGAAAGTTGAGTTGAGTACTGCGTGTTATACAGAGACTGATGGACAGAGTGAAAGGACGATTCGAACATTGGACGAGATACTGGTGCGCATGTGATTGACTTAGGAATTGTTAGAATTCTTATACGACAATGGTGATCATGCTGGTAATGAGGTTGTACTGTTTAAAGGTTCATAAATATTGTGAAGATTAAAGATCATGAGTTATGAACGTAAGTTAGGTTTTCTGTGTATTGAAGTAATGTAGGTGGAATTAAATGACTGAACTAGGAATGATTTTGGTAACTACTGATAAGATTGTAAAGATTAAGGATTGTCTGTTAGCAGTAAGGAGTCGTCAGAAGAGTTATGTTGGCAATTGAAGGAAAACGATGGAGTTTGAAATTGAAGACGTGGTTATGCTTAAGGTGTCGTTATGAAGGGTGAAATTTGTTTTGGGAACAACAAGGAAATAATACAACTTGAAGTAAGTCGTATAAGAGAGAACTGTGAAGAGTTCATAAGAGGTTGAAGCATAGTAGGATTTATATTGTGATGATACAAGAATTCTACGAGTAGACCTGAATTCGCGAAGGAAGCATGAGGATTTTTTAAGGAAAATAGTTCTCTTTTGTTCCAGAGGTACGGAATGTGAGTATGATAGGGGTCGAGCGCTGGGACGTCGCTCTCTTTTAGGAGGGTAGGATGTGATAACCCGAACCCGAGGTCATTATTTAATCCTAATTTACAAATATTTTTGAAATTTTTGATGAGCTTGAATGCTATGACGATTGGTGGTTCAATTTAAAACCGATGTTGCAAGTCTTACTTTTAACTTTTTGCTAGTTGTGAGGACTATTAGTAATTACGATATTGACGGATGCCAGAAATTTTACGTTTTATTATTTGTTGTTTCGATATTTTATTTTTGATATTTTCTTAATTGCGTATTAAGTCGTACCGGGACTATATTAATATCATATTTGAGTGCATTTTAATTTTTGAGAAGTATTTTTACGAAAGCCGAGTCTCGTAAATATTTTCAAAATTGACTAATATACATTTTCTACCCTTTAAACTATTAAATTGCATTTTGGTCTAAAACTATGCAAGATTGGCAAAACTAATCCTTCCACCCACCATATAAATACTTTCTACCTAACTTTTTACACATAGAAACTCATAGTTAACAAAAATTTCTTCTTTCCCTTTCTTTCTCCTCCATAGCTGTCACATCCAACACCCCTTTATCCTAAAATTTTGATGATTTTTAGCTTGATCAATCCAAAAATAAAATAAGACCCATCTATAAAATCAAAACGGGATTCTATTAGTATATTTTCTATACACATGCATTAATTTTTTATTTCTTGTTATGATTTAGAGTTGATAAGAGTGTTAGATGATCATGCATGTGATGATCTAGCTATGATCATGTGTAGATCATGTTATTTTGTTGAAGAAAAATTATTTTGATTTTGGTTTATGATTTATACAAGTGTTAGGATTAAGATATATTGATATCAGGGTGATATTAGGGGCATGAGATTGAATAAAATGGGTCAAAAAGTTGATTTTGTATGATTTTTAAACATGTATATTTGGACAGTGAGTTCGAGGCTGATTTTGGGTGTCTTATGGTTTGATTATTATTTAACTAATAGGATAGTGTTATGGAGATTATGATTATGTTTGATTTGATATAAGGTACAGCTTCTAACTACAAACGAGTGTGAAATTATGATAGTTTGATTATTTGTGTACCGGGAGACGAGTATCAGCACAATTTAAAGTTGTTGTCGATATTTGTATCGAATCTTGGGGAATATAGAGTGATTTTCAAAATGATTCAAGGGTTTTTCAAAGTATGTAAACCTACGTTGGTGAGTCTATATTCAAACGTAAGTGTCGGTTTTGTAAATGAAGTTGATTAGAGAAGTCAAAATGATTGTATGAGTCGATGACGTAAAACTGTCCGGTTTTTGTAGTTTAAAGATGTGTCGGGCAGGGAGTCTTAAAAGTAAAATCTTTTGACAAACTTTTTGGTAGGACTTTCTATGGATAGTAAGTGATTTCTTTGAGTGATATCATAAACTTTTGATGTGCCTAAGTATAGGAAATGGGCTTGTACATTAGGTATGTACCGGCAGATTTTTATCGAGTGTATTGTCTAATAAAGTAAACATATCGAAGGAAGTGATAGTATCACTTGTATTATTTTCTTTCGGGTTTGTCACGATTTTATGATTTTGAGTTTGATGTTATTATGTATGGGTTATATTCGAGTCTATTATTAATGAACGCGCCTTATTTGATAGGTTGCGGTTTTCGTGTTTATCGGGCATCAACTATTGTCGAAGATCGTCTTGCTACTGCTATTGCTCAAGGTGAGTTTATAGCCTCGCTTTGTACTTGTTTTGAATGATTTTAAAACTCGCGAGGGGATACATGCTCTTTGAAAATAAAATGAACACAAGTCATGATCGATTGTTTGGACCCGAATGTTCCATGTTGTTGCCTATTGTTGTCTTGAATTGTATAAGTACCTAGTTGCTGAAGTCCCTAATTTCATGAACCGTTAACTATCTTCTAGCTCGATGTTGCGAGTTAAGAATATCCGGTTGTTCAAATTATAGTACTATTGGGTTGACGACCCTATCCGAGACCAGGGCTTTACGCTGAGTAACCTCTGGGAAGGATAATTTACGAGAATGAGAGTCAGTGGTATAAAGTTAGCAACTCATACCCTAGTAGGGGCAGTGGAATTCATCTAGTCATGCTGGCATTTGGCGTGGGTGACTAAGTTAAGGGGTCGGTTTCATGAGCTTAATACAATTCTATAGCTTGCCTGGATAATAGATTGTATGATCAACAATTCTATGAAATGATTATGATTGATTTTTCTCTTGTGTTCAAATAATGATTTGATAAACCTATAGACTTGCTCAACCGTTGTGTTGATGATTTTAAGCATGTATTTCAGGTTATTGAAGTTAACTGAGGGCGGAGCTTGCTGGAGAAGGTTGCGGGTTGCTTTTGTGGTTATTGGGTCTAAAACTGAATTCTTTCCCTTTTTTTGTCATAAACTTAATTATGTTTGGTCATGTATTTTGGTAAAATGTTTGTTGATTGGTTGAGATCTATGGGGACCAAAACGCTGCTCTGATTGTTAAACTTTTGTTTTAATTTGGATCGACGGTTTTAGACAATGATTAAATTATTTCCTTTTATATCCCAAATGTACTATTTTGAGATCGTTCAAAGTGTTTTATGTAATAATTTTTGAGTTTAGCACCCAAATGTGTATTTCCGTTACGCAATGTATTTTGGGGGTGTTAAAATTTATAACATTTCGCGCTACACCATTAACTATTACAGTCCACGGGAATGGGGCAAACAATAGGCAGTAAATAAGTTGCGGACCTGTGTTTGCATATACAATAATTAGTATGTTTTCTTCCCCAGTTATTGATGAGACTGCTTTTATACATAGTCTCATCGTCCAAATCGGGCTTAAAATGCATAAAATATCATTAAAACTGCCAAATATATGCTCGTGTTTGTTGCTTGTGTATTTTAGGTACGGATATTGAGGAAAAGACAAAAAGATCACAAGAATCAATAAAAAACAAACACGGGAAACGAAGCCGCACAATGAACCGGGCCCAAATTTGGAATTTCCAAAAATGACCTTGAAGAATTGAAGATTGTCAAGTTTGGTCCCTCATCTTTGAAGACTTGTCACTTTAGGCCCTTGTAGATCTCAAATATTACAAGTGGGTCCTTAAAGTTTCAAGTTATTGCTTATTCAGCCCTTGAAGAATGATGAAAGTACAAAAGAAGCCCTTGGAACAAGTTTGTAAAAAGGTTGTGCCAAAATTGACACTTTGGCAAACTTAAAAACAAAGGGAATGAAGTTTGGTAGCTGTTTTTACAAAGTGAAGAAAACAAGAACCTTTGGGGGCCAAAACTGCCCAGACAACAAACTCCCTCCCACCAATACAAACCTGACACCTCACCACTTAACCCGACCCTACCCATTTACCCTACCCATGCCCGTCCAAAACCCAACCAGCCCACAACCCAAACCCACCAGGTTTATTAAATAAACCTGGTCAAATGGTCAACATTTACTTCCCTCCAAACACTTTATTTAAAACTAACCACCCCCAAAATAGATTAAACCCACCCCTAATTACCCTATAAACCCTAAAATCCCCAGCATCAATTCACCTTAAAACAAAGGGTTTTTCACTCTATTTTTCCAGATGGTTAATTAAGGTTTTTGTCACCAAAACCCACACCCAAAACATGAACCAAGACAAAACCATGTGAGTGTAGGGCCTCCCCTGCACGTCACTTTCTTCCTCAAAAACAAAACCTGACCAAATAAACGTCCATGATCCTTCTACTTGGTCCCCGAGGACATATAAACGCTTATGATCAACTTCACACAGCTGGCTACATCACATGATCTTTTTGACCAAGATTTCAGTCAAAAATCAAGGGGCATTTCTGGAATTCTATGCATTAGGGTTTTAGCTTAGTATTATTATATTCCTAGCACTAGAATCTTCTCTTAGGCATTATATAAGGAGGACCAATGTGTGGTATCCCCTTTGTTCCAGATTTTTTAGCTACTACATGTAATGCCTTTTTATGAAATTAAAGTTGGTGTTTTTGTGTTAAAATTGTAATTCCTTTTACTTTTTTAAAAGTTGGTATTGATTTAGCTAAGTTCTGAGTTCCACATTTGTGATTTTAGGTTAAGGATTTTTCAAAAATCATTCCTTTTTTCAAGTTTCTGAAAAAGGTGACTTTTTTGGGTAAAATTCTTGTTCCAATTTGGATTTTCAGGAGTGTAAGTTATTTGGTTAAAGTGTTTTGAAAGAAGAACATTGGAGGAATTTGTGAGAAAGGTTTTAAAAATAGAAGGAAAAAATCAGAAAGTGCATATTGTGTTTGTTTATTGTTCTTGGCAGATTTCATTGGAGCTTGCTTGATTGTTCAAGGATCTACACAGGCCCGGGCCTGTTTGGAGGTGGCATAGCAGCCATTGTGGGACCTGGATTATAGGTCCCACAAGGTAAATCCCTTGTTTCCATTTTCAGTTTTCAAAATATGGTGTTTATGTGATTTATGCAAGAAAGTTGTTTTTGTGTGTTTAAGAGGTTTGATTTGAGTTTATTTGGTATGACATGCATGTTGGTAGTGATTAGAAGCAGATTGGTTAGAGTTTGAATAGATTTGCTTTGAAAAATTTGATTTCAGTAAGTAAAGGGGTGTTTGGATCTAGTATTTTCCTGAGTTTAGCTAAACAATCTTGGCTTATTAACTGGTCTAACACACTCATTGGGTTGTTATTAGGTTGTATGCTAGTTTTGGTTTCTGTTTAGTGAAGTTTGAAGCAATTTGTATGTCAAAATTTTGAGAAAATAGCAAAAAATCAGAAAGTCCTTATTGTGCATGCTTTTGTGGAAATTGGTGCATCAAATCTTGGTATATGTTAGGGTTGAGGTTCAAGCAGGGATTGTAATCAGTTATATGCCATGTCATTGATTTGTGTGCAAGATCTTAGGGTTTGAATCTCATTTTTGTGCATGTAAACAAGTATTACTGTTCAGCAGAAACATTTGGCCTTAATCAGAAACTTTATTGTGCATTTCTGTGTGATTATTGCTAAGTGATTGCTTGTTTTTTGTGTTTACTTAGACTCCCCACAACCCAATTGGTGTGGGGGTGCCTTATTGTCCAAAATAAGCACTCAATATAAGCTTTCCTAAGCTTATAGCTTAATTGATCAAAAAAATACACTAGCAGTAGGAACATCATTCCCCCTACTTGTGCAAAAGTTAGCACTGCTAAGTAAACAGACAAAAACTTGTCAAAGGTCACTATCAGAAACATTGTTATTTTGTCTTTAGTGGGCAAATTTGTGAGTTAGACTTTCAAACTAGTTCCATTATTTTTCTTATTTTAATTAGGATTTTTCTAATTAATTAGATTTTTATTTACTGTTCATTTTATATTTTTTAGATTAAATAGCATTTTTAATTAACTTTTTATATTTCTGCTTTTGGCATTTAGTGCCAAAAATACTTATTTTTCAGTTTAAACATTTTTCTTAGATTTAGAAAAACATTTTGAGTTTTTTAGTAAAAAAAGTTTTTACTGTTCATCTTTTATTTATTTTTTAGAATTAATTTAGTATAATTAGGGTTTTATTTTAAACTAGTTTTGTCTTTTAGTGAAAAAATTAATATTTTTCAAACTTTTTCATTTTTCTACTATTCATTAGAGTAATTTAGGATTTTAAAAATTGTTCAATTAATTTTGGCATTATTTTATTATTTTTTATAATTATTTTAGTTTAAAAATAGTTTTTAGTAATTTAAAAATAGAAAATTAGTTTTTAAAAATTAGGAAAAATACTTTTTAGTCTTTAGATAATATAAGTAAGTTATTTGTTCAATAAAATAATATTTTGGACATTTTGTGAATTATATTTAATTTTAGGGCTTTAATTAGCATTTAAAATTGAATATTTAATTAATAAAAGGTTTTAAAATATTTTTATTGGATTTTTATTCTTATTTATATTGTTTAAGACTTAGTTTTAGCTTTTAATTAATTTTTAGGTTTAAAGTTTTTAGTTTTGTAGTTTTGTAGTTTTTACGGTTTTACGTGAACGATCCTTTCGTCTTAGCTCGATCCGTCTTCGTAACCGTCATTCTCTTCTCACCCCATTTCTATTTTCTTCTTTTCTCAATATAATCACAAACATTAATCAATTCATCACACAACGCACTAGCCTCCTCGAGAACGAACTCACTTTTAGGGTCATTTACACACGGTTTTCCTAAATCGTCGTGCTTACCCTATATTTTACCCTTGTTTTCCTAAACAAGTGGTGATTTTACAACTATCATTTTGGCGCCGCTGCCGGGGAGGCGTGTTGTGTTTGATTGAACAATTGTTGTTTTTTTTATATAGCCATAATTAGTATTTGTATTAGTAGCACTCTACCAATACGTATTATCGTTTTTTGGTTTTTGTGTGAATACTATTACTATATTGTATACGTAGAACAATAAATTCACAAGTACTCCAAATACGTGAGAAATCACAACCTTGACTTGGGAGGTCATTACCCAATCATTGTATTCGAATCTCAAACCAAAGAAAAAAGGCAAAAATAGATAAATACTTTCGTGAAGCTCGATTTTGAAAAATACAAACTATAAGGTGGGTATAAGGCGGTTGTATTTCACGACCTAAAGGAAAAAGGCTCTTAAGTACTTCGCGCTGCCTCGTTTCCTCCGCTTGCTTGTGAGTATTTGATTTTGAGAGCTAATCGAGGGTTTTGCCGCCCAAAGTATTACTTAAGTATCATATATATTTTCTTGGTTTCTATTGATTAAACCCTCTTGAACGATTTGGTGTTCCACCATCGTTCTAAAGTCATCGAAGGCGTTCACTTCACGTGATCGTTTTCATTCCTTGAGGCTTCTTTAATCGAGATATTTGATTAAGGAGGAGATTTGTAGATTTTTGTCTACTTAATACATTTCACCAATTCCAAAAAAGGTTAATACCATCAAAAACCACAAAAAAATTAAAAAAATACAAAACACCAAAAAGAATCTTCTTTGCTCGTCTCCTCGTTGTACGTGATGTTTATGCTAACTCGTAATCAAGCAAAACGTGCACGTAGACGAAAGAACAAAACTCCCACTCCAACTCATTCTAGTGAGGAGTCTCTTATTGACGAACCCATTGTACGAGAAGCACCAACCATGGTGAATCGAACTATGATGGAGTTACTTCAAGCACCCACCGAGGGCTATGGAGAAGCTATTGTGATTCCCGCTATCCTTGCGGAGAATTTTGAGGTGAAAACGGGTTTGTTGTCGATGATCCAAAACAAAAAATTCCGTGGTGATGAGGACAATCCTCACAACCATATCCGCCAATTCAATCGTCTTACCGCCCAATGACTCGATTAAGATGATGCTTTTTCCGTATTCCTTAGCGGGGCCCGCTAAAATTTGGTTAGAGAAAGAGCCACCCAATTCTATATTGACGTGGAAGGATCTCGTTTCAAAATTTGTGAACCAATTTTTTCCGCCCTCTAAGACTATGCATTTGAAAAACGAGATTTCAAAGTTTTCACAAGAATGTAATGAAAGTTTTTCAACGGCTTGGAATAGGTTTAAGGAGATGTTGCATGAATGTCCTCATCACGGTTTTTCCGACTTGCACCAAATTGACACGTTTTACAATGGACTTAATGATCATGAAAGAGATTATTTAAATGCCGCCGCGGGTGGTAATTTTTTGTGTAAAACGGTTGAAGAAGCTTTGGTGATAATTGAAAATAGGTCTAAGGTTTATAGCCCTCGTAACACACCGAGTGTTACCAAATTGGGTTCATCATCGTCACCATCGTCTCGTAGCATTAATGCCTTACAAGATGAAGCTAATGAGGAAAATCGGTTTTTCGATAGGTTTTCGACTCTTATGTCCCATTGGAAAGCTCAAGAAGCTTCGAATTCCGCTTCAGTTAAAGCGGTTGCTAAGAGTTGTTTATCGTGTGGTGGAGCTCATGATCTTTCCGAGTGCATTCCCGCGGATGGTAACACTTCGAGTGCTTATATAGCCACGGGAACTTATAACCAAAACGGCCAAGGTTCCCGCCAAAATCAAGCTCCACCAAATCAAAATGCTAATAACTATCGAAACAACAACCAAGGTGGTAATTATCAAGGCAATCAACGTAATTACAACAAGGGTAATTATCAAAGTGGAAATGGGCAAATTTCAAACCAAAACCAAAACCGTGATTTTCAAACTACGACTCAAGGTTTTCAAAACGATCACACCAAAAATATTCAAGTAGAATTTTTGAATTATACTAAGGCAAACGATGCTAAGTTTGACAATATGCAACGTGAAATGGTTAGCTTAAGATCCGAGTTGAAAAACGAGCTTAAAAACGAACTTGCTAATGAACTTAAAATTCATGCTAATAAAATGGAAGGAAATGTTCAACGACTCCAACAAAATCAACAAAAAATGGAGCAAGGTCAACATGAAATTAAGCAAGAGTTGTTAAAAGCGGATGCTAGGCAATCTAAGTTTGAAGACCGAATGGGAAAAATGTTTGAAGCTATCATGTGTAAACCTTCTTCTTCGAGTAGTCTTCCTAGTGATACCATCGTAAACCCAAAAGGAGAGATGAAAGTGATTACCACACGTAGTGGTAAGACACTTAAGGAACCGACTCCTCAACCAATTGCTCCTACGGAGGAAGCAATTGAGGAAGAACCCGAGGTGGTGGTCGAAAAGGAGCATATCTCAATCCCACGAAGTACCGCTCATGCCACACCTACGGTTGACCCATTACCATCATTGGAACCCGAGATTCCAAATGCTATGCCTACTATGCCTCAACCCACACCACCTTTGCCCTATCCATCGAGACTTAGGAAGGAGAAACGTCAAGAGCGCGACAATTATCAATTTGAGCTTTTTATGAAAATGTTTCGTGATTTGCACCTTAATGTGAGTTTCGCCGACGCTTTGATCATGATGCCTCAATTTGACGCTAACTTTAAGAGTATGTTGAACAACAAGGAGAAATTGCACCAATTGTCTAGTTGTTCGTCGGTTTATCTTAATCGCATACCTCAAAAAGTCGGTGATCCCGGTAAATTTTTGATCCCTTGTGCAATCCAAGATATGGAAGAATGCTATGCCTTGGCCGATCTTGGTGCTAGCATTAACTTGATGCCACTTGCAATCTTCGAGTCGCTCAATCTTCCTAATCTTACTCCTTCACTAATGTCTATCGAGTTGGCCGACCATTTCACGATTCGTGCATGTGGATTGGCGGAAGACGTTGTTGTGAAAGTGGGGAAGTTCTACTATCCCGTAGACTTTATCGTTGTCGATATCCCCACGGATCCTCAAGTTCCTCTCATTTTAGGTCGTTCGTTTTTAGACACGTCTATGGCTTTGATCGATGTTCATGCTAGAAAGATCACCTTACGTTTCAACGACGAGGAACTTGTTATAAACGCAACTCAAAATTCTCAACTTTCTCATGTTTATTCCGTTGCTACCATAAATCGCGTTGATATGATCGACGTGGTTTGCGAGGAATTTTCACAAGAAGTTCTAGGGTTTGGTGATGAAGAAACTAGTGGCAATCCCACTATGTTAGATCCAATTCTTGATAATTCGACACCAACCTTCACTCCATTTGAAGGCGGTGGTTTAACGTTGGAAGAATTCAATGTTCCACGTACTTGTGACGAAGACCTCGACAACGATGAGGACTTCTCGATTATCAAGGATTTTCTCAACGATTTCCCATTTCCTCCACCCGAGGAGGTTATGAGTATCGAGCCCAAATCTCCACTTGAGGAACCACCTATCCTCGAGTTGAAAGATTTACCTCCTCATCTCGAATATGTCTATTTGGAGGAGGGTGACAAGTTGCCGGTTATTATTGCAAAGGAACTTTCGAATGATGAAAAAACCGCACTTGTCAATGTTCTAAAGGACCACAAAGGGGCAATTGCGTGGAAGTTATCCGACATTAAGGGAATCGATCCCAAGTTTTGTACCCGCAAAATATTAATGGAGGAGGATTACAAGCCCGCAATCCAAAGTCAAAGGAGGGTGAACCCCAAAATTCACGACGTCATCAAAAAGGAGGTCCTTAAACTCCTTGACGCGGTAATGATTTACCCTATTTCCGATAGCCCTTGGGTGAGTCCTATTCATTGTGTCCCTAAAAAGGGAGGGATGACCGTTGTGCCAAACGATGTCGACGAGTTAATTCCCACTAGACTCGTGACCGGATGGAGGGTGTGCATCGACTATCGTAAGTTGAATGAAGCCACTCGAAAAGACCATTTTCCCTTGCCCTTCATGGACCAAATGTTGGAGCGTCTTGCGGGAAACGATTTCTATTGCTTCTTAGATGGTTTTTCCGGTTACTTCCAAATTCCCATCGATCCTCGTGATCAAGAAAAAACTACGTTTACGTGCCCATATGGGACGTTTGCCTATCGTAGAATGCCATTCGGACTTTGCAATGCACCGGGGACCTTTCAAAGGTGCATGATGGCTATTTTTCATGATATGATCGAGAAGACGATGGAAGTCTTCATGGATGACTTTTCCGTGTTTGGTAATTCGTTCACTTCGTGTTTGTCGAACCTTGAGAGAATGTTAAAACGTTGTGAGGAAACCAACCTTGTGCTCAATTGGGAAAAATGTCATTTTATGGTTAAGAGTGGAATCGTCTTAGGGCGCAAGGTCTCGAAAGCGGGGATTGAGGTAGATCAAGCTAAGGTAGACGTCATCGCCAAATTACCTCATCCCAAAACCGTTAAGGGAGTTAGGAGTTTCCTAGGCCACGCGGGCTTTTATCGTCGATTCATCAAGGATTTTTCAAAGATTTCTCGACCCATTACACATCTTCTCGAAAAAGAGGCACGTTTTGTCTTTGAGGAAGATTGTGTACGAGCCTTTGAAATCCTTAAGAGGAAACTTACCGAAGCTCCCATTCTTGTTGCTCCCAATTGGAACCTCCCCTTTGAGCTCATGTGTGATGCTAGTGATTACGCTATTGGGGCCGTTTTGGGGCAACGTCATGATAAGCACTTCTTGCCTATTCACTATGCTAGCAAGACGATGACCGAGGCTCAACTAAAATACACTACAATGGAAAAGGAGTTCCTTGCCGTGGTGTATGCATTTGAGAAGTTCCGACCTTACCTCGTCTTAGCTAAATTCATAGTGTATACGGACCATTCGGCTATCAAGTATCTCATGGCAAAGCAAGATGCTAAGCCTAGATTACTTCGTTGGATTCTCCTCCTTCAAGAATTTGATCACACCATTGTTGACAAAAAAGGAGCCGAGAATCTGGCGGCCGATCATCTTTCTCGTTTGGAAGATCCTCACCAAAGTGTTTACGAGCCCAAGGAAATCACCGAAACATTTCCGCTCGAGACACTTGGTGTAGTGAATTCTAAACTTGATCCTTCCACCCCATGGTTTGCGGATTTTGCAAATTACCATGCGGGTAACTTCATCATTAAGGGTATGACGACTTAAGAAAAACGGAAATTCTTTCGTGACGTCAAGTTCTACTTTTGGAACGACCCTTACTTGTTTCAAACTTGTGCGGATCAAATCATCCGACGTTGTGTATTTGGCACCGAAGCTTCTAACATCCTTAGAGCTTGCCATGAGGGACCCACGGGTGGTCACCACGGTGCTAATCTCACGGCTAAAAAGGTGTTTGATGCCGGCTTCTTTTGGCCTACTATTTACCGAGATGCACAAGATCTTGTGAAGTCGTGTGATGCATGCCAACGACAAGGAAAAACCTCACAAAAAGATGAAATGCCACAAAATATCATCCAAGTGTGTGAGATCTTTGACGTTTGGGGTATAGACTTTATGGGGCCGTTCCCATCATCTCGTGGTAATAAGTACATTCTCGTTGCGGTTGACTACCTATCTAAGTGGGTGGAGGCCAAGGCCTTGCCCACCAATGATGCTCGTGTGGTAGTTAAGTTCTTGAAAAGCTTGTTTTCTCGGTTTGGAACCCCTCGTGCGATCATAAGCGATCGTGGAACCCATTTTTGTAATGACCAATTTGAAAGGGTCCTAAGGAAATATGGGGTTACACATCGGCTTTCTACGGCTTATCACCCACAAACGAGTGGGCAAGTCGAGGTTTCAAACCGAGCGTTGAAGAGGATCTTGGAGAGATCCGTTGGGGAAAACCGACAATCATGGTCGGATAAGTTGGACGATGCATTATGGGCCTTTAGGACCGCTCATAAGACGCCCATTGGGTGCACTCCCTATAAGCTTGTGTATGGAAATTGTCATTTGCCTATCGAGTTAGAACACAAGGCTTATTGGGCCCTAAAGCATTGTAATGATGATATGGAGACCGCGGGAAAACACCAGAAAATGCAATTAAATGAATTGGATGAATTGAGAGACATTGCTTATGAAAATTCATTGATTTATAAGGAAAAAACATAAAAGTTGCATGATTCTAAAATTAAAAACCGGGTTTTTAACATTGGGGATCAAGTTTTGCTTTTTAATTCAAGATTAAAAATCTTTTCCGGTAAATTGAAATCCCGTTGGTCCGGTCCATTCACCGTGACTCAAGTGTTTCCGTATGGGACCATCGAGCTAGCTCAAGATGATGGTCCTAACTTCAAGGTGAATGGACATAGGTTGAAGCACTACTTTGGCGGGGAAGTTCCATCCTTGAACTACCTCGACCAAGTCACCTTCCCCAATGATAATTAGTATTGAGGGGATCGAGACGAGCTCATGACTCGGTAATCAAAAACGAGGTGCCTCGTGGGGGAGTCCCATGCTTATCCTATGTACATATTATTGCTTTCTAATTAGTTTAATGTGAGGGGATTTGTGCCCTTCCAACCTTTGTTCTGTGATTGTTTATGCATTGTGGTTTTTAGATCATGATCTTCACGATTGGAGCCTCTCATGTTCGTTTTATGGGAGCACTCGATCGTTTGCTATGAAGACTTTCTCAATATCCATGATATATCCTTGATTGTTCTAACCTTAGGTTTTTAGCACACTTCATAAACGGCTTTAAATTTAATGGTTACACCCTTTCCATGCTAGATTAGGCATTCGACTACGTCTCTAGTATGGGGGTGTTTGCACCCCTAGATTCGAAACATTGAGGACAATGTTTAACTTTAGTATGGGGGGTGAATAGATACTTGCCTTGCCAAACCTTCACGCTTTCCAAAGTTTATCGTTTTGTTTACCATTTTGTTGCAAAATAAGGCTAAAAATGGCCAAATTTTAAAATTTTTCTCATGTTTTATAAGTGTTTGAAGACACGAATGTAGGTTTTCCGATGGCGAGAATAAGAGTAATTTTTGACTCGACCGTGCGTGTTGAGCACTTAGCTTTGATTCCTTAACTACACATTAGGCTAAGTCTCTTAAATGAGGACGAGAAATGATAGAGTTAATTATAAGTTACTATGCTAAACGTAGAGTACTCGTATTCTTTCAAAAACTCATGTGTTCTCGTTGTTTGCTTATTCTCCCTTCGCTTGTAAATATTTTTTGCTTAATAAATATTGACTTAGCGGTTTAGTTAGGATTGTTGGGTTTCTAATCTTTTCTAGTAGCTTCCGTGTAATTAAATTGGGAAGACATTAAGGTATCGCCAGCGTCACGGTTTTGAAGTATTGGCACCCGAATAATCAAAAGCTTCACCCAATAATAAGATTTCAAGTGCTCACCTAAATCTAGCAAACAATTTGAAGCCCCACAAGACCGAAAAATCTATGCAAAAATTGAAAGTGAATCAAGCCTTAATCTTCGAAGCTTTAAAGATCCAAAATTCGCTCTAGCGTGAGGATATACGTCTTTGGCTAATAAAACCACCGATGAGGCGGATAATAAAAGGCAAGGCAAGACCGAAGTCATAATAAAAGCTTCATGGCGAAGTTGAATAAAAGATGGAGGTAAACCAAAGATAATAAGGCCCTTCCGTTAGGGGGCGTATAAAAGTCTTGGTAATAAGTCTCATGTTCAAAACCGTTATAAAACCGTGTTTATCGATTCTTCTTGTCAACTTAATTTTTTGACATCGTTGTCTATTAGGAGGGGTTATTGATTTGATGGTCTTAGTTACACCGTTAGGACTCTATTTTTAGACCTAAATCTCTATTATCGCATAAGTCAATGATGTATCCTCGTGAAACATTCAAGACAAAATAAAATATAAGAGATACAACCTAGGAATAATGGGAGGATAAGTACGTGATTAGGACATATGAGTAGTGTTAGCATTACTAACTTATAATGACAATGATCTCGTTGCACGCTTGGCATGGAATTAGGGTGAAAATCGAGGACGATGAAATTATTTCTAACGAAGCATTCACGTGTTCTTATTCTATGAACCTAAACGTCCCATTTTGCGATGAAAATCATACATTATGTCTAAAACGCAAGTAGTAGTAATAGTAGTAGTATAGCTAGTTTATCATTCAATAAAGTGAATAAAATGAATTTTGGAGGTGCTACGATACTTTATTCTAGCATTGCGTGAGGGCACGACAATGGTTTAGTATGGGGGAGTGATGAGACTGCTTTTATACATAGTCTCATCGTCTAAATCGGGCTTAAAATGCATAAAATATCATTAAAACTGCCAAATATATGCTCGTGTTTGTTGCTTGTGTATTTTAGGTACGGATATTGAGGAAAAGACAAAACGATCACAAGAATCAATCAAAAACAAACACGGGAAACGAAGCCGCACAATGAACCGGGCCCAAATCTGGAATTTCCAAAAATGACCTTGAAGAATTGAAGATTGTCAAGTTTGGTCCCTCATCTTTGAAGACTTGTCACTTTAGGCCCTTGTAAATCTCAAATATTACAAGTGGGTCCTTAAAGTTTCAAGTTATTGCTTATTCAGCCCTTGAAGAATGATGAAAGTACAAAAGAAGCCCTTGGAACAAGTTTGTAAAAAGGTTGTGCCAAAATTGACACTTTGGCAAACTTAAAAACAAAGGGAATGAAGTTTGGTAGCTGTTTTTACAAAGTGAAGGAAACAAGAACCTTTGGGGGCCAAAACTGCCCAGACAACAAACTCCCTCCCACCAATACAAACCTGACACCTCACCACTTACCCCGACCCTACCCATTTACCCTACCCATGCCCGTCCAAAACCGAACCAGCCCACAACCCAAACCCACCAGGTTTATTAAATAAACCTGGTCAAATGGTCAACATTGACTTCCCTCCAAACACTTTATTTAAAACTAACCACCCCCAAAATAGATTAAACCCACCCCTAATTACCCTATAAACCCTAAAATCCCCAGCATCAATTCACCTTAAAACAAAGGGTTTTTCACCCTATTTTTCCAGATGGTCAATTAAGGTTTTTGTCACCAAAACCCACACCCAAAACATGAACCAAGACAAAACCATGTGAGTGTAGGGCCTCCCCTGCACGTCACTTTCTTCCTCAAAAACAAAACCCGACCAAATAAACGTCCATGATCCTTCTACTTGGTCCCCAAGGACATATAAACGCTTATGATCAACTTCACACAGCTGGCTACATCACATGATCTTTTTGACCAAGATTTCAGTCAAAAATCAAGGGGCATTTCTGGAATTTTATGCATTAGGGTTTTAGCTTAGTATTATTTTATTCCTAGCACTAGAATCTTCTCTTAGGCATTATATAAGGAGGACCAATGTGTGGTATCCCCTTTGTTCCAGATTTTTTAGCTACTTCATGTAATGCCTTTTTATGAAATTAAAGTTGGTGTTTTTGTGTTAAAATTGTAATTCCTTTTACTTTTTTAAAAGTTGGTATTGATTTAGCTAAGTTCTGAGTTCCACATTTGTGATTTTAGGTTAAGGATTTTTCAAAAATCATTCCTTTTTTCAAGTTTCTGAAAAAGGTGACTTTTTTGGGTAAAATTCTTGTTTCAATTTGGATTTTCAGGAGTGTAAGTTATTTGGTTAAAGTGTTTTGAAAGAAAAACATTGGAGGAATTTGTGAGAAAGGTTTTAAAAATAGAAGGAAAAAATCAGAAAGTGCATATTGTGTTTGTTTATTGTTCTTGGCAGATTTCATTGGAGCTTGCTTGATTGTTCAAGGATCTGCACCGGCCCGGGCCTGTTTGGAGGTGGCATAGCAGCCATTGTGGGACCTGGATTGTAGGTCCCACAAGGTAAATCCCTTGTTTCCATTTTCAGTTTTCAAAATATGGTGTTTATGTGATTTATGCAAGAAAGTTGTTTATGTGTGTTTAAGAGGTTTGATTTGAGTTTATTTGGTATGACATGCATGTTGGTAGTGATTAGAAGCAGATTGGTTAGAGTTTGAATAGATTTGCTTTGAAAAATTTGATTTCAGTAAGTAAAGGGGTGTTTGGATCTAGTATTTTCCTGATTTTAGCTAAACAATCTTGGCTTATTAACTGGTCTAACACACTCATTGGGTTGTTATTAGGTTGTATGCTAGTTTTGGTTTCTGTTTAGTAAAGTTTGAAGCAATTTGTATGTCAAAATTTTGAGAAAATAGCAAAAAATCAGAAAGTCCTTATTGTGCATGCATTTGTGGAAATTGGTGCATCAAATCTTGGTATCTGTTAGGGTTGAGGTTCAAGCAGGGATTGTAATCAGTTATATGCCATGTCATTGATTTGTGTGCAAGATCTTAGGGTTTGAATCTCATTTTTGTGCATGTAAACAAGTATTACTATTCAGCAGAAACATTTGGCCTTAATCAGAAACTTTATTGTGCATTTCTGTGTGATTCTTGCTAAGTGATTGCTTGTTTTTTGTGTTTACTTAGACTCCCCACAACCCAATTGGTGTGGGGGTGCCTTATTGTCCAAAATAAGCACTCAATATAAGCTTTCCTAAGCTTATAGCTTAATTGATCAAAAAAATACACTAGCAGTGGGAACATCATTCCCCCTGCTTGTGCAAAAGTTAGCACTGCTAAGCAAACAGACAAAAACTTGTCAAAGGTCACTATCAGAAACATTGTTATTTTGTCTTTAGTGGGCAAATTTGTGAGTTAGACTTTCAACTAGTTCCATTATTTTTCTTATTTTAATTAGGATTTTTCTGATTAATTAGATTTTTATTTACTGTTCACTTTATATTTTTTAGATTAAATAGCATTTTTAATTAACTTTTTATATTTCTGCTTTTGGCATTTAGTGCCAAAAATACTTATTTTTCAGTTTAAACATTTTTCTTAGATTTAGAAAAACATTTTGAGATTTTTAGTAAAAAAAGTTTTTACTGTTCATCTTTTATTTATTTTTTAGGATTAATTTAGTATAATTAGGGTTTTATTTTAAACTAGTTTTGTCTTTTAGTGGAAAATTTAATATTTTTCAAACTTTTTCATTTTTCTACTGTTCATTAGAGTAATTTAGGATTTTTAAAATTGTTCAATTAATTTTGGCATTATTTTATTATTTTTTATAATTATTTTAGTTTAAAAATAGTTTTTAGTAATTTAAAAATAGAAAATTAGTTTTTAAAAATTAGGAAAAACACTTTTTAGTATTTAGATAATATAAGTAAGTTATTTGTTCAATAAAATAATATTTTGGACATTTTGATTAATTATATTTAATTTTAGGGCTTTAATTAGCATTTAAAATTGAATATTTAATTAATAAAAGGTTTTAAAATATTTTTATTGGATTTTTATTCTTATTTATATTGTTTAAGACTTAGTTTTAGCTTTTATTTAATTTTTAGGTTTAAAGTTTTTAATTTTATAGTTTTTACGGTTTTACGTGAACGATCCTTTCGTCTTAGCTCGATCCGTCTTCGTAACCGTCATTCTCTTCTCACCCCATTTCTATTTTCTTCTTTTCTCAATATAATCACAAACATTAATCAATTCATCACACAACGCACTAGCCTCCTCGAGAACGAACTCACTTTTAGGGTCATTTACACACGGTTTTCCTAAATCGTCGTGCTTACCCTATATTTTACCCTTGTTTTCCTAAACAAGTGGTGATTTTTCAACTATCAGTTATAAAAGATGTAAAAATATGGGGCCATGAACTCACCTTATTGGTGATGTAGTAGTGATAAGGTCACTGAGTAGACTGGCACAGTATGGTCTGAAGCAGTGGAAATACCTAAGTAATTTATATGGGACTCAGTAAATGCACAAATAAAATGTACAGATAAATGCAGTTGATGAAAATGCATGATCACGATTTAATAGATCGTTACTATTTTTAAACGTTAAACTTATAGTAAGTTATCGATAAATGTATATTTTTAGCTTCTAAAAAAATGTATTTAACTTGTTTGAGTCTCAATGGTATAATTGATTAAATAAATTATTTTTATATAATTAAGAATTGTAAAAGTATAATATTACACAAAATTTCTTAGAGTTTCAAATGTACAAAATTAGCCTTTCAGTTTACACAAGTTTCCTAATATATCTTTTTAGTTTATTTAAATAAATAATTAAAATAAACTTAATTTAATTTGCATTATGGCCCTTGTAAAAATGGAAGTTCCCAAACTACCCCTAGGGTTTATAATAAAATCGGTAAATGGCAAGAAATACCCCTAGGGTTCGCCCGTTAAGTTCATTTGCAAAGTTAGTCCTTATTCGTTATATTTAATTTCAAAATCCCCTAGGGCTTTATTAAGTTTTGGTGAATGACAAAACAGCCCCTAGGGTTTTAATTAAGTTTTGGTTAATTGCAAGCAAGTCCCTAGGGCTTGTTTTTAGTTTAGTAATTGACACAAATGGTCCTTGGAGTTTGTAACTTTCGGAAAATAGGCAAAACGAGTCCCTAGGGCTCTTTGAAGTTTCATAATGGTCATAAATGGTCCTTGAAGTCTCGAAAATAATTAAAGGACACGAAATAAGGTTCTAGGGCTCGTTTAACTTTTCTAAAATGGCAATAATGGTCCTTTAAATTTCGGTTCTCAATAAAAGACACAAAACGCCTCCAAACAATCTCCACTTAATATTTCACATTGGTCTGGTCACGGGTTTTCCAATCATTATGAATGAGTCTAAGATTCCAGACAAGTGGGTCTTACCACGTCGGTTTTTATAAGAATCATTACGTTTTAGGTTAATTATGTATAGTCCATTTACTACCTTTTTTCCTGACATGTCTCGCTCATTTGACCATATCTCCTAGACCGTAAATCATCTAAGTGTATTCTTTTTACCAAATTTATTATCAACTTATATACTTTACTTATTATCGGTCCAATTACCACTAATGTATACTAATCATAGCTCATTTTCCCATTTTCTCACTTAGAAGAGTTGCTTGTTTTTTGTTGCCAATCTCGTTCTCACCGTTTAGGCCGTCATTTCCAAACCGTAAAGAACTGGTGGACTATCCAATTAATTCTAGTTCTTCATAAATTTATCATAGTTTTACCTCTTCTAATGGTTCTGAGTTCTTTTAATAGTTATGAGTCCATTTATTCAGCATGTTTAGATTTTATACTTTTTATCATTTCGGCCAATCTAATTCATCGGGTATCGTCACGAGAAAAAAGTCACCCGGAAAAATCACCAAAAAATATAGGGCTATCTCCCCATATGCGAGTCCAACAATTTACATGGAATGTATTCATTGTGTATAATACCAACAACCATACTTAAAATTAACACATAATTAATACTACATTTAAAAGACCACATCTGAACAATTTACAAACAAAAAAACATATTTAACAAGCTCACTCCAGCCATGCTCCATGCCATGCTTTCAACAAGCATAATTAAAACATAATTAGCATTATATTTAAGACATATCGTCACCACAATTTATAAATAAAACAACATGTTGTACAAGCTCACTTCAACCTTTTTTTATTACATTTTTATCCTTTTGTTTCACAAGAAAAAGAACCTTCATCATTTATTTAATTACAATTTTGAAACGTATAATTTCAACCTTTGATCCGATGATCCAAAGTCATTTTAAGTGGTTTAGTAAGTTCTGTACATAAATTGGTTGTGCATAGAACACTACACATATTACATATATATACCACAAGTAATAATATACCTCGATCAAATTACCTTTTTGAGACATGTTTCTAGATGAAAACTATCGTCTTTAGAAGTTATTGTTAAAGAAATAAATAACCGAATAAAATTTGCAAGCCGAATAACATAGTCACATGGTACTCGTCGTCCCACCGCGTGAGTAACCTGCTAGTGAACTGTAAAAAATAAAAAAAACAAGATAATATGTTTTGACTTTACGGTTCTCTACCTTGTTAGTATCGTTGTACTAAAACCGATACCGGTTTAGGATAAGTCCGGAAAAAATTCGATACACGAAAAACGGTGGTATGGTACCATAATGGTACCGCGTTCATCCGTATTGTACTAAAAGTATGTTTTTTCGCGTGTTTTTTTATCTCGAATGTTTTGATTTTATGTAATATGTATTTTTAAGCTACGAATGAAATGGATAGTTTGTTTAATGCATGAACTATTTGTTTAGGGGGTTTATAAAAAAATAAAAAGGTGAGCGGAAAAAAGTTGTTTTATTTGTTGTTATGATAAAATTGTTGTTTTGATATTAGTGTTAAGTCCATGTGACGCTCATATAATTGGACTTAAGTGTGCTACAAAATGAATGGTCCATTTCTAGCTTTCTTGTTTCATTTCACTTTTTCCTCCACCCGTGTTTGAGACACTCAGGGTTTTTTACTACATGTTCAAATTGCGAAAATATAAATTGAAAGCTTTCACATTTCATAACCAGTGTGTACAAGAAAGGTTTTTCCTATAAATTCATTAGTGAAGTAAACAATAGCAATTATTTTACAAATTTATTAGTAAATAAGAAGGTACAAAATTAAATACAAAAAGCAACAAAATGAACTTTATTTTGAAAGACATACAAAGAAGTAAATGAGTATTTTAGATAATTAAATAAAGTCATTTATTTATTCATGAGGGTGTTGAAAAAACTGGGATACTTTGTGGGTGCCTAAAAAAATTAGTCGGATCAACTCTATCCTTGATTTGTATCAACTTCTTAAAGTTGTCACTCTTCCAATACCTTTCGCCCCAAACACTTGCTTCTTCATAACTATTACTTCCAACACCCAAATCCAAATCGTTGTAGTTAGAATACGCCTCCCTCGGGTTACTTGATACGTATGGCTCAAGAAACGCGTCAAAGCTTTCAAAAAATTCTTTTCGTGCAAGTGATGTTGGAGTTGTGTCTGAAGGTTGGTCGTTAAAGTCGATTCTCTTTTGTATTTGGTACAACACTCCAGCTCTATGAGGATATGGAATTGCTGTCTCTGAGAGCTCACTCATCTTTCCCCCGAATGGCGCTATGATAAGTGTTTCTGATCCGTCGTTTTCAAACATCTTTTCCCATATCTTTTTAAGCCCGTCTATGGAGATTGGTGCTCGAATAAAGTCTGCGTTACCTTTGAAGCTCGTCGTAGGGATGGCTGATCGGTTAATAAGAGTCTCGGTAGGGGTCGAGCTTGAAAAGCCTGCATATAGAAGGCTTGTTTGGACCATTTTGAGTTCCTCACATATTTCACGTGTAACGTTGAGGTCTGGGAAGTTTTCTTCTAGTAACGGAAGCAACGTGTCGATAGTACCTTGATAAATTCCGTCAAACGCCATACGTATGGTTTTCTGGGTCGTATTTCCAATATTTGCGGAATTCAAAAAAACATTCATGTGCAAGTTTCGATCAATATTTGGCATAACAGTTTGATATTTATATAAAATTTCAGTAGCGCCTTCTTCCAAAGTTTTATCAACTGAAAAAGCAGTCACTATTTTCGAAACAGGAACTAGCCTCAGCTTCCATGCAAGAACAATTCCAAAACTAGAAGCACCACCACCACGGATTGCCCAAAATAATTCTCTGCCCATCGAATTCTTATTAAGAATGTGGCCATTAACATCCATAAACCGAACATCAACAACGTTATCAGCACCAAGACCGTATAATCTCCTTAGATTCTCGTATCCACCACCACCTAAGTGTCCACCTAGACCGACAGTAGGCCAAACACCAGTTGGAAAATACAACATATCAGTCTTTTGAGATATAGTATAGTATACTTCCCCAAGCGTAGCTCCAGGCTGGGCCCACGCTCTCCTCTTGGCAACATTCACGTCTATAGACCTCATGTTAGTAAAATCAATCATGACAAATGGAACATCAGCAGTGTAGGAGAGTCCCTCGAAGTTGTGGCCCCCAGACCTGATCCTTAACCTGTACCCGTGTTTCTTGGTACATAAAAGAGCAGTTCAAACCTGGGATTCCAGGACAGGAGTGACAATGATAGATGGTTTAGGAGTTTCGGAGGTATTGAACCTAGCATTGTTGGCAGCTGCTTGCCATATTGGTAAGAATGATGAATTGGCGGGTGTGAAAATGAGCTGAGAGATCGAGGTAATGTTTTTCGAGTGCGACTGAAGACATGTTATTAGATCTTTGGAACCAGCTGATGTACCCGAAAAACAAAGAGCTACAAGTAAGAGGAGAACATAAGAGGTTGTAAGCTGAGACTTCATCATATAAGTTTAGTTTAGGTGTGTTTTGATGCATGAGAGTGTAGATAATGAAGCGTTTATATAGAGTGATCAAAGTATGTATGGATACAAGAAAATTCATTAAACAAGAGCTGACCAAAGGCACCTTAAAAAAAAAGAGCTGACCAAAATATACATACAAGGAATGGGTCGTATTTCATATTTTCATGTATAAGAGTTGACAAAGTATATGCATACAGGGAAAATGGTCGTATTTCCTAACTGGCCATGTATAATACAAGGAAAATTCATGCACGGTGCTTCTGCTTTCCTTGACCAGCGTTTCCGTTAGTACCCTAACCGATTTTTCGTCAAATCCGTTTGAACGGTTAATCCTAATAACCGGTTAGGATGGGGTATGATTTGGACCGGAGGTATAGCGTGTAAGTGAACATGGTTACCAGTTATATAATCTTCATTTGACTATACAAAATTAATGAAATATGTTAATGAAACTAAGATGTTGCGAGATGCACCCATCAGCTCTGTGGAAAACTATTTCTATTGCGAGTTGACACATTAATCTCCACGTAAATCGATATATCTTGAATGACGACTATCTACTAACCAACATTCAGTTTTCTTATTATGCCGCGTAGTTCGCTAGAAAGTATGGGAAGATAATTTTCGTTGGTAACCTGCTTCATTATTTTGCTTCCACTACAACAGAATATGCGATTGTTCACACTTATTTTAGCTTCTTTACACATATTAAAATTTGAATAATTTAAAAGTTCACACTTACTTATGTATGAACAATATTGATGTAACAAATAATTTCACACACTTAAATGTGAAGATTTATAAAAAACTTCACACCTTAAAGTGTGAAGATTTTTAAAAGAATTCTTCGCACTTTAAAGTGATAATTTTAATACATTTCTTCACACTCTTAAATGTGAGGTTTTAAATCTTCACACTTTTAAGTGCGAAGATTTTGAAACACTTCTTTATAATTTAAAAGAAAATCTTCACACTTTTAAGGGTGAACTTTTATTTCTTCACACTTTTAAGCGTGAAGTTTTTGAACCAATAGTACAAAAAAAAAATTGTGTTTAGTGACGACCAGGCTCGTCGCTAACAACCCAAATGTCGTCACCCCTTTCACATTATAAGCATTGGCAAATCAGTAAAATGAATTATGCATACATGTTTAAATTTGATTATCAGAAAGTGATAACATTCAAATCCACACGATAAATAATTCTGTGCAGCTTATGACACTATTCGTGTTTTCACATACTTCTAGTTCAGATTAACAAAGAACAACTATTTTTCTAGCTTGGGAATCCAAAGCTCAGGAGTGTTCTGTGAACCAATCTCGACCTGCAAAAAACTGCAGAAGTATTAGAAAACAATAATCGCACACTAAAGAAAACAACTACGCTACGCTAATTTTGTTTACAGAAACAACAGTTGAGGTACTTATACAGAATCATACAGGAGGTGGTCTGCATAAAAAGACTATAAGACGACTTTCAACCATTTTTACTAGTTCTTAGCTAAACTTTTTAAAATTTGACCCGTTTTTAAAATCATGAAATTTGCTGACGTTTAAAAGGCATGGGACTAAAAGGCGCGACATTCAAATTCAAGTTCAGGACTCTTTCCAGGAAGAGCAAACACAGTAATATGCTTACATCGAGTTACAAACATTACTGACATTAATACGCCTACTTATTTGCATACAGCAACTGACTGGCCCTAATGGTTGTTGGTCTCGAGGCTGCAATTGGAGACACTACTTCTAAGAATGTATCACATAGATGTTTATAAAATTTGGTCCAAGATCCCGATTATCCTAATATGTGCATATGTCCTAAAATTTCGAATTTCTTTAGTTTCAAAAAATTAACCTGATAACTCTAAGTTCCAGGCGTTCACAACTTAATAAGACAATACTTGTTTTTTTATATGGTCAAATATATTAAAAAGGCTCTAGCAAGACGCTAGGGACGAACAAGAAAACATATAACAAATTACACGGAATTGCAACCAGCTTTTACTGGATCATATGATATAACCAATCCATCCAGTTTCGCTCAACAGTAATGCTCCTAATAGAGATCCAACCAGTTTCGCTCAACAGTATTGCTCCTTATGACTTATTTGGTTTTGGGCTTATGTTTCATAATCTCACTTTTTATGGCTTATTTTAAAACTTTCTGCCTTATATAAGTTGTCATTATGCCATAATGTTTATCTGACTAAAGCGTATATGTTTACAGCTAAGCTCCCATAGGGTGAAAAAGATTATATTCATTGAGTTTCTATAATGCTCCTAAGATACTGAAAAAATATCAGTACAAAGAGAACGATTATCTGAAAATACTGCTAGATTGCTTAATCAGTAGTGTTGGATCATTTCGTGTCACGTGTCCAGAAGAATGAAAAGGAGTGCATGAACTTAACATGTAAGAGTCCTGTTATTAGATAGTGTGAAAGCCTATACGCCTAAAAAACTTGCTTCAAACTCGAAAATTGGCAAGAGTTTATCTGAATATGACCATAAACTCTTAGTAAAGAAACCATAACAAGCTCTTGGCTTTATGTTGGTTAATGTCACCGACAAAAAAAAACACAGAGAAAGGGAAACCTCTAGACTAAGAAAGAAGGTAGTAGCGGTTTAAACAGCATGAGTGCCATTATAGACTTTGGCTCGTTTTCATTACATGGGTGCATGTACTTTATGGTCAATAGATATGAAGGGTTTCAAGGGTTTTAAAGTGTTGGATAACAGAGGGAATGAAAATAAAACGGCAAGTGGTGTTCAATTTTGTTCAAGTCATTCAAGCTTTCAGTCTAATGCGTCATATGAACTTGACCGCTTTGACACGACACCAAACTTGCAAACACACAAAAACTAGAGAACAGATTTTCTAGATTTGCAAATGGGATGTCATCAATGCACGTTTCTTAATACATATGCACGCAGATACTTATTGATCAAAGTTGTAATCCTCAATTTCCAGTATTCTATAAGTCAAATAATGGCCACGCAAGACTATAATCTATATTTTCCACATCCTTATTTTAATAGCAGAAATAGAATGCCTAATCAGGGGGTGTTTCACCTTATATAGCATTGCTAATAAGATCACAAAGGAATATCTCTTTGTTACTGTAGAAATTAGTATTAACAAGATCACAAAGGAAGTATACATAGAAAATACTTACAATTAATTCTTCCGTAAGCTATGCATGTTTTTCACCTTGCCATAACCTATGATACACGTAAACATAAAATATCATTAAAAATGAGAGAAATTTCTAAAACGTACAAACTAAGAGTGTTACTAACCTTGGAACATTGTTTAAAAGAGTTTAAGTTCAGCTCTAAACTCGCCAACCGTGTTTTCCAGCTTCGTCATCTTTTCATTCTGAGATACTACTGTGTTTTCAAGCTCCGTCATCTTTTCATTTTGAGATTCTACTGTCTTATTCAAAGTTTCAACGGTCTTATTCAAGGAATCTATTGTTCTATTCTGAGATTCTATTACTGAGGCTTGTGACTTAGTTTGATCTAAAAGCTTGTGAACCTAATTAGAATTCATAAAACTTTCACCTCTCATTTTTCTTAATTCATTATTGAAACTTGTAACCTCAGACTTTGTTACCCCTGCTCCATAGCCAAGAACTTCCCCTCCAGGACCCACAAGATCAATCCATACATCTCTATCAATAGCATCTCGCTTTTTATTATCAATCTCTTTTTCTGGACAGCCTAACTCCAAGATCTTTCTTTTGACCTCTCGCTTTGCGTTAACCTGAAAGATTATGTAAATCATGAAGACAGACCTTGACACACTTACTTTCAATAAAAATGAACATTCAATAGTAAAATAAAGATATACCGCAAGATCTCTTGATGCATCTTCAACATAAGATCCTTGTGCAGTTGTATGTGCAATTTCAAAGATTTCAACATAACCTGGTGATCTTTTGTGCTTCGATTTCTATATAATATTAGGAAAGTATAAGTCATCATGAGTGTTTAAATATGGAACTCACAAATTGCATACTTTATACTCAATAAGCTGACAAAATTATTACTCACAAAATCGTCTCTAAGTCGTGCAAAACTAACGGCACCAGTTCTGTGACAATGGAGTTTTCCAGCTCTTGCCTTCTTGCCTATTTCCGATAATTTCTATATTAGCAAAGAAATGTACCAAATGTTAGCAAGTGACTTAGTAGAAATATAAAACACTGAATATAAAATAAAGGCCATTACTCTTGATTTTGATGATCTAAGTTGAGCCTTAAATGACTCCCACTGATGATCCTCAACATTAGAGGGTGCATCAACCAAGTCAAGTGCATGCAAAATTTGTTCTTCTGTATACTCCAACTCTTGTGCCTCATCAACACCAATGTTATTGGCCTCATCGAGTCTACTTTTAACTACGTCATACAACTTATATTTCGTCCTATACTTAAGAGCCCTGTACTTCTCATTAAATATCTTGAAAAGAACCCAATCAATATTTGACCCTTGAGATATACAAAACTTACGCTGCCAAAATGAGGGAAAATTGTTATCCATGATCAATCATAGAAGAGTAGTAAAAACATAATGTTAATAAGCAATAAAGTCTTAATAATGAATTACCCGTAGTTCCCCCATAAGTCTAGCACCAAAAAGAGTCCTCACTTTCCTCCAATCTTTTGCTCCAATTGGACAGAGGTTTGGTTGTTTTAAGAGTACAATCATGAACCTCGTGCAAAGCCCAGCAGCATCTTTGATGAGTTGATATCTATCAGTAACATGTACCAAAATCATCTCACCTTGATTTAGCTTATAAACGTCTTTTGTCGTCATTTTTGCAATCCTAAGAATATGCCCGTGTTGGTCTGTAAAATTAATAGCAATTATTAGCAAATACTAGATAAAAGACTATTGTTAGTGTTAATCTTTAAATATTACCTATTATCTCAACCTCAGACACTTTCTCCTCACTCTCGTCATCTTTGAGTTCCAATGTATGTTGCATCGATGGTTGTTGAGAAGATGATGGGAACTCGTGTGGAACATGCTGTGATGATAATGGCTCGGACCGAGAGGATTGAGCAGGAGTAGAATTTGGTGAAGAGCTCGGTGGAAGTGAAGAATTTGGATATGAACACAAACACGTGTCTGATTATGATGTATCCAAGAGGAAAAGGTCAACTAGAACTTTGGTTCTTTCATTCACAGTGTCCAAATTAAGTCTAGTTGTTCAATATTCTGTTAAACTTGATTGATCTCAGAAGAATGGTTAAAGCAATAAGGGTTTATGAGCTTGGTGGTCCTGAGGTTTGATTATTTCATCGCATGCGTTTTCATGATAGAATTACAGCATGTGGCCTAATTTGTTGTAGTGTGCATTTGTTGTAGTGTGTATTTGCATATGTACATCTAGCTCAACAATCTCACTTAACCCAATGTCAGGGTCATGACGGATACCTAGCCTGGTTACAGGAAGTGGATTTCTGTTGTTGTCAAATTAACTTTACTGTGTCTCCTAGATTTAACTCTTGACACAGAATTTTGTCCGTGTTTTGCTTGAAAGACTAACTCAAGATATAACAAAAGAGTTATTTAGCCACTAAACATGGGCCGTCAGTGTACGTGTGTTGCCCAGATATAGCATTACTCAATGTTTTAAGGTTTGGCGAGTTCGGGTTCAATCTGTAATCCCAAGTTCGTGTCAAAGAATATCACTTCAAATTAACATCATGTTTATGTTTATTGATGCTTGTAGCCCAGATCATGTTATTGAGTGATTCTGAAAAGTTGATTGATCAAAGTCTCCTAAAAGTGTTTTAAGAAAAAAAAGAATGAAACACTAACCACTCAAATTGATTATATCTACAGAACCAAAACTACAATACACAACTCTCTGTTGCTACCTAAAGCGCTTCTAGAAACGGGTTATTTTAGGTGAGGTTATAACATGTTGCTAGTTGGTACCCTTCAGAATCCCCCGTTCTTTTGTTATTAGAGAAGTTTTTAACTACTGCATTAATTGACTATAAGCCGAGAACCCTCTTATTAGGTAGTGAATTAGTGATCTTATATACATATTAAATAAAAATGCAGGTTGTGGCTTATATACATATTAAATAAAAATGCAGGTTGTGGCGGATTTGGGGTCGAATATGGTGGATAAGTGTGCTTTTGTTGTGGGGTTGTCGGTGGTGGTTGTGGAAGGAAGGGTGAGTTTGGTTGAGGAAGGCGGGATTCCAGTTTTGGTGGAGATTTTGGAGGTGGGGAGTCAGAGGCAGAAGGAGGTTGCTGTTGTGATATTGTTGCAGGTTTGTGGGGAGAGTGTGGTGTATCGGACCATGGTGGCGCGAGAAGGGGCTATTCCGCCTCTTGTTGCACTGACACACTCGGGTACTAGTCGCGCTAAACAAAAGGTAATTGGTTTTTACTTTACTTGGCGTTTCTCGTAGTCACATGTTTTTACTCTGCTAATTTAATCTGTCATAAAATATAAGTGTTTATTTTTCAATTTTAACCGATCCAAACTAAGTTATGCCCGTTTGTTATAAGTAGTGGTCAAAAAAAGGTCAACTCACTTAAGTTTTATATGTCTCGAGCTTGGCTTATGGTATGTATTATACAAACTCGAGCTTGGCTCAGGCTTGACTCGTTGTCTAAAAATTAAAGATTTGCAGCTAGGCTCATGGTATGTATTATACATTACTGAAAACGCTAAAAATTAAAAAGTAATGTTGAGAGTGGGATTTTAACCCACACCCTTTCGGACCAGAACCTTAGACCAACTCTTCCATCTCAGTTGTGGATGCGTGTGACAGGTCGGGTAAAACGTTTCAATCTATAATCAATCAATCTTATTCGGCTAAAATCAAATTGTGAACATCTATTTATTTATATCTAAAATATTTGATAATCAACTCCATTAATCGCAGCTAAAGTCACATAATCAACTCACATAATCGATTAATTGCAGCTAAAATCACATAAGCAACTCACATAATCGATTAATCACAGCTAAAGTCACATAATCAACTCACATAATCGATTAATCGCAGCTAAAATTACATAATCAACTCACATAATCGATTAATCGCAGCTAAAATCACATAATCAACTCACATAATCCATTAATCGCAGCTAAAATCACATAATCAACTCACATAATCGATTAATCACAGCTAAAATCACATAATCAACTCACATAATCCATTAATCGCAGCTAAAATCACATAATCAACTCACATAATCCATTAATCGCAGCTAAAATCACATAATCAACTCACATAATCCATTAATCTTCCAATTAATCAACTCACATAATCACATATGAATCAGAAAGCTCAAACTAATTTACCTGTAAGCGTGTGCGATGACCAAAACAACCTCACCGAGCTATTGCCTAACCAACCGCTACTGTAAAACAACCTCACCGAGCTATTGCCTAACTAACCGCTATTGTAAAACAACCTCACCGAGCTATTGCCTAACCAAACGCTACTGTAAAACAACCTCACCGAGCTATTGCCTAACCAACCGCACCTATAAAACAACCGCACCGAGCTATTGCCTAACCAACCGCACCTGCAGATCGAATAAAAGAGTATGTGTTCATATTTTTGAGATGGATTCTTGGTCGATTTATGGATCGAATTGGATTTTTGGATTTATAGGTCGAGATGGATTTTTGGATTTGTTATAATGTATAAAGTGGTTATAAAGTATGGGTGATTTTTGGATTTGTTATACTTACTGGTTATAATATAAAGTATGGGTAGATTTGTTTTATTTTTGGTGGTTATAAAGTATGGGTGGATTTGTTTTATTTGTTTTATCATCTTTTAAAGATATATAAAGTAACATCAATATAGTGGATATTTTAAATCGTTTTTAAATCGGTTTGATTTAACTCAATCAGTTAATTAATTAAATAAATTTGAATTGTTTTAACCCCTTTTAAACAGGTCCCAACTATGTTATTAAACAAGTTATGAACCGCTGAATCAGATTGAGAAAAATCGGTTTTAAAAAGATGGTTTTTTAAATCCGGTTTCGATTATTTTTCTCAAATCGATCATAAACCGATTTTTTAGCCCACGTCTAAGTAACACTAATTTTTACATTTTAAACTATGACTTTTTTCACATTCTAAAGTGTGAAGTTTATTTTATTTTTTCACATTAAAAAATGTGAAGATGAAAAAATTTGTATACTTCACACTTTTAAATGTGAGCTTTTATTTTCACAATAAAAAGTGTGAAGTTTTTTGTACCACTTAATGTTTATCACACTTATTAGTGTGAACATTATTTACACACTTATAAGTGTAAACATTACAAAAAAAAGTTCACAATTTATAAAGTGCGAAGAAAAAAGTGTGAACAATGGCCTAGTTTGTTGTAGTGTTCCTGGGCATCACAGTGATATTCCAATGCTAAAATAAAATCCGGTTATTCACTAACCAGTTGCACAACTGGTTATTCACTAACCAGTTGCACAACCGGTTATTCACTAACCGGTCCTAACGGTTGGAAGCCGTAACCGGTTATGGTCAATAACCGGTGTTGACCAGTTACTTTCTGCTTATGTGCTTATCTTGGGTCAAATTTGGTTCGGCTGTACAAGGGGTGTTTGGAAGATGCCATTCCAGGTTTTTATATCCAAATTTGTTTATCAAACTTGTTAAAACAAAAAACAACAATACCTCTTTCTGTGTTTGGTATCTTAATTAACATTCAGACCAGCAAAGCCATTTATGAATTGTAACTAGTAGTAAATAGCTATTCAAATGTATTGGACATGATGATAAAACAAAACAAAAGATAAACGTGTATCAGATAACTAGACTAAAATCGTCTAGTTCTTCATTGAAACACCGGATTTAGCCCCACATTGTTGGCAAACATCTCTTCGATCTTCGCTTGTGACATATGATCAGTAGCTTCATTTTCGGAACAATAATATTTTCCTTCCACGGGCACTTTGATCTTGTTGTTTGCATCAAGAACATCTCATTTTCACCTTACCCGCCACTTCCTTTTCACCCTTAACGTGATGTTTTTTCGACGACCTTTTGGCCTTGATTGTGGAGGACAACCAATATCATTTTCTTGGTCTGATATGCATAGAAGTAAAATGGTCGTATTTCATGTATAAAAGTTGACAAAGTATGCATAGAAGAAAAATGGTCGTATTTCATTAATAAGAGTTGACCACGTATGACGTATGCATACAAGGAAAATTCATGCATGGTGCTTCTAGAGGTGCACAAAACCCGATTTGTTCCTTAACCGGTACGACAGTACTCTAATCGATTTTTGGTCAAAACTAGATGTTATGTGCCCAACTTAAGTATCGGGTCTTAAATGTCATTTATATAAGTTGGAGGTCTATTATGTAATTTTCTATCCTGTTAAACATCTTTATAAACCATTGTAGAAGGGAATGAGTTACGATGAAAATGATAAATATTCTTGTTCTCTGATTCTCTTAACATCGTCTGTTACTAACAACTACTAATCCTCATGGAAGACTATTCTAAATCCTAGTTTTCCTTGTTGATTGGAGGATTGATTACCCAGCGAGCTTAGCTTGATCTTAATCAAATTCGGATCATATCACTGGTATCAGAGTTGTACGCTCCTCGGTACTTCATCACAAAGTTCTGGAAATCAGAAGCTAACAAAAAAAAAGTCGACACTTCTGTCTGCTACATGATGGAGGTCAAGCAAATGGAGGTATGTTTAAAATCTTATGTAAAAGATACGTTAGATAGGATTGATCTTAATCAACAGTCAAATTTTATGCAAATATCTAATATAGAAACTTTAGTTTCTAAGCTGTCAATACAATTTTCACAATATGCAGCTTGAGATACGAAGCCAAGTTATGAAAGTAGTATTGGAGTCGAATTAGAGAAAATGAATGTAGAAACACTTGCATTAGGAAATAGAACCCCTGATTTTAATCATGTGTTGGAAAACGTTGAGGTTGCCCATAAAGTGTTTGATGAAATGCCTAAACAGAACTTATCGGTTGTTCACAAGACGTTTAATGAAATTTCAAAAGGGAATGTTAATTCAATGAGGGCTGATCATGCTGAAAACGCAAGTGCTTGTATCGGTAGAATGTTTGATGAGCATATATTTTCGTTAAAAAAACTTAAGCAGATTTATGGGGTTAAGGAATATCATGACTGTTTCATTGACGTACTTAGTCGGTTACACCTCCCACAAAAGTACAACCTTCGTTGTTTCGTTGATGGTCTTAAAGAAGAAATTCAAGAGATGGTGATGTTGTTTAAACCACAAACCATTCACGAGGCTTATTGTTTGGCTAAGCTACATGAAGCGACACTTATAGCAAGAAAACCTCAAGAGCCAACTAGAACAACTCCCTTACCCACTAAACCCATACTAAAAGAAGAATATCATAACGAGCTTAAAAGGAGGTCTGTTGATATTCATGCCAAAACCACAGACTCTCAAGCAATGTTGCAATCTGATGCCGATACAATTCAACCTAAAGATGTTGGTGAGGCTGAAAATGATACTGATATTGAAAATAGTGTAGTTGAAGATGTTAAAGAAGAGAAGGATATTGTAGCACAAGTGTTCATCGATTCACCTAAAAAACTTGTTAATGTGTTAGCAGGGGTAGAACATGATCAGACTACTAAGGTTTCTAGTTATTTCGGAAGAAATAAACAAGACATATGTCTTATGGAACATATTTGAGATGCAAGACTTATGTCCATCTTTGGAAGTTACGAAAGAGAGCGAAGATGGACATAAGGATCTTAGCCCTCTAGAAGCGATTGAAAGTATTAAAGGAACGGAGAAAATGAGCATTGAAATGCTTAGTAAACACAAGGAAATGGGGAAATCAAGAAGTATTGTAGTTTTCCCTGAAAACTTTGATTGGATACCGGGCTTAGATGTTTGGTTAGTTGAAAAAGGGCAAAAGATCTGACATCGTCTGAATGAACATGGAACTGCTGTTATGCTTAGAAAATGGTCCTTGATGGCGAGAGTTGAATTTTATCATAAGGGGTCGCTTGAGGGGAATTACCTTGGCAGAAAGTTTAAGAGTTCAAGAAGGTTGCAAGGTTTAATCAATGGTCAACCTCAGTCAATAATAGAAAACACAAATTCACATAGGATGTGTGGTATGATGTGGTTTGCAGTTCAGTACTCGAAGGCTAAAGAAAGTGAGTTGATTGTACCCCGTGTTAAGCTTTTGATGAAGCTTGGAGTTTCGGTTATTCGATATGTGTATTTGAATCAGTTAATGAAAATCAGTCATGTGTACTTGGGTGATACATTGACGAATATGGAAGTGTCTCAAACTTGTGAAAAGCAACACCGTGAGTGTCAAAACTATGGTGAATATTGTTACTTATGGCCAATGTGCAAGTACTGCTATAACTTTTCTGATAGAAAAAGAGTCAAACCAGTCAACATGGAGTCATATAAAATTGATGATGGTGTTGAAGAGCTTCATACTTTTGTACTTGGTGTTACTCAAAAGACAAATAGTGGTGATCGTAAATTTCTTGTAAGAGCATTTCAAAGTGTTATAAGGGTGTTACTTGCTTATAGCCTGATGATTTTTTATCAACGTGCAAAAGGAATGGAGAAATTAAATTTCATATGCTTGTGTTCTGTTCATAATAATCAAACAGCTTGTTCTAAATCAATCCCTATGATAGGGCTCGACATTGTTTCACATCTAATGGAACTTCTTACTTTGCATATTGACCAAACCAATATCCATACATTGATCATCCTTAGCATAGCAGAAGAATCACCAATGTACACTAATATCATACCTGAATGGTTGGGCAAGAATCAGCAAAACAAGTACTCCATCAAACTAATCTTTGCTCATGACAAGTTCAAAATCAGTAACCAAGTTGGTGGAAATCCTAAACCTTGTTTAGAGATGGGTAGTGACTTTTTCAAACGGCAACCTGATCTCAAAATACACATCTCTGGTATCGTTGCTTACAGTCATGAATTAAGGATGATCAAGAACAGATTGCAAACTATCAATAAGTGGCTAGTTAAGTGGAAGTGGAAGAAGCCATACGGAAGAACGATGCGTCCTTGGAAGAAAAATGTCGATTCTCTTGATCCTTGAGGTCAGGGATCTTTTGAAGGGAGGGTATTGTTATGTGCCCAACTTAAGTATCGGGTCTTAAATGTCATTTATATAAGTTGGAGTTCTATTATGTAATTTTCTATCCTGTTAAACATCTTTATAAACCATTGTAGCAGGGAATGAGTTATGATGAAAATGATAAATATTCTTATTCTCTGATTCTCTTAACATCGTCTGTTACTAACAACTACTAATCCTCATTGAAGACTATTCTAAATCCTAGTTTTCCTTGTTGATTGGAGAATTGATTACCCACCGAGCTTAGCTTGGTCTTAATCAAATCCGGATCATATCACTAGATTGATCGGTTAATCCCAATAACCAGTCAGGATCGGGCATGTTTTTGATGGTAAAAAACCTTACCCATTATGATGATACCTGAAACGACTGGTCCAAATGGTCAGCCTTGACTTGCCGAATACGTGGACCTGTTTGCCTGTATCACTCAAGAAAAAAGACGTCATTATAAAGTATGCGGGACTTGCTCCCCGTATTACACTCCGACGATCAAGTCAGAAATGATTCAAACTCTGAGATAATATGAAAGTAAGAATGTAATGTATATAGAGAAAGGCTTGAGTTGTTGTTCTGTCCTGAAGTTGAGTATGATCACATCTATTTATAGTATTTATCATCTGCATGTTAGCTTTAGTACACAAATGTACAACCTTTCCCTCGCTATATATCTCATGTTTGTAAGCTGTGTTTTCCCTTTATATATTGTCATGCCAACTAGCTAGCTTTCATATCCTGAAATAATATACTGTAATATATAGTGAATGGACTTTTTATTCAACAAGTCAATATTTAACATATGTGAACTTTGTCTGTAATGGGTATACTCATTAGGCCCCCTGCCCATGCATTGTATCGAGGCAATGAGATGCATGCATGGGCAGTATATCAGTGTATATTTTAAGGTGACGTGTGGTGTTCAAAAATAGCTCTCCTGTTGCTTAAATATTTGTAAGTAATCATGAGTTATAGATAAACTTGCGCAGTAAAAAGAAAAACATATCCTTTATGTCCCTAGCCTGCATATCTACGCTCTTAAACAATTCAATTCAATCTCTTTCTTAATATAAGAGATTTTATCCCTTTTCACTTCTTCATAATAGTTCATAATAAGGGCCATTATAAATAACTTCACTCATACTGTTATAGGACCATCTTTTTCTAAATCATTTCTCAATTAGCGGCGATCACACGACGCCATACATACTTTTGGGTCCGATCTTTCGGACGAGGAAGTGAAGGACTTATGTACTAGATACGGGTTACCTAGTCATCTAGAGGCGCAGGCGCCGATTTCACCTGTGCCAATTACCAAGGCCCATGTCAGAATGGTGGGTATATATCAGAATTTCTTAGGTACACGTTTGCGTTTTCCAGTTTCTCCTTTGTTGTTGCAGTTGTTGTCGAGCTATGGGTTTCATATCTCGCAGCTTCAGCCTCATGCTTTTCGCAAAATGGTGTGCTTCGAGCTTCATTGTCGGGCGGTGCACATAGTCCCTACCTTGACTTTGTTTAGGTGCTTTTATCATATATCCGCTAATGAAGGTTGGTATACGTTTGCGCATCGCACCCAACATAAGTTAGTGGTTGGGGGTTCAAAGTTCATCTAAGTAGGTGGCCGACTAAGTTTTTCTGGATAAGAAATCATTCCTTCCGGCCTACGATGCGGCTTGGTGATGAGAATCCCAAGTCAGATGCATGCCCAAGGATGAAAGCAGCACTACGAGAATAAGTGAGCATGTTGGAGAAGCATGTTTTTTATAGCCATAACTTCCCCGGTGGGGTGCTTGCTGCTCGTAGAATGAGCAATAATTGGACTTATAAAGACTATGAACCATGCTTCATGGACGGAGATCATGGTATGTTATGATTCATTTGTACATATTTATACTTGTTTTATTTTCTTTTTGCATATATATGTCGTTTGTTTAACCCCTGAATATGATTCATGTGTAGATGTGGGGCTCCTTGGATATCTAACAAGCATTAATCCTTCTGATCATATCATGATATTGAAGCGATGGGAAGCGCCGGGGGCTCGAAATTCAGCGCCCGCGTCTGACGTGGTTTCTTTGCCTTTTGAGGCAGCGGTATGCACCACATCTTCTTCTAAAACTGTTATGCCAAACGTGGTGGACCCCTATCCCTCGAAGAAAAGGTGCCGATCCACAAAGGAAAATGAGAAAATAAATTATGAACCTCAGGGAGAGTTAAGTTTTCCGAGTAGCAGCTCGCGTGTTCTTCCCTCATTGGAGGTACAAGGATGTAGTGCTTCATGAGCCATGATGGGGAATATGGTTTTTCCCTCTCTTGCACCTGAGGTTAGCATGGGTCACGGGCAGATACTTCTTGTTTGACCGATGACTTGACCCTTGGTATTGATGACTTATTGTATGAATTTGGACAATTCGAACAAGATGTTCCTTTCTTTTATGAGGGGTCATCGTTCGATGGTCACGGTATAACGAATATCCCTAAAACAAATGTCCCTAACCATCAGGAGCTTGTAAACGATGGTTTTCTGCTGGTGGTTTTAAGCCTACTAGCGATCAAGAGGTTGATCGTGCCTTCATCTTTGATTTCCTTAATAAGGTGATAATGCCTGGGAAGAATGAGGGTGTAGGTTTGTCGTCACCTAGTGTGGATGTCACAATGCGTAGAGGTTTAGCGGATATGTTTATGCAAGGTGTTAACCTTCAGCGGCTATATGAGGATGCGCTTGATCGAAATGAAAAATTACGAGAAGAAATAACAGTTATGGGATGTTCGCAGATTGAGCAGCGAGCTTTATCTGTCAGGTTTTCTCAGCAAAACGTTGCTTCTAAGATGACCGAAGCCGATCTTTTGTCTATGGTGAGTTCATTGAAGAAGGATTTGGAGGTTAGTTCCAAACTTTGTGCAGACATGACGAGCGTGGCCAGCTGGCGTGAGTCGGATTTACGTGCTACGCAAGCGGTATTGGAGGTGAAACAACATGACTTAGACAGTCTTCGAGCTCAAAAGAAGGATATGAGTGAGAACTTTGTACAAGTTACGTCTGATTATGAAGCTGCTTTGAAGGAGTTAAATCACATGAAGGAGACTCAGGTTAAGTTGAATACTGATGTGTCCCTCCTGCAGCAAGCTAATGCTAATTTAAACCGAGAATTAAAGTGGGTCATGTTGGATGCCATCCCACATGTAGTATCGAGGGTTGTCCACAGTGAACAATTCACGAGTGCACTATTGAAAGTGAAGAGTGTTATTAAAGGAAGTGTAAAAGATACAGGGATGGAAGATGTTCATGACAACATTCCACGAGCTAATGTGAAGAACGATCAAATTGTATTGCAAGAGATCGATGCTATTGTCGACGAGTTGAAGCGTACGGAGTGGAGGTGCGTGAGTGAACTTGTTAGTGACCCGTCACTTTCGCCTCAAATGCTCTGTAGCATCTTGTGCTTAGATGGGAAAAGTGTTAGTGAGGAGTCTAGTAATGTTCCTACTGCCCCTTTGGTGCCATAGTGCCTTCACGTGGATTATCCCTTATCTACTAAGTATCTTCTGTCTTTGAAAATAGGTCTGTACATGTGAAGCGACTAGCTTTGCTATTTTGATTAGCTAAATAACTTGTTTGTATTAGTGAGTTACTGGGTCTCAATTTTGCCTTTTGGAGACAGTGATTATAATATGTTTTAAGAATTTGTGGCTTGTATGTATGTAACATATTTTGTGATATCTATATTACTTTGTAATATCTGGCGTTTTATCGCACTTTTGATATGCACCATATGATTTATGTATTAAAATACGAGGGTATATTTACATGATGGGTTGATCATGTGACATGTATTTGACCAGGATGTTATGGTATAAGTTTTCCTTAGTCACATTGTTATCTTATAATTTTGTAGTGAAGCTTAGTTGCTTTGTATTCATTCGTAAAGTTATTTTTTATTACCGCCGCGATCGTTTCTTGCGGTATTATCAAAGTATGTATATATATACACTTCTTTGTCGATTCATATCACGTTCTTGTAAATGTTACCCCTTTTTATGGCGGGATAATATTTTCGCTAGCGTTTAAAATTGGTCTCCCCTTTTATTGTGGGGATATAAGATCATTTTGCACATGATAACAAAGTTTTGCTCAAAGCACATTTATTTAGTCGCATAATTTTCGTCTATGTTACAAGTACATATATTGTACATTTATTGAATGTGATGTACTTTGTCGAGAGCATTTTTCATTCGGTACTAGAAGAAGAACTTGCGCAAATTACTTATGTGTCATGTCCGCGGGATCAGCTTTCCATTCATGTCTTCTAGGACATATGTGCCCGAGCGTCTTATTTCAATAACTTTGTATGGTCCCTCCCAGTTAGGATCTAGTTTTCCTTGTCCAACTTGTCGACTTGCCTCATTTTTTCTAAGAACAAAGTCCCCTACTTTAGGGTGTGTGGCTCGTACTTTTTGATTGTAATACTACTCCGTCTGGCGTTTGTATTGGGCTTCACGGAGTGCTGCTAACTTCCTCCTTTCTTCCAATAGATCAAGGTTTAGTAAAAGATCGTCATTATTCGAGTTCTCATTGAAGCATTGAACGCGATAGGTTGGGATTCCTATTTCCAAGGGTAGAACCCCTTCTGAACCATAGACTAGGCTAAATGGAGTGCAATGGTTTCCTGTCCGTGCCATGGTGCGGTAGGCCCATAATACGTTAGGTAACTCGTCAACCCATTGCCCTCGTGCTTTTCCGAGACGTGTTTTAATACCTTGAAGTAATGTTCGATTGGTTACTTCGGTTTGACCGTTGGCCTGTGGGTGTGCCACCGAGGTGAACTGTTGCTTTATATTGAGCTCTTCACACCATTCACGAAAAGGGTTGTCTGAGAATTGTTTTCCGTTGTCACTAATTATAATCCCCGGGATGCCAAAGCGACATACGATGTTGTTCCAGACAAACTTTAGGATTTTTTGGCCGTTGATCGTGGCTAATGGTTCTGCCTCAACCCATTTGGTGAAGTAGTCAACAACTACTACTAGGAACTTTACCCGCCCCGGTGCTTCGGGAAATGGACCGACAAGGTCAATGCCCCATTGGTAGAAGGGCCAAGGACTTGAAATACTTGTCATGTCGCATTGTGGTTGTCGAACGATAGGTGCATGCTTTTGGCAACTTTGGCATGTTTCGACTACTTTGGTTGCGTCTCGATACATCATGGGCCAATAGTATCCTAGGCGTGCTACTTTTCTAGCAATGGTTCGTGCTCCCGCGTGTGCTCCACATGACCCGAAATGAGCCTCTTGTAGAACGTAGCTTGCTTGTTCCGGTCCTACACACCGAAGCCATGGTGTTAAGTAACCTTTTCTATACAAGGTATCATGTTTGATTGTGTACTGGGGTGCCTTTATCCTGATCTTATGAGCCGCGATTGGATCTGTTGGCAGGTTCCCAGTCCTTAGGTACTCGATGATTGGACCCATCCTAGTTTCCTCTTGCGTTGTTGTAGCGTTTATTTCTGGGATATCGATACTTCATTGTTCAACTACTTCCACCAAACATTTTTTGTAAGGTTCGCAAACGAGGAAGATGCCAACTTGCTTAGGGCGTCTGCCCTTTTGTTTCTTGAACGTGGAACTTGTGTTATAGAAAAACTGTCGAAGTTATCTACAAGGTGCTTCACTTTGGACAAGTACTGTTTCATTGTCCTTTCACGCGCTTCATATGTTCCTTTTACATGATTAGTGATGAGTAGTGATGAGTAGTGAATCGGTATAAACCTATAGGTGCTTAACACCAAGTTGGATGGCCAACTCTAACCCAGCAATTAAGGTTTCGTATTCTGCCTCATTGTTGGAAGTGGGGAATTCGAACCTGAGAGTGTATGTGACTTCCTTACCATATGGATTTGTTAGAATCAGCCCGGCTCCAGAACCTTCCACGCTTGATGCCCCATCTGTGTGTAGCGTCCATCTAGGCAATTTATCTTTCGCGCATGATGAACACGCTTCTTTCATTTCTTTAATGTCATCATTTCGTGAACATTCCACGAGAAAATCGGCTAAGGCGTGTCCCTTAATCGAGGATCGAGGTTTATACGTTATGCCGTGCTCGCCTAACTCGATGGCCTATTTAGCAAGTCTTCCCGAGTTTTCTGGTTTGAGGAGCACTTGGCGAATGGGTTGGTCAGTTAAGACACAAACCTGGTGCGCCTAAAAGTACTTGCGTAAACGTCTTACTATGTGCACCAATGCTAGAGCTATTTTTTCTATGATGGGGTAATTCCTCTCGGGCCCTTGCAACGCTTTGCTCACATAGTAGATTGGCTTCTGAGCATGGTCCATATCAGCTAAAAGGACCGAGCTGATGGCCTCTCCAGATGCGGCTAAATAGAGTGTTAATGCTTCTCCTGGTTTGGGTACAGTTAGCGCTGGGAGGGATTTGAGGTATTCCTTTAGCTCCTGAAAAGAGGCTTCTGCTTTTTCTCCCCATCGAAATTCTGTTTTGTTATGCACCCTTTCAGTGTTTTAAAGAAAGGGAGTGTCTTTTCTGCTGACTTGGCGAGGAAGCGTCCGAGGGTAGCGAGTCGGCCATTGAGGCTTTGCACTTCGCGGATGTTCCTTGGCGAGGCCATGTTTATGATGGCTTTTACTTTGTCTGGGTTTGCCTCGATTCCTTCCTTCGTAATCATATGTCCCAAGAATTGACCCGTTTCTACCCCAAAAATGCATTTCTTCGGGTTTAGCTTCATATTGATTTTTCGCAATGTGGCAAACGTTTCTTCTATGTCAGCTATCAAAGTCCCTTCGTTCCTACTCTTTATAACCATGTCATCTACATATATCTCTATGTTGCGACCTGGTTGTTTTACAAATGCTTGGTCGACTAAACGTTGGTACGTGGCCCTGCGTTTTTTAGTCCAAACGACATTTTTTCATAACAAAATGTCCCATGTTCTGTATGGAAGGCCGTTTTTTCCTCATCTTCTTTAGCCATGCGTATTTGATGGTACCCTTTATACGCATCCAAGAAACACTTGAATTTGAAACCATCGAGGGATTCAATCTTTTGGTCAATTTCTGGGAGTGGGTAGCTATCCTTTGGGCAAGCTTTATTCAGGTTTGTAAAGTCAATGCACATTCGCCAAGTGCCGTCACTTTTGCGTACCATGACCGGGTTGGCTACCCATCGAGGAAAAAATGCTTCTCTAATTATTCGTGCTTCTACTAGCTTCATGACCTCTTTATTAATTGCTTCGTTTCGTTCCTTGGCCAAGACTCGTTTCTTTTGTCTAACGGGGAAGGTACGCGGGTGAATATTTAACTTGTGCTCTGAAACTTCCCTGGGGATCCCTGTCATGTCAGAGGGGGACTAAGCGAAAATGTCTTGGTTGTCGAGCAATAGTTGGCGTATTTGTTGCGTAATCCTAGGTGGAAGACTTTTGCCGACGGTGATTGGTTGTTCTGGTTGTGAACTGTTTATAATTATGTCCTCCTCTTCTTTTCCTTGATCCTTCGGTCTCCGAGTGTTTGTAAAACTGTCATCTCGCTCCCTTTTTCGTGTCACTTGGTGACATTCGCCTGTCTTACATATTTCTCCACGTACAATGGCGACTCCTGATTGAATGGGGAACTTGATTAACGAGTGTATTGTGGAGGCGGTCGCGCCTAATTGTCTCATTCTAGTTCTCCCTAATATTACATTATAGGGTGAAGGGGCTCGTATCACCATAAAATCTGCCATGACAGTTTTATTACCTCTACCACGGTAGTCGTACATGGTCAAAGGCAGGGTTATGATTCCAATAGGCCACGGAACTTGTCCTGCAAAACCGATCAAAGGTGTTTTTGGAGGTCTCATTGTTTTCTTTTGTTTGTCGTCGAGCTATTCGAAACAATGTTCGTACATGATTTCTGCCGAACTCCCTCCATCGATAAAGATGCGGTGGACCATGGTTCCTCCAATATCTCCTTTAACGAGTAATGGTTCTTCTCCACTAGTATTATTCGGCATTGGGTCATCGCTAGAAAAGGATATTTCAGTAACCAACCGAGTGCTTCCTTCTACCTTAGAGGATGAAAATCCACCTTTGATCATCAGTATCTCGTTTTTTGGGTCAACTTGTTTTTCGTTCGTGTGTGCCCACTCAATTTGGCCTTTTCCTTTATCTGCGACTCTTGGCGTGCCTGCTGGTTGGTTGCTATTATAGCTTCTTGCACCTTTTGCCAGATGGCTCAAACGTCCGTTCTTGATGCATGCCTCGATTTCCTTTCGCAGATGGATGCAACTGTTTGTGTCATGGCCATGGTCTCCGTGAAAAACGAGTTCGATCCCTGCGGTGGGCAGGCGTGAACATTCGTGGAGGTGGTCGGAGGACCGCCCTTCCCTCCGTTGTTGCGTATATTTCTGCGGGCGATTTGAGCAAGGGTGTAAAAGTGGGCTTCTGGTGATTATTGTGATCGCTTGGTCTATAAGTGGAACGGGGGGCGTATTTATCTTTGTGCCTTTTATGATTATCTCTCGAGTTTTGTGTTGTATCAACGGTCTCTCGTTTCGACTCTCGAAGTCGATTTTCGATGTTGGCCTCTTCTGCCCTTATAAAGTTATTGACCAACGTAAATAACTCTTCCATAGATGAAGGAGGTCGGGCAATGAGATCTTTGAAGAGTCTTCCCGGACGTAGACCGCTAATAAAAGCGCCTGTGAGCATACCGTCTGACGGATCAGTCATGTGAAACGTTTCTTTTCCAAACCTTTCTAGGTAGTTGCGTAAAGATTCGTCGTGGCGTTGCCGAATTCCTAGAATTTCGGCCTGCGTTTTCTGGAAACGTCTTTGCTGCAAGAAGTTTGATCGAAACTTGTCTCTAAGCTCATGAAAACCATCTATGCTTTCTGGCATCAAGTTGTCATACCAAAACCGTGCTGCTCCGCTGAGTGTGATATGAAAGAACCGACACCACGCGGGTTCTGGGAGCTTGTGTACATCCATGGTCCCCATGAACACCGTAAGGTGGTCATCGGGATCCGTCAATCCGTCATACATTTTTAGGTTCGTTGGAACCTTGAGTTCGTCAGGCATGTCGTAATCCTTTATTCTTTTAGTGAAGGGAGACGCCACTAGGTTGCGCACATTTTTTTCTACTTCTTTAAATACAAATGGTTCGTCATAGAAAACATCATGGACGGTGGTTTTTTGCTTCACAAGGCCGTTTGATTTGCCTTTTTCAGGGGTGACTCCTGCCCGGACCTTTTTCTGAGGTTGATTAGTTCGAGTGTCCCTCTCGTGCGTCTTAGGACCAGGGTTTGTGGGTATATCTTCAGAATCTGATTGCCAGGGTTCAATAATGGGTTGTTCATTGTTGGGCTCACTTTCCAACAACCTTGGGTGCTTTTTTTCCTTTTTGCGGAGAAGGCTGTGTACATAGCGTCGATTTGTTTAAAGTTTTGTACCACAAACTGCATAATTGGATCACTAGTTGTTTTTTCTAGTTGTGGCTCCACATGGTCGTGCGGGGTATGAATTAGATCATCGCCTTCTATTGGGGGTTCCTCCGGGTGAGGACTACTGGGACCCTCCCCGAGACCGGTCTGCGTGGTTTCAAGCAAATCCCCTTCCATTGGGTTGAGGGCGTCCGTTTACTATGGGCTTTAACTTTGTCGGGTCCTACGGAGGCGCCAATTGATGATACCTGAAACGACTGGTCCAAATGGTCAGCCTTGACTTGCCGAATACGTGGACATGTTTGCATGTATTACTCAAGGAAAAAGATGTCGTTAGAATGTATGCAGGACTTGCTCCCCGTATTACACTTCGACGATCAAGTCAGAAATGATTCAAACTCTGAGATAATGTAAGAATGTAATGTACATAGAGAAAGGCTTGAGTTGTTGTTCTGTCCTAAAGTTGAGTATGATCACATCTATTTATAGTACTAGGATTGATGCCCGCGCGTTGCCGCGGGTTAGATATAAAAAATGTTGATATAAACTTTTGGAAAATAGGATAACACCAAAGTGAAAGAAGCAACAAAAAACCTTGGTAGCCAAATGTAACAAAAAGGTGCTAAAAATGACAACTGATGAGCCGAAATCACAAATTTTCTTACTACCACTGCTTATGCTCTGGGTTAGAGCTTGATTTCCTAATAGCCAACATATCTGAACATCATGCCAATGATTCCCAAACAAAACAAAGTGAACCTCGATAAGACCATAAATAAATTAAAAAGATCGAAATCAACAATGAAACAGATTGTACTGTTAAGGATGCCCGAACATCAGGCCAGTGATTTACCCAAATTCTTGCTAAAATTTTAAGAAGCAACCTGCATGAGCAAACTCTGAGCTTCTAATATATCAAAGATCTGCTTAACAGCTCTGGGAATAACACCTGCGTCGCTTGGGAATTCCCCGTTCTGAAAAAAACAAAGCAATTAATAGCAATAGGAATCTGAGAACATGTAAGGAAACTTTTTCAAAAAATGAGCTTAAGTATACCTTGTTCCTTCCTCCTCCTTCCATGGTGTATGTCGATTTGGGGACTGTCATCATTTTCAAATTTATAAAAGGACAGGCTCAGATAGCACACACTCACGCAAGAAGCGGACACACCCACCATGGCTGCAACCGTAGAATGTTGCCCTGCCAAGATGCGGTGGTCTACTTTACGCGTGTCCGCTGTTGATCATCACAGCCAACTAATTTCTGTTTGAAAACCCAATTTTAGTCAAGTCTATGTCTCAAGCACACGCAGTTCTCATTTAAGACAGATATCACCACCAACCCGTCATACAGACGGGGCCACGATTGTGTATACGGTAAACGTACATAAGTTATAATTATAAATCATTTTTAATGCAATGAAAAGGGAGGCTCAGATAAGGCACACAGAAGGAAAAAGTGGACACTCCCGCCATGGCTGCAGCCATAATAGGCTGCCCTGCCAAGATATGCGTGGTCTCAAATTTCCCGCCCTCAATCCGATCGCCAACCCATCAAACAATGGGGGCAACGTTTTTAATACTCATCTCTCTATCAAAATGATCATGAGTTGGGGCTAACGATCAGCGGCCTAAATCGACCGTCGCCAACCCATCAAACGTTGGGGGCAACGATCGGCGCCGAAAAACCTTGCAACCCCAAAAGAATCGAGATCCAATATGTCAGAGAGATCATTTTGTGTGTAATGAGTGAGAGAGATCTGATAACTGTTCTACCCTACAAATAATAGTAAAGCATAACAATATTCACCAGCTTAATAAGAAATACCAGAATGGCGAAAACAAAGATGCACACTAAAATAGCATCTCCCTCATCCCATCTCCAAGATCGAAAGAATACTCCAAAATATTGGACATCAATCAAAACCCCAATATTTAGGACATCAATCGTTACAATCGAGTCTCGTCGGTCATTCTGCAAAAAAATATCAACAAAAAGAAATAAATTATACTAATATTAAACGAAGGCACATCAAAAAAATTATACTAATGAGATGGATAAACCAAAAAAATAAATTATACTAATGAGATGGATAAACCAAAAAAATTCATCTTATTTGAGATGGATTGGGGTTTTCGTGCATTTTGTGTGTGTGGTTTACGTGCATTTTGTCACCTCTACCACTTAATCATAAACCGGAACTGCACCCTACTTCCCTATCGGCATATATTACTAATGTAGAGTCACATAACATATGCACAAAAAGATGTATATTCAAGCGCATCTAATCATATTTACCTGGGTATCCATTCAGATTTTCATCTGGAACTGCAACCTACTTCCTATCTTCTTCTGCAGCTTCAAACCAGTCCGAAAATTCATCCAGATGTGTTTCATCTCCAACATCAGTTGCCGTCTTGCTGCCTGATATTTAAGCCTGCAAGATATTGAAGGACCGTGAAACTTTCACAATCTAAACATCATACACCATATCCAGAAATCACAACTTTTATAAGTTATTAATGTACGACCGATGGACACGTTGTACCTTAGCGATGTCACACGACTCTATCTCAGATTGCATTGGACACTATTTCTTAAAATCTACGCATGTCTGTTTAAAAAATAAGGAAAAAAATTATTTTAAAGGTGGGTGCAAAAATAATACTCATTTTGACCCATTGCCCGACCGCTCATAACTAACGCTTACCAGGTGAGGAAGATGGGTACATCTTTGTTCCCATTCCAAGCCTGCAACCTGTTTACTTGCCAATAGTTTCAGCACTATCGTATATAAACGCTCAGGTCTAGAATGGAAGGCGTACCGAGAACCCGCCATGGCTGCAACCAAATGGTCGCCCTGCCAAGATACGGGCTCTGGTAAGGCACGCTGACGACGTATCGATAACCTGCCAAGCCATATGGTCGCCCTGCCAAGATAACGACGTATCGAAACCCGCTAACCAGCATGTAGTAACAATAATATATGAAATAGTTTTTTCCGTTATAGGCTCAGACATGGCACCTTTTAGGGAAAACCGGATAGGCACGTCATGGCTGCAACCTCGCCAGGTTGCCCCGCCAAGATGCGCGTAATCTCAAATTTAACCGCGCCGTTAAAGCTCATCATAGCCAAGCTATCGCATATTCCAAGGATACATGCTCATATTGCAGCACATCGTATGTCATAATCCGACACACGAATGTAAATATAGTTTTATAATATGCATTGGTTGTCAAGATTCTCCTCTGCTGTAAGGTTTATTATATAACGTGTCGAATTTGTGTGTATCATTTTCTAGGCGACACATTATGAATTTAATATCCCATCAATCTCTCTCGCTAGCATAAAAAAACTATTAAGCAGCATGCGACAATACCAATATATGAATATCTAGCACCGTCCAAGGAAAAGAGGACACGCACGTCATGGCTGCAACCTCGAGAGGTTGCCCCGCCAACATACGGCGGATCTCAGTTTTAACCTGAGCCATTCAAGGTCAATAGCCAACCAAAGACTTGGGCTACCAAGGAACGGGTCTAATAACATTGGCATAATTTTAAGGACTAACAATTGCTCAAACCGAGGAATACCAACAGGAGAATCATGAAAACCGATAAAAAACTTACTTGATCATCAAAATCACTTGTTTATCAACAATTCACTTGATCATGACAATCAAAATATTATTTATGGCCATATATAACGGGCCTATCATCGCCTGCCATCAACAGCGGCAACGAAAGACGACTGTCACAATCGTCGCCTGCCATCAATAACGGCAACGAACCTTCCGTTAAATGAATATACCTGGGCCAACAACCAAATACAAACCATTGTACAAATAATAGTAAAGCAAAACAATATTCACCATGTTAATAAAAAATACCAGAACGACGAAAACCAAGATGCACTAAAATAGCATCTCCCTCATCCCATCTCCAATATCGAAAGAACAATCAAGAACAACCCGACCGAAATAAAATCTTATAAGCATCGCATCTCTAAGATCAAAAGAAAACCCCAATATTTAGGACATCAATCGTTACAATTGAGTGTCATCACGGAAAATTAGCACAAACTTCAACCATAATACTTACTAATCAAGAAGTAAAGAAATCATCAAAGCATGAAACCCCTAAAAAATTAGGGTTTCTAGCAAACCCAAGAATCAAAGATTTTAAACAATGAACATAAAGAACATCATTCAAGCATATAAAAATTTATATAGATCAAAACAAATAAAACCCATATGGATCAAAACTGATCAGAACTGATCAAAATCAGATCGGTTAAAGTAGGAAATCAACATCATTCAAGCATATAAAAATTTATATAGATCAAAACAAATAAAACCCATATGGATCAAAACTGATCAGAACTGATCAAAATCAGATCGGTTAAAGTAGGAAATCTAAGGAACAGAAAATTACCAGCAGCTTATTAGTGTTTTCAATAGCGAGACAAAAGTAATATGGAAGAAACCATTGATTATTGTTCATATATACATCACAACTAACATCAGGGTACTGTGGTTGACACATGCCATCTTCTAAAACTGGATCCGAACAAATCTCCACCCATCATCACCATCCGATCAGCACCACCAGCCACGAAATGGCGGCAATGAAGAGACGGGGCAACAAAAGATGTTTTGATCCGTATTTAACAATGAATAGATAAAAACAATGAATAGATTTGGTTTTGGTGGTGTTGAAGGTATGGGCAGGCACCATTTTGAACGGCTCCCATTGAGTTTGGGGTGTTGAAGGTATGGGCAGGCACCATTTTGAACGGCTCCCATTGAGTTTGTCTCACAAATGGTATTATTTTATTATATCAATTTTGGGTTCTGCCTAATGTATAAAGGGGGTAATTTATCACCTGCATGTTAGCTTTAGTACACAAATGTACAACCTTTCCCTCGCTATATATCTCATGTTTGTAAGCTGTGTTTTCCCTTCATATATTGTCATGTCAACTAGCTAGCTTTCATATCCTGAAATAATATAATATATAGTGAATGGACTTTTTATTCAACAAGTCAATATTTAACATATGTGAACTTTGTCTGTAACATTACATTACTAACCAGTTATGGTCGGTTAGTAACCGGTTAAGGTGTGAAAACTGGTTATAACCGGTTTTTTTGGGAGCATATAGCCATATGAAAAATATCATATGGCTGTATGGTTTTGGAAACCTACGAGAAATCAAACTTGCTTTTCTACTCAAATAACTTTCTTTTTAGCTAAGAGGTCGCTTAGTGGTAAATGTACGTTTCCAGGGAAGAACCAAGTTTAAACCTCACGAGTAGAAACTCCGGTATCACCCATATATTAGTACCAGTGTTAGAGGTTTCCTTTCCAACTTCTCATATCCACGTCCATATGCCTTATAGGGTTGTCGTATGAGAGAGGTCTTGTAAACTTATATTCTGTTTTTTCATATTATAATATTCAATGTTTGGCTTTAAAAAAAATTCCGCGTGAGACTTTGCAATAAAATGGACACTCTCCTGAACAAACCGCTTGGTTTAATTGAACATTGTCTTCTTCATACTTGTTTTGGACCGGAGGTTAGAGCGTGTAAGTGGGTCATGAGCATATGCAAATGGTAAAAAACACAAAAGTTTTTTACATTGGTTAAATTAAATGCAAAACATATTTATGGGCAAGACTTTTACAAAAGACTTTGTTTGTTAAGTCTTTGTAAAAACACTTTCAAAAAGCCTTTGTTACAATGTCAAAGAAACATCTCCAATGGCTTTTTAGAATAGTGAAAAGTCTTTGATGGCTTTTGCATAGTGAAAAGTCTTTCATTTGACTATATAAAATTTATGAAATCTGTTAAAGAAACTAAGATTTTATGAATAGCTATCAATGGCCTAGTTTTATTAGTTCCAATATAATGTTGCGAGATGCACCCATCTGTGGACTACTATTTCTATTGCGAGTTGACACATTAATCTCCACGTAACTAGATATATCTTGAATGACGACTATTTACTAACCAAAATTCAATTTTCTTATTATGCCGCGTAGTCCGCCAGAAGGAAGTGGTTGTATTTCATTTACAAGAGTTGACAAAGAATGCATAGAAGGAAAATGGCCGTATTTCATCAATAAGAGCTGACCAAGTATGCATACAAGGAAAACTCATGCATGGTCCTTCTGCTTATGTGCTTATCAGTACAATACATACTTATTTGAAAGCTGTTTGAGTTCAAAGTTTAAACTAAGGGGGTGCTTGGCATTTCTTATATGCTTATTTATAAGCAAAAGGATTTTCAAATAAACAAATTTACATGTGATCAGTGAAATGCCATCTTTTTTTACATACTAACTTTTAAGTGTGAATGAACTATTGTTATAATGTATCAACTCAAATTCAATAGCTAGTTACCACAACCAAATAGACCCATAGGCTGCAACACTTACGGTGTTTGGATGTTGCTGTCAAGGGGTGTTTTGGTTGTTGTAAGATTGTTTAGATGCTGCTGTATGAGGGTGTTTGCCAGGGGCGGACCTATTCATAAGAGTCGGGGTGGCGGCGCCCCCCATAGCTAGACGAAAAGGATAGATTATAGTGTAGTTTTTTTTTTTAATTTTGAGTGTTTTTTTAACATGCCCCACACTAGAATCTCAAAATGCCCCCCATTTAGACATTAAACTCCAATATTTAACACTCTAAAACTTAGAAAATCTTCAATTTCTAAGTTACAATACTCGATTTTTTATTCGGATTTTAGTTTTTTCGCTTTTCTATTGTAAATAAAAAAGTTTTTCCCCCCACAATTCACTTTCCTGCGTCCGCCACTGGTGTTTGTTGTTGTCAAAGCTGTTGGAAGGCTGCTGCAAAGAGGTGTTTGATTAGGTTGTAAAATGAGTGTTTTGGTTGCTGTTAAAGGGTGTTTGTAAGATGTGGTTCCAGGTTACTTATAATTTCTGGTTCTACCACTGTGCGTCGAGTAGACCAAAAACCGCTGCAAGAATATCCTAAATAAACTATCCCGGTTACTTATAATTTCACTTCAGTTACATACATCCAAATAAATTTGGCACCTAAATAAACTATTCCAACTTTTTGGATGGCAAACCAAGTTTAACGTACGTGAAAGTTTTGAACGTTTTGATAGTACTTTAGTGACATTCAATTTCAAAGAGAATCATATAGCAAACAAATCAAACAAGTACAAAAGCCCGTCTAGCTCAGTTGGTAGAGCGCAAGGCTCTTAACCTTGTGGTCGTGGGTTCGAGCCCCACGGTGGGCGTCTTTTTATTTTATTTTTGTATGTGTTGCGAATGATCTTAGATGGGCTTTAGTCTCTGCTTTCAAAAAATAGATGGGCTGTACTTTGATCTAAACTCAAGCTCAATCCAAACATTTGAATTTTATTTATTTTTTAGTTTATCTTGTTTTTTACTCGACAATTATGTTTTCGGATAGCTCGGAGTAGCAAAGGTGTAGTTTTGACTTTTGACAAGACCTTAAATTAATATGCATTCACAAATTTAGATGTATATTGCCTTCTTTAGCATACTATTTTAGTAACCTCTTTAAGTGCATCACGACTCCGGTAGAGGTTACCGCTTACTAGTGTGACAATGATAAAGATTATCATTTGATCAACAATATGTTTAGGGACGAAGCTAAGAGGACCCAGGATCAACATAGATTTTTGTAGAACTGTTTTAAATTTGTTAATAAACTTTGACTTTTGTTAAATGCACATAGTCTTTACATATTGTTTAGTCCTTAGATAAACATTTCACTTGTGAGCGACACTTGTTGGATGGAAATCCAAAAACAAACACTTGAAATACTAGTGTCATGTAAGTAGCTCATTCGGCCCGTCTTGAAACACGGACCAAGGAGTCTGACATGTGTGCGAGTCAACGGGTGAGTAAACCCGCGAGGCGCAAGGAAACTGATTGGCGAGATCCCTTTTGCGGGGTGCACCGCCGACCGACCTTGATCTTCTGTGAAGGGTTCGAGTGTGAGCGTTTCGACATATATAAATTATATACTTGTATTGAGACGCTTCATTTTTCTAAACAAAGAAAGATAATTGTCTTTTTACACTAAAATATTTTTTTCTTGATCTTCTAATAAGATTTAATTACTAAAACCTTTTTTTTTTTTTTTGAACATTACTACAACCTATTAAGAAGTCTGAATTAAGTTGTATATGGAGGATGACCAACAAGTAAGTGTTTAGGAGACTCCTGGGTTGATGTGATAAACCCACAAAATCAAAACAAATTTGGCCACTTGGAATAAGGTTGGATCTGTAATAAGCAGCAAATATCAGGGCTACAATTGCATGCCCCGCACACGTGTTTCCCACACTCTACACCAACTCTTTATTACTTTCATTGTTGTTTTTATTAGGTGCTTCAACAGTCACCACCCCATTACAATTTTGTATGTTTTTACTTTCAAATTTTGAACCCACCAGATCTCTTGACCTTTTTTATTTTTTAACTCACTATTATTTGTTTACATAAATTAGCTTATGACACGACTTGATCAAACTATCTCTTGTTTTGTTGCTACATATGTAACTATTTTTTACCGAGTTATGCATGAGCTATGGCTAAAGAAGTATCAAGATATATAGAGAGAAATAATTAAAGCTCAAACTATTCAATGTCATGTATAGTCCACTAGAAAGAACAACATAAACTAGAATGAAGATCGAAACAAAGACACGGAACGACGCCTAATTAAAGGACTAAACCTAGCATTCATCAATGTGAGACAGGACTAAACCTAGCAGCATACATCAATGTGAGACGGGGCAAGAGAGGGAAGTTGTTGTGGAGGAAGAAGAAGAGGGTGAAGTGATAAACGCGTCCACTTTCTCCAACTCATTCTCGTATGAGAATGCCGCGTCAAAAAACCCGTCAATGTTGTCCTCGAAGCCATTATCATCAAACAAGTCAAGTACTTCGCCTGATTTATCAAAAGGAATATGAGGTACCGGAAGGAGATTATAACTTGAATCCAAGCACAAGCTCCACGGGTTTTCTTCCTCAGCCGAATGTGTGAAATCCAAGTTATGAATCTCGGCTAGCGAATCTTCTAGTTCTTCCAATGTTGTTTCATGTTGTTGTTCTTGTAATAGTAGTTGCTCTTGTTGTTCTTGTTGTGCCTGACAATTTGTGTCATGCTGAACATCTTCGACTTGCTCGTTTTTTGGTGAAGCTACAGTTTCAGTGTCCTCGGGAATAGACTGGGCTTCTGGTATAACGTTCTTTAATCTATCAGCGTAGATGCTGATATCAAAATTGGTCACTGCTTTTGCACCTCGATACTCGATGGCTGCCAAGTCGTATGCTGCAGCCGCTTCCTCTTGAGTGCCTTTAAAAAAAGTAACAATAATTATCTTTTAGTCTATAAAAATTGACAATTGTTACATATTGTAACAATATAATGTTACTTAGAACAAAAGTAAAAACATCCTAATAAAAATATACGCCATGATTATAAGAATAAACCAGTATAGGAATAATGTTAGATTAGATTAGTGTAGTTAATTGTATATAATGATCTTTTTATACTTCTTGGGAAGAGGGAGGTCATGTGCACTGTTGCAGTATGAAAGAAAATAATCTACATATACTTTGTTATATACTGTATTATCTAAATATTTTATTCTATAAATATACATATTCAATTATTAACTATATATTCAAAGAAGAAAAGCTTAAGATAATGAGTACAAATAAACCAAAAAGACAAAAAATTTATTGTATATGTCATCCTAAATATACTATAATCTATCTTAAGGTATACACTACTCCGTATATGTTAAACTTGACATTATCTTAATTAAAAAGTTAACATCAGCAGAAATCAAACATAAAGTTAAAAGCATTGCATTTTTAAAACAGAATAGGGTCATTATAATTTGATTTGGAGCACGCCTTTTTAGGACTAATTGTATATTCTTTGCGAGATTGGATCTATTTAGGAATTAAAAATCTGTTTAGTACGGCTACTAGGGATCTCCTCAAATTGCAGAGTCAAGATCTCATTTGCATATGTTCCTATCTGTCATTAGGAAAAAAAAAAACCGGTTGAACAGAACACAGTATAACAAGTAAACATAACACTAGGCTATTTGGTAGTGTTTATTCACTTTATTGCTGGCTGCATATAACAAGTATTTATTCTTATATAATTTTAAGTAGTTTTTATATTATATGTTTAATAGTTTTATTATGAAATGTTTATATGATACATTTCGGAAAAGCGACAACATTTTAATTTAGTACATGAGTCAATAAGTGTAAGAAAATGGGATGATCTTTGTCTTCTTTAATTGTGATTTTAATGGATATTATAGTACATGTTTTATGATTTTTTGAACATAGTACAGGTTCACCTTAAAAACACAATCATCAAACCAGATCAAACAAGTCAGCAAAAAAACAAGTCAGCATGTGCCACGTCATAATTACTCATACTGAACACAGAGAGCATTCCCTTTATTAAAATAACCTTTAAAGTATGAATAATTACAGTTTGCCCCATTCAGTTACTTATCTTTATCAGAATAAATAAAGTCTGTATTGGAGTATAAGAATACAGGACCAACAGAGGTTACCAAAATTTATAAAAAAGTTTTGAAGGAGCGTTTACTGTTTCGCTTGGATTTGTAGTTAGTGATATATGTTAAATACATCCATTATATCATTTCATGAAATTACATATACCGAACTTTCAATAATGGTTTACGGATCGACTCTTTTGTTTTATTAAATCATTTTAGGCCTATACAAAATCTACGTTTCATGCCGATTAACTTAATATGAAGGCATAGTAGTATGAAGTATTATATTTCACGTTAGCTATTGAAAAGAAAATACAACAACTTAGTAGTTGTCTCATCTGTTTTGATAGGCGTTGTGCTAGGCGAGCACACTAACTTTGAAAGTATGCATTCAAAAGTACACGTTTGTGTTCTTAAAAGGAAATTCTTAGCTGATGTTGATATAATTCCACATGTTTAAAAAAATATCTAATAGCATAAACTATAAAGCAACTAATGGTTCCAATATAATTCTAGTTGTATTTTATTTTATTGCTTTAGTGCCCATAGTGTCTTAGTCTGAAGTTAACAAGTCAAATGTAATTAGAACTACTATATTATAAGATAATCTCGCCACATAATTCTACTTGGTGCAAATTACTGTGAGAATTATATTCTAGTCAGGAGAATGCAATGAGTAATCATGTCTATAGGTGGTTATAATTCACAACTCTTTTGGACACTTATATTTATCAGTTTGCAACCCTTGTTTGGACAGTGATCCAAAAAGTTATACGACTGTTTGTTGAGAGATGAAGTGCGTGAGATGAGTATGAACAGAATGTAATGAAGTGCGAGAGAGGGTACATACTGTAAGTTCCCAAGTATAGGTATTTGTTTCCAAGAACTCGTCCTATTCGTGCCTCCCATCTTCCGTTGTGATGGTGCCTATATGAAACAGACATGGTACACTTGTTACGAGATCAGTTGGAAATTTTAATGCATATTAAACTTTAAGTCCAAAACGGCCAACTCTTCAAACCAAAAAGAAGGGTGCATTGAAACAGTTCAATTCAAGTCACTATCATGCCTATGTAGTAAAATACTTTTGACTAATTCATTATCTCACACACACATTATACTGAGCATCAATCTGGTCGGATAGCCAAGAGTGAAGTAAAGCAAAAGTCGATGTCAAGAGTATATTGCTCACATTAACTTAAGGATAAAGATGGTTTGGATAATAGAGCAAGCATTATATAGAAAGAAAGTATATTCCAAAATCAACTTCACATGTAAGAACACACATTTGGACCAACATATTCACATGTAACATACAAAAAATATGACTCCCATAAGTCACTCAACATGTTTTCTTTGCTTCTCCAATCTAATTGGCGATGAATTAGAAATAACTATTGACTACGAAATTCACGTCCCAAAGCGAATAACAATCTCGATTTGATAAAGGTCGTGCCAATAGGAATTTCATAATGGATATTACTTTGACACTTTCTAAGAGATTAAAAAAGGTATTTGAACTTGAGAAATAAATATAAGTAACCTTTATACATAATTTTATATTTGAAAAAACACAATACTTATCAAAAGGCTAATGATTTGCACACTCCACATATTTATTTGCACACTCAAAATGTTTGTTGTATTGTCATTTATCCCCTTACATTACTTAGTGGAGTGTGCACATACCAAGGATATAAATGGCATAACACACACATTTGGAGTGTGTAAATAAATATTTGGAATGTGCAAATCAACACCCTTATCAAAATTTGGATATAAATGTTATATTATGCAAGTTCAAGTTTACCTTGCTACTCCTCTGTATTTTGAAACACCCCTCGAGAATCCACTACTTCTGCGCCTTAACGAAGCTAAATACTCATCCTTGGACAATTTTTCCATTTCTTCAATATCCTTTTTGTAGGTATCTATCTGCAATATATACAAAAATGATAACTATATACAGATTCAAAAAGAGAGTATTGTATAATTTAGGATTGCTATCATTTTAGATTAATAATCTGACCTTGTTATGAATTATGGTGTAGAAGGTCCATTTTTATGGTTGTATTTTTTACCCAAAAAAAGTCAAATATGAAACCTTTTTTACAAATACCTCGAAATTGAGTGTGGTGTCGGGACCCCAGTACTTGAGAGCAGCAAGGTCATAGGTGCGAGCAGCAGCCTCTTCGCTATCATATGCCCCTACATGAAAACAACATTCAAATATTATTTACAGTGCCCCCCAAACCCAGCATTAAGTTTGTTTCTGCTAGCTCAAAATGATCATGCTGTTATTACTATATGGAGTTGCACCTGTACCTTAACATGGAACCATCAAAAGTAACCGCACAAAACATTTAAAATAAGTATATAACGTATATATTTAAAAGTATCCTTGGTTACTTATCTGATATGTAAGATTCATAATATTTGTTTCGTAAAGACAAATTATGAAAAATTAGTCGAGAAAATTAAGCTTATTTTAATGGAAAAATACTAATTTCCAGAATTTGAATGAAATGATCGACTTAGTCTTATTTATTTGGACGGCACAAAAAGAAAATGTTGTATTGTCCTTTGTACTTCGTCTAGAAATTTGTTGATCATGGCATAATGCCTAGCCTATTCAAATTTATTTATGAAGCAATGTCAAGCAAAGAAAACTAACTCTTTGGACGAGTCTAACGACAAATTCACAAAATGGTAGATCACTGTTCACTAGATCATCATAGTGGAAAAAAATTCGTCATAACAGAAATCATAATCTAAACTTGTTTATTTGTAATATACCAATACGACCAAATAACACTAGTGTAAGGCATCTACATCACTATAGTATGTGAAAAAGGTAATGAGAAAAAAAATACACATAATGAGAGAGAAGACTTACCCAAATAAACTATAAAGGCAGAACCATAGTGGAAAATCAGGAGAAGGGATCACACCAAACCAGAACAACCAAAAGAACAGAGTCAGAACAAAATTACTAAAGTAATAGATTTACTTAAATTATCAGGATATTTAGATTGCAGATCTCTGTCACTTAATTTAATTAATAACTTAATTAAAAATTATATAAATTCAAAAATCAAAAACAGAGAGAGATAGTAGTACTAACTTTGTTTTCCTTTCTTGTTTTGGATGCTATTCCATGTACCCTTGTCCCACAAATGGGCTTCAAATCGTCCGGTCCATCTATGCCTGTTAAACATCGAGCATAAAACATTTTGGTAAATTAATTCAATATTTCAATATATCAATATACATGCATGCAACTTACATTTTATATAACAATATAGATTTCATGCATGTACCACATAATCTATAGACCATACTAAAAGTAAGCCTTTCGGGGCTAAAAGATTAAGATTTTAAATTAAACCGATTTTATATAAATTTAAACAAACTAGCCCAATAAATTAGTGATCAGATTGATCATTGACTCAGAATTGTTATTATGTTTTTCAGCAGTCAAACTTTAATTTAGGAAATTTACACAAATAGGTGATTTGGATGTTGAAAAATTAAAATTTCCAAAAAAAATAAAGTTATTACTACAAATTTATGAATATTCAAACGCATGTAACAAGAACTAATCATCCTGTGTTTTATACCCAAAACCCCAGTTTCAAAAATTAGCCAAAAAATATTGTCCGATTAATCATAAATATACCAATGCATGTAACTCATGATCCATCACCCCCTGCTACACTCAACCAATTTTCTAAATTCAGTAAAAAACAAAAAAGAACAAAACTTTTGACAAATTTCAATAAATGGGTATCATAAATGTAATTTCAATAAAAATTGAATCTTTCACAAAAACATATTTGTATTTATCTATGAATATTTTAGTGCATGTGACCCACAAAATCCCCTATTCCACACCTAGCATTCAATTTTTAAAAACTAGCAAAAAAGTCTAAAATCAGTTACGATGTTTATAATATATTAAAAAAAACATTTTACATATTTTACAAAATGGGTAAAATACTAAACTTATTTAAGAAAATTACAAGAAAAAATTAATAAACCATGAATATCCCAATGCATGTTACCAGAAACATAACTCCCCTGTTCTCCAGCAAAAACCAATTTCATAAATTAAAAAAAAAACTTTATATAAATTTAATTACCTTTTAAAATCACAATACTAATAATCAATTATTATTAAAAAAATTGTATCCTTCAATTAAAAATAAATATTCCAATGCATGTAAGCATAAACCCCAATTTCAAAAATCAGCAAAACTTTTTACAAATTGAATCAATTGGGTCTGTTTTAAGATCACAGCATCCAACAAATTCCAAATACTATATAATAAAACCATGTAATTATATATTCCAATGCATGTTAACCATTTTGACCCAAATCCATCTTTTTAGCATAAAAATAAAACTTTATAAAAATCTAACCAAAAGGGTATCATGAAAAAGCACTAATCTGAATAAAAAAAGTGAAAATGATCATACCTGGTGACACCTCTGTAAATAGAGCTTCTTCTAGCAGTTTCAGCATTTTGATTATTGTTAGCTTTGTTCTTAGTATTGGGTCTTTTGGGTTTTTTAGCTTTTGGTAATTGAAGTTCATTAATGCATGAGGATGAAGAAGAACATGAAGAGGAATAAGTTGGTGACAATCTTCTTTTTTTCATTTTTTCTCTCACTGGATTTTTTTTTGTTTTGTTTTTAGAGAGAGAGAGAAAAAAGGAAGGGGTTTTTCAAGAATCAAGAAAATGGGTTGTGGGGGGTGGTAGATATATATGGGTGGGTTTGGCTAGAATCATCCTACAAAGTTGCTTACCAAAAAGTAATGTACAAATATTTAGACTAGAAAATAAAAATATTGATTGAGACTAATTTTTGGAAAGTTAAATTTTTCTTCTATGTAGGTGTATATTTTAGCTTAGTAGATACATAAGTTAAAAATGAGTTGGTTGATTGGATGTTATGTTTATTGTTTTGGCTAAATTTTAGGCTAGTGGTACAATAAGTACTTTATATAATTATATTAACACGTTTTTTCCATAATATTTGAGAGATGTTGATTGCGAGTTGTGACTAATCAGGGTCATTTATATGTTAAGCTTAGAGGGAACGGTACGATAGCGTGTACGGTGGAGTCAAAGAGTTTGGCATGAGGATGTGTTTGGCGCACTGTACCAGATGTCGTGCAAAAGAGACAGCACACGCTAAAGGGAATTTAGCTTCTTTTTTTATTTATTTTTTTGGGTAAGTGTAGGGCCTATGACATCACTTTTTTGCCGCCCATGGCACGACAATTTGTAGTGCTAACGGGCTTGCAAATGTGGTGCCAAAAGTTTGTGATGCCAAAATCCATTTTACTGACGTGGATACAATTTTTCCTTTTAGCGCGAGGCTATGGCACCACTATACCGGTGTTCTTAGAGAGCAATTGTCAGAAGTTCAGTTGGCCATCTTCTGATATATCTATCAACTTCGTTATTCTACTATCTTAGCAAAAATATGAAGACCTTTAGATAACTTTAGAAGTCCACAACTGAAAAACAAAAGCCACCAATTAAGAACCACTCACCCAACCATGTTGCAGCTAAAACTTGATGTAGAGCAGTGAAGCGATATAGGTTATTCAGAACAGTGGATGGATCAGACCCCCTCTTAAGCTGAAAAGCTCAAATGAAGAACATTAAGTTCGTAAAATTTCAAAGACCCTTTGCACCGAGGATTAGTGCCAAAAATCAGATAGATACCTCAATGACTATCTGCATTCCAGACCGGTCACTCTCTTCGCGGATATCGCTTATGCCTTCCAAAGACTTGATATAGGAAATAAAGGTTTTACTCAGGTCATAATGGAATATCAACTTATAGGAAGGGCCTGCGTAACAAAAATGATCCGTACCTTGCTCTGAATTAGCTCAGCAATTTTCATAACAAGAGAGGACTTATTGGTCTGATAAGGAATCTGTTCCATATATAAATTACAGTGTTAATTTACAAAGAGACATGAATTTCCTTCATGTAGAATGTTATGAAGTCACAGAAAGACCCTTTTTAACTATAATTGCAGAACTCTTTAATTTGGAATTAGATACTTCAATTTCTGTCTTTCCTCTGACTATAACACGCCCTTTTCCAGTTCGGTAAGCATCCAAAATGCTGAATCAGTAAAAATAAGTTAATTGTTCAGCTTAAAAAACAGAATCCAGATTGTTGGTTAGATAATAAATCATTAATCATGAAACACGAAACTTCTTGATCAGAAATATTTTTAAAAAACAGGACGATATACCCAAGATTTCCCATTATGATTCCTCCTAGAGGTGGCAAATCTTGCCTATTTTAATACATGTGGGCACTTTTTGCCCATTTTCAAAAAAGGATGGGACACTTTTTGCCCATTCTTTATAATGAATGGGCTAAACGGGCGCATATGTAAGAAACCAAAAGGGCTTAACGGGCGCACTTGTAAAATACAAATTAGTATACTCGACGAATATTTTTTATTAAATCTTTTTATTCCGGCTTTCAAACAAGTATTTTATTTTTTATTTGTAGGTTTTCATATGTTTTTTTCCTTTTTTAGCTTGCGCCCGTTTAGCCCGCCCGTTTGCCCGTGCCCGTTTAGCCCGCGCCCGTTTAGCCCGCCGCCCGTTTAGCCCGTTGCCCGTTTAGCCCGCCGCCCGTGCCCGCCCGCCCGCCCATTTTGCCACCTCTAATTCCTCCTGTCAGAAAGTCAGGTCCAGGCATGTATTCCAGCAATTCTTGAAGCTGTTACACAAGTCAAAAAATAGCTAAGGAATTACTACTTTTCAACGCATAACTTCTTTAGAGAGAATTCACTAGAGCTCATATAGCAATTAGTTCAGCTTATTAAACTTCCAAAAAAAGGTCACAGTAGAATAGCAGATGTACGCGAGAGAAATGGTTGAAATTTGACAGCAAAATAGAAAGATCAACAAAGATATGTAATTTGATATCAGAAGACAGAAGAAATACCAAGGCATCTGGATTATGAAGTAACACAGAGAGAGCTTCAACCAACTCCCCAAGATTATGTGGAGGAATATTAGTTGCCATCCCGACCTACAGAAAAAAATCTTAAATCATTAGAAACAACAGCAACAATGCCCAATCCCCGTCGGAGCTAGGTATGAGGGGAGGGAGATGTGGACAGTCACACCCCTACCCGAGCGTAAAGCAATAGAAACAGATAAGGTAAAAAGTACCACAATCCCTGAGGAACCATTCAATAATAAGTTTGGGATCCGAGCAGGAAGCAATGATGGTTCTTTACAAGAACAATCAAACTTTGGAACAAAATCTACCTGCCAAAATAATGAACTTGAGGCATAAGAATACTGCACAAGTAAATACGATTAGAAGATTAAGTGATGTGTACCATATCCATGTCCAGGTCTGATAGAAGCATTAATTCAGTAAGTGCCTGAACAAATGAGCTTCAAGAAGTAAGTACTTGTAGTCCTCTGATAGCCGTATAATGAGTTAACGTAAAAGAAAATAAACAGCAGATGCATAAAACAAATGTATTAAAGTAAAAGAATGAAGCTCAAAGAGTAGTCACATTTCACGGTATGTGAGATGCTGATTAGAAGGAGGTATCTGAGCTTCTAATCTTTAAATCAGATAGCTAAAACTGAAATAGGTATAAGATGAAGAAATAGGATAAATGAAATCCAATATCGCGTTGCCGCAGGATTATCAGTTTATCACCGCCCAGTGAGCCGAAATTACCATTACCACTTACAAGTGGACAACGCAGCGAAAAATCCTGAAAAAGGTATGTCATTGATAAGGTAAAAAAATAACATAAATATCAGTTACTAAAGACTACAATGTTCTAAACCATATATCCCCAACAGTCATAATGTTTCTTGTGCTGTAGAGACCTTCTATCAAGATTCATGTCATATACATGCGCCATTTGGACCAGCGAATCATAGACAGCATTATCAGAACTCGGATGACAACCACTCTGGCGCATTTCTATGTGGTTTACGTAATGAAAGCCCCAATTCATGCGGTGCGTATCTGCAATCACAATGTAAAAAGTAACTATCCGGTTACACCATTCACTGAATCTACAATTCTAGCAACACTCCCAGTACACTCACTGAATCATAACCCCAAAAGAGAGACCAAATAACAAATGCAATCACCACAACTCCTAGTATAATGGTCTTCCATCTCAACATGTATAAAACCCATTCATTAGAAATCAATCAAATACAAATAACTGATAGACATCTAACTAAATCCTGTGAAGATTACCTATGTAACCGAAAAGGGTCCAACACTCCATTTTATACTAAACTAGACGAACAGATAACAGGTTCGCTAAAATCTACAACCGCGAAATGTTAAAAACAAAACTAAGTGAAATGTATATCTCACAACTGACTATATCTACCACTAATAGACACACTCTCTACAAAAGTGAAGTTTAACTTGCCACAGGCAAAAAAGCAAAGCAATTGCCACAAGTACAACCACTGCCCGCATAAAAGTCTGATTGGTAAAGGATGCATAATCAGAAACCAATCAAATACAAATCATGGTAAGACGTTTAACGAATACCCTGTACAGACTAACATCGTAACCAAAAAGGCTTCTAATATCCCCTTGGTAAGCTAAAAAACAGATACCAACCTAGCTACATTTCGCTAAAGACACTTTAACGCAAAAGAGCTACATTTAGTATACAATCTACTTAACCAAACAAATTCGGAGTAAACAACCTAAATTTTACAAATAATTTCCTCGTCCAAAATTCTTACAACATTTATCATTTACACCAACAAGAAGGATTGGATCAGTTGGAAAAACTCCTCTCCATTGAAGACAGATGCGAGGGTTCGATCCTCACTCCCTACAAAAAGGCGAGGGTTCGATCCTCACTCCCTACAAAAAGGCCGGAGGTCCTCTGGAAGACCTGCGGGTAGGGTGAGTTTTTTTTTGAATTTATCAGTTACACCGGCCCTTCCAAAGGTTAAACAAGTCTAAAACCACCACAAAAATGGTTACAAAAAGTGTAGGCATGTAATTATCTCCCCAAACAAACCGTCATTTCAGGTGTTTGTTTAAGCTTATGAAACATAAGCCGAAATGGGCTTATGTTTCATAAGCCCCAATTTTGTGGCATTTTTTTTAGGCTTATGGGCTTATATAAGTTGATACTTGATTATGATATGATAAACTTATATAAGTCATCAAGTCTCAAGATAAGCCACAAAAATTGAGGCTTATGATATATAAAAGCCGAAATTCGGCTTATTCTCAGCTAATATTTCATAAGTCCTAATTTTGTGGCTTATTTAGAGACTTATGGGCTTATATTCGTTAATTATATCATAATAAACGTATATAAGCCCATAAGTCTAAAAATAAGCCACAAAACTGTGGCTTATGAAACATAAGCCCATTTTGGCTTATGTCTCATAAGCTTAAACAAACACCAGTAAACTAGTAGAACACATAACAAGTCAACAACATTTGGTTCCAAATCATTGTACACGATAACTAAGTAACAACTACATTCATCGACTTCCTAATACGAATTCCCAAACCTAAACAATTCTACAATGGAACCAACTGTGCGCACAGATGGCCACCAAGATATCCTTGGAGAGGTATCTTTGGAGAGATCTCGGGTTCGAGCCTCACCATGTACCTTCAGGGCGGAATTAAAATAGAAGCGGGAGTGGGGTTTAAGGTTCGATGCTTGCATACCGCCCAATTGGATGTCACTGCGAGCTCTAATCAGTAACTACTAAATTAGGCCGCCTAATTACAATAAGAAACCCGAAATCGCAAAAACTCACAAAATACGCCTATGCACAGGCTTCAGACCTTCTCTGACTGACATCCCAGCAAAATTAACGTCACATACGACATATAAGCTTCTGTCGCCTCCTTCCGTCATAAACCCACCATTTCCGTCACCGCTGACGTCATCATCTGAAGAAATGGAAGGTTGTAGTGAGTGACATTGATGATGAAGAAGGGTTCATGCCATTAATGGAGTGTTTGGGTTATCGTTTAAACCCTCCTAAAAGTAGGGTTCTTTTCCCGCCAACAAGATTTTGGGGGTGTTATATATAAAAACTAGACGAGTACTCGCGCATAGCGGCGGAATTTGGTTAGTGCAGTATGCGATATTGTGGTAAGCGTTTCGTGTACGTTCAAAATAAAGCATGAAAAGATCAAATTGAAATTATAGAATGTTTTCACATATGACAATTTAATGCTAGATAAAATATTAAATAAAGTGTATCAAAAAGCCTATAAAAACTTTTAGTAAAGTTGAAAGTAAAACATTACATCAGAGTTTATGAGCTAACTAATAATACACGTTACTCGTTACGTAAACCCTACATATTATATTAGTTGGTAAATAATTTGAAAAAAACCGGGTTAATCCGAGTTTACCCGATTTCTCGACCAGGTCGATTTAAAAACCGGGTTTCAAAACATTGAAAAATGGCATCGTTCATAACTTCATATGTTTATTTATTCTCGTTGCACGTCAATAGTTCATCTCCAAATGACTTTAGTGTGTTCACATAATATAGTTTATATATGCATTAAGATGTTTGAATTATAAATGTAGTATAGATTAGTGGGACCCATATTTTTCAACCATTCAACATTTTCAACTTTCAACCAAAGGAATACACCCTTTATAATGTAGTATAAATAAATAAAAAAACAGTTATCTAACTGGCTACTTTTGCAGTTAAAAATGTAAGTATACGAGGCATTGTTTGTTTTTTTACAAATAACCTCTTTTTTTCTAAAACGGGTATAATTTTAATGTTTGTTTTTTCTAACAAAAGTGATAAAAAATCTCTTGTTACATCTTCTTTTCACTTCTTGAACACTCATCTCCCACCAACATTTTTAATATTCGTTTTTCTCTAATATTTTACGTTTTCGTCAGTAACTCTATGTTTTCGTCAGTAAATTTACGTTTTCGTCATAAAATTTACGTTTTCGTCGGTAAATTTACATTTTCGCCAGAAAATTTACCTTTTCGTCAATAAATTTACGTTTTCGCCAGATAATTTACCTTTTCATCACTAAATTTACGTTTTCGTCAGAAAATTTACGTTTTCGTCAGAAAATTTACGTTTTTGTCAGTAATTTTACGTTTTCGTCAGTAATTTTACGTTTTCGTCAGTAAATTTGCGTTTTCGTCAGAAAATTTACGTTTTCGTCATAAAATTTAAGTTTTCGTCAAAAAATTTACGTTTTCGTCCTAAAATTTACGTTTTCGTCAGAAAATTTACGTTTTCATCCTAAAATTTACGTTTTCGTCCTAAAATTTACTTTTTCGTCAGAAAATTTATATTTTCGTCAGTAAATTTACGTTTTCGTCGGTAAATTTACGTTTTTGCCAGAAAATTTACCTTTTCGTCACTAAATTTACGTTTTTGTTAGAAAATTTACGTTTTTATCAGTAAATTTACTTTTCGTCAGAAAATTTACGTTTTCGTCGTGAAATTTACCTTTTCGTCAGAAAATTTACCTGTTAATGCAATAATGCCTAAAAACATTACTTGCATTTTTCGGTCTCGCTTTGTTTTGATTACGACAATATGTAAAAACAAGCATTTACGAAAACAACGAAAAACGAATTCTTGAGTTCAAGTATTTTTCATTTTACCCATTTTCACTTAAGGTATGGATAAACAAGTACTAACCTTAATCAAGTGATCAAGTGATTTAATCTTTTCTTAAAACTCACTTTTTATTAAGTGTGACAAGTTTTTATTAAACTTTCTTTTTAAGAAAATGTTTTATTAAATTAATTATTTGAAAATTTGAAAATGGCATATTCTTATTTGGTTGGGAATATTCTGTCAGGATATTTTTTAAACCAGATATGACCTCCACCACTAAAGGACAAAAAGGGAGCGGAGTCTAGTCCAGCGGTACCTTAGCTCCTAGGCGGTTCCTTATCGATAAGGAACCGCGGGCTAAGATAAGGTACCGCGGGCAGATATAGCCGTTGGCCCTTTGTCCTATAAATAGTGGACCATTCTCAGCTTTTCAATTCACCTCTTTTGCACATCTATTTCCAGATTCAAACACTCTTCTTTAATAACTCAAATCTTTGATCATTTGTTTGATTACTACTTGTTTAAGAAGTGAATCTTGTTCTTCCATCCCTTCCTCTCCAAGTGCAAAGAGAAGAACACTATCCTTGTGAAGTGTTGAGTCCACCACCAAAGATCCATTGAAGATCTAATTTTATACATTTGTAGTTGTGTCATAGTTGTGAAGATCCAAGTAGTTGTGTCTATATGGAAGTTTTGTATGTACTAAGTATAGTTGTGTAGATTAGTCCTAGCTACGATTAGGGCTCGACTTTTAGCTTAGAGTCGGAAATTGGTTAAGCGACGTGTACGATTTTCTCCACCATAAGGAGCTTGTTGTGTAGTGAACTCTCGAGTAAGGAGTACTTGAGGAGTGGAGTAGGGACGAGGAGTGAGCTTCGTTGCCGAACCACTATAAATCCTTGGCGTTCGGTTTGATCTTTCTTTCCCTTTAACTCTTTACATTCTTTATTCTTTGTGCATATATTTTTGTTAGTAGTAGTTTAGTTACATTATCATTGTTCATATTGTGCTTAAGAAGATTTCACATATTTCCTCAAGCCTAAGTTTTTGAAAAAGGTTTTTGAAAACCACATTTTAACAAGTAAATATAAGAAACTATTCAACCCCCCCCCCCCCCTTCTAGTTTCTACAATTGGTATCAGAGCAGGTTGCTCAAGAATTTTTAAAGTATATTGTATTTTAAAACTTGAATCGATCTATGGATTCCAACAAATACCTAGAAGGGCAATCTATGCAAAGACCACCACTTTTTAAAACCGATAGTTTTATTTATTGGAAAAATAGATTTGAAACTTATGTGAAATCAAAAGATTTAGATCTTTGGCATGTTATTACCAATGGTGATTTTTTACCCTTTCAATTTAATGAAGTTTCTAAAACAAAAGAATTGGTCACTTTTGACAAAGCTAATGACGATACTAAAAAGAAACTTTCAAAAAATAATGAGGCTAAAATGGTGATTTATAATGCTTTACCTAAGAAAGAGTATGAAAGGATTTTTATGTGTGAAACCGCTAAAGATATTTGGAACACTCTTTTAGTAACCCACCAAGGTAATAGCCAAGTCAAAGAAAGCAAAATCGATCTTCTTGTCCAACAATATGAACAATTTGTCATCTTAGAAGATGAAACTATTGATATTGCATTTGCTAGGTTTAACACTATTATTACTAGTCTAAAAGCACTTGATTAAGGTTTTTTTAGCAAGAACAATGTTAGGAATTTTCTAAGGGCTTTACATCCAAAGTGGAGAACAAAAGTCACAACGATTGAAGAATCGAAAGATCTCTCAACTTTATCACTCGATGAACTCATAGGCAACTTGAAGGTTCATGAGATGATAATTTTGAAGGACTCGGAATTAGTGAAAACCAAGAGTGAAAGGAAATCTCTTGCACTTAAAGCCAAGAAGGCACAAAGTGACCATGATAGTTCCTCGGAAAGCGATGACGAGGAGTATGCATTGGCGGTGAGAGATTTCAAGAAGTTCTTCAAGAGACGAGGTCAACACGTTAGGCAACCCAACAATGACAAGAAACCATTCTCAAAGAATCGGTTTGCCAAGAACGAAAAAGGTGATAGGAATTGCTTTAGATGTGGTGATCCAAATTACTTCATTGGTGATTGTCCAAAGCCCACTCGCGATAAGAACCACACGGCGTTCGTTAGTGGCGCTTGGAGCGATAGCGGTGAAGATGATGATGACAACCTCAAAGAGGAGAAATGTCTTATGGCTCACACTTCTAAAGAGGTACATTTCGAAACCGGATATTATAGTTATGATAGCTCCACTTTTGATGATATTGAATTTGAAGGCAAATATGATAGTTTACACAAACTTAGTCTCAAATTCATATAAAAGAACAAAACCTTAAAATCAACCAAAACTAAGCTTGAAAATGAGATCAATGAACTTAGGGAGAAATTAGCTAAACTTGAGAAAAATAAAGAGGTTGATTTAGGTTGCTTAAGTTGTGAGAAACTTAGAATAGAAAATAAAGATCTCAAGAGCACCTCCATTAAATTGGAAAAGTTCATGAAAGGTACTAGTGCTCTTGATGATATGTTAAACAAACAAGTTCATTCTAAGGAAAGACTTGGTCTAGGTTTTAACTCAAATGAAGCCTCAACTAGTGAACCTAAACAAGTCAGATTTTCACAAAAATCACCCACTGTACGCGGTCCCAGATTGTATGGGGCGGTTCCTTATCGCTATGGAACCGCCGCCATAGATAAGGTACCGCGGCCAGAGGATGATTTTGGTGAAAATCCTGAACTTTCTAAAAAGTCTAAGTTAGACGAAAAACCAAAGCATCTTATTGTTAATAAAGTAAAATTACCCATACTTGACGACAATGCTATTGATAAGTTCTACAAGCCATTAAGTAAACCTCTCATGGGAAATAGAAGTTTATCAAGACCATCTTCTACTCCACCTAGAATACGGAATGAGTCTAAGCCTAGAAGTAGAATGACAACGCCCAGAAGAGATAATCAAAACAATTCACGATCTAGAAGTAAAACCCCAACACCTAGAAGAAATGATCATAACTCTAAACCTAGATCAAATACACCTAGGAGAAATAATGAACAACAAAATGGTTACATGAATTACTACCCTCCTCCATTTTGTTCTCCATGGAGAACCCCTCCTCATTCATACATCCCAACCAAATGCAAGGGATGTTTGGAACTAACAATTTTGGACCCATGAGATATTAGGGACCAAATGTTTGATCTTGTGTGTTGTTACCTAGATATGCTTGGGAATTTATTTGGAGACCGACGAGTGTATTAAGGATAGTGGATGTTCTAAACACATGACGGGTAATCGAAGTTTGTTCTCGCATTACAAAGCATATGATGGAGGTAACGTCACATTCGCTAGTAGTCTACGTGGTAATATCATTGGCAAAGGTACGGTTTCTCTTGACTCCATGACCATAGAAAATGTTGATCACGTAGATAACTTAGGGTTTAACCTTTTAAGTATAGGTCAAATTTGTGACAATAAGTGTAAGGTCATCTTTTCGAAACATGACAGTGAAATCGTAAAAGATGGAAAAGTCATTGGAAAAGGTGTTAGAAAGCATGGGCTTTATGTCATGAAGGTTAATAAGAAGTCAAAAGACAACATATGTCTTGCGACTATAGATGATATTTCTACTCTTTGGCATAGGATATTAGGTCACGCTAATATGCGTTTAATTCAATCTTTAGTCTCTACGGAGTTGGTAAGACACCTCCCTAAGATTAAGTTTGATAGTCACTTTTGTGATGCTTGCAAAGTTGGAAAGCAAGTTCACTCAAGTCACAAAGCCAAGAATTTGGTTTCGACCTCTCGGTGCTTAGAGCTCCTACATATGGATCTTTTTGGACCTTCCGCCATACGGAGTTATGGAGGTAACCTTTATACCCTAGTTATAGTTGATGACTATTCTATATTCACTTGGACTAGATTTTTGGCATCTAAGAATGAAGCTTTCGATCACTTCGAAATCTTTAGTCGAAGAATTCAAAATCAACTATGATGTTCAATTGTCTCTATTAGGACGGATCATGGTAGGGAATTTGATAATAAAGTGCAATTTGGTGCCTTTTGTGAAGCTCATGGTATTACCCATAACTTCTCGGCTCCTCGCACTCCACAATCAAATGGGGTAGTTGAAAGGAAGAATAGGACTCTCCAAGAGATGAGTAGGACGATGTTAAACGAGCAATCTTTGCCTCAAAAGTTTTGGTGCAATTCTGTGGACACATCGACTTATATTCTCAACCGAATTCTTATTCGACCTTTCCTAGGAAAGACCCCCTATGAGATTCTTAAAGGTAAGAAACCCTCATTGGAATACTTTAGGGTGTTTGGAAGCAAGTGCTTTATCCTCAACACCAATGACTACCTTACCAAGTTTGACCCAAAGTCTTACGAAGGTATCCTTTTAGGTTATTCCCAAACTAGCAAAGCCTACATAGTCCTAAATAGAACCTCGGGGGTTATTGAAGAATCACTCAACGTAACTTTTGATGAAACCCCTCCTTCACCCAAGACACCACCATTGGTTGATGATGACTTGGATAAATTAGAAGTAGTTAAATCCAAAGAGGTTAGAAAAATAGGAGTTGAAGACCTTAGTGTTGAAAAGGAAGTAAACATTAAGGAGTCTAGGGATCATACTCTCAATAATGTCATTGGTGACTTAAATCAAAGGACTCTAAGATCTCAAGTCCAAAACCAAAGAAACTTCTTTTGTTTCGTCTCCTTGATTGAACCAAAGAATGTTAAAGAAGCTTTGACGGACGAGAGTTAGGTCATTGCGATGCAAGAAGAACTGAATCAATTCGTTGCCAATGATGTTTGGGAACTTGTTCCTCCACCTAGAAGTTCTACCATTATAGGAACCAAATGGGTATATAGGAATAAGTTAGATGAGAATGGTGTTGTGTCTCGTAACAAAGCTAGACTTGTAACACAAGGCTATAATCAACAAGAAGGAATTGATTATGACGAGACATATGCACCGGTAGCTAGATTAGAATCCATTAGAATCCTCTTAGCCTACGCTTGTGCCTTAGATTTTAAGCTTCAACAAATGGATGTAAAGAGTGTATTTCTTAACGGTTTGATCAATGAGGAGGTATATATGGCTCAACCTCCCGGCTTCATTGATTTTGAGAAACCGGACCATGTTTACAAGCTTAAGAAAGCACTTTATGGACTCAAACAAGCACCCAAAGCTTGGTATGATAGACTTAAAGCGTTTCTTGTTAAACATAAGTATATCATAAGAATGGTTGACAATACACTCTTTACAAAGAAGAAAGGTTCTCACCTCGTAATCGTACAAATATATGTTGATGACATTATATTTGGATCAACTTGTCAAGAATTATGTGATGACTTTGCCAAAATCATGCATGATGAGTTTGAAATGAGTATGATGGGAGAACTTAACTTCTTTTTAGGATTCCAAATTAAACAAATGGACGATGGTATTTTCTTTAGTCAATCTAAGTACGCTAAAGAAATGCTAAAGAAATTTGGATTAGAAGAATCTAGACCAATGAAGACCCCTATGGCCTCGGATACTAAACTCACCGTAGATGATGATTGTGAGTCGGTAGACATCACCAAATATAGAGGTATGATTGGTAGTTTGTTGTACCTAACGGCAAGTCGACCGGATATCATGTTTAGTGTTTGCCTTTGTGCTCGCTTCCAAGAGGCTCCCAAAACCTCTCACCTTGAAGCAGTTAAGCGTATCTACCGATACATTAAAGGCACTATACATTTAGGATTATGGTATCCTAAAGGGACCGGCGTAGAAACCATTGTCTACGCGGACTCATATCATGCGGGAGACTATGTGGACCGAAAAAGCACTATTGGAGTTTGTACCTTCATGGGTTGTTGTTTAACTTCTTGGTTCTCCAAGAAACAAACCGCTCTTGCAATATCCAACACGGAAGCCGAGTATGTGAGTACCGGAAAAGCAAGCCAACAAGCTCTATGGATGAAGCAAGCGCTTGTTGATTACGGGATTTCTCTTGATGATGTTCCCATCATGTGCGATAATAAAGGCGCTATAGACCTTAGCAAGAATCCCGTGCGACATTCGCGAACCAAACACATAGAAATTAGACACCATTTCCTTAGGGATAATGTTCAAAAGGGGAACATTTCAATTGAGAAGGTACCATCCGAGGACAACTTAGCCGACATCTTCACTAAGCCACTTAAGAGAGAACCTTTTAATTTCTTGCGTCTAGGTCTAGGATTAATGGAACATCTTCCTTAATTTCCTTTCTTTTTGTGTGTTTTCTTTTACCACTTTGAGTCATTGAGTCTTCCAAACTCTTTTTGAAAAACCCTCTCTTCTCCTTTTCAAAATTCTCAAAGTCTCTTTCGAAAATGGTTGAGAAATTCGTTTGACATTGTTAATTCAATCTAAAAACAATTTTTCATAGATTCTCGCTATTAATCTAGAGCTTACATAATTCATATGTATGATTCTCTCAAACATAGCAAGAACAAGATAGAATCATGGAGGATCATTGTGTCATGACTTAAGGTCTTGTCTTACACACCTCCTACATCGATTTTTTTAATCCATGTATTTTGGTCAAATCTCTATTTGGTAAGTTTTCATATGTTTTCTTTGTCTATCTTTGCTGTTAAGCATATCCTTATGATAAGTTAGACTAGAAAAATAAGATTTGCTGAAAAATCTTCCTCCAAACACCAAACACTGCCTCTGCAGGCGGTTCCATATGTGAAGCGCGGTACCTTATTGATAAGGTACCGCCAGCCTAGATAAGGAACCGCCTACAGTGCCTTCCTTTTTCGGGTTTTTGTCTGAAACTCCAGATTTGCTCCAACATTTTTGAGAATCTTTGTTTCAAACCCTTTGACCACCCTAAAAATACCCTAAGCCTTCCCTATTTAAACCATAAGCATTTTGCCATACTTCACACCTCAAAATGTCTTACTCTCCCAATGAAAGCCTTGAATCTCCTCCATTTTCTCTAATTGCTTTCAATCCCAACTCACCCAAAAACCATTACAATCCAAACCCACCCAAGAACACTCTTAATCACATCTCTCCTACCAAGAATGTTGATTGTGGAACATCTTTTCTTCCACCACCACCCTTTAGTGTTCTTCCTCCTTCTCATGATAATATCATGCACCATGGAACATATTGTCAATGTTGTCAATATCAACATCTTGCTATGGCACACATCTATGAGGAGTTGAGCTACATTAAGAGTCTCTTAATCAAGCCTCCTCTTCACTTTTATTATGAGTTCTCCAACAAGCCACCACCACCACCCTCCGCCATTACCTTGTCTTTCATATAAGCATTGGTTGCTTATCCACAAGACACCAAATTCAAGCAAATCTTAGAATTATAGAATAACTAGGATTAGATTTATGCTTTTGGCTTGTTTCTTTTTCCATACTTCTTTGTATGATGTTCTTTTAGTAACCTATCTTGGATATTTGTCTTTGTGTTTTCTTCTCTTTTATTTTTTGTGACCTATTGCTATATATTGTTGGTTGTCTCTTTTGTTCAACTAACCCTTCTATGTAGCTTGTCACCATATCTCGATTCCTCGGTGCCCCAAGCTAGGGGGAGTAAGCACCAAGGGGGAGTCTTTGCATAGTCCGTTTCTTCAACAACGACTTGTGCAACCTTTTTGCTTCGACAAAGGGGGAGAAATGAATAAACTCGTCTTCGAAAAACTTGTTTTTTGTGTGATTGAGTTTATGTATTGTCGGAATCAAAAAGGGGGAGATTGTTAATGCAATAATGCCTAAAAACGTTAATTGCATTTTTCGGTCTCGCTTTGTTTTGATTACGACAATATGTAAAAACAAGCATGTACGAAAACAACGAAAAACGAATTCTTGAGTTCAATTATTTTTCATTTTACCCATTTTCACTTAAGGTATGGATAAACAAGTACTAACCTTAATCAAGTGATCAAGTGATTTAATCTTTTCTTAAAACTCACTTTTTATTAAGTGTGACAAGTTTTTATTAAACTTTCTTTTTAAGAAAATGTTTTATTAAATTAATTATTTGAAAATTTGAAAATGGCATATTCTTATTTGGTTGGGAATATTCTATCAGGATATTTTTTTAAACCTCATGTGGATCTAGCTTTCAACAGCGTAGAACACATTATGAGAGATGTTGAAGGGGGCTGGTTGCTCCGTACCAGATATGACCTCCACCACTAAAGGACAAAAAGGGAGCGGAGTCTAGTCCAGCGGTACCTTAGCTCCTAGGCGGTTCCTTATCAATAAGGAACCGTGGGCTAAGATAAGGTACCGCGGGCAGATATAGCCGTTGGCCCTTTGTCCTATAAATAGTGGACCATTCTCAGCTTTTCAATTCACCTCTTTTGCACATCTATTTCCAGATTCAAACACTCTTCTTTAATCACTCAAATCTTTGATCATTTGTTTGATTACTACTTGTTTAAGAAGTGAATCTTGTTCTTCCATCCCTTCCTCTCCAAGTGCAAAGAGAAGAACACTATCCTTGTGAAGTGTTGAGTCCACCACCAAAGATCCATTGAAGATCTAATTTTATACATTTGTAGTTGTGTCATAGTTGTGAAGATCCAAGTAGTTGTGTCTATTTGGAAGTTGTGTATGTACTAAGTATAGTTGTGTAGATTGTCCTAGCTACGATTAGGGCTCGACTTTTAGCTTAGAGTCGGAAATTGGTTAAGTGACGTGTACGGTTTTCTCCACCATAAGGAGCTTGTTGTGTAGTGAACTCTCGAGTAAGGAGTACTCGAGGAGTGGAGTAGGGACGAGGAGTGAGATTCGTTGTCGAACCACTATAAATCCTTGGCGTTCGGTTTGATCTTTCTTTACCTTTAACTCTTTACATTCTTTATTCTTTGTGCATATATTTTTGTTAGTAGTAGTTTAGTTACATTATCATTGTTCATATTGAAAAAGGTTTTTGAAAACCACATTTTAACAAGTAAATATAAGAAACTATTCAACCCCCCCCCCCCCCCCTTCTAGTTTCTACATTACCTTTTCGTCCGAAAATTTACGTAATCGTCAATAAATTTACGTTTTTGTCGGGAAATTTACGTTTTCGTCAATAAATTTACGTTTTCGACATAAAATTTACGTTTTCTTCAGTAAATTAACGTTTTCGTCAGAAAATTTACGTTTTCGTCAGTAAATTTACGTTTTCATCAGTAAAGTTACGTTTTCGACAGTATTTTTACGTCTTCGTTTGTAAATTTATGTTTTCGTCAGTAAATTTTGCGTTTTCGTCTATAATTACGTTTTCGTCAGTAAATTTACGTTTTCGTCTCTAAATTTACGTTTTCGTCTGTAAATTTACATTTTCGTCAGTAATTTTACGTTTTCGTCTGTAATATTACGTTTTCGCCAGTAAATTTACGTTTTCGTTAAAAAAATAGGTTTTCGTCAGTAAATTTACGTTTTCGTAAAAAGGAATTCCTGGCGAAAACGTAAATTTACTGACGGGAACGTAAAATTACTGACGAAAACGTATAATTATTGACGAAAACGTAAATTTACTGACAAAAACGTAAAATTACTGACGAAAACGTAAAATTACTGACAAGAATGTAAATTTTCTGATGAAAACCTAAATTTAGAGATGAAAAGGTAAATTTTCTGGCGAAAACATAACTTTACTGACGAAAACTTAAATTTTCTGACCTAAACATAAATTTTTTCTGACAAAAACGTAAATTTTCTGACGAAAACGTAAGTTTTCTAACGAAAACGTAAATTTTCTGACGAAAACGTTAATTTACTTTCGAAAACGTAAATTTACTGTCGAAAACGTTAAATTTTCTGACGAAAACGTAAATTTACTGCTGAAAACGTAAATTTACTAACGAAAACGTAAATTTACTGTCGAAAACGTAAATTTTCTGACGAAAACGTAAATTTTTTGATGAAAACGTAAATTTTCAGACGTAAACTTAAGTTTTTTGACGAAAACGTAAATTTACTGTTGAAAACGTAAATTTTTTGACGAAAACGTAAATTTTTTGATGAAAACTTAATTTTATGACTAAAACGTAAAATTACTGGCGAAAACATAAGTTACTGACTAAAAGACGAAAACGTAAATTTTCTGACAAAATTGAAAGTACTGACGAAAACTTAAAATTACTGATGAAAAAGTAAAAATACTGACGAATGCATAAAATTACTGATGACTACGTAAGATTACTGACAAAAACGTAAATTTAATAACGAAAACGTAAAAGTAGTGAAAAAGATGAAAAGATAAAAAGTAGAAAATAAGTACTTCAATAGTATAAAAAAACGGTCTTTTCGTGTAAATTTTCTGACGAAAACGTAAGTTTTCTAACGAAAACGTAAATTTTCTGACGAAAACGTTAATTTACTTTCGAAAACGTAAATTTACTGTCGAAAACGTTAAATTTTCTGACGAAAACGTAAATTTACTGCTGAAAACGTAAATTTACTAACGAAAACGTAAATTTACTGTCGAAAACGTAAATTTTCTGACGAAAACGTAAATTTTTTGATGAAAACGTAAATTTTCAGACGTAAACTTAAGTTTTTTGACGAAAACGTAAATTTACTGTTGAAAACGTAAATTTTTTGACGAAAACGTAAATTTTTTGATGAAAACTTAATTTTATGACTAAAACGTAAAATTACTGGCGAAAACATAAGTTACTGACTAAAAGACGAAAACGTAAATTTTCTGACAAAATTGAAAGTACTGACGAAAACTTAAAATTACTGATGAAAAAGTAAAAATACTGACGAATGCATAAAATTACTGATGACTACGTAAGATTACTGACAAAAACGTAAATTTAATAACGAAAACGTAAAAGTAGTGAAAAAGATGAAAAGATAAAAAGTAGAAAATAAGTACTTCAATAGTATAAAAAAACGGTCTTTTCGTGTAGATAAAGACATTAGATGCACTTTTTTTCTTCAAACATGTTTTGCAGATGAAGAGTTAAAACCTCTGGAAAAACAAATGAGGCCTTAGTTGTAAACTTGTAATTTTTTTGGAAGAGAATTGTAGAAAGTTAGCTAAAATAATTGTAGCTAAGTTAAGCCTTTATTTATATATGTGTATGGAACACATTAGAGCATTAGGTGACAAGCTAAGCTAGTCGCTTTTCTTATGTGGTAGCTCGTTACATTTCGCCACTATACTAGGTTCTTTTGTCAGACGTCACAACCTCGTTAAAAGTATTTTTACCGTGGCTACGACATGAATAGGACACAAAAAGTTACTGCTAGATTCGAGTATTTTGATAAAAATAAATAAATTCAAATGGTTTTATTAATTTGAATTTTTTTAATTTTTACTTTATAAATACTACTGTGTGTTACTTTCAAAATTCAAACTTTATTCCAAATTAACAAATAATATGGTTTGATTTTCACACACTTTTTATCAAATCAAAACCTTTGTTGATAAACTAATTAAAGAACATAGCATTCGACAGAAATCGATTATAGATTTAGCCGTCCAATTTGAAAGTGCATTGATGAGGGTGTTGATTCCCCAAAGAATCTCGTCAAGGAATTTTACAACCCCTCGGGCAGTGTACCCGGTCGTGTAGATATAGTATAGGCAAGGACTCGGGGTTGTTATCTTTCTTTCGAGGAATAGTTTGAGAGATCAGTGTCGAACATATAAAAGGTCTAGAGGTGGGAAGAAGATTATTTTTGTATTTTTGTATTTTATAAAAACAAGTAAAATTATCAAGGTATATAATGGGGATTTAACTAACAATCTAATTAAACATAAACTGATGTCGTAAAATTTCACCAATTAAATAAAATGTGTTTATCTAATCATGCACTAATTACTATAATGGTTCTCTTAATGTGTTTGCTACCCGTCACGTCTTGTCGATTAAATATGTAAGTGTTTTCGTTTGTATTAATTACAAGTCATATGCGAAACAAATAAACCCTAGCATAGTGGTATGACGACGTTTACTAGTTTTTACTCATTTGACATACACCCTTATAATCCTCTACGTGATAAACTCATAAACCTAAAATCACAGACAAATCTTAGATCTAGTCAACTTAACACATGCATTAACAAACACCTGAATGTATCCTCTAGAACAAGCAACATGACTACCATGCAATTGACAAACCGGTCAAGGGAGTTCACAACAAAAAAACATTGACATACGAAGCGAGATATCAACTATCACCCACGTTTCTCTAGACATATCAATAGTTAAGATATGAAGGTCTAGTTTTGTTTTTTAGAGCCTAATGTGCACACAATCAAGCCAAGAAGCAACAAACACAAGAAGATCACATCATAGCTGATGACGCATAGTCCCTAGTCGGGCTATAAGCCCGACCCATGGGTACTACCCGTATCCAATCCATTACTAATGGGTTATGGTAAACATCGCTGAAGCCCATGATGCCCAATAATCCGTTGTCGCACTCGGCTTCATGAAAGCCGCACGCGGTAGGAGTAAACAGAATCATAGTCTAATTAGGATTATGATTTACCTAAGTTAAGAGGATGTACGCTCTCCTTATTTACGTGATAAAGATCTTGTTGTATATGGTAATTATCTCTTGCTTAGGCCGCAAGATTAGGGAAGCCAAACTAGGGTTTCACCGGGTATAAAAGGAATCTCCGAGGTTCCACAAAGGTACGATATACGATACATTTAAACCCTTACTAACCTTCTCAAACCGATTACTTACTCTCACGCTGGAGTCTAATCGTGGGATACATTCCCACGGTAAGCCTAACGGTGTATGTTCTTTAGTGTGCAGGGTCTTCATACAAGTTCACTTGGTGCAAGAGTCAGAGTCCTCAACACCCGAATTAAGCCTCATTCGGGTCAAGCACGGTCCATCTAACTTTTGTATCAACAAGTTGGCGCCACTCGTGGGACCTGATAGGTGTGAAAACACCCATCCTTTTACCACTTAATTATAATGAAAACAAGACCATAACGTGTATTTTATGTCGTAAATGTCGGAATTATGCGTGGTTTGTGTTTTTGTTGTGATTTAAGGATCAAAATGTAAAAAGGGAAGAAAACACGGGCTTTCACGGGCTTTTATCGAAGAAAAGGACAAAAGACGAAGTCAAGAAATCAAGAGTGCAAAAAGAACAGAAGTCCAAGGCCTATTCTGAAGATTTATCGAAGAAAAAGTCCAAAGACAGAAGTTTAATAAAGCCGAAGAACTCAAGTCTAATTTATGAAGAAATCACAAGACGAGTTTAAAGTAATCCCGAGACAAAAGTCGATAAAGTCGAAGAACTTAAAAGACGAGAAGACGAGAAAGAAAGAAAGAGGGAGGAAGCTTCCACCTACTTTCCTCCCCTCCTCCCCTATAAATAGAGTCATTAGTTCATTTTTCATTTGTTGTTAGCTAATTTTGACAAAATTAGTCTCTCCATTTTTAATTACTTGCACATTTATTTTATTGCCATTTAATTACCTTGTCTTGCACTTTAATTATCAAGTAAGTTTACTTTTTATGTTTATTGAATCTTTACTTTTCTTGTTAAAAAAAAGGTTCATTCGGAAAAGGGCTTCATTCGGAATAACTAAACCAAAACCTTCATTCGGAATAACTAAACCAAATCCTTCATTCGGAATAGTCACTTCATCCAGAATAAAATAAGCTCATTCGGAAAAAGTCCTTGTTCGGAAAAATAGGTTCATGCGGAATAACAAAGAGGGCTTCATCCGAAATGTTTTGTTCATCCGGAATGTGGCTTCATCCGGAATGTTTTGTTCATCCGGAATGATGGCTTCATCCGGAATAATCACAACGAATCCTTCATCCAGAATAAAAAGCACTGACTCGGAATAAGTGGTTGACTCGGAATAATTAACTACTTAATACTAAAAGATGGCTGGTTCGGAATAACTAGAATGAACTGCTTATGCGGAATAAAAAGCTTGATTCAAAATATACTGGGCAAACTGAAATCGCGAAGAACACGGGGAAGAAAAGCTACGAATTTTAATCAAAAATAACTAAAATCAATCTAAAGATTAAACCAAAATAACCACTAATGATCAACTAATGAAAACCTATCAATCCAATTCAATAAAACTAACAAATAAACACCACAAAATCAAAACCCACTTAATCAAATCAATAAAATCTTAAGAACATGAATATTAACATAAACATGAAGATTAATATCAAAACAAGAAAGGTAGATGAGAGATTAACAAGAAAAGTAAATATTCAATAAACATAAAAAGTAAACTTACTTGATAATTAAAGTGCAAGACAAGGTAATTAAATGACATTGAAATAAATGTGCAAGTAATTAAAAATAGAGAGACTAATTTTGTCAAAATTAGCTAACAACAAATGAAAAATGAACTAATGACTCTATTTATAGGGGAGGAGGGGAGGAAAGTAGGTGGAAGATTCCTCCCTCTTTCTTTCTTTCTCGTCTTCTCGTCTTTTAAGTTCTTCGACTTTGTCGACTTTTGTCTCGGGATTACTTTAAACTCGTCTTGTGATTTCTTCATAAATTAGACTTGAGTTCTTCGGCTTTATTAAACTTCCGCCTTTGGACTTTTTCTTCGATAAATCTTCAGAATAGGCCTTGGACTTCCGTTCTTTTTGCACTCTTGATTTCTTGACTTCGTCTTTTGTCTTTTTCTTCGATAAAAGCCTGTGAAAGCCCGTGTTTTCTTCCCTTTTTACATTTTGATCCTAAAATCACAACAAAAACACAAACCACGCATAATTCCGACATTTACGACATAAAATACACATTATGGTCTTGTTTTCATTATAATTAAGTGGTAAAAGGATGAGTGTTTTCACACCTATCAAATCCCCTACACTTGACCATTGCAATGTCCTCATGCAATGCATTAATTACAAAGCAAGATTACACTTTTCATCACAATCAATCCACATTGGCCTTTATTAAAGAGATAGAAAATAACAAAACAAGTAAAGAAATTAAAAACTTACCTTAGGGTTTTGGAATGTCATGAATGATTATCATCCTCAAGTTTCACGTTCCCCATACCAAGCTTAAAAACGAGATCATCGTTATTATAAGTTAGCAAACTAACACAAACTCATGTGGGCCAATTATTTACTTAGACTCCCTTATTCCTAGGTGTATCTCTTATATTTTATTATTGTCTTGAATGATCACGAGGATGCATTGTTGACTTATTTCGATAGTTATTAAGGCTGAAAATAAAGTAGGACGATTTAATCAATAGTTAGCTAAAGGACAAAATCTTTTAAAACTGCTTCTCGGGACCTCATAAAGTTCATATCTTGGCATAACTCGCTTCACGATTTGAGACCTTTCTCGGACCGATCTTTGGCAGTGAATTCATACTTCAAATCTTGAGAGATGTTCATGAAATAATGGTCTTCTCTTCATAATAGGAATTTCTTCACTTGAAGTTTTGAGAGATTATTCATACTTGGACCACGACTTCTTCATTTTTCTCCAATCTTTATTTTGGATTTTGATATACAACGATCCGCCTCCTTTTAGGACTTGGATCTATTTATCCTCATACCTTGTTAGGGTCTTTTTGGATATACTTCTCCATGATCTTTACGGGAGTATTTGCTTTTCGTCGTGTGTCTCGATCCTTCATATTGATTTTTGATAAATGATTCTTCACATCACTTTGGATCTTTAGCAACAAAATGTAGCCCTCATGCCTTGTTAGGGCCTTTTCGGACTCGCCAATCTTCGCATCCCGCTTCAATAAGTTATGCCTTGGCTATGAACTCTAATTAATACCGAGCAACTTTTAAACGATCTTGGGCTAGAAGCTAACTAACTTTTCAAAATCGTTTAACCTTATTTATTGCAGTTAAATTTATTAGCAAGCGAAGGGAGAATAGGCTTATAATCAACTCACATAGATTCACGAAATAATACCAAACTTATAATTGACTCTATCATCTCTCTTCCTCCATAGTTTAAAATCTCAAGGAATGAGACTCGTGGATGCTTAGCCAATTAAATCAAAGTTTTGGGTTTCCGAGTCATCTATAGGATCTTGCAAACTCTTAGACTTTTTCAAGTTTAGAATTCACATTTTAAAGTTCCCTTGATAAATGACTCTCTAGGATCAATTATAGGAACTTGCGAAAAGTTCTTGTTCTTAACCCGTGAGAGTTAAGACTTTCGCGTTTTAAAGCTCCCTATATAAAAGCCTAGCAAAACTTGACTTAAACATGTTAAGGATACTAGCTAGAGTAAACTTAGATAAGTAAATAGGGTTGAGTCAAAAGATTCACAACGTTTAAAATTTAAAACAACTTTATTAAAATTTACTCTAACAAAGAAAGAAAATAAGTATAACAAGGGAAAAACTAATAGGCCAAAATAGATCAAAAATTTTGAAAAATGTCAAAAAATCAATTCTTCGGTTAAAATGAGGACAAATACAAGGAAAAGGCCACTTAACTTCGATAGAAGTCCCCCTACACTTGATATAAACATTGTCCTCAATGTTTAAGCATGTGGGAGTAAACTCTCCTACACTTAGGATATTGTGCACGTTGTTTAAATCTTGCTAAGAAAGATACAACTAAAGAGATTCCTATTTAATATTGAAAAATATAAAATAGTGAATCAGAAGAGTTTAGGATAGGACCGGGAAGACGGAAACACGGAATCACGGGTCGTCAAAAATCATCAAGAGTGGATCATTGAACGCTCGAATCCCTGAATATGAGAAGAGAGAAAATAGCAAACACCAACGGGTCTCCCCTACACTTAGGATAGAAATAGCTAAAAGATAGATACATGGGTTGCCTCCCAAGAAGCGCTTGATTTTTGTTAACCGAGTCGTGAGCCTGACTCGACCTTGATTAGCATAGGAAGAAGCTTGAAAAACATCCACCGGGATCAAATACATGGTTTTCGTCCATCAAATAGCACAAGCTTAAGGCGAACAAGGCAAGCCAAAGGAGAGTAGGCAAGGTTCCCTTAAGCAAAGATGGAGCACGGTGGTAGCAAGGGTGAAGAGGTGAAAGCATATCTCCATGGTTTCCAAAAATCTTTCCTTTTATTTCATCAGATGGATACTAAGATGGCTTAAAAAGTGCAATATCGGGATCGAACACCTTTTCCTTTAGGGGAAAATAACACTCAGGCTCAGCAGATCTTGAAGAAGATCCGATCATAAATCTCGCAATCTCATCCTCAGAAGGAGGATAGAGAGGAGTTAAGACATAAGTGCTGCTGATATCGGTGTCGGCTGGCTTCTTCTCCTTTGAAGCAGATTTCTTCATATCCAAAGTAGGATAAAGACCATAATCATCAAAGTCTAAAGGAGGGGCATCACTCTCATGAGGGAAGTATGTATTGAGAAAAGTAGCAAAGTCTTCCTCAAATGAGTAGTCATCCAAAGTAGGATCAAGTGTTGTAGGCGGAGGATCTTCATCATGAGAAGAATCACTAGAAAGAGTATCGACCTCATCAAAATCACCATAAGTGGGCATGTCTGGATACTCAGAAGTAAAATCATCATAATCATCCCCATCGGAGCTAGAATAATCATCATAAGCATCATAGATCGGTGGAGAATCATAAATTGGTGGAGGATCAGAATTGGAGAGAGAATCATCCACATCGTCTTGGAACAGTGGATTATCATAGCAAGAGTCGAATAGAGGATTGTTGTAGACGACAAAATCATCAAGCACATTAATCATATTCACCGATTCTCTTCCATAGGATTTGTTTGTGATCTTCCCTATTTCGAACACTTGTGCATCATTCCCGACCCTTAAGATTAACGTACCTTCGGCAACATCGACAAGAGCTTTTCCGGTTCTCAAGAAGGGCCGACCAAGTATTAAAGGAATACGAGGGTCCATTTCATAATCTACAACAACAAAGTCGACCAGAAAAGTGAAGGTGCCAACTTTAATGAACACATCTTCGGCAATACCAAGCGGGTAAGCGAGAGTGCGATTTGCAAGCTCAAGAGTCATCTTTGTTGGAGTAAGGTCGGGCAATGATAACTTTTTCCAAACACTTAAAGGCATAAGATTTATACTTGCCCCGAGATCGGCTAAGGCAGTAAGTTCGTCGGTTTGGTTAAAAGTACATGGTAGCACAAAACGACCGGGATCTCCAAGTTTTTCCAGAAGTTCTTTAGGAAGGATTGCAGAGCAATTTTCATTCAAGCGAGTATTAACAAACTCGGCCATCTTCTCCTTCTTATTAAGCAATTCCTTAAACATCTTGACAAATTATGGCATTTGGGCAAGAGCTTCAACAAGGGTAAAGGTGACGGTTATGCCGACAATCTTGTCCAAAAAGTTAGAGACTTGAACGTCATTCTTAGTCAAAATTCTAGCCTTGTCGAGTCGAGAAGGGTAAGGAATGCTTGGGTTGGGTGTTGGAGGTGTAGAAGGTACATGTTGAGATGTTGAGGGTTTAGAGGTGGAAGGTGGGGTTGGTGAAGGGTTCTTCTTGGGTACTTCTTCATGACGAGGCGAAGACGGTAATGGTGAAATAATACTAGGTGTGGGAGTAGTAGGGATAAATGGTGGTGGAGGAGGTGTAGATGGTGTAACTGGGGGTGGGATAGATGGTCCTACTAAAGGTTCTCCACTACGAGTAGTAATAGCACTCACATTCGCTCTCGGGTTGGTGACGTTGTTTGAAGGTAGAGAGCCCGAAGTAGAGGGTTGAGTGGAGGGTAAGAAACTAGCCAGCATATTCTTCAAATCATTCGTTTGATTGCTGAAGGAGGATTGTATATCATTTCGAAGCTCGGATCTAATGTCATTCCCTTGCTTAGTGATATCCCCTTTCAAATTAATAATTTGGCTTTGTAGATTCTTGATTTGCTCTCCTTGGGTTCTCATTAAAGCTTCAACATCTTGATTAATAGGTGGGGCTTGTTGAGCGGGTGGGTGATAAGGATTAGAAGCTCGAGGTGGGATTTGGTTGCTTCTATTGTAATTGTTGTTGGGGTTGTGGTTTTGAGGAGAAAAACCGGGTGAAAGATAGTTGTTCGACCTGTAACTTAGCAAATTTCGATCCCCTTGAGGTCGGGCTTGGTAATTTTCCGGTGAATAGTTACCATAAGCCGCATACACGTTTTCCGGATTGCCTTGAGTAGAAGGACAATCAGTGTATGAGTGAGGACCGCCGCATGTCTCACAAGAAATTCCTACAGCTTTAACTTGTTGTTGTTGGTTTGTAGCGATGAGCAAGATATTTTTGTTCATTTCGGCTATCATGCGGGTGAATTCGGTCATATCGGGGTTTGCTGAAGTAGAAGAAACATTGACTCTCGGGTTGTTCCTTAAAGAAGCGGAGGAATCCCAATTTTTGTGATGAGTAGTCATGTTCTCAATAAGCTCTCTACACTCCTCGGGTCTTCTTTTCATAAATGTGCCACCGGCGGCTGCATTAATCGTATCACGATCACGAAAAGTCAAACCATTGTAGAAAGTATCAATCAACGTGACGGGGAGCATGTTGTAGTTTGGACATCGATCGATCAAAACATTGTATCTTTCCCAAGCATCAAAGAGAGATTCATCGGGTTCTTGCATGAAACCGCTGATTTGATTTCGAAGGCTCGTGACCATGGATGGTGGAAAGTAGCGCGACAAAAATCATTGAGTCATGTCGTCCCAAGTATGAATGGAATTCTTCGGGAGACGATCAAACTATTTTTCGGCGTGGTTGGATTAAGTATGTGGAAAGAGTTGAAGGCGAAGAACATCCATAGTAGCACCGGGCAACTTCATGCTTTGAGTAATAGTAATGAATTTGTCGAGGTGCTCGTTGGCATCATCATCCGGTATTCCGCAAAATGGATTAGTTTGCACTTGTTGGATCATGTGATGCTTCAACGAAAACTCTGGAGCCGTGATTTGCATCGGCGCAATCGGTCCTCCCTCGTCCAAACATTGTGGGTTGACAAAGCTCCTCTATTGTCCGAAGATCGGGCTGTGGAAGAACATTGTTGTTGTTATTGTTGAGGTGCGGTGGGTTATTGTTGTTGTTCACACCTGCCATAGTTAAATCTTCACGAGTCTCGGGCTCTGGATAAGTTGAAGATCTAGTACGCATACACCTGCGAAAGCAAAAGAAAAAGATACCAAAGAAATAGACAATATATATACACTATAAAAATAAAAATAAAATCTTTTTGGATTTTTGAAAATTTTAATTTTTATGGATTTTTGAAATTTTTTAATTTTTATGGATTTTTAACAATTTTTAAGCAAGAAAAATAACGCTCACGAATGAACGGATCCCAAAAAGCAACGCGTCTCTCACAGAAAACCGTTAATCTTTACGAAAAGAGCCAGAAGCGGCGCCATTTAATACGATGGATTATACCAATTTTTAATACGATGGATTTTTAACAATTTTTTTATTATTATTCCGCATGAATCATTTTTATTCCGCATAAGTAGATTATTCCGCATGAGCGTTTTTATTCCTAATCAGTTTGTTTTTCCGAATGAGCAATTTTTAGTTTATTTTAAGTTTATGATTTTAAGTTTTTAAACTTTACTTTTCCCGCCTTTTTACTTAGTCCACTTCTAAGTTTACTTGCCTTAGATTTATTTTAAGCTTGCCTTTAGGATAGTTTTAAGTTTGCCTTTTAATTTCTCATCGCGCTTTAATTTCCCGTCATTTATTTTCAATTAGGTTTAGATTTATTTACTTTGCATTTTTCATTAAAGTTTTTGCACTTTTTATTTACAACAACGACTAATCTTTGTTTCACCAAAAGACGACTGAGTCGCACATTTTTCCCTTTCTCAATTCGAAAAGATCGGACGATAATATTTTCTTACTAGGCAAAAACCTCGTATTAGGACCCTACACTAAACTCTCAGCATGAATAAGGGCGACGCGTTCGTGGGTAACCAGAAGGGTGGAGGCAAGAAATCGCAGCCTAATGACGCACTCGTAGTTACCGCTCAACCAAACTCCAGAACAAGTAACAACTCAACCAAGGGCGCGAGGGGAAAGTAACCTCAAGTGACAGCTAATCCATTCTCGACTTCCTCAACCATGATAATTGTCGAAACCCCGATTGCGAAGAAAGCACCGAATGCGCCCCAGAATGAGGCACGGGCAATCTTGGACGCTGAGGTCACGCCAAAAGGGAAACCTGAAAATTCCCCCGCGCATACCGAGCAATTGAATGACTTCGTTGCGTAGAATTACGAAGCCCTTGTCCCCCTCATGATAGAAAGGATGAGGAGTGCCCCGATTGACGACCTACGGATCCGCCTCGACTTTATGAAGGAAATGGAAGCAATGAAAGGTCTTGTTCCTAACAATGAACTTCGTTCGACGAAACGCAAAAGAAGAATGGAAGGTCGAATTAAAAAAACAAAATGTCTTTAAATGGATCACGTATCCTAAAGGACACGAGGAAGAGGCGTTATTGTCTAACGGCTCGGATAACTCATAGGAACGAGGATATAAGGATACTCACGTTAGCGAAGGGAAGTGCACAAGTGCCTAGGATAGGATCGAGCCTCCTCCGAGAGATAGAGACTCATCCCCTGAACTGCATGATCAAAAACAGGGAAGGGGCCGCTGAGGCAAATCCATGAGAGGAGGAGGATCCCCGAGTGATAGCTCATCCACCTCTGACTCCGGCGACCATCATCCTAGGCGTCGTATAACAAGCTACTACTCCTTAGACTCTTCTGACTATGAAACGAAGCGTTGTAGAACATCTCGACAACACCGAAGGCGTAGTAATGAGGATCTTTCTCTTCCATGACGCCGCAAGAAAGTCGATGCATTCACAAGGCGCATCAGAAACTACTCTGAGGATAAGAAGAGGCACATGTTATCTAACGTCAAGACTTAAGACGGTACCACGGACCCTGATGATCATCTGAAGGTCTTCGAGTCACAAGCAGGGATTGAGCGATAGTCGGAACCCATGTGGTGCCATATGTTCAACTTTACCTTAATTGGCAACGCGCGAAACTAGTTCGATAAACTCCCACGTCGGAGTATTGATGAATTTGAAGACCTGCGAAAAGCTTTTCGTATGAGTTATACACAGCAAAAGAAGTGCGACAAAAGTCCAGTCTCACTCGCAAAAGTCAAACAGAAACATGGGTAATCCCTGGAAAACTATGTGGAGCTCTTTAAGAACGAGTGCAATCACATCAGGGAGTGCCCGAAAATCTTAAAAATCTCTGGTTTCATGGCCGGAATATCAAATCAGGACCTGATAAGGAAGCTGAATGACATAACTCTCGCTACCTTCGATGCACTAATGCGACGGGTAATGTCTTTCATTCAAGGAGAGGCCACAGTCGCTGACAGCAAGAGGGGGAATTCTAATTATCGGGTCCAATATCAAGATCAACCTAAGAGGCAATCCAACAACCAGATCAATAGTCGGACCTTGGACTACCGAGGAACTAAGTGGGGAGGACACGACAACAACAACAACAAGTTTACCCCCCTCTCAAAATGACGCCTAGAGAGATATTTTTATCCGAAGACGCGAAATTCCCAAAACCCCCGCCAATGATAACTCCAATAGAAAAATGCAATGACAATCGGTACTACGAATACCATGCTGATAAGGGGCACGGAACAGATGAATGCATACAGCTGAAAAGGCACATTGAAAGTTTGGTTAAGGCAGGCAATTTAAACCATCTTATAAGAGAATGGAGGGATGGAGGAGACAAGAAAAGTGAGAACAAAAAAGATAAGCCAAAAGAAAAGCCTACTACCATATACATGGTGCAACCGTGGCAACGCATGACTAGACAAAAAGTTAGTCGGGAGTTTTCTCGCGACACATAGATCTCGTTCCCTACCCTTACCGCACACAATGCGGTTGAACGCCTCCTAACAATGGAAGTGTGTATGGGAGAATACACTATTCCGCACATGTATGTCGGTGGGGGATCTTCGGAGAATATTCTATATGAGCACTACTTTACGCAGCTTCCGCCCAAAATGAGGAACCAATTGAGGGCGGTCACATTACATCTCACAGGTTTTCGGTGGGGAAGTAACCTGGACACTCGCTCGACTTCGCATACTGATGACGGTAGGAAATAGGAATCACTCGATAACTTATTAGGTAAACTTAATGGTGATACGCTCACCGTCATAATACAATGGCATTATAAGACGAACAGGAATAACAACTATGCGTGCAGTGCCTTCTGCAACACATGGGATGATCAAGCTCTCTGTAGAGGAAGGCATCGTTACAATCTACAATAGAAGTACAGGTAGAGCAGCCACGTGCACTCTCCCTCAAGGCAACCACAGAAACTTTGTAGGGGAACTAGAAGACATGACTAGCGTATCTCAGCGCGTGGAAGAGTGTGGAATACAGGCGCATGAGGGGTTCCCTTGGAAAAGCAAATGAATAGTGGGTCGAATGAGCAGAACATGTTAGAAGAACGTGATACCTCGTCCAGATCTCGCCTGATGGCTATATGGAGGAGCCCGGCGGGCTCAACGACCAGGAGGCCAAGCGACAGAGCCGTCTCACTAAGGAAAGTTGGACAATCCTAATCTCCTTGGGTCTTATTGAAGGTTTATTAGTATCATAACAATTATATAAAACCCTAAACGAGATCAAAGCACATATAGCAGAAGCGGTTTAACAAGATCATAATAATAACACAATTACAATTAATCGAATTAGGGTTACATACCTTTACGCTAAAGAAATTCCACAAGACGAAGAACGAATCACCAATTTGGGTTTATACTGTATTATACCAAGATATAGTCTAAAGTAAGACTATATTACGATCTTGTACACACGTAATACAACGAGCTAACCGTGATTCTAGCACGTGAAAACAGAGCTACAACGCTTGTAATTAATCTACCCAACAAACCTATAGAGGGCTAGGACTAGATTACGTATTAAATCGATCAACCAAGAAAAACCAATCGAAACCCTTTGTTGTTTCACCTTGTGTAAAACCCGCATGCGTTTACCATGAATAGTACCCTTAAGATCGTACTTACTAGATTAAAACTTTCCTATTATAGCATGATTACGTTTACGTGTTAGGATTTTACGTATTACGTACGTGTTAGAATACGATAAGTATTTATTACGTACGAATACACAATAATTATTTAACAATAATTAATCACGAACATGCGATCATGAAATCATGAACGTAATTAAATCACGAACTAATATTAATTACGTATATATATTTATTACGAGCACGAATAAATATATTAAGTCACGGTTAGTATTTAACGAGAACACATAAAACACGAATACAAATAAACACGAACGAACACTTAAATAACGAGACACGGAAAATGGTACGGGTACCCCATGTGGGGCCCCCTACCCGCGGCTACACCAACACCATGGGCCAAGCCCATCAAAATTTTACAATGAAAGGGGGGTTAAGGTAAAACTTGTTTTCATTTTTCATTTTACAGTAAAAACATTAAAAACCTAAAAAGCTTTCCTCCTTCTCCTTCTTGCTCTCTTTGGCCACCGCACCTAAGCACAAGAAAGGGGGTGTTCGTTTGTTTTTGATCTTGAATCTTGTACGTGTGTTCGTGTGTGTTCATCCTCGTTAGATCCACGCATTCGGTATATCTTTTAAATCCTTTTTCTTTTGTTTTGATTTATTAAATTAAATAAAGGATGTTTTTAAAAACCTAATTAAAAACATAAATCAAACATGTAATTGGTTATGGGGTAAATCAAAACGGATGTTTTTAGGGGTGTTTGTTTGGCCGGCGCCTAAACCGAAGCCCAAGGGGGTCTCGGTTTGGCTAATAGACCACCACCGAGACCATATGGTCCCGGTTTGGTGGTGTGGATCCCACGGCAACAGCAAAAAGGGAAGAACCCCAAAGTGGTTCGGGGTATAGTGTTGATTTCGAGTCTGGTTCATGGTTTCCAGTCACGATCCGGTTCATGGTTTATGTTATGGTTATATTTTTAATGATCATATGTTAAAATTAAATTAATAATTATATGACATGATTAATTTAATAAAACATGACTTAGATTATAATTTAATTATTAGATCATGGAATTATTAACCTAAGTATTTATATTTTTAGACTTATAATTATTTAATTATTTAAAAACTATGGTTATAATTAATTAACTAACATGACTTAGGTTATATTATTAATAACTAATAATACATGTTTTAACCTAAGTAATTAACCTTATTTAATTAAAAACATGATATATTTGATTAAATACTTTTAACCTATAGTTTATTTAAATTACATGTAATAATTAATAAACTATACTTTATATCATTATGACTTAGACAAATAATCAAAAAACACTTAAGCTTATATACTTAGCTTATTTAACCAGCTTATATCTAATTCTGGAAAATTTCTATTTTTAGAAACTTATTTAATTCAGGCAGCTAATCTATTTATGGAAACCTTCTATTTTTAGAAACTTATTTAATTAAGGCAGCTAATCTATTTATAGAAACTTTCTATTTTTAGAAACTTATCTATTTAAGAAGTAATTCTTGTTTTGGAAACTTTCTATTTTTGGAAACTTTCTATTTTTGGAAACTTTCTATTTTTGGTAACTTTCTATTTTTGGAAACTTTCATTTTTTGGAACTTTCTATTTCTGGAAACTTTATATTTTAGGAAACCTGCTATTTTTATAAAGTTACTTATTATTACATTGTAAGTATAATAATACATGAAATACAAGTAATACTTAATCAAAATAGACAAAATATAAGATAAACACAGTTTAAAGCTTAAAACAGTGAAACATGACATGAACGTATAAAATAAGCTAAGACATGACATAAAACCAGTTACGTATGTAGTAATCGGATACTTATACACGTATGTAATTATGTAGCATTAGTGATACCGAAGTAGGACTCTCCTCAGTTCGTCTTCTTCGTTCACTGGACATAAGGTACGGATTCTCGTCCTTTCAGTATGGACATTCTTTTCTTATTAGGATTTCCCCGTATGCAGCCAAATGTTTTCCCGTAGTATAAGTTTATATGTTTGATTTGCTTATGTTTAATTTAGAATACCTATAGCCATATACATGCATGACCAGTTTCACCTAGTTATGGAGGTACCATAACCATAACATTAGAGGCACTGATGTTATGACTTCACCACGGCGGAGTGATTGCTCGTGGCGTCCCTTCAGCTTTTGGTCATATTATTATATTTATCATGTGGGGCGTATGGGTGCATCCTAGTTATATGTTTTTAGCAGATTACTCAGTGTGAATGTGGTGTGTGCCTTGCATCCTTCACAAGGAGCTCATCCCTCCTACCCAAAACCATTATATTAAATTAGAGGCAACCCCTCTAATTTGCATGATGAGGTCACCCCTCCAAGTATTCATGCACGGTGGATTTTCATGACCTATATTGGCTAACGGTAAAATATGTTAAACAGTTTTCATAAGATAAACATAAGGCTTTTCAAACTATAAAACTAGTTTTATGAACATGTTCCAGGTTTTTCCAAGACGTATACATTTCCGTTGCTATTAAGTCTTTATTATGTTTTAGTCATTCATACTATGTCTATATCCGTGCACTGAGCATTTTGCTCAGCCGTTACTTTCCTTTTCCATGTCCCAAAACGGCAGGTACCCTAGGAAAGACTAGATCATTTTGGAGGACGTGCATAGGATGGAAGCTGCTAGAGACTTCTTTTCCTTTTGCCTTCATATACTTATGCTTGTTTAGTCCTTCATTCATTTCTTTTTCTTTATTATGTTTTGGGCTTATGTTTGGGAACCGATGTTTGATTCCGGTTATCCCTATGGTCATGTAATGTTTTAGACATTTATCCTTGTATGCTTTGATGACAGGCCGTAATTACGCGTGACATTCCATTATCAGAATGGGGTGTTACAAATATGGTATCAGAGCCAAGGCTTCGACCTGTAGGCTCTAAAACTTGACCTGTGACTAGTGGGTAGTCACCAGGAGCTTCCTAAGCCAACGTTTGTTATACCACGTATTGATGTTTTCAACGCATTGTTATTTTAACCATGATGTTTTCAGCACCTTGAGGTTTTAACCTTGATGTTTTCATTGATATTGTTTTACTAATATGGATGGACAACCGTCATTCATATTTAGTTATGTGTCATTGTTTCATGCATAATGTTCCTCGAGAACTGTGGCTATGTGGGCTGAACCCCAGTAGTTCATAATTAGTCACATAATTTTTTTTTCTGATAAGTTTTGACAGATGAGTTTCATTTATTTATGTTTCATGTATCATTGTTGCAGGAATTATGACTAAGTAATGGTTGGTACAGGACTCGCCCTATTTAGTCGCATGTGCTTTCATCGAAACTTTTAACTTTGGGACCGACCCATAGGCGTCCCCTCGCCATGTCTTTTGTTTTGGGACCGACCCATAGGCGTCCCCTCGCACATATAAAGGTTTTTATAAATTACATTACGCATTCATGCACTGTTTTTCATGCATAAAATTTTTCTCATGATTTATTGGCATAATTTTTTTATGTCCCCTAATAAGTTACTATGTTTTTATGTCAAGTATGTTTTCATACTGTCATGGTTAAACTCAGTTTCATGCTGATTATGTTATACACTCCTTCATGTTAAATCGTTGCATGTTTCTTCATGATAATTCCGTCTTCATGTGGATAACGTCTTACGCCTCTTTTGTTATTATGCCTTCATGCAAGACATAGTTGGATTTCATTGAATTCTGCTTTCATGATAGTCATGGTTGGGTTTCATTGATCATGCTGTCAGGCAGATCATCGTTGAATTTTGTGTAACCACACTTTAACTTTTCTCGATATAACCAAAATGACGTCTATGCTAATACTGCCAGGTTATCATGATGGTTTTCCTAACCTTTTAACCCATATACTTTCCTTAAATCATGATAAATGATCGACCCCATATCGATCATTTCATGTGCATTCCACGTGTACTCCACGTACCGTATTTCAGGTGTATTACACGTACCTTAATCCGTGTGTATTTCAATTGCAATACTTCACGAGTATTCGCTAGTCGATTCTAAATCATCTTAGGCGTATGTTCACTTGCTGATATTCTACAAGATTGCCGATGCCACTCATAGCTTGGAGATGTTACTAAAGGTTGATGCTGCTGATGTTGGGAGACGCTACGAGATGCTGATGCTGTTCACAACCTGGAGCTCATACAAGGCGAAGACAAAGGCGTTAGATCAAAGCGATCGAACGAGATGATGCTTCACCACCAGACGATTTTCATCAATCATTGTCCTTAATTCTTAGTTACATGTCACACGTCATCCAGTTGTTGTTTCAGTCATATGAGTGAAGACCAGTACCAGCCGGCCACTCAGCTAAATAGTTACATGAATCATAGTCATAAGAATGACCGGCATGGAACTGACAGACAGGATGATAGTAACCACTACTATGACAATAACTATCCTAGAAATCACAACCGAGGCTCCAGTCGCGGACGTGATCAGACATACAATTGATTAGTGGTCCATCCGATCCGCCAATTCTGGCATAATAACCTAATATTGTGGTTCTAGTTATTTCCCATCTCGAGACACATGTCAAGACATCAGTCAAGACACATGTCTCACGTATACTTTCTGAAGACACATGTCAAGACACCAGTCAAGACATATGTCACGCTTACATTTCTCAAGACACGAGTCAAGACACATGGCTCACGTCCAACTATGGAACATTTCTAAGAAATTCAGGGTACCCTCCAAGGGTATATCTATTTTGTTGTGCCATGTATTAATCAGGCCACAAGAATTTCAATACCATTACCGGCGCATCAGTGAGAACTGTCACGTTGCCGATGTCACTTTCATTTCTTTCACCATATTTCATGTATTCATGACCATGAAGGACACCTTTCGTATTCCCACGTATACGAAGGTTTTTACTTCAGCTTAATGATGATATCCAAGCTGCTAACGCATTTCCTCGGACAGACACGGGATGAATTTTATCCTAATTATGGACTATGAACAGCACACCATGCTACGATTCATAATTATGTGCAGTAATGTTCAGACTCCTGAATACATTCATCTTGATATTCCATCGGGAAAATCTGTACAAATTATCTATGCTTACAAGCATGTGCGTTGTTAGCCATGGTCGCTAAAATTTTCTAGTTGTCAGTAAGACACGACCTACTTAAGTCCTTTTACGCATAGCCAGTTGATTATTCCAAAATCTTCCCATATATTCCAGAAGAACCTTTGTGGATTTGCTATTAGCTAATCCGGTGGTCTAGGTGGGTGGCGGAAGGTGGAAGCCATTGTTGAGTTGAGAGAGAAAGTGGTTGTGTGTGAAATAAATAAAAAGTGTATTAAACTTGAAAATGAAAACACAATCAACACCCCTCCTTGGAAGCCTAGGAGGGGTATATATAGCCACATACCAAACACTTAACTATACATTGTACCTAGTCTAGTCTAAGCGTGTGTGACTATGATAACTAATGGGAATTCTTAAATGTCGTCACATAAAGTGAATTTCCAACAATCTTCCCCCATGGGACGACGTGTAGAATTCCTTACAATATTCTCTCTAACAAGTACTGAAACTCGGATTTTTTAGTCCTTTTTAATGTTCGTTTTTCCTCGATTCGACTCGAATTTGATTTCCGGTTTAACGTTTCAACTTAACTTGTTTTTGGTAAAATCTATTTTTGGGTATTTTTAAACTAACTAAAAATTATATAATTAAAAACTATTATAAAAAAATCTATTTGAAAAAACTAATTAAAATGATTAAACAAATCTAATTTACTTTAATAAACTAAATTTTAAACTATTTAAATGAAATAAAAACTTTTAATCTAATCTATTTTAAAACGAATCTATTTAATTTGAAAAATAATTTGTATTAAATAAAATTTAAACTAATATTTAAAAACAATTAGATTTATAAAATTTAAATAAATTTTTTTTTATATTTAATTAAAACTGATTAAAGTAAATTTTAAATAATAACTAAACTTTAAATTGATTTAAACTAATATATTAAAAACTGCCACCCTAAAATCACGCTATATTAATGAACCGCAGAGAAATAAAACACAAATGAGTATGTAGAGCAGTTGGTTGGGACGTTGTGCTTGTGAACGAGAGGTCCTGGGTTCGAGTCCCAGGACAGACACAAATTGTTAATATTTCTTTTTTTTTGATTTTTATGGAACTTTTCTATATTGGACAGCAAAATGCCTCAGACCAATTGAGTCTGAGGCTTATGCAGCAAATGAAATAATCAGTCAAATAAGTAGAAACCAAATAAGCTATGGAACCAAATAAGCTATGAAAAATAGAAAATAAGTAGATAAAACAAATAAGCCAGTTAAGCAGTCTAAACTAATAAGCTGAAATCGAATAAGCAGGACACAAATAAGCTAGACAAGCAATTAAATCCTATTAACTAATTAAGCAGAAAACCAACAAAGCAGAAACTAGTTAAGCAGAAACAATAGACTAAGCTGAATTCAAAATAAGCAGGATCTAAATAAGCATTAAGCTGGATCAAATAAGCAGATTACAAAAAAAAACTAAATAACAATCTATCTATAACTCAAACAAACCAAAGTCCTAATAAGCAAACTAACAAATTAAATAGGCAATTCCAAATAACTAAACAAATCCAAACAACTAAACTGGTAATAATAAACAGTCAACAGTACTATCACCAAGCAGTCATAACTTAAGTAGAATCAAACTTAAATCATATACAATTAAACTAAAAAAAAACAATAAAATTAAATAAGAGATTAGAACCTTTTTGACGAAATCCGTTGCGACGTAGTAACGTGCTGAACGTACTATTGAACCGAATCAAACACCAAATAAACACCACCTTGAATCGAACCAAAATAACTACCCTATCCTCTCGAACCAAACATCCAATCCGAATAAAACAACTTCTTCAAAGAGTAGCTGTATCCAATTGAACCGAAACCAAAGAACAGTAACTTTTTAAACCTCCAGTGGGGAGATCTATCTCTTTCCTTTATATATATTTTTTTATATTATATATTTTTTTATAACCGAATAATAATAATAATGAACAGAAACAATAAAAAAACAGATTCAACTTAGATTAAAAAACAGTAATTAAACTGAGACGAGAATTCATACGAACTTTAATTTTTCATTAATTAAAATCAAACTTACAATACTGAATTAAAATTACAAGATTAAAAACCTATCAAACTAATTTTACTGAAAATAAAATAATAAAGAAAAAGCTGCTAAATTACATGATAGATTGGGGTTTTTATAAAGGAACCCCATGAAACCCTAATCTTGGCTTCATTAGTAAGCATCCAAATCCCACCGTTTATTCCATCTTTCTTCTTCTCTCTCTTCTTTTCTTGCAATCTCGCGGCTAAGAATCGTCCTTGTGCACACGGATTGCCACCGTGGCACAAGGATGTGTTTGTTGTGCTAGTTTACAGCCTAAGTGGCTCCTTCTCATTGGTGGGTTGGTAAATGGAAAGGTGGCATAGCCAATCGGTTTTGGCCACGTAGGAGAGAGAGGATCATCATAGCTTGGTGGATTGATCCGAAAACTGGGGGGATTTAATCCCCTTGGTGTGAATTAACCATTTACACAAAAAGCCCTAATATCTTTTGTGTAATTTTTGAGATGGTAAATTTAGGGTTTGTGAGTAAATGGGGATAGCTGTGAAAATGGGAGAAGAGGAAGGGTGTGGGTTTTCACATAGAGTGTAACGAAAAATTAAAGGGTTGTGGGGTAAAGGAAAAAACGTTTTATTTATTTATATTGGGAAAAGTGGGTAAATGGATAGACACGTGGGGTGGGTAAATAAGGGTTAACTGTGGGGTGACTTACGTGTGAGGGTTGTTTCGTTTATTTGTTTGACTGGATTGATGAGTTGACCAATCATCAAAGTAAATTCATATTCACTTATTTAACCGTTCCATTTCTTGGTGTGGGCTTGGCCCAATTTGGCCTTCTAATCCGAATCAAGTTGTGCAAACAAGGTATTGGGCCCAAATCTTATCATTCTTCATTATTTAGGATTTAAAGCTTTTGGGCTTGTAATTTTTCAAGCAACTTTTAGATGGACTTTTGAGCCCATTAACCCCAATGTGGGACCCACTTGGCCCAATAACTTCAAAAAGATTTAATCCGCTAAAGTCGAGCTCGATTTTAGCTTTCTTGATCATTTTCTTCAAATTTTAGTTGACTTAGCCGGTTTCCGTGATCTTCGGCACACTTTGGTCTTTTGACTTTGTCTTGACTCTTTCTTGACTTTTCTTCGACATTTGACCGTGAAATCCCGTGTTTTTCTCTTCTTTTGATCAATTGTACCTATTTAACACACAAAACACAAAACCACGCGTAATTCCGACTTTTACGACATTAAACACATGATTAGGTCTTGTTTTTACTTGATTTTAGTGGCAAAAGGATAAGTGTTTACACACTTATTAAATCCCCTACACTTGACCATTGCAATGACCCCATGCAATGCATAATTTTAAGCATAAGTTACATTTTTCTCATAATTAATCCGTCTCGGCCTTTATTATTATTACTACTACTAATACGATAAAAAGATAAGAACTTAAAAGGAGACAATCATTTATTAACTTGGAAATTATTCGATGGAAGAAACTTGAAAAGAAATCTAAGACTTGAATTAGGGCTTTGGTGTCATGAATATTAATCACCCTCAAGTTTCACGTTCCCCATACCAAGCTCAAAAACGAGATCATTGTTATTACAAGTTAGCACAACTAACACTTACTCATGTGGTTTAGTTAATCACTTAGACCCCGTTATTCCTACGGTGTATCTCTTGTATTTTATTGTTGTCTTGAATGATCACGAGGATGCATTTTTGACTTATTTCGATAATTTATTAAGGCCGAAAATAAAGTGGGACGATTTAATCAATAGTTAGCTAAAGGACAAAATCTTTTAAAACGGCTTCTCGAAACCTCATAAAGTTCATATCTTGGCATAACTCGTTTCACGATTTGAGACCTTTCTCGGACCGATATTTGGCTTGTACTTCAAACTTCAAATCTTGAGAGACGATCTTGAAATTATGGTCTTCTCTTCATTTTGGTACACATCTTCATTAGGAGTGAAAGATGCTTCAAACGTTGACCACGACTTCTTCATTTATCCTCTTCTTTATTTAGGATTTTGATATACAACGATCCGCCTCCTTTTCGGACTTGGATTTATTTATCCTCATACCTTGTTAGGGTCTTTTTGGATAGACTTATCCATGATCTTTAGGGGAGTAATTGCTTCTCGTCGTGTGTCTTGATCCATCATATTGATTTGGATTAATGATCTTCACATCATCTTTGGATCTTTAGCAAAAAGTGAATCCTCATGCCTTGTTAGGGCCTTTTTGGACTCGGGTATCCTCATGCCTTGTTAGGGCCTTTTTGGATAAGCCAATCTTCGCGTCCCGTTTCAATAAGTTATGCCTTGGATATGAACTCTAAATAATACCGAGCAACTTTTAAACGATCTTGTGCTAGAAGCTAAGTAACCTTTTAAATCGTACAACCTTATTTATTGCAAATATATTTATTAACAAGTGATGGGAGAAAAAGCTCATAACTAACTCACATAAGTTAATGAAAGAATGCCGAACTTATAATTAACTCTAACATCTCTCGTTCTCCACAATTTAAAATCTCAAGGAATGAGACTCGTGGATGCTTAGCCTAATAAACCAATTAAGGTCCATATGGTTAAGGATACTAATATATCAAAGACATCTAAACTTGTTAAAACCATTTTATTTATTTATTTCATTTTTGACTTTATTCTTGAAATGGAAATTATTACAATGCGATAATAAAAGGAAAGAAAATAAATAAAAATACTACTAGGCCAAAATAGATCAAAAATTTGAAAAACGTTGAAATTTTTTTAAAATTTTCCGGTTAAATGGGGTCAAATTCATGGAAAAGCCCACTAAAATTCGATAGAAGGCCCCCCTACACTTAATATAAACATTGTCCTCAATGTTTAAGCATGTGGGTGAATAAACTCCCATACACTTAGGACATTGAGTACGTTGTTTAAAATCGAGCTAAGGAAGGGACAACTAAAGTGATTACATTTATTCATTTTATTTATATACAAGTATGAATCACAATAGTTTTGATAGAACCGGGTACACGGGAACACGGGATCACGGGTCTTATCAAAAGTACCAAAAGTGGATCATCAAAGCACATGTCCCTGCACACAATCACCACACACAAACAACCTACTTGGCTCCCCCTACACTTATTGGTGGACAATGGATGAAGGTGAAAAAGGTTGGAAAGGATGATAAAGGTAAAAATCTAACCTAGTTATACGATGCTTGATTTATTTATCACGAGTCTCTAGCTCGACTCGATTTCCCGAATTAATTCAAGGGAAATGTGGAGAGGGATGGAATCATCTCGTGAGAGATGTCCTCTCCCTAGTACAACTTAACCCGTTGGCCATTCACCTTAAAGTTGGGCCCATTTGGTTGGGATAACTCAATGGTGCCATAAGGGAAGACTTGGGCCACGGTGAATGGACCGGACCAACGGCTCTTAAGTTTACCCGAAAAGATTTTCAACCAAGAGTTAAATAATAAAACTTGATCACCAACATGGAACTCTCGGTTTTTAATCTTGGAATCATGAATGAGCTTAGTCTTCTCTTTGTAGATTAATAAATTTTCATAAGCCTCATTCCTAAGTTCATTAAGTTCATTGAGTTGGATTTTCCTATGATCACCGGCTTTGTTAAGATCAAAATTAGCCCATTTCAAGGCCCAATAAGCCTTATGCTCCAACTCAATGGGGAGGTGGCACGCCTTTCCGTACACAAGGCGGTAAGGGGTATAACCTATAGGTGTCTTATAAGCGGTACGGAAAGCCCACAAAGCATCATCTAATTTATCGGCCCATGAGGCACGATGCTCTCCCACGGTTCGCTCTAAGATTCTCTTAAGACCACGGTTAGAAACCTCGGCTTGTCCATTAGTTTGAGGATGATACGCGGTGGAAAGTCGGTGATTGACACCATACTTAGCCATGACTCGTGCGAATTGATCATTGCAAAAATGAGTCCCGCGATCACTAATAATAGCATGAGGCACACCGAATCGAGAAAACAATTGTTTCAAGAAGTTAACAACCACCCTCGCGTCGTTAGTAGGTAAATCTTTTGCTTCAACCCATTTTGATACGTAGTCAATGGCTACGAGGATGTACTTGTTTCCCTTCGATGATGGAAACGGCCCCATAAAGTCGATGCCCCATACGTCAAAGATTTCACATTCTTGGATGAAATTTTGAGGCATCTCATCTTTATGTGTGATCTTGCCTTGCCTTTGTCAAGCATCACGATGTTTAACCATTTCATGTGCATCATGATAAATGGAGGGCCAATAGAATCCGGAGTCGAACACTTTTTTAGCGATGTAATTAGGACCAAAGTGACCACCGGTGGGTCCTTTATGGCAAGCTTCAAGGATTTGTAAAGCCGCCGGCCCATCAACACATCTACGAATGATTAAATCCGCACATTGCTTGAAAAGATAAGGTCGTCCCAATAGTTTGTTTTAACGTCCTTGAAGAATTTTTTCTTTTGTTGGGACGTTAACCCTTCGATAAGAACACCACCCGCTAAATAGTTTGCAATGTCGGCAAACCATGGGGTATCATCAAGATTGGAATTAATAGACATTAAGGTCTCAAGGGGAAAGGATTCATTAATCTCTTGATTTGGAGATTCCCCTTGATACGGATCCTCAAGTCTACTAAGGTGATCCGCGGCTAGGTTTTCCGCTCCTTTTTTATCACGAATTTCGATTTTAAATTCTTGTAGGAGCAAAACCCAACGAAGGAGTCTCGGTTTAGCATCTTGCTTGGTCAACAAGTATTTCAAGGCAGAATGGTCGGTGTAAATGATGGTGGTGGAAAGCACAAGATTGGGGCGGAATTTCTCAAAAGCATACACTACAGCTAAAAGCTCTTTTTCGGTAGTGGTATAATGCAATTGAGCCCCCGTCATTGTCTTACTAGCATAATGAATGGGTTGGAAATGTTTGTTAACTCGCTGACCTAAAACCGCTCCTACCGCGAAATCACTAGCATCGCACATGAGCTCGAAAGGTAACTCCTAATTTGGAGAGACTAAAACCGGTGCCTTAGTTAATTTACCTTTAAGAAGTTCGAAAGAGTCGAACATTCTTGAGAGAAGATGAAAGGAGCATCCTTTTCTAAGAGATGAGTCATTGGACGAGCTATTTTCGAGAAATCTTGGATGAAACGTCGATAAAATCCCGCATGGCCTAAAAAACTTCGAACTCCTTTGACGGTGGTAGGTGGAGGTAACTTAGCAATGACGTCAACTTTAGCACGGTCGACTTCGATACCGGCTTTGGAAATTTTATGACCAAGGACGATGCCTTCTTTTACCATGAAATGGCATTTTTCCCAATTAAGAACGAGACGAGTGTCTTCACACCGTTGGAGCATACGTTCTAAATTAGCAAGGCAAGAAGAGAAAGAATCACCATAGACCGAGAAATCGTCCATAAAGACTTCCATAGTTTCTTCAACCATGTCATGAAATATCGCCATCATACACCTTTGGAAAGTCCCAGGAGCATTGCATAAGCCGAAAGGCATTCTTTTGTAAGCAAATGTTCCATAGGGACAAGTGAATGTGGTTTTCTCTTGGTCTTTTGGATCGATAGGGATTTGAAAATATCCGGAAAAGCCATCTAAGAAACAATAGAAATCATTACCCGCTAAACGCTCGAGCATTTGATCCATGAAAGGAAGAGGGAAATGATCCTTACGAGTGGCATCATTCAGTTTACGATAATCGATGCAAACTCGCCAACCCGTTACGAGTCGAGTAGGAATCAACTCGTTGTTTTCGTTGGGAACAACGGTGATTCCGCCTTTCTTAGGCATACAATGGACGGGACTAACCCATGGCGAATCCGAGATAGGGTAAATCATTCCGGCATCGAGAAGTTTGATAACTTCTTTCTTAATGACTTCATGAATTTTTGGATTAACCCTTCTTTGATTTTGGATTGCGGGTTTAAAGTCATCTTCCATGAGAATTTTATGAGTACAAAAATTAGGATCAATTCCGCGAATGTCGGAGATTTTCCAAGCAATTGCTTTCTTATGATTCTTAAGCACATCGATAAGTCGGGATTTTTCATCTTCTTTTAAGTCCTTAGCAATAATGACAGGCAACTTATTATCCTCCTCTAAGAAAACGTACTCTAGATGAGACGGTAAATCTTTAAGCTCTAAATCCGGCGGATTGTCAATGGAAGGCTTGGTCAAAGTAGGATCATTGTTTGTAACTTCTTTAGGAGTAGTTGGAGAAATATTGTCCTCATTGAGAAGTCTCTCAATAGTACAAATGTCTTCATCCCAATTGGTGGGAGAATTATCATAGTTAATCTCGAGAGGACCCAAACTAGCTTCAAACTAGCTTCAAACTCATCTAAGTCACTTTCTCCAAATGGAGTCAATGAAGGAGCAATAGAAGCTACGGTCTCAACATGAGGTAAAGGAGAAATCCCGCTCTTACAAGCCTCATGAAAATGTTCTTCGCATGCTTCGTCGAGCACATCGATGAAATTCACGGATTCGGGCTCATCGGGGAGTTTGGAAAGTTTACCCATGTTAAAGACGATTTTGTCATCCCCGGCCCTCATGATAAGTTCACCCGCGGCTACATCAATTAATGTACGCCCGGTTATCAAGAAGGGTCGTCCCACAATTAAGGGAACACGAGGATCCATTTCATAGTCGACGACGACGAAATCGGCGCGAAAAGTGAATTTGTCGACTCCTACGAAAACATCCTCGGCTATCCCCACCGGATAAGCAACCGTACGGTTAGCTAATTCCAATGTCATACGAGTGGGGACTAGCTCGGGTAAAGATAATTGTTTCCACACGGACAATGGCATAAGATTGATACTCGCTCCGAGATCCGCCAAGGCCATACAATTCTCAACACCCGGAAAATTACAAGGAATAAGGAATCGACCGGGATCTCCTAACTTAACCGGTAGTTTTCTCAAAAGAACCGCAGAACAATTCTCATTCAATTGGGTATTGGCGATATCAAGCAACTTTTCCTTATCACTTAAAAGATCCTTAAACATCTTAGCGTACTTAGGCATGTGAGCGAGCGCCTCGGCAAAGGTGATATTAAAATTCAATTGTTTGAACATTTTTAGGAAGTTCGAAACTTGAATATCATCCTTATTCTTCAATTTCTTTTTCCGCAACCTTGAGGGATAAGGTATATTGGGTTGAGATGAAGGCTTTGGAGTGGATTGCTCACTCACATCCTTTGGAGGAGGAGGAGGAGTAGAAATAGAAGGTGAAGGAACTGGTTTTGGAACCGAAGGTGTGGTAGAAAATTTGGGTATCGGTGGGACATAAGGTGTAGACGAATGCATAACGGGAGGTATGTCACAAGTGGAAGAAGAAGGAGGTTGTGTCGAAGAAGAAGGAATCTCGGGTCCTTGGTTAGGTGGGGAAGGTTCTACGGTAGTCTTACCGCTCCTAGTGGTGATAGCATTAACATTAGCCCTAGGATTGGTCACGGTGTTCGAGGGAAGGGCACCTTGGGGACGAAAGGTTTGAATCATAGTCAAAAACTTCTTGTCGTTCGATTCTTGCATTTGTCGATTATGTTCTTGCATCTCTCTCATCATTCGTTCATGGTCGGATAAGTTTTGTAAAACCAAGTCCATTTTAGGATTGTGCATGTTCATTTGATTATAACCTTGATTAGGAAAACCTTGGTTTTGATATTGATTAGAACCTTGATTAAATCCTTGATTTTGAAAACTTTGGTTATTATATCCTTGATTATTTAACCCTTGGTTTTGCCCTTGAAAATTCCCTTGATTTTGATTAAAACCCCGTTGATTAGTATTTCCTTGAAAATTACCCCGTTGAGGACCTTGGTTCCTATTTTGGGCGGGTGGGGGTGGTCTTTGTGGTGCTAGAAAACCCGGGGGAGCCAAATAGTTATTAGACTTGTAAGACAAATGGTTAACATCAACATTTGGTTTGAATTGAACCCGATCAATTTCATTGTTGTTATAAGCATAAACTTCTTGTTGATCATTGTAAACCTTGTCACAATTAAAGTATGAATGTGGTCCACCACAAGTCTCACACGTCTCACTTTTTTCTTTCACGGCATGCACATGTGTAGTGAGGGCGTCGGTTTTTAAAGCGAGTGTCTCAACAAGCGAAGTAAGTTTATTAATTCGATCATTCACCTCATTATTACTCGTACTAGCACTTGCCATATTAGCCCTAACACTTTTGGTTTGCACTTTTGCCTTGTTCTCAATAATGGCCCAAGCCTCATTCATGGTTTTCACAAGAATATTGCCCCCCGCGGCACTATTAAGTGAGTCTTGGTCGTTTAGAGTTAAACCATTATAAAACGAGTTGATTTGATGAACTTTAGTAAAACCGTGTTGTGGACATTTTCTCAAAAGATCTTTAAAACGATCCCAAGACTCACTAAACGTTTCCCCATATTTTTTCTCAAAGTTGATTATTTCATTCCTTAAGGAAGTGGTCTGTGATGGTGAGAAAAAGTAGTTAATGAACTTGGTCTCTAAGTCGATCCATGTGGTAATACTTTGGGGTGGTTCCTTATCAAGCCAAATCCGGGCTTGTCCCTCGAGGGAAAAAGGAAAAAGTTGGAGGCGAACGGCCTCTTGGGGCACCCCATTGTATTTGACGGTATTAGCTAATTGGATGAAACGTTTGATATGAGCGTGTGGGTCATCATTAGTACGGCCTAAAAATGGTGTAGCGGAAACCATTTGAATAAAACCCGATTTAAGTTCGAAATGATTAGCTCCAATATTCGGCACCACAATCGCGTCATCGTTTCCTTCAACGTGAGATTGTAGAATCTAAATCATTGGTCGATTATCCGTTGCCATCGTATTGTCGAAAGCTCGATTCTCGGGATTGGATTTAATGACGGTCTTTTTGTTTTTATTCTTCTTCTTCTTAGAAGAATTAGAAGTATTTGGTACACCAATCGGTATGTATGTATGCGCGCGAGTGCGCATACAATTAAAACTTTGGAATGAGGTAGGTGACCTCGGTCGACTTTGAGAGGAAAAGGATTTTCCCCTCGATGAGTAATATGAAAAATCTACAAAAATATATACGTAAATACTACTTGAGTTGGCAAACCAATAATCGGTCGTCCCTCTCAATATACGCACAAGCAAGCGGGGAAACGAGGTGGCACAAAGCACTTAAAAACCTTTTTCCTTAGACGGCCTTTTATAGCGCGTCGCCTTATACCCACCTTATAGTTTGTATATGTCGAGTTCAAACGTCTTACTAGTATTTATCTATTTTGTCCTTTTTTTCTCGTTATGGATTCGACTACAATAGTTAGGTGATGAAATCCCAACTAAGGCTTATTTGAAAAGTAGGTAATTTTATTGTGCTACGTAATATATTATAGTAAAAGAAAAATCTTTTTGTATTTTTAGAAAAATATATATTCACAATAAAAACGAAAGAAATCGAAATAAAAATTAACACTAATACGTAATATTTTTGGTGTAATACTTTTAGGAAAAAGTATTACTTTTGATTTTTTTAAAATTTTTTTGGTGCAATTATTTGGAAAGAAATTGCTTTTGTGATTTTTTAATTTTTTTTGTATTTTTAAGTTTTTGATTTTTTTGTGTTTTTGATTTTTTGTGCAAGAAACGTAACGTTCAAAGAATGAACGGATCCCAATATCCAAACGTCTTCACGACAAATCGTCAATTGTACGAGCGAAGCGGCAGCGGCGCCAATTTGAAACTCGGATTTTTTAGTCCTTTTTTAATGTTCGTTTTTCCTCGATTCGACTCGAATTTGATTTCCGGTTTAACGTTTCAACTTAACTTGTTTTTGGTAAAATCTATTTTTGGGTATTTTTAAACTAACTAAAAATTATATAATTAAAAGCTATTATAAAAAAATATATTTGAAAAAACTAATTAAAATGATTAAACAAATCTAATTTACTTTAATAAACTAAATTTTAAACTATTTAAATGAAATAAAAACTTTTAATCTAATCTATTTTAAAACGAATCTATTTAATTTGAAAAATAATTTGTATTAAATAAAATTTAAACTAATATTTAAAAACAATTAAATTTATAAAATTTAAATAATTTTTTTTATATTTAATTAAAACTGATTAAAGTAAATTTTAAATAATAACTAAACTTTAAATTGATTTAAACTAATATATTAAAAACTGCCACCCTAAAATCACGCTATATTAATGAACCACAGAGAAATAAAACACAAATGAGTATGTAGAGCAGTTGGTTGGGACGTTGTGCTTGTGAACGAGAGGTCCTGGGTTCGAGTCCCAGGACAGACACAAATTGTTAATTTTTTTTTTTTGATTTTTATGGAACTTTTCTATATTGGACAGCAAAATACCTCAGACCAATTGAGTCTGAGGCTTATGCAGCAAATGAAATAATCAGTCAAATAAGTAGAAACCAAATAAGCTATGGAACCAAATAAGCTATGAAAAATAGAAAATAAGTAGATAAAACAAATAAGCCAGTTAAGCAGTCTAAACTAATAAGCTGAAATCGAATAAGCAGGACACAAATAAGCTAGACAAGCAATTAAATCCTATTAACCAATTAAGCAGAAAACCAATAAAGCAGAAACTAGTTAAGCAGAAACAATAAACTAAGCTGAATTCAAAATAAGCAGGATCCAAATAAGCATTAAGCTGGATCAAATAAGCAGATTACAAAAAAAAAATTAAATAACAATCTATCTATAACTCAAACAAACCAAAGTCCTAATAAGCAAACTAACAAATTAAATAGGCAAATCCAAATAACTAAACAAATCCAAACAACTAAACTGGTAATAATAAACAGTCAACAGTACTATCACCAAGCAGTTATAACTTAAGCAGAATCAAACTTAAATCATATACAATTAAACTAAACAATAACAATAAAATTAAATAAGAGATTAGAACCTTTTTGACGAAATCCGTTGCGACGTAGTAACGTGCTGAACGTACTATTGAACCGAATCAAACACCAAACAAACACCACCTTGAATCGAACCAAAATAACTACCCTATCCTCTCGAACCAAACATCCAATCCGAATAAAACAACTTCTTCAAACAGTAGCAGTATCCAATTGAACCGAAACCAAAGAACAATAACTTTTTAAACCTCCAGTGGGGAGATCTATCTCTTTCCTTTATATATATTTTTTTATATTATATATACATATATTTTTTTTATAACCGAATAATAATAATAATGAACAGTAACAATAAAAAAACAGATTCAACTTAGATTAAAAAAACAGTAATTAAAATTGAGACGAGAATTCATACGAACTTTAATGTTTCATTAATTAAAATCAAACTTACAATACTGAATTAAAATTACAAGATTAAAAACCTATCAAACTAATTTTACTGAAAATAAAATAATAAAGAAAAAGATGCTAAATTACATGATAGATTGGGGTTTTTATAGAGGAACCCCATGAAACCCTAATCTTGGCTTCATTAGTAAGCATCCAAATCCCACCGTTTATTCCATCTTTCTTCTTCTCTCTCTTCTTTTCTTGCAATCTTGCGGCTAAGAATCGTCCTTGTGCACACGGATTGCCACCGTGGCACAAGGATGTGTTTGTTGTGCTAGTTTACAGCCTAAGTGGCTCCTTCTCATTGGTGGATTGGTAAATGGAAAGGTCGAATAGCCAATCGGTTTTGGCCACGTAGGAGAGAGAGGATCATCATAGCTTGGTGGATTGATCCTAAAACTGGGGGGATTTAATCCCCTTGGTGTGAATTAACCATTTACATAAAAAGCCCTAATATCTTTTGTGTAATTTTTGAGATGGTAAATTTAGGGTTTGTGAGTAAATGGGGATAGCTGTGAAAATGGGAGAAGAAGAAGGGTGTGGGTATTCACATAGAGTGTAACGAAAAATTAAAGGGTTGTGGGGTAAAGGAAAAAACGTTTTATTTATTTATATTGGGAAAAGTGGGTAAATGGATAGACACGTGGGGTGGGTAAATAAGGGTTAAATGTGGGGTGACTTACGTGTGAGGGTTGTTTCGTTTATTTGTTTGACTGGATTGATGAGTTGACCAATCATCAAAGTAAATTCATATTCACTTATTTAACCGTTCCATTTCTTGGTGTGGGCTTGGCCCAATTTGGCCTTCTAATCCGAATCAAGTTGTGCAAACAAGGTATTGGGCCCAAATCTTATCATTCTTCATTATTTAGGATTTAAAGCTTTTGGGCTTGTAATTTTTCAAGCAACTTTTAGATGGACTTTTGAGCCCATTAACCCCAATGTGGGACCCACTTGGCCCAATAACTTCAAAAAGATTTAATCCGCTAAAGTCGAGCTCGATTTTGGCTTTCTCGATCATTTTCTTCAAATTTTAGTTGACTTAGCCGGTTTCCGTGATCTTCGGCACACTTTGGTCTTTTGACTTTGTCTTGACTCTTTCTTGACTTTTCTTCGACATTTGACCGTGAAATCACGTGTTTTCTCTTCTTTTGATCAATTGTACCTATTTAACACACAAAACACAAAACCACGCGTAATTCCGACTTTTACGACATTAAGCACATGATTAGGTCTTGTTTTTACTTGATTTTAGTGGCAAAAGGATAAGTGTTTACACACTTATTAAATCCCCTACACTTGACCATTGCAATGACCCCATGCAATGCATAATTTTAAGCATAAGTTACATTTTTCTCATAATTAATCCGTCTCGGCCTTTATTATTATTACTACTGCTAATACGATAAAAAGATAAGAACTTAAAAGGAGACAATCATTTATTAACTTGGAAATTATTCGATGGAAGAAACTTGAAAAGAAATCTAAGACTTGAATTAGGGCTTTGGTGTCATGAATATTAATCACCCTCAAGTTTCACGTTCCCCATACCAAGGTCAAAAACGAGATCATTGTTATTACAAGTTAGCACAACTAACACTTACTCATGTGGTTTAGTTAATCACTGAAATCTCGTGAGAATAATAAATAAGATGAATTATATATTTTGTGAGAATCAGCTGTTGATCGAAAATCTCTACTCATAAACTCTCCATGACTATCTTTTACCAACCCACTTGAAAGCAATTTGAAGTAACCACTGATAGAATGAACCAGATACATCAAACGCGAAACTGAATAAAAATCCTTCGATCTTATGACTTAAGCTTGCACTATTGTTGAATGAAGAACGGTGGAGAAATCTCTAAGTACTCAATGCATCACTGAAGAAGTCTATAAGCACAACACCTCTTGAAATAATCCACGTCGACTAAGCGCGTGACACTGAGTACAACAATGTAACCCCTTTAAGTAGTAGTTATCCGAGTCATCAACCAACCACCCCGAATCCGGAAACTAGATAAACAAGTCTTCATTCTAAGATTAAGCACGAGCAAGTTATCATTGAAGATAAAATAAATACACGCCTTCGAAAAATCCGTCTTCAACTTCCCATAATTAATACTCGATCAAACGAATCCGTAGTCAATAAAAAATATACCTAACTTTTTCTTGGTCTCGTCAAAAATAAATCTTGTCACTTTTTCTCGTCACTTTGTCACGTTATATCCTGACCATATAACCAAAAATACTATATTTCCCAAATTTTATCCAAAATAATGAATTTTAAAAAAAATTCGGATATAAGTAACACCAATTGGCCCATGCGTGAATAATTCATCTGACCCAAATCAAAATAATTTATCCAATCGTAGCGTGGCCCATCATCAATCCAGTCCAAACATACCCAACCCTAATAACCCGGTATAAATACCCCACTAACCCTAAAATAACTTAACCCTAATCATATTTCCACATACTTCGTAACATCCGCCCCCCTTTTCCTTCTTCCAACAGTAAACATAGAAACATCCGCCCAATCCTCCTTCATCTCCTCACCCACCATCAGACTAAATAAATCTCATCTAACATCACCATCTCATCCCAATCTCCAATCCCCATCATAATCTTGACGACAAAACCCAAGAATCGAGTCCACTTAGATAATTAACCCAAACCCGAAACCGAACCATTATTTGCATTATCGATCCTTGTTCGTTTGAATAAAGAGGCTTTAAGATCCTAGTAGGGGTCTCGGGTAGGTCAAGTTTATTGCATGTTGAATTCGTTTCTTAAAATTTTAAATCGAAATAAAAAGGAAACTATGACAGATTTGTTATAAGTTTCTTTTTAATTTTTTTTCGAAAATCAAATGGGTTTACCCATCACATAACAGAGACGAGATGATTGTTCCTTGTGACAATCAAATCGATACAAAGGTGGATGTGAACAGATTCGTTCATACTCTATCTTTAATTATCGAAAATTAATGAAGGGTTAAACCTTTCCACAGATCGATGACTATGGTGTTTTCGTGATGGATCTAAAATATCGAGGCTTGCATGTCCCCACACGAAAGGATATGTGAATCTGAGATCTTTGTTTTTCTGTTTTGAGTCGAGTCTAGAATCGAAGGGATTAGGAGACGAAGGGCTTAGGTAGATTTGGTGTTGAGGAGATATAAGGTTGGAGTGTTATGTTGGTACGGGTCAAATGACATTTTGATAAAAAAAAAATTGCAAAGTACTTCTTTTAAATAAAGTCATCGCAAAGTTTTCAATCTGTTATCCATCGCAATGTTTTAAAAACTTAAAGCCATCGCAATGTCGAAACAAATAAGCCATCGGAATATCTCCTCTACACCCCGTCAGAATGCATCCGTCGGAATGCATCCGTCGGAATGCATCCGTCGGAATGTGTTCAATCGGAATGCATCAAATGTGTTCCATCCGAATATTCGATCGCAATGTAGAAACCAATGGTTTTTGTGATCGCAATATTCCGATCTGAATGTGCATCTGACATCTTATCTGTACTATTTCCAATTTATCAGGATCAAGTTTTTATCATCTCATCTTCACAATAATACCAGAAAAACATGTAAAGATCTTGAAAACATAGATCTCGTAAGCATATCGGAGTATATGGATGAGGACCAAAGACCAGATAAATGATACTACTGAAAAAAATCCACAACTTTTTAACCAGAAAGTTGGATTTTGAAAATCCAGAAGACTTTTGACCAGGAAACATGATAACCAGTGAAACAGATATGAAGTTGTAGGTTTATGAATATCAGATATGGACTGTGAGACAAACTGATAATGTGACTTTTTAGACAGATTGTGACAAAAATATAATGACCAACGTGACAACAAAGTAAACAAATCGGACCACAAAAATTTATAGAACGAGACACAAAGAAAAATAAATTTAGACCACCAAACTGAAAACAATAAACACGATCCAAGGATGGAACTGAGGCTCTGATGCCAATTGTAGATTTGCTATTAGCTAATCCGGTAGTCTAGGTGGGTGGTGGAAGGTGGAAACCATTGTTGAGTTGAGAGAGAAAGTGGTTGTGTGTGAAATAAAGAAAAAGTGTATTAAACTTGAAAATGAAAACACAATCAACACCCCTCCTTGGAAGCCTAGGAGGGGTATATATAGCCACACACCAAACACTTAACTATACATTGTACCTAGTCTAGTCTAAGCGTGTGTGACTATGATAACTAATGGGAATTCTTAAATGTCGTCACATAAAGTGAATTTCCAACAACCTTTGTTAGAAATACGTTTTTAACGTATATTAGAAGTATCGGTCACTCCACGATATTATTAAATGTTAAATAGCTCGTAGTTGAATATTATGTTACTTTATTAGTAAACCCGGCCCATGGGCTTGTCATGGGTCGGAGGCCCAAGTCCATTAAGGACTTGGGTATATAAACCCCTTCCCACCATGGAAAGGGGTGTTGGTTGTTTCACTTTTTGATTAATAAAACACACATTTTCTCTCACTTTCTCTCACTACTTTCTCTCTCTAGAAACATCAACCCACCTTATTGATTCACAAGATTATCACAAATCTTCAATTGGTATTAAGAGCCATAGGGTGATTTAAGGTAATGATTTGTGTTGCTTTTTAGTTTTTGATTGTATTAGTGTTTTTAGGAAAATCTATCTTGAATCTTGAAGTTTTTGGTGATTTTGTTGTTGGGATTAGTAGATAAGTATTGGGTTTTACTTATTTTGGTTGAAATCACAAAACTTTCCGTGTAATTTGGTAAAAAAAATCTGGGTTTGTTCTTGATATTCATACGACTGTTCATACACGAAATAGTTTTTCCAGTTTATTCCGGATAAACAATTATTCCGGATATACAAGTTATTCCGGATAAACAAATATTCCGGATAAACAGGTTATTCCGAATCAACTTATTCCGAATCAACTTATTCCAAACCAACAAGTTTTTCCGGATAAACAAATATTCCGGATAAACAAGTTATTCTGGATAAAGAAATATTCCGAACAAAGCAGTTATTCCGGATCAGTGATATTCCGAACCAAGTATTCCGAGTCAATCTTTTCCGAATCAACAACATTCCGAATCAAGGCATTCCGAATCGAGCTTTTCCGAATCAACACTTATTCCGGATCAGAGATATTCCGAACCAAGGTATTCTGAACCAAGCTTATTCCGAATCAATAGATTTTTTTCTGAATGAAGGTAATTATTCCGAACGAAGGTCTTTTTCCACATAAAGGTAGTTTTCTTCCGAATCGACTTAATTATTCCGAGTCAAGGGATATTATTCCGAACCAAGGGATATTTTACGAGTTTTTTTGACGATTTTTAGAGGATTTAATCTTGGTTTCTTACACACATTTCATTTCAACAACACAACACAACTCACAACCTTACTTCACTGCTCGATCAACCGATAATCTTTGTTTCTTTAAAGTGATCAAAATGAATCCGAGTTCATTAATGCCTCAAATGACATCACTTACGGATATTTCCGTCATAACGGGAAAGGATAATCGCCCTCCAATGCTCATTAAAGAAGTCTTTGAAGCATGGCAAGGCCGTATGATGTCATACATTAAGGGAAAACTGACATATGGGAGGCTTATGGTCAAGTCAATTCTAAATGGTCCACTTGATTATGGTACCATCGTTGTTAACAATGTGACTCGACCACGGGAGTTTGAAGAACTTACGCCAGCTCAACAACTTATTGCCGATGCAGATGAAAAGGCTCTTCAAACCATTCTCCAAGCTCTTCCACATGACATCTATCGAATGGTAAGTCAATATACGGTTGCAAAGGAGTTATGGGAACGTCTACAGGTTTTGATACAAGGTACGTCTTTTACTAAAGCGGAACGCGAATTATGATCTGTTTGATAGGTTCACGTACAGTCCAGGGGAAACGCTTCACGACTACTACTTCAGATTCACTACTCTCATGAATGATTTGAATGTGTACAATCTCGTGATTGCTCCATTCCAGGTTAACATCAATTTTTTGAATACTTTACCTCGAGCTGAATGGGGTGAGTATATTACTGATGTTAAGTTAACTAGGGATTTGCATAAGTGCAATTTGGATCAACTCTATGCTTTTCTCCAGCAACATGAGAAACACGTGATCATGCACCGTATGCCTCGAGGTATGTACCCTGAACCTTTAGCTTGGATGGCAAATCAACCAAGTTTGTCATATAACAACACTCCTTATATCATGGGACACCAAGCTTATCATCCATCTCCGTACATGACTCCAAGCTTCCCCCAATATTCGATTCTACCTCAACCACCCACCTCACATCAGCAACAATATCGGTTTAATGCACCTTTGTCTTAGAGAGAACCACAAGCATCACAATATGCTCCACAACCTCACCCATATTCACCAGCAATCATTGCACCCTATGCTTAGTCATCATACTCTCCATATCAAGAAAATGCAGCATATCCATCAAGCTATTCTGACCACATAAGTACTCCTTCTATTGCTTATGCCGCTCAACAAGACCAAGCAATGTATTGTGATAATGATGAGGTTCCCATTCCTGAATTCAAACAAGGAACTGACCCAGCTGAAGTGTTAGCCACCATGTCTGCTTACCTCACAAGGACATTAAGCAAACGAGGATTTAGAGGACCAGCTCCTACTAACAATCAGTTGAGGAATTCATCTAATTATCGACAACAAGCTACCATTGAGAATGGCATGGTAATGGTTCAACCTATTCAACCTTATCAGGGAGACCCACTACATCAACCACCAATGCACGCATGGTCAATCCTGCTCCAATGGTCAACACTGCTCCAATGGTTACTGCTCCACGGGCTAATTCCACAGGTAAGTTGAGAATGATTACATGCTACAACTGTAAGGAAGAAAGTCACATGTCTAGGGATTGCACAAAACCAAAGAGGAGAAAGGATGGTCAATGGTTTGCAGAGAAGATTTATTTGCTGAACGCTCAAGCACAAGGACAGGAACTTGATGAAGAGAAGCTAGCATTCCTTGCTGATCCAGGGATTGGTGAACAAGAAGTTCTCACTACACAGAATGCAGCATACCAAGCAGATGATCTGGATGCTTACGATTCAGACTGTGATGATCTTCAATCTGCTCAGGCAGCTCTTATGGCAACTATCTCTAGATTTGGGTCAGATCAAATATCTGAGGTACTCACTAATACCACTGATACTAGTATTCAACCACATCAAGTTGGGCAATAGGGTGCTGATCCGAATGAGTCTTCGGTGGTGAGTCTTTCAAATGAGGAGACAATCAATGATAGTAATATCAATGCAAGTCCCTAGACTTTGAGTGAATCACAACCGGGAGTCATTTCGCATACGCATATTCCTGCTCAACAAGATTTGGTCATGGTTCCTGCAAAGTTACTTAGCCAAATGAATACTGCACTCTTAGAAACCCTAGCTACGAATAAGAATATGTCTGTAGAGCTTGCCTTGTGCAACGAAAAAGTTCAAACTTTGGAATTAGTTCCTTCGTCCAATGTTCTAACAAATCCCGAATATGATCATTTTCGAAACAAACAAATGGGTCATTTGCAAGAAATTGAAACCTTAAGAGCAAATCTTTCCAACGAACTTAAAGAAAAAGAGTTAGTGGTCACTAATTTTCACAAACTTCAAACGGATTTTGAATTACTCGAGTCTAAAAAGAATGAAATGGAAATTAATGCGGCTAATAGGATTAAAAGTTTAGATTATTTGCTTTTAAGACAATACGCTGCCTCTCAACTAGTGCACTTATTTGACTCTTCGTTTAGAGATTTTAACTTATCGCGTCAAAAAGACCTTCCCCCTAACCCACGGTATGCAAGACAAGCTTTTATCCATAATCCAAGACTTTATGATGCAACCAAATTAGGATTGGTCTTAGATCCGATTGTTATTTTCAAGGATCGCAAGAATAAGGATCTAGTTGATGAGAGTCGGTCATACAACTTTGCAAAATATCCCTAGTGTGATTATTTTAAAATGAATCAGGAGTTTGCAAAAAAGGACTTTAGAATTCGCTTCCATATTGATAAAGATCTCATCACAACACCAACCTACATGTTAAATGAAGAAAACCCTAGTACACTTCCTACACTTGTCAAAATGGAAGGACCTAAGGAAATTCCGAAGGATCTTCCACCTATTAGCACTGTATGGATAAACTTGCAAGAGATTAATCAATACTTTGCTAGGTCATCCGGGAATGTACGACTTCAAATGGTCTAAACGCCAGAGAATGGGCTTTCGAACACATGAACGAGGTGTTTAAGAATGAGATCAACCCTTTTGTCGAAAATCTAAAAGGAAGTTTTGCATCTCTTTCGGAAAATCTCGATTTTGAAATTAAAGAATTTCAAAAAGTGTTTTATGAAATGGACACTGCTTACGAACTACAATTAATTGAAAAGGAAAAGATTTTATCCGAATATGACCGATTCTTGTCCCAAGTAATATCGTGTGATGTGCTTACTACTGTGAATGTTAATTATTCGAATGAGCTTACATCCGCTATGAATAAATGTGATGCTGTGAATATATGTGATGATGTGCATGATCTCTCTGTAAATGTTGCTGATACTGTAAATGACGTAGATAATCACTCTTGTCACGAGTCTAACGCTGAATTTTTAAAGCTTCAAGAGTCTTACAATTTACTTGCAAAACGTTTTAATCAACTTGAACAACATTGTATATCTTTAGAATTAAAACAACAAACTCAAAATGAGGATCTTTTGGTAACAAATGGTTGTGAAAATAGTGTTGAGACGAGTGACAAGATGATTGAGATAGTTAAGGCATTAGAGGAAGAGATTATGAGATTAAAGAGAGATTTATCATCGAACGAAACACTAACTTTGGAACTAGAGGTTGCAGAGTCTAAAAACCAGTACTTAGAAACTATACTTTCGTCTATTCTAGGGGAGATGGATCGTGCAAGACAGGGACTATCCACTCTTTATGGTTCAATAAAAGAACGCTTAGCTTTTCATGCAGCACAACAACAATCTTATGTTGAACAATTGAACCAAAAGTGTGAGGAAATCTCTGACTTAAATATCCAGCTCATTGACAAAAACATGGTTTTGGCCGAGTTAAAGGAGACACTTCTTCTCACCCGACAAGAAGTTGTTAATAACTTAGCTAACAACTCTGCACCGTCCTCTAGTGCTCCATCAACAAATTCAGTAGTGATCTATAAGAACCCGCACCATAAGCAAAATCAGGATACTTACGATGTTTATATGATGAATGCAATTAAGCACGTGGACCTTGTTAGGGATAGTTTAGATGATTTGTATGCGTTAGATCCCTCAAGCAGTTACTATTATTCAGCTCATGCATATATTCAGCGAGTTCAATATTGCTTAGCATATTTACAATACATAAGAAAACCGGGTTCTGCACTACTCACTAATCGACCCATTGCTGTAACTCTATTCAATAAGACCCCAGGAGCAAAGCCGTCATTGACACCATCAACTAAGGCACCTTTAAAATCTGTTGCTAATGTTCCCACTTTGCCTTCTACAGGAGTAAAAGAGTCTACTAAGGCTAAAGGATCACAAGTCAAGAAAGATAGGATCAAGCCCTCCACTAGTAGTACCATCAAGAAGAAAGTAGAAGCTCACCCTAGGAATGTTATTTCAGATTTAAATAAAAAGAATCATGTTGCTAAGACTAAAAGCTTTGCGCCTGTGTAGAAGCCTAAACCATTTGTGAATTCTAATTTGAAATGTTGGAATTGTAATGAATGCATGTTTTCTCAACGTCATGATTTGTGTCTTATTGATCATGTGAATGAAATGAATGCCATTAGGAATGATCTTGAATGGAAGCCAACTGGGAGAACTCGTACCCAAGTGGGATGGCAATGGCGTCCCACTGGTAGGACCTTTACATTAGATGGAAACATGTGCCCTTTAACTAGGAATGCATCCATTGAGGTTAGGTCTCAGCGTCCTTTAATTAGGCACACTAGCACTAAAGTATGGAAACCGCGCCCTTTAATTAGGTCAGCCCCCACTATAGTGCCTATCAGTGAAGAAATACCTCAGGATTTAAGCCAACTTGAATCTACACCACCAACTAGGAAGAAGGCTAGGAAATCTAAGAAACCTAATGTTAGCAAATCTAAGATCATTAAATCTGTACCTGCTAATAACAAGGAACATTCAGATTCCGAAACCTATACATTGTCCTCGTCTGGTGATATTTTCAGGTGGTTCAAATCATCCTCTGGTATTTGGACTCCGGTTGCTCAAAGCATATGACCGGAGATCGCTCGATGCTCAGAAATTTCGTCAGCAAGTTTCTTGGAACGGTTAAATTCGGTAATGATCATATTGCAAAGATAATGGGGTATGGTGAATATCAGATTGGAAATGTTACGATTTCAAGGGTATACTATGTAGAAGGTCTTGGTCATAATTTATTTTCAATAGGACAGTTCTGTGATTCCAACCTAGAGGTTGCTTTTCGACAACACACTTGTTTCATCCGCAACTTGGAAGGAAAAGACTTGTTGAAGGGGTCTCGTGGTGCAAATCTTTATACTTTGTCCCTACAAGACATGATGGCCGCCTCTCCAGTATGTCTTCTCTCCAAAGCATCTAAGACCAAGTCATGGTTATGGCATCGCAGATTATCTCATCTCAACTTTGATGCTATTAATCATTTGGCTAAAAACGAATTAGTTCGTGGTCTTCCAAAGCTGAAATTTCACAAGGACCATTTATGTTCCGCGTGTTCAAGGGGGAAAAGCACCAAGAAATCATACAAGCCCAAAGCTCAAGACACCAATCAAGAAAAACTTCATCTTTTGCATATGGATCTTTGTGGGCCAATGCGAACCGAAAGTGTGAGTGGTAAGAAATTCATCCTTGTTATTGTGGATGATTTCTCCAGGTTTACATGGGTTAGATTTCTACGTACAAAGGATGAAGCACCGAAGGCTATCACCACTTTCCTGAAGTTCATTCAGGTACGTTTAAATACTATTGTCCGCCATATTCGTACTGATAATGGAACAGAGTTCGTCAACCAGACTCTTCGTGATTACTATGAAGAAGTTGGTATCTCACATGAAACATCCGCTGCACGTACTCCACAACAAAACGGTGTTGTTGAAAGACGGAATCGTATGCTTATGGAAGCTGCTAGGTCTATGCTGATTTATGCGAACGCTCCATTATTCTTATGGGCAGAAGCTGTATCTACTGCATGTTACACCCAAAACCGCTCTATTATTCGGAAACGCCATGGAAAAACACCTTACGATCTTCTACATGATCGTAAACCCGATGTTTCATTCTTTCATGTGTTTGGTGCTCTTTGTTATCCAAACATTAATAGTGAGAATTTGGGCAAACTTCAACCGAAAGCCGATATAGGTATTTTCATTGGTTGCTCACCCTCAAAGAAAGCATACCTAATTTACAACCGTCGTCTTGGTAAGATAGTAGAAATTATGGACGCAGATTTTGATGAGCTGACAGCGACGGCTTCTGAGCAACGTAGCTCTAAACCCGCGCTTCACGAGATGGGAACCGGTGCTATTAGTTCCGGATTAGTTCCCAATAATCCTACTTCTACATCATTTATACCACCTACAAGGCCCGAGTGGGATAAACTATTTCAACCGTTGTTTGATGAATTCTTTGATCCCCCAAGTGATGAAGTTCCAGCACCTGTAGTGATAGCTCCAATCCCTGAAGTTGTTGCTCAAGCTAATGAAGCTTCATCAAATGCATCTTCAATTAACATTAAACCGGATGCACCTCCACCAAGTAATTCTCAAACTACACCTGAATCTTCACCCTTACTTGTGCCTAATGATGATGAAGAGGATTCTGTTGATCACCATTTGGAATATGCTCATCAACAGGAGCTTCCATTCTTTGGTATACCGATACCTGAAAATCCTTCAGCCGCGTCTACCTCAGAAGAAGCTCCTACAATCGTTCACTCCAGACCACCACGGATTGAAAATCACAGCACCAAATGGACAAAAGATCACCCAATTAGGAATATTATTAGAGGTCTCGATCGACCAGTCTCAACACGCCATCAATTACAAGAGAGTGCACTCTATTGCTATTTTGATGCATTTCTCTCCGAAGTTGAACCTAAAAACTGGCAACATGATATGGCTCAATCATCTTGGATTGAAGCCATGCAAGAGGAACTAAATGAATTCCAAAGACTTGAAGTATGGGAATTAGTTCCTCTCCCTGACAAGGTTAACATCTTTACTTTGTTGTGGGTTTATAAGGTTAAACTCGATGAGATGGGTGGAGTTTTGAAGAATAAGGCTAGATTGGTTGCTAGAGGATACAAACAAGCCTTGGGTATCGACTTTGAAGAATCTTTTGCTCCTGTTGCAAGATTGGAGGATATTAGACTATTCCTTGCGTATGCTGCTCATATGAACATGATCGTCTATCAAATGGATGTGAAGACGACATTTTTGAATGGTGAACTAAGGGAGGAAGTCTATGTTAGTCAGCCGAATGGGTTCGTTAGCACGGAGTTTCCTAATCATGTGTAGAAGCTTAAGAAGGCTCTCTATGGGTTGAAACAAGCTCCACGCGCGTGGTATGATCTCCTTTCAACATATCTCATTTCGGAAGGCTTCTCCAAAGGCAAGGTGGACCCCACTCTATTCACTCTCAAGGAAGACAACGACATGATACTGGTACAAATTTATGTTGATGATATAATATTTGCTGCCTCTAACATAGAATTGTCAAACCGCTTTGAGAAAATAATGTCCACACGCTTTCAGATGTCAATGATGGGAAAAATTTCATTTTTCTTAGGATTACAAATTTCTCAGAATCCCAGAGGCATCTTTATTAATCAATCCAAATTTCATTTTATGACCCCGTGGATACTCCAGTGATGGAAAAATCCCAGTTAGATGAAGATAGGAATGGGATTATTGTCGATCCGAAACTCTTCCGTGGGATGATCGGCACCCTTCTCTATCTGACTGCTAGCAGGCCTGATCTGCAATTTGCCGTATGCATGTGTGCCTGCTATCAGGCTCGGCCTACCGAAAAGCACCTACATGCTGTTAAAAGGATCTTTCGGTATCTCAAAGGAACACTTCATCGTGGTCTATGGTATCCGAAAGATTCCTCTATTGCTTTAATATCATATGCAGATGCCGATCATGCTGGGTGTCAAGACACTAGGCGTATCACTTCTGGTTCTGTGCAACTCCTTGGAGACAGATTGATTAGTTGGTCTTCAAAAAGGCAGAAAAGCGCTGCAATTTCCAGCACGGAGGCTGAATACATTGCCATGTCCGGTTGTTGTGCTCAAGTCCTTTGGATGAGATCACAACTAACTGACTACGGTCTTGGATTCAACAAAATCCCGATGTATTGTGATAACAAGAGCGCCATTTCCCTTTGCTGCAACTACGCTCAACACTCCCGGGCCAAGCACATTGACATTCGCTACCATTTCATTAAAGAGCTAGTGGAAAATGGAGTGATCGAGCTGTATTTTGTCACCACTGAGTATCAGCTGGCAGATATGTTCACAAAAGCCTTATATCGAGGACGAATCGAGTTTTTGATCGACAAGCTTGGAATGAAATCCTTCTCTCCAGCGACTCTCAAAGAGTTGGCAGAAGAATCAGCAGAATAGTGGTGGTAAACTATTCATGCGTATCCTTTGATCGTGATCATGTATATTATCGTATAAACCTACAAAAACCATAAAAAATATAAAACCTACAAAAACCATAAAAAATATAAAACCTACAAAAACCATAAAAAATATAAAACCAAGAAAACCCAAAAATATTTTCGTCTTTTTAATCGGGCATGTCTTTTAGTACGGTAATATTTACGGCTTTAGAAATACCGATTAATATTGACACGCGCCATAAATAGAGTCCGTATAAAAGTTGTACATTTTTAAAATATGCCCATTATGGCTTGTAGTTATTTCTGACTGCAACCCGTTTTTCGCATTAAAGTCACGTATTTCCTTGGAAAACATTGGCTCACAACGGGAATTAATTTTCTCAGGTATGATTTACAAGCCAAATCATACAAAGGGATCAAGTTTACTTTATAACTTGGTCTAACACGAGTTAGTGTACGTCTCAGTGCATTAACTTGTCAAAATAAGAGAAATCTTATTGCCACCACGAATCAATTTTTCTAAGACATTAATTGGAAAATTCTTTCATCAATATTTGACTCGTTAAACAATGACTACAGCTCTTTAATTAGAAAACGGGTCATCGTTTAAGGGGGATAAAATATTAAATTATCTTCGTCATCAAAACGGTCTTCAAAAGTTCTCAAGAAAAATCAATCGGTTAATAACTGGAGTTTCTTTGGCATACGACTTGTGATTGTTCTGATTTATCGTGAGTTTCTAGGTCTTGGATATCTGCTCAATATGATACAGTGTTTAAGTTGTGTGCGGGCTAGAATAGTTAATACAATGAGATAGGCCTAACGATTGTTAAGAAATTTAACGGATGTTAACCTAAAAGGAGTTATTAACTAAAAAGGAAAATAAAAGAAAAGTATAGGGACTAAATATGACTAAGTGTGAAAGTTGTAAAAATTTGACCTAAGTCAAACCAACCCCCCCCCCTCTTTCTTTTCTTTCTTCTTCATTGTTTTTCTGTCCGCCATTGTTACACACACACAAGCTCACACAAATCGTGTTTTAATCATTCAATCCGTTTCAATCGTTCAAAATAAGGTACAAACATCGAATCTTGGTTTTAATTCGCATAATTTATTCTTTAAATCCAGTTAATTGGCTTGTTTTAATCAAATCCATCAAATTAGGGTTTTCGAATTAATTAGGTCAAATTAATTAGGGGTTTAAGATGGGTTTGGCTCGGATTATGATTAGAATAATGTTTGTTATCTTAGATTGCCTTAAAACACACAAATGAGATTAGGATAATTCATCATAGGGTGCGTTTAGGATTAAACCTATTTTTTCCGAATGAACGTATTAGTCCAAGAAAAAGAATTATTCCGCATGAGTGAATATTCCGAATGAACGATATTCTGAATGAACCTCATTCCGAATGAACGATATTCCGGATGAATGATATTCCGGATGAACGATATTCCGGATGAACGATATTCCGGATGAACGATATTCCGGATTAACGATATTCTGGATGAACTATATTCCGGATGAACTATATTCCGAATGAACTATATTCCGAATGAATCTTATTCCGAATGAACGATATTCCGGATGAACGATATTCCGGATGAACAATATTCCGGATAAACAATATTCCGGATGAACGATATTCCGGATGAACGATATTCCGGATGAACAATATTACGGATAAACAATATTCCGGAAGAACAATATTCCGGATGAACAATATTCCGGATGAACAATATTCCGGATGAACAATATTCCGGATGAAGGTTATTCCGGATGAAGGTTATTCCGGATGAAGGTTATTCCGGATGAAGGTTATTCCGGATGAAGGTTATTCCGGATGAAGGTTATTCCGGATGAAGGTTATTCCGGATGAAGGTTATTCCGGATGAAGGTTACTCCGGATGAAGGACATTCCGGATGAAGGACATTCCGGATGAAGGTTTTTCGAATGAAGGATTGTTTGACTTGATGAATTGTTGCTTGTTAAATGTTTGTGTGTTATATATGCTTAAGGAATTATGTCATATGTATAAGGCTTAGAAATAAAATCATAATGGTATTTATATCTCTGTGTATCAACTTTTATGTCTTATCTTAAGCAGAAACTATGACTAATCCAAGCGTGCAAGAACTCCAAGATGCTAGAGCAGCCGCAATTGGCCGAGGCAAAAGAACTTAAGTTCATACCGAACAATTACCGATTGAAGGAAGTCTCTCATTCCACTCACCATGGATTCAAAGTCGCCTCAGCAATCCTTCATCTATCTCACTTCAAGAATGCATTAAGGAGTACTGCTTCGGTGCCATTTGATTACATGTACGAATTCTGGGCTACCAAGGAAAGGACTTCAAACAAGATCACCTTCTTCCTCGACAACAAACAACAGACACTCACCGTTTCAGACTTTCGCAAGATATTTGGAATTCGGGATACACCCAAAGGTATGTCATTTTCAAGGAACCCTACCAAATATGAACTCATGGAGATGTTCATTGCTCTTGGATGTCCTGGCCTGCGAATAGTGTCCGAGTTTACCACAGCCAAAGTGGGTCAACCTTGGAGAGCTATCTTCGGTATCCTCAGTCGGTGTCTTACACCTAAAACAACTGGGCATGATAATGTGCGAGCTCCAATTATGAGTATGTTATATGGAATGTACAAAGGCATAAATGCAGATTATGCATCCTTGTTGTGGGAAGAGTTTAATTTTCAACTCTTCCAAAACACGAAGCAGAAGGCTAAAGTTTTTCCTTACCCTAGGTTCATCAAGCTTATCATTAATTACTTTATTAAAAATGATGCTTCTATTGATAAGCGTGCAGAAAGTCGTCACCACACTACAGAGGCTGATGACCTTGTGGACTTAAGGCATGAAGGACACTTTGGTGCTGTTAATCCTGGTCCTGATCCTAGTCATCTCCTGACGGACAAAATTCTAGCTTCTGATGATTACAAGCAAATGCTAATAGAAATCAGAAAACAACAAGAAAAAGTTCAGGCGGGAGAAGTCTCGTCAAGTACAGTCAAAAGTAAAGGTAAACGTAAGCAAGAAGTTGTCTTATCTGAGCCTAAACCCAAGAAAACAAAGACTGTGGCTAAAAAGGATAAGCGCAAAGCTGAGAAGTTTTTCATTCGAGATGAAGATACTGATGACGATGTTACTCCCGAGCAAATTCTCAAAGCCGAGAAAAAACAACTGAAAAAGGCTGTTGAAAGAAGTAGGAAAGACACAGGAGGTAGTGGTTCGGGTGTACAGATAGAAGAAGAAGCGGAAGTCGAGGAGCCGCATGACATTTTTGAGTTTGGAATACCAGACAAGTACTCAGCTCCGAAGGAGACATCCATTGTCGAGACACCAAGCATCGAAAAGGAGTCCGTTGCTACGACAATCACTGTGACTCCAAAGCCTTTATCTACTCAACCTCCACCAATCCAGCCTCTGCCAACACAACCGTTGACTGCTCAACTACTATCCCCTCCACCTCCAACAACTTCTGCCCTCAGTACTGTCATCACAACCATACCTATTCAACCGCCTCCGATTAGCCCTGTGACATCTACGTTTTCTGCACTCTTCATGGCAGAAATGATGGATAAAAACATGGAAACTCAAAGAAAAGAGATGGCTCAACTTCGAGAAGAGCTACTCCAATGAGTGCAAAGTGAAGAGTCATCCAAGAAAGCTCAAGAGAAGATGATAGCTAAGTTCAATGCAGAGATGGAGTCTACACGGAAATCTCATGCAGAAGAACTTGCTCATGTCAAACAGGTTGAAGCTGATAAAAGTGCAGCAAGTATTGACAAACTCCGCGCATTAAAGAATAAGTATAAAGAGGAGAAAGAAACACTTGAAGCTTCACTTAATGATAGGGTAAAGGAATATGTTGAGTCTATTATGCCAAAGCTGCGAAAAGAGGTGAAGAAAATTGCAGCTGATAAGTTGATGGTTAAATCGTCAAACCCTTCCAAATCAGCCTATAAAATTGCATATGACTTAACGGACTTTGAACTGAAGAAGATTCTCCACGCCCGCATGGTTGAAGTTGGATCTTTCGACAAATCCAAAATTCAGCGGACACTTCACAAGGCACTTAATGCAACAATAAAGGAGGATGACATGTTGTTTAATACATTTGGAAGCGTGGTTCCTTACCATATTTTGTATAAAAATGGAGATGAAGATGCCTCTGATGAGGAGGATAGTGAGCAAGAAGAGAGTGGTGGTGAAGAAGACGATGCGAGTGATGAAGATATGGGTGATGATGATGATGATGATGGTGAAGGCGGTGATCGTAATGAGGATAGTGACGAGGATAGGAACAGGAACGATGATGATGATGATGATAACGAGAACAGTGGTAGCGACAACAATGACAAGTCTGACAAGCCTGATCAGTCTGATGATGATGATATGGGTGACAATGCTGCCAGCAAGAAGAAACCGTCTAAGACCGGTGGCAAATCTCAGAAAGATGTTGCTCGCAAGGATAAGTCCACATCAACGGAGACAAGACGCACCAAGTGGCACCATGATGTGAATGCCACAACAACATCTTCAATTCCCAGTACATCTGTTTCTAGCTCTATTCCTGTTACTGTTAATCCTGTTAGTTCTTTTGTCGCTACCACAACTGCAGAACCAGAAACTGCATCTGCTCAACATGAAACTGCAGCACCTGAATCAGAACCGGCACCCGTTCAAGTATCTACTGCTCTACCTAATGAACCAGTTACTACAGTTCCTAAGTCACGCACATTGGATTGGGCTGATACATTGCAGATCGATGAGACCGCACCAGAACAACCATGGATCACAGCAGCTGCTGCATATGATCCAATCACAGATGCTGATGCAAATGTTCTATTTCTACGTATTTGCAATCCAATAGATCTATTTGCATTTTGGTCTCATGAGTTTGGATCTTCGATCACTCCGTCCTTGGCGAAGAGAGCGCTTAAAGACAAGAGTCTTCGCGCTAAATCAAGATTAAGCCGAATGGAGTATGAGTATTATGCTGATGAAATCCTAAAAGCTCTCAATACAATTCAAAGGCCAGGCCTTCATGCGCCAGAAAGACCTCCTCTTCCACTTGATACTACTCAAGACAATCAAATTGCACTTGACTTCTTTGTCACATATGATCTTGACTATCTTCTCAAGGGATCATCCAAGTACGCGACCTCCCTGACTTTGTTGAAAGCTGCTACTTGGGGGTCAATACCTTATATCGAAGAAAAGGTCAATCGCCTCTGGGTTCCAAAGATAAACCGCAATTATGACATGTATGCTGCTATAAGAGCATCACATTGGGACGAGCGAGTGCGAAGGGCATACAGAGGTTGCTGCTTAGTCAACTCAGGTAGTATTGTCAGATCCAATCTTCGAATCACAAGTATATTAGGAATGAGGATTGAACCCAAGAATGGATATCATCATGTCACGGAAATTCGACTGAAAAGAGAAGATGATCGAGAATACACAATACAGCAAGGAGATTTCTCAATCATTCGCCTTGAAGATATAGAAGATATGTTGCTTCTCATGACCCGTGATCAGCTTACAAATCTCACTCTTGAAGAAATCATTGCTCTAAACATAGCACTTCGTATGTTTACACGAAGCGTTATCATCAAGAAACGTGTAGAAGACCTACATCTGGGAGTTGAAAGCTATCAACGCAAGCTTAACATGACTCCTCCACTTAATCAAGTATTACCTCAACATGCCGATAGATGTCCCTATACCGGCACCACCCTTCCGATGTGCGGGATTTTCTACTTGAACGGTCATGGGATCATGAAGTTTATGAGGGTAGCTGAGCTTCATAAGTACAGTGATGGGACTCTCTCAATCGTCAAAGACAAACTGGAGCATCTCAATTCTGGCGGGAAATTACCAGAAGTGATTGAGGATTGGCATCCGGCTTATCAAAAAATAGCTACATATGTGATCAAGAAGATTGATGAAAAGCTCAGGGAACGTAGGTTGATGAGGAGCTTAGAAAGGTTCGTGGGTGGTAGACCGTATGGAGGGAACTTCAGACTTTTACAACGATCCATTTAATATGGGTTGTCTTCACTAAGGTCAACTCCATACTGTAAGTTAATTGTGAATATGTTAATATTGTGAATATTGTGCTTTTGTGGCTTGATGTAGTGTGAAGGTATGATAATTTTTCAAGAATTTCTCACGAGATTCTAAATCTTTCAAAATATATCATACTCAAGCACTACAACTAACCCTCATTAATTTTAGGGAGAGCATTAATATGTTTTATGGCCATACATTGATTTCATTTTTTACCCAAAGACCGGTTAATCCATTCAATATCCCAAATATTAATGGTTAACATTTTGGATAAGGGGAGAAAATGGGATTAAGGAGACTTAATGATATTTGGATAATGATGAAAAAGACTTAAAGATAATCCAACTTAATATGTATAATGCATGTGTTAAGGGGGGAGCGATTTTGATGAACAAAACACTTAAGGCACAAAACTTTGATTATAATATCACAAGTGCCTTAAGTGATTTTCAAGGGTTTTTCATGGTGACAATACTTACCCACAACACACTTAATTCACGACGGATGTGGTGACAAAAGGGTGGTAGGTATAAGTATTAGTCCAATGATTCATCAGAACCGATGGAATCTTCCCAAGGACAATTCCCTAGATAGATTAGAAGTCCTAGGAAAGATGGAGAATGATTGTGAACGAAGCTGAATGTCGACCAAGTACTTAAGCTAGCACTGGAACAATCACAGCAAGGTGCTAGTGATGACGTATTGGTAAGCATTGAAGGGGTTGAAGAATGAAAAAGAATTGTAAACATAAAGGGTGTAAAGAAAGAAGCCCTCCTTACAACTTTAGGCAGAAACCGGGTCAATACATATGCTATTGAGATCATTTGTTAATGATTCTCGATATTGAAGAAAGACATCATGGACCCAGTGATGCAATGCACAACCCTCCCCAGCTAACTCAAATATCTATCAAAAGGTATTTGTATTAATCACACGGAGATCAACACGTTATCTATTGGTTTATTCACTCCGAATAGACTGATATTGAATAGGTGGCACTCCTCTCCAGCCATCGCTCACTAAATCAAAACGCACTATCGAGTCTAGAGCCACGAGATCATCAAAAGTCTCATTAGGACACTTTCCATTTATTCCTTGCTTCTTCACATATTGTGAAAAGTAAGAAATCTTATGAGTCCTACGCAGTATTCTTGTAATATTGCCAGAACATCGGAGTAATACGCAAGTACTATAATGAAGATGGAAATCCTGCTTGAGCCAACATCAAACAAGCTCATGGTAGGTGACACGTGCGGTTCTTTAGAAACCAATCTTGTGAAAACTGGAAAGAAACGCATTATCATATGATCTAGCCAGAACACTCAGAGTGACACTCTTTAGTGTTCACAGTAACGAGTGGAAATCCTTCTAGTGTTAACATCAAACAACACTTGGTAGGTGACGTGCAAGATTCTATATGAATCAAGCTCGTGACAACTGGAAAGCAACAATGGTGAAAATCTTAATTGAAATTCACTTGTTACATGTTCATGAATTGACGGCTTCAATCACAAGGATAATTTATCCAAGTGATTCACTCTTTATGTTCGTAGTTAGGCTTAGTGACGGTCGAGTAAAGAGAACGGGTTTACCCGCGAAATCCTGTAAGGAAGTTACCTAATTGAAACTATCCGTCACGGGTACGATATTTAATATCGTCCAACGGTCTTCACCGACCGGAGGTAAAATGCTACCGATTTAGAATGAAATGTTCTAAGCCATTTCATTCATGTCTTGTTATGTTGCGGCATTTGAAGACGGTGGCGTTGCGGTGTACCAGTTGAAGTCGTTCCCACATGCTTATGTTTTTCTGCATCAAATTTCAGCAAAATTCAAGAAAGTACAAAATGAAGTCTTCCGTTGTACCAAACTCTGAAGCTTTCAAGAATTCAACAAAAACATAAGTGTGTGGAACATGGAGTCACGAGGAGGCAAGATTCACAAGAAGGCAAAGATCGTACGTGAATGGTCAAAAGGAACAATGCTCTAAAGCCAAAGCCTAAAAGATTAACATCAACATATTCACAACAAAAAAGGCAAAAAGAAAAGACTACGAGCTGAAGAACGAAGACTTAGTATAGTATGCTAGGTTTAGGACTTTGTAAAGTGGAGTGACCTCCCTTAGGGGGAGATTGTTAGAAATACGTTTTTAACGTATATTAGAAGTATCGGTCACTCCACGATATTATTAAATGTTAAATAGCTCGTAATTGAATATTATGTTACTTTATTAGTAAACCCGGCCCATGGGCTTGCCATGGGTCAGAGGCCCAAGTCCATTAAGGACTTGGGTATATAAACCCCTTTCCACCATGGAAAGGGGTGTTGGTTGTTTCACTTTTTGATTAATAAAACACACATTTTCTCTCACTTTCTCTCACTACTTTCTCTCTCTAGAAACATCAACCCACCTTATTGATTCACAAGATTATCACAAATCTTCAACCTTCAAGGAGAAGGTCGGTACCATGAGATTATGTGTCGACTACCGTCGATTTAAACAAATAACCATTCATGACCGTTATTCTCCTCCAAGTATTGACAACATGTCCAATCGACCGTATAGTGTTAAGCATTTTTCCAAGATCGGATTCATGATCATGCTGCCAATAGTGACGAGTAAAAAAGTAGGACATGTCCATGACTGCTATTCGTGCACGACTCGGTCATGCTAGATTTATGATTTTGAATTAGTCTCATCAATGCTCCAACAGCGTTATGGACTTAATAAATTGAGTTTCCATGAACTCATAAGCAAATTCATCAGCGTTTTCATTAAGGATAACCTGATTTCCTCTAAGTCTAGAGAAGAATAGGAGACCATATCTGCTCTATGTTGCAAATTCTATGACAAGAGAAATTTTACCTGGAATTTTTTTCCAATATCAATTTTGTTTGATTACAGTGACACGCTGAATCACATGGGTTTCTACGGTTAATCTTACCATGAATCAGCTTATGCGTAAAGGAGAGAACCCTACACTACATTAGGTGTTCTAGAAAATCCTACGCTATGAGAAGTCTAGATTCAGAGACTCAGAGTTTCGCAAACTCCTATGTATCAAGTTCTACGAAGCAAGATACAGTTACGTTCATATCTAAGTACCTGACATACCAACATGTTAAGATAGGACACCAACAGACCGGGATGTTTTCATCATCTGAAATTGTGAATTGAAATGGGACAATATCTCCACGGATTTTGGTTACCAGATTAACGCAAACTCAGAAGAAACATGATGCTATCTGGGTTATTGCGAATAGTTTGATCAAGTCTGCATAATCCTTACATCCGCGAGGATTTCTGAACCAACAGATTGATCGGATATGTTCCAGCCAAGGCTCATCCGATCACTTGGCAATCCCTCAGTTATCGGGTCAGACAAATATTCATAATTGTGCTCCTTATTTACTTCACGTCCTTGTTCAAATTTCACGACTTGCTTTCGCGCTCGCGTTCAAGACACTATTCACGTTCATGATGGCATCTCGGCTTACGATGTTACGTTCATTTTTCTCATTCTGGGAAGTTTTGCAAGAACTTGAGAGACCAGACCCAAGTTTAGTAAAACTCCCTATCCCCAGATAGACGTTTCTCGTCATATTCTATGTCTCACCTTGTAGCGTTTGGCGTTACCGGCCATTATATTCTATGTTCACGATATGTTTCACATGTCATGTTCATTCCATGTTCCTCATATCATGATCAAGATATGTTACACGTATCATGAATCACGATATGTTTACTCATACTACACTCACCAAATTTTCCACGTATCACGTTCAAAAGTTTTCACATATCACGTTCAAAATTTTTCACGTACTACGTTTCCTTATGCCTCGCGCATCGTTGTTAATTATCGGTTAAGTTAGAATGTTTTGCACGACGTTGTAGTTGCCCTTATACTTTAATTCTTATTCCCTCGATCAAATGATGTAGGGGATCTACCTTACATTGATAACCAAGAACTTCTTCGTATTCCAAGTCAAGGTCAGGAGGACCAAGATTAATCATTCGTGTCAAGATCTTGTGAAGGAACCGTTCTAAGAGGGAGGCCACTTGGAAACGGACAAGTTCATCCGGACTTTTTATTCGTTTTTCTCTTATCTATTAGATATGTCCTTTCAGTCACGTCACGTTACATGTCCTTTCAAGACATGTCACGTTCCACGTTCCCTTCTACTATGTCATCTTCATGTCCTTTTATCGTACATACCCTTTCAGTTTGATTCGGGTATGTTCTTCTTTTCCAATTTACGTTATCTATAATTCTGGGACGAATTATTCTTTTTAGGGGGGAAGAGTTGTAAAACCCGCATGCGTTTACCATGAATAGTACCCTTAAGATCGTACTTACTAGATTAAAACTTTCCTATTATAGCATGATTACGTTTATGTCTTAGGATTTTACGTATTACGTACGTGTTAGAACACGATAAGTATTTATTACGTGCGAATACACAATAATTATTTAACAATAATTAGTCACGAACATGCGATCATGAAATCATGAACGTAATTAAATCACGAATTAATATTAATTAGGTATATATATTTATTACGAGCACGAATAAATATATTAAGTCACGGTTAGTATTTAACGAGAACACATGAAACACGAACACAAATAACCACGAATGAACACTTAAATAACGAGACACGGAAAACGGTACGGGTACCCCATGTGGGGCCCCCTACCCACGGCTACACCAACACCATGGGCCAAGCCCATCAAAATTTTACAATGAAAAAGGGGTTAAGGTAAAACTTGTTTTCATTTTTCACTTTACAGTCAAAACATTAAAAACCTAAAAAGCTTTCCTCCTTCTCCTTCTTGCTCTCTTTGGCCGCCGCACCTAAGCACAAGAAAGGGGTGTTCGTTTGTTTTTGATCTTGAATCTTGTACGTGTGTTCGTGTGTGTTGATCCTCGTTAGATCCACGCATTCAGTATATCTTTTAAATCCTTTTTCTTTTGTTTTGATTTATTAAGTTAAATAAGAACATGATGTTTTTAAAAACCTACTTAAAAACATAAATCAAACATGTAATTGGTTATGGGGTAAATCAAAACGGATGTTTTTAGGGGTGTTTGTTTGGCCGGCGCCTAAACCGAACCCCAAAGGGGTTTCGGTTTGGCTAATAGACCACTACCGAGACCATATGGTCCCGGTTTGGTGGTGTGGGTCCCACGATAGCAGCAAAAAGGGAAGAACCCCGAAGTGGTTCGGGGTATAGTGTTTATTTCGAGTCCGGTTCATGGTTTCTAGTCACGATCCGGTTCATGGTTTATGTTATGGTTATATTTTTAATGATCATATGTCAAAATTAAATTAATAATTATATGACATGATTAATTTAATAAAACATGACTTAGGTTATAATTTAATTATTAGATCATGGAATTATTAACCTAAGTATTTATATTTTTAGACTTATAATTATTTAATTATTTAAAAACTATGGTTATAATTAATTAATTAACATGACTTAGGTTATATTATTAATAACTAATAATACATGTTTTAACCTAAGTAATTAACCTTATTTAATTAAAAACATGATATATTTAATTAAATACTTTTAACCTATAGTTTATTTAAATTACATGTAATAATTAATAAACTATACCTTATATCATTATGACTTAGAAAAATAATCAGAAAACACTTAAGCTTATATACTAGCTTATTTAACCAGCTTATATCTAATTATGGAAACTTTCTGTTTTTAGAAACTTATTTAATTCAGGAAGCTAATCTATTTATGGAAACTTTATATTTTTAGAAACTTATTTAATTAAGGCAGCTAATCTATTTATGGAAACTTTCTATTTTTAGAAACTTATCTATTTAATCAGTAATTCTATTTTTGGAAACTTTCGATTTTAGGAAACCTGCTATTTTTAGAAAGTTACTTATTATTACACAGTAAGTATAATAATACATGAAATACAAGTAATACTTAATCAGAATAGACATAATATAAGATAAGCACAGTTTAAAGCTTAAAACAGTGAAACATGACATGAACGTATAAAATAAGCTAAGACATTACATAAAACCAGTTACGTATGTAGTAATCAGATACTTATACACGGTATGTATTTATGTAGCATTAGTGATACCGAAGTAGGACTCTCCTCAGTTCGTCTTCTTCGTTCACTGGACATAAGGTACGGATTCCCGTCCTTTCAGTATGGACATTCTTTCCTTATTAGGATTTCCCCGTATGCAGCCAAATGTTTTCTTGTAGTATAAGTTTATATGTTTGATTTACTTATGTTTAATTTAGAATACCTATAGCCATATACATGCATGACCAGTTTCACCTAGTTATGGAGGTACCATAACCATAACATTAGAGGCACCGATGTTATGACTTCACCACGGCGGAGTGATTGCTCGTGGCGTCCCTTCAGCTTTTGGCCATATTATTATATTTATCATGTGGGGCGTATGGGTGCATCCTAGTTACATGTTTTCAGCAGATTACTTAGTGTGAATGTGGTGTGTGTCTTGCATCCTTTACAAGGAGCTGATCCCTCCTACCCAAAACCAGTATATTAAATTAGAGGCAGCCCTCTAATTTGCATGATGAGGTCACCCCTCCAAGTATTCATGCACGGTGGATTTTCATGACCTATATTGGCTAATGGTAAAATATGTTAAACAATTTTCATAAGATAAACATAAGGTTTTTCAAAATATAAAACCAGTTTTATGAACATGTTCCAGGATTTTCCAGGACGTATACATTTCCGCTGCTATTAAGTCTTTATTATGTTTTAGTCATTCATACTATGTCTATATCCGTGCATTGAGCATTTTGCTCAGCCGTTACTTTCCTTTTCCATGTCCCAAAATGGCAGGTACCCTACGAAAGACTCGAGCATTTTGGAGGACGTGCATAGGATGGAAGCTGCTAGAGAATTCTTTTCCTTTTTGACTTCATATACTTATTCTTGTTTAGTCCTTCATTCATTTCTTTTGCTTTATTATGTTTTGGGCTTATGTTTGGGAACCGATGTTTGATTCCGGTTATCCCTATGGTCATGTAATGTTTAGACATTTATCCTTGTATGCTTTGATGACACGCTATAATTACGCGTGACATTTCATTATCAGAATGGGGTGTTACACCTTGAGATCGAACCAAAGAAAGAGAAGGGGAAAAGATTTATGTTGTGCAGATTATGAGGGATTAGGAGGTGTATTTATAGGCCTAAACTCTTTGTATCCCAAGATAAATAAAAGGCAACTCCCCCCCCCCTTGGAGCCCATAACCGACCGCCTATAACACCCCTTAGGGGTGTTCTGGAATCTTCCAGCCTTCTTCCTTAATGTATAATATTTATTTAACATTCGTTAATACTTAACTTTTAATTAATTAACGATCGTTAAAGTTATATATTTACTTGCTCGGTTAAATTAATAAATACATAAATATATTTATTAATTAAATTAACTCTTTACGTATTATGTGCAATCCCGTAATCTCGAGCTCGATCCTATCACACGACTATTAAATATAAGTCCATAAACTTTCAGCTCCCACTTGGACATATTTCGAATATCGTGATTACATTGACTAGAGTCTAGTTACACTTAGCAATGTCACTAGTACAACTCGAATAAGGTCTCCTGGACAAAACTTTTTAACGATTCTGCATCGTTATTATTATCCTTTTATTTCTAATACAACGTTAATAAGGATATGGATCTCAGTCATTCCTTTCATTAACCATTCTATTTCTCGTTCTCATATTCAGCAAGATTACCAAAACAAATTTGGGTGTGGCCACACAAACATCTTACTAATCCCACGAGGGGCCCAGCTGTATTAAACTCCAAAACGATATTGGAGGAAATAAATTCCATATTGACTACGAGCAAAACTTATGAATTTTGCAACACTTCTGAAAATAATCCTTATAGCTACCAGTTACGTTTAGCGTTAGATTATTCTATAGAGATGCACTAGATTCATAACAGTTTCCTGGTATCTCAAGTCTAAGGATAACTATTTATGTTTTACTTAATGAGAAAGATCCATAAAGTAATAACATATAGTTGGGATAAGTCCTATATTCAATTCATCGAATATCATCCAAAATCGATCAATATACTTTCAAGTATACTCTATCGCTATTTTGATTTGTCTTAGTTTAATAATATTCTCATATTATTAATCGACAACGGACATTTAGCATAACATTTATTCATAGATTAAAACATGTAAAATAGGATACACTTATTAAATAATAAAAGTAAACGAAACCCAATCTTTATTTCATTATGTAATAATTTCATAACATCCTTTATCCAAATACTAATCACAGATTTATTGCATGAGTTCGCTAGCAAGTTGCAGCCCAATTGCCTTGCCATGCTTAACTACCTTTGGTATAGGTAAAGCCTTAGTTAAAGGATCGGCTACTTTATCATCTATGTGAACTTTTATCAATTTTATTTCCCGAGCTTCAACTTGTTCTCGGACGTAGTGATGTCTACGCATAAAATGTCTGGCGCCTTTCATGACTCCAGGGTCATTGGCAAATATTATTGGCCCAGAATTGTCACAATACATATCTATAGGTTCTTTATTTGAAGGCATCACTCCAAGATCGTCAATAAACTTCCTAATCTAAACAGCTTCCATTGCAGCTTCTGAAGCAGCCATGTACTCAGATTGAGTAGCATGCATTGCAATCATTGTCTATTTCTTGCTCTTCCAATCAACTGCTCCTCCATTGATAACAAAAATGTAACCTGTCTGAGACTTCGTATCGTCTTTATCACATTGCCAGGACACATCACAGAAACCTGTAACATACAGTTTTGTGTATGGTTTCCCTCCATATACCAAAAACGTATCTTTCGTACTCCTCAAATACTTTAGAATATGTTTAACAACAGTCCAATGGAGCTTCCCTGGATTCTGTTGGTATCTACTGACCAAGTTTTGAGCAAACGCCACATCAAGCCTTGTGCATCTAACATCATACATTATAGATCCTACAGCCTAAGCATAAGGCACCTTCTGCATGTATGCCTCCTCTTCAAGAGTTGATGCATCCATCACATGACTCAGATTATGCTTAACTTCCATTGGTTGAAAACCTTTCTTGGAATTATGCATATTATACTTCTTCAACATCTTATCTATATAAGCATCTTGACATAGACCAATTAACCGTATTTTCCTATCCCGATAGATCTTAATTCCTAGAATGTATACATCTTCTCCTAAATCCTTCATAGAAAAACATTTACCAAGATAATCCTTAACTGCTTTCAGTCTTGGAATGTTACTCATGATTAATATGTCATCAACATGTAGGACTAGGAATAATACATCACCCCCGCTAGCTTTACGATATACACATGGCTCATCACGATTCTGAATAAATCCAAACTTTTTGATTTCTTCATCAAATTTTTTATTCCATTGACGTGATGCTTGCTTCAAACCATAAATGGACCTTTGAAGTTTGCACACATGTCCTGGATTCTCAGGATCAACATACCCTTCTGGTTGCTGCATATAGATGTCTTCATCTAAGCGACCGTTCAAGAAGGCAGTTTTAACATCCATTTGCCATATCTCATAGTCATAGTATGCTGCTATAGCTATGAGAATCCTAATAGATCTTAAGTCTGCTACAGGAGAAAATGTCTCCTCGTAGTCTATGCCAAAAGTTTGAGTAAAACCTTTAGCTACTAAACGATCTTTATAGGATTGTACTTTTCTGTCCATGTCGGTTTTCTTCTTGTATATCCACTTATGTATCACTACTTTAGCATTCGGTGGTGGTTCTACAAGAATCCAAACATCATTTACTTTCATGGATTTCATTTCGTCATCCATAGCAACCATCCACTTATCCTTCTCAGGATCAAGTATGGCGGATCTATAATTAGCGGGTTCACCAAGATCCCCTAACTCATCATCATCCTCTATATGTTAAGACACATATTGCTATTTGCATTTTTAATCCTTACGGATCTATGCAGAGGAACTAATTCAGGTGGAACCGCCAGACTTTCTAGTTCTACAGAAATTACATCGCTAGTGTTTTCAGAAGGTAATGTATCTATATGACTCTCCTCAAGATCATAATTTCTCCCACTGAATTCTTGATTAACAAGATCAGATTCAAGGAAGTCTCCATACCTAGCAACAATTACTTTGTTCTCAGGTGGATAATAAAAGTAGTAACCCAGAGTTTCCTTAGGGTATCCTACAAAGATACATTTTACAGATCGTTGTTGGAGTTTGTCACCCGAGTCACGTTTCACATACGCCTCGCAACCCCAGACCTTTAAATAAGACAAATATGGCTTCTTGCCATGTCATAGTTCATATGGTGTCTTATTGACCTTTTTTGTGGGAACCATATTTAAAATGCGAACAACAGATTCTAAAGCATAATCCCAAAAGGATAAAGGTAAAGTTGTAAGATTAAACATAGATTGCACCATATCAAATAATGTATGATTTCTCCTTTCGAATACACCATTTTGTTATGGAGTATAGGGAGAAGTAAGATGCTGAACAATTCTATTCTCACTTGGATAATCTATAAACTCTTGACTTAAATATTCACCACCTCTATCAGAATGAAGATCTTTTATCTTCTTCCCTAACTGCAGTTCTACTTCTGCTTTAAACACTTTGAATGTTTCAAATACCTCATGTTTATGCTTAAGTAAATAAACATAACCATAACGGCTATAATCATCCGTAAATGTTAAGAAGTAGCTAGCACCTTTCCTTGCCGTATGTCTAAGTGGTCCACACACATCAGTATGTATAAGTCCAAGTAGATCAGTAGCCCTTTCAATATTGCTATTAAAAGGTTTCTTGGTCATCTTTCTAGAGATATAAGACTCACATTTATCAAATGATTCATCATTGATATTTTCCAAAAGACCTTCACGTTGAAGGTTTTGTATACGAGTCTTTCCAATATGGGCAAGTCTACAATGCCAAAGATAATAAGAGTTCTTGTCAAACTTTCTCTTCTTACTCATGCTAAATATGGATTTATCGTTCTTGGATTCATTATCATGCATGTCTATTTCAAATACACCATTCACAGAAATTGCATTAAAATAGAAAATGCCATTTTTCTAAACAGAAATTCCATTATTATCAATCGTGTGAACGAATCTGATGTAGTAAAAATACACCTCTTCTAGGAAAAAGAGAGTATAAGCCGGTAAGTATTAATCGATACGGTTTAGGAAAACCGTAAAGACGAAAAGTCCAAGTTCGTTCTCGAAGGAGGTGTGTGTATTATTTGCCAATAAATGAAATCAAGTTTGGATTAGTGATGTTTTTGGGTTGAAAGGAGAAAATTAAAAGACGAGTTACACTACGATTAAACTACGACGAATAACGTAAAACGTATACGTTAAGACGTAAAACGCGACGAAAATAAAATTTTAATCTAAAAATTAATTAGAATTAAAAATTAAGTCTAAAATAATATAAATAAGAAAAAAATTTTAAAACTTATTATTTATTAAATACTAAATTTTAAATGCTAATTAAAGCCCTAAAATTAAACATAATCAACAAAAAGTCCAAGATTATATTTTATCAAACTAAAATCTTACTTATACGTAGTATTAATTAAAAGCTAAAAAGTATTTTTCCTAAATTTTTAAAACTATTTTTCTATTTTTAAACTACTAAAAACACTTTTTAAATGAAAATAATCATAAAAAATAATAAAATAATGAGAAAAATAAATTTTAATTATTTTAAAAAATCCTAAAATACTTATCTAAATATGTGAAAAATGAAAAAGTTGGAAAAAAGTAAATTAATCCCTAATAGGACAAAAACAGAATTGTTAAAAATCTATTTTAACTTAAAATAATGCTAAAAATAAATAAATATTTAGAAAATTAAAATTCTTTTTTCTAAAAATCTTAAAATAAATAAAAGATGCTAGGAAAATTGAAAAAACTGGTTTTAAAGCACTAAAGACAAAAGAATGAAAAAACTGATAGTGACATGTTGGAATTCTTGTTTGCTAGTGGAGCAGTGGCAAGAATAAGGCTAGCAGTGGGAAAGGAGTTCCCACTACTCCTTAAAAGAAAATGGGTTAGAGCTTTTTTTGGCTTTGTTAGTTGTTGGTTTTGAGCAACAAAGGCACCCCCATACTCCGTGGAGTGTGGGGTGTCAAATACAAGCAGAAAAAAAACACTCCTAACATAATAAAGCAACAAATCAAGCAAAAACCAGTTACTGATGTCCTAATGGGGAGTCTGGTGGTAAATATTTTTCATAACTAGTTTACAACTACTTTGCAAATAAAAATATTTAGAGTTTATGAAAACTATTACAACTACTTTGCAAATAAACATAAAGATAAAAACAGGAACTCAGAATGGGACTTGCAAGGTTTTTCACAAACTCTAAATATTTTTCATAAAAAAGTTTACAAGTACAAATTCTGGAACCAAAAATCCAAAAAAGTATTTTTCATAAATATTTTTTAGCTAAATATTTTTTTTGGTTTTGGATTGTTTTTTACTTAATAGCATATCAGTGACTTGATTTAGCTTAATTGTGTGCATAAGTGTGTTAGTGATTGTTTTTTCTTGCTTGCTATTGACTCCCCACACTCCACTGAGTGTGGGGGTGCCTTTGTTACTCAAACCAACAACTAACAAAGCCAAAAAAAGCTGTAACCCGTTTTCTGTTAAGGAGCAGTGGGAACTCCTTTCCCACTACTAGCCTTATTCTTGCCACTGCTCCACTAGCAGACAAGAATTCCAACATGTCACTATCAGTTTTTTCATTCTTTTGTCTTTAGTGCTTTAATACCAGCTTTTTGTAGTTTTTTCAATTTTCCCAGCATCTTTTATTTATTTTAAGATATTTAGAAAAAAGAATTTTAATTTTCTGATTATTTAATCATTTTTTAGCATTATTTTAAGTTAAAATAGATTTTTAACAATTCTGTTTTTGTCCTATTAGGGATTAATTTACTTTTTTTCCAACTTTTTCATTTTTCTCATATTTAGATAAGTAATTTAGGATTTCTGAAAAGCAAAATTTATTTTTCTCATTATTTTATTATTTTTTATGATTATTTTCATTTAAAAAGTGTTTTTAGTAGTTTAAAAATAAAAAAATAGTTTTAAAAATTTAGAAAAAAATAATTTTTAGCTTTTAATTAATATAAGTAAGATTTTAGTTTGATAAAATATAATTTTGGACTTTTTGTTATTTATGTTTAATTTTAGGGCTTTAATTAGCATTTAAAATTAAATATTTAATTAATAATAAGTTCTAAAATTTATTTATTAAAATTTTATTCTTATTTATATTATTTTAGACTTAATTTTGAATTTTAATTAATTTTTAGATTAAATTTTTATTTTCGCCGCGTTTTACGTCTTAACGTATACGTTTTACGTTATTCGTCGTAGTTTAATCGTAGTGTAACTCGTCTTTTAATTTTCTCTCGTTCAACCCAAAAACGTCACTAATCTAAACTTGATTTTATTTATTGGCACATAATACACACACCTCCTTCGAGAACGAACTTGGACTTTTCGTCTTTACGGCTTTCCTAAACCTTATCGATTAATACTTACCGGCTTATACTCTCTTTTTCCTAGAAGAGGTGTATTTTTACTACATCAATTTTGGCGCCGCTGCCGGGGAGGTGTTTAGTGCCTTATACATATCGTGTTTGTGTGAGTAGTGCGTTTTTGCTTTTCATTTTTGAAAAGCGTAAATATCGTACATACTCGTTTGTTATTTTTTCTACTATATTATAAATATCCAAATAAATCGTGTTTAGTTATCCTTAATTAAACACACAACAATCTTTTATTATTTGTAGATATCCCATTATTCATTTTTTTTTGTTTTTTGGTTTTTGATTATTTTTTACTTTTTTGGATTTGTAGTTAAAATTTGTTTTTATTGCAAGGCTCAATTTTTCACTTTAATTATTCAAAAAAAAAGAGGTTTACAAAAATTTTGGAACAAACCAACTCACAAGCCGAGATTGGTTTATAAAGTACATGAAAGAAAAGTCTAGAAACCTTAAACCCTAATTTCTGATCTTCCTGAATTGCCCTTGTTTGAAGTTTTCAAAAATCAGTCAAAGGATGACCCATGTGCTTGATTGTGATGTGCCAGCTAGTCTTGTATTTTCTTGATCATTTAATAATCCTTTAGGAATAAGCTTTTGCTGTGAAGTGTTGATTGTAATGTACAAATTCCAATTTTAGCATAATAGGAGGTACAGGGGAGCGTGGGTGGACCCCTTAGGGTGAGCTGGAGTATGATTTGGAGGTTGTGTTTGGTTTTAGTAATTATGAATCATGGTTCTGGAAGGTGTTAATCTTTAATTTTGAGTGAATAAAAAAATCTTGATTAGGGTTCATGGGAGTTCATGGCAGGGATTATGGGGTATTTGATTTAGATTAGGGAATGTATTAGTGTTGCCCACCACAGTTTATTATTTTTAATTGGGTTTAAAAAAAGTATTAATAATCGTGTGTGGAGTGGTGTGGACAGGGTAAGGCAAATGGGTAGTAGGGTGTAAGGTGGAGGCACCAGTGTTATGACTTCCCCACGGCGAAGTGATTGCTCGTGGCGTCCCTTTTCAGTTTTGGCCATTATATTATATTATCATGTGGGGCGTATGGGTGCATCCTAGTTACATGTTTAGCGGTATTATCAGAGTGAATGCGATGTGTGCCTTGCATCCTTCACTAGGATCTGATCCCTCCTACCCAGACTATTTAATTAGAGGCAACCCCTCTAATTTCATGACGAGGTCTCTCCTCCAAGTATTCATGCACCATCGAACCTCAAGACCTATATAGTCTATTGGCTAATAAATACAGTTTTCATATAAAAACATAAGTCTTTTCAAACTATAAAACCAGTTTTATGAACATGTTCCAGGTTTTCCAGGACTTATACATTTCCACTGCTATTAGTCTTAGTTATGTTCCAGCCATTTATACTATGTCGTATATCTGTGCACTGAGCGTTATGCTCAGCCGTTACTTTCCTTTCCATGTCCCAAAACGGCAGGTACCCAAGAACGGACTCGAGCATTTGTAGGAATTGCATAGGATGGAAGTTTCCATAGACTTCTTCTCCTTTTTGTCCTATATACTTATGCTTGCTTAGCCTTTCCTAGTTCATTTAATTTATTTGTGTTTTGGGCTTATGATTGGGAACCGATGTTTGATTCCGGTTTTCCCTATGGTCATGTATGTTTTACTACATATTACCTTGCATGCTTTGATGACACGTCATAATTACACGTAACGGTCTGATATGAGTGAATTTACTCATATCATTTATATCAATATATGAACAATAAATGCATAAAACCAATGAAAATGGCCTTATATATGTTTGTTTATTGTTTCATGTGTGTAGGTACTCGAGATCACGAAAACCGGCAAAAACGACACGAGATTTGAAGAAAGATCGAGAAGCCACAAATTGAGTTCGTTTTTAGAGGATTTAATATTATAAAGTTAATTGGGATTTGTGGGACCCACATTTACTTATTGGGCCTTAAAGCCCAATAGTGGAAATAACTTATTCATTTTTTTACCAAAAGCCCAACACAGGCCCATATTTATATCAATTTAAGACGGATGGTGGTTGTTTAACAAAGCCTAATGGCCCAAATATGAGACGGATGGAAATATATGGCAAAGTCCCAAGTTCAAAAATATAAGGAAACAAATACAATGAGACGTGGAGTATTGAGTTTTGGGTTTTCAAGCCCATTAGGGCAAATTAAAGGGACGGTGAAAATAGTTTATAAAGTGAAACTTTTCATTCACTTAACTTGGTCAAACGTTTACACCACAACTTTCTCCTTCGTTATTAACAATGAAAGAAAAACGCAACTTTATCCTCTCCCAAAATAAAACCCTAGATCAAGATATAAATTGGGGCTTTTCTATTTAGTAGCAAGTGCAACACACGCGCCTTAAATAAATACCCCCTTTTTCGGGAGGTTGAAGATGCCCCAATCAGCTACACGTGGCAGCTTGCTTTGTCACAGCTATCTTGTGATTGGTGGATTTTGTCACCACCAATCATACCACCAATAAATATAGGCCACATCAGCCTCGATAAAGCACAACAAACACAAGGATTGCCACCTTGGCAATCCGTGTGAGGATAGAGTCATTATTCACCGTTTGATCAAGATGAAGAAAGAGAATAAAGATTCAAGGGCTAAGATTCGAGTTGCTGCTCAACAAACTCACCCAAGAGGGCTTTGGGGTTTGCCTATAAAACCCCCAAATAATATGTAATCAATCATTCCAATTTTTCTTTACTGTTATAATGTTAAAATAGAGGTAGGATTGATGTACTTTTATTTTTATAGATTTGTAATATTTTACTGAATTAATAAAAGTTTCTTTTGAGCTAAATCTCTTTATCTCGAGTATTTTACTGTGAAGTTTTATACAATCAATTTATTGTTTATTTTGATATTATAATGGAATATTTATTTGATTAAGCTAATGTAATAACTTAAATCAAATAATAAAAGTAAGATTTGGGATAAACAATTTATCCCCACTGGATAAATAAAAGTTACTGGTGCAATTGTTATTTTGGTTCGAAAGTCACATAAGTGGTGATGAATTGGATGTTGGTTCGAGATGGTGTATGACAAAGGTGGTGTTGATTCGGGTCAATAGAATGCTCAGTGCATTTCTACTACACCAAAGGAGATCATCATAAAGGTTTTTCTTATTTTACTTTTATAAATTTTATTTCAGAATTTATCGTTAAGAGGTTAAGTGTTTTATGTTGAAGCTTAGTCTGTTATATAAACTGTTATTGATAAGTTTGATTTATAGTTAGGGATGGCAAAAAAACCCGAACCTAACGGGGAAACCCGAAACCCGGAATAATTGGGGCGGGGCGGGTTAACTTTATTGGGTTATGGGGCGGGTTTAGGGGTTAAATGGGGATTTTTAATCGGGTTTGGGGAAAAAGCGGGGAATAAGGTCCCCGACCCGCCCCGCCCGATTAATATACCCATATACAAATATAACTATTTTTATATAGTATTTTCTTACTATTTACGTCATAATAAATATTTCTTTAGTATTTTATCTTTTCAATATTACAAATTGTTATTACCGAAACTTGTTTAATGTATTATAAGTTCTTTATGGTGTAATATATCATTATTTATCTATAATAGTATCGTTTTAAACCTTATAAGTCTTGTTTGTAATTCATTATTATATAATTAGTAAGTTTTTAATACTTCAAGCTTATTTCTAACAGTCTAAAAATAATAATAAATGTAAAATGATGCGGTTTTGATAGAAAATTTCACCCAAAGAGGCTACCCGATAAGATCCCCGATTAGTACGTGGCGGGTTTGGGGGAGCATTGCGCCCCAACGGGGCACCCCGATTAAATCCTCGACGGGGATCAGGGCGGGTTTGGGGAGAACTTTACTAATTGGGTTTAGGGATGGGGACGGTCGCCCCGCCCCAAACCCGCCCCGTTACCATCCCTATTTATAGTGAGGTTTGGTATCTGTTAAATTATGGTTTGCTGATATTATCTGTTAACTTTGTTGACTGTCCTTTTATATAAATCTGGCATAGATCTGCTACATATAATTGCTGAAATAATGTTTGCTGATTATTTAGTTTAATATGCTAATTGATAATCTTCTGTTTATGTTAATAGCTAAGATGATTTGAAACTGTTTTATTAGACTGTAAAGAAGTTTCATTGGAAGCATGACTCTGTTTAAGATATGTTCTATTTTTGAGAAAATGAAATTTGCTGATAATTTGTCACAACTGATATTGATTTATGTTGATTAGTGCTAAGCTGTTGTTTGGAATGTCATTTATCTGAGTAGCTTTTATAAGTCTGTTGTTATAGATAGCTATTTGTATTTGCTTATTGTCAGCATCTGATGTTTTGACTGATAAATGGATGGATTTATTTATATCTGAGAATTTGTTAAGTGGTATTTCTAATCTGCATCTTTGCATTCCTATCTAATCGTTTGGAGTATTGTTTCATATATCTGTCATTACCAAAAGTTATATACCAAAAAGTCACTCCTATGACTTTCTTTTTCTATTGTCAAAAAAAATAATTCACCAAAAGTGTCCATCATTCGACTCGAACCCGTGACCTCCTAGTCATCTGACATACATGCTATCCACTTGAGCTGAATGCTCAATTTGTTTTTACAATTTGTTTTGTAATTTATATTACAACTTACTTTTAATAGCTGTTAGTTTATATATAATGTTTAAATTGTTTATAACTTTAGAAGTTTTATAAAAATGGCTTTATTAAAATATAGATTAAATTTAATTTAAAAAAAATAAATAATAAATAAATAAAAACAAATAAAAAATATATTTTATTACTTTTAGAAATTTAAATTGTTTTTTTAATTAGTTTTTAAATAAATTAGGTTTAATTGAATTTGCTTTAAATAAATTTAGATTTAAATAGATTTTGGTTAATTAAAAATAATTTTCTTATATAGATTAATTTAGGTTATAATTTTAAATAGTTTTTAAATAGTTTTTATTATTTAGTTTTAAATAAACTAAGCTTTTAATAGAATTAATTTAAATTTATAATTGTTTAAATAATTTGTCTCTTCTAAATAAATAATTAAAGTAAAGTTTGAATTTTATATAGACTTAAATAATTGTCTTTTAGAATTTAATTTGGGAAACGATTCATGCACTTATGATTTAAAAATTGGTAGAATTAATATTAGATAAAAACCGATACCGAATTCGAATCAATTGTCCAAATTAAAATGAACGTCTCAAATTCATAAGGTATTCGTGTACAACGAACCGGGATCATCGAACCGGGATCATTCACATGTTTAATTGAAATCGTCTTTAGCTTATTTATGGATTATTACCTTTTCCTAAAGATAATTTCCTAAATTTGCTCTATAACGTACTTAATTAAAATACACCTACATTCCTCATCACATCACGGTCCACTTATCAAAGTGGGGTGTTACAATTATGGTATCAGAGCCAAGGTTTCGACCTGTAGGCTCTAAAACTTGACCTGTGACTAGTGGGTAGTCATCAGGAGCTTCCTAAGCCAACGTTTGTTATTCCATGTATTTATGTTTTCAGCACCTTATTGTTTTAACCATGATGTTTTCAGCACCTTGTTGTTTTAACCATGATGTTTTCATCAGTATTACTTTTACTAATATGGACTGAACAACCGTCATCCATACTTAGTTATGTATCTTTATTTCATGCATGATGTTCCTTTTGAAATTTGGCTAATGTAGACTGAACCCCAGTAGTTCATAATTGGTCACATAAATTTTTTTCTTTTTTGACAGCTGAATTTCACTAACTTATTTCATGTATCATTGTCACAGGTTTATGACTAAGTAACGGTTGGTACAGGACTGTCCCTATTTAGTCGCATGTGCTTTTATCGAAAACTTTAACTTTGGGACCGACCCATAGGCGTCCCTTCGCCATGTCTTTTGTTTTGGGGTAAACTGACCATAGGCGTTTACCCTCGCGCATATAAAGGTTTTCATAAACCGCATCATGCATTCACGCACTGCTTACATGCATAAAAATTTTCTCATGATTTATTGGTATAAAAATTTTTCATGTCCCCTCATAAGTTACTATGTCTTTATGTCAAGCATGTTTTCATACTATCATGGTTAAATTCATTTTCATACTGATTAAAGTGAAAGAAAGTTACATATCATCTTCTTCGATATTCTTTCACACAACTTCACCTACCGCCTCCAACAAAACCACCATCATCCATCGCTACCTTTATTTAAAAACAAAGTTATAAATACAATCTTAATCTTAAGTATCAGATTTGTCCGGCCATCGCTGAGGTCAATGATGATGAGTTGATGACTGGTTAGTGATAGAAGGGAAAGTATAAAAAATGTAGACTTTATTTTATTTTATAATGTTTGGTAAAGTCACTGTCTTGCTGACAACTTTTGTGCTAAAGTTGTTTTTTTATCAAATAGTGTATTTTGTCAAGGGTGTTTAAACCCGATGACTCTTTTCCTAACATTTGAGAGATATTACTCGTGAGCTGTGATTAATCATGGTTATCTGAAGGTTAGGTTGATGTGACTATTTGTATCAATGGGTTGGTATAAGCTAATTCAAGTCTGAGTTGTGAATCTCGACTATGTAAACGTATCATAATTCAAGTCTGAGTTGTGAATCTCGACCATGCAAACGTATGATATTTGATATGAGTGAACCGTATACGAGCTAGTAACACCAACGAACGAGATGAATAGGTGATTGTTTCAACATACACGTATTTTGCCTTTTCAATATTACTTTTATTAGGTTGACAGGTTCTAAACAATTTGATCAAATCAACCTAAACTGGGTCGGTTTATTCAACTAGTTAGTCACATCGATTTAATGAATAGGCATTTAAATACTTTCTTAGTAGGTTATCACATTATGTAACAAAATACAATTGATTAAAAATACAATTGATTAAAAATACAATTGATTAAAAATAATGTAACAAAATCTACCACTAAATTAATAGTTAAAATATTGTTTAGTCTCGAAACTTTTAATAATTTTTATTTTTAATTCATAATATTTTTCTTGCAATGATTACAAATCAAAACCTGTAAATGTTCAAAGGTCAACATCAAAACTAAAAGTTTACAAGTACAAATTATTTGCCGTTATACATCATTTTTTTACGGAGCTATTCATTTAGGCTGAAGAGGACAGAGAGAAAATCTACGAGTGGGTTGGTAACATAGAGGTGGGTTTCTATTCCATTTAGAAAAGGGAGATGATTTACACACTCATAAAATTGATTGAGACATTCACTGTACAAGTAAATAAAGAAAACTATAAAACACAGTACAACTCTGTAATGCATACTGTTGAGTGTCCCAATCAATTTCATGAGTGTGCCAATCAATTCCCTTTAGAAAAACTTACGAGTAGCTTTATGGTTTTAAGAGTATGACTAGTCACTTTTTCACCATGTTGAGTGTCCCAATCAATTTCATGAGTGTCCCAATCAATTTCGTACATATTTTTTTAACAGTTTTTAATACTCGTAACTTTCAATATGTTTGTGAGTGTGTGAGACTATTTGGTGGGGTGTATTTTATATTAAAAGTGGAGGAGACGTGAAAGTGAGTTGAGGTGAGTTTTTTAGTAGTTATTACTGTTAAAAGATTAATTTTTATGAGTTAATAAAAAGGAAAAGTGACGCTAAGAGCGGGGGAGTGGTGGCTGATCACATGCCTGGTTAGCCTTTGGCGCCAGATAGTGGTTAGCGCATCATTTCGTGTCTCACGCAATCCCGTCCAGCCCAACTAGTAGATTTTCTGATAATAAAAGTGGGTATATGTAAGCCTATTATACTAATTTGGCACCACTTTTTCTCGTGCCAATCATTCCCAAAAATGTAATGCCAAAGGGGTTCTGATGTCAAAGCCTAAAATCTTATGTGATGCCTTTTACACCACTTTTGAGCCCCAACCAATGTTTTAAAACCCGGGTTTTATATCGACCCAGTCGAGTCACTGGGTCCGGGTCAACCCGAGTTGACCCGGATCAACCCGGATTAGCCCGGTTTTCTAAAAAAAATATTTTTTTATATTTTTAATAATTAACAAAAATTATATATAAAATCATAAAAACTTTCGTATATTAAAAATATGAGTTGTTTACCAATCAATATAATATGGAAAATTAAAACTCTTTCGCAAACACGTAAAATTTATATATTTTAAAAAAACCTGAAAAATCGAAACCCGGCCAGGTCTCGAGAACCGGGTTGACCCGGGTCACCCCAAACCCTGCGGGTCTAACCGGACTTCGAAAATATGAGACTCAGATCAATATGACCCATTTTTTTGACCAGAATCGAGTTAACCAGTTGACCTGACCGGATTAACCCGGGTCTGAAAACACTGGCCCCAACCATTCTTAGCTCTCTAAAATAAATAATGCGTTTTTTCTACCACTTCTTAGCGTTAGTTTCTTAATACGTAGTATTTGGTTTCAATGATTTCGACTATTCTTTTCCACGTTATCAGTTTATAAACAAGCAATAGTAATTTAAATTTAATCGTCAGACTAAGTTAAAATTAGTTTTTATAGTATTGTTAATTTTTTTTATTATGTTTGAACTAGAATTTAGATTTTTTTTTGTATGTATGTGAAACATATGTGTATATATTTTTTTAGCAAAAACATAAGTGTATGTGAAACATAACTGTATATATTGAAAGACATATTTTTTACTATTTGAACAGTAAGGGTGTGTTTAGTTAAACTAGCCCCAGTTAGTTAATCTAGCCTCAGTTAGCAATTATAGTAATAATTAGCAGTAAGCAGTTAATAGTAGCAGTTAGTAATAGTAGTTAATTTAATAAAAATATTTGGTATATTAATATCAGCTGTAATTTAAATGTGTGAAAAGAAATAAAAGACATATATATATATTCTTTTAAATTTAATATGTTATGTTAATGAAGATATATTAGTAATTTATTAAGTCTAATTCTCTTTCATTAATAATAATTATCTAAAAATGTTATTTGAAAGAACATATGAAAAATTTAACATTTTTATGATAGAGGTGAGATTCTCATAAAAGAGGTATCCAAAAAAGAAGGAAGGAACGAATCTGGGCCCTCCATTTTTCTATCATCCAACCATCCATATTAAAAACACAAATCATATATAAACAATAAAAAATAAAAAAAAACACACAACCCACCAACTTTCTCTTTCTAACAACCCCCGATCTAACAGACACTCAGATCCAAAATCCATCTCGCCGAAATAATTGGAAACTCGCCGGAATGATATATAAATAATAAAACGCTCGCCGGAAACCATTACTATCACAAATCTATAACCTATATATTCATAAAACCTTATTCATAAAAGATTGTAACCCTCGCCGGAAACCATAACCCTCGCCGGAAAATAAAAAAACTCGCCGGAACCCTAATCAATCAGAAAAATGGATGAACCTGATTTAGAAGACGTTATGGTAGTGGTTTCTCAGCTTGATTTGAATAAAAGTGATGCATCAGAACAGTGTTCTTCTTCAGAAAAAGTAAAAGATGGTTTTCCAGGTAAATTATCGTTCTGAGGTTGTTTTGTTAGTGTTAAATGAAAATTACATGTAATTCTGGGTGAATTACATGTAATTTTTGAAAAAAGGTGGTTTGTTAGTGTTGAATGGAAATTACATGTAATTCTGTGTGAATTACATGTAATTTTTGAAAAAAGGTGGTTTGTTAGTGTTGAATGGAAATTACATGTAATTCTGCGTGAATTACAGGTAATTTTTGAAAAAGGTGGTTTGTTAGTGCTGAATGAAAATTACATGTAGTTCTGTGTGAATTACATGTAATTTTTGTATTAAAATGGTTTGTTAGTGTTGAATGGAAATTACATGTAATTCTGTGTGAATTACATGTAATTTTTGTATTAAAATGGTTTGTTAGTGCTGAATGAAAATTACATGTAGTTCTGTATGAATTACATGTAATTTTTGTATTAAAATGGTTTGTTAGTGCTGAATGAAAATTACATGTAGTTCTGTGTGAATTACATGTAATTTTTGTATTAAAATGGTTTGTTAGTGTTGAATTGAAATTACATGTAGTTCTGTGTGAATTACATGTAATTTTTGTATTAAAATGGTTTGTTAGTGTTGAATGGAAATTACATGTAGTTCTGTGTGAATTACATGTAATTTTTGTATTAAAATGGTCTGTTAGTGTCGAATGAAAATTACATGTAATTCTGTTTTTTAAATACAGGTATGAAAACCCCAAGAGCAACAGTTTTTGCGCAAGATGAAACACCCGGTGGATCAGTAAATTGGGAGCCTCGTGTACATGGAATTCGTATACCAGAAGTGGGAGATACTTATGATACATTGGAAGAAGCTTTTGATATGTATTCAAATTATGCTGAAAAGGGAGGATTTGAAGTTAAAAAATCGGGACAAAGTAAAACAAAATCAGGAATGGTAAAACACAAGTACATTACTTGTAACAAAGGAGGAAAACCAACACGTGTTGATTTTGACACATTGGATCCAAAAAATAAAGGTAAACAAATCAGAAACACAACACACCACGTGACTGGTTGTAAAGCTCAGATAAAGTTACAGTTGAATATTGTTACCGGAAAATACAAGTTGGTACAATTTATAGCAAAACACAACCACCATCTTCTACCAGAGGTGTACCAACACTATACAAAGAAACAACGAAAAATGCCTCAAGCCGAAAAGATGTTTGTTGTAAAAGCTGCAGCAAATAAACTTGGTGCAACGCGTGCTCACAACTTCTTAAGTAGTATCAAAGGTGGTGATGAATATGTTCATAGGACAACCGCTGATTTTAAGAATGCTCAGAGGGATGTTACTGAATTTATTGGGGAAAATGATGCACAAATGCTAATAAACAAAATGGAAAACAGAAAGTTGTATGTGCCTAACTTTACATTTGAATATAAGGTAGAAAATGATGAACTCGTTGCGATGTTTTGGGCGGATGAAGTTGCAAAGTGCTATTACAAAGAGTTTGGAGACATAGTATCTTTTGATGCAACCTTCAATAGCAACAGGTAAGTTAATTGTTTGTAATTCTTGTATGTTTATACTTTTTTTATTAGTGAATTACATGTAATTCTGTGTGAATTACATGTAATTCTGTGTGAATTACATGTAGTTCTGTGTGAATTACATGTAATACTAATCAGATGTATTTCTATTAGAATTACAAAGACAATATTTAAATTACATGTAATTCACACAGAATTACATGTAATTCTTGGTAGAATTACATGTGACTCAGGAATGTAGATTTTAATACATTGCTATGTTATATAGGTACAACATGAAGTTTGTACCATTCACTGGCATCGACAATCACAGAAAGTGTGTGACACTTGGTTCGGGAATGATTTTACATGAAGATACCGAATCATATACGTGGTTGCTAACAACATTTTTGTCCGCTGTTGGAAAAGAGCCGACAATGATTGTAACCGATCAAGATGGAGCCATGAAGAGAGATATTGAAGCCGTTTTTAAAACAACAAAACACAGACTATGCATGTGGCACATTTCCCAAAAGATCCCATCTAAGGTATTTTTGTTCAAGTTAGAAACTGTTTTTCATGATAGAATCACATGTAATTCTGTGTGAATTACATGTAATTCTGTGTGAATTACATGTAATTCTGTGTGAATTACATGTGATTCATAATAGAATCACATGTGATTCTACTTTATTTCTGTGTGAATGTTTTGTTAGTTTTGAATGCAAATCACATGTAATTCTGTGTAAATTACATGTGATTTTTAAAATAAAAATACCTTGTTAGTGAATGTATGCTAATCACATGTAATTCTGTGTGAATTACATGTGATTTTTGAAAAAAAAAATATTATTTTAGTGCTAATTACTTTATATCTTCAAAATAGATTTGTGAAGAAATATACAAAGGGGCTTTCAAAGAACGATTTGATAGGCTCATTTGGAATATGTTCATAGAACCAAAGAAGTTTGAAGAGAGATGGGGGTTATTGATAGATGAATTTGAGTTGAAAGAAAACAAGTGGATGAAAAAAATGTATGATCTTAGAAAAATGTGGATTCCCGCTTATTTTATCGACTCTCCTTTGTTTGGCTTGATGAGGACGACTTCAAGGTCCGAAAGTGAAAATTCTTTCTTTAAAAGTTTCACAAGCCAAGGGTCAACACTTGTTGGTTTCATGATGTCATACGAATCAGCAATGGAAAGGCAAAGACACAAGCAAGAGAATTTGGACTTCCAAACACTTGATGCGGCTCCAACATATAAAACAATGTTGGAAATTGAACGTCATGCTGCTAGAATATATACAAAGACAATATTTGAATTTGTTCAACATGAAATTGATGCTGCTTGCTGGAATTGTACGATACAAGGTTTACAAAATAGTGAAGGATGTGAGACTTTTATCATTTGAGACAAAGCGGCAAATTCTTACAGAACTATTTACAGCAAAAGTAGAAAAGAACAAGACAAGGAGATCGCAGCAGAGAAAGCGACAGAAATAGACTACAAGGTATAATTTACATGAGGTTTTAAAAATAAATAAATAGGCTCTTAAAGGAATTACATGTAATTCACACAGAATTACATGTAATTATGCTGAGAATTACATGTAATTATTTAATAATTACATGTAATTCTAAACAAAATAATAAATAATGAAATTACATGTGATTCTAATGTAAATTTCTAGTGTTATGGAAAAAGGTACTAAGAGTTATAGAAGACGGGTCAGTGGTTTGTTCTTGTAGACATTTTCTACGATATGGTTTTCTATGTCGACATATATTTTGTGTGTTCAAGAACCGTGATGTTAATGTTATTCCCAAGGAATACATTTTGAGGAGATGGACAAGAGAGATAATACCACCTAAGCTTCGAAGACAAATAAACAGATATGGGGAAAAGAATGTAACCGTTGAAAGGATTTCAAACGAGGTGAATTTTGTTGTGGATGATTGTTTATTCTTATTGAGCAAAGATGAAGAGAGGTTGGAAGCTTATCTTGAAAAGTTGAAAGTGATATATGAAGAAATAAAAGCTGATATGCCTAATCCTCCTTCAAGAAAAACGGCAGATGTTATTGGTGCTTTGTTTGCTATTTCAGATCCTGATCATCTAGATGTGAACAATCCAACGAAGGCTAGAAACAAAGGAGACCATCCAAATGATGGAAAAAAACTAAAAAAAGGAGAACGATTGAATAGTGGAAGAGAAAAGGCGCTTAAAGTTCGAAAGAAACCATTGAAGGTTTGTGGATATTGTAATGTGAAGTCGCGTGAGCATACGAAAAGAACTTGCCCAAAGAACCCAAACACAAAGAAAAAGAAGGCGTCACCAATTATTGATGTTTGAACACTTTTGATTTTCTGCTTTGATAAGATTTCATTTACTTCATTTTTTTCATTTCCCAAAACATTTGTTTAAGATTCCAGAACCTATGTTTAAGTTTTCAGAACCTATTTTTAAGTTTCCAGAATCTATTCATTGGAAAATTACATGTAATTTACGTTTTAGGTCAACATCAATATGATTTTACATGTGACAGAGTTGAGGTAATTATGTTTTTCGGGGAACATAAAAATGAATTACATGTAATTCTGTGTGAATTACATGTAATTCTGTGTGAATTACATGTAATTCTATGTGAATTACATGTAATTCTGTGTGAATAAGGTAAGTGGCAAGGGATTTCAGTGAGTGATTCTGTATGAGTTTAATATAATTCTAAGTAAATCCAATATCACAAAACACATAAGCATAATCTGATCTAACTTCATTAAACATAGCCATGACACCAAGTTATACTCAATTGAAATGCTGTGTGAATTACATGTAATTCTGTGTGAATTACATGTAATTGAAGTGTTCAATTACATGTAATTGAAGTGTTCAATGATGCATAACACAAAGACACTGAAATATAACATACAGGTAATCTGAAATATAACAACCTGGAACAACTGTCTGAAACAACTTAACATAGCCATGACACACCAAGTTATGTTCGATTAAGCATGTCACAAAACACATAAACTAAAAATATGCAGACAAGTCAGGACCCATACATCTTTATCCAGACAAAGCCATTACATAATAACATAATGTATCCATACAGCACACTTCACAGAACTTTTGATGACATAATCTCTTTCTCGCTCCTGCCTATTCTTTAGTGCATGACAGAGTATCTCGAGCTTATGATTAGTCTCTTTCTTATCAAACTCCATGGCTAGTTGACGCATCTTATCAGCATGACAATTTTGCTCATGTAGAAGCATCTTAGAAAGAAATTTGAAACGTAAAAGTCTCAACATCTCACGTTGCATTCTGGACTCCGGGACAAGCCCACAATCCCAATCCGTAACTGCTCCGCCAACATATGTCTCCATGTGAAGCATTGCGAAGACTCCACAATCCCGAGAATTCTCTTTTGTCATCCACTTCAATTTTGGCGTTTTTGCTCTCTTCAACTTTCTGATGGAATTATGCTTCTTGTGATTATACAACTTTAAGTGTCTCGCAAACAAATCTCTCTACAAAAAAAGACAAATAAATATTTTGTAATCCAACATGAATCACATGTAATTAACAAGAATCACATGTAATTCTGTGTAAATCACATGTAATTAACAGAAAAATCACAAGTAATTAACATAAACTTACAAGAAGATCACAGACATCCTTGTACTTTCCATCATAAGGTGATCCCGACCCACTATTATCTAGAACAGTCATTGATGCTACTATTAGGTTGAAGACAACCACATAAAAATGCCCAGACATGCAGATCGGGAAGAAAGCCTGTTTTTAATAAACCAAAAATTAGAATGAAAAAAAATAATAACCAAACAAAAAGAAAATAAAATTCTATTTACCAATTCAACGCCTTCTAAGGCCAGACCACCAACATTGTTTTCGAATTGAGCAGAAATTTCCTTTGAAAATCGGTCCCATATATCAGCATCCGTTTTCAAGGCTCCATTAATCATTTCTCGAGTCTGAATATAAAAAAAACATTAATTTATGACAGAAATAATAAATTTACTTTGGGTGTAGAAAAATTAACTTACAACACATCCTGTTGGAAAGAAGTGCCTTATTGGCATTCGAGGATCTCGGAAACGCTCTTCGTAATTCAGAATAGAAGAAAAGCAATCTAGCACGTTTGCATCAACCCAAAGGCCAGGAGATAGTGCTTCCAGATTCAAACGAACTCCATAAACTTTGTGGCCAGAAAATGTTTCAAAAACATATTCTCTGTTAAAGAAAAACATAAAATACATAAAAAACATTGTCTTGTAGTTTACATGTAATTATACCAGAATTACATGTAATTCTGCTATAATTACATGTAATTCTGCTATAATTACATGTAATTATACCAGAATTACATGTAATTCTGGTATAATTACATGTAATTATAGCATAATTACATGCAACTCTAATTGAATAATTATTAATTTATATTTAACGAAAATGAAAATAACTCACTCCTTATCACCCTGCATTGCGAACACACTAGAGCCCAGAAGAAACTCATTTTTAGTAAGTTTGGGGAGAAATTTTGTCTTTTTATTCACATACGGAGATATCAAGAATACCGAAGGTTTTCCAACTCGCTTTCCAGGACTAGGACTAGGACTTTGGCTTAAAACACGAACCGATAGTTTTTCAGGAGTAGAAGGTGCTTTCTCATCAACAAGGGCATCATCCAGAGCATTCTCTGCTGGATCAACATGTCGACCATGTTGAGCCTGAATAAATAATAAAAAACATACTTAATATACATTAAAAAATAATAAACTTTGGAACAACAAACTAATAAAAGTTTGAAACTTACAGAAAAATACTCGTCGGCAAGGCGATCAATCTCATTTCCAACCTCTTCTATGTTTTCATCTAACCACTGTGAAAAAGAGTCCGGTGTACTCATTATCTCAAAATATTCATCAAATTGAACTTCAGCGGATTCTTTTTCAACATCTGTTTCTTTTTGAACAATGGTCTCTTCAATAATAGGCACCTTATCAAAAACATTCCCAAACAAAGGAGGAATTTCCGAAATAATTGGATCATCTTCACTAAGAATCTTTTCACCTTCACTAGGAATCTTCTCATCGTCAGTACGAATCTTCTCATCATCACTTGGAATCTTCTCATCATCACTGGCAAGCTTCTCATTGTCATTCTACACATTATCGTCACCACTACCACCATTTCCATCCTTATGCTCATCAACAGCACCACTACCAGTCTTATCATTTTCATCGTCCCCGTCACTACCAGTACCACCATCATCATCATTCGGATCATCATTATCATCTTTAGGATCATCACTCTCATCATCACTCTCATCATCGCTCTCATCATCATCATCCTCTGGATATTCATATTCATTCGAATTTTGAAAAAATGTGTAATACTTTTTATGAAGCTCACGAAACTTAGGATCATCCGGATATTCTCTAGCACCTACCAACAAGTACTCTTCCAAAGCACATCTCTCTAGACAAATTACTTTAAAACTTTCTTTAGCTTGGAGATACAAATCCTATACAAGTTTATGATTTATATCAAATGATACTCAAAGATAACAGTTCAATGAATTACTTGTAATTCTGATATAATTACATGTAATTATATAAGAATTACATGTAATTCTGGTATAATTACATGTAATTATATCAGAATTACATGTAATTCTGTGTAAATTACATGTAATTATGTAAAAAGAAAAAATAAACCTTCTGGTATAAGTACCTCTTTAGAAGAATGATTGCGAGTAACAAAACCTTCTGTTCTTTGATTTTCATCTTTAGTCCATTCTTCATTCAGTTCTAAAAGACCCAAAACCTGTCCATCTAGCTCTAGTTGCTCTCTTTTTCTCATTAAAATTGAGCTCCAGCTTTTGATAGTCGGGCGATCTCGAAGAACATGGAACTTATCAAACTTCGTGGAATCTAAATACAAAAGCTGGAAAAAAAGACATGTAAATAACAAGACTTTATTTAATTTAAAAAATTAAACAAAAACATTCAAAGAAAATTACATGTAATTCATCATGAAATTACATGTAATTCAACATAAATTCAAAGAAAAGGTAAAAACTTACAATTAAGAAGGTGAACGGGCCAAGGTAAGGATTTGTTGGTTTATCGGGAAGTTTACAGTCTAGTAAGCATTTGTATACATACTCACACCAGTTTATCTTAGAAGCATCTGTATCTTCTCGAATACGTCTAACAACATCCAAGCATACTTGACCATTCAAAGCATCAACTTTGCCCATTGTATTGGTAAACAGAGTAAGAAAGTTGACTCTAAAAAGGAAGTCATCTTTCTTAGACAAAACCAACTTGGCAGCTATATTAGGAACTCTTATATCCTTCCTATTTTTTGGGGAAAACTGTCCCAACCAAAGCTTAACAAACTTATCATCCAACGGTCTCTCTTCTAAAGAAAATAAAGATTGTCCGTTCAAAGGAACACCTAACATTTCATGGACTTTCTCTTCATTTACCTTAATTGAGGCACCCGTTTCCAAATTGAAAGTAGATGTTTCTGCATCAAAGCGTTGAATACAATACCTTCCCATCCTTCCTGGTAACTTATCAGTTTGAACATCATAGAGTGAGATAAAACCCATATGTGATAAAAAACGCTTCATATTAACTCCATGGCATCCATGAATAGCAGAAAAAAGTGAAGAAGCAGCCGCCTTCGGACGAATTGACGGATAAGAGTCAAGATACTTTTTGTGAGCAACTTCTTCTGGAAACAACTCTTTTTCCTTTTTTATTCTTTTGTTGACACCACTGCCTTCTCCTATTTCTTCAGTTTTAGCCAACTTCCAAATTTTTAATAAAGAAGGGATATCCTTTACATCCAGAATTGCTTCATCATCCAACTCAACTTCCCTTTTACGTTTCACATCATGAAGCTTAACATTAGTTGTTCGCTTACCAAGCCTATCATCTTCTGTGTGAAAAACAGAGTCAACATCACGTTTGCGCTTAACCGGCGCCTTGGAAGCAGGATTTGTAGCAGGCTTCGAGGACTTCTTGGCAGCAGGCTTTGGAACGGGCTTGGAGGCCTTCTTGCCAACAACCTTGGAAGGCGACTCAACAGCAACCTTTGAAGCCTTAGAAGCCGGCTTTTTAGCAGCCTTGGGAGCCGGCTCAGTAGCAACCTTTGAAGCCTCAAGAGCTGGCTTGGAGGCCTTCTTACCAACAACCTTGGAAGGCGACTCAACAGAAATCTTTGAAGCCTTAGAAGCCGGCTTTTTAGCAGCCTTGGGAGGCGGCTCAGTAGAAACATTGGAAGCTTCAAAAACCGGTTTGTTAGCAGACTTGGTTGAAGACCTTAGAACAGGACTAGATTTTTTCTTCCCACCTAGCAAACGCGTCTTGGAAGCCAACTTAGGATCACTCCGTAGAACTGGAATCTCCGTGGGAACTTGAACATTCTGACCAACAACCACATTATCTAGAACATCCCTAGTATTCTCCGTACTTAACTCAAGCAAATTCGAAGCAGAAATCACCGACACCCCCCAGCAGCATTCAAACTCACACGGCCACCCGTATTCTCATCAACCAAATCCTTATCAATCATATCATCATCCCCTACAGCCTCTGACACAGTAGCTAACTTATCAAGACTCCAAACACCATCAAATACATTTTTCGGACTCAAACCCCTACCCCTCGAATAAAAAATACTAGGAGAACCACTATCATTACCTATACCTCCACGACTACCTCGAGAGCCTCTACCCCTAGGAGAACCTCGAACCCTAGTACTTGTAGTTATACCTTGTCTCACGGTACCAAAATCAATAGAGCTAAAACCACCTGAAACAAAAAAAAATAGCATCAGTAAACTTATAAAAAACAACATTTAACAAAATCCATAAAACACATTAGAATTACATGTGATTCACACATAATTACATGTAATTCTGGTATAATTACATGTAATTATGTGTGAATCACATGTAATTCCACAAAAAAACAAACACACCCGTCAACAACATACAGCTATCATAAAATATTAATTTGTATCGGTTAGTGCTACATTACAAGTATAGAAGTGGTCATTAGAATGACATCATACAACTAACACCTTAAATTCCAATACTAAATACAAAGTTAACTATACAATGTTTATAAACATTGACAAATAGTATCACATCATCATATAAAGTAGCTAAATAACAATGACAGACTATAAAAAATCAACATAATAACAAAAGCGCCTCTCCCTCCCATTTTTCACATTTTTGGCTACTCATTTAGAATACAAAGACAATAATGTATTATCAATGCATTCTGCCACCATTTTCTAACAAGCTGGAATTGGTAGATGTGTGCTAAGGTTCGGTGACAGCCTCATGTTACGCTGGCGGTGGAACCTCGGCTACATGCTCTTGCACTCCATTATCACAAATAATTATATTCACATATTTGGATTAAACCGCATCAAGTTTGACAACCAATGACTGCCTTATCGCTCTTAACCTATCCTTAACTGCAGGAGTCACAAATTCACACTCTGCTAGCCTAATCTCCACCAGTTTTATAGGAAAAAGGTACAAGCAGAATGCACCAACAATCGTAAAATTGACACTCAAATCATAGAACCATTTGGTTTAACATACACAGAGACGCTATGAACACAGAATATCTATAAAACTTTAGGAAAACAACTAACATGTCACCATTTAAATCAGCAACTACATACCATGAGATTATACATAATTACACGTAATTATAACACATCAAAAACATATTTAAAAACAAAAAAATCATTCAATCAAATAAATCAAAAATATAACAGCCACATCTAAAAACTAAATAAGCAGCTAATAAGTCAAATAAGCAACATAAAAATAAGAAAAAAGAAAGAATAAGCAAAAAGCCCTAAAAAACTTACCAACCTGTTGATTCGGATAGGTGATTGCATCGGAAACACCAAACAAAGACGATTCAGGCACTGGATCGCCTTTAGAAGCACTGATTTCATCTCGAATATCCATAATCGAATGGTTAGATCATAAGATTTGGGGGTTAGGGTTACGGTTTGAAAGATAAAGGATATAGAAGATGTGAAATGAAATGACGGAGGAAAGGATTTGGGGGAAGCGGTTTGATAAATTTAATAAATTTAAAATTACGAAAATACCCTCCAAGATATGATCTCAGCCATCCAAAGTTTTTAAGAATGAACGGCTGAGATTAGTTCTTTCTTACTTTTTTGGAAGCACGTTCCCTCCGGAACTTTTCTCGTTAATTTCTACCACTTCTTAGCGTTAGTTTCTTAATACGTAGTATTTGGTTTCAATGATTTCGACTATTCTTTTCCACGTTATCAGTTTATAAACAAGCATTAGTAATTTAAATTTAATCGCCAGACTAACTTAAAATTAGTTTTTATAGTATTGTTAATTTTTTTTTTGTTATGTTTGAACTAGAATTTAGATTTTTTTTGGTATGTATGTGAAACATATGTGTATATTTTTTTTTTAGCAAAAACATAAGTGTATGTGAAACATAACTGTATATATTGAAAGACATATTTTTTACTATTTGAACAGTAAGGGTGTGTTTAGTTAAACTAGCCCCAGTTAGTTAAACTAGCCTCAGTTAGCAATTATAGTAATAATTAGCAGTAAGCAGTTAATAGTAGCAGTTAGTAATAGTAGTTAATTTAATAAAAATATTTGGTATATTAATATCAGCTGTAATTTAAATGTGTGAAAAGAAATAAAAGACATATATATATATATTCTTTTAAATTTAATATGTTATGTTAATGAAGATATATTAGTAATTTATTAAGTCTAATTCTCTTTCATTAATAATAATTATTTAAAAATGTTATTTGAAAGAACATATGAAAAATTTAACATTTTTATGATAAATGTTAATGCTCATTGTTCTTATCAAACATTTTTTTTAACAATTATGTTAAATGTTGATGTTACTTGATAAAAATACTCTTGAGAAAGTTTTTACTAAACACAGTCTGAAAGCTTAAGGCTATGTTTGGCAATACTAGTTGTAAGCTGTTAACCGTAAGCTGTAAGCTGTTTGCTAAAAAACTGTTAATTTTAATAAAAGTGTTTGATATATTTGATGTTAATTGTAAAGGTAAGATAAAAAAGGATTTAAAAGGACATCTTTTAATAAATTATAATATGGTTGGAGGTTATATAAGTAATTTATAGCTTTAACAGCTCTTGACAATCTGAAAAGCTGTATGGAACAACTTTTTATTTAAGAGCTATTTGGTTAAAATAAAAAGCTAACAACTCTAAGAAATTGTTGTGCCAAACGAAGCTATTCGATTATTTTTTTAACAAAAAAACTAACAGTTCTATAAAAGCTTTATAAAAGCTCTTACCAAACAATACATTTATCTAGGGATGAGCACGGTACCGGTCCTGTCCCGAACCCGTCCCGAATTAGTGGTACCGATTATTTCCCGAGCATAAATTAATGGTGCCGGTACCGTACCGAACGGGTTTCGGGTATAGGTACCGGTACGAGAATCGGTACCGGTACCGAGAAATCGGGATTTTCCCGTTCTTTTTCGGGAATTTCCTGATTTGGTACCGGTCCCGTCCCGAATTAGTGGTCCCGAATTTTTTTCACCTTATTTCGTAGTCTTGGTATCGTATCGAATAAAGTTCGGATATCGAGAATCGGTACGGTTCCGAGAAAAGTTCGAGTTCAATTAAAAATTCAGGTCGAAATGCTTATCCCTACATTTATCAAAAGAAGAAACAAAAACGACAGTTTAAACTTTCTAATAAATAAAAGATATCTATAAAAGATTGATTTATAAGTGACATTAAACGAATTATATGTCTCAAGTTTATTATCATCTCCAATTTCGATCATTTACAATTGAAACTACTAGATAAAACTTTGTTTGTATTTTATTTTTTTACTGTAGATTTTTTTTATGACAGTTTAATACAGTAATTCATGTAAACAAATAATAGTGCATGAGTTTGTTTCTGGAAAACGGATTATGGGAATCGTAAAACATAAAAGAGATGGAATCTAGTGGGGTTCAAAATTTGAAAGTAAAAACACACAAATTTGTCAGTTAGAGTGGTGGGGTGACTGTAGAAGGCACCTAATAAAAACAAGGCAAATGAAATACAAAGTAATAAAGAGTTGGTGTAAGAGTGTGGGAAACACGTGTGCGGGGCATGCAATTGTAATTTGTAGCCATGACATGATCTTTGCTCCTAAATCCTAATTACTACTGACTGGTCCAACCTCATTCCAAGTGGTCAGTTTTGTGGGTTTATCACATCAACCCACGAGTCTCCAAAACCCTTACTTGTTGGTATTTGTTTTTGAATTTGCATCGAACAAGTGTCACCTCACAAGTTTTCATCTCATCAATAACTGTTTAGACTTTAGATTAAGCATCATGTTTATTTATCACAATCCATGTTGGACTAATGACAAGATGATTGTAGCTTTACGGTTGTGTGTCATAATCAGCACTCAAAACAATCAGGTGTGTTTAGAATAGACTATATAATACCATAAACACAATATTTAAGGATCATATGCTTTTAACAAAAATCAAATTTTTTTAAATAAATTACTGAGAATTCGAACACCTACTGATTTCGTTCTGTATTTGTTGTGTTCTAAATTCTTCTGTTTGTGAGATATGATAATAAAGTTATGTTTAAAAAAAATTAAAAAAATTTATTAACCAAGAAAAAGTTTGAGTGGAACTTAAATGCTTGGGTTGAGCTTGAAGTTAAATAAATGGAAAGCGGACTAAGGCCCATCTATTTATTGGATCATTCACAAGGCAATACTAAAAGATAAAGGTACGGTGAAGAAGAAATCTTTCTTCGCTTGTTATGAAATAAAGGTACGGTGAAGAAGAAATCTTTCTTCACTTGTTATGAACGACCCGATGCACAAATGTTACAAAATACTTAAAAAAAATAATTAAAACGGAGAGTAGAAATATTTTTGATGGACGGGTGTATTTTAGATTCATTTAGAAAAAATCGATGTTTTTTTTCAAAAATTAACATTACGTAAAAAAATCCGTATGTATTTCGGGCACCCGCGGGACACCCCTGGCTCCATCCCTGCTTGTTATACCTGCTATTACATTAACGTCATATCATTACAAAACACCCCTTTGTCGTGACATACACTTTCTTCTCCACTTTGACTCCACCATTATTTTTTTCTTTTCATTTTCACACAAATTTAAATTAATTATATTCAAATAAAAATTACAAATACTTAAATAAAAAATGCAAATACGTAATTTTAAATACGGTACGAAAAAAAGTACGAAAATTAAAACACACAACAATAATAAATAAACTACTAATTTTGGGGTTTATTACATTCTCAAATATCCTTAATAAGGCACCGTTGAATCCTTGTATGTGTTGGTTTATTACGAAATTCCTTTTGTTGTCTCCGACGAATTGCACATCGCTCGACCCATGTCCTTAAGATATTTGGTTGTGGACAAACGTACATTTCACTCGCTTCAGATATCGCATACCCTTGATTTTTCAAAATAATGTTATGCAATATGTGTCACACCCCACCATGGCGGAATATGGGACGCGACGCATGGATATCATCACAACGATAGCGTGCCCATAGAGAGAACTATATGAATTAGAAATGTCATAAAAGGTGACACAAATGTCATGACAATATCTCATCAATGCAGGAGTCTAGGTAAGTAGGTAACAGTCCTACCTCTTACCCAAGATAAACAAATAACACAAACAAATCAACATATAGGTTCATAGTATCACTTATTGAAACAAACAGAAAAATAAACTAAGAAGGAACGGGGATCTCCTTCTAAATGCATTCCTACGCGACTCCAATCCTAGCCACATATGTTCGCACGCTTAACCACTTTATCACCTGAAAGAGACACTAAAACACGTCAACATAATGTTGGTGAGAGTCATAGGTTTAGACTCCAACCGAAAATAGATTATAATAAGTTGTGAACAACCATAAACCACTAAACATATGGACAATGTGCTACAAGTATGCATTAACAACTAACATTCAAGATCAATCATTCCAAACTAAATCCAAGGCTCCCAGCCTTACCAAACACCATGGTACCATAGGCGCCCATACACCTATGTACCAATCCCAAGGCCCCGCCTTGTCATTATCCATTGGTCTCATAGATGCTCACACATCTATGTACCTCCCCAAGGCCCCGCCTTGTCAACATCCCCTTGGTACCAAGTCAAACCACAATAACTGAGACGGTACGTGTCCCCCGATCCAAATCATAAACACAATCAAGAATCACATAGCAGTTAATCACATAAGTGCACACACAAGTCCATCACAAACAATAAAAACATTCAAAGCATTAGTTACAAAACCATACAGTGTCTCTTCCATCCCATCTGGAAGTGAAAATCATTAAAAGATATGGGATTATGAAACTCACCTGATTGAGCTTCTCCAAAAATCTGCGCACTAGCAAAAAGCTAACAAACAAAAGCACACAATCAAAACATGAACCAAACACTAAGATGGCTCATCAACCCATGATGGACATCTAACCTTATCCCATATATATACCTCATTTATATGCTCTAAGTATCTCATCACACCCCTCTATAAAGCCCTTAACTAAGTTTACTTCATAACCCGTCTCGTTAACATTTTTATCAAAACAGTTCCGGTTTTTAGGTCTCCAAACTATAAGCTAAACGCCCACCTAACCATACCCATGATCTATGTAAAGGAAACCCTATGCCCTTACATATGTCAGCTAACTCCTCCCTTTTGCCCCAACCTTAAAGCTACTGTTAAGGCCCCGATATATATATATATATATATATATATATATATATATATATATATATATATATATATATATATATATATATATATATATATATATATATATATATATATATATATATATATATATATATATATATATATACTTCTGCCTATCCGCATATTACCGATTTTGAACATACAAAAAGTTTGTTATGATTAGGGGGTCTTACCCTAACCCATTTGCTTAGCCACCCTTCAGGTCTCTTATTTAATATATAAACCAACTACCATGCTCATTATAGGTCTCAAGTGTACTCCTAAGTACCCCAATCACCTTAAAACATTAAATTAAACCCGACTGATTTCAAAACTGTTTTGACCTCCGACTGTTTAACCTGTATTTGACCCACCTCCCGATCTCCAATTTAGTTCTCGTTTCTTGCATTTGAAAGCCACTTCAAATACCTATTCACGGATGCTTGGATCGCAAAATAAGGGTTTGTAGAACTCCAGATATGATCAAAACAAGTGACATAAAATTTTGCCCAGTTTTTAAAAACGAATTTAACACAGTTAGCTTAATTAATTACCATCATCATGTATAATTATTATCTCTAATTAATCTAATCATGTTTATACCATTATAATACAGAATTCATAATTAACTTAACCCTAGATCCATCATGTATTGATTGTAAGAGAATTAAAAACAATTTAATTAAAAAGTGTATTGAAGATTTTACCTTAGAATTTTTGAAAAAAGAAAAATTAATGAAGAACCCTAAATAGTCTCCATTGATTTCGACTTAAGCTTGATCTCCAGGGGATTATGATGTGTTTTTAGTTAATAAAAAGTCTTTATATAATTTCCTAACAAGTCCTTGGCCCATTACAAAAGTCCGGTTCCCTTTTTTCCTTTTTTCCCTTTTCTTTCTTTTTAATCGGCCTAAACCGACTTTAACATATATTTTTTATTTTTTTTCTTTTTATTACTTATTATTATGTTATTAATAATACCTTAATTTACCTTAATTTATTTCAGCTCCTAAAGCCTCCGAAACCTTAAAACCGTAAAACTAGTCAATTTTACGCGTATACCGAAAAAAGCGTAAAATATAGAGTTTAAAAAAAATATTAAATTTTGAAATAAATTTATAACTAATTCCTAAATGACTTAAAACCATCCCGAAAAATACTCACATGACTAAACACCTTACCCGAGACCTCTAAATGCTAAACCCCAAATCGTAAATAAAAAACCGATTTACTATAATACTTATACGTATACGTAAAACACCAAAATAACACCATTTCATTTCATAGTCACTAATTTGTGAGCTCATGAACATGAAATAACCGTTCCTCGATTTACTTATAAGTACTTTATACCCATAAACGATATCCACACCAACCTCGTTCACCCAAAATAACATGTAAACACGCAAATCACATAGTCACACATAAATTAACCTTAAAATAAGACCAAGTGACGAACCTCAAAACCACGGTTGTCACATCACTCCCTCCTAATAGAAATCTCGTCCTGATATTTACTCCTTAGGATCGTCATTATCAATTAGCTGAGGATACTTGCTCCTCATAAATCCTTCCCGTTCCCACGTGAACTCTAGTCCACGTTCCAAATTCCATCTACCCATAACTATGCTATATTAACCTTTTTATCCAACGTCCTAGCTTCACGTCCCAAAATCTCTATCGGCTCTTCGATAAAACAAAGACTCGTATCCATACTAATATTATCTAACGGTACTTGCAAGTCAGTTCTTGCTAAGCATTTCCTCAAGTTTGATACATGAAATACGTCATGCACACTACTCAATTCCTCCGGTAATCTCAACCTATACACCACTAGCCCAATCCTTTCAAGGATTTCAAATGGACCCACAAATCTAGGTGCTAACTTCCCTTTTCTTTCCAAACCGCATCACCCCTTTCCATGGTGAAACCTTTAGCATAACTTTATCTCAAATCTCAACGGCTTACGCCTCTTGTCCGCATAGCTCTCTTGTCGGTTCTTTGCTATTTTCAACCTCTACTTAGTCACTGCCACCACCTCCATAGTTTTCCGATCCACCTCCTGTCCAAACGTTGGCTGCTTCTAACTTCATCCCACTGTAACGGTGATCCACCTCATCTCCTATGAATTAACTCCAACAGTTTATACTACAATTCCTATTACTATACCTAACGGCTTCTATCCTCTACGGATTTTCCATCATTCGGAAGTTCTCCCAACCTTAAACACATCCAATGGTATATGCAGGATTACATAACCAAAAGCTTCCCATAATATTCACAAGAAACATGTCATAACCACCACCTCATCCTTGCTTTCCCATGCTCGGCACCAAGTAACTAACCATCCTTCATACTAACATGTGTTGCACCTTTTCTCTAGGTGGACGTTCCATTGTTCGTGACTACTAACCTCTTGCTCTAACGGTTTCTCTCCAATATCACCCCCACTATCTTCACAACCTCTTGCTCCCTCGAATCATTCTTCCTCCATACTACTTTTCGCTTGTCTCTCCACAATCTTAATTTCCATACCATCTTATATCCCGTCTTCAGCCTATAATTTAGGTGTTTCCTCCTTTATTCCTTACATCCTCATCAACGGGGAATATGCCCCTCTCACCGGTGACTCTCTCTTTCTAGGAGAATTCTTCCTAATATAATGCGTTCTCCAACTATCTCCAAATCTCACGCCAATGCTCTAGGCGTCTTTCTCAATTACCCCTATAGTATGTTCATACCAAACATTAGTCTATCAACGGTATACTACGCTTGCTTCCCATCGTTTCTTCCCTTGCCATAATCCTTCATAAGGCATTCCATACATATTAGGATAACTTTTACGCAAAACCCTCTGTTCAATCACATCCGTACGTAATCCTTCCAACTTCTCAACTACGTGACTTCTCATTCCTCTTGAAATATGAGATGAATTAGTCAGTCTATCGACTATCACCCAACTCTCGTCGTACTTATTCCTCCACCCCATTATGTATCACTTTCACCAACTTCGTCCTTACATCGCCCTTTCTAAGCTACTCCTCATCTATGTAGGAAGTATAGTCTACGTCCCTTTTCTCCATATGATTGTTCAAGCCACGCAACATACATGTTGACGCGTTCTCTACTTTAGACAACTCAACTCGTGCAACCTACATCCTTAATCCAAACCAACCTAATACGTCATCCATATAGTTCAAGTTCGTCTCAGCTTCACTTAATTCTTCTTATTCCATGTCTCATCAACTATGCTTGCCTTTCCCAAATGGTACTTGGCCTTGCAATTTTCTTTCATCACTTAACTCCACCCATCACCTTTTCCAAATGTTCAATCAAGATGATTAAATATGTGTTGGAGACGTTCATGATCTGTATAGATCATTCTCTACATCTCGTACCCCAAATGCCTCTAGCATTCTAGGCAGATATAACAATCCAGCTCCACTAACTAAGTCTATCTAGTTCTTCCAAATCTTTAGTTCCCACAACGTATAAACAACCGCCTTTCTTTTTCGTTCTCGTATACATCTAAATCCTTGCTCCACGTATCGTCATGCTTCGCGAATTCATCCAGTCCTTTCGATAATTCCAAGATCTGCTCATTATTCAATCCACCTCTTCAGCCTCCAAAACGCTTCCTCACCCTTCTTCACTTTGCCCCTTGCTGGTTCCACGATATGCCATCATCTCTGACTACTCGTCCTGGCCAACTTAATCCTAAAACTCACACTTGAAAATCTCACGTATAATTCCCTTTCCTAACAACTCCAAAACCAACTCATAATTCGCCCCACTATCCTTCTTAGATTTGAGTAGATCAAGATGTCGTCGATGCTCCCGATGACAACTCGTTTATATATTGTCATGCACCCCCGGTTCATTGACTCCGAAAACTGCTAGCGCCTCGGCGAAGCCAAAATCATAACCGTAAACCCAAAGCGTTCATACAACATCCTTAGCAGTTTCAACTACGTCCTCCTTGCACCCTCTCTTAGAAGCAATACGAATAAATTTTTACCTCGTTCTACTCGCGAAAATCTACACGTATTCTAAAAGACCAATACTTCCTCTTATCAGACCACTCAACCGCTTTTCACAGCCAATCTACTACTAAGCAACTCAAATTTTACCTTGCATCCGTTGCAACTTCTAACAACTCTTGCTCTTAAAATCATTCCATCAACAATTTCCTTGGAAAGGCACTAACTACAACTCCTCTCACTTCTCCTACTTGCTCTATTTATGGTTCTACCTCACAGTAATAGGCAAACCTACTAAATCTCAGGAAATTTTCGGAAAACTTACATGCCTTACGAACAATCATAAATACCTTTGAGGTATTATATCCCCTTCCAACACTCTTTATGGCGCGTTACTTGTGCCAATATCCATACATTATACAAATCTCTATTCATCTCCCTTGGCACTCCTAAGAGACCTCATGACCACATTAGTTCGTCTACGAACTTTTAACTCTTTCATCCCTACTAAGGGCATTCCGACCATTCTCTCAGGGCCACCTACTTAATCGTGTAGGCGCGACCAAGTCTTTCATATGTCTACCTCAACGCTCCCAATCAATACGAACCCAAAACTACATCCCGAATCCACTAGATACGATCAACGAATCAAACCCACGGATAACTAACGACATTTCACGTGCACGAGTTAAAACAGACCAAAACCACGAAAACTCAAAAGGAAAACTCAAACATGTACCAATTCAAATGACTCATGACAACTAAAAATGATCCAAAAAACACTTAATGGCAATCAAAACATTTTATGCCCCGCGACATATTATTTAAACCGTGCACAAGATCGACTTTTCCAAAAGAATATTTTTTTCTTTCCTCACCACATCTATGTGACTCAAACAATCTACAAACAACCTTTTAGACGATATCAAAACTCAACTCAAAGACTAGGTATCCCGTGCATCCCAAATCATAAAAAAACTACTATTCAAAACTTAACCTTGAACCCGTCACTTGTACCAAAATTTCGATCAAGCTAATGACACCCCATGACTATACATACCAAATATTTGAGAAGTGCATTCTGAGTACATAAATTTAGGCTTTTGAATCACCCAAAAAGCTTTAAAATCGAACAAGTTATGACCAAAACAGTTTTATACTAGTTGTTTTAAAAAAAACTAAAGAATCCTCTTAGTAATTAACGTAATCCTTTTTAAATGAAAAGAAATAAATGTGTTAATGCAAGTGATGCCTAAAAACATTATTAGTGTTAACTAATCTTTCTTAGTTTTGATCACAACAAACTATACAACACATTTAGTGTAAAACACAAAACGAATTATTTAACTAACACTATCATCAAGGTAATAATCATATCACTAACCTTTCTTAATCATACTTAGTGATCATCAAAATTATTATTCTTAAAACTCACTTTTGTTAATATGACAAAAGACTTTTTAATAAACTTTCTCTTTTAGAAAATGTTTTATTAAAATGGAAAATGAAAATTTGAAAATAGCATATTCCATATGCTATTAGAATATCCTTTGAAGGCCTCAAATACCTCAGATATTCCTACCCCACTAAAAGACAAAAAACGGAGCGTACTCTAGGGGCGGTACCTTAAGTGGCTAGGCGGTTCCCTAGCGATATGGAACCGCCGAGCTAGATAAGGTACCGCGCCCAGATAGCCGTTATATATCCGTTATACTTTGTCTCCTTTAAATAGTGGGTCAAATATCATTTTCCAACAAGCCTCTTGGACGTTTTTCTCAGCCCCCTTTCTCTTTTCTATAGCTTAATCATTAGTAAATGATCACTTAAAGTGTTAAGGATGTTTACATATGATTATCCTCTTGATCCCCTACTTTACCTTGTCCAATGAGAAGATCACTCACTCACTAGTGTTGTGATAAAGATTAATCTATGAGCTAGTCATATTCATCATGATACCTTTTTTGTTTTAGGTCAATCCATTGTATTTATGAATACTTGGACTAGTTGTATTCATCCAAGTTATTTGTGAATACTTGGATTTGTTGTGTACATCCATTGCATATGTGTTTGCTTGGATTTGTGTTGTGTAAATCCAAGCTACATGTGTGTACTTGGATAAGTCTAGTTGAGTTGTAATAGATTTGATTAGTAGTTCTCACTAAACTATAAAGTGATGTGGTTGTGTCTTGTGAGTTCTCACTAATCTTGAAAGTGATTAGTAGTTGTGTTGTGTGAAGTTCTCACTTAGCTTCAAAGTGAAGAGTCATGAAGATTGGTTCTAGCTTTGGATTAGAACTCGACATCTAGCCTTGTGTCGTAAAATGGTGAAGTAGGCAACGTCGTGAAGATTGGTTCTACCTTGAGATTAGAACTCGACATCTAGCCTTGTGTCGTTAAATTGTGAAGTAGGCAACGTTGTGTAGATTGGTCCTAGCTAAAGATTAGGTCTCGACATTTAGCTTAGTGTCGGAAAATAATGTAAGCGACGATGTAAGGTTTTCTCCGCCAAGAAGGGAGCTTGTGGATATAGTGGAAATCTCGAGTAGGTGTACTCGAGGAGTGGAGTAGAAACGAGGATAGAGCCTCGTTGTCGAACCACTATAAATCTTGGTGTCTTCCCACTAGGTTGTCTCCTTCCCTACTCTTTACTTATTTCATTATCATTACACTTACCTGTTATCTTTGCTAGTGCATTTGAATTGAACCTAATCATTATGCAACTTAGCTTCAAGCAAAAGATAGTTTTGATACAAACCAAATTGAAAGTAATTTTAATTTGGTCACCAATGAAGAGAAACTATTCAACCCCCCCTTCTAGTTTCTACAATTGGTATCAGAACGATGGTCACTCAAGATCTTTGAAGTATATTGTACTTTGAAACTTGGATCGATCCATTGTCTCCTCAAATTAGAAGGTCAATTTGTACTAAAGTTTCTCTTTGGTCAAAACTATTATGTTTTTGAAAAATAGGTCTTTTAATTGATAATATTGCATCCCACTTAAGATTAGTAGTCTTTATGCATTTTAGATCTACTCTTGAAATGTATCTACTAGTTTGCATCTTGCTTTGTGTAGGTACTCATGAAGATCAATCACTTAATTGGTTGTGGATTGAGTTACTTGCACTTGTAGAAGACTCATCTTCATTGATCTTTAACATCTTTGAATGATGATACCAAGATGATTGAGAATGATACTAGTCCTTGAAGACTTAGTACTCATCATAGTCATTGTTGGGCATAACATTGATTCCTTGATGGATTGCTCTTTGTGGCCAAGGTACGCTTTCGTTCTTCCACACGCCCTTTGATCATTCTTTTGATCATTACTTGACTATGTGCTTGTTCTTGGCATCCTTGCCTTGACAATTGTTTGTGGTTTGTGATTCTTTTCTTTTATCCTCTCAAACCTTCATTCCTTGGATACTTGACTCACTATGGTGATGTAGAGTGAGTTAGTAGTAGCTTAAAGTATCAAGCATGATTTCCATAGTTTACACCCATATGGTTAGTAGGCCCTTTGTGGGAGAGAAAGTGAATTAATACCTTGCTCATATTTTGGTCTAGACTAAGACTATTATTGAAAGTGATCTTAGTCTATACATGAATAATTGCTTTGTGTTTATTCATTACCAAAGCCGTTTAACGTTTCGCCGGAAAGGCACGTCTTAAACCACTATATATGACACAAGCTCTTCGTTACCACTATTTGAAGATTGTCATTAATCCCTTGCGCATTGGTCCTAGTCTTGATTCACTTCCTTTGACTTCTCTCCACTTTGTCGTTTTGCTACGAGTAGTCGTTTGTCCGTTTCGGTTCTTTTCGATCTTGATTCAACTCGTAATCCTTCATTAAAACATATTGCCTAGTGTTTTTGATGATCCAATGTTATTCTAAAAGGTTCATGATATATTTTTAAGTATCTTAGATAAACTTGGTTTTTAAAATTTGGCGTTTTTCATTGATAAAAACCTGCCTCTGTAGGCGGTTCTTTATCTCGGCGGCTCAAACCCGCGGTTCCTTATCGATAAGGTACCGCGGGAAGTAAAGTTTGTCAGAGCGCCAGTTTGATTATTTTATTCTTTTTCAAACCACTATCTCTCTCTCCCAAAAACACACAGCCGACGGTTTACCCTTTTTCTACCATTGTTGAAGCTTCCAAAAACATTCAATCACTTAAATTAATTGATTCCAAGTTGTGGGTTTTACTCATCCTTCATCTAACATCAATTAATTGTAAGTATTTTCTTTTAGTTTCATCTAATTTGTTCTAGGGTTCATCCTTTCATAATTGGGGATTTTTAAAATTGAAATTGAATTAAAACCTTAATAGGAATGTGGGTTGGCATGGTTATTTTACTATGATTCCTTAAGTTTATATTCATTAAGATTTCACTAAAACCCACTTGTAGAACAAATCCGAATTTAGGATAAATGATTTTGGTTAAAATATGGATTTGAGATGAACCCATGAACAAATAGGTAATGACATTGTTAATGCTTACCTAAAAACCTTGTTTTGAAAAACCAATGTTCTAGTCCATTGTTGATCCAACATAGTTCATATGTTCTTGGTAAATAATGGAATAGCTACATTGTGAGCATGAGAATGATATGGATTCAATCCTTTGTTTGTCAAGAAATTGATATAACACATTCTCATATTTTCGTTTTTTGATTTCAATTTTTCATATGAGTGATTGGAAAAATATTCTCTTGTTTAGGTACGTATCATGTCCTCGAGATATAAAAAAGATCATGAACGAACACGAGCATACATGCCCTCTTCACCTTACCCTCATCTTACTCACTCTCTCAAAAACTCGTCTAAGTCTCTTGAACATCGTTGTTTCCATGAAGGACGCATCGTTCTTTCCAATTACGCAAATGAGTTTATTCGCTTCATGTTTAAGTCTATTGGGTTAGATTGTCTTCTTGATATTGATGAGCCAATATTTCCTTCGTTTCTTATGGAGTTCTTTAGCTCATTCACATTGATAGGAATCAATAATGGTTTATCTACACGATTTTCCATTATGGGGAAAATCATTATTTACACTCTTGGAGAATTCGGTGATATTCTTACAGTGCCATCTAATGGTCAATGTCGATTCACAGATGCTTGGAGTATTGACTCTTTAGAATCGGCTCCTATTGATGCTCATTATGTGACTGTGCTTCCATCATCTTCGGACATCATTCATGTCATTTCTAAACCTCGTGAACATCCTATTCTTGGTGAATTTCAAGGAGTTGTTCGAACTCTCTTTCCTTGGGAATTACTTACTAGCGATCTTAATGATTTCATGATTCCTTGAGGCGAAATCATTAGGGAAAATGCAATGTGTCTAGATGGGAATCGGGACTTAGTACCCGCTTGTCTTGCACATATGTTGTATTGTGTTGCCACTACAACTCCTTACAATATCGCATTTTTCATAGCTAGAAGAATTAGATTTGTTCTTCTTGAGTCTAAGTCAAGTCTTCCCTTTGGAATGCTTCTTTCTCGCCTTCTTAGAAGAGTTCTTTTTGACTTTCCGTCTTTTCTTTCCTCTCCTTATCACTCCGTTGATCGTGTCATGTCTCCCATTCAAGGGAACATTTCACCCGAGATCAATGTGAACTCGTGTCAAGTCGAAAATACTTCTCAAGAAGAGTCTTCTAGCAACCCTTCTTCCAACTTCATTGACTTCATGTCTTCTTCAATCTCCATTTTGTCCTCTCATGAATTTGATTCCGATTATCAATTTTATCTTAATCATCTTCTTCGAGAACGTCTTAGAGGCGAATCAAGGAAATAGAAGCAATGCTCATAGTTATATGCAACATTTATCTAGGATGGTTTCCTTGTTCTCTTTCTTTCATTTGATTGTGTATCAACTTATGCTACATGTTTGGATTACTATTTTCTTTGATCCTAAATATTGTTTATGCTATTATGTTTGTGATTTACATAGCTTTGTGCATGCCTTATGATAGTTAGCTTCTTAGATTTTGATCAGTAGTTAACTTTGGCTTGTGAATCCTTTGGTAAAAATCTGGGTTAACCAAAATTTGGGATGGGAAATTTTTGAAACCTCTGGTCGCGGTTCCATATCGACCAGCGGCTCCTTATCGATAAGGAACCGCGGGTCCTAGATAAGGAACCGCCGGCCACTGTGCCCGACAACATCTTTTGCTTTACATTGTTTTCTCAATTCTGTGTAAACACTGCATGATTTTCTATAATAAACTGCACATTTCCTAAACTAGCTTACCTAAATTCATTATTCACCTAAAATGATTTTAACCCATTACTAGTTTGGATCATCCCCACACCCATTTAAACCCACCTTGTTTGTCATGTTCTTCACACATCAAACATACTTCCCTAATCCTTAAACAACTATGGTTTGTACCAAAACCTCAAACACTTCCAAGACCTCCACCCAAGGAAAACACTCAAAATAAGGATTAAGGTAGCCAAGCCTAACTCCTCACCCTTCCACACACCTAAGAATGAGATGGTTCCTATCCTCATTTCTTCATCACCTTCACCACCCCTTGCACCATGCAAGACAACATCCACCCATGGTACTAACCACTCCATTGGTTCTACCTCCTCTTCATTCAACTCAAGAATGAATGAGCTCTCTTCACCCTTCACTCCAAGTGCACCGTTGGATGTGACCTCACAACCCCAACCAATCCAAAGCATTCTTTTGTGAATGACTTTGATGACACTTTGGTGACTTCACCATTTACCCCTCCTAACTCACCCATTTCACCAACCTTGGAGAACATACCTCCACATTCACCCATTTCCCCTTTAGGGAACATGCCTCCACTCTCACCCACATCACCCTTGGAGAACATGCCTCCTCCACCTCCACCCAACTCAAACATTACAATTTTGGGTATCCCACTTTCCCTCCTTTTGGGTGATCCTTACTATGGGTTTCAAGAAACACATGGTCCTAGTTGTCCATGTTGTCTTTACAACCACTACATCATCCATAACCTTAGGATGGAAATGTTTGGACTACATAGGAGGTTGCAAGAGTTCTTGCTTGCCTTGGTCTCCATGCCTCCTCCTAGGAGATGAGTGATGAAGTTTTCTAAATAAATGGTTTTCAACAAAACCAAGCCAAAGAAGACTACTCATCTAGATTTAATGTTAAGCTAGCTTTGTATTAGTTAGTTTTTTCATTTGTCATTGTATTTTCTTCCCTCATGAGTGTTTCATGAAGTTGTTCTATGGATTTAGCTTTATGTGTTCCTATTCTTATGTGCACATTAATCAACTTTAATTTGAAATTAAAATTGAACCTAAATCTATCACAACCTCTAAAAACTTGACTAAAATTGGTTCAAAATGATATCTAATTTATTTTGTCACCTTTTGTCAAGACATTCTTTGTGAATGTGTTGCTTTATGCAACCCTAGCATAATTTGGTGCTAATAGAGGTAAAATTCCAAGATTTGCAACTTTTTGAAAAAGTCTTAGTTTTTCCCAAAACCTTGGAAAAACATGGTTTCATGTCCACTGGATGCGGCTCACTAAAAGTCTCGCGGTTCCTTATATGATAAGGAACCGCCGGTCCCTTTAAGGTACCGCGGACAGAAATCAATTTCTGACGATTTTTTGGTCAAAACTTTTAAAACCCTATACCCTGTCAAGATTCCTTGTTTACTCAAATTGACTAAACATTCCTTGACACTCCATTTTTTGTATTAAAATTCTTACCTTGATTACATTTTACTTATACCCTAACCTTGAGATTTCATTCTCACACCTTCCCAACCTTGAGAATTCATTCTCACACAACCTTGAGATTTCATTCTCACACCTTCCCAACCTTGAGATTTCATTCTCACACCCTCACAATGCCTAACTCCTCCATTCCTAACCTTGACATTTCTTTGTCACAACCCCACTCACCCAAAGCTTCCTCATCCAAGCTTTCAAAGAAACTGAAAATCTCGGTTCGACCTATTTGGGTTAAGAAGAATGAACCATCTTCCTCCAAACCACCCAAAAACCCTACCTTCTCTCTAATCAAGTATTGGAATGAGACTTATACCATTAACCCCATCACCGGAGCTAAAGAAAATGTTCCCCCACCACCACAATCCTTCAATACCCCTCAACTCAATGATCTTTCAACCTTCCCAAACCTCACAAGGCATTGTGAAAACATTTCCAAACCCATTACCCCTCCACCACCAAACCCTAGGTTTGATGCCATACCCCCATCAACCGATTTTGTGTTGCATCATGGATCCTCGTGTGCTTGTTGTCGATTTCAACAAATTGAACTTGCTCATGTGTATGAGAAGTTAAATTTTCTTGAATTCCTCCTCACTCGACCTCCTATTCAAGTTTTTGTTCCGGTGGACAAAACTTCGAATGATGCATCGTCGTCTTACTTTTCCAACTACAGGACTAACTACTCTTGGAGTCTTTATTACTTTAGTTGCTTTAGAGTCTTTTATTTTCTAGCAATCTTGGAAAATTATCACTATTAGAATAGCTTATGCTTTGTGGTTTATTTTCCATATTTCTTGCTTTAGATACTCATATTGTGTGTATGACTATCTACTTTGTTGTGTCTTTTCTTTTATGTAACCTTTGTGTTGTTTGTGTGTTATTTCCTTAGTTCTATTTTGAGTTGATCATGGTTAACCTTTACAATTGCTTATGGGTGATTCCATCAATTCTAAACTTTAACCCATTGACAAGCTTATCATCTTCATTGGATTGAAGTTTGATTTTGTCAATTATCTTTTTGGACAAACTTAGCAAAATACTTGCTTCTAATTTGAGATTTCTTCTCTCTCTCCCTCTCAAGTTACTTAGTAGGTAGTGATCATATATACATTGGTGTTTCTTTCCTTTCTACTAACCTTTGTGTAGCATGTCACCTTAGCTCATATACTTGGTGCCCCAAGCAAGGGGGAGCAACCACTAAGGGGGAGCTACTAGCAAAGTTCGATGTTCTTCAAAGACTTGTGCTAACCTTTTTGCTACGACAAAGGGGGAGAAATGATAGTGATAAACTCGTTAGTAATTCGATATTTTGTGTTTCTATGTAAATGAGTTTATCGTTTGTCGTAATAAAAAAGGGGGAGATTGTTAATGCAAGTGATGCCTAAAAACATTATTAGTGTTAACTAATCTTTCTTAGTTTTGATCACAACAAACTATACAACACATTTAGTGTAAAACACAAAACGAATTATTTAACTAACACTATCATCAAGGTAATAATATATCACTAACCTTTCTTAATCATACTTAGTGATCATCAAAATGATTATTCATAAAACTCACTTTTGTTAATATGACAAAAGACTTTTTAATAAAATTTCTTTTTTAGAAAATGTTTTATTAAAATGGAAAATGAAAATTTGAAAATAGCATATTCCATATGCTATTAGAATATTCTTTGAAGGCCTCAAATACCTCAGATATTCCTACCCCACTAAAAGACAAAAAACGGAGCGTACTCTAGGGGCGGTACCTTAAGTGGCTAGGCGGTTCCCTAGCGATATGGAACCGCCGGGCTAGATAAGGTACCGCGCCCAGATAGCCGTTATATATCCGTTATAATTTGTCTCCTTTAAATAGTGGGTCAAATCTCATTTTCCAACAAGCCTCTTGGACGTTTTTCTCAGCCCCCTTTCTCTTTTCTATAGCATAATCATTAGTAAATGATCACTTAAAGTGTTAAGGATGTTTACATATGATTATCATCTTGATCCCCTTCTTTACCTTGTCCAATGAGAAGATCACTCACTCACTAGTGTTGTGATAAAGATGAATCTATGAGCTAGTCATATTCATCATGATACCCTTTTTGTGTTAGGTCAATCCATTGTATTTATGAGTACTTGGACTAGTTGTGTTCATCCAAGTTATTTGTGAATACTTGGATTTGTTGTGTACATCCATTGCATATGTGTTTGCTTGGATTTGTGTTGTGTAAATCCAAGCTACATGTGTGTACTTGGATAAGTCTAGTTGAGTTGTAATAGATTTGATTAGTAGTTCTCACTAAACTATAAAGTGATGTGGTTGTGTCTTGTGAGTTCTCACTAATCTTGAATGTGATTAGCAGTTGTGTTGTGTGAAGTTCTCACTTAGCTTCAAAGTGAAGAGTCGTGAAGATTGGTTCTAGCTTTGGATTAGAACTCGACATCTAGCCTTGTGTCGTAAAATGGTGAAGTAGGCAACGTCGTGAATATTGGTTCTACCTTGAGATTAGAACTCGGCATCTAGCCTTGTGTCGTTAAATTGTGAAGTAGGCAACGTTGTGTAGATTGGTCCTAGCTAAAGATTAGGTCTCGACATTTAGCTTAGTGTCGGAAAATAATGTAAGCGACGATGTAAGGTTTTCTCCGCAAAGAAGGGAGCTTGTGGATATAGTGGAAATCTCGAGTAGGTGTACTCGAGGAGTGGAGTAGAAACGAGGATAGAGCCTCGTTGTCGAACCACTATAAATCTTGGTGTCTTCCCACTAGGTTGTCTCCTTCCCTACTCTTTACTTATTTCATTATCATTACACTTACCTATTATCTTTGCTAGTGCATTTGAATTGAACCTAATCATTATGCAACTTAGCTTCAAGCAAAAGATAGTTTTGATACAAACCAAATTGAAAGTAATTTTAAATTGGTCACCAATGAAGAGAAACTATTCAACCCCCCCCCCCCCCCCCACATTCTAGTTTCTACAAAATGTATGTGAAATTTTCATGAACTTTGTTTAGTCTTGCATAAATAATTATAAATGACGTATATTAATTAAGCTCACTTATATAAACTATTTAAGTGGAAAGAAATTTTATTTCGCTTTATTTTAAAGAAAGTATTTTAGAATTTGAAATAAATAAGTGTTAATTAAAAAAAAATATTATGTTACATCTTGTTTCAAACACGACTCCAACACCTTACCCTTATTTTACCGAATACAACCAACTATCTAACTCTATAGTAGATTTCTAAGTCCCTTTTTTTTCAATATATACAGACCAAAAGAAATGTAAGACCCAACACAAAAGATTTCATTATCTCAAAAGAAATCCCAAGTTATTTCAATAGAATTAAAACCAAGAACACCATTTTAAAACGTACACGTGAAATACGAAACTCAAAGAATACGCTTCAACGGAGGTTTAATATAAAAAAAAGCGAGCTAGCCACCCTCCTAAGGATACAATCGATAATTGTAGGGGATCATACATATATAGGTATATCGGGATACATATACTTAAATCCGTCTAACATCTACTATACAAGCATGTATCTTTCATGCAATTATACTTAGGAATCCATTGAAGTTGTGGTACTTGTATAACTATGTTGGCCACCATACTTATACAATTACCCTTCCCCAATGCACTCCTTCCTATGATGACACTTATAAGATTTAATACAACACATAACACATATATCCATCTACTCACATAAGCTCATAACCACATAACCAAAAAAGTCCAAAACTACATCCATTAAAATAACATAGTCAAACTCTTGAAATACATAAATCCATAGTCTAGCTAAAAAAACATAGACTAAATCCAAAACGAAAACATAATAGGTTATAAGTCATGTCGCCCATAAGAGTGGAAACAGCTTAAAATCCTTCATATCCACCTACTCCTAATAACTCGAACCACCACATGATTCTTAGGGAACATGACTTAAACATCAAAAGAAAAATACTATACCTCAGGTACATAAAATAACCCAACAAAAGATAGAAACTACCATGTACCAAGTTATGTATTATAATGTACAATTTAAGCAAAATACGACAATGACTAGCGTGGATGATTATGGTTCAACCAACACTAGTCACACCCCGAAAAGAAAATAACATGTGGCTAAGTATGAACTACTATGGTTCAACCCATACTAGTCAATACTTAACAAACATCGCAAGTAAAAACCAATAACATCCAGAAAACTTTAATTAATATAAAATGCACACATACTCCTATGAAGCCTATATGTAGGGACCCTTAAGCTATAGACTAGGTTCCTAGACTAGGCAACCTAATTCTCTATAACCATTGGCTCTTGATACCATTCTGTCACACCCCACCATGGCGGAATATGGGACGCGACGCATGGATATCATCACAACGATAGCGTGTCCATAGAGAGAACTATATGAATTAGAAATGTCATAAAAGGTGACACAAATGTCATGACAATATCTCATCAATGCAGGAGTCTAGGTAAGTAGGTAACAGTCCTACCTCTTACCTAAGACAAACAAATAACATAAACAAATCAACATATAGGTTCATAGTATCACGTATTGAAACAAACAGAAAAATAAACTAAGAAGGAACGGGGATCTCCTTCTAAATGCATTCCTACGCGACTCCAATCCTGGCCACATATGTTCTCACGCTTAACCACTTTATCACCTGAAGGAGACACTAAAATACGTCAACATAATGTTGGTTAGAGTCATAGGTTTAGACTCCAACCGAAAATAGATTATAATAAGCTGTGAACAACCATAAACCACTAAATATATGGACAATGTGCTACAAGTATGCATTAACAACTAACATTCAAGATCAATCATTCCAAACCAAATCCAAGGCTCCCAGCCTTACCAAACACCATGGTACCATAGGCGCCCATACACATATGTACCAATCCCAAGGCCCCGCCTTGTCATTATCCATTGGTCCCATAGATGCTCACACATCTATGTACCTCCCCAAGGCCCCGCCTTGTCAACATCCCCTTGGTACCAAGTCAAACCATAATAACTGAGACGGTACGTGTCCCCCGATCTAAATCATAAACACAATCAAGAATCACATACAGTGTCTCTTCCATCCCATCTGGAAGTGAAAATCATTAAAAGATATGGGACTATGAAACTCACCTGATTGAGCTTCTCCAAAAATCCACGCACTAACAAAAAGCTAACAAACAAAAGCACACAATCAAAACATGAACCAAACACTAAGATGGCTCATCAACCCATGATGGACATCTAACCTTCTCCCATATATATACCTCATTTATATGCTCTAATCATCTCATTACACCCCTCTATAAAGCCCTTAACTTAGTTTACTTCATAACCCGTCTCGTTAACATTTTACCCAAAACAGTCCCGGTTTTTAGGTCTCTAAACTATAAGCCAAACGCCCACCTAACCATACCCATGATCTCTGTAAAGGAAACCCTATGCCCTTACATATGTCAGCTAACTCCTCCCTTTTGCCCCAATCTTAAAGCTACTGTTAAGGCCCCGATATATATATATATATATATATATATATATATATATATATATATATATATATATATATATATATATATATATATATATATATATATATATATATATATATATATATATATATATATATATATATATATATATATATATATATATATATATATATATATATATATATATATATATATATATATATATATATATATATATATATATATATATATATGTATATATATATATATATATATATGTATATGTATATATATATATATATATATATATATATATATATATATATATACATATATATATATATATATATATATATATATACATATATATATATATATATATATATATATATATATATATATATATATATATATATATATATATATATATATATATATATATATATATATATATATATATATATATATATATATATATGTATATATATACTTCTGCCTATCCGCATATTACCGATTTTGAACATGCAAAAAGTTTGTTATGGTTAGGAAGTCTTACCCTAACCCATTTGCTTAGCCACCCTTCAGGTCTCTTATTTAATATATAAACCAACTACCGTGCTCATTATAGGGCTCAAGTGTACTCCTAAGTACCCCAATCACCTTAAAATATTAAATTAAACCCGACTGATTTCAAAACTGTTTTGACCTTCGACTGTTTAACCTGTATTTGACCCACCTCCCGACCTCTAATTTAGTTCTCGTTTCTTGCATTTGAAAGCCACTTCAAATACCTATTCAGGGATGCTTGGATCGCAAAATAAGGGTTTGTAGAACTCTAGATATGATCAAAACAAGTGACATAAAATTTTGCCCAGTTTTTAAAAACGAATTTAATACAATTAGCTTAATTAATACCATCACCATGTATAATTATTATATCTAATTAATCTAATCATGTTTATACCATTATAATACAGAATTCATAATTAACTTAACCCTAGATCCATCATGTATTGATTGTAAGAGAATTAAATAAAATTTAATTAAAAAGTGTATTGAAGATTTTACCTTAGAATTTTTGAAAGAAGAAAATTAATGAAGAACCCTAAATAGACTCCATTGATTTCGACTTAAACTTGATCTCCAGGGGATTATGATGTGTTTTTAGTTAATAAAAAGTCTTTATATAATTTCCTAACAAGTCCTTGGCCCATTACAAAAGCCCGGTTCCCTTTTTTCCTTTTTTTCCCTTTTCTTTCTTTTTAATCGGCCTAAACCGACTTTAACATATATTTTTTTATTTTTTTTTCTTTTTATTACTTATTATTATGTTATTAATAATACCTTAATTTACCTTAATTTATTTCAGCTCCTAAAGCCTTCGAAACCTTAAAACCGTAAAACTAGTCAATTTTACGCGTATACCGAAAAAAACGTAAAATATACAGTTTAAAAAAAAATCTTAAATTTTGAAATAAACTTTATAACTAAGTCCTAAATGACTTAAAACCATCCCAAAAAATACTCACATGACTAAACACCTTACCCGAGACCTCTAAATGCTAAACCCCAAATCGTAAAAAAATACGATTTACTATAATACTTATACGTATACGTAAAAAACCAAAATAACACCATTTCATTTCATAGTCACTAATTTGTGAGCTCATGAACATGAAATAACCGTTCCTCGATTTACTTATGAGTACTTTATACCCATAAACGATATCCACACCAACCTCGTTCACGCAAAATAACATGTAAACACGCAAATCACATAGTCACACATAAATTAACCTTAAAATAAGACCAAGTGACGAACCTCAAAACCACGGTTGTCACAATATGATTCACGTCAACATGATTTTTCGTAACTTGTTGACAGTATATTGACGCGTCGGTTGAGCAATAATAAATCATCTTCCTTGTAGGACACCAAATGCCCTTTTAATATCTTTCCGGGCACCTTCTTGGTGGCGTTTAAACAAAGCATTTCTCTCGTCGCGTGCAACAGTAAATAATTTCACAAACATCGACCACTGTGGGTAAATCTCGTCTGCAAGGTAGTACCTTTTATAAAATGTTTGCTCGTTTACAGCATACGGGCCTCTGCTTCATTTTCAGCCAAAAGGTCGTCAAACAAAGGAGAATGATTTAGAACGGTAATATCATTATTCGAACCTGCAACCTCGAAAAATGCATACCAAATCCACAAATTGTATGATGCAATAACTTCTATTATTATGGTTGGGTATTTTTATCACATCTACCATATTGGTCGTGTCATGCTCTCGAACAGTTATTCTATTCCCAGTGCATACAATCAATACTACCAATCATCCCGGGAAACCCCATGAATCCTATTATGCGCGACATATAGGTTCTAAATGTCAACTAATGTGGATTTTCTTAAAAACTCGGGCTGAAACAAATCCATTACGCACATCATAAAATTATCAAGACAATCGCGTGCGCAATGGGTACCCATTTGCAAGTATTCATCTAATGCATCCGGTGTTGTACCGAACGCCAATTGTCGTATTAAAAATGTGCATTTCATAATTATACCAAAACTTTTTAAACCAGTACAATCATATCCGATAGTAAAAAATGAAAGTGTTTGGGTAGAGCATTATTTGTTTGAATGTAATTTTCAATACCTTAAACTATTTCTAAAAATAGTGAACATTGCATGCGATATCGCTTTTGAAAATACTCCGCCGGGTATTTTGGGTACGGACCAAAATAATCGGCCAGTAAACGTGCCTCAACGATATCACGGTCACGATTGATTTATCTACGCGTTCGAACAATCTGCTTCATTAAGCTACATTATCATTTCTAAATCGACCATATTTTTAAGATCGGACGAATCGGAAAAGCTTGAGTCACTCATTTTTTTGGATATGATTTTTGTTGCTTGATAGATAGATTTCAAAGATACGTGTGTGTTAAAAGTGTTAGAATAGAAGGATATATAATAGTAAAAGTTAAAAAGAAAATTGAAAATATAGTCGTTATAACGGCTATATCCTTTTCTCTCTCTTCGTCGCTCATTTGCCGTCTAAGCGACGAACGCACGGCGAGCCAGAGGGAGGTGTGGCGGCGAGCCTCGACGAGGCTGTCACCTCACCCCGACGAGCCATGTTGCTCTATTACACACCCTTCTCTCTAACATTCACCACCTTTTTTAGTAGTGTTAAAGCGACTATCAATACTGAAATAAAGATTAACAAAAAAAAAGAAACAGGAACAAAAATTTAAAATAGTTTAAAAGCGTATTAAACACAATGTTTTAAAACTCGGGTTGACCCGGTCGGTTGAACCGTAAATCGGCTCGGAGATCGGGCCGGATATAGCCGGGTTTTTTTTTGTTTGAGAACCGGATTAAACCGCCGGTTTTTCGTTGAACCGGGTTGACCTGGTTTGATTAACCCGGTCGGGTCATGATTTTTTATAAAGAAATATTTCAAAATCTTTTTTTTTTTTATATATATTTTTAAGTTTTAAAGATATATATTGAAGTAATGATTATTAATGTTAGTTAAAATAAAGTTAAACTAACTTAAAACGTTCATTAATATAGTTTTATTATAATGTATTACAAATTGTAAGTATAAATTAATTATTTTTGCAAATTTTTACAATAATATTTTAAATATAAAATTTAAAACTAAGGTTAGTGAGTAAAAAATAAATAGTACACATTAAAATTATAAAAATTATAAAAATTATACATATATAAAGAACCGGTTGACTCGGCGGTTGAACTGATTGAACCGTAAACCGATCACCAGACCGAGTTAACTAAAAAACCGTGTTTTAAAACATTGGTTAAACAACTCTCTCAAACGTGTATGAAATGTGATACATCTTGTTTATATGTTTTGTTATGGTGTATGAAGTTGTGGCTCAACTTAATTAAGCAAATTAAAGGCAAGGCTCTAGGTAAACAAGGACGAGCTCAAGTAAAACCGGTTCAGATAGAACTCGTAATCGAGTACATTCAAACACGGATTATATATTATTAGAAAAGAAGAGACTAAAAGAGACAATAAAAAAGATGCCCACCGTGGGGCTCGAACCCACGACCACAAGGTTAAGAGCCTTGCGCTCTACCAACTGAGCTAGACGGGCTTCTGTCTTCGTTTGATTTGTTTGCTATATGATTCTATTTGAAATTGAATGTCACTAAAATACTATCAAAACGTTAAAACTTTCATGTACGTTAAACTTGGTTTGCCATCGAAAAAGTTGGAATAGTTTATTTAGGTGCCAAGGAATCATAATAAGAGACAACAGAAATAGATTCTGACAATGCCTCAGATGAGGTAAGGTGCCATTGGCGAATGAGGCTGATATTCCCTGTACGTTGCTGTGGATTAAGAAGATAATGTTGTTAAGATGCAGACTCATACCAAGGTTAGTTGAACATGTTCTGTAGATAGAACGTCTTAGGCTATGTGATGGTAACATTGAGGATGCTTGATCATGTGTTGGTCCTATGATTGGATATGAATTTCGCGTGTTATGATATATATAGTCACAATTGGTGCATTGCGTTTTATTACATAGGTGCTATGGATCAAAATGTTTAGTTCACTATAAAATAATGATATACTTTCTTTTACAGTTTGATTAACGCAATAACATAAAGTTGGATTTTATATATTGTCACTTGCTACTTGCTAGCCTCGCAAACACTAGATACGGAGTGTGTGGAATAAGCATGCACAGAAAGAGGTATTGCTGTTTTTGGGTTTTAAAAACCTGGAAGGACATCTTCCAAAACAATCTCTAACAGCAACCAAAACACCCCTTTTACAGCCGAACCAAACACCTCCTTACAGCACAGCCTCCCAACAACTTTGACAACAGCAAACACCCGCATACTGCAGCATCTCAACAGCCAAAACACCCGTAAGTTGCAGCCCATGGGTCTATTTGGTTGCGGTAAATAGCTACTGAATTTGAGTTGATACATTATAACAATAGTTCATTCACACTTCAAAGTTAGTATGTCAAAAAAGATGGCATTTCACTGATCATGTAAGTTTGTTTATTTGAAAATCCTTTTGCTTATAAATAAGCATATAAGAAATGCCAAGCACCCCCTTTGTTTAAACTTTGAAATAAGTATGTATTGTACTGAAAATTGCTTATACATAGAAATGCCAAGCAGCCCCTTAGTTTAAACTTTGAGATAAGCGCATAACAATGCATAAAAATTTCCTCTTTACCAAAAAAAAAATAAAAAATGCATGAATTTTCCGTGTATGCATACTTGGTCAGCTCTTAATAATGAAATACGACCATTTTCCTTCTACATAGAATATACGACCCATTCCTTGTATGCATATTTGGTCAGCTCTTTTTTTTTTTTTTTTTTTTTTTTTTTTTGAAGTGCCTTGGTCAGCAGCTCGTAATACATAGAATATACGACCAGTCCATGATGTGCATGAATTTCCCTTGTATCCATGCTTTGATTACTCTATATAAACGCTTCATTATCTATACTTTCATGCATCAAAACACACCTAAACTAAACTTATGTATGATGAAGTCTCAGCTTATAACCTCTTATGTTCTCCTCTTACTTGTAGCTCTTTGCTTTTCGGGTACATCAGCTGGTTCCCAGGATCTAATAACATGTCTTCAGTCACACTCGAAAAACATTACCTCCATAGAATTCGGTTCTAGTTCGGGTTTGACCCATAAAAACCGAAAACCGAACCGAACCGAACCCGAACTAGAACCGAACCGAAAATAGAATTCGGGTTTTGGGTCATAACCGAACCGAACCGAACTACAAATACGGTTTTCGGGTTGGGTATGGGTTTGGCCGTCGGACCCGAGAACCGAACCGAAAACCGAAATTTTATAAATATATATATATTTTTTTTATAAATTTATATATATATAATAGTTATTAAAATTTAATTTAATCCTAATATATGCAAACTAGTTATTAAAACATAATTTTAATATAAAAATATCATTTTATACTTGAAATAACCTTTTTTTTCTAAATATTTATATAATCATATATTTTTTTTGAAAAATTCAGAAAATTCGGGTCATTCGGGTCAACCCGAAAACCGAACCGAATTCAAATTCGGTTTTCGGTTCGGTTCGGTTGAAATCTATTTCGGTTCGGTTCGGTTTTCGGGTTGACTCAGAAAAAAAAATTAACCGAATAACCCGAACCAAATAAACCGAACAACCCGAGAACCGAACCGAATGACACCCCTACTCTCAACTCATTTTCACTCCCGCCAATTCATCCTTCTTACCCATATGGCAAGCAGCTGCCAACAATGCTAGGTTCAATACATCCGAAACTCCTAAACCATCAATCATTGTCACTCCTGTCCTGGAATCCCAGGTTCGAACTGCTCTTTTATGTACCAAGAAACACGGGTACAGGTTAAGGATCAGGTCTGGGGGGCATGACTTCGAGGGACTCTCGTACACTGCTGATGTTCCATTTCTCATGATTGATTTTACTAACATGAGGTATTGAGGTCTATAGACATGAATTTTGCCAAGAGGAGAGCGTGGGTCCAGTCTGGAGCTACGCTTGGGGAAGTATACTATACTATATCTCAAAAGACCGATACGTTGTATTTTCCAGCTGGTGTTTGGCCTACTGTCGGTCTAGGTGGACACTTGGGTGGTGGTGGATACGGGAATCTAATGAGATTATACGGTCTTGGTGCTGATAATGTTGTTGATGTTCGGTTTATGGATGTTAATGGCCATATTCTTAATAAAAATTCGATGGGCAGCGAATTATTTTGGGCAATCCGTGGTGGTGGTGCTTCTAGTTTTGGAATTGTTCTTGCATGGAAGCTGAGGTTAGTTCCTGTTTCGAAAACAGTGACTGCTTTTTCAGTTGATAAAACTTTGGAAGAAGGCGCTACTGAAATTTTATATAAATACCAAACTGTTATGCCAAATATTGATCGAAACTTGCACATGAATGTTCAATTGAATTCCGCAAATGTTGGAAATACGACCCAGAAAACCATACGCATGGCGTTTGACGGAATTTATCAAGGTACTATCGACATGTTGCTTCCGTTGCTAGAAGAAAACTTCCCAGGCCTCAACATTACACGTGAGTTATGTCAAGAACTCAAAATGGTCCAAACAAGCCTTCTATTTGCAGGCTTTTCAAGCTCGACCCCTACCGAGACTCTTATTAACCGATCAGCCATCACTACGTTGAGCTTCAAAGGTAAATCAGACTTTATTCGAGCACCAATCTCCATAGACGGGCTTAAAAAGATATGGGAAAAGATGTTTGAAAACGACGGATCAGAAACTCTTATCATAGCCCCATTCGGGGGAAAGATGAGCGAGTTCTCAGAGACAACAATTCCATATCCTCATAGAGCTGGAGTGTTGTACCAATTACAAAAGAGAATCGACTTTAACGACCAACCTTCAGACACAACTCCAACATCGCTTGCACGAAAAGAATGGTTTGAAAGCTTTGACGCATTTCTTGAGCCATACGTATCAAGTAACCCGAGGGCTGCATATTTTAACTACAATGATTTGGATTTGGGAGTTGGAAGTGATACTTATGAAGAAGCAAGTGTTTGGGGCGAAAGGTATTGGAAGAGTGACAATTTTAAAAAGTTGATACAAATCAAGGCTAGAGTTGATCCAACTAATTTCTTTAGGCATCCACAAAGCGTCCCAGTTTTCTCAACATCCTCTCCGATATATAAATGACTTCACTTAATTATCTAAAATATTCATTTACTTTGTTTCTTTGTATGCCTTTCAAAGTAAAGTTCCTCTTGTTGCTTTTTGTATTAGGTTTTGTACCTTCTTATTTACTACAGTAATAAATTTGCAAAATTATTGCTACTTTTTTTTAGCTCACTAATGAATTTGTAGGAGAAACCTTTCTTGTTCATACTGGTTATGAAATGAAGCTTTCAATTCACTCACCCTTGTGTAATAACTTTCGGGATTACCCACTTCCTCACTTTACTAGACGAGCTGTGGTGGCGGGGATGGTGCATCACACTGGCTTGCTGGTTTTTGCAGGGTTGCTATGTGAATAGACACTTGTTATTTTTTGTTTGTCTATTTAAGTCCCATTAAGCTGAAGTTCATGTCATGTTATCATATCAACCTGGCTAAGCACTATGATGTTTAAACCACCAATATATACGTTTCGTCGCTTCTTTGGCATCTTCATTGTATGCAATATATTTGTAGTAACTAGTATAAAAGGGTCACACATCACACGAACCAAACATTAAAAATCTTAGGTGATCAGGTTTACTATCTCCGGAGCATAACGAGTACGGATCCCACACAAGGTGTATATGCTTGAAAAATCCGGATATCCACATACAAGCCACAACTCTGAACATGAAGCAAGCGAACCGAAACTCAACTCATACGCGACTAAACAGAACTCGTAATAGAGTACATTCAAACACGGTTTCATAATCGAACCCCACGACCACAAGGTTAAGAGCCTTGCGCTCTACCAACTGATATTATTCCAACTTCTTGATATTATTCCACAAATTGTTACCTGATATTATTCCAACTTCTTGATTTATCGAGATGTGCTACCATATTTACCCATCTGTTTGTTTCAACTCTGCAGCCACACACAAAAGCATCCACATTCTCATCATCATTATCAATAATCTTAAATTGAATATGTAGAATATACTCTAAAAACCAATGAACATGTTATTTAAGTTTTGATATGAGAAATGCTTGTCCAATTCTCTCTTGGTACGCTATAGCTTTTGCTCGCCGAAACTGCAGTTGTCTGATACTGTCAATGTCCCATACACCGTCAAACCATGCGTAACAACTTGTCTCATGGTAAATAGCAAGAGAACATGTTTGTACCTTGGCAGCCATGCAATTAGCCGCACATGCAACGGAACCGAAACCTACGAATCTGTGCTCATGCTCAGAATCTGTGCTCATCTCGGTTTTAACAAGCAGCTGCAACCGAAAGAAGACGAGAGACTCCTCTGGTGGTTGGTAAATGTGTACCGCTTTAACCCCGAACCATTTTTGCTGAACCAAGGAATCATCGAAAGAGACAACAGAAATAGATTCTGACAATGCTTCAGATGAGGTAAGGTGCCATTGGCGAATGAGACTGGTATTCCCTGTGACTGAGAACGTTTCTGTGGTTTAAGAACGTAATGTTGTTAAGATGAAGACTCATACCAAGGTTCGTTGAACATGTTCTATAGATAGAACGTCTTAGGCTCTGTGATGGTAACATTGAGGATGCTTGATCATGTGTCGGTCCTATGATTGGATATGAATTTCGCGTGTTATGATGGCTATTAGTTTCAGTGACCAACATGCACTGAAACTGAATAAGCAAAGGGAAATATAAACACAATTGGTGCATTGCGTTTTATTACATAGGTGCTTTTTAAAAATAGTCAGTTTGAGATTGCTATGGATCAAAATGTTTTAGTTCACTATAAAATAGTGATATAGTTTCTTTTACAGTTTGATTAACGCAATAATATAAAGTTGGATTAATTAAAAGTTGGATTATATATTGTCACTTGCAAACAGTAGATACGGTATGTGTGGAATAAGCATGCACAGAAAGAGGTATTGTTGTTTTTGGGTTTTAAAAACCTGGAACGACATCTTCCAAAACAATCTCTAACAGCAACCAAAACACCCCTTTTACAGCGGAACCAAACACCTCCTTACAGCACAGCCTTCCAACAACTTTGACAACAACAAACACCCGCATACAGCAGCATCTCAACAGCCAAAACACCCGTAAGTTGCAGCCCATGGGTCTATTTGGTTGCGGTAACTAGCTACTAAATTGAGTTGATACATTATAATAATAGTTCATTCACACTTCAAAGTTAGTATGTAAAAAAAGATGGCATTTCACTGATCACATGTAAGTTTGTTTATTTGAACATCATTTTGCTTATAAATAAGCATATAAGAAATGCCAAACACCCCCTTACTTTAAACTTTGAACTCAAACAACTTTGAAATAAGCATGTACTGTACTGAAAATTGCTTATTTTTACCCAAGATAAGCACATAAGCAGAAATGGCCGTGCACATAATAACCGTAAACGAAACCGGTCAACACCGGTTACGGCTTCCGACCGTTAGGACTGGTTAGTGAGTGACCACTCTGTGATGCCCAGGAAGCAAAAAAAAATGTAGGAATGGATAGAAAACCGTAGGTCACAATGTATTATTTCACCACATTATATAGCTACATAACCCTAATGAACCCATAGCCCACATATCGGGCTTGGGCCAATTGATTATCTAACAAAAAAAAGAAGCAGGGGAAGTAGGTTATCAACGAAAATTATCTTCCCATACTTTCTGGCGAACTACGCGGCATAATAAGAAAATTGAATTTTGGTTAGTGGATAGTCGTCATTCCAGATATATCTAGTTACGTGGAGATTAATGTGTCAACTCGCAATAGAAATAGTTGTCCACAGAGCTTATGGGTGCATCTCGCAACATTATATATTATTGGAACTAATAGAACTAGGCTCTTGATATCTATTTTCTTAGAGATTTCATATAAATATAACTGGTAACCATCCCACTTACACGCTCTAACCTCCGGTCCAAAACAAGTATGAAGAAGACAATGTTCTCATAAGGAATTCACTGAGATTTTCTTTAAAAGGTGATACCGGAGTTTTTACTTGTAATTCACTGAGATTTTCTTTAAAAGGTGATACCGGAGCGACAGTCATATGATATTTTTCATACGGCCATAGCTCCCAGAAAAAAACCAGTTGTAACCAGTATTTTACACCCTAACCGGTTACTAAATGGGTAAGGTTTTCTATCCTCAAAATCATACCCGATTCTTACCGATTATTGAGATTAACCGATCAAACCGGCTAGAGTATGTACTAACCGAAACCGGTTAAGGAAAAAACCGATTTTGTTTACCGTGGCACAAGGACCATGAATTTTCCTTGTATGCATCTCCTCTTACTTGTAGCTCTTTGCTTTTCGGGTACATCAGCTGGTTCCGAAGTTATGTTTATTAACCTATTAATTATCGGGCCTGGCCCATTTAGTTTTCTTATTATTCTATGTAATAATATTTGAGCAATAAGAATTTATCAAATATAATAATCAAGTCTACCCATCACAAAAAAAAACAAACAACTACTCACAATTGTCACACCATTTTTTTTGGCTAATTGATGCTGCTTATTTAATTGCCAAAGGATAATCAACTATAATACATATGGTTGTTTTACTTTTCACTCACGTGACATCCTTCTTCATTTGTATTAGAGTTGATTAAAAAGATGATGCTCTTGCTTGCTATTCGTTAATTTTACTTTATACCTTACCTTTTATCGTCACATGTTTAATTTCGTTGTCGCTTGCTGCTGCTTATTTAATTGCCGCATATTACTTTAATAGTTCACTTGTTGCCTTGTCTTTAATTGCCGCTTCTTCATATTACGATTAATAAAGATGATTAGATATGATGTTACTTCTTCTTTGGCCCAACAAGTGTATACATGAACTGGTCCAACTATTGCTTGTGGGGCACCTGTTATGTACCCCGGTCTTGCTTCGTATGCCACTGCTCTTCCACACGCATCTCTTTCCACGACTCCTCAAATCCCAAATTGGAATATGGATACGGGAACATCTTCTCATATTGCAGATAACACAGCCAGTATACCAAGTATCATCCCGCCTCCAGCTTCTCAAGCTACTATGTTTCCGCAAGCATTTCAGACTATGACTCCTCAAGATTCTTCTTGGAATATGGACACCGGAGCATCCTCTCACGTGACGGACAATACAGGTATACTCAATTCTTTTAGTAATTCGAGCATTTATCCATCTGTATTTGTTGGCAATGGTAACTCTATTCCTGTCACTCATACCGGACATAACTTCTTGCATACATCTCAAAAGCCTCTTCATCTGAATCAAATTCTTGTCACACCTCACATAATTAAAAATTTAATTTATGTTCATAAATTTACTCGTGATAACGATGTTTCTGTTGAATTTGATGCTTATGGTTTTTCTGTAAAGGATTATCATACCCAAAAGCTCCTTCTTCGATGTGACAGTACGGGCGACCTTTACCCGGTCACTCAGCAACCTCCGTTAGAAACTCTTGTTGTTTTGCTTTCCTTTAGTTCCACTACTTGGCACAGACGCCTCGGTCATCTAGGGGACGATGTGCTTCGTCGCTTAGAGTCAAGTAAATTAATTTAATGTAATAAATCAAAGTTGTCCACTTTGTGTCACGCGTGTCAATTAGGTAAACATGTTAAACTTCCGTTTTATAGTTCTGAGTCTTCTGTTAAGTCTGTGTTTGAAACTATCCACTCTGATATATGGACATCACCGATTCCAAGTGAGAGTGGAATAAAATACTATGCTATATTCTTAGATCATTTTTCGCACTTTGTTTAGGTTTACCCTTTACATAGAAAGTCTGATTTGTTTGATAATTTTGTTGCTTTTCGTGCTTATGTCAACAAACAATTTAATGTCGACATAAAGGCTTTGCAGTGTGACCATGGGGGGTGAATATGACAACACCCGTTTCCATAACCTTTTTCGGCAAAATGGCATATAATTTCGATTTTCTTTCCCTCGTACTTCACAACAGAACAGTAAATCTGAACGTATGATTCACACCATTAATAATCTTTATCCGCACATTACTTTTTCAAGCTCACATACCCCCATCTTATTGGGTGGAAACTCTTTATATGGCCGCTCACCTTTTAAATATATTACCTTCTACCGCCATCAACAATGAAATACCATTCACCAAACTCTACAACCAAACACCCACATATGAACATTTGCGTGTTTTTGGATGCCTTTGCTATCCTCACATTGATGTTGCACACAAACTTGAACCCCGTTCTACACCATGCATCTTTCTAGGTTACCCCGCCAATCACCGTGGTTATCGATGTCTCGACTTCTCCTCTAATAAGATAATTATATCGAGACATGTACGATTTGATGAAGACGTTTTCCTATTTGGGACTCTCACGCCTTCTATTAAACCTTCATATGACTTTCTACTTCCGCCATTACCTCCACCCTCTCATATCAGTCCCAATCACACAACTACTACCCAACCGAACCAACAAACTAATCCAACCCCATCACCACCTTCTACACCACCAGCCTACCAAACCAATGATAGTCCATCACCCACTGTTTCCCCATGGCCCAACAACAAAATACCTCCACCTCTAACCCATTCGTTGTCCCTTCTTCAGCCCAACCATCACTTGATCCTGTCAATAATGTTCATTCAATGGTCACACGTGCAAAGTATGGCATTTCAAAACCTCTCACACGCATGTCTCTAAATATTACCACTACTTCACCGCTTCATCGCTCTTAAGTCCATTCTCTTCGGGACCCTAACTGGAAAGAAGCTATGCTAGATGAATATAATGCTTTAATTACTAACAGAACGTGGGTTCTTGTGCCTCGTCCAGCTAACGCTAATGTTGTTCGTTCTATTTGGCTTTTCAAACATAAGTTTCATGCAGATGGCTCATTAAGCAGGTATAAGGCTCGTCTTGTTGCAAACGGACGAAGTCAACTACAGGGTATTGATTGTGATGAGACTTTTAGTCCGGTGGTTAAACCGACTACCATTCGTACAGTTTTGAGTCACAAAGTTTCTCGTTAGTGGCTTATGTAGAAACTAGAAGGGGGGGGGGGGGGGGGGGGCGGGGAGGGGTTGAATTGTTTCTTAAATTTACTTGTTAAAAGATGGTTTTTAAAAATCCTTTTCAAAAACTTAGGCTTGAGTATTTATGTGAAACCTTCTTATATACAATATGAACAAGGTATATTGCAACTAAACTAATAATCACAAGTATAAAGAATAATGAATGTAAAGAGATAAGTGGAGGAAAGATCAAACCAAACACCAAGGATTTATAGTGGTTCGGCAACAAAGCTCACTCCTCGTTCCTACTCTACTCCTCGAGTACTCCTTACTCGAGAGTTCACTAATCAACAAGCTCCTTAAGGTGGAGAAACCGTACACAACGTCGCTTATCCAATTTCCGACTCTAAGCTAAAAGTCGAGCCCTAATCTTAACTAGGACCAATCTACACCAATATACTTTAAGGACCAAGTATTAACCTTAATACATCACAACATCCAAATAGACACAACTACTTGGATCTACATAACAATGACACAACAATGAATAAATAAGTTTGGGTCTTCAATAGATCTTTAAGGTAGACACATCACTTCAAGGATGAAAGTGTTCTTTTCTTTGCACTTTGAGAGGAAGAGATGGGAGGAGAAAGATTCACTTCTAAGCAATTAGTAATCAACCAAATGACCAAGGATTTGAGTGATTTAAGAAGTATGAAAGAATCTGGAAATGTATGTGCAAAAGAGGTGAAGAGAAAATCTGAGAATGGTCCATTATTTATAAGACAAACTTCCAACGGCTATATCTGCCCGCGGTTCCTTATTGGAGCCCGCGGTTCCTTATCGATAAGGAACTGCCATAGCCACTAAGGAACCGTCGGAGTAGAATCCACTCCTTTTTGTCTTTTAGTGGTATGGTTCGAATCTGGAGATTAAAATATCCTGAAAGGATATGTTAATGCAAGTGATGCCTAAAAACATTATTAGTGTTAACTAATCTTTCTTAGTTTTGATCACAACAAACTATACAACACATTTAGTGTAAAACACAAAACGAATTATTTAACTAACACTATCATCAAGGTAATAATCATATCACTAACCTTTCTTAATCATACTTAGTGATCATCAAAATGATTATCCTTAAAACTCACTTTTGTTAATATGACAAAAGACTTTTTAATAAACTTTCTTTTTTAGAAAATGTTTTATTAAAATGGAAAATGAAAATTTGAAAATAGCATATTCCATATGCTATTAGAATATCATTTGAAGGCCTCAAATACCTCAGATATTCCTACCCCACTAAAAGACAAAAAACGGAGCGTACTCTAGGGGCGGAACCTTAAGTAGCTAGGCGGTTCCCTAGCGATAAGGAACCGCCGGGCTAGATAAGGTACCGCGCCCAGATAGCCGTTATATATCCGTTATACTTTGTCTCCTTTAAGTAGTGGGTCAAATCTCATTTTCCAACAAGCATCTTTGACGTTTTTCTCAGCCCCCTTTCTTTTTTCTATAGCATAATCATTAGTAAATGATCACTTAAAGTGTTAAGGATGTTTACATATGATTATCCTCTTGATCCCCTCCTTTACCTTGTACAATGAGAAGATCACTCACTTACTAGTGTTGTGATAAAGATGAATCTATGAGCTAGTCATATTCATCATGATACCCTTTTTGTTTTATGTCAATCCATTGTATTTATGAATACTTGGACTAGTTGTGTTCATCCAAGTTATTTGTGAATACTTGGATTTGTTGTGTACATCCATTGCATATGTGTTTGCTTGGATTTGTGTTGTGTAGATCCAAGCTACATGTGTGTACTTGGATATGTCTAGTTGAGTTATAATAGATTTGATTAGTAGTTCTCACTAAACTATAAAGTGATGTGGTTGTGTCTTGTGAGTTCTCACCAAACTTGAAAGTGATTAGTAGTTGTGTTGTGTGAAGTTCTCACTTAGCTTCAAAGTGAAGAGTCGTGAAGATTGGTTCTAGCTTTGGATTAGAACTCGACATCTAGCCTTGTGTCGTAAAATGGTAAGTAGGCAACGTCGTGAAGATTGGTTCTACCTTAAGATTAGAACTTGACATCTAGCCTTGTGTCGTTAAATTGTGAAGTAGGCAACGTTGTGTAGATTGGTCCTAGATAAAGATTAGGTCTCGACATTTAGCTTAGTGTCGAAAAATAATGTAAGCGACGATGTAAGGTTTTCTCAGCCAAGAAGGGAGCTTGTGGATATAGTGGAAATCTCGAGTAGGTGTACTCGAGGAGTGGAGTAGAAACGAGGATAGAGCCTCGTTGTCGAACCACTATAAATCTTTTTGTCTTCCCACTAGGTTGTCTCCTTTCTTACTCTTTACTTATTTCATTATCATTACACTTACCTATTATCTTTGCTAGTGCATTTGAATTGAACCTAATCATTATGCAACTTAGCTTCAAGCAAAAGATAGTTTTGATACAAACCAAATTGAAAGTAATTTTAATTTGGTTGCCAATCGAAGAGAAACTATTCAACCCCCTTCTAGTTTCTACAATTGGTATCAGAGCGATGGTCACTCAAGATCTTTGAAGTATATTGTACTTTGAAACTTGGATCAATCCATTGTCTCCTCAAATTAGAAGGTCTAGTTGTACTAAAGTTTCTCTTTGGTCAATACTATTTTGTTTTTGAAAAATAGGTCTTTTAATTGATAATATTACATCCCTCTTAAGATTAGTAGTCTTTATGCATTTTAGATCTACTCTTGAAATGTATCTACTAGTTTGCATCTTGCTTTGTGTAGGTACTCATGAAGATCAATCACTTAATTGGTTGTGGATTGAGTTACTTGCACTTGTAGAAGACTCATCTTCATTGATCTTTATCATCCTTGAATGATGATACCAAGATGATTGGGAATGATACTAGTCCTTGAAGACTTAGTACTCATCATAGTCATTGTTGGGCATAGCATTGATTCCTTGATGGATTGCTCTTTGTGGCCAAGGTACGCTTTCGTTCTTCCACACGCCCTTTGATCATTCTTTTGATCATTGCTTGACTATGTGCTTGTTTTTGGCATCCTTGCCTTGACATTTGTTTGTGGTTTGTGAGTCTTTTCTTTTATCCTCTCAAACCTTCATTGCTTGGATACTTGACTCACTATGGTGATGTAGAGTGAGTTAGTAGTAGCTTAAAGTATCAAGCATGATTTCCATGGTTTGCACCCATACGGTTAGTAGGCCCTTTGTGGGGAGAGAAAGTGAATTAATACCTTGCTCATATTTTGGTTTAGACTAAGACTATTATTGAAAGTGATCTTAATCTATACATGAATAATTGCTTTGTGTTTATTCATTACCAAAGCCGTTTAATGTTTCGCCGGAAAGGCACGTCTTAAAACACTATATATGACACAAGTTCTTCGTTACCACTATTTGAAGATTGTCATTAATCCCTTGAGCATTGGTCCTAGTCTTGATTCACTTCCCCTGACTTCTCTCCACATTGCTGTTTTGCTACGAGTAGTCGTTTGTCCGTTTCGGTTCTTTTCGATCTTGATTCAACTCGTAATCCTTCATTAAAACATATTGCCTAGTGTTTTGATGATCCAATGTTATTCTAAAAGGTTTATGATATATTTTTAAGTATCTTAGAAAACTTGGTTTTTAAAATTTGGCGTTTTTCATTGATAAAAACCTGCCTCTGTAGGCGGTTCTTTATCTTGGCGGCTCAAACCCGCGGTTCCTTATCGATAAGGTACCGCGGGCAGTAAAGTTTGTCAGAGCGCCAGTTTTAATAAAATATTCTTTTTCAAACCAAACCCTCTCTCTCCCAAAAACACACAGCCGACGGTTTACCCTTTTTCCACCATTGTTGAAGCTTCCAAAACCTTCAATCACTCAAATTAATTGATTCCAAGTTGTGGGTTTCACTCATCCTTCATCTAACATCAATTAATTGTAAGTATTTTCTTTCAATTTCATCTATTTTGCTCTAGGGTTCATCCTTTCATAATTGGGGATTTTTAAAATTGAAATTGAATTAAAACCTTAATAGGAATGTGGGTTGACATGGTTATTTTACTATGATTCCTTAGGTTCATATTCATTAAGATTTCACTAAAACCCACTTGTAGAACAAATCCGAATTTTGGCTAAATGATTTTGGTTAAAAGATGGATTTGAGATGAACCCATGAACAAATAGGTAATGACATTGTTAATGCTTACCTAAAAACCTTGTTTTGAAAAACCAATGTTCTAAGTCCATTGTTAATCTAACATAGTTCATATGTTCTTGGTAAATAATGGAATAGCTACATTGTGAACATGAGAATGATATGGATTCAATCCTTTGTTTGTCAAGAAATTGATATAACACATTCTCATATTTTTTATTTTTTATTTTACTTTTCATATGAGTGATTGGAAAAATATTGTCTTATGTTTATATTAGGTACTAATCATGCCTTCTCAATATCAAAAGGATCATCAACTTACTAGACAATACATGCCAAACCTTTCCCAAACCTATGCTTCCCCTCAACTTTGAAACTCATTTCCATCCCTTTCTACTCGTTGTTCCATGAGGGTAGAGTCGTTGACGAGGGAATAACGGGTTATGACTATATCCAATCTATGTTTGAGCTTTCGGGGTTTGATTGCTTGCTCAACATAGAAGAAGATATTTACCCCTTATTCCTTCTTGAATTCTTTAGCACTTACTCCATGCTTGAATACAATGGAGAAATCTTCATTCGTTTCGTGTTGAATGATCAATTGATTCAATACTCCCTCGAAAACTTTGGTGATGGAAACGTTGTGAGAAGCCTTCATTCAAATGTACGAAATGTGAATCGATATGAAGTGCTCTCTAGCGACCTTAAGGATTTTATGGTCCAATGGGAAAATATCCTTAGGGAGAATATCTTTTGTCTTGGTGGAAACCGAGATCATATCCCGGCTTGTATGGTGCATATGTTGAGTTGCATCTTTACATCCACCAAGTACAATTTGGCATTCTATATCGCTCGACGAATAAATTATGCCCTTTCAAAGCCCAAAACAAACCTTCCCTATGCTATGCTTCTTACTCGCCTTTTCAAAAGGGTTGCTCATGATTTTGCCCACCTCGATCTTTCTCGCTTCCACCCGGTTCATCGGGTTATGTTGCCTATTCAAGAGGCATATGCAAGAAAGATAAGAAGTGATCGAGGATCGCGAAAATCCGATCATCAATAGATGGATGATGAGGACACCTATATGCCAACAAGTGATGGTGATGGCATAGGTACTAGTTCTCACTTCAACTCTTCGAGTAATTCCCACCCATCCTCAAACTCATTCGTGGATGGACTTGAAGACTTAGCTCCCCCACCTCATTACTCCTCTAGTGAAGTACCGGAAGATCTCAACATGGAGCATCTCTACCGTGAAAATCTTAGGACTAGAGGTGAATTGCATAATCATCGGGTTGAGTCAAGGAAGGGATTCAAGTATTTGGGGAATATGATCAAGGGATTGGGCAAGAAGAGAAGGTGAAAGCTTTGAAGTATTTCAAAGAATACATGTTGGTAAACATGTAATGTTGAACAATTTTTTTTATCTTGGATGTGTATTAACTTATGCTACATGTTTGGATTGTTATTTATTTTAATCCTAAATGTTGCTTATGCCATCATGTTTGTGATTTACATAGCTTTGTGCATGCCTTATGATAGTTAGCTTCTTAGATTTTGGTCAGTAGTTAACTTTGGCTTGTGAAACCTTTGGTAAAAATCTGGGTTAACCAAAATTTGGGATGTGAAACTTTTGAAAGACCTCTGGTCGCGGTTCCATATCAACCCGCGACTCCTTATCGATAAGGAACCGCCGGTCCTAGAAAAGGAACCGCCGCCATTGTGTCCGACTGAATCTTTTGCTTTACACTATTTTCTTCAATCTGTGTAAACTTTGCATGATTCTTTGCAAAAACCTGCATATTTCCTAAACTAGGTTACCTAAATTCATTATTCACCTAAAATGATTTTAACCCATTACTAGTTTGGATCATCCCCTCACCAATTTAAACCCACCTTGTTAGTCATGTTCTTCACACATCAAAACATCCTTCCCTAACCCTTAAACCACCCTTGTCAACCATGGTTTCTACAAAAACCTCAAACACCCCAAGGAAAACACTTAAGATTAGGATTAAGGTACCCAAGCCTAACTCCTCACCCTTTCACACACCAAAAAATGAGATGGTTCCAATCCTCATTTCCTCATCACCTTCACCACCCCTTGCACCATGCAAGACAACATCCACCCATGGTACTAACCACTCCATTGGTTCTACCTCCTCTTCATTCAACTCAAGAATGAATGAGCTCTCTTCACCCTTCACTCCAAGTGCACCCTTGGATGTGACCACACAACCCCAACCAACCCAAAGCATTTCTTTTGTGAATGACTTTGATGACACCTTGGTGACTTCACCATTTACCCCTCCTATCTCACCCAGTTCACCAACCTTGGAGAACATACCTCCACACTCACCCATTTCTCCTTTAGGGAACATGCCTCTACTCTCACCCACATCACTCGTGGAGAACATGCCTCCTCCACCTCCACCACACTCAAACACTCCAATTTTAGGTGTCCCACTTTCCCTCCTCTTGGGTGATCCTTACTATGGGTTTCAAGAGACTCATGGTCCTAATTGTCCATGTTGTCTCTACAACCACTACATCATCCATAACCTTAGGATGGAGATGTTTGGACTACATAGGAGATTGCAAGAATTCTTGCTTACCTTGTTCTCCATGCCTCCTCCTAGGAGATGAATGATGAGTTTTCTAAATAAATGGTTTTCAACAAAACCAAGCCAAAGAAGACTACTCATCTAGATTTAATGTTAAGCTAGCTTTGTATTAGTTAGTTTTTTCATTTATCATTGTATTTGCTTCCTTCATGAGTGTTTCATGAAGTTGTTCTATGGATTTAGCTTTATGTGTTTCTACTCTTATATGCACATTAATCAACTTTAATTTGAAATTAAAATTGAACCTAAATCTATCACAACCTCTAGAAACTTGACTAAAATTGGTTCAAAATGATATCTAAATATTTTGTCACCCTTTGTCAAGACATTCTTTGTGAATGTGTTGCTTTTATGCAACCCTAGCATAATTTAGTGCTAATAGAGGTAAAATTCCAAGATTTGCAATTTTTTGAAAAAGTCTTATTTTTTCTCAAAACCCTGGAAAAACTTGGTTTCAAGTCCACTGCACGCGGATCCTTAAAGTCCCGCGGTTCCCTAAGTGGTAAGGAACCGCCGATCCCTATAAGGTACCGCGGACAGAAACTGACTTTTGACTCGTTTTTGGTCAAAATTCTTTAAACCCTATACCCTGTCAAGATTCCTTGTTTGCTCAATTTGGCTAAACATTCCTTGACACTTCACATTTTGTATTCAAATTCTTACCTTGATTACATTTTACTTATACCCCAACCTTGAGATTTCATTCTCACACCTTCCCAACCTTGAGAATTCATTCTCACACATCTCCAACCTTGAGATTTCATTCTCACACCTTCCCAACCTTGAGATTTCATTCTCACACCTTCACAATGCCTAACTCCTCCATTCCTAACCTTGACATTTCTTTGTCACAAACCCACTCACCCAAAGCTTCCTCATCCAAGCTTTCAAAGAAACCAAAAATCTCGGTTCGACCTATTTGGGTTAAGAAGAATGAACCATCTTTTTCCAAACCACCCAAAAACCCTACCTTCTCTCCAATCAAGTATTGGAATGAGACTTATACCATTAACCCTATCACCGGAGCAAAAGAAAATGTTCCCCCACCACCTCAATCCTTCAACACCCTTCAACTCAATGACCTTTCAACCTTCCCAAACCTCACAATGCATTGTGAAAACATTTCCTACCCTATTAACCCACCACCACCAAACCCTAGGTTTGATGCCCTACCCCCATCAAACGATTTTGTGTTGCATCATGGATCCTCGTGTGCTTGTTGTCGATTTCAACAAATTGAACTTGCTCATGTACATGAGAAGTTAAATTTCCTTGAATTCCTCCTCACTCGACCTCCTATCCAAGTTTTCATTCCGGTGGACAAAACTTCGAATGATGCATCGTCGTCTTATTTTTCCAACTAAAGGACTAACTACTCTTAGAGTCTTTATTACTTTAGTTGTTTTGGAGTCTTTTATTTTTTTTAGCAATCTTGGAAAATTATCACTATTAGAATAGCTTATGCTTAGTGGTTTATTTTCCATATTTTTTGCTTTAGATACTCATATTGTGTGTATGACTATCTACCTTGTTATGTCTTTTCTTTTATGTAACCTTTGTGTTGTTTGTGTGTTACTTCCTTAGTTCTCTTTTGAGTTGATCATGGTTAATTTTTATAGTTGCTTATGGGTGATTCCATCAATTCTAAACTTTAACCCATTGACAAGTTTATCATCTTCATTGGATTGAAGCTTGATTTTGTCAATTACCTTTTTGGACATACTTAGCAAAATACTTGCTTCTAATTTGAGATTTATTCTCTCTCTCCCTCTCAAGTTACGTAGTAGGTAGTGATCATATATACATTGGTGTTTCTTTTCTTTCTACTAACCTTTGTGTAGCATGTCACCTTAGCTCACATACTTGGTGTCCCAAGCAAGGGGGAGCAACCACCAAGGGGGAGCTACTAGCAAAGTCCCATTTTCTTCAAAAGACTTGTGCTAACCTTTTTGCTACGACAAAGGGGGAGAAATGATAGTGATAAACTCGTTAATAATTCGATATTTTGTGTTTCTACGTAAATGAGTTTATCGTTTGTCGTAATCAAAAAGGGGGAGATTGTTAATGCAAGTGATGCCTAAAAACATTATTAGTGTTAACTAATCTTTCTTAGTTTTGATCGCAACAAACTATACAACACATTTAGTGTAAAACACAAAACGAATTATTTAACTAACACTATCATCAAGGTAATAATCATATCACTAACCTTTTTTAATCATACTTAGTGATCATCAAAATGATTATCCTAGAAAATCACTTTTGTTAATATGACAAAAGACTTTTTAATTAACTTTTTTTTAGAAAATGTTTTATTAAAATGGAAAATGAAAATTTGAAAATAGCATATTCCATATGCTATTAGAATATCCTTTGAAGGCTTCAAATACCTCAGATATTCCTACCCCACTAAAAGACAAAAAACAGAGCGTACTCTAGGGGCGGAACCTTAAGTAGCTAGGCGGTTCCCTAGCGATAAGGAACCACCGGGTTAGATAAGGTACCACGCCCAGATAGCCGTTATATATTTGTTATACTTTGTCTCCTTTAAATAGTGGGTCAAATCTCATTTTCCAACAAGCCTCTTGGACGTTTTTCTCAGCCCCCTTTCTTTTTTCTATAGTATAATCATTAGTAAATGATCACTTAAAGTGTTAAGGATGTTTACATATGATTATCCTCTTGATCCCCTCCTTTACCTTGTCCAATGAGAAGATCACTCACTCACTAGTGTTGTGATAAAGTTGAATCTATGAGCTAGTCATATTCATCATGATACCCTTTTTGTTTTATGTCAATCTATTGTTTTTATGAATACTTGGACTAGTTGTGTTCATCCAAGTTATTTGTGAATACTTGGATTTGTTGTGTACATCCATTGCATATGTGTTTGCTTGGATTTGTGTTGTGTAGATCCAAGCTACATGTGTGTACTTGGATATGTCTAGTTGAGTTATAATAGATTTGATTAGTAGTTCTCACTAAACTATAAAGTGATGTGGTTGTGTCTTGTGAGTTCTCACTAAACTTGAAAGTGATTAGTAGTTGTGTTGTGTGAAGTTCTCACTTAGCTTCAAAGTGAAGAGTCGTGAAGATTAGTTCTAGCTTTGGATTAGAACTCGACATCTAGCCTTGTGTCGTAAAATGGTGAAGTAGGCAACATCGTGAAGATTGGTTCTACCTTAAGATTAGAACTCGACATCTAGCCTTGTGTCGTTAAATTGTGAAGTAGGCAACGTTGTGTAGATTGGTCCTAACTAAAGATTAGGTCTCGACATTTAGCTTAGTGTCGGAAAATAATGTAAGCGACGATGTAAGGTTTTCTCCGCCAAGAAGGGAGCTTGTGGATATAGTGAAAATCTCGAGTAGGTGTACTCGAGGAGTGGAGTAGAAACGAGGATAGAGCCTCGTTGTCGAACCACTATAAATCTTGGTGTCTTCCCACTAGGTTGTCTCCTTCCTTACTCTTTACTTATTTCATTATCATTACACTTACCTATTATCTTTGCTAGTGCATTTGAATTGAACCTAATCATTATGCAACTTAGCTTCAAGCAAAAGATAGTTTTGATACAAACCAAATTGAAAGTAATTTTAATTTGGTTGCCAATCGAAGAGAAACTATTCAACCCCCCCTTCTAGTTTCTACAGGATATTCCAAACCAAGATAGAATATGCCATTTTCAAATTTTCAAATAATTAATTTAATAAAACATTTCTTAAAAAGAAAGTTTAATAAAAACTTGTCACACTTAATAAAAAGTAAGTTTTAAGAAAAGATTAAATCCTTGATCACTTAATTAGGATGAGTACTTGTTTGTACATACCTTAAGTGATAATGGTTGAAATGAAAAATACTTGAACTCAAGAATTCGTTTTTTGTTATTTTCGTAAATGCTTGTTTTTACATATTGTTGTAATTAAAACAAAGCGAGACTGAAAAATGAAAGTAACGTTTTTAGGCATCATTGCATTAACAATCTCCCCCTTTTGATTCCGACAATACATAAACTCAATCACCTAATAAAAAAAAGATTTATGAAGACGAGTTTATTTCATTTCTCCCCGTTTATCGAAGCAAAAAGGTTGCAAAAGTATTTGAAGGAGAAAATAACCAGACTTTGCAAATGCTCCTCCTTGGTGCTTACTCCCCCTTGCTTGGGGCACCAAGGAATCGATATATGGTGACAAGCTACATAGAAGGGTTAGTAGAAGAGAAGAGACACCCAACAAGATATAGCAAAGGCCACAAAAAAAATAAGAGAAGAGACAAAGATCCAAGATAAGTTATGTTAAAAAGAAACATGATAAAAGATACAAGGAATAAAACATACAAAGATGTATGAGAAATAAAACAAGCCAAAAGGAAAGCATAAATTTAATCCTAGTTAAACTAGAACTCTAAGATTTTCTTAAAGTAGATATCTTGAAGATAAGCAACCAATGCTTAGATAAAAGCCAAGGTAGTGGCGGAAGGAGGTGGCGGTGGCTTGGTAGAGATCTCATAGTCATAGTAAAGAGGAGGTTTGACTAAGCGACTCTTGATTTAATTCAACTCTTCATAGATATGAGCCATAGCAAGATGTTGATATTGACAACAATGACAATATGTTCCATGATGCATGACATTATCATGTGAAGGAGGAAGAACACTAAAGGCTAGTGGTGGAAGATAAGAAGTTCCACAATCAACATTCTTAGAAGAAGAAGAGATGTGATTTTGAGTGTTATTGGGTGAATTAGGATTGAAAGAAATTGGAGTAAATGGAAGAGAATCAAGGATTTCTATAGTGCCCTTAATGTATCGGAAGATACGCTTAACCGCTTCAAGGTGAGAGGTTTTGGGAGCCTCTTGGAAGCGAGCACAAAGGCAAACACTAAACATGATATCCGGTCAACTTGCCGTTAGGTACAACAAACTACCAATCATAACTCAATATTTGGTGTTGTCTACCGACTCACAATCATCATCTACGGTGAGTTTAGTATCCGAGGCCATATGGGTCTTCATCGGTCTAGAGTCTTCTAATCCAAATTTCTTTAGCATTTCTTTAACATACTTGGATTGATTAAAGAAAATACCATCGTCCATTTGTTTAATTTGGAGTCCTAAAAAGAAGCTCAGTTCTCCCATCATACTCATTTCAAACTCGTCATGTATGATTTTGGCAAAGTCATCACACAATGATTGACAAGTTGAACCAAATATAATGTCATCAACATATATTTGTACGATAATGATGTGAGAACCTTTCTTCTTTGTAAAGAGCTTATTTTCTACCATCCCCATGGTATACTCATGTTATACAAGAAATGCTTTAAGCTTTAAGTCTATCATACCAAGCTTTGGGTGCTTATTTGAGACCGTAAAGAGCTTTCTTAAGCTTGTAAACATGATCCGGTTTCTCAAAATCAATGAAGCCGACAGGTTGAGCCACATATACCTCCTCATTGATCAAACCCTTATGAAACACACTCTTTACATCCATTTGTTGAAGCTCAAAGTCTAAGGCACAAGCGTAGGCTAAAAGGATTCTAATGGATTCTAATCTTTCTACGAGTGCGTATGTCTTGTCATAATCAATACCTTCTTGTTGATTATAGCCTTAAGCTACAAGTCTAGCCTTGTTACGAGACACAACACCATTCTCATCTAACTTATTCCTATATACCTATTTGGTTCCTATGATGGTCGAACTTCTAGGTGGAGGAACAAGTTCCCAAACATCATTAGTAATGAATTGATTAAATTCTTCTTGCATAGAGATTACCCAACTCTCATCCGTCAAAGCTTCTTTAACATTCTTTGGTTCAATCAATGAGACGAAACAAAAGAAGTTACTTTGATTTTGGACTTGAGATCTTAGGGTCCTTTGATCTAATTCGGCTATGACGTTATCGAGAGCATGATCCTTTGACTCCATAATGTTTACTCCCTTTTCAACACTAAGGTTTTCAACTCCTATGTTTCTAACATCTTTGGCATTAACTATGTCTATTTCATCCAAGTCATCATCTACCAAAGGTGGTGTCTTAGATGAAGGATGGGTTTCATCAAATTTCACGTTAAGTGATTCTTCAATTACACCCGAGGTTCTATTGAGGACAATGTAGGCTTTGCTAGTTTGAGAATAACCTAAAAAGATACCTTCGTAAGACTTTGTGTCGAACTTAGTAAGGTAGTCTTTGGTGTTGAGAATGAAGCACTTGCTTCCAAACACCCTAAAGTATTCCAATGAAGGCTTCTTACCTTTAAGAATCTCATAGGGGGTCATTCCTAGGAAAGGTCGAATAAGAATTCGGTTGAGAATATAGGTCGATGTGTCCACGGCATTGCACCAAAATTTTTGAGGCAAAGATTTCTCATTTAACATCGTCTTACTCATCTCTTGGATGGTCATATTCTTCATTTCAACTACCCTATTTTATTGTGGAGTGCGAGGAGCCGAGAAGTTATGGGTAATACCATGAGCTTCACAAAAGGCACCGAATTGCACTTCATTATCAAATTCCCTACCATGATCCGTTCTAATAGAGACAATTGAACATCCTAGTTGATTTTGAATTCTTCGACTAAAGGTTTCTAAGTGATCGAAAGCTTCATTCTTAGACGCCAAAAATCTAGTCCAAGTGAATCTAGAATAGTCATCAACTATAACTAGGATATAAAGGTTTCCTCCATAACTCTCCGTATGGCGGAAGGTCCAAAGAGATCCATATGTAAGAGCTCTAAGCACCGAGAGGTCGAAACTAAATTCTTGGCTTTGTGACTTGAGTGAACTTGCTTCCCAATTTTGCAAGCTTCACAAAAGTGACTATCAAACTTCATCTTGGGGAGATGTCTTACCAACTCCTTAGAGACTAAAGATTGAATTAGACGCATATTAGCGTGACCTAATCTCCTATGCCAAAGAGTAGAACTATCATCTAAAGTCGCTAGACATAAGTTGCCCTTTGACTTCCTATTGACCTTCATGACATAAAGCCCACGCTTTCTAACACCTTTTCCAGTGACCTTTCCATCTTTTAGATATCACTGTCATATTCTGTCACACCCCACCATGGCGGAATATGGGGCGCGACGTATGGATATCATCACAACAATAGCGTGTCTATAGAGATAACTAAATGAAATGGACATATCATAAATGGGTGACACAATGTTATGACAATATCACAAACAATGCATGCGTCTATGTAAGTAGGTAACATGTCTACCCCTTACCCAAGACATTTAAATACACACATCAACATTTATGTGTCTACAATGTATCACTTATTCAAACATAAAATAAAGGCTAAGAGGAAAGGGGGGTTCCTCCAAATGCAATCCTAAGCCTCCAAAGATAGACACTCCTATTCTCACGCATAACCATATTCTCACATGAAAGAGACACTAAAACACGTCAATAATAATGTTGGTGAGAGTCATAGGTTTAGACTGCAACGCGAAATCAGTTATAAGCTGTGAATAACAACCATCAATAAAAGAACATATGGACAATGTGCTACAATTATGTATTAACAACTAACATTCATGATTAACCAACCATCACAATTCCAAGGCTCCAAGCCTTCCCAAACACCATAATTCCAAGGCTCGAAGCCTTACCAATCACCATGGTCCCATAGGCGCCCATACACCTATGAACCAATCCCAAGGCCCCGCCTTGTCAACATCCCCTTGGTACCAAGTCAAACCACAATAACTAAGATGGTACGTGTCCCCCGATCCAAATCATAAACACAATCAAGAATCACATAGCAGCTAATCACAGAAGTGTACACACAAGTCCATCAAAACCATAAAAACATTCATAACATTAGTTACAAAACCATACAGTGTCTCTTCCATCCCATCTGGGAGTCAAAACATTTATAAATCATAGAAACATGGGACTATGAAACTCACCCGAACAAGCTTCTCCAAGTATCCGCGCTCTAGCAAAATCTAAACACACAAACATATACAATCAAGACATGAACCACATACCGAAATGGCTCATCAATCTATGATGGATATCTAACTTTCTCCTACAACTTATCCGCATTTATATGGCATAAGCATCTCATTACACCACTCTATAAAGCCTTTAACTTAGTTTAGTTCATAATTCATCCCGTTAACATTTAACCCAAAACAATCCCTTTTTCACACTCTGTGTTATGATTCAAACGCCCACCAAACCTAAATCACATTCCTTGCAATGAAAACCCCATAAACTTATATGTGTTAGCTAAAATATCAGCCCTTGCCCCAACATCAAAGCTAATCTTAGGTCCTCGATATACAATTTATACTTTCGCCTATCCAGATTTTACCGATTTTGAACATATGAAATGTTTGTTATGAAAAGAGAGTCTTGCCCTATTCCATTTGCTTAGCCCTTCCAGATCTTTCATTTAATATATAATTTAAGTCTCATGTTCATTTGAAGCTCCAATTATAACCCTAAGTACCCTAAACAATTCAAAACATAAAATGAAAATAGGCTGATCGAAAAACTGTTTTGACACCCGACTGATGTAACCAGTTTTTGACCCACTTTCCTACCTCCAATTTAGTTCTTGTTTCTTGCATTTGAAAGCTAATTAAATTAAATTTCCAGGGACATAAAATTCGAAAAATAAAAGTTTGTATTACTCTAGATATGATCAAAAAAATGGACCAAAAATTTTGCCGAGTTTTTAAAAACGAATGTAAACATGATTAAACCCTAATAATCTTCATAATAACCAAAGTAATAAATTCATATGAACCCTAATATCACTAATCTCAGAAAACTCACAAACCCTAATCCATCATAAGATCAATTACATGATTAGATTGATTAAAATCATTAGAACAAGGGTTTTGAAGGTTTTACCTTAGAAATCAATGGAAGATCTTTATTTTTGAGACCCTAATTGGCCACCATTGTTGAATTTCGGCTAGGAGCTGTTATGGAGGTTAAAAATCTGATTATTTTGGTTATGGGTTGGGTTTGGTTAAGTTATAAAGGCCCCCTAATCCCATTACAAGTCCACTGGGCCTGTTTTTGGGTTTTTCCTTCTTTCCTTCTTTTAGCCACCCAACCCAAAGGCCAAAAACCCTATTTGGCCGAATTTTATACTCCACCTACTGTTATTTATTCGTAACTACACTTAGTGGTACCCTCGGGTTACCTCCGGTCCAAAGCCCGAAAGCCTTACGTTAATTTTTCGACTTCTTATGCGATTACCGTAAAATACATAATTTTATGAAAACTCTTAAAATAAGTTAATGACTTAATAACTAAGTATAAAATAACCTAAATCTAACCCGTAATTACTCCCGACACTAAATCCTTAGTCCGAGACCTCTAAACGCTAAACCCTCGCATCGTAAATATACGATTTACTATAATACATATACGTATATATAAAAACTTAAAATAGCACTAGTTTTTTTCATAGTCACTACCACGTGAACTCATGAACATGAAATAACCACACATCGTTTCACTTATAGCGTACCCCGTACCCGCAAACGATGTCCAAACCACACTTTATTCACACCAATTAACACATAAAAACACATAATTTCACGGAAATATGCACAAAATAAAACTAAGTGACGAACCTCAAAACCGTGGTTGTCACATCACTCCCTCCTAATAGAAATCTCATCCTGAGATTTACTCCTTAGGATCAAGAAATCACATGAGGATACTTGTTCTAAATGAACTCCTCTCTTTTCCACGTGAACTTTAGTTCATGACTTAATTTACCAGATATATTAACCGAAAATATTTAACTTCATTCTCTAACTCTTGACCTCACAGTCCATAAATCTTACAAATGACTCTTGGATAATCAAAGACTCTTATTCTCACAAATCCGAATAACCGTACATGCAAATATACATTCTCAAACCACATTTCCCAAACCTTAATGCATGAAATATATCATGTACACCACTTAATTCCCCCTGGTAATTCTATACCCATAAGCTTCTAGTCCGATCTTTCCAAAGATCATAAATGGACCTACAAAACTCGACATCAATTTTTCCCTTTTACCAAAAGATGTCGCCCGTTACTATAGGTGAAACTTCCTACATAACTTTGTCACTAAACTCTAGTGGTTTCCTCTTTTTCAACATATCATCTCTTGTTGCTCTCATCCTTTCCACAAACACCGTTATTATATTAGTAGCCTCTTTCACCAATTCTAGTCCACAATAGGGACAACTCACCCTATCCTTCCATACAGTGCCTCATATGGCATTTATCGACTTCTAGTATGATAACTATCATTATATGAAAACTCAAACATCGCTAACGAGTTTCCTAAGTCCCTCTAAATCAATCACTCATCCCCTTAGTGTAACTCCTAAGGTCATTTGTAGCACCTATGCACTTATTTCTCACTTTTTCTCCATGAAAGATTTTTTTTCTTGATACTCAACACTTCCTTTATACCTACACAATGTCTTACATTCAAGGTCATAGTGCCCCTCATCTTGTCTCAGTTAGACCAAACCCTTTGTCTCTCATGACACATCACATCTATAACTCCTCATCCATTCGATTATCGATACTAAGCCTTCCAATCCAACAGTATACGTCAGTGCCATTTACTTTCCATACTACAACAATACTAGCATGCTTAGTGCCTTAGTCTACTCATTAGGCTATACCAAAGTTTTACCTTCGGTTCCTATCTCAACCTATTTCATTCATGATTCGCTTCTATCCACACTTCCTTATTCTTCCTCAGCTAATGGCATACATCACGAGGTTATGCTTCCCGTCTTTCAAGTAATCTATACGTCAAAATTATCCACGTAGCTTCACTTGTTTTCCTTACGACCAGTTCTCCTACTCTCTCCTAATAGGACAGACTAGAGTTTCATGTGATTCCATGCGGATCACACTCTCATCTTATACCCATATCAGTTTCCATTTGTCTAAACTAAGCCATATTCTAAATTCTTACTCAAGTCTCATACTTATATTTTGATTTTGCACCTAACATGAGGTACTTTCAATCATCATCTTAGGAGTACTTGGTTCTCTCCTTCCATGGTTCCCCTAATTCCTACACTATTCCGTCCAACAGATATTCCATACTCCATTCATCAAATTTATGGAAATCGCTAGTGCATTGGATAATGCATAAGTGTCTCTTCCAAAGATCTTTCATAACACCTTCACAAAACCGACTCTCTAAATCACGTGTCCACGAAATTATTCAGCTCCAGCTTCAATACTCATCTCTCGATATCGACTACCCCGAAATTCTATCTTCGTGTAGTCGCGTGACCCCCTCTTGTTACTTCCACAAGTCCTTTAACTCCTATGTAGTCACTCCATCATGATCTATTGGTCTAGCTCTTCGTAGCTCCACCACGGTAACCGATTTTTCCTTTTTCATCTCGAACCAGAAGGAAAATTTCCATCGTTGTACTTGTCACTAATCCAGTCCTTGCAGCTTCTGCGGCTCCTCCGAGATCTCTTGCATTCTTCTTGCAGCCGGCATGTAGTCCTTGCACCTCCTTTCTCCACATGTCTACTACTACCTTGTATCCATAGCTATGCCAAATCCTTACTCTACCCTCACATCCGCTAGCACCTTCATCAATCCACTAATGACACTTCAACCCTCTTTTCATAGTATGTCATCTCATTCCCACGACCAGTCAACCAGCTTTACTTACTTTCTTATTCCCATAACCAATCTAAATTTCTCAACTCTACAAATCTTAATTATTCTCCCAACACAACCTTTAAACCAAAAGACATCTCTCCAGTCTAATATCTAACCATAACTAATACTACCCAACTCTATCATCTCATCCTCACGTTTCCACAACCGAATAACTAAATCAACTATGACGTGTACCAAAAGAATTCCAAACAATCGCGTCCCATAATAAATATAGGGTAAACCGAAAGATCAACCATAATGAACCCTAGCCAAAACAGCTGAAAACAATACAATGTAATCCAAAAGATCAATGAAGTGTGCCAACAACGAAAAATTAGACTCATCACGATTAGTATTACCATATTTCTATACCTTAGAAAATTTTAAACTTTCGCCCCAATTAGTTACTTTTCATAAGAAGCAAACTTCAATACTACTAAAATCAATCATACTCATTTTTAACCATAAACTCATCTTTTATCTTCATTATTTTATCATAGAAATCAACTAGTTAGTATGCTACAATCTTATTCTAACCATTATCTTGTTTACTCATATTAAACTTATTTCACTTGTTATTATGAAACCAATACATGTTTATAAAATATAGTGTGTTTTTTTATTTTATTCCATATGATTATTATTATTATTATTATTATTTATAATCCATTTAAGCTGGTTATAACTAAACTATTACACGTTTACAAGGTGTGGTGTTATTATCATCATTACTATAATAAAATCTCCCTTTTTAATCTTTTCGTCTAGGTAAATACTTCTAAAATTTTAACTCCACTTAAGAAAATTATTGTAAAATTTCTTTACCCTTTAAATTGTAATATCACATGTTACCTAGAAAACTAATCCAATTGTTTTCAAGATTTTTTTAACTTACTACCACAAACTTAAAAAAAATATATGCAAGTCATGATATCATACCATACACTTACAAATTATTTTCAAAATCGACTTCCTGTAATTAGCCAGACTTATTTGCAAGAAAATTTAGTAGTTCTCATTAATTAAAATACATACCCGAATGTAGACACACATAAAAAAAAACTCAAAATGTCGTTGGAACTCCATCAAACTCCAGCACCATAAAACACGAGCAAACACAAGGTACGTTCAAGTTATAATAACTATTGAACGACCATACATCATAACTTAACACATACTAGTATATATACATCCGCATATATATACCTACTAAATCACCCAAAACATACTCGTCACCATACATGTCAGATCAATCAATCGCGTCATACACTCGTTTTTTTCATACGAGTAATCACCATCTTACAACAAGGCATAAACCCATCACTAAAAGCAGTCCATATCATGTGATCACATAATCACACAACATGACTATAACCCAAAACATATAACACACTAAAAAATATCCATATCGTAGGCAACTGTTACATAAACCCATATATTATACATATGCCCAAAATCCATATCTCATCATATACAAGCATGTACTAACCCTCTTTCATAAAATCATACTTAGGAACCCATTAAAGTTGTGGTACTTGTATAACTATGTTGGCCACCAACTTATACAATTACCCTTTCTCCAATGCTCTCCCTCCTATGATGACACTTATAAGAATCAATACAACATATAACACATAAATCCATCTACCCACATAAGCTCATAAGCTCATAACTACATAACCAATAAGGTCCAAAACTCCATCTATTAAAATAACATCGTCAAACTCTTGGAATACATAAATTCATAGTCTAGCTAAAACAACATAGACAAACTCCAAAACAACATCATAATCAGTTATAAGTCATGTCGCCCATAAGAGTGGAAACAACTTAAAATCCTTCCTATCCACCTACTCCTAGTAACTCGAATCACCATATGATTCTTAGGGAACATGACTTAAACATCAAAAGAAAAATAATATACATCAAGTACACAAATAACTTATCAATGTTTGTGAAAATACACAAAAAGACGAAAACTACCATTTACCAAGTTATTTACTATAATGTACAATTTACACTAAATACAATCATGACTAGCGTGGACGACTATGGTTCAACCCGCACTAGTCAAAACTCGAAAAGAACATAACATGTGGCTAAGTGTGAAGGACTATGGTTTAATCCATACTAGCCTAAATTTCAAGAAAAACAAGAACGACTATGGTTCAATCCATATTAGTCAAAACTCAACAAAAAATCGCAAATAAAAACCAATAACATCCAGAAAAACTTCAATTAATATAATGCGCACATACTCCTATGACGCCTATACGCACGGACCCTTAAGCTATAGACTAGGCTGCGAGACTAGGCAACCTAATTCTCTATAACCATTGGCTCTGATACCATTATTTCACACCCCACCGTGGTGGAATATGGGGTGCGACGTATGGATATCATCACAACAATAGCATGTCTATAAAGATAACTAAATGAAATGGAAATATCATAAATGGGTGACACAATGTCATGACAATATCTCAAACAATGCAGGCGTCTAGGTAAGTAGATAACATGTCTACCCCTTACCCAAGACATTCAAATACACAGATCAACATATAGGTGTCTACAATGTATCACTTATTCAAACATAAAATAAAGGCTAAGAGGAAAGGGGGTTCCTCCAAATGCAATCCTAAGCCTCCAAAGATAAACACTCCTATTCTCATACATAACCATATTCTCACCTGAAAGAGACACTAAAACACGTCAACAATAATGTTGGTGAGAGTCATAGGTTTAGACTACAACACCCCAGATATAAGTTGTGAATAAGAACCATCAATAAAAGAACACACTGACAATGTGCTACAATTATGTACTAATAACAAACATTCAAGATTAACCAACTATCACAATTCCAAGGCTCCAAGCCTTACTAATCACCATAATTCCAAGGCTCCAAGACTTATCAATCACTATGGTCCCATAGGCGCCCATACCCCTATGAACCAATCCCAAGGCCCCTCCTTGTCAACATCCCCTTGGTACCAAGTCAAACCATAATAACTTAGATGGTACATGTCCCCTAATCCAAATCATAAACACAATCAAGAATCACCTAGCATTTAATCACATAAGTGTACACACAAGTCCATCACAAACCATAAAAACATTCACAACATTAGTTACAAAACCATATAGTGTCTCTTCCATCCCATATGGAAGTAAAAGCATTTATAAATCATAGAAACATGGGACTATGAAACTCACCTGAATAAGCTTCTCCAAGTATCCGCGCTCTAGCAAAATCTAAACACACAAACATATACAATCAAGACATGAACCAGATACCAGAATGACTCATCAATCTATGATGGATATCTAACCTTATACTACAACTTAACCCCATTTATATGCCATAAGAATCTCATTACACCACTCTATAAAACCCCTAACTTAGTTTAGTTCATAATTCGTCCTGTTAACATTTAACCCAAAACAGTCTCGTTTTTGACACTCCGTATTATGAGACAAACGCCCACCAAACCTAAACCACATTCCTTGTAATGAAAACCCCATAAACTTATATGTGTTAGCTAAAATATCAGCCCTTTACCCAACATCAAAGCTAATCTTAAGTCCCCCATATACAACTTATACTTTCGCCTATCCAGATTTTACCGATTTTTGAACATATGAAATGTTGTGATCAGAGGGTCTTACCCTATCCCATTGCTTAGACCTTCTCCAGATCTTTTATTTAATATATAATCTTAATCTCATGTTCATTTGAAGCTCCCATTATAATCCTAAGTAGCCCAAACAATTCAAAACATAAAATGAAAACAGGCTGATCGAAAAATTGTTTTGACACCCGACTAATGTAACATGTTTTTGACCACTTCCGGACCTTCAATTTAGTTCTTGTTTCTTGAATTTGAAAGCTATTTCAATTAACTTTCCAGGGACATAAAATTAGAAAAATAAAAGTTTGTGTAACTCTAGATATGATCAAAACAATGGACAAAAAATTTTGCCCAGTTTTTAAAAACGAATTTAAACATGATTAAACCCTAATTACCGTCACTAATCTTCATAATAACCAAAGTAATCAGTTCATATGAACCATAATCTCACTAATCTCAGAAAACTCACAAACCTTAATCTATCATAAGATCAAGTATGATTAGATTGATTAAAATCATTAATAAAACAAGGGGTTTGAAGGTGTTACCTTAGAAATCAATGGAAGATCTTTATTTTTGAAACCCTAATTGGAAACCATTGTTGAATTTCGGCTAGGAGCTGTTATGGAGGTTAAAAATATGATTATTTTGGTTATGGGTTGGGTTTGGTTAAGTTCTAAAGGGCCCCTAATCCCATTAAAAGTCCACTGGGCCTGTGTTTGAGCTTTTCCTTCTTTTTTTCTTTTAGCCACCCAACCTAAAGCCCGAAACCCCTATTTGGCCGACTTTTATACTCCACCTACCGTTATTTATTCGTAACTAAACTTAGTGGTATCCTCGGGTTACCTCCGCGCCAAAGCCCAAAAGCCTTACGTTAATTTTTCGACTTCTTACGCGATTACTATAAAATACATAATTTTATGAAGACTCTTAAAATAAGTTAGTGACTTAATAACTAAGTCTAAAATAACGTAAATCTTACCCGTAAATTACTCCTGACACTAAATCCTTAGTCCGAGACCTCTAAACGCTAAACCCTCGCATCGTAAATATACGATTTACTATAATACTTATACGTATATATGAAAACTTAAAATAACACTGTTTCATTTCATAGTCACTACCACGTGAGCTCATGAACATGAAATAACCATACATCGTTTCACTTACAGCGTACCCCGTACCCACAAACGATGTCCAAACCACACTTTATTCACACCAATTAACACATAAAGACACATAATTTCACGAAATATGCACAAAATAAAACTAAGCGACGAACCTCAAAACCGTGGTTGTCACATATTCCGAAAAGATGACCTTACACTTATTTTCACAAATCTGACCTATACTTAGAAGGTTAAAACCTAAGTTATCTACGTGCTCTACGTTTCTATGGTCATAGAGTCAAGAGAGACCGTAACTTTCCCAATGATATTACCACGTCGATTACTTACGAATGTAACGTTACCTCCATCATATGCTTTGTAGTGCGAGAACAAACTTCGATTACCCGTCATGTGTTTAGAACAACTACTATCCTTAATCTACTCGTCGGTCTCTAAATCGATTCCCAAGCATATCTAGGTAACAACACACAAGATCAAACATTTGGTCCCCAATATCTCATGGGTCCAAAGTTGTTAGTTCCAAACATCCCTTGCATTTGGTTGGGATGCATGAATGGAAGAGACGTTCCCCATGGGGAAAAGTATTATTGTTGAAAATTATTCTAATTCATATGGCCATTTTGTTGTCCATAGTTTCTAGTCCTAAGTGTCTTTGATCTTGATCTAGAATTATTGTTATTCCTTCTAGGTGTTGGAGTTTTACTTCTAGGTCGTGATTTAGATTGATCATCTCTTTTTGGTGTAGGTGTTTTACTTCTAGGTTTAGACTCATTTCGTACTCTTGGAGGAGTAGATGTTTGTCTAGATAAGTTTCTAGTTCCCATTAGAGTTTTACTCAAGGGCTTGTAGAATTTATCTAGAGTAGGCTTTTCAAGAATAGGTACTTTGACCTTGTTAATAAGAATATTTTTTGGCCCTTCACCTAAAATAGACTTTTCAGAAGGTTCAGGATTTTCACAAAAACTATCTTATGTCCGCGGTTCTTTAGCTCCACTCGCGGTTCCATAGCAATAAGGAACCACACAGAGAACCGCGTACAGGGGTGCATTTTTATGAAAATCTAACTTGTTTTCGTTCACTAGTTGATGCTTCGTTAGTGTTATATCCTAACCCAAGTATCTCCTTAGAATGAATTTGTTTGTTCAACATATCATCAAGAGCACTAGTACCTTTCATGAACTTTTCCAATTTAATGGAGGTACTCTTGAGATCTTTATTCTATTGTCTAAGGTTTTCACATTTTAAACAACCTAAATCAACTTCTTTGTTTTTCTCAAGCTTAGATACTTTCTCTCTTAGCTCACTAATCTCATTTTCAAGCTTAGTTCTAGTTGATTTTAGCACTTTGTTCTTTTCAATGAATTTAAGGCTAAGCTTATATAAGTTATTGTATTGGCCTTCTAATTCACTATCATCTTGAGAAGAACTATTATTGCTATAATAATCGGTTTCGAAATGTACCTCTTTAGAAGTGTGAGCCATAAGACAATTCTCATCTTTGGGGTTGTCATCAACATCTTCACCGCTATCGCTCCATGAACCTCCAACGAACGCCGTCTGGTTCTTGTCGCGTGAAGGCTTAGGACAATCACCGATGAAATGATTCGGATCACCACATCTAAAGCATTTCCTATCACCTTTATCATCTTTGGCAAATCGGTTTTTGGAGAAGGGTTTCTTGTCGTTGTTTGGTTGCCTCACGTATTGACCTCGTCTTTTGAAGAACTTCTTAAAGTCTCTAACCGCCATGGCGTATTCCTCATCATCACTATCCGAGGAGCTTTCATGGTCACTTTGCACCTTCTTGGCCTTGAGTGCAAGAGACTTTCTTTCACTCTTTGTTTTCACCATTTCCGAGTCCTTCAAAATTATCATCTCATAAACTTTCAAGTTACCAATGACTTCATCGAGTGATAATTTGGCGAGATCCTTTGATTCTTCAATCATCGTGAATTTAGCTCTCCATTTTGGATGCAACGCCCTAAGAAACTTCCTAACATTGTTCTTGCTAGAAAAACCTTCATCAAGTGCTTTTAGACTAGTAATAATAGTGTTAAATCTAGCAAATGCACTATCAATAGTTTCATCTTCTAAGATGACAAATTGTTCATATTGTTGAACAAGAAGATCGATTTTGCTTTCTTTGACTTGGATATTACCTTGGTGGGTTACTAAAAGAGTGTTCCGAATATCTTTAGCGGTTTCACACATAAAAATACTTTCGTACTCTTTCTTTGGTAAAGCATTATAAATCACCATTTTAGCCTCATTATTTTTAGAAAGTTTCCTTTTAGTGTCATCATTAGCTTTGTCAAAAGTGACTATCTCTTTGCTTTTAGAAACTTTATTATATTGATAAGGCAAAAAATCACCATGGGTAATAACATGCTAAAGATCTAAATCTTTTGATTTCACATAAGTCTCAAATCTATTTTTCCAATAAATAAAACTATCAGTTTCAAAAAGAGGTGGTCTTTACATAGATTGCCCTTTTAAATACTTGTTGGAATCCATAGATAGATTCAAGTTTTAAAATACAATATATTTTGAAAAGGCTTGAGCAACCACACTCTGATACCAATTATAGAAACTAGGAAGGAGGGGTTGAATAATTTCTTAAATTTACTTGTTAAAAGATGGTTTTTAAAAATCATTTTCAAAAACTTAGGCTTGAGTATTTATGTGAAACCTTCTTATACACAATATGAAAAAGGTATAGTGAAACTAAACTAATAATCACAAGTATAAATAATAATGAACGTAAAGAGATAAGGAGAGGAAACATCAAACCAAACACCAAGGATTTATAGTGGTTCGGCAATAAAGCTCACTCCTCGTTCCTACGCCACTTCTCGAGTACTCCTTACTCGAGAGTTCACTAATAAACAAGCTCCTTAAGGTGGAGAAACCGTACACAACGTCGCTTATCCAATTTCCGACTCTAAGCTAAAAGTCGAGCCCTAATCTTAGCTAGGACCAATCTAAAACAATATACTTTAAGGACCAAGTATTAACCTTAATACATACACAACATCCAAATAGACACAACTACTTGGATCTATACAACAATGAATAAATAAGTTTGGATCTTCAATGGATCTTTGAGGTAGACACAACACTTCAATGATGAAAGTGTTCTTCTCTTTGCACTTTGAGAGGAAGAGATGGGAGGAGAAAGATTCACTTCTAAACAAGTAGTAATCAACCAAATGACCAAGGATTTGAGTGATTTAAGAAGTATTAAAGAATCTGGAATTGTATGTGCAAAAGAGGTGAAGAGAAAATCTGAGAATGGTCCACTATTTATAAGACAAACTTCCAACGGCTATATCTGCCCGCGGTTCCTTATTGGAGCCCGCGGTTCCTTATCGATAAGGAACCGCCATAGCCACTAAGGAACCGCCAGAGTAGACTCCGTTCCTTTTTGTCTTTTAGTGGTATGGTTCTAATCTGGAGATTAAAATATCCTGAAAGGATATTCTAAACCTAGATAGAATATGCCATTTTCAAATTTTCAATTTTCAAATAATTAATTTAGTAAAACATTTTCTTAAAAAGAAAGTTGAATAAAAACTTGTCACACTTAATAAAAAGTGAGTTTTAAGAAAAGATTAAATCCTTGATCACTTAATTATGATAAGTACTTGTTTGTACCTACCTTAAGTGATAATTGTTGAAATGAAAAATACTTGAACTCAAGAATTCGTTTTTTGTTATCTTCGTAAATGCTTGTTTTTACATATTGTCGTAATTAAAACAAAGCGAGATCGAAAAATGCAAGTAACGTTTTAGGCATCATTGCATTAAGAGCCTATTCATCAGCTTGACGTGAAGAATGCCTTTCTACACGATCATTTATCTGAGACTGTTTATATGCACCAGCCTCCAGGATTTGTTGATTCTACCAGACCTGATTATGTTTGTCACCTGCAGAAATCATTATATGGCCTTAAGCAGGCTCCTCGAGCTTGGTTCTAGCGTTTTGCTAGCTTTGCTACTCGGGTTGGTTTTCAGCATAGTAAAACCGATGCATCTTTATTTTTTTATCAAGTTAGATCGGACATTGCTTATCTGTTATTATATATGGATGATATTATACTTACTCCATCATCTACATCATTGCTACAACGTACTATTCGCTCTCTTCATTGCGAGTTTGCGATGACAGATCTTGGGTCTCTTAATTATTTTCTTGGTATTTCTGCTCAGCGGACTGCAACTGCTTTATTTTTATCACAATCCAAATTTGCCGAGGAGGTTCTTGAGAGAGCCCACATGCAAGATTTTAATACTTGTAGGACTCCGGTTGATACTGAATCCAAGCTAGGTCCTGATGGTGACCCGGTTTCTGATTCCAGCTTGTATCATAGCTTGGCAGGTGCTCTTCAATATCTTACTTTTACGAGACCAGATATTTCTTATGTTGTTCAACAAGTTTGTCTCTACATGCATGATCCCCTTGAGCCCCATCTTGCTGATTTGAAGAGAATTCTTTGGTATGTTCACGGTACTCTTGATCATGGTCTACAACTACATATTTCTACTACCACTCAGCTCACTGCATACACCGATGCTGATTGGGCAGGTTGCCTAGTCACCCGAGAATCCACTTCTGGGTATTGTGTTTTTCTTGGGGATAATCTACTTTCCTGGTCTGCTAAACGACAAATTACTGTATCTCGTTCTAGTACTGAGGCTGAATATCGTGGTGTTGCTAATGTTGTCACTGAAACTGCATGGATTCTTAATCTTTTGCTGGAATTACATGTCCTTTGCATACTGCTACACTTGTTTATTGTGATAACGTAAGTGTTGTTTCCTTTCTACTAATGCGGTACAACATCAGCGTACTAAGCATATCGAGATAGATTTTCATTTTGTTCGTGATTATGTGGCTTCTGGACAAGTGCGTGTTTTACATGTTCCGTCACACTTTCAATATACAGATATCTTCACCAAGGGTCTTCCGAGTGCCTTATTTATAGAGTTCCGTTACAGTTTTAACGTTCGAAGACCTCCCGTTCTAACTGCGGGGGAGTATTAGCCGATTAATTATCGGGCCTGGCCCATTTAGTTTTCTTATTATTCAAGACTTGTAATGTTATTATACAGGATCATCAATAATATTTGAGCATGAGAATTTATAAATCTAATAATGTTGTCGTCTTTAAATAAAACCCTGGTCGTTCTCATTCCCAAGACACATAACCTTGAGACACTTGATCAGTTTTGGTCCGATTAGTCTTTACAACTTTATATACAAAATTATTTCAAACGTTTTATCAAATCGGCTGAAACCGTTCATGAACAAGATTATTTCACCACAACAATCATCCATCATTCCTGATCGTCAGATTTAAGATTGTATGGTGGTTGCTAACGAAGCGTTTCACTACATCCGAAATAAAAGACATGGGACCCAAAACCTAATGGCTTTAAAAGTTAATTTAAACAAAGATTTCAATAGAGTTGAATGGGATTTTCTTATAGCTACTTTACAGAAATTAGGATTTGGAGATGTGTGGTGTAAGTGGATCCAAGCATGCCTTACGTCTTACGATTTAGAATTTATGGTGAATGGAACTGTTAAACCTCAACGAGGGTACGTCAAGGTGACCCGATATCTCCTTATCTGTTTATCATTATTTCCGATGTGCTCTCACGTCATATTATAAAGGCAATGGGATTCGGCTTATTATCGGGTATTAAAATGGCGCGTACTTCCCCGGTTATTTCACACATATTTTTCTCTGACGACTCTATTTTATTCTTGAAAGCATCTTAAGCAGAATGTGAATCTCTACAAGTATCCTTGATGTATATTCCCATGCTTCTGGACAAACAGTGAACTTTCACAAGTCTTCAACATCTTTCTATCCCGGAACATAATTTACACGAAGATTAATAGAGTTTTTTGGCGAGAAAACTCTAGAAAAATTTATTTTTTCCTAGACCATTTTTAGGCCATTTAAGCTTCAATTTCAAATTTTGGTGAAGCGAAAAAATTTTCGACCAAAAATTCGAATTTTCGGACCAAAATTCAAATTTTTAGGCCATTTTAGGTTTTATTTTTTGTCAAAGTTTTTCATTTTTCAAATTTTTTCCCTACTAGTGTTTAGCTATTTCTAACTCGATTTCAAAATTGGTGATTCAAAATTTTTTCGGCTTACCATTTTGTCGGACTGAGGAATTTATTGTCGGACTGAGAAATTTTTTTTTGGAATTTTTCGGAATTTTAACCACAATCAAATCACAACACATCCACTAAGATCCGTAATCCTTACACACCATATCCTCTTCGAGACATCCGTTCAATGGACATCTTCGTGGATTCAACACCAACAACGTCCATGACTGAGATGAATAAAGAGAAGATGCAGAATCCAGAGGTTCAGACTGAGACTCCAATCAGTAAACCTTCGAACAAGGATTCTACCACCAAAACCGTTCATGCAATCAAATACTAGATGTCAAAAGCAAAAGAAAGATGCATGGAACACATAAAGTTGCTTCAGTCACACCTTCAGGTTCTTTCAAGAGAATACCTAAAAGGCACTCGTCTTAAAATTGGATTCAAACGGGTATTCTTTCTGCTATTTGGTCAAGATATTGAGACATTCATTAGAACGATGCTACTTAATGTGGACCATCTTCAACAAGAACTTGACATAGATGATTTTCACGAGATTATATCCATGGAGGTCCTTTTAGCTCTCAACAATCAGTTCTAGCAATTCATTGACTCAAGTGGCTTATCCAAAAACGATCGAGAGTTCACAAGCACATACTTTACCAAATATACTCTCGTAGATCTTCAAGCGTTCAAAGAGACACTTCTTCAACATATGAGTAACATAAAGAAGTCAATTGCCCAAAGAACACGCCATCAAAGGAAATTTCAAAGAAGGGTGAATCAAAGACTGATGTAGACGAAAGAGAGCACTGTCGATATAGATCAAGCATTGGATGCTTCTTCGGTTGATACAGAGAGCAGCGGGACAGAATCAGAAACACAGCATATTAGTACCAGCTCAGGGAATGATCAAACAACCAATGATGCGAATATCAGACCCATTTATGATGATCAACCAATGGTTATGGTACATTTAAATGCTAAATACGATGTTCCTCAACATACTGAGCAATCTGAACCCATTCTTGACACGTATCTAGTGGAAAAAGGTGATAGCAATACCACACCTGATTCATCAGATACGAGTACTAATGGAGGAGAGACTTCTCAGGATGTTGATTCTAAGATTCACGAGCTTGAAATTCTGTTAGCTCAGAAGACTAAAGATTTTGAGGATGCCAAACTCGATTTTTCAAAGAAAAATAACAAATTTGAGGCTTACTTTGAAAAACTTGAAAAAGAAAATGTTGTTCTTGAACAAAAATTGGATCGTAAGATTCAAGATTTTAATGTGGAAAAAGAACATTTTGTGAAACAAATAAATTTGTTAGAGTCAAAGTTGGCTTCTCAAAATCCAAGTCCTCCGCCTGCTTCATTAACTGAATTATCTATGCAACCTATCGACACTGTAGATAGTAATGACGCGAATTCTGAGAACGACATATTTGACAATATAAACATTAAGTTAGAACAACGTGTCGCTCTATTACTTCTACAAAATGAGCAATTAAAGGCTCAGATTCAGGAAAAGGTTTTTGCACTGATAGTGGTGAAAAATGAATTAAGGAAACTAAAAGGAAATAGTGTGGATACTAAGTTAGCAAAACAGTCAGTCTTGGGGAAACCTCCTTCTCAACCAGTCAGAAACCGCTCAGTTGCTAGACAACCGAATGCGTTTAAATCTGAACGACTCAAAACGTCAAATCCGAGGTTTGCATCCTAAGTTGAAGTGCATAGCAATTTTCCTAAATCAATCACTCCACAATCTAGACCCTCCTTAAGAAAATCCGCTTCTGCAAAGCCTGATCACATGAATGCTTCAAGCAACTCTAGAAATAGCTCCAAGAACATGCCTAGGCGTAGTTCAAATGACACGGGTCACAAAATCTATCTAGAGGATGCTAACAACAAGACACAAGAAAGAGATAGGACCAAACCACAACCTAGGAGCGTTGTTCACACATCTAGGAATTCTAGACCCTTCTATAATGTGCACAATTCTGCCAACCCTAGGAACTCTAGAGCCTTCTCAGATGCTAAGCACTTTGTTTGCAAGAAATGTAACAAATGCGTGTTTAATGCCATTCATGATGATTGTATAAAGCAAGTCCTGAACAAGGTGAACCACAAAGCTAGAGCATCTCAAAGAAGGAACTCTACAGGAAATAGGTTTTCTCCAACTAAGTCTTCCGCTGAGCATGAGAAATCTATGAATCCTAGACCCTGTCTTAGGTAGATACCAACGGGTAGAACCTTTAAAACAATTGGTCTTAGGTGGGTTCCTACTGGAAATATATTTCCCTCTAGCACGAAAAAGGTTCAAGGTGAACCCCACACGGTTCTCACAAAGATATCACTAACCCACAAGCAAGCATACAAACTACTGATAAAAGTGTAGGTAATAAAGTAAAAGTTCAACAAGAACACAAAGGTTTTCCATATTCATACCGTTCAACAAAAGACACTCTCAGAGTTTGGTTGCTAAAGAAGCAGATATCAGAGAAATACGTGTCTCAGGGGTTTCACAAGTAAGATTCAAAATGACTTACAGTCACATATCAGACTGTAACTCGAATGTCAAAGAAAGGGAACTTTATCTCTTCAACGATAAGTTACCCTCAAAATGAGAAATTAATATTTCTCGGACACGAGCTTCTCTTAAAACTATTCAAAAGTTTTTAGCTCGTGTACATGGCTTATAGTCAAATTACAGACTGTAACCCGGGCTCACAAGAGAGGAAAGTTCATCCCGATGACGACTTATCCTCAGAACGGAAAATTAAGTTTTCTCGGGCATCAGTTATCTATAAAAAATATTCAACATTTTTAAGCTCATGTACAAATACTTACAGTCACATGTCAGACTGTAACTCGTACTTCAAAAATAGGAAAGTCCATCCCGAGTATGACTTATCCTCAAACCGAGAAATTCGATTTTCTCGGACACGAGCTTTCAATAAAAGCTATTCGAAAGTTTTAAGCTCGTGTAAATGACTTCTAAGCGCATCACAAATAAGGAATGTTTATCACGGACGATAACTTATCCTTCTCAACGAGAAATTCATATTTCTCGGTCATGAGCTTCTCATAAAAACAATCAAAGTTTTTAAGCTCATGAAAAACGATTTCTAAGTAAATGTCAGCTTAGAACTCGCACTTCAACTTAAGGAAAGTTTATCACGGATGATAACTTATCCTTCACAACGGGAAATTTATCTTTCTCGGTCATGAGCTAGTCACAAAACAATTAAAGTTTTGAGCTCATGAAAAACGGACGCGCAAGGGAAGTGTACGTTTCAGTGCGCTCTCCGAAAGCAATAGAAGAGAAGTGTTCTATCCTGATTATTTTAAAACCGCTTAACACAATTTTTCAAGAATTTTTCAAAAGGTTTTTCTAAATCTTTCAAAATTATGTCTTCAACACTCCTTTCCTCATAAAATGGTTTTTTATATCTCAAAAATGTCATATATTATTTTGATCAATTTTTTAGGGGGGGGGGGGGGGGGCGTTTTAAAATTAACCCTTTAATGTTGTTGGGTACATCTCTGAAAATTGTCATATTTTATGTATCCACCACATTCCGAAAATGGTTTAAAACTGTCATAAGTAATATACTATATCGGATAAGGCATCTCAACTCCGTACCTCAACATATTTTGTGGTGTCGTTTTTCCAAAATTTTGTCAAACTTTTGTTTCAAGACACACATATATATTGTTGAGGGGGAGCATCCCGACTAAAATATTTCCATGATTCATGCGTGCACACATGTTTATCTCCCAATCGGTTTTCAGAAATTGTCATATTTTAATCAATCGGTATCTCTAATATGATGTTTTTTTATTAGAGATAGGGGGAGAAAATGTAATTAAAATGTGATATATTGCAACATGTGATATTAAAGACTCAAGTGCAACTCTTTCCTTCACATGCTAAACCATTTCGTATATCGATACATGTGTGTAGGGGAAATGTAAAACTTTCAAGTGTTAAAATTTTTGATTTTTATCAAGCACTTCGAATGGTTTTCAATGGTTTTATGGTTACGATCTTTACCCAAAACAAACTAATGTCCACGATGGGATGATGGAGTCAAAAGGTGGTTTAGGATAGGAAACTAAGTCCTATGATCCAACTAGAACCAGAAGGATCTACCCAAGGACATTCCATAGCTAGAAATAGTTGTCCTTAGGAAAGATGGAGATGAATGAAGCTGAATGCGGACCAATTACTTAAGTTAGCACTGGAACAATCACAACAAGGTGCTAGTGATGACGTATTGCTAAGCATTGAAGGAGTTGAATACTTTATGCAACTTAGGCAGAAACCGGGTTAACACATCTATCGAAGACAAGTGTCATGGACCCTGTGATGCGATGCACAACCCTTCCCCAGCCATTCGAGTTTCTCTCAAAAGAAACTTGTCTCATTGTCATGAAGATCAACACGTATCTATTGACTTTCTCACTCCTAGTCAGTTAATATCGAAAAGGTGGCAGTTTGCTCCAGCCTCCGATTACTAAAATGCACTTATTGAGTCTAGAGCCAAACGAGATCTATCTATCATCTCATTAGGACACAATCGAGTCCTACGCATTATCCTTGTGATATTGCTAGAACATCTGAGTGATACGATTCACAATGAAGATGGAAATCCTGCTTGAGCCAGCATCAAACAAGCTCATGGTAGGTAACTTGTACGATTCTGCACGAATCAAACTTGTGAGAACTGGAATGCAACTATGTTTGGATTCTTAATTGATTCAAACTTGATTCCAAGTTTCTTCGCAAAATCCGTATGATCTTGCCAGAACATTCAGAGTGACACTCCTTAGTGCTCACAGTGACGAATGGAAATCCTTCCAGTGTCAACATCAAACAGCACTGCGGTAGGTGACTCGTAAGATTCTCTATGAATCAAGCTTGTGACAAACTGGAAAGCAACAATGGTGCGATTCTTTTAGAATCAAACTTGTTCTAGGAAATCTGAATTGACGACTCTAATCAGACGGATAATTTATCCTCATGATTCACTCTTTACGTTCGCAGTCTTCTTTGAGACGGTCGAGTAAAGAGAACTGGCTACTACCGCCGGGAAACCCTGTCAAGGAGGTTCTTAATCGAATCTACCCGATCACATGTACGGTATCTAATACCGTCTAACGGTCTTCACCGACCGGAGGTAAAACGCTACCGAGTTAGGGTGAAATATTCAAAGCCATTTCGTCCGTGTCTATATATGTTGATGCATATCAAGAAGGTGGCGTAGTTGTGTAACCAATTTCGCTTCAGAAGTCACAAGAGCACAAGATGGCGATAATCAATATACTTAAGAATGTAAGAATGTAATAGGTCATCTTGTCAAAAGAGCTCAAGATGAACACTATCAAGAATAGATTAAAGATCTCAAGTACTCAAAGTCAAATGACAAAGGCTCAAGATAAAGATCACAAAGGCATGAAGGAACAAAACCGTTACAAACAAGATCAAGACCAAGATACAAGACCTAACAAGGAAGATCGCCTCTACTAGAATGTATTCACTCAATCATCTTATGCATTTTAAAGATGACCGATACATTGGGTAAGATTGTTAGCCCTATATTTTGTATAGTCGAACAAGAATGTAACAGGTCATCTTAGTCGTAAATGGTCTTGTATTATAATAGGTTAGTCGGGAAAACTGGGCTTGGACTTTACGCTAATATTGTATAAGTTAGGGGCTCTAAGCGCAAGACAAGCCAAGCCCGGCCCATGGAAACAAACCCACGGCCCGTGGAAAGCCCATGTGGTTCGTGGGTATATATACCCTCTTCCATGTGTGGAAGAGGGTGTTGGTTCTCATTCTTTCTCTCTCTAGCAATCAACCATTCTTTCTAGTTTATCTCTCTTATTTCTCTCTCTATTTTTCTTCTATTTCTCTCTCTAAATATTGTGTTATGGATTGAAGTGGGATTAACATTTTGTGATTTAGAAGCTTTTAACATTGCTCTTCTAGCTAAACAAGGTAGGAGACTCCTTATGAAACCATGTGCATTTTGGGGGAAAATTCTTAAAGGTCTTTATTTCCCGAAATCTAACTTTCTTGTTTCAAAGCATGGTTCCTGGCCATCATGGCTTTGGTCTAGCTTGCTCAATGGGTGTGACCTCCTATTGCAAGGTGTTAGATGGCAGGTTTGTAATGGGAATAACATCTGGTTTTGGACTCATAAGTGGGTACCCTATAACGCAGAATTTTATGTTTGTTCTTCCCTCGGTCCCTTTTCAAATTCTATAAAAGCGGCGGATTACATCCAAAACGGTAAATGGGATGTTAGGAGGTTGTGTAAGCATGTCTCAAATACGGATGTTGAATGCATTATCAGAATTCCTATATCTCACAGCGGTTCTCCTAATAAGCTGGTGTGGCACTTTGAATCCAAGGGGCAGTACACGGTAAAATCAGGTTATAAACAAGCTCTCTCTTGGAGGGATAACGAATATTCAAGGGACGAATCGAGGCCTCATCAATCTTCAAACTTTTGGATGAAATTGTGGAATATTTTTGCACAACCAAAAGTTAAACTGTTCTAATGGAAAGCTATCTCTAATTTTGTTGCCACAATGGATAATCTTTTCAAGAGGAGATGATCTCCTAGTTCAAAATGCCCGATATGCCAATTATATGCGGAAACGATCGACCATGTACTTTTCGAATGCGCCTGGACTCGACCAATTTGGTTTGGTTCTTCCTTAGGTTTGCGATCCATCCCTTCAGGTACCAACATTATCTTCGCATACAGAGCCTTATAGATTGCACTCTTCCATTTAAAGAAGTATCTAGTATACTTTCTATTGTGGCGACTATTTGTTGGTCAATTTGGAAAGCGCGGAACTCCTTTATTTACGAACATGTAGTTGTTTCTCCTCATTCCACCTTAGCCTCAGTTAATGCTCAACTTCTCAAGTTCGACAGGTTTGTAAACTCTAATAGAGCCGTATGTGATAGGACAACCTCACAACCTTCTCCGTGATAGATCCCCCCATAGCTCTTTGGTGAAGATTAACTGTGATGCTGCCTATAAAAATTCTACGTCTGCTACTGCTATTATGGGACGTGATTCGCTCGATTCCATATTACACGTATACGGTACCCCTTGTCATGCTTTATCTTCTCTTCACGCCGAAGTATCGGCAATACACTCGTGTGTCATCTCACATCATGCCGCGGTTGGTACCAAGCAACTATTGAATGCGACTCCCAGGTAGCGATTTCCCTTTCTTCTACGGAAACCGTCCCACCATGGTGCTGCTCTTGTTGCTGATATCAGCTTGTGCTCGAAGAACATGAATTTGTCTTTCTCATGGAATAGTCGAGACAACAACCAAGTAGCTCATTGTGCATCTTCTTCCACTGCTCCTTTTAGTTGGTGATGTAGACTAAAAAACAAAGTAACAAAGATAAGTAATTTGATCCGTTGATTCAAAAAGAATGTCAGAAACAATTATGCTAATAATCGTTGATTCTGGAGAATGCCCGAATATTATGGTAAAACACGGCAACACAACGACCAGTGGTTTAACTTTTAGTAAACTGATGTATATTTTCCTTGTTAACTTACCTCGCCTAGCGAGGTGTGATATGTATGGTTCTTAATATATAGAAGTTGTTTGTTCAAAAAAAACATAACAATTAACTCAAGGTACAAATGTTTGCTAAATATTTTTACGGTGTATAATATGTGACAAGTCTTGTTTATATCTTTTTTACGGTATATGAAGTCGTTGCTCTAGATAAACAAGGATGAGCTCAAGCAAAATCGGCTCAGATTAAACTCGTATCGTAGAGTACATTAAAACACGGATTACAGATTATAGAAGAGTAAAAAAACAAGAGCCTTGCGCTCTACCAACTGAGTTAGACGGGTTTTTCTTTTTCTTTCCTTTTTTCGATTTGCTTGCTATATCAATCTGTTTGTAATACAACTATCTAAACGTTTCCATGCACGTTAAACCTTGGTTTGCCATCGAAAAAGTTGGATCAGTTTATTTAGGTACCAAATTTATTTGGATGTATGTAACTCGAGTGAAATTATAATTAACCGGGATAGTTTATTTAAGAGATTTTTGCAGTGGTTTTTGGTCTACCCGACACAGTGGCAGAATTAGAAATTGTCATCGTCGCAGACTCGCAGGAGACATCATGTAATAAGAGTGGTTAAATGATCGGCTTAATAAATAAATCGGGTCAGATTCGAATAAAAATACATCTCACATATATTTATCTAACTGTTACATACTATATATCTCAAAGCTCTGATTTCTGGTAATCTTAGAGTGTATGAAGGGCACTCAGACTATCACCGTAAGTCGGTAAGTAGTAAGTGTCAGGAAGCACACTACAACAAAACTTCTGTTTAGGGTCATTTAGTTTTTAGGGTCGAAAATTTCGACCCTAAATACAGGGTGGGGGCCACAACTTTTCAACCCAAAATGGGTGGTCAAAAAGGTGGTGGGGTCCACGTTTTTAGGGTCGAAAATTTCGACCCTAAAAACGTAGTGTAAATTTAATATATCTAAATTTTTAACTATATTTTAATTTATTTATGTAATATAAAATATATTTTTAATAATAAAAAATCATTCCAAAAGTTTATATTTTTTATATGGTAATATTTTAGGGTCGAAATTTTGACCCTAAATTTTTAAATATATTTTAAAAAATTTCTTTAAGTCTGAATCCTTTTAAAATATTAATATATGTATATATTTAAATTTTAAATACATGTTTTTATTCAATGGTAATGTGTTTTAATTGCAAATTTTTTTTTTCAGAATTATTAAAATAAATTTTGAATTATTATTATTATTATTAAACTTATATATAACTTATGTAACTTTTATGTTAGAAGATACGAACAAAACGCCTAATGATACATTTTATTCGATACGGGGACTTAAAGTCATTAGACTTTACGAACAGTTGCGACATTTATATAATAAAAATGAGACATTTATAAAACAAATATTTATTTATTCCAAATATTAGATAAAACCTTTTGTAATATCACATGGGAGACTTACAGACAAACACTCCTAAACATAATTTTATTCGTCACGGACACTTAAACACGCGCTTGATTAAACATGGATATTACAACGATATTAGACTCGTAAACACGGAAAAAAACACATCACAAACTAGTTCAAACTAAGGTTCCCCATGTCATCGTAAAGGTCGTGAAATAGTGTAGCTGAATCCATTGTGTGCCTATCGGGGTTGCGGTACAACTCTACTGTACTCTCAAGTACCTTTATCATTCCATTCAAGCGCACACAGTTTGAACACGTTGAAGAACTTGGAGAAGAAATTGGAATCGTTGAAGGTCTGGGAGAAGAGCTTGGAGGAGAAAAGCTCGTTGAAGGTCTTGAAGAAGAGCTTGGAGGAGAAAAGCTCATTGAACCTCCAAGAGAATTGATTAGTAGTTGGACGCGTTCGTCTTTCCATAAAAAATATTGCATCCATATGAAACTGGAGGTTGAACCCGTGAACGTGGACAAGCATAGTACAGTCTACCAAAGGATCCAGTTTGCCACGATTCTCGAAGAACTACATCTCCATGTCCACACTTGCACGGAAAAGCTTCATGCTTCAACATCTTCATAATAACAATGTGTTTGTGATGATAAGTGTGTGTGATCTGCTGGTGGTTGTGATGATAAGGAGTGTGTGTGGTTCTCCTTTTATGCTAAAAAAGTGAGGGAAATTGTTAACATTTTCCCTTCAATGTTTTCCCTCCAAGGTTTTCCCTCCAAGGTTTTCCCTCCAATGTTTTCCCGCCAATGTTTTCCCTCCATGTAATACGATACCACATTGACTCATATCATGTAATACGATACCCTATTGACTCATATCATGTTATACGATACCACATTGACTCATATCATGTAATACGATACCATATTGACTCATATCATGTAATACGATACCACATTGACTCATATCATGTAATACGATACCCTATTGACTCATATCATGTAATACTATACCCTATTGACTCATATCATGTAATACGATACCCTATTGACTCATATCATGTAATACGATACCCTATTGACTCATATCATGTAATACGATACCACATTGACTCATATCATGTAATACGATACCCTATTGACTCATATCATGTAATACGATACCCTATTGACTCATATCATGTAATACGATACCCTATTGACTCATATCATGTAATACGATACCACATTGACTCATATCATGTAATACGATACCCTATTGACTCCTATCACGTAATACGATACCCTATTGACTCCTATCATGTAATACGATACCCTATTAACTCATATCATGTAATACGATACCCTATTGACTCATATCATGTAATACGATACCACATTGACTCATATCATGTAATACGATACCCTATTGACTCATATCATGTAATACGATACCACATTGACTTGTATCACGTAATATGATACCCTATTGAATCCTATCATGTAATACGATACCCTATTGACTCCTATCATGTAATACGATACCACATTCACTCGTATCATGTAATACGGTACCCTATTGACTCATATCATGTAATATGATACCCTATTGACTCATATCATGTAATACGATACCCTATTGACTCATATCATGTAATACGATACCACATTGACTCATATTATGTAATACGATACCCTATTGACTCATATCATGTAATACGATACCACATTGACTCATATTATGTAATACGATACCCTATTGACTCATATCATGTAATACGATACCCTATTGACTCATATCATGTAATACGATACCCTATTGACTCATATCATGTAATACGATACCACATTGACTCATATCATGTAATACGATACCCTATTGACTCCTATCATGTAATACGATACCCTATTGACTTCTATCATGTAATACGATACCACATTGACTCATATCATGTAATACGATACCCTATTGACTCATATCATGTAATACGATACCCTATTAACTCATATCATGTAATACGATACCACATTGACTCATATCATGTAATACGATACCCTATTGACTCATATCATGTAATACGATACCCTATTGACTCATATCATGTAATACGATACCACATTGACTCATATCATGTAATATGATACCTTATTGACTCATATCATGTAATACGATACCCTATTGACTCATATCATGTAATACAATACCACATTGACTTATATCATGTAATACGATACCCTATTGACTCATATCATGTGATACGATACCCTATTGACTCATATCATGTAATACGATACCCTATGTAAAACCCGCATGCTTTTACCATGAATAGTGCCCTTAAGATCGTACGTCCTAGATTAAAACTTACCTCATGTAGTATTGATCACATTCATGTGCTAATAATCAAGCAAGTGCATACGTGTATGACATGACAAGTATCGATTACGTACGAACTCATGATAAACAGTAATAAATATATCACGTGAACATAATTAAATCATGATCACCATTTAAAATACTAACTAAAATAATTACGTAAATACTCATAATATATTTACGAGCGTTAAGTTTACGATAAACGACACGTCAGATTAAACAGAAACACTTTAAACACGAGCACGTTTAACCACGAACGAACACGAAACATCGGGACACGAGAAAGGTACGGGTACCCCATGTGGGGCCCCCATACCCACGGCACACATGCAAGAAATGGGCCTAGCCCATGGACTTTACAAGTTAAGGGGGGTAAAGAGTAAAACATGTTTTCACTTTTCATTTTACAAGAAATAAACAAAAACCCTAAAAGAGTTTTTCTCCTCTCCTTGTCCTCCTCTTTGTGCCGCCACATAAACACCACCATAGAGGGTGATTTGTTTGATTTTGATCTTAAAAACTATTGTGTAATCAGTGTTTGTTCATCCTTTTTCCAAGCTACATAGTGGTATACCTTTCAAACCCTTCTTTCTAATTCTTTTTAATTCCTTTGATCTTTGATTAGTTTCATGAACATGTTATTATTTTTCTTATTAAAACAAGGTAATTAATCATTGATCTAACATGTTTTGGTATTAAATAAAATCAAGGAATAATTTAAAGGGGTGTTTGTTTCTAGCCGCCTAGCAAAACAAACCCGAGGGGGGTTTGGTTTGCTATTGCCGCCACCACCAAGACCACTTTTGGTCTTGGTTGGCTCATGTGGGACCCACGGCAGCAAGGGGACATGTGTGCCCCGGGTTTGGCCCGGGGTACGGTGTCGAATTCATGCCGATTCATGGTTCGTTGGTTAAAATCATGATCTATGTTACATGTAATTTTTTGAATCATGAACTTAGGATATAATTAATTAATAACATGAAATATTAATTAAATCATGACTTAGGTTATTTTAATTATTAGTTTATCATGACATTAATTTAACCTAAGTATTTTTATGTTATAAGTTATAATTAATTAATTATTAAAACATGCCTATAATTAATTAATTTAGACATGACTTAGGTTATATTATTATTAATAATAATACACATTTTAACCTAAGTATTTTATTTCATTTTAATTAATACATGTTACACTTTAATTAAAATGCTTAACCTATAGTTTAATTAAAATACATGAAATAATAATTAAACTATACACTATATCATATGACTTAAAAAATAAGCTTATAACACTTAGACTTATATGTTGACTTATGTAATCAGCTTAATTCTAATTATGGAAACTTCTATTTACAAAAACTTAATTAAATAAGGCAACTAATCTAATTATGGAAACCTTCTATATATGGAAATCAATCTATTTCAGGCAGCTAAGCTAATCATGGAAACCTTCTATATATGGGAACTTATTTAATTAAGGCAGCTGATCTATTTTTAGAAACTAATCTATTTTAAGCAGTAAATTCTATTTTTGGAAACTTTCTATTTTGGAAACTTTCTATTTTTGGAAACTTTCTATTTTTGGAAACTTTCTATTTTTGGAAACTTTCTATTTTTGGAAACTTTCTATTTTTGGTAACTTTCTATTTTTGGAAACTTTCTATTTTTGGAAACTTTCTATTTTTGGTAACTTTCTATTTTTGGAAACTTTCTATTTTTGGAAACTTTCTATTTTTGGGAAACCTGCTATTTTTGGAAAGTTACTTATTATTACACAGTAAGTATAATAATACATGAAACACCAGTAATACTTAATCAGATTAATCAGAATACAAGATAAACACAGTTTAAGGCTTTAAACAGTGAACCATGACCTAAAACATACCAAATCAGCTAAAATGAGACACAAAACCCAGTACGTAATCAGTGAATCGATACTTATACACGTGTGTATTCATGTAGCGTTAGTGATCCAGAAGTAGGAGTCTTTCTTCCGTTCATTCACTGGACTTGAGGTACGGATTCCCGTCCTTTCAGTATGGACATTCCTTCCTTATTAGGATTTCCCCGTATGCAGCCAACTGTTTTCCCCAGCATTTGTTTTATTGTTTTGAACTGCTTATGTTAATTTAGCATAATCTATAGCCATATACAAGCATGACCAGTTTCACCTAGTTATGGAGGTACCATAACCATAGCATTGGAGGCACCGATGTTATGACTTCCCCACGGCGGAGTGATTGCTCGTGGCGTCCCTTTCAGTTTTGGCCATATTATTATATCATGTGGGGCGTATGGGTGCATCCTAGTTACATGTTTTATTCAGTTTATCATGGTGAATGTGGTGTGTGCCTTGCACCCTTCACAAGGAGCTGATCCCTCCTACCCAAATCAGTATATTGATTAGAGGCATCCCCTCTAATCAGCATGATGAGGTCACCCCTCCAAGTATTCATGCACGTGACCTTTTCATGACCTATATGGGCTATGGTATTTATATGTTAAAACAGTTTTCACAAGTTAAACATAAGGCTTTTCAAACTATAAAACCAGTTTTCTTGATACTTAACCAGTTACTCAGAACTTAGTCTTCCGCTGTTATATGTTACATGCTTATCCTATTTCATGCTTTATTGTACATCCGTGCACTGAGCGTCTTGCTCAGCCGTTACTTTCCTTTCCATGTCCCAAAACGGCAGGTACCCAAGACTCGAGCATTTGGAGGACATGCATAGGATGGAAGCTGCCATAGACTTCTTCTCCTGTTTCCTTCATATATTTATGCTTGTTTAGTCTTTCATTCAGTTCATTTACTTTGTTATGTTTTGGGCTTATGTTTGGGAACCGATGTTTGATTCCGGTTTTCCCTATGGTCATGTATGTTTTACTACATATTACCTTGCATGCTTTGATGACACGCCATAACTACGCGTGACATTCCATTTATCAAAATGGGGTGTTACAATTATGGTATCAGAGCCAAGGCTTCGACCTGTAGGCTCTAAAACTCGACCTGTGACTAGTGGGTAGTCACCAGGAGCTTCCTAAGCCAACGATTGTTATTCCACGTATTGATGTTTCAGCGCGTTGTTGTTTTAACCATTATGTTTTCAGCACCTTTTCGTTTTAGCCATGACGTTTTCAGCACCTTGTTGCTTTCACCATGATGTTTTCACCAGTATCGTCTTACTAATATGGAATGAACAACCGTCATCCATACTTAGTTATGTGTCAGTGTCTATGCATGATGTTCCTAGTGAACTGTGATTATGTGAACTGAACCCCAGTAGTTCATAATTTTCACATAAATTTTTTTTTCTGTTAAGTTTTGACAATGACTTTTAATTATTATGTTCCATGCATTCATGCATTTATATCATATGTCATCTGTTGCAGGAATTTTGACTAAGTAATGGTTGGTACAGGACTGGCCCTATTTAGTCGCATGTGCTTTTATCGAAACTTTTAACTTTGGGACCGACCCATAGGCGTCCCCTCGCCATGTCTTTTGTTTTGGAACCGGCCCATAGGCGTTCCCTCGCACGTATAAAGGTTTTATAAACTACATTACGCATTCATGCACTGTTTTCTTGCATAAAATTTTTCTCATGATTTAAATTGGCATAAAAAATTTTTTTTTTCATGTCCCATCATAAGTTATTATGTCTTTATGTCAAGTATGCCTTCATACTGTCATGGTTAACTTCAGTTTCATGCTGATTATGTTATACACTTCTTCGTAATAGATGGTTTCATGTTTCCTCATGATAATTCCGTCTTCATGTTGATTATGTTTCATGCCTCTTTTGTTATTCACGTTGTCCTGCAAGACATTGTTAGATTTCTCTAATCATGCTTTCATGATAGTCATGGTTGGTTTTCATTGATCATGCTGTCAGGCAAATCATTGTTGAATTTTGTGTAACCACACTTTAGCGTTTCTCTATGCAACCAGAATGATGTCTATGCTAATACTGTCAGGTTATCATGATGGTTTTCTTAACCGTTTAACCGGTTTACTTTCCTTAAATCATGACAAATGAAGAGTCCATACCGATCATTTCATGTGCATTCCATGTGTACTCCACGTACCGTAATTCATGTGTATTAATCCATGTGTATTCTACTTGCAATACTTCACGAGTATTCGCTAGTCGATTCTAAATCATCTCAGGCGTATGTTCACTTGCTGATATTCTACAAGATTGTCGATGCCGCTCATAGCTTGGAGATGTTACTGAAGGTTGATGCTGCTGATGTTGGGAGACGCTACGAGATGCTGATGCTGATGCGGTTCACAACCTGGAGATCCTAAAAGACGAAGACAAAGGCGTCGGAGCAAAGCAATTGGACGAGAAGATGCTTCACCATCAGACAATTCCCATCAATCATTGTCCCAAATTCATAATTACATGTCACACGTCGTTCGGCTGTCATTTCAGCCATATGAGTGCAAACCAGTACCAGCCGGCCACTCAGCTAAATAGTTACATGAGTCACTGTCATGAGAATGACCGTCATGGAACCGACAGACAAGATGATAGTAACCACTACTATGACAGCAACTATCCTAGAAATCGCAACCGAGGCTCCGGCCACGGACGTGATCAGACATACAAATGATCAGTAGTCCAACCGATCCGCCAATTCTGGCATATTAACCTAATATTTGTAATTCTAATTGTTTCACATCTCGAGACACATGTCAAGACATCAGTCAAGACACATGTCTCACGTATACTTTCTGAGGACACATGTCAAGATACCAGTCAAGACATATGTCACGCTTACATTTCTCAAGACACGAGTCAAGACACATGACTCACGTCTAATTATGGAACATTTCTAAGAAATTCAGGGTACCCTCCAAGGGTATATCTATGTTGTTGTGCCATGTATTAATCAGGTCACAAGAATTTCAATACCGTTATCGGCGCATCAGTGAAAACTGTCACGTTGCCGACGTCACTTTCATTTCTTTCACCATAGTTCATATATTCATGACCATGAAGGACGCCTTTCGTATTCCCACGTATACGACGGTTTTCCTTCAGCTTAATGATGAGATCCAAGCTGCTAACGCATTTTCCTCGGACAGACACGAGATAAATTTTATCCTAATTATGTACTATGAACACCACACCATGCTATGATTCATAATTATGTACAGTAATGTTCAGGCTCCTGAATACTTTCAGCTTGATTTTCCATCAGGAAAATCTGTACAAGTTATCTATGCTTTTCAAGCACGTGCTTTATTAGCCATATTGCTAAAATTTTCTAGCTGTTAGTAACACACGACTACTAAGGTCCTTTTACGCATAACCAACGGATTATTCCAAAAGTCTTCCTATACATTCCAGAAGAACCTTCAAGGAGAAGGATGGTACCATGAGATTATGTGTCGACTACCGTTGACTTAAACAAATCACCATTCATGACCGTTATTCTCCTCCACATATTGACAACATGTCCAATCAACCGTATGGTGTTAATCACTTTTCCAAGATCGAACTCACGATCATGCTGCCAACAGTGACGAGTGAAAAAGCAGGACATGTCCATGACTGCTATTCGTACATGACTCGGTCATGCTAGATTTATGATTTTGAATTAGTCTCATCAATGCTCCAACCGCATTATGGACTTAATAAATTGAGTTTCCATGAACTCCTAAACAAATTCATCAGCATTTTCATTGAGGATAACCTGATTTCATTTAAGCCTAGAGAAGAACGGGAAGACCATACCTGCACTATGTTGCAAATTCTTAACAAGAGAAATTTTACCCTAGAAAATTTTCCAATATCAATTTTGTTTGATTACAGTGACACGCTGAATCACATGGGTTCCTACGGTTAATCTTACCATGACTCAGCTTATGAGTAAAGAAGAGAACCCGACACTACATTAGGTGTTCTATAAAATCCTACGCTAGGAGAAGTCTAGATTCAGAGACTCATAGTTTCGCAACCTTCCATGTATCAAGTTTCTACGAAGCAGGATAAAGTTACGTTCATATCTTCATACCTGTTATACAAACAGGCTAAGATAGGACACCAACAGACGGGTATGTTTTCATCATATGAAATTGTGAATCGAAAAGGGACAAGATCTCCATGGATTTTATTACCAGATTTTAGCAAACTCAGAAGAAGCATGATGCTATTTGGGTTATTGTCAACAGTTTGATCAAGTCTGCAGAATCCTACATCCGTACGGATTTTAGAACCAACAGATTGAACGAACATGTTCCAGCCAAGGCTCATCCGATCACTTGGCAATCCCTCAGCTATCGGTCAGACAAAGATTCGTAATTGTACTCCTAACTTACTTTACGTCTTCATTCTAATTCTACGACTTGCTTTCGCGCTCACGTTCATGACACTATTCACGTTCATTATCGTATTTTGGCTTACGATTTTACGTTCATTTCTTTTCTCATTCTGGGAAGGTTGCAGGAACTTGTGAGACCAGACCCAAGTTTAGTATAACCCTCCATCATCAGATAGACGTTTCACGTCATATTCCACGTCTCACCTTGTAGCGTTTGGCGTTACCACCATTATATTCTATGATCACGATATGTCTCACATGTCATGTTCATTCCACGTTCCTCATATCATGATCAAAATAGGTTACACGTAGCATGGATCACGATATGTTTACTTATACTACACTCGCCATATCTCCACGTAGCACGTTCAAAAATTTTCACGTATCACGTTCAAAATTTTTCACGTACTACGTTTCTTTATGTCTCGCGCATCGTTTCTAATTATCAGTTAAGTCAGATTGTCTTGCATCGTAATCGTAACGTTTCAGTTACCCTTGCACGTTAACTCTTATTTTCCTCGATCGAATTTAGGGGATCTACCTTCCGTTGATAACCAAGAATTTCTTCGTATTCCAAGTCAAGGTCAGGAGGACCAAGATTTATCATTAGTGTCAGGATCTTCTGAAGGAACCGTTCCAACAGGGAGGCCACTTGGAAACGGACAAGTTCATCCGGACTTTTATCCGTTTTTCTCATCAATTAGATATGTCCTTTCAGTCACGTCACGTTCCATGTCTTTTCAAGACATGTCATGTTCCACGTTCCCTTCTACCATGTCACCTTCATTTCCGTTATTTTGCATACCTTTCCAGTTTGATTCGGGTATGTTTCGCTTTCAGTTACTTTATCTATAATTCAGGGACGAATTATTCTTTTTAGGGGGGAAGAATTGTAAAACCCGCATGCTTTTACCATGAATAGTGCCCTTAAGATCGTACGTCCTAGATTAAAACTTACCTCATGTAGTATTGATCACATTCATGTGCTAATAATCAAGCAAGTGCATACGTGTATGACATGACAAGTATCGATTACGTACGAACTCATGATAAACAGTAATAAATATATCACGTGAACATAATTAAATCATGATCACCATTTAAAATACTAACTAAAATAATTACGTAAATACTCATAATATATTTACGAGCGTTAAGTTTACGATAAACGACACGTCAGATTAAACAGAAACACTTTAAACACGAGCACGTTTAACCACGAACGAACACGAAACATCGGGACACGAGAAAGGTACGGGTACCCCATGTGGGGCCCCCATACCCACGGCACACATGCAAGAAATGGGCCTAGCCCATGGACTTTACAAGTTAAGGGGGGTAAAGAGTAAAACATGTTTTCACTTTTCATTTTACAAGAAATAAACAAAAACCCTAAAAGAGTTTTTCTTCTCTCCTTGTCCTCCTCTTTGTGCCGCCACATAAACACCACCATAGAGGGTGATTTGTTTGATTTTGATCTTAAAAACTATTGTGTAATCAGTGTTTGTTCATCCTTTTTCCAAGCTACATAGTGGTATACCTTTCAAACCCTTCTTTCTAATTCTTTTTAATTCTTTTGATCTTTGATTAGTTTCATGAACATGTTATTATTTTTCTTATTAAAACAAGGTAATTAATCATTGATCTAACATGTTTTGGTATTAAATAAAATCAAGGAATAATTTAAAGGGGTGTTTGTTTCTAGCCGCCTAGCAAAACAAACCCGAGGGGGGTTTGGTTTGCTATTGCCGCCACCACCAAGACCACTTTTGGTCTTGGTTGGCTCATGTGGGACCCACGGCAGCAAGGGGACATGTGTGCCCCGGGTTTGGCCCGGGGTACGGTGTCGAATTCATGCCGATTCATGGTTCGTTGGTTAAAATCATGATCTATGTTACATGTAATTTTTTGAATCATGAACTTAGGATATAATTAATTAATAACATGAAATATTAATTAAATCATGACTTAGGTTATTTTAATTATTAGTTTATCATGACATTAATTTAACCTAAGTATTTTTATGTTATAAGTTATAATTACTTAATTATTAAAACATGCCTATAATTAATTAATTTAGACATGACTTAGGTTATATTATTATTAATAATAATACACATTTTAACCTAAGTATTTTATTTCATTTTAATTAATACATGTTACACTTTAATTAAAATGCTTAACCTATAGTTTAATTAAAATACATGAAATAATAATTAAACTATACACTATATCATATGACTTAAGAAATAAGCTTATAACACTTAGACTTATATGTTGACTTATGTAATCAGCTTAATTCTAATTATGGAAACTTCTATTTACAGAAACTTAATTAAATAAGGCAACTAATCTAATTATGGAAACCTTCTATATATGGAAATCAATCTATTTCAGGCAGCTAAGCTAATCATGGAAACCTTCTATATATGGGAACTTATTTAATTAAGGCAGCTGATCTATTTTTAGAAACTAATCTATTTTAAGCAGTAAATTCTATTTTTGGAAACTTTCTATTTTGGAAACTTTCTATTTTTGGAAACTTTCTATTTTTGGAAACTTTCTATTTTTGGAAACTTTCTATTTTTAGAAACTTTCTATTTTTGGTAACTTTCTATTTTTGGAAACTTTTTATTTTTGGAAACTTTCTATTTTTGGTAACTTTCTATTTTTGGAAACTTTCTATTTTTGGAAACTTTCTATTTTTGGGAAACCTGCTATTTTTGGAAAGTTACTTATTATTACACAGTAAGTATAATAATACATGAAACACCAGTAATACTTAATCAGATTAATCAGAATACAAGATAAACACAGTTTAAGGCTTTAAACAGTGAACCATGACCTAAAACATACCAAATCAGCTAAAATGAGACACAAAACCCAGTACGTAATCAGTGAATCGATACTTATACACGTGTGTATTCATGTAGCGTTAGTGATCCAGAAGTAGGAGTCTTTCTTCCGTTCATTCACTGGACTTGAGGTACGGATTCCCGTCCTTTCAGTATGGACATTCCTTCCTTATTAGGATTTCCCCGTATGCAGCCAACTGTTTTCCCCAGCATTTGTTTTATTGTTTTGAACTGCTTATGTTAATTTAGCATAATCTATAGCCATATACAAGCATGACCAGTTTCACCTAGTTATGGAGGTACCATAACCATAGCATTGGAGGCACCGATGTTATGACTTCCCCACGGCGGAGTGATTGCTCGTGGCGTCCCTTTCAGTTTTGGCCATATTATTATATCATGTGGGGCGTATGGGTGCATCCTAGTTACATGTTTTATTCAGTTTATCATGGTGAATGTGGTGTGTGCCTTGCACCCTTCACAAGGAGCTGATCCCTCCTACCCAAATCAGTATATTGATTAGAGGCATCCCCTCTAATCAGCATGATGAGGTCACCCCTCCAAGTATTCATGCACGTGACCTTTTCATGACCTATATGGGCTATGGTATTTATATGTTAAAACAGTTTTCACAAGTTAAACATAAGGCTTTTCAAACTATAAAACCAGTTTTCTTGATACTTAACCAGTTACTCAGAACTTAGTCTTCCGCTGTTATATGTTACATGCTTATCCTATTTCATGCTTTATTGTACATCCGTGCACTGAGCGTCTTGCTCAGCCGTTACTTTCCTTTCCATGTCCCAAAACGGCAGGTACCCAAGACTCGAGCATTTGGAGGACATGCATAGGATGGAAGCTGCCATAGACTTCTTCTCCTGTTTCCTTCATATATTTATGCTTGTTTAGTCTTTCATTCAGTTCATTTACTTTGTTATGTTTTGGGCTTATGTTTGGGAACCGATGTTTGATTTCGGTTTTCCCTATGGTCATGTATGTTTTACTACATATTACCTTGCATGCTTTGATGACACGCCATAATTACGCGTGACATTCCATTTATCAAAATGGGGTGTTACACCCTATTTACTCATATCGTGTAATACGATACCACATTGACTCATATCATGTAATACGATACCCTATTGACTCATATCATGTAATACGATTCCCTATTGACTCATATCATGTAATACGATACCACATTGACTCATATCATGTAATACGATACCCTATTGACTCATATCATGTAATACGATACCCTATTGACTCATATCATGTAATACGATACCACACTGACTCATATCATGTAATACGATACCCTATTGACTCATGTCATGTAATACGATACCCTATTGACTCATATCATGTAATACGATACCACATTGACTCATATCATGTAATACGATACCCTATTGACTCATATCATGTAATACGATAACCTATTGACTCATATCATGTAATACGATACCACATTGACTCATATCATGTAATATGATACCCTACTGACTCATATCATGTAATACGATACCCTATTGACTCATATCATGTAATACGATACCACATTGACTCATATCATGTAATACGATACCACATTGTTAATATTTTATATAAATAATTTAGTAATTTTATAAACTCTATTTATTAGTTTTTTAAAACATTTTAAAATTAAAGTTATTCTAATTTTGAAATTTACTATTTTAAAACGTGATTATTGTAGTTTAGAAAATAAATTTACATAAATAAAATATATTAGTTATACTTATTAATATTTTATATAAATAAATTAATTTGTTAATACTTTATATAAATAATTTAGTAATTTTATAAACTCTATTTATTAATTTTTTAAAACATTTTAAAATTAAAATTATTCTACTTTCGAACTTTAGGGTTGAAATTTTGACCCTAAATTTGGCACCAAAAGTTTAAGTTTCAAAAATTTTCACGAAAATTTTAATATTTCATACCAAAAATTAAAAATCCGCGGTTAGTATTTAGGGTCCAAATTTCGACCCTAAATCTTTAACTAATTTAGGTTCGAAATTTCGACCCTAAATTTCGACCCTAAAATGTTATCCACAAAAAGAAACAGACGGCTCTCTTCTTCTCTTTTTCTTTATCATCTTCAACCACCACCAAAATCACCATCACCAAATTCGTCAATTTAATCAAATTCAACCACATTCCGGCCATTACCACCCTATTCCAATCACCCACACCACCATTTTCATCACCCATCTCCATTACCCATCACCCATCACCCATTTTCATCAAATTCATCAAATTCAACCACCAACACATTCTACCACCACCACCAATTTCGACAGCCACCACCACCACTATTCACCGTCATCTTCATCTCCCATCTCTAAAAGTTTAATTATTTTTCTTTCAACCCTCTATATGATGATTCTTATAGTTTAATAAAGGATTGATTTTTTTGATTTAATTGTTAAAGTTAATGATATGATAATAATCAATTAGTTATTTTTAACTAACTTTTTTATTTATGGCAGCGGTGACGGTTTCTGGTGGTGGCAGTCGGCGACAGCGAGGCGGCAACGAGGCGGTAGCGAGGCGGCAGCGAGAAAGTTAGGCGGCGACACGACAATTAGGAAACAACAACATCGAAGGTAAGTGTTATAACTTTTCTAATGATCTTTTATATGTTTTAGTTATTAGTTAGATTTAAATGTATATTGAATTGGACCCTTTAGGATTGTTTTAGAATTCTAGTCGATTAATTTTTGGAAATGCCCCGTCCGAAATTAATCCACCTTAAAAAACCCGTCCGAAATTAATTTATTAGAAAATAATTTCGGAAATTCCCCAGTTTTGGGACTGCTTTTTGAATGTTTAGTCTCATTTAGGATATGAATGCGTATAACTGGTTTATTATTTGAGATGATTTCGACAGCATTTCTCCTTTACTCCTACGAATATGTCTTTAAACACATATTTGGGGAGTAGAGGGGAAATGCTGCTGAAATTTTCTCGAATAGTAAATCAGTTATACGCATTCATATATGAGACGAAACATTCAAAGAGTGGGTTAGGATTGCCTTCCATAGTGCACTAGTAGGTGAAAAAACATTCCTGATTATTTGTTTTAAGGTGTTTAATTAAATCATTTATTTGAATAATGTTTATTTGCAACGCAGTTATGACAATTGATAAGAGTTGGACAACTATATCCAATCGTAATTCCGATGACTTTTTATATGGTCTTTTTTGATTCATCGAGCATTGTAAGACATTTGTGCACCCCATCACACAAATGATTTGTTGCCTATGTAAACGTTGTTGTAACTGTGAGAGATTGGTTGACCTCCACACTCTTGAGGTACACTTATCCGAACACGGGTGGGACGAATATTATACCACTTGGAAATATCACGGTGAACCGATTCTTCCGCTTCCTACACCAATATCACATTCACCTGAACACCTTGACATGAATACGTTCTTAGAAGATATTTCTGTAACTAATGTCGAAACTCCACCGACTCAAACTCCTCCGACTCAAACTCCACCTGATCAAACAACGGGTCCTAATAACGAGTTTGAAGAGTTACTTAGTAGGTCTACCCAAAAGTTGCACACGCTTACCAATTTGACTACATTGGAATTTACAACAGATATTGCACACATCAAGGTTTTAAATAAAATTAGTGATGTCGGGTTTAACCAGATTCTAGCTTGTCTCCAGAAGTTTTGTACCCGTAGTCAAGGTTTCAATTTCCCATCGTCATACTATGAAATCAAGAAGACATACAGAAAGATCGGGTTAGGATACGAATCGATTCATGCTTGTATAAACGATTGTTTTTTATATTGAGGATCAGAGGATAACAAAAAGAGGGATATAATAAGTGTGTAAACACTTATCCTTTTGCCACTAAAATCAAGGAAAAACAAGACCTAATCATGTGTTTGACGTCGTAAAAGTCAGAATTACGCGTGGTTTTGTGTTTTTGTGTGAAATAGGTACAAATGATCAAAAGGAAAGAAAACACGGGATTTCACGGTCAAATGTTGAAGAAAAGTCCAAGAAAGAGACGAAGACAAAGTCAACGAACCAAAAGTGAACAGAAGATCACGAAAACCGGCAAAACCGACACGGTGTTTGAAGAAAGTTCAAAAAGCCAAATGACAAGTCGTTTTAAGACGGGATTTGAGTTACTAAGGTTTATTGGGCCTTGTGGGTCCCACTTATGCTTAATGGGCCCAAAAGCCCATTAAGATGATGGATACTTACTTTTGGATCAAAAGGTTTAAAACTAGGCCCAAATATAACACAAATTGGACGGATGAAGAAACAAATGGGCCAAAAGCCCAATTCCTTTTTGAAAGTAACTTAAAACGAGTGATTTTGGGTTTTATAAACCCATCAGAGTAAAAATAAAATCTGTCAAACAAAGAAAGAGTTTTGGTCAACCCTTATTTTCACCAACCGTTTATTACCCAAACTTTTAACTCACACATCACAAAAGTTTTCGATACAAACAAGAAAAACACCTCTTTTCTCTCCTACTCCACCAAAACAGATAAGATAACTTTCACCCAAACCCTAATTAACAAAAAATTGGGGTTTTCACCTTATAGTTAAAATCAAACGCGTGTGAATCACGGCTTGAAATTAATTCCCCAATTTTTTGGTATGTAGAAGATGGAGGTGAGTTGTAGACGTGGCTTCCCTTCTCAGCTTGTGATTGGCCGAAACAAATCACCATCCCTCACTCCCCCGATAATATGATTCCACATCAGCTTCAAAGAAGCACAAGAAACACATATTATTGCCACTCTGGCAATCCGAGTGAAAAGGAGTAATTTACAGCCATTAGATCAAGTGTAAGAAGAAAGAGATGAAGAGAAGATTGAATCAAGGGTTGAGAATCGTTCATCACCAACAAACCCACCCTCGGGTTCACCTATATAACCTCCCCCACAACTTGTAATCAGTATTCCATTTTCTTTATTTACTGTTTTTTTATTAATTTAGGAGTAGGATTAATTTTATTTTAATTGTAATTTATGAAAAATTAGTGTTAGGTAAATTGTAATTTTAATTTTCCAGTATTGTAATCAACTTTTCAGTTATTAATAAAATTTACTTTCAGTTTTAATTTTGTCTCTTTTATTTAAATTTATTGCAATTTACTTTTTATTACTGTTTTTGGTTAAATTAATTAAAGTAAAAAAAGTGGATTATCAATTTCCCCCACTCGGAAGTTAAAAAATATTTGGTTCGAGAGCTTTTGATGGTGATTCGAGTTGATGTTGATGTTCAAGGTGTTTGATTCGGTTTAACCAAAAGGGGGCTCAGCGCTTCATCCCTTCGGCTCAAAGGTTATCATCACAAGGTTTCGATTTCTTTTTAATTTATTTTGTTAATTTTTAGATCAATTTGTTTGTTTTAATTTTTATCTGTTTTTGTTCTTTGGATCGAAAATGTTTGTTTAGTTTATTAAATCTGCTTTACTTATGTTATTATATAGTCTTCTATTTGGTTTTGGTTCATTCAGTTTTAAGTTACTGTTATTTTGTCTTGTTGAATATTAGATAAGTAGTGTATTGTTTGGTAGTTGTTATTGGCTTATTTTATTTAGCTTATCTAAGTTTGTTTTAGTTTTCTGATTTGAGTTTGAGTAATATTTGAATCTGCTATTTGTCTTATTTGAGTTCGTTTTGCTTATATAATCACTGCTTTAAACTTTGAAGTCTGCTTATTTTGATATTTCAGTTTGGATATGCTTATTTCTAGTTTAGAGTGCTGTTTGCTTATTTGTCATCTTATCTGCTTATTTTATCTGCTTATTGTTTTTTGTTTCTATCTGCTTAGTAGTCTATTCTTTTGTTGAGCTATTTTAGCTTATTTGATTTTTCTGTTTAGCTGATATTTGCTGCATCAAATACAACAGATTCATTTGACTTGTATGTTAATAATTCAAAAAAAATAAAAATATATTATTAGCAAAAAACGTCCATAGCATGACTCGAACCTGTGACCTCTAGCTCAGCAGTCCAACAAATTTACCATTTGTTCTAGTCTTTCTTTTATGTTTAATTACACATCATTTAATTAATATAGGATCCTTTTGGCTGTCAGTTTCATTTAAAGAGTTTTATTACAAGTTTTATTTAGTTAATTTTTCTTAAAAAGTTTTTCTTTTATCAAGTTTTAAAAAATATAAAAATAAAAATATTTTAATTACTTTTATAAATTTTAATTGTTTTTAAATTTAGTTTAAATTCTATTTAATATAGATTTTATATAAAATTAACTTTTAATTAATTTAGTTTTATTTTAAAAATAGTTTTAAATAGATTTCTTTTACATTAAAAGTTTTAGTTACATAAAATTAATTAGATTTAAGTTTTATTTTAAATTAGTCTTCAAATTTATTTTAATAGTTTTAAAATAGTTTAATTAGTTTTAATCAAGTTTTATTTCTTTTAATTAGATTAAATAATTTTAATTAAATAGTTTTTAGTTTAAAATACCAAAAAGTTTTAGTTACCAAGAACAAATTAATCCACGCTAAATTTGAGATCAATTCGATTGAGTCGAGGAAAACGAACATTAAAAGAATTGCAAAATTCCAACATTAAAATGGCGCCGCTGCCGCTTCGCTCGTTACGATTCACGACTTGTCGTCAGGCGATTTGGATTTTAGGATCCGTTCGATTTTGAACGTTATTTTTCTTGTTAAAAAAATCAAAACATAAAAAAATCAAAAAGATAAAAATACAAAAAAATTAAAAAATCCAAAAGTAATATTTTTCCTAAAGTATTACACCAAAAATACTCCTCTTTATCCTCTATTGTGTTTAATTCTTTTCTCTACCCCTCTTATTTTTAATTCTTCATGGATTCGTATTGCGTAAGGTGTGGGAGACCATGGAATGGTTATCAAACATGTCAATGGTGTACATGTGAGCGATGCGGCTATTATATCGACAATACACAACTTGGATTTTGTCCACTTTGTAACTCAGCCAATTCGTACTTCACCTCTCCCATATATGAGGATCCATATCCGCAAAATGCACCGGATTTTTCTCCATACCCGTGTTGCAACTATTGTGGGGGCCCTCATGATACTTCTTATTATCAACCGATGAATTATGAGCCACATCCGTGCTATAATTCCGGTTTTCAAAATTTTGAACCCCCACAATACTCCGTCGTTCATCAACCTTCTTTTGAGGAACAAATCACTATTTTGGATGGAATTCTAGAAAGCTTAAAACAACTCAAAGTTAGTTCGCATGACGAAAGCCGACAAGAGCAAGTATCTAATCTTAGTGCTTCTACTCCTCCTCTTGTGCGTTCTTACTATTATGATGATGATGACGATGAGAATTCTATTTCTTGGAATGATCTTGTTGCTCAACAACCTAGTGCAATTGTAATTCCTTCTCTCGATATCCCAAATGCATCTAAGGATTGTGATACATCGAGTGAGATTAGTGATTTTGGTCTCGACAAATTCTTTGATGAAGTTTGTGATGTGCCGACTTTTGCGGAGCTTACGGACGAGGTCGCTCTTACAGATGACATTTCTCCATGTTATGAGGATTTCACGTTTGAAATTTATCCTTTTCACCCATTTCCACCGGAAAATGCGGGCGATGACAATTTATTCTCTTCGACTTATTAGAAGTTCATCGATGAACTTTCTCTTTTAGATGAGGTGGAAGACGTTATTCTTCGCAACAAATTATTGAAAGTTCATCTTCTTATTTCTTAAATTGAAGCGTTGAATTCTACTCCTATCAATGAATCTTTACCTCCGTCTTTGACTCCCGTTGAGAATAATGACCCATATATTGAAGAAATTGACAATCTTTCAATACCTCCGGGTATCGATGATGATGACACGGAGGGGGACATTCTCTTTCATAATTTTATTAATGAAGATATTGTCCCAAGTCCCCCTCCCGAGCACCTTTCCTCCAAACCTTTAGAACCTATTACCGAGGATGAGTACTTTGACCCGGGAGGTGACATTGACCATTCTATGATTGATACCTTTACGGCTTTGCCGAATAATGACCATCCATTGTCTATGGGGGATGACAATTTGTCTCCTTTATCCACCCCACCGCCCGTGGATCAAGACTTCACTCACTTTTCTTATGTTGAAAGGACTTTTCTGCCCTTCAAGAATTATCCTCCTGCCTCTCATTTATTATGTTCCTTCGGGACCGAGGATAAGATTTTTGATCCCGGTATTACATTAGAGGCTTCCCCATGGACCATTTAAATCGGGGTCAAGTCAGGGTCTTGACTCGGTTAACAAAAACAAGCGCTTCTCGGGAGGCAACCCGATGATCTATTTTCTACCATAAGTGTGGGGGGAGCCGTGTAGGTTTTTTGTTTTGTGATGTTGTGCAGGGATGTGTGCTTTCATGATCCACTTTTGGTGCTTTTGACGCGACCCGTGATCCCGTGTTCCCGTGTACCCGGTTCTTTCGATAAGTTTTTGCTATTGTGAGTTATACATGTTTATAAATAATTTTAAGAAATGTAATCACTTTAGTTGTCTCTTCCTTAGCTCGATTTAAACAATGTACTCAATGTCCTAAGTGTAGGGGAGTTTATTTTCCCACATGCTTAAACATTGAGGACAATGTTTATATTAAGTGTAGGGGGGATTTCTATCGAAATTTTAGTGAGCTTTTCCATGAATTTGACCCCATTTAACCGGAAAATTTAAAAAAAAATTCAACGTTTTTCAAAATTTTGATCTATTTTGGCCTAATAGTATTTCCATTTATTTTCTTTTATCGCATCGTATTTATATTTTTCATTTCAAGAATAAAGTCAAAAATAAATAAATGAATAAAATGGTTTTAACAAGTTTTGATGTTTTTGATATATTAGGCCCGTCGTGAATATTTTGACTCAACCCGAGTTTACTTATCCAAGTTTACTCTAGCTAGTATCCTTAACCATATGGACCTTAATTGGTTTATTAGGCTAAGCATCCACGAGTCTCATTCCTTGAGATTTTAAATTATGGAGAACGAGAGATGATATAGTTGATAATAAGTTTAAGGGTTAATTTTTGCTTATATGAGTTTTTCTGGCTCTTTCTTCCCGCTTGTATATTTAATTGCTTAATAAATGAGGATTTTTGCGGTGTAGATTCGATGTCTTAACTCTTAGCCAAATCTTTATTCTCCTTGTGATTAAAGCATGAACATATTGAGGGTGCCAGCGTTGTGGACTTCCGACTAAGGTGGCTCATAACCACTAAGTAGGAGGTATTCAGACCATGGGACCGCGGAATTTGGCCTACTATATATATCATAAATAAGAAAGAATAAGATTAAAACATGACCTCAAGGAGCCTTAGGGTGTGGGACATGTAGCACGAACCTTGTCATTAGAGCCTTAGGGTGTATGGCATGGTAAGTGTTGAATAAAAATTGATCAAAAATCAATTCCCTTGTTTATTGTTCAAGGAGCCTTAGGGTGTGGACAATAGATGAGGAGAATGTTTTCATCTTAAAGAGCCAAAGGGTATATGATGTGAACTTGCTAAACTCCACATAAAGTCAACATGACTTTGGACGAATAATTAATAAGTAGTACTATTGGCCAAATTTTGGGTCCGAGAATTTATTCCCCAAATCGTGTTAAATCATCCTTGATGTGGGCTTACTTTAGTGACAACGTTATTGAGGACGAGGTTAGGTTTTGAGTGTCGGGTTTACACCGTTTTGCCTTTATTTTTGGACTAATAACTATCAAATAAGTCAAATGAACCTACTAGTGAATGACAATCAATAAAAGCTAGAGATACAACTTAGGAATTGGAGAAAGAGTATTACACAATTGCCTTATATAAGTGGTCTTAACCTAAGAACTTACGGTAAACAATGATCTCGTTTTTAAGCTTGGTATGGGGAACGTGAAACTTGAGGGTGATTAATATTCATGACACAAAAGCCCTAATTTAAGTCTTAGATTTCTTTACAAGTTTCTTCCGTAAAATAATTTCCAAATTAATAAATTGTTATAACTTTTGTTTCCTTTAAAGTTTTTATCTTTTCATCGTAGTAGTAATAGTATATCTTAATAAAGGCCAAGATGGGTTAATTATGAGAAAAATATAACTTTATGCTTTAAAATTATGCTTTGCATGGGGTTATTGCAATGGTCAAGTGTAGGAGATTTAATAAGTGTGTAAACACTTATCCTTTTGCCACTAAAATCAAGAAAAAACAAGACCTAATCATGTGTTTGACGTCGTAAAAGTCGGAATTACGCGTGGTTTTGTGTTTTTGTGTGAAATAGGTACAAATGATCAAAAGGAAAGAAAACACGGGATTTCACGGTCAAATGTTGAAGAAAAGTCCAAGAAAGAGACGAAGACAAAGTCAACGAACCAAAAGTGAACCGAAGATCACGAAAACCAGCAAAACCGACACGGTGTTTGAAGAAAGTTCAAAAAGCCAAATGACAAGTCGTTTTAAGACGGGATTTGAGTTACTAAGGTTTATTGGGCCTTGTGGGACCCACTTATGCTTAATGGGCCTAAAAGCCCATTTAAGATGATGGATACTTACTTTTGGATCAAAATGTTTAAAACTAAGCCCAAATATAACACAAATTGCACGGATGAAGAAACAAATGGGCCAAAAGCCCAATTCCTTTTTGAAAGTAACTTAAAACGAGTGATTTTGGGCTTTATAAACCCATTAGAGTAAAAAGAAAATCTGTCAAACAAAGAAAGAGTTTTGGTCAACCCTTATTTTCACCAACCGTTTATTACCCAAACTTTTAACTCACACATCACAAGAGTTTTCGATACAAACAAGAAAAACACCTCTTTTCTCTCCCACTCCACCAAAACAGATAAGATAACTTTCACCCAAACCCTAATTAACCAAAAATTGGGGGTTTTCACCTTATAGTTAAAATCAAGCGCGTGTGAATCACGACTTGAAGTTAATTCCCCAATTTTTCAGTATGTAGAAGATGGAGGTGAGTTGTAGACGTGGCTTCCCTTCTCAGCTTGTGATTGGCCGAAACAAATTACCATCCCTCACTCCCCCAATAATATGATTCCACATCAGCTTCAAAGAAGCACAAGAAACACATATTATTGCCACTCTGGCAATCCGAGTGAAAAGGAGTAATTTACAGCCATTAGATCAAGTGTGAGAAGAAATAGATGAAGAGAAGATGGAATCAAGGGTTGAGAATCGTTCATCACCAACAAACCCACCCTCGGGTTCACCTATAAAACCTCCCCCACAACTTGTAATCAGTATTCCATTTTCTTTATTTACTGTTTTTTTATTAATTTAGGAGTAGGATTAATTTTATTTTAATTTTAATTTATGCAAAATTAGTTTTAGGTAAATTGTAATTTTAATTTTCCAGTATTGTAATCAGCTTTTCAGTTATTAATAAAATTTACTTTCAGTTTTAATTTTGTCTCTTTTTTTAAATTTATTGCAATTTACTTTTTATTACTGTTTTTGGTTAAATTAATTAAAGTAAAAAAAGTGGATTATTAATTTCCCCCACTTGGAAGTTAAAAAATATTTGGTTCAAGAGCTTTTGATGGTGATTCGAGTTGATGTTGATGTTCAAGGTGTTTGATTCGGTTTAACCAAAAGGGGGCGCAGCGCTTCATCCCTTCGGCTCAAAGGTTATCATCACAAGGTTTCGATTTCTTTTTAATTTCTTTTGTTAATTTTTAGATCAATTTGTTTGTTTTAATTTTTATCTAATATTGTTCTTTGGATCGAAAATGTTTGTTTAGTTTATTAAATCTGCTTTACTTATGTTATTATATAGTCTGCTATTTGCTTTTGGTTCATTCAGTTTTAAGTTACTGTTATTTTGTCTTGTTGAATATTAGATAAGTAGTGTATTATTTGGTAGTTGTTATTGGCTTATTTGATTCAACTTATCTAAGTTTGTTTTAGTTTTCTGATTTGAGTTTGAGTAATATTTGAATCTGCTATTTGTCTTATTTGAGTTCATTTTGCTTATATAATCACTGCTTTAAACTTTGAAGTCTGCTTATCCTGATATTTCAATTTGGATATGCTTATTTCTAGTTTAGAGTGCTGTTTGCTTATTTGTCATCTTATTTGCTTATTTTATCTGCTTATTGTTTTTTGTTTCTATCTGCTTTGTAGTCTGTTCTTTTGTTGAGCTATTTTAGCTTATTTGATTTTTCCGTTTAGCTGATATTTGATGCATCAAATACAACATATTCATTTGATATGTATGTTAATAATTCAAAAAAAAAATATTATTAGCAAAAAACGTCCATAGCAGGACTCGAACTGCGACCTCTAGCTCAGCAGTCCAACAACTTTACCATTTGTTCTAGTCTTTCTTTTATGTTTAATTACACATCATTTAATTAATATAGGATCCTTTTGGCTGTCAGTTTCATTTAAAGAGTTTTATTACAAGTTTTATTTAGTTAATTTTTCTGTAAAAAATTTTCTTTTATAAAGTTTTAAAAAATATAAAAATAAAAATATTTTAATTACTTTTATAAATTTTAATTGTTTTTAAATTTAGTTTAAATTCTATTTAATATAGATTTTATATAAAATTAATTTTTAATTAATTTAGTTTTATTTTAAAAATAGTTTTAAATAGATTTCTTTTACATTAAAAGTTTTAGTTACATAAAATTAATTAGATTTAAGTTTTATTTTAAATTAGTCTTCAAATTTATTTTAATAGTTTTAAAATAGTTTAATTAGTTTTAATCAAGTTTTATTTCTTTTAATTAGATTAAATAATTTTATTTAAATAGTTTTTAGTTTAAAATACCAAAAAGTTTTAGTTACCAAGAACAAATTAATCCACGCTAAATTTGAGATCAATTCGAGTGAGTAGAGGAAAACGAACATTAAAAGAATTGCAAAATTCCAACATTAGGATAATTGTCCAGTCTGTGGAGAGAGTAGATATAAAGACCCAAAGAAAGCAAAGGGGAAGTTGGTTGCAAACAAGGTGGTGTGTTACTTTCCGTTAAAACCTAGACTTCAACGCATGTTCAACACAAAACACATAGCAAAGTGGATGACTTGGCATGCTACTGGACAGTCTAAGGATGGCAAGTTGAATCACCCGTGTGACGGTAAAGCATGGAAAGATTTTAACATGATGCTACCTGATTTCTCTAGTGACTCTAGAAACGTTCGATTAGGGTTGGCTGCTGATGGTTTTAATCCTTATTTCATTATGAGTAAAAATTACAGCATGTGTCCGGTCATATTGACAGCATACAACACACCACCGTGGATGTGTATGAAAGAAACTTCTTTAATGTTGACGATGTTAATTCCCAGCCCTAAATCACCTGGAAAAGATATTGATGTTTTCTTGGCGCCTTTGATTAAAGAACTCAAAGATTTATGGAAAGGAGTCAGGATGAAAGACGCTGCTACGGGTACTTATTTCGATATGAAAGCGGCGCTTTTATGGACCATCAATGATTTTCCAGCTCGGAGTACTCTTTCTGGGTGGGTTGGGCAAGGCTACTACGCATGCCCTACTTGTAACAAGGACACTCCATCGATAGCTATCAAGAACAAAATCGTTTATGTTGGTCATAGAAGATGGTTAAGAACAAATCATTATCTAAGGAGTAAAACTAGGCAATTCCATGGTAAAGCCGAACGGAAGCCTAAACCGGGAAAGTTTACTGAAATGGATATCCAGTTACAAATTAATAAACTCTTGAAAAGTAGGCCGGGGAAGCATCCAGATATTAAGAAAAACAACCCATCTCCTAATAGAAATGTTGAATTGAATTGGACTAAGCGTTCTATCTTTTGGGAGCTTGAGTAGTGGCCCTTTCTTCTACTAAAACACAATTTGGATGTCATGCACATCGAAAAGAACGTGCTTGAGGCAATACTGAATATCTTGTTACAAAATGACAAATCCAAAGACACGGCAAAGGCAAGGCAAGACTTGGAAAAATTGGGAGTTCGACCCGAGTTGTGGTTAGTTCCAAAAGGAAACGGGAAGTTTGAGAAGCCTCATCCAAAGTACTCTTTCACCAAAGCTAACAGGGAACTTTTTAGTGAATTCATCAAAGGAGTTAGACTACCTGATGGGTTTGGATCCAACTTTAAGCAAAAAGTCACCGCTAATTATGACAACATAACGGGCATGAAATCTCATGACTGTCATATAATGATGCAACGGTTACTTCCTTACGGAGTATAACAATACTTGCCCAAAAACATTGCAGATCCTATAATTCAGCTTTGCTTGTTTTTTAAGCAGCTTTGTTCTAGAATTTTGACGGAGGAGGACATGGTAAAAGCTAAAAACCAGTTGATCAGTGTGATGATTAATTTAGAGCAAATCTTTCCTCCTGCTTTTTTTGACATAATGCCTCATTTGGTTGTACATCAACCCAATGAGGCTATTCTAGGTGCCCTCATTCGCTGCAGGTGGATGTATCCATTTGAAAGATACATGAATAAGCTAAAGAATTATGTCCGAAATAAAGCAAAGCCTGAAGGTTCTATTGCGGAGGGTTATGTTGCAGAAGAAGCATTAACTTTTTGTTCGCGTTATCTTGCTATGGATTTCGAGACGAGATTTAACCGTCTTGACATGAATGACGACGGTTTGCCTGAACAAAAAGATAAATTCCAGGTGTTCCGGTCCTGATGCAAACTGATGGGTAGAGTCAAAGATACTCATATGAGTTTAGATGTTACGCGGGCAGTTGTATGGTATATACTTAACAACAGTCCTGAAATCGAATCAGACATCTTGGCTTACAAAGAGTATGTTTCTTCCTTATCTATATTTTAAAAAATCTTCTTTCCGGATGACTTATCCTAATATCATGAACTTTTGCAGAGAATCGCCTGATAACGTGGAAACGAGGTTTCCCACCTGGTTTAGTCACAGGGTAAATACATTAGATATATTACCTTGGAGTTATTGCTCATATATCTAAATATGTTTGTATCTCGTTCGTAGATTCGTGAAAAAAAACCGACGGGCGACTGTAATGAAGAGTTATTCTCTTTGGCATGTGGACATACTAGTGCATGTACATACCCCGCTTGCATAGTTAACGATGTGAGGTTCGTGATACATGAACGCGATAAACTTCACACCACTCAATGCAGCAGTGTTTCAACAGTCGGGCTTGATGGAGAGATGTATTATGGTCAACTCGAAGAAATTCTGGAGCTCACTTATATCGGCAACCGCAAGGTTGTGTTGTTTCGATATAAATGGTTTGACACCATTAACCCCCCAAATTGTACGAAACGCAATAGACGTTCTTACATTGAGCAGGGCATACATCATATTTTTACTAATAAGGAATTTCACAAAAATAACCAATACATTCTTGCGGCACAAGTATCACAAGTATTTTACCTTGAAGACCTTGCTAGAAAACCAAAGGGTTGGAAGGTGGTCGAACATGTTTATCATGGCGATGTTGAAGAGTCCGATCAAGATGTTATACATGGTAGCAGTTCATCACATTTAACGCTGAATGTTGGTTTGACTTGTTTGGAGGATACAAATTTGAGTTTGAATGACGAATAGGTAGAAGTGTCCGCCACACAGGTTAATGAAGACGATGATGATCTAATCAATAATGAAGATGATGACGTTGCACATGCCCTTGATGATGATGATGCTGAAATGTCTGATGATGATGAAGTGAACCCTAATAATGTTGTTGAAGAAGTTTTATCTAGCGATGATTCAGATTGTGATAATTGATCTTAATTTGTAATTTGAATGAAACAATGATTTAATCTTTAGATGTGTAATTTTTTTAATGGAATTGTTCTTATATGTTTAAATGTGTAAATTTTTATGAATTTGTGTATTAGCATTAACCGGTCCACGAAATTGTGTGTTCATGTACTTGTTATATTACAGATGGCGTGTGTAGGTGGTAGATCACATGGTGGGGATGCTGGTGGTACTCCACCTAGATGACCTACAGGGTCCGTACCTGCCAATTGCGAAAGTAAGAAATTGTGATTTATTTTTGTTTTATGTCAACTCTTATTGTTAATTTTTTTGCTTGAATTTTCACGAATCAATAACTTCAATAACTAATCTTTGCAGGTGACCTGATACCACATATGGTTACGGTTAATACGAGCCTAAGGAGGGCGGTTAGGGCGCATGGAGGACCTCTGCCAGTTACATTTGATATTTATGATCTTCATAGCTTCCATCCGTTAGGCATTCATGCTGCGATGTTGAGCTCTCTGATGGGGGAAACAGTCTGACCACTTCCACTTGCTTGCGAGTGGGAAGAGATACCATTGCACCTCAAAACCCATATCTTTCCTACACTTGAGGTATTAATTGTTTGTGTTACATCTAGTCTTATTAATTAACTGTTTTGGTTGAAAATTGTTTGTTTATTTAAATGCATATGTTTACATGTAGACCTATTTCAACCTGACGGGTTGGTTGGATAGTCGTGAAAGTGTGACTTATGGCGGGAAAACATATGTAGTAGGAGAAAGGATAAAAACTGGAATTAACTGTAAGTTGAGGCTACTTTGGCGCAAAAATAAGAACAAGCTGAAGGCTGACTATTATTCTATCCATGAGTCGTCCGAGGAGGCAGCGCTTGTACTGCCCCATCAAGTTCTACGTGGGGCAACAGATCAGCAGGGGAGTGGCTTGATTTGTGCCGGTGGTGGTCCCACACGAATCGGGTGAAGAGAAGTGAAGTTAATACAGTTAACCGCTCGAAAAACAAAGTTTCTACACATCAAGGGAAAAATCATTCGCTCAAGGAAGGAACGAATTTGTAACAATCGTTATAGTTTTTGTGATCATTTAAAGGTTTTTATATTTATTTGTATCTTGGTATTAATTTATTTGATATTGTACAGAAAGTCGCGCATGGGGCTTACGAGGACCTTATACAAACTTGGAAGAGGGCACGCACAAACAAGAATAGCACTATGTCTGAGGAAAATCAAGACAGATATGTAAGTAATTTAATTTATACATGCTTTAATAACATATTTTTATTTGTTTTTAACTTCTTTTTTTCTCTTTTTTTTCACAGTCGAGAATGATGGCCATAAAAGAAGCGATTCTTTGCGGTGCTGAGCAGTTCAAAACTGACCAAGAATTAATTGATCTAGTAAATCCGAGCCGCAACACTCAAAATATCGTCGGCAGGGGCAGGAAGTTGCCGGGTGGTGGTACCTCATATGGATGCGGGAGTAGTTCTTATAGTGAGGGAGTGACTCGAGAACAGCTCTCGGAGCTATTTAGGATTCATGAGCAAGAAAAAGAGTTGTTGAGGAAGCAAACCGAGGAGGCGCAGCAACGGGCTAATTTGGCCCATATGTATGCTAGTGTTGCGTAACAAAATGCTGAGGTAAACAACGCCCGCCCAAGACATTTAATTTCTCATTATACTTCACATGACATGGGTCGAGGGTATACCGGACCTAATAACCCTTTTGTACTGCCACCCCAATTCTCTTCTATGCCTGGCATGTCTCAGTTCCCTGGTATGCCTCAGTTCCCTAGTATGTATCAGGTCCCTGTTATGCCCCAGTTCCGTAGTATGCCTCAGCCCCCTCCCAGATTTCCATATAATGCTCCACTCAACCCACTCCAACCTCCATTTACCCAAAATAACAGTTTCAACAACAATTTTTATCGACCCGTTGTCAACACCACTGGCCCCTCGAGTTCTAACTCTCGGAAAAGTCCCAACTATACCGTCAGCCTAAATCCTCATCAAAATTATACTCGGACCGTCGAAGAGTTGGCTCAAGATCTTGAGAATGCCAACAACATGTCCGATAATGAGCTAATTAACTCGGATGCTGATGAGGGGGACTATTAAGATTAGGAGTTGTTGTTGGTTTTAGACTTTTTATTATGTGTAATAACTTCAGACTTGTTATATTGTGAAACATGGATTTATTGTGATGTGTAATAATTTTAGACTTGTTACATTTGTGAAATAAGGATTTGGTGAAATGTATTCTAACGTTTTGGCTATTTATCGTATTGTAGATTATTAGTATTGTACCGTTTAGTGATTTGTAGTATTGTGGATTTGTTGAAATATAGATTTTTTCCGGAAAAATACCGGAAAAAATCTGGAAACAAGCTGCTTAATGCAGTTTTTTTTTTGCCCAGGCAACATTTAGGGTCGAAATTTCGACCCTAAGTACATAGTTAGGGTCGAAATTTCGACCCTAAGTATATAGTTAGGGTCGAAATTTCGACCCTAAATCATAGGGTCGAAAATTTCGACCCTAAATTTCGACCCCAAAATCAATCCTGCAAGCATGTTTTTGGTATTAAAATTAGTATAAAATGAGTATATATTTAGGGTCGAAATTTTCGACCCTAAATATTAAAGTAACTTTCGACCTTAATTTAATACATTAAAACAAATAAAAACATTTTCACAATGTTTTTTTTTATTTACACGTGGATAATATTTATGGTCGAAATTTTCGACCCTAAATTACAAAGGTGTTCGACCCTAAATGTTGGTCAACAATTTGGCTGAAAAGTGGTGGGGCCCGATTTTTGACCCTAAATTACAAAGAGTGTTTCGACCCTAATTTTTTAGGGTCGAAAGATTTGGGTCGCCAGTTTAAGATCGAATATTTCGACCCTAAAGTTTAGGGTCGAAAGTCTTTGCTGTTTAGGGTCGAAAATTTCGACCCTAAACAAGGCGATTCTTGTAGTGGCAGAGAAACATTGTCCAGTTGCAATCTGGCCATATATGATATATATAACATCGGAATGATATAACGATGGATTGCACTCACTTGTTGTAAGTTAATTTGTGCAAGCTCTTTTATATGTGGTATAAGGTAGAAGATCAATGTTCGTGTTGGATGTCTTAGATTTCATGCATTCTTATCTTATACTAACTTTTTTTTTTGAAAGGTCTTTTCTTATAACTTGAATGCATAAATTCTGCATATTCGACTCAAAATATCCTATATTATTTTTGAATCCGACACAAACTTTTATTGCAGGCCTCATCTTCTCCAAGGACACAAACTTTTGCACTCAATCATATCGATGAGCATTGGGGACACTATGGAGGCATCTACAACCGACAAACTGTAGTTGAGATTTTGAATGATATCTCAGTTTTAACAAGCAGCTGCAACCGAAAGAAGACGAGAGACTCCTCTGGTGGTTGGTGAATGTGTACTGCTTTAACCCAAACCATTTTGGCTGAACCAAGGAATCATCAAAAGAGACAACAGAAATAGATTCTGACAATGCTTCAGATGCCGGCATTGGCAGATGAGACTGATATTCCCTGTGACTGAGAACGTTGCTGTGGATTAAGAAGATACTGTTGTTAAGATGAAGACTCATACCAAGGTTAGTTGAATAAGTTCTGTGATACTGCGTAGATAGAACCTCGCTGTGATGGTAACATTGAGGATGCTTGATCATGTGTCGGTCCTATGATTCGATATGCATTTTGCGTGTTATGATATAGTCACAATTGGTGCATTGCGTTTTATTACATAGGTGCTTATTAAAAATAGTCAGTTTGAGATTGCTATGGATCAAAATGTTTAGTTCACCATAAAATAATGATATATTACAGTTTGATTAACGCAATAATATAAGATCTGATTAATTAAAAGTTGGATTATATGTTGTCATGCAGTAAAAATTATCGAAGTTGATGCCTCACTTGCTAGCCTTGCAAACACTAGATACGGAATGCGTGGAATAAGCATGCACATAAAGAGGTATTGCTGTTGTTTTTTGGTTTAACAAAAAGTTTGATAATCAAACCTGGAACAACATCTTTCAAAACAATCCTTTTGCTTATAAATAAGCATATAAGAAATGCCAAGCAGCCCCTTAGTTTAAACTTTGAACTCAAACAACTTTGAAATAAGTATGTATTTATTGTACTGAAAATTGTTTATTTTGACCCAAGATAAGCACATAACAATGCATGAATTTTTCGTGTATGCATACTTGGTCAGCTCTTAATAATGAAACACGACCATTTTCCTTGTATGCATTCTTTGTCAACTCTACCATTTTCCTTATACATAGAATATACGACCCATTCCTTGTATGCATATTTTGGTCAGCTCTTTTTTTTTTTTTGAAGTGCCTTGGTCAACAATTTATGAAATACGACCAGTCTAGATGTGCATGAATTTTCCTTGTATCCAACATACTTTGATCACTCAATATAAACGCTTCATTATCTATACTTTCATGCATCAAAACATACCTAAACTAAACTTATATGATGAAGTCTCAGCTTATAACCTCTTATGTTCTCATCTTACTTGTAGCTCTTTGCTTTTCGGGTACATCAGCTGGTTCCGAAGATCTAATAACATGTCTTCAGTTGCACTCGAAAAACATTACCTCCATCTCTCAGCTCATATTCACTCCCGCCAATTCATCCTTCTTACCAATATGGCAAGCAGCAGCCAACAATGCTAGGTTCAATACATCCGAAACTCCTAAACCATCAATCATTGTCACTCCTGTCCTGGAATCCCAGGTTCGAACTGCTCTTTTATGTACCAAGAAACACGGGTACAGGTTAAGGATCAGGTCTGGGGGCCATGACTTCGAAGGACTCTCGTACACTGCTGATGTTCCATTTGTCATGATTGATTTTACTAACATGAGGTCTATAGACGTGAATGTTGCCAAGAGGAGAGCGTGGGTCCAGTCTGGAGCTACGCTTGGGGAAGTATACTATACTATATCTCAAAAGACCGATACGTTGTATTTTCCAGCTGGTGTTTGGCCTACTGTCGGTCTAGGTGGACACTTGGGTGGTGGTGGATACGGGAATCTAATGAGATTATACGGTCTTGGTGCTGATAATGTTGTCGATGTTCGGTTTATGGATGTTAATGGCCATATTCTTAATAAGAATTCGATGGGCAGCGAATTATTTTGGGCAATCCGTGGTGGTGGTGCTTCTAGTTTTGGAATTGTTCTTGCATGGAAGCTGAGGTTAGTTCCTGTGTCGAAAACAGTGACTGCTTTTTCAGTTGATAAAACTTTGGAAGAAGGCGCTACTGAAATTTTATATAAATATCAAACTGTTATGCCAACTATTGATCGAAACTTGCACATGAATGTTCAATTGAATTCCGCAAATATTGGAAATACGACCCAGAAAACCATACGTATGGCGTTTGACGGAATTTATCAAGGTACTATCGACATGTTGCTTCCGTTGCTAGAAGAAAACTTCCCAGACCTCAACGTTACACGTGGGGTATGTGAAGAACTCAAAATGGTCCAAACGAGCCTTCTATTTGCAGGCTTTCCAAGCTCGACCCCTACCGAGACTCTTATTAACCGATCAGCCATCACTACGTTGAGCTTCAAAGGTAAATCAGACTTTATTCGAGCACCAATCTCCATAGACGGGCTTAAAAAGATATGGGAAAAGATGTTTGAAAATGACGGATCAGAAACTCTTATCATAGCCCCATTCGGGGGAAAGATGAGTGAGTTCTCAGAGACAGCAATTCCATATCCTCATAGAGCTGGAGTGTTGTACCAATTACAAAAGAGAATCGACTTTAGCGACCAACCTTCAGACACAACTCCAACATCGCTTGCACGAAAAGAATGGTTTGAAAGCTTTGACGCGTTTCTTGAGCCATACGTATCAAGTAACCCGAGGGCTGCATATTTTAACTACAATGATTTGGACTTGGGAGTTGGAAGTGATACTTATGAAGAAGCAAGTGTTTGGGGCGAAAGGTATTGGAAGAGTGTCAATTTTAAGAAGTTGATACAAATCAAAGCTAGAGTTGATCCAACTAATTTCTTTAGGCACCCACAAAGTGTCCCAGTTTTCTCAACACCCTCTCGAATATATAAATGACTTTAGTTAATTATCTAAAATATTCATTTACTTCGTTTGTATGCCTTTCAAAATAAAGTTTCTCTTTTTTATTAAGTTTTGTACCTTCTTATTTACCAATAAAGTTATTGCTATTTTTTTTAGCTCAGTAACTAGATAGATGAAAGTGAACAGGAAATGTAATACATGCGGGACAAAAAGCTTAGTTTAAGTTTTAAATTACCAATATTAGATTACAAGCTATAGTTCTAATCTATGAAAACATAATACGAGGTAGATTATATATATCACTGCGTACAAATATCATCGATTAGATACTGATAATGTCAACTTATATGATCCACGACCATCTAAGCAAACTTTCAGTTTCAAAGACTCATTAATCAGATTACCGACGACGGTCAAAATACTATCTCGATAATTTATCCACCCCCGAAAAGTGAAAAAAACTTTACCTTAGGAGAACATGTTTTGTATCTTGACCGTCAATCTATAGTTGAAAGCTAAGAAGAATTTTGAAACGAACTTACTTACAAGACAGTTACAAGATGAGAATAAAGAGTGAATGGGTGAAAAATGCTGCTATTTCTTATCTGGCGTTTTTCACCCGTTCACTCACCCTTGTGAAATAACTCTCGGATTACCCACTTCCTCACTTTACTAGACGAGCTATGGTGGCGGGAATGGTGCATCACACTGGCTTGCTGGTTTTTGCAGGGTTGCTATGTGAATAGACACTTGTTATTTTTTGTTTGTCTATTTAAGTCCTATTAAGCTAAAGTTCATGTCATGCTATCATATCAACCTGGCTAAGCACTATGATGTTTAAACCACCAAAATATACGTTTCGTCGCTTCTTTGGCATCATCATTGTATGCAATATATTTGTAGTAACTAGTATAAATTAGGGTCACACATCACACGAATCAAGCATAAAAAATCGTAGGTGATCGGGGATACTATCTCCGGAGCATGACGAGCCCGGATCCCACACAAGGTGTATATGCTTGAAAAATCCGGATCCACATACAAGCCACAACTCTGAACATCTGGACGAAGCAAGCGAACCGAAACTCAGCTCATACGCGACTAAATGAACTCGTAATCGAGTATCTTCAAACACGGATTATAGTAAGAAAAAAAATACGCCCACCGTGGGGCTCGAACCCACGACCACAAGGTTAAGAGCCTTGCGCTCTACCAACTGAGCTAGACGGGCTTTTGTTTTTGTTTGATTTGTGTTTTATATTATTCTGTTTGAATGTCACTAAATACAATAACTCATTAAAACGTTTAAAACTTTCATGTACGTATAGTTTATTTAGATGCCAAATTTATTTCGATGTATGGAACTTAAGTTAAATTATAAGTAGAGTGTAACTGTGTAACAAGATAGTCTTGTTATGAGAAATGGTCAATATTTGCTATTATTAGATTATTAAAAAAAATCACCTGCTTATTATATGAATTAAAGTTGAAATAGCTTATTTAGGTGCCGAATTTATTTGGATGTACATTATACGTGCTCAACTGTTCATGATCGAAAGATTTGCGATTTGAACTAATAAGAGCATATGCAATGGGAAACCATTGAAAGACTTTTTACTATTGTAAAAAGTTATTTTTTGGGTTTTTTAGCATTGCATGAAAGACTTTTTGGTATAGCTTTTTACAAAAATTTTATGTGTCAAGTCTTTGATATAACTTTTAACAATTAAAAGTGAAAATCATTAATACATTAAATGCATCAAGTTATAATCATTTGATGCATTGCATATGCCCTAACTTAATAAAATGGTTTTACACCCTCTTATACTTGTTACAAGAATAGTCGAATTATATTACGTAGTACTAAATTAGTTTCAGAAAGGGTTTGACGCATTAAATAAGCATGTACTTTTTTCAAATATACTTATTAACCTATATGGTTTGTTTGCTCAAAAAATTATCCAGATACTACTTTAATTTTAACTTTATCAATTAACTAGGTGATTATTCGTCTATAGCTGCGGAATTGTCTGGCGACAGATAATTTACGATACGATATTTCGAGGTAAGACTAAAATGCAATGGAAAGTCACGTAACATACGATAATTCAAGTTTTGATAAAATCACAAACAACCATGTATCTCTAAGCATTTAGTAAAATTGAAGTCAAATATTAGATCAACGAGGCAGACACACCCGTGCGTTGGACACGGGTTTGAGGTTTATGTGCGTTGGGTAGGTGTAAGTATCAGGGCCGGTGATAGGGGTGTGCAGCAGGTGCGGTGGCACAGGGCCACATTTTCAGAGGGGCCTCACAATCGATTTGGTTACTTTCTAAAGGATTATCTTTGTTTGAAGTTGGAAACCAGGTTCTTAGAGAAAAAAAGCTTGTTGCAGAAGAAGCAATGAGGAAGACAACTACATAATAAAAAATTGCCAATTGTGTAATAATACTGTGTGGTCCACAATCACATGTTGTTTTATCCTCTTTCCAAAGTTGAGTAATATTTTTTAATTTTTTATACTCAGTATATGTTTTTTTTTTGTATGAATTTAATTATTTCTGATATGCTAGTATACTATATAGGACATACAAGCATAATTTTAAACACGAATTGTAATTTCAAACTGATTAATATATCCATAACATGCATTTTATGATTTTAGATTTTTTGCTAGCCATGAATCACAGAATGACGTTTTTTACACCTTATAAATAAACATATGTTAAACTATAATGAAACGGAGAGTATTCATGTCATATTTGTATTAATTTTTTTTCGCGTTTTCCTAATTATTGCTTGCCTATAATAAAGTATTTTGTCTTTCGTTGGGGCCCCTTGATAATCACGGCACAGGGCCACCAGAATCAATGAGACGGCCCTGGTAAGTATGTTGAGCATATCTTTGATATTGTTGCTATATTTCAAGTGAATAGGTACGCATCCTAGTGGCGACATAGGTGAGGATCCTCATGGACCATCTTTTGTCTTTCATTTAACAAGCTATTGGCTCTCCAAGTAGTCAGAAATGATTACTCAGCACCAAATGACTCTTAAAAAAGATGAATCTGATTATTAAACTGCTTATCACAAACAACTATATCGTATATTATTCAAATAAACTAAAAACTCAAAGCATAGTATTTCATTATCAATAATGTTAAGCAAGATTATATCGCACAGCCTTCACATATTTATGTTCTTGCCTATTGTGAGATATTCCTAATACATCTTAATCCCAGCTAAAAAGACAAAAAAAAAAATTACTATAGCAACAATGGTTACAATGCTATTGTCAACGGTGCAACTCGCATATGTCAAGTTCAACAAATGTAGCAAGACAAGGTTCTACATACATCGTAGATTTTCTCAGCACAATAGTTGAAAAGAAAGGTTCCTACTAATTTACTCTGTCTTTATTTTTTAATATTATTGGGGGTAGAGTTCCTGGAAGCACTAACCTAATGGAGTAGAAAAAATAATGCCTAATTATTAAATTTTAAATATGTTCTCTAACACTTCTATGACTATTAACCACTAAGACATAAAACATAATTTTCAAAGAATTTAAGCATAAACAGACAACGGAAATCAGGCTGTTGAGCATGCCTGATTTTAATTATGGTTTATCGAAATGTGTGGGTACATTCACTTCTATTAGTTTAGTTATCTCGAATGCTTCATTTAAAACTTCAACGGCTGGTACACTCATATTCAAATCCGGGACCATGCTAAACATAACAAAAACATTATTGACATTGCAAACACCTGTTTTTTGCTCTTTTTCACAAAAGTTTTATGTATCCTACTATTATCTGCAATTTATTTACCTTTCTATGTCTATAACCCACTATGAAGACAAAAGTATGTTCCAATGCTTTTTCCTTTTAAATTATTAATTTTTCTTTTTTGATGAGATAGGGGGGGTTGAATATAGATCACCGATCTTTAACCTCCGATAAGTTTTTTAAACATAAAAAATATATTAAGGATACGGGCAGAAAAGACAACTGTTGTTACCTTGTTATTGATTAAGTTGTAAAGGGCTATCACACTTATGATGAGAGAAGAAAGGTAGATGACAAGCATTTGGTTATTGGTTTTCACTGCAAAATTCATAGGCAACAAGTAAATAATATGAAGTACGGAAGCAACTCAGCAACATTAAGATCGGGAAGAAGGTTAAAGATGTCCTGCAATATGTAACAACTATCAATGAACTGCAATTTAACAACACTTCACAATGACCATCGTGAGACAAAAAAACTAATTCCTTGGAAAAGTTGTAAAATTCAATCAGTAGTATAGATTTTGATTTGGGTTTTGTTTATCTAAAAGTCTATTTTCCAAAATTACAACCTCTGAAATCGTTCTATTCAAATTTAACTTTTTTGACCATCTCTTGATTTGTGAAAAAAAAATTAACTTTTTTTTAAATCCATTTTTTGTAATCATACTCAAACATGACCAGTTAAGACATAGACTTGTTTTAACCCATTGCCCGACACCCCAACCTGCCTATCTTGTAACACCTTTAACTCAAGAAATACGATGTTGCATATTTGTATGAAATGTAATAAATATATACCTGAAGATGGTACAGTGTATCATGATTTAATGGTAGTTTGCCCTCTATAACAAGGTCCAAATATGACCGTATCTCCTTCAGCCTTGCATCTAAACCCTTCAATCCTTCCAGCTTCCCACTTACTTATATCAATAAGACAAATTTTCCTTTATAAAACAGAACCAAACATTGCAGTAACAAGAAAAATACAAACAAACAAACTTCATAACGAAAAGAGAATGAAAATATTGAAACAGTAGGCCAGAGATGAAACAACACCTCTATTGCAACTTGCAAGGGTCCTTATAGTTGTATCTTTAACGTCCCTTAGCAAATGCTCAACTCATGTTAAATGATAATTAGAATTAACAGAAGTTTGAATTAACGTATAATCAAAAAATTAGGCGTATAAATCAGTAGGGAGCATACCTTTTTATGGTGTCGTTTGAGTTGTTCCACGCTGGTTCTTCATTATATGCTCCCTGGCTTGTTATGCGCCCGTTGGTCTAACTATATGTGTCAACATGAATCCTTCTTTTTTGTTTGTGATGCACGTTGCTCGGTTAGATATAATTGCTTTCTTTACTCGACCCTTCTCACCATCATGTTCCCGTGCCTGTTTACGAACTCCTTATTTGGTCACTATTTTATTGACCTTTTCAGCCAGGCGCCACAGCCTGGTTAGCAGCTTACTGTACCTGGTTAGCAGCTTACTGTACCTAAACTAAATAAACGTATTTAAAATTGTAATAATGGTATTGCATTGATTTTTACTTTCTAAAGAGCTATTCAACTATAAAGAGTTGCACATTCTAAGGCATAAGTGACATGTATATTTAAGTATATCAGTTTCACCATTTACTCGCTATTTTAATTTTTAACTATATGATCAGTATCATTCAACTCTCAAATACTTCATCAGAAAATCTCCGACAACCTACACAAGTCCAATATAGATGAATGAAAAATCAAGAAATCAGGCATCAAGTTTTATAGAATACTGAAAGCTTAGGGCGCAAGATAAGATTTACCTTGTCAGGAGTAGATGCACCAGATGTGACACCTATAGCTTCATAGTAAGAGAAGTATTTACTTGGGTGGCATCACAAATAGTGTTGAAGCTCATAAAGTGTTCGGTGGTATTTTCAACTCCAAATTTTCTCATCATAGTCCTTTCTACTAACTTCCCTGCAAAAAACAAACCAGAAACATCAGAACATGCAACATCTATAAAAATACTATGATAAATTGGTGAAAGTGAACCGACCAATCTCTTCATGTTTCCCCATCAGCATTGTAGTCTGGTTTGCTACACCAACCACTATTTGGTAATTTGTCTTGAATCTTGATCTTTTATACATAAAAAAATGCATGAAGTCGATATAAGTTTATAAAAGGATAACTTACCTTCAGAAAGGCTTCTTTTGTAGAGCTAGACCCGTTAAGTTCGACACCAAGGATGTAATCACACACATAATTGTCTAGGTTCAGGTAAACAGAAAACCATTACATTTAAATTTAAGATGGTAGATGAAATAAATAAACGTTGAATACAATAAGGAAACCATTTGCGTACCTCATCCATATTCTTCACAATCACGTACTTTCCTGCAAAAGACGTTGTTGCCACCGTCTCTTCATGAGCATATTTACCATGAAGTATATAAGTATAGTCCCATTTCGTGTGCTTGTCAACACAATTCCACACCTTTTATCCCAAACAGAAAGTATATGATAGTATGTAAAATTTCGCATAAGGCGAAGCACCAGATATAGTGAAAGAGATACCTTAGATACCCAACGGCACGTCATATCAACTATTGTAACTTGCTTATCATACAAAATCGCCATTTCTTCGACTGCAGCCCCAAAAGCAAGCAAAATCACAACATCGCCGTTATCGATTACATTGAACTGCTTCACCCCGTCCTTAATGGGAACATTCTTAACCCCATCTCCGCAAGCCTCTACACTGCAAAAGCTGAGCTATTACTAAATTTGACATAAGAATTTACCTTGAAAATAAGTAGCCCTAGAACATAGGCTTTTATATAAGGACCTCATAATAATACCTTATTAACAGTGGGATTGTGAATAATCTCATTTGTGATCTAAAGATTCTTATTAGGATACTGTTCTATTGCTTCATAAGCCATCACCATCGCATAGTCAACACCCCAGCAAAATTCATCAACTTCTGGTAGATTAAACATAAACGAATCAAAATAAACGAATCAGAATAAACGAATTAAAATAGATTAAGCATAAACGAATCTAAATAAACACAAACTTAGCCAATATAACCCATGAAATTCTTCTTCAGCGTCTCAATGGTGCTACCTTATGGTAGATTAAACATAAACGAATCAAAATAAACACAAACTCACCAATATAACCCATAAAATTTAACACCAAGTAAACCAAAAGAGGCTCCACCCAAACCAACAACCAATACTGTAAAACCCGCATGCTTTTAGCATAAACAGTACGTATATAATCGTACGTACATGATTAAAACCTTCCTAATATAACATGTTTACGTTTCACGAATGTTAATTACAAGTATTACGTACGTGTTATTACACGATAAGTATTTATGCATACTAATACACGATAATTATTATCAACAATAATTATAATCATGAACATGAAATCATGAACGTAAATAATCACGAACCTATTATTATGTATTTACGTAAAATTTATTACGATTACCTATAAATATATATATTATAACACGAACGAGGAATAAATAAATCACGTAAACACGACCACGAGAACACGTAAATAATTAGAACACGGAAAACAATGGGTTCCCCTTGTGGGCCCCACCTACCCGCGACATGAACAAAAGGAAGGGGCCAAGCCCATTTTAAATTTAACTAAAACAAGAAAAAGGGAATATATATTTTTTATAATACACAAGATTAGAAAAATAACAAAACCCTAGCTCCTTCTTTTCCTCCCCTTTTGGCCGCCGGGTATAAACACACAAGGAAGGGGTGTTTGTTGATCTTGGTTGATTTAATTCAAGTGTGGTGTTCGTGTTATTGTCATCTAATTGTTTCACGCATTCGGTAATCCTTAAACCATTTTCTTTTTAATTATTTATTGGATCAAGAACACATGAAATCAAGGGTTTATTAAAAACTATTAATCAAACATGTTAATTAAATCATGGGGTAATAAAACATGGTGGTTTAGGGGTGTTTTGGTTTGGCCGACGTAAGGAAACCGAGAGCCGAAGCTCTCGGTGGTCTTCGATTCACCACCAGCCGAGACCTCATGGTCTTGGTGTGGGTTTGTGTGTCTCGGTCACAAGAAACAAGGGACCCCGACGCATGTCGGGGTACCGTTTGGTGTTGTTTGGGTCTCGGCAGCAGCAAGAACACCACCGATCAAAGACCGGTGGCTGTTTTGGTCTAGCAGGGGGAACACGAGCCGCGACAGCAGGGGGAACCACCGGCCAACTGCCGGTGGGAACTTTGCTTAGCCAGTGGCTAGCCGAGGACCAAGGGGAACCACCGGCGTAAGCCGGTGGCTGTTTTGCAAAAACAGTGGCAACCGACCAAGCCGGTTCGCCACTGTTAAGGGTGTGTTTGTTTGGTTTGGTTCAAGGGTAAACACGGTCCGTTTCATGACATGTTTAGATTTAAAACACGGGTTCAGTTCATGACTTATTTTTACAAGTTAAATAATTACAAGATTAATTAAATTAATTTAACATGCTATATAATTAATTTAATTTAGACATGACTTAGGCTAATTATTATTAGTAATAATACATGATTTTAACCTAAGTATTTTATAATTTAATATAGACTAAAGTAATTAATTAATTATTAAAACATGACATGTAATTAATTAATTTCTTTGACTTAGGTTATATTAATAATAAATATTAATACATGTTTAACCTAAGTATTATTTACACTTTAATTTAGTTAAATCGTGCTATATTTAATTAAATCTTATAACATATAGTTTACTTAATTTACATCTATTAATTAATAAACTATACTATTAATCTCATGACTTGGAATATTAAACAGTAAAACTTAAGCTTATATTATTAGCTTAATATTTCAGCTTATTTCTAAATATGGAAGCTTTCTATTTTTAGAAACTTGTTTATTTTAAGCCGCAAATCTTTTCATGAGAACTTTCTATTTTTAGAAACTTATCTATTTTAAGCGGGAAAACTATTTTTGGAAACTTTATATTTTTGGAAACTTTCTATTTTTGGAAACTTTCTATTTTTGGAAACTTTCTATTTTAGGAAACCTGCTATTTTTAGAAAGTTACTTATTATTACACAACAAGTATAATAATACAAGAAGTACAAGTAATACTTAATCAGTATATCCAGAATACATGATAAACACAGCATAACGATGAAATCAGTAAAACATGACATGAACATATAAAACAAGCTAAGATATGATATAAAACCAGTTACGTACACAATAATCAGAATACTTATACATGTATATTATATATGTAGCATTAGTGAGATCGAAGTAGGACTTTCTTCCGTTCGTCTTCTTCATTCACTGGACATAAGGTACAAATTCTCCGTCCTTTCAGTATGGACATTCTTTCCTTATTAGGATTTCCCCGTGTGTAGTCAACTGTTTTCCCACTATATGTTTTATATGTTTTGATTTGTTTATGTTTAATTAAATGCCTAAGCCATATACATGCATGACCAGTTTCACCAAATTATAGAGGTACCATAACCATAACACTGGAGGCACCAGTGTTATGACTTCACCACGACGGAGTGATAGCTCGTGGCGTCCCTTTCAGCTTTTGGCCATATTATTATGTTATCATGTGGGGCGTATGGGTGCATCCTAGGTTACATGTTTTACAGATTATTTAGGTGAATGTGGTGTGTGCCTTGCATCCTTCACAAGGAGCTGATCCCTCCTACCCAAACTTATATTAATTAGAGGCAACCCCTCTAATTGCATGACAAGGTCACCCCTCCAAGTATTCATGCACGTTGATATGTCATAACCTGTATTGGCTAATGGTAAACATGTTAAATAGATTTTATAAGATAAACATAAGGCTTTTCAACTATAAAACGAGTTTTACTAAGTTTCGTCATGTTTTCCAGGCCTTAATCAGTTCCGCTGCTATATGTTGTATATGCTTATGTTATTCATTATATGCTTGTATATCCATGCACTGAGCGTTATGCTCAGCCGTTTTCCCTTCATGTTCTCAAAACGGCAGGTACTCAGGGGCGCTCGTAGACTTTAAGCGTACGTGCATATGGATTGGAAGCTTTCTAGCTTTCATTACTTTATGCTTATCTTCATACTTTTGATACTCATTTCCATGGACATTGTTTAGTCCTTTTCATTTGCAGTACTTATGTTTGTGGTGATGAGCTTTACTTTGGGGTACCGATGTTTGTTTCCGGTATTTCCTTTATGGTCACGTAATGTTTAAGACATTTATCCTTGTATGCTTTGATGACACGCCATAATCACGCGTGACATTCCATTTACCAAAATGGGGTGTTACAATTATGGTATCAGAGCCAAGGTTTCGGCCTGTAGGCTCTCAAAACATGACATGTGATTAGTGGGTAGTCACTATGGTCTTCCTAGAACTGACAGTCGGTTTTCATGCATTCATTGTTTTCATACATTCATATATATGTCATTGTCGCAAGTTTATGACTAAGTAATGGTTGGTACAAGACTGGCCCTATTTAGTCGCATGTGCTTTTATCGAAAATTTTAACTTTAGGACCGACCCATTGGCGTCCCCTCGCCATGTCTTTTATTTTGAGTGAACTGACCATAGGCGTTCACTCACGCGTATATAAAAGTTTTCATAAAACTGCATCATGCATTCATGTACTAGTTTTCCTGCATAAAATTTTTCTCATGATTTAATGGTATAAACTTTTGTTCATGTATATATTTTATGTTTTGATCAGTTTGATCATGTATTTTTATGTTATATTGTCAGATGGTTCTCACACACGAGCAGGAACAACTCAATGCAGCAGTCCAAGCTGCAATGCAAGCTATGCTTCCTCAGCTGAGGAACGAAATCAGGGCTGAGGTGCAGGCTACCAACAATCAGCAACAACACCCAGTACCTCCTCCTCCTCCTCTAGCAACATTGGTCACATGGCTGGAGAGATTCAATAAGCTACGCCCTCGATCCTTCGAGAAAACAGGTAGCCCTAATGAAGCTGAAAGCTGGTTGGCTCACATTGAGAAGATCTTCGATGCAATTGGCTGTGACCCCGTCTTCAAGTCGAGGTTGGCCTGTTACCGGTTCGAAGGTGATGTGTTATCATGGTGGAAGGCACTGAAGCAGTCAGAGGGAGGTGATGATTGGATGGCTGGTTTGACTTGGGCTCAGTTCAGGGATTTGGTGATGGGACAGATCTTTCCCAAGGCTGAGCAAGACAAGCTGAAGACAGAATACCATGGAATCAGACATAGAGCTGGAGAGAATAGCAACGAGTTCATGCAACGCTTTCTTTGTTTGGCTGGTTTTCTTGGCGCGGCAACATGTACTCCCGAAGAGCAAGCATACCACTTCCGGTGGGCTCTTCGTACATCGGTCGCCAACAACTTGGTGCGTGCTACGTTCAACACGGTTGCACAAGTGGCCGATGCAGCACGTAAGCTGGAGATGCTGCAAGAAAGAGAAGAGTTCGGGGAAGCAGAGAGACCCGAGAAGAGGTAAACATTCGTTATTCAGCGGTGACCAACCTGTATTCTTTCAACATATGTCAATATTTACATCTCTTTTAAATTGTATCTTCCAGGCAGAAGACTGGGGACCGGTCTCAGCCGTCTACTCAACAACAACCTACTCAGCCCAAGGGAAACGGTCAGACTCACGACCGTTCTGCTACGTATAGGCGTGGCGGTAATGATAATTACCGTAACAACGCTGGAAACTCCAACATCAGCAGGTCCTTATACTTACTCATTTTCTTATGATTACATGCAAAAGTTCATAATTCTGACACATTAGAGAATCTTCTACCAGGAATCGTGGTAACGGGAGGGACCAGAACTAGAGAGGTTTATAGCCTAACCGTCCAGCTATCACTGGTATTCCATCTTACGAATTTTCCGCATTGTCCTTTGTACCTATTATCATGTCTCGTTTATACTGTTCTTATCAGGCTCTCAGCCAGCAAGGACACCTGTTGGAGGATATACTCATCCTCTTTGCACTACCTGCAACCGTAGGCACCCAGGGCCATGTCGTCACGACAGCGATGCATGCTACAAGTGTGGCCTCCCCGGCCATCGCATCAAGGACTGCCGCAAGGGCAAGATGGAGGGCACATCTGGACATGATGATACCAAGCCGCCTCCTACTAGTGGACGTGTTTACGCGACTTCTCGCGATCAGGCCAACAAGTCTACAGGTACCATCACTGGAATCTTGTATATGTATGGTCAAGCTGCATGTGTTCTATTTGACACGGGTGCTACTCATTCGGTCATTTCTACTACTTATGCTAAGAATGTTAGGATATCCCCCATGCCACTAGAGAATATACTGAACATTTCCACGCCTTTAAGAGACTCTGTATGCATAACCCATGTGTACAAGAGCCTTCCCCTAGAGTTTGATGACAAGATTCGTCCTGTTGACGCACTTCCACTGGACATAAATGATTTTGACATGTTACTGGGCATGGACTGGCTATCCAAGCATCATGCTACCATAGACTGGCATTCATATCGAGTCATCTTCGGCGATGTTAATGCACCAGAGTACATTCACAACGGGTTCGTACCCGGAAGGCCTGTACAAATCATATCAACCCTACAAGCACGTGCATTACTTTCACATGGTTGCGAGGGTTATCTAGCTACTGTTCATGACATGGATACTGAATCTCCATCAATTCAAAATCAGCCGATAGTGTCAGAATTCCAGACGTATTTCCAAAAGAACTTTCGGGCATACCACCGACACGTGAAGTAGAGTTTAATATCGAGCTCATCCCAGGAGCTGAGCCGATTTCCAAGGCTCCTTATCGCATGGCTCCCATAGAGCTGAAAGAACTGAATAATCAATTGCAAGAACTTCTGGAGCGAGGCTTCATTCGACCGAGCACATCTCTATGGGGTGCACCGGTCTTATTCGTGAAGAAGAAGGACGGCAGTATGCGTCTTTGCATAGACTATCGCGAGCTCAACAAGATCACCATCAGGAATAAGTATCCTCTACCACGCATTGATGATCTATTTGACCAACTCCAAAGGGCCAAATATTTCTCCAAAATTGATCTAAGGTCGGGCTATCATCAGCTACGGGTAAAAGAGCAGGATATCGCCAAGACTGCTTTCCGTACACGTTATGGCCACTACGAATTTGTAGTCATGCCATTTGGCCTCACCAATGCTCCAGCAGTGTTCATGGATTTGATGAACAAAATCTTCCATGAATTTCTGGACAAGTTCTTCATTGTCTTCATTGACGACATCCTGATATTCTCTAAGTCCAAGGAGGAACACGAAGACCATCTTCGTACAGTATTGTAGATTCTTCGCCAGAAGCAACTGTATGCTAAATTCTCCAAGTATGAGTCCTGGTTAGACAAGGTGGCGTTCTTAGGTCACATTGTATCAGCAGAAGGAATCACCATGGATCCAACAAAGGTTGAGGCTATTACAAAGTGGCAAAGACCGACATCAGCGACTGAGGTTCGCAGTTTCCTAGGCTTAGCTGGTTACTACCGTAGGTTCGTAGAGAACTTTTCCCGTTTAGCACTACCATTGACCAAACTGATGCGGAAAGAGGAGAAATTCGTCTGGACTGAAGAAAGAGAAAAGAGCTTTGAAGACCTAAAGCAGAAGTTAGTATCTGCACCGATTCTTACTCTCCCATCTGATACAGGTGGATTTCAGATCTACAGTGATGCATCAGGGAAGGGGCTTGGCTCTATTCTCATGCAACATGGGAAAGTGATCGCGTACACTTCACGGCAGCTAAAGCCTTATGAGGAAAATTACCCTACGCATGACTTAGAACTTACAGCAGTCGATGTTGCATTAAAGATATGGAGGCACTACTTTTATGTAGAATCATGTGACATTTTCATGCACCACAAGAGCTTGAAGTACATCTTCACTCAACGTGAATTGAACATGAGACATAGGAGATGATTAGAGTTGTTGAAGGATTATGACATTAATCTGCAGTATCATCCCGACAAGGCGAATGTAGTGGTAGATGCACTTAGTAGAAAGTCCGGAATGATAAACGACATTAAAATTTAGGAGGAAATTATAAGAGACTTGGAGCGACTAGACATTGCGATCATGGTACGTGGACAACACGGTTACTGGGCTAATCTTAGAGTGGAACCCGAGTTACTCTCTAGGATCAAGGAAGCTCAGAAAGATGATGGTGAAATCTGGGCGATAATTCAAAATTTGGAGAAGCAGACAGAATTTCGAGTAGACGCAGACGGTATCTTATGGCAGGGCACGAGACTTTGTGTTCCTGATGATCAAGAACTCCGGGAAGCATTGTTAGCTGAGGCTCATAGCTCCCCATTCTCTATTCATTCTGGTTCGACCAAGATGTACCACGACATCAAGCAGTACTTTTGGTGGAGTGGTATGAAACAGGATGTTGCGACTTACGTCTCCAAATGTCTTACCTGCCAGCAAGTTAAGATCGAGCATCAGCGATCTGGCGGTCTTCTACAACCGTTAGATATTCCAGAGTGGAAGTGGGACAAGATCACCATGAATTTTATTACCGGTCTTCCGCAGACAAAGAGGAAGCACGATGCGATTTGGGTTATCGTTGATCGACTTACTAAGTCAGCTCATTTCTTACCGATCCGCAAGGAATATTTGGTCAGTAAACTCGTCGATACTTACAAGAAGGAGATCATGAGACTTCATGGTGCTCCATCCAGCATCGTCTCAGACACAGATCCTCGTTTCACTTCGTGATTTTGGAGGAGTCGAAGCTCGCCGATACTTACAAGAAGGAGATATGTTTAACTGCCGGTGGGAACTTTGCTTAGCCGGCGGCTAGCCGAGGACCAAGGGGAACCACCGGCGTAAGCCGGTGGCTGTTTTGCGAAAACAGTGGCAACCGACCAAGCCGGTTCGCCACTGTTAAGGGTGTGTTTGTTTGGTTTGGTTCAAGGGTAAACACGGTCCGGTTCACGACATGTTTAGATTTAAAACACGGGTGCGGTTCATGACTTATTTTTACAAGTTAATTATTTTTACAAGTTAATTATTTTTACAAGTTAAATAATTACAAGATTAATTAAATTAATTTAACATGCTATATAATTAATTTAATTTAGACATGACTTAGGCTAATTATTGTTAGTAATAATACATGATTTTAACCTAAGTATTTTATGATTTAATCTAGACTAAAGTAATTAATTAATTATTAAAACATGACATGTAATTAATTAATTTCCATGACTTAGGTTATATTAACAATAAATATTAATACATGTTTAACCTAAGTATTATTTACACTTTAATTTAACTAAATCATGCTATATTTAATTAAATTTTATAACATATAGTTTATTTAATTTACATGTATTAATTAATAAACTATACTATTAATCTTATGACTTGGAATATTAAACAATAAACTTAAGCTTATATTATTAGCTTAATATTTTAGCTTATTTCTAAATATGGAAACTTTCTATTTTTAGAAACTTATTTATTTTAAGCAGCTAATATATTTATGGAAACTTTCTATTTTTAGAAACTTATCTGTTTTAAGCAGTAAATCTATTTTTGGAAACTTTTTATTTTTGGAAACTTTCTTTTTTTGGAAACTTTCTTTTTTAGGAAACCTGCTATTTTTAGAAAGTTACTTATTATTACGTAACAAGTATAATAATACAAGAAGTACAAGTAATACTTAATCAGTATATCCAGAATACATGATAAACACAGCATAACGATGAAATCAGTAAAACATGACATGGACATATAAAACAAGCTAAGATATGATATAAAACCAGTTACGTACACAATAATCAGAATACTTATACATGTATATTATGTATGTAGAATTAGTGAGATCGAAGTAGAACTCTCTTCCGTTCGTCTTCTTCGTTCACTGGACATAAGGTACGGATTCTTTGTCCTTTCAGTATGGACATTCTTTCGTTATTAGGATTTCCCCGTATGCAGCCAACTGTTTTCCCAGTATATGTTTTATATGTTTTGATTTTCTTATGTTTAATTAAATGCCTAAGACATATACATGCATGACCAGTTTCACCTAGTTATGCAGGTACCATAACCATAACACTAGAGGCACTAGTGTTATGACTTCACCACGGCGGAGTGATAGCTGGTGGCGCCCCTTTCAGCTTTTGGCCATATTATTATGTTATCATGTGGGGCGTATGGGTGCATCCTAGGTTACATGTTTTTTACAGATTATTCAGGTGAATGTGGTGTGTGCGTTGCATCCTTCACAAGGAGCTGATCCCTCCTACCCAAACCCCTCTAATTGCATGGCGAGGTCACCCCTCCAAGTATTCATGCACGTTGATATTTCATGACCTGTATTGGCTAAAGGTAAACATGTTAAACAAACTTTATAAGATAAACATAAGGCTTTTCAAACTATAAAACCAGTTTTACTAAGTTAACGTTAGGTTTTCCAGGACTTAATCAGTTCCGCTGCTATATGTTGTATATGCTTATGTTATTGTTGTCCCTAATATATGATGATATAGCACACGAATTTATGAAAGAAAGGTAGATATGAGATGAATTTTAGAGAGAGAAAGTAGTGAGAGAAAGTAGAGAGAAAATGGTTGGAGAAACTTGTGGAATATTAGATTAGAAGAAAATGAAATGACCAACCAACCTCTCCTTACATGCAAGGAGAGGTTTATATAGCCTTGCCTACATGCGGCATAATGGGCTATATGATCATGGGCCGGGCTTTACTTTTGGGCTTTGGTTACTTATTAATGAACCTTAGCTTAAAGTTAAGCCCGTAATAACACGCCTAATATACTACCTATTACAACGTTCTAAAATACGATACATAATAAACATATGACCGAGCATTCTTGTTTGGCTCAATATTATGAGGCTAACAATCTCCCCCAATGAGAGGTCATAAACCTTGGTCATTTAGGAAATTTGTAGAGATTACTAGTCTCGCCATAAATGAGTCTTGAACGTGTAATAGTAGTCCTGTTTCTTCATGCTGTGATCTTTGAGCCTTTGTCGTTGTCTTTCGACTTTTTCTTTAAGCTGAGATCTTCAAATCATCCTTGACTTGTCTTTGCCATCTTGCGATCTTGTGTCTTCATCCACATGCTCACACTATTAGTTGTTGAATATGTCTTTAGGCATGAGTATGTGGTTTCTGAATCATTGACTTTGCTGAGTACACCGTGACGCCACCTTCTCGAGACAAAACATAGACACGGACTGAATGGCTTTGACATTCGTCCTAAATCGGTAGCGTTTTACCTCTGGTCGGTGAAAACCGTTATACGATATTAAATATCGTACCTGTGATCAGGTAGATTCAATTAAGAATATCATTGACAGGGTTTCGCGGCTGTACTAGCCGTTCTCTTTACTCGACCGTCTCAAAGCAAGACTGCGAACATAAAGAGTGAATCAATTGGATATATATCCGTTTGATTAAAGTCGTCAATTCAAATTCCTGGAACAAGTGTGATTCCTAAAGAATCTTACCATTGTTGCTTTCCAGTTGACATAAGTTTGATTCATAAGAATCTCATAAGTCACCTACCGTAGCGCTGTTTGATGTTGACGCTAGAAGGATTTCCATTCGTCACTGTGGATATTAATGAATATCCTCTGAATGTTCTGGCAAGACCATAAAGATATTGCGTAGAAACCTGAAACGAGTTTGAATCAATTCAGAATCAAACCACTGTTGCTTTTCAGTTTTGCACATGTTCAATTCATAAAGAATCTTGCATATGACCTACCGCAGTGCTGTTTGATGTTAACACTGGAAGGATTTCCACACATCATTGTGAATACTAAGTAGTATCACTCTGAGTGTTCTAGCAATATCACAAGGATATAACGTAGGACTCTCTTGATCTTCATCCGTGTGTTCTAACGAGATTTGATTGATCTCTTGGCTCTAGACTCGATTTGTGCAATTTTAGTGGTCGGAGGCTGGAGCAGATGCCACCTATTCAATATCAACTATCTCGAAGTGAGAAAGTCAATAGTAGTCATGTTGTTCTCCGTGACAATAAAACAAACTTCTTTTGAGAGAAGCCTGAGTAGCTAGGATAGGGTTGTGCATACATCACTGGGTCCATGATGAGTTTGTCTTCATGATGAGTTGACCCGATTTCTGCCTAAGTTGTATGGAGGGCTTCTTTCTTTAGACCCTTTATCCTTACATTTCTTTTTCATTCTTCAACCCCTTCAATGCTTACCAAGACATCATTACTAGCACCTTGTTGTGATTGTTCCAGTGCTAGCATCAGTACTTAGTCGGCATTCTGCTACGTTCACATTCTACTCCATCTTTCCTAAGGACTTCTAATAATCTATTGGATTGTCCCTGGGAAGATCCCTCCGGTTCTGGTTAGATCATAGGACTTAAACCTAACCACCCTTTTGACACCAATAACGTCGTGAATTAAAGATGTTGTGGGTATTTGATCGTAACCATGAAAACCACTTTAAATTCTAACAAAGTGTTTGAAAAACATTTAACACCTTGCTAGTTTTGTCGTTTTAGAAATGCTCCCCCTTCACATGTGCATCGATAATCGAAAGTGTTTCGCACATGTAGGTAAGAGTTAAAGTGCTTGAGTCTTATATTAGATCACATTTTAATCACATTTTCTCCCCCTATCTCTAATATATAAAATCTTTTGATATTAGAGATACCAAATTTGATTAAAATATATTTTGAAAAATAGTCTTGAAATCTCCGGGAGAAAGATGTGTTAATCTTTTGCATGAAGTTAAAATGCTCCCCTCAAAAATTGATCCAATTGAATTGTCATTGTGAGGATATGATCCACATTTCGCTTTTTGAGGATGGGAGTTGTTGAACACACAATTTTTGAAAGATTTTGAATATCATTGAAAAATTCTTGAAAAAATTGTGTTCAACGCTTTTTGAAAAATCAATTCTTTTTGTCGAAAGGTTTTTCTAAAGCATAAACATGAGTTCATAGACTTTGAATGTCTTGACGAATCCACTCAAGTGTAAGAAGATTTCTCTTCTTTTGCTGAGGGTAAGGGTACTAAATCGTACACTCCCCCGTGAATATCGATCCGGGTTGCAATCTGAAAGTGATTACAAGCCATTGTGTTGAGCTCAAAACATTGAATGTTTTGTAACAAGCTCAACCCGTGATAGATTGCTCTACCCGTTGTTTGGAAATATTGTCCAAAATAGACAATTTCCTTTATTAAAAGAAGAAATGACATGTTTTGAAAAATATTTACAACTTTCATTCGAGCTTTATGTACACACCCGTGTCGTTATTGAGCGACATTTCTAGGCATGTCCATATTATCGATACTGAAAGACATGTCGAGAAGAATATTTTTGGATTTTGAAAGATTTTTAATTTTGTGTTTTGCTTTTATGTGTTTTATATTTTTGTATTTTGCTTTTTCAAAGATATTTACAAGTTGATGTTTGATAGATAAATCAAGCAGGCACCTTTGCCAGAATTTCCAGGTCTGCTGGAGTCAAACATCTCATACCAATTTGCCTAACGAGGTAATCAAACCTATCTTTCGACAGAGCTTTCGTAAACAAGTCGGCTAATTGGTAATCCGTTCCAACAAAGTATAATTCAACGATACCTCTTTCAACTTGTTCCTTTATGAAGTGGTATCTGACATCGATGTGCTTCGTGCGGGAATGCTGTACCGGATTGCAGGAGATGGCTATGGCCGACTTTGAATCACAGTACATAGGTACTTTATCAAAGTGGAAGCCATAATCCGTGAGTTGTGTTCTCATCCAAAGAACTTGAGCACAACACGCAGATAGAGACACATACTCCGCTTCGGCTGATGAAAGTGACGTGCAATCCTGCTTCTTGGAAGACCATCCCACAAGCTTATCTTGACCTAGAAATTGTGCACAACCAGAAGTACTTTTTCGTGTATCAAGACACCCTGCATGATCAGAATCTGAATAGGCCGTTAGAAAGAAACCGGTTTCCCTCGGATACCAGAGTCCCAAATGAATGGTATTCTTGAGGTACCGAAAGATCATTTTAACCTCCTTGAGGTGCTTTTAAGTGGGTCGTGCTTGATATCGTGCACAATAACACGTAGCATGTGAAATATCAGGTATGCTTGCTGTTAAGTACATGAGGGAACCAATCATGGAACGATATCTCGTTTGATCGATGGCATTTCCCTCCAAGGAAGCATCTAGCGATGTGGTTGACAATGGTGTCCCAACGGGGTCACATGAAGTCATACCATGCTTTTTGATTATCTCTTGACAATACTTAGCTTGGTTTATAAAGATACCACTTGGGGATTGGTGAACTTGAATTCCTAGAAAGAATTTTAGTTCGCCCATCATTGACATTTCAAATTTGCTGTGCATTACTTTTTCAAACCATTTTGAAAGTTTTGGGTTTGTAGACCCGAAAATAATGTCATCAACATAAATTTGCACAAGCAAAATGTCATCCCCATATTTATAAGTGAATAGAGTTTGATCAATGGAACCTTTTGAGAAACCTTTTGATACCAGAAATTTTGAGAGCTCGTCGTACCACGCCCTTGGAGCTTGTTTGAGTCCATATAGTGCCTTGTGGAGACGATACACCTTATCAGGATAATGAGGATTGACGAATCCTTCCGGCTGCGTGACATAGACTTCTTCCTTCAAAGGACCGTCAAGAAATGTCGTCTTTACGTCCATTTGATAGACAGTGAATCCCTTATGTGCATCATAAGCAAGAAAAATCCTGACTGCTTCCATACGAGCAACTGGTGCAAATAATTCATCAAAATCGATTCCCTCTTTCTGGCCATACCCCTTAGACACTAGCCTAGCTTTGTTCTTGATGATCGTGTTTTCTTCATCCATCTTGTTTTTCCAGATCCAACGAAGATTTAAAGGAGTCACATCATATGGTCTGTCAACAAGTTCCCAGACTTTAAGTCTTTCAAATTGTTGAAGTTCATCCGTCATCGATTCAATCCAAGCATGATCAGCCATGGCTTCTTTGATGTTTTTCGGTTCAGCTGTACTCACGGCGAGTGCGAACATATAAACATCGCCATCGGTTGCTAGTTGTCGTCTTGTACGAACAGGCTGTGAAGGGTTTCCAATTACGTGAACCAAAGGATGATCTCGGGTCCAATGATGTGTTGAAGGATGTCGTTGATAGAACGTATGCATATTTGACGGATCAACATGGTGAGTAGAAGACTCTCTAGTTTCGTGTACCGGTGTACCGAATGGGTTGTGAAAATCGTCATCGTCAGATAATGCACCGTCTGCTTGATTTGTATTCTCTGGAGCAATGACAGTAGTTGTGGATGTTGTAGGATCGATTGTTGAAGTGATATTCTGAGGAGGTAAATCTGCAACAACCCGTGTTGAAGTAGATGAAGTTGTATCCTTTTGTTGAGGATGAACGGTATCATCATTCTTATCATGAGTGACAACGGAAGACTTCGATGCAACTTGTTTCTCCCCCATGAAATATTCATCATACATTGGCCCATATAACATTTCTAACTCTTCAATTGTCGTGTCCACTGTCATATCTGCTCTAGGAACATGTTCAGGAACCAGCTTTGAACTTGACGGTTCATTGCTGTGGTCTTGAGTTCCGAGTTTCGTGCGATTGTGAACGGAAGTCGTTTGTCGTTGTGGATCGGGACTTAAACTGCTTTGTTCAAGTGCTATTTCTTGTAATTCATCAAATCTGATATGAATAGTCTCAACTATCAATTTTGTTCTCTTGTTGTATACTCTGTATCCCTTAGACTGAGTTGCATATCCCACTAAAATGCATGCATCACCTTTCTCTTTCATCTTGTCCAGATTTTCACCATCTCGAATAATGTAACGCGTACATCCAAAAACGTGAAGGTGTTTGAGTGAAGGTTTGCGATCATTAATTATGTGATATGGTGTCTTTTCGTGTCTTGGGATAATTAAGGAGCGGTTTTGTGTGTAGCATGCGGTTGACACGGCTTCGGCCCAAAAGTATAGTGGAAGTTTTGAAGCGGATAATAATGTTCGAGCAACCTCAACTAAAGTACAGTTTCGTCTTTCAACAACGCCGTTTTGTTCGGGTGTTCGAGCAATAGATGTTTCATGTTCAATTCCATTGGCTTCAAAATAGTTTCTCAGTTTTAAATTCAAAAATTATGTACCTCTGTCAGTACGAACCACTTTAACTTGAGCTTGAAGACCACGTTGTATCACTTTAAGGAAGCTGATGAGAACATTGGGTGTTTCATCCTTGGACCTCAAGAAGTGAGTCCATGTGTACCTTGAGTAGTCATCCACAATTACCATAACGTATTTCTTCCCATTGATACTTTGAACACGCATGGGACCACACAAATCTATATGAAGAAGATCTAACCGTCCTTTAGAGCTTGGTGTAGTCTTTATCTTGAAACTACTCCGTTTAGCTTTACAAAGCTCACAAGAAGAACAAAGATGATCTTTGATGAATTTCAAGTTAGGAAGGCCTCGCACAATATCTTTCTTGGAAAGCAAGTTGATGGTGTCAAAGTTAAGATGAGATAAACGTTGATGCCATAACCAAGCTTGAGTCGTTGAAGCTTTAGCCATGAAACAGATTGGAGTTGAAGATGTGGAGTCTTGTAGTGAAATAGTGTAGAGATCAGTACCCCGTGTTCCGGTAAGTAATTCATTCCGATCATAATCACGAACAAAACATGTCTTCTTTCTAAAAGCAACCTCCAAATCCGCATCACAGAATTGACCAACCGAGAAAAGATTGTGATTGAGCCCTTCGATGTAGTAAACCCTTTTGATAGTGATATTCCCCTGAACCAAGTCTCCATATCCTAGGATCGGTGCAAATTGATCATTTCCGAATCGGACCGTACCTAGGAACTTCTCCACGAAGTTAATTAGAAGCTTGAGATTCCCCGTCATGTGCTTCGTGCATCCGGAGTCCAGTATGAAGAGAATTATTTCGATCACCTGCAGAAGAATTAGAACACGAGGAGCATTTGCTAAATTGGATTCCATGTTAGTTGTGATTTCCGATTCATTAGTTTCCCTAGTTTCATCACTTAGAGGCACACTAACGCTCGTAGTCACATTTTCTTTCCTAACCTTAGGCATCCATTTATATCCTGGAGGACATTGATTAGCAAACCACCATTTCCAAGGCTTGCTAGCAGACTCATATAAATCCCTAATTCTGCTTCTAGGGTTCTTAGTGGTGGAGTCTGATGCAATACTTTTCTTAGGGGGGGTTGCACCAGAATGGTTCACTTTGCGTTTGGGTTTTCTAGCACTAATAGGCATCACAGTTTGCTTCTTAGTTCTAGTTTCTACGCCTTTGACATTATTCGAAACACACATAGCATGATTAGCATTAGCACACTTTCCACATTTCACACAAACAAACTTAACTTTCATAGCATTCAAAGTCGAATCATTCAAATCGTCATTACACGCGATTACAGACGTTTTATTCTTAGAAACATTGAAAATCCTAGGGTGGTCTTCTACTTCCTTCATCTTCCCTTGACTTTTGTTTTGCCAGACCTTTTCATTCATGCGAGTGCTCTTAAGCTGGGGTCGGCTAACACTAGCAGCGGGGACTACTCCTGTAGTAAAAGACACACGTCTATTAGTGTTTCTAGAAGTCTGAGGTGATTGACTTTCTTTGTTTTGTGTGGGTTTAGTGGCCAATCTATACATCCCTGGTTTAACCACATTTGTGTTCTTAATGCTTTGTGATCGAATATGTGTTTTGGGAGTGTTTTGTGGTAACCTATCCTTCCCATCCGTCTTGGGGGCAAACGCAGGTTTTGCAAATGCAGAATTAGAGAAAACAGATGGTTTTCCCAAGACAGAGGGTCTAGTCACTTTTTGAGCATTGGGTTGTCTTACAACAGGTTTCTTAACACTAGGTTCCACAATCTTCCCACCCATCTTAGCAACGAGTTTCTGCAACTCTGCTATCGCTCTGTCCCTATCTTGTAACTGAGCTTTCAACCCTTTAATTTCCAAATTCTGTTCGTTCATTTCTCGAAACGTTTGGGAAAGTTTTTCTTGCAATTTATTATCATGTGGAAAACTACCAACGTCTTTTTGCAAAGCAAGTTCAAGAGAATGACAATGTTTTTGAAGGAAATCAGTTTTGTGTTAAGTAACTCAAAATCCTTTTTATCAACATTTTCTTTATGTTTCGAAAGCTCAAGTTCAAGACGCTCACACTCTTTGATTTTATCAAGATATTTGCATGCAACATCAGAATATTCATCGATATCAGCACAAGATTGAAGAGTAACACACAAAATATCTTTGGAGAGACATTCTTCTAAGAGTAGATCATATTCGTTTGAAAATTCTAATTTGTCATTTTGAAGGTCATCAATTTTTTTTTCAAGAGACTCAACATATTTCAAATCATCAAACATTTCAGACTGAATTAAATTTTCAAACTCAAGAACATGTTCTTTTATTATCTTCGTATTTGGTATTAAAAGTTCTTTCACAAGCACAGTTATGTCGTGAGGAATCTCGGTTTTCCACTTATCCTTTTGACGTTTTTCCCAATCGCTTTCAACAATTGATTGAACATTATTAACTTGGTGTTTAAGAAAACCAAGTGTTTTTCTACTTTTGCTTTTAGAAGCATCTAGAGTCAAATAGTTAATATATTTAAAAACATTAGTTTTCCTCTTAGCGGCAAAAGCCTTTTTCCATTGAATTCTTCTTTGTTTGCATTCTAAAAAGAATTCATCACGAGACTTCTGTTTTTGTGGAGTGAAAAGACCATAAAGACTGTTTAGATAAGCATAGTTATATGGTTTCACAAAATCTTTATTGACTGGTGATCTACTCTCGTCATCCCAAAGTGACGTCTCTTCACTATCAATGTTAGCTACTGGGCAGTCATTATCAGTCCATTCAGACTCATCAAGATATAAGCGAGGGTTCGCAGCTTGAGCTTGTTCGAGGTACTTGGGGGTGGCAAAGCTAGGTTGACCCTTGAAAAACGACCGAGGTGCTATCATTCTTACGGTTTGAATAGAGTCATGTGTATTATAAACAACTTTTTTCAAAAAATCAACTTGTTCTTCGAGATCCTTTACTTTTTCAGTATCTTTGCTTTGTCTATTTTTTGAAATCTTGTTTTAATGTTTCAACCTCTTGTTTCTTCTCATCAAGAATTTTAGAAGAATCGGTGGTGTTCATAGAAAGCCTCTGTTCAAGTTCATTAACTTTTGTTGTGGCAAGGTACGTTTTTTGACGTTTATCACTTAATAAAACATTAAATTGACGTTTTTCTTTAGTTAACAAAGCAAGAGCTTCATTGTATTTATTTTCAAAATCGTCCTTTTTAACGTTGATGACACGACTTTTGTACCCCTCAAGCTCGTTGGTCTTTTGAAGAAGCTCAGCCCTATAACTATCAATAGTCTCACTAGATTTTATAAGAGTGGCTTTGCATTCTTCAAAGTTTTGAGTGAGCGATGCGTTTGCCTTCTTTAATTGCTTTTGATTCTTTCTATTTTCATCGACATCTTTTTGTAAACTAGCAATTAAATTAGCAAGCGCGACACGCTCCTCGTGATCATACTCATTTGCATGTTGATCATCCTCAAACTCATTATTGCACATGTCTGATGAATCGGGTGTGGTATTGCTATCAACCGTTTCCATCATACACGTGTCAGTAATTGTTGTTGGAAGATCACTATGCTCATGTGTATCACCAAACACATTATATGCAGCATCATCTTGTACCTTATCAATTGGCTCGGTATCAAAGATAGGACCATTGTCATCTTCAGTGACGTTAAGGACCTCATGAATCTTTGCCATGTATGAATAATGTGCCTCAAGTTCTTGGTCAGAGAGTTCATCATCTGTGTCGTCAAGCATTTCTCCTTCCTCAGCTGATAACTTGATTCCAGCTTCCATTTTCTTGCATAGCAACATCTTTTCCTTATGATAACCATAATCTTTAACCCTCTTTGGCTGCCTGCATTCCCTAGCCAAATGCCCAAAACCTCTGCAGTTATAACACTGAATCCCACTTTGTTGCACAACTTGAGTACCAATAGTTTCCTTATTTCCAACAACAGTAGCCACCCTCTGATTATCATACTTAGGTTGTCGATGATACTTTGGAGGACTCTCAGCACGTCTTCGTGTGTCATACCTTGGAGGACTCTGTGCATGGGTGTTCCTCGAGTTTGAAGATGTTCGAAGGTTGTTGTTGGTGGGTTTGTAGATTTTCTTATATTGCTTCATAACGAAAGCCATTTGTTGCTTGAATTCCCTATCCTTTTGAGCTATTTCTTCATCACTGTCTTTTTCGGATGATTGCTCAGGTGTGGGTGATGGTGCTCTTGCAACTTCTTTGCCTCGGATCGTGTTGGAACATGTGACTTGGAGACAATGGATGATCGTGGTGATGATGATTGAGTAGAGTAGGTCTTTGAAGTACGGGAGTGATATTCTGGGTAATGTTGAGTGGTAGACACCAAAGCAAGTGGATTGGAAATCTTTGCAACTCGTTCAGCTCGAAGTTCATTTGCCTCATTTTGAAATTGTTTCAAGATGTCAAAGAGCTTGTGATATGAAACTTCGTCTAACTTTTGTTGTTGTTTTACCAAGGTGACAAACCGTGTCCACTCTGGTTGAAGTTGCTGTAGAAATTGGACATTGACTTGCATGGTGGAAACTTGCAAGTTGTTTCGGGTCATATCATTCATCATCTTGTAGAATCGGGAGTAATAAGAATCAACTGATTCCCCATCCTTTGATGTAAACTTGCCAAAGTTTCAAAACATCTTAGTTTTCACATCTTGTTTGTTAAGTGATTCACCTTGTTGCAATCTTTCAATGGCCGTCCACATTTCTTGAGCAGTAGCACATGCGTCAACCGTAGAGTAAATTTAATCTCCAATGCCACTGAGAATTAAATAGATTGCTTCCTTCTCTGCATCAAACCACGCACGGTTCTCTGGGGTGAGGTCGGTCCTCTTTTCATCACGTTCATATGCGGGTTGTGCATCACTTGTGTTTGTGGCTGGTACTGCAGGAACTTGAATCCTTGAGAGTTTATAGGGTCCTTCCAAGATGCATTGCCTTAAAGCATCACCGTTAGGTTTTGTGTCAAGGTAACGTATAAAACGGGATTGCCATTGATCATATCGACCCGACACAAGCATTGGTGGTCTTTCTTTGTTACCTGCCACCGTTATGTTGTTGTTCGTCACACGATATTCAGTGGTAGAATCCATCTCAATGTTCTCTGAAATGATGAATCGAATGTGGATCTTAAGTAGTTGTGTTGTGATTGTTTGGTTGTTGAAATTCCGAAAATTACGATTTTTTCTCAGCCCAACAATAAATTCCTCAGTCCGACAAAACGGTAGACCTAAAAAATTTGTAATCACCAAATTTTGAAATTGAGCTAGAAATGTCCTAACACTAGTATGGAAAAAATTTGATTTTACTTGACCTAAAAATTTTAACTCTTTTTTTTTAATCTTCGTGTAAACTACGTTCCGAAACTAGTCTAGATGGTGGCTAAGTCTAAAAAATACTCAAACGAAATTTAGCTAAACATGTTATCGGAATGTCCATCGGAATGTGCCATCGGAATGGCCATCGGAATGTTGGTTGTCGGAATGCTTAGATCGGAATGTCCTTTAGATAGCAATGTACTGTCGAAATGTTCAGATCGGAATGTGCTTTAGATCGCAATCTGTACCTGTCGGAATCCTTAGATCGGAATGTTGTTTTGATCGCAATGTGTACCTGTCGGAATCCTAGATCGCAATGCTCAGATCGGAATATGTTCAGATCGGAATGTTCAGATCGGAATGTGGCTAAAACAAATCAGGCAGAGTAACGACTCACAATTCCCTTGAAACCGTCGGAATCCCAGATCGCAATGTACGATCGGAATGTCCAGATCGGAATAAGGTTTCGAAATCTAGTGATCGCAAAGTAGAACCAGTTGGTTATTGCGATCAAACCCCTCTCAATTGTACTTTCCGATGGTGAATCTTGCTAGAAATTCGGAAAGATGAAAAACAAGAAAATTTTCAACTTTTGATCCAAAAGGCTTGTGTTCTAGCCAAAACCAAGATACCCAAATCACTATGGCACGAATAAAGAACTTATACGACGTGAAGAACACTAAAAAAACATGAAAAATCTTGAATTCGTGGTAGAAAGAAGGATCAAATAAAATAAATCAAATGAAAACGCAACAACCAATCACAAAACTACCCCATGGCGATTGATACCAATTGTTGTCCCTAATATATGATGATATAGCACACAAATTTATGAAAGAAAGGTAGATATGAGATGAATTTTAGAGAGAGAAAGTAGTGAGAGAAAGTAGAGAGAAAATGGTTGGAGAAACTTGTGGAATATTAGATTAGAAGAAAATGAAATGACCAACCAACCTCTCCTTACATGCAAGGAGAGGTTTATATAGCCTTGCCTACATGTGGCATAATGGGCTATATGATCATGGGCCGGGCTTTACTTTTGGGCTTTGGTTACTTATTAATGAACCTTAGCTTAAAGTTAAGCCCGTAATAACACGACTAATATACTACCTATTACAACGTTCTAAAATACGATACATAATAAACATATGACCGAGCATTCTTGTTTGGCTCAATATTTTGAGGCTAACAGTGATTCATTCTATGCTTGTATATCCGTGCACTGAGCGTTATGCTCAGCCATTTTCCTTTCATGTTCCCAAAACGACATGTACTCAGGGACGCTCGTAGACTTTAAGCGTACGTGCATATGGATTGGAAGCTTTCTAGCCTTCATTACTTTATGCTTATCTTCATACTTTTGATACTCATTTCCATGGATATTGTTTAGTCTTTTTTATTTACAGTACTTATGTTTGTGTGTGATGAGCTTTACTTTGGGGTACCGATGTTTGTTTCCGGTATTTCCTTTATGGTCATGTAATGTTTAAGACATTTATCCTTGTATGCTTTGATGACACGCCATAATCACGCGTGACATTCCATTTACCAAAATGGGGTGTTACAAATACCACCATCAAAACTACCTTGAAACTACCTAAACCACCAAGAGATTTGGCAGATTCGGCAGATGCGATGGTGATAAAATTATGGTGGCGGCGGCAATGTTGTTTTTGTGTTTATTAGGGTTTAGAGAGAATAAGGATTAGAGAGAATAATTTTTTTGATTGTGGAGTTGGTTAACAAAAATAGAATTAATTGAGTCGTACAAAGGAAGAATGAGTTAAATATGGTAATGTTGAGAAAAAAGAGAAAAAAATATACACCCTTCTGTTTTTGGATGTGTTCAAATGTTAATTAAGGTAATGTTGAGGAAAGTTTCTATTAAAGGAATGGTGAGATGAGTTTTGCAACAAAAATTATGTAACCTTTATAAGTAGTAGAGATAGTGATATAGTACATGCAAACTTTTTACCACCTATTAACTTGTAACATGGCATGTGTAGTTTGCAACATTAGTCATTTTACAAATGCTCGTTTTAAAATGTTTGCAGCATTAGTCCTTTTACAAACGGTCGTTTTCAAATATTTGCAATGTTAGTCCGTTTTAAATGTTTTTCTCCTAAAAAGACAATTTCGAAAAAAATATATCCTTCAAAATATTTTGAAATTTTTTTAACATATTTTGAAAAAACAAATTTGCATATAAAACAAATGTTCGATTTAAAAAATATGAAAATAAAAACCATATAAAATTCAATAATTGTATAAAATTAAATAACATATAAAACTAAAAACATTTTTCTTTATATAGATCTTTTTGAGAACTTTTAGTTTTCTTTTTTCTTCGAATTTTTGTTCTCTAAAAAGTTTAAATATATATAAATTAGCAATTTTTTCTCCAAAAATAGAAAATATTGAATAAATATTGTTTGGAAAAAGTAACACATTTTTGAAAAATAAACATATTTTTGGAAAAAAAAGCATAATTTCGAAAAAAATTAGTTTAATAAAAATATATTTTTGACAAAAATATTTATTTTTGAAAAAAAAACATAATTTCAAAAAAAAAATTAAATCAAAACAAAAAATGTATAAAAATTTACTACTTGTATAAATTTAAATAAGTATATAAAATTATACACATATTTCATTATATAGATTTATTTTAAAAACTTTTATTTTTCTCTAAAAAGTCTAAAATTGTAAAAAAATTAAAATGTTTTTCTCCAAATAAAAATTTTTCTTCGTAAAATTGCTTTAAGAAAAAAAGTTACTTTTTGAAATAAAATAAAAAAAATTCCAAAAAAGGACTAACGATGAAAACATATGTTGGATAGGACTAACGATGTCACTTTGCAAAAGAAAAAATAATATTACGTCATCAATTTTTACAAAATTAGTTGGTTTAGCCGGTTGTAGGTAAAATTATGATTATATTGGTACGAAAAAGTTAAGTTCATGTACCATCTGGATAACTTTATGAGTGAATGTATCATATGAATATATTTGAAAAAAATACATGAATGTTTAATGTCTTAAACCTTTCAAAATACTTACTTTTGTTTCGTCACATCCAATATTGTTAATACTAGGTGAATACCCGCGCACAGGCGCGAAAATCCTTAGCGAAAGATAGTTAACGATACACGATATTGTGGTGGTAAGTATTTTCTATCTTTCCAATAAGATTATTTTAACCAGCATTATCCAATTCTGATTATATTGATAAGAGATTGAAACATTATATCTAATAGACAAATGTTGTGCATAGCTATTAGATATACATAACTAAAGAAACAAATGATGCAACCTAAAGTGACAAAACGTTCATTGTATTATCAATTATACTCAAGACCATAATCGAAGAATATAACCTCTTGGCAAACACAATACACCATGAGAAATTCTATATTGGAAGTTAAGCGTTGGTTCTAGTATTCCGCTATCAGCTTGTGTAAGACTTTTTTTTAATGGCGATATTTTATAAATAACTTCTAGCAAGGTGCTAGAAAAAAAATTACAATGTAACATTACAAGCCAATATTGGATTAGTAATCCCGTCAATCCACGAGGGACGTAATTTCTTACTTCTATGAGTAATCCAAGCATGCGACAATGTTTTAATATCATCTATCAACGTATCTTTAAAAACTAATACTCCCTCCGTCCCATATTAAATGTCCACATTTGACTTTTCAAGTTTTTATTTTCCAACTTTGACCGTATATAACTTTTTTTGTGTTATATATACTTGATGAAAGTTATATCAATGGAAATACATTTGAAACACAATACATTCATATACTATACATCAAGTATTATATAACATTGATGTAGGTTTTTCGTACACGTTTTAGGAAAAACGCGTATGAGTGGCAAGTATTAAGTTAAACGCTTTAGGGAAAACGTAAAACCGAATAAATGCGGGTTCGTTCTCGAAGGAGGTGTGTGGATTAATGTGCCAATTATATAAAATCAAGTTTGGATTAGTGACGTTTTTGGTTTACGAGAGAAAAAGTAAAGACGAGCTACGACTACGATTAAACTACGACGTTGACGTAAAAAGCGAACGTAAATACGTAAAACGTGACGAAATTAGAAATTAAACTTAAAAATTAATTAAAAATTTAAACTAAGTCTAAAATAATATAAATAAAAATAAAAATCCAATAAATATATTTTAAAACCTTTTATTAATTAAATATTCAATTTTAAATGCTAATTAAAGCCCTAAAATTAAATATAATTAACAAAATGTCCAAAATATAATTTTATTGAACAAATAAGTTACTTGTATTATTTAAAGACTAAAAAGCATTTTTCCTAAATTTTAAAAACTATTTTTCTATTTTTAAATCACTAAAAACTATTTTTAAACTAAAATAATCATAAAAAATAATATAATAATGCCAAAAATAATTTGACAATTTTAAAAATCCGAAATTACACTAATGAACAGTAGAAAAATTGAAAAAGTTTGAAAAATGTAAAATTTTTCACTAAAAGACAAAACTGATTTAAATTAAAACCCTAATTAAACTAAATTAATTCTAAAAAATAATTAAAAAGTGAACAGTAAAAACTTTTTAAACTAAAATTCTTAAAATATTTTTCTAAATATAAGAAAAATTTTAAAACTGAAAAATAATGACTTTCTACACTAAAAGACAAAAACAGACTATTTAAAAGTAATTAAAAATAGCTATTAAACCTAAAAAATAATAGATGAACAGTGACAGAAAATAAACTAGACAGAAAAATCAAGAATAAAATAAGAAAAATAACAAAATTAAAATGAAGATCTATTTCCTATTTTCGGCCACTAAAGACAAAATTTTTGAAAACTGAAAGTGACACTTGGTCACTTTTGTTAGTTAGCTAAGCAGGAGGAACTTTTACACTACTAGTGAGAACTTGGTTCCCACTGCTTTCAAAGAAAAACGGGTCTGGTGGGTTTTTTTGCTATAACTTGCTTGATTCTTGGTATTAACTGAAAACAAGGGCACCCCCACAACCAGTTGGGTTGTGGGGAGTCACATAAACAAGAAAAACACAAGCTTTCAAACAAAAATCACACTCAATGTGGCAAATACAGTCACTGTTATGGATTATGATGGTTTCTGATGAACAGTGCTGATACAATATGCAACAAAATGAATTTTACTTGGCCAAATCTTGCTCAAAAGCTTACCAAATCACAACCAAGCAATCCACAATCCTAAGTTAACAACATTTCTAGCAGGCTACAAGATTTCATGGCAATTTACTCTAAATCAAAGACAGAAAATTGATATTCTGATTTTAAGCTATATTACCCAAACTTTTGAACATACAATTGCTTTAAAATCCTATCAAATATAAAACCAATGCTGAAAGTAACCTATAACTGTCAAAAAGAGTGTGTCTAGGTAGATTCAATACCAAAAGCTGTCACAATTTTTGGTTAAAACCCTAATCCAAACACCCCCTTATTTTCAGAAATTGAGATTTATCAAACCAAGTGCATTAAACTCTTACCTAAACTGACCTAAGCCTATCTAAACATGCATACCAAGCTGAAAATAGAACAAAGCAAGCAAATAATTGCACATGAACAGTATAACACTCAATATCAATAAAAATCAAACTTTAAAGCTTAAAAACAAGGGTTCAAGCCATGTTACCTTTCTGATTTACATCCAAATCAGAGGGATGGGCTGATGCCATCTTCCTTTCAGCTTAAAACTGAGCTTATGGCTTATGTGAGTGAGCTGTTTGTGGAGAATGTGCTAGGTGAGGACTACTGCAGTCCAAACACCCCTATATGTCTTCAATATGGAGATATTTCCGTGAAAATAGAACAACAAGAGAAGCATGAACTGATAACAGACCTACAAGATCCTAAGCATGACTTATTGATTAAGCCAGCTTGATGCTTGTGGCTTATATAAAACAGAAAATCCAACAATGAACTTTCTATGAAACTGACTTTCTTTTACAACCCTTTTTAAACCAACCTTTTCAGATCTTAAACAACAAACCAAGCTAACTGATTCCACTTTCACTTCCTCAGTTAGCTTAGGTTTGTATTTTAAAAAAACTGAAAGAAAATATTTTCACCAAATAACTTGAACCAATGAACCCGTTTTATAAACCTTACTCTACTTGCATAAAATGAAAGTTATTAAACAAAAACAAACAGTAAGGAACTCAGATATATTTGCAAGATTGAAAAGCTTCTTTGATTAATTCACTTGAAAATTTTACAAAATAAAATCTGGAACAAAGGCTACAATTTCCTAAGGTTGCTTTATATATAGCATACAAGAAGCATCTAGAATAATAAAAAACGTAACCCTAACATACTGAGTTTCCAAAACACCCTTGGATCATTTTGAAGAATATGCTTTGATCCTGTTTGAAATTTGAAGTCTTGTGACTCTCCTGCCAAATCATGTGAGTTATACAGCTGTATAAGACAATCTCAGACGTCCCTTGATGTCTTTGGGGAGAAGAAACCATTTTGGAGCATTGATTTGCTGTCTTTGTTTGTCTTGGAGTAGCAGGGCCATGTGGAGAGGGGTCCATGGTGATGGGGACTCGTTTTTGAGGGTGGGGTTTCATTAAGGGGACAATTAATCAATGATCTGGACGATATTAGGCTCTAATTTGGGGCGAATAAAAATCTGGGATTAGGGTTCATTGGGTTCAAGAACGTGGTTAGGGGTGGGTTTTGATCTGGATTAGTGGAATAGTCCCTGTTTACTGCTCAATTTTATCATAATATAATCATTTTAAAACTGATTATATTTAATTAGTTTGGTTGAGTGGATTCTGAGCTGGAGGGGTGTGAGGTGGCGTGGGGGATGACATGGAGAGCTGCTATTGGAGGGATAAGGTTGGTTGTCTGGCAAAAAACAGTCCTTCTATTCTCTTTATGTTGTCACTTTGAGTTTAACAGCCCACCATTTGGATTCCCTTTGTTAAGAAAGTTATATTTCTTCTATTTTGGCCACAAGAGTTTTGGCAAAACTATTCCAAGGGCTATACATGCATATTATGCATTCTTCAAGGACCAATAATGTAATAACTTGGCATTTTAGGGACCCACAAGCAAATTTTAGGATTTACAGGGGTATAAAATGACAAGTCTTCAATTGTTGAGGGACCAATCTTGCCAATCTTCAATTCTTCAGGGACAATTTTGGAAATTCCATACTTGGGCCCGGTTTCTTGTGCGGCTTCGTTTCCCGTGTTCGTTTTTGCTCTATTCTTGTAATCTTTTGGTGAATTCACGATATCCGTACCTGAAATACACAAGGAACAAACACAGGCATATTTTTGGGTATTTTGATGATATTTTAAGCGTTTTAAGCGTATATAACTTTTTTGTGTTATATATACTTGATGAAAGTTATACCAATGGAAATACATTTGAAACACAATACATTCATATACTACACATCAAGTATTATATAACATGCTAAAAAATATTTAAAGTCAAAGTTAAAAAAGAAAGACTTAAAAGATTCAAAGTGGATATTTAATATGGGACAGAGGGAGTAGTGTATAATAAACCAATTTCAAATGACGTCAAATATCTATATATGTGTAGTACAATATACAACATAAACATAGCAAAAAGATAATGAAAAGTAGTTAATTCTATAATATTTGTGCTGTAGAACCTGTACGACAGTCGTTCCCAACGACATTTTGTCACTCACAACAACATTACTTTCAAAACATTAAAGAATCTTATATACTAAAAACCTCGTTTCTAATAAGATACAAAATAAAGAAAATAAAACTTAGTGTCAGAATGCTCATCAACAACTATACACAAAAATTTTGAGCCACAAATCATGGCTCATCAGCAAATGACCTGTCATAGTCATGGTAAACAATATGCACAACAACAACACTAGCATCACTGGAAAGATGCGACAATAGGTCCGCCTTAGTTTCATCCAAGTACCAAATGATCCATTTCAAGATCTCTTTTCCCTGCCCAAAGTCGACACTAAACATGAAAAGAGAAAGTTAAATTCTTAATCTATGTTTGATGTGTATTTAAGTAGTATATCCGTCTCACCACTCGAAGATGCGAGTGAGATACACTTTTCTCTTGGCGATATCTAATTGAATCACATCAAACTCTCTTGCAGCAAATTTTTGTTCAGAATCTGTAACAACCCAAAATCGTGGTCATTATTTAATTATATTTTTACGTATATTTTTGAAATTTTTGACGAGGTTGATTATTATGACGATTGGTAATTTGATTTGGATGATGTTGAAATTTTATTTTTACGTTTTGACGAGTTGCGAGGATTATTAGTGATAACGATATCGACGGATGCCCGAGAAATTTTACATTTTATTTTAAACATGTCGATGTTTAATATTTTAACGTTTTTATTTTAATGTCGTATTAAGTCGTGCCGGGACTATATAATATCATATTTTGTGTGCGTTTTAAGTTTTGAGGAGCATTTTTATGAAACCCGAGACCCGTAAAAATTTTCAAAAGTGACTAATAGTTATTTACCGCTTTTTAACAAAGTATTTGCACTTTGCTCCAAAAGAATCACAATTGGCAAAAACTACCCTAAACTTTTTCCATATAAAATGGAAAATTAAACAAGAAAAACACACATTCCACCAACACATGCAAAAATCTTCTCTCCCCTCCTCCTCTCCTCTCTTTTCCGTCACACCCCAGAACACAAACACCCCAAAAATTTCAAAATCAAGTTTGATTCAATTAAAACTAATCAAAGACCCATTCCTATTTTTTGATTCTCTACACATTCGTATGAAATTTAGCTACATGCATTAACATTTTTATAAAACCCATTTTTGGATGAAAATCATTTGTTTTGATCTTGAATTGTTGTTGTATGTAGGTGTTTATGCTTATATATATTAGTGTTTATGATTGCATGTTATTATTTTTGAGTTGGGTTTTTATGATTTCATCATCTAGGATGATTTAGTATGTTATGATATGAACTAGCACTATAAGGATGATTATAGTGGTAAAAATAGGGTTAAAATGTGGTGAAAAATTGATTTTGAGTGATATTTAAAAATGTATTTTATAGCAGATTATTAAAAGTAACTTTCTGAAAATATGAGTTTGATTTTGAGATGAACCAATTAGATATTGTTGTAGAGGATGTTTTTACCTTCGTTTTGGTATAAGGTAGGACTTGTAGCTCCAAACGAGCGAAAAGTTATGTTAGTTTGATTATTTCGTGTACCGGGAGACGAGTACCGACACAATATATAATTGTTGTCGATGTTTGGATCGAATCTCGGGGACTATAAAATGGATTTTTGAATATGTCATGGACTGATTTTGAAGGTTAAGTATGAGGATGTCGAGTTATTTTCAAAGTTGAGTGTCGGTTTCATAAACGGAGAAAAATAAATGTGTTAAAAGACTATACGTGTTGTTGACGTAAAACTGTCCGGTTTTTGTAGTTTAAAGATGTGTCAGGCAGGGAACTTTAAATGTAAAATCTTTTGATGAGTTTTTAACAGGGCTTTCTATATATAGTAAGTGAAGTTTCTGATTAGTATCATAAAATTTGACGTGTTTAAGTGGGGTAAATGAGCTTGTACATTTGGTGTGTACCGGCAGATTTTTATCGAAGAAGTTAACTAATAGAAAACATATAGAACGGAATAAAAAGGTCAATTGTATTATTTTTTTTATTTTGGATTGATTTTGATTCTATAATATTGAGTTTGATATTACTAAGTATGGATTTTATTCGAGTTATTATTGATGAACGCGCCTTATTTGATAGGTTGCGATTTTTGTGTTTACCGGGCATCAACTATCGTCGAAGATCGTCATGCTACTGCTATTACTTCAGGTGAGTCTATAGCCTCGCTTTCTACTTGTTTTATTGATTTTAAAACCCACGAGGGGGATACATGCTATTTGAAGTAAAATGAACACATGTCATGAGTAATTGTTGGACCCGATGTTGCCTTTGATGAAATGAATTGTATAAGTACCTAATTGCATAAGACCCTAAATTCATGAGCCGTTAAGTATCTTCTGACTTGATATTGCGAGTTGGGAATAGCCGCTTATTCTAATAATAGTACTATTGGGCTGACAACCCTATCTGAGCCCAGGGCTTTACGCTGAGTAACCCGCTGGGAAGGAAAATTTTACGTGAATGAGAATTGGTATTCTTGCAATTAATACCCTAGTAGGGGCACTGGTAATTTTTCTAGTCATGCTGGCATTTGGTGTGGGTGACTAAGTTAAGGGGTGAGTGTCATGAGCTTAATACAATTCGATAGCTTCTGCTATAATATAATATACCTGATTAATAGATTGTATAGCCATAATTCTATTAAACAATTGTGAATGATTTTTACGATGTGTTCAATTATGTTTTGTAAAACCTATAGACTTGCTCAACCTTTGTGTTGACGATTTTAAGCATGTATTTCAGGTACTTGAAGTTGTTGATTTGCGGAGCTTGCTGCAGAAGGATTGCGGGATTGCTTTTGTAGTAATTTGGTCTAAAACAGAATTCTTTCCCTATTGTCATAAACTTACAGTAAATGGTCAAATATTTTGGTAAAAGGTTTGTTGTTTTGATTAAGATCCTAGGGGGGAACCTGTACGCTACTCTGATATATTTTTAACTGATTTTACTTGGGATTGAAGGTTTTAGACATTGAAATTAAATTATTTCCATATTTATTCCTAAATATACTGTTTTTGGGTCATTTAAAGAGTTGTGAAATGTAGTTTGTGAATAACACCCAATTGTGTATTTTCCGCTACGCAATGTAAATTGGGGGTGTTAAAGATTGGTAACCAGAGCTTTTTAGTTATAGCGAATTAGGTCGATTTTTGAAAAATGTCCTAAACTATTACTTTGGTGTCGAAAGTATTTATAAAAGCAACGCAACTTCTCTGCAAGGCTCCGGTAAGATTATTTATTTTTGTTATGCTTTGTTATTATAGATGTATCCCTTATAATTGTTGTGAATTCTTGAGTATTTATTAAGTAAATACTGCAATGAGGTATTGGTATTAATGAAAGGACGTGGAGTGCTTTCACCATAATTTCATCATAATTTCATTTTTATGAATATTGTATAATTATCATTTGCATTGCATTGCATTGTATTACATCGCATACATATATCTATTTGGCATACGTAATTCATTTGCATTTGCATGACAATGCATTGCATATATATTTTTGAATAATGACCTTATGTACTTTTGAATTTTCTATGATTTTAGAAAATGTCTGACATACCATATTACGTCAAGAAAGGGGGATTTGCTGTAGGTCAATGGAGTTTGCAGAATCAGTATGTAGGTGATCATAAGATTTTAGGTGGATGGTTAGATTACGAGGATGATACGAATGATAAGAAAAATGTTGTAGAATCAGATAGTGATAATTATATGACTGAGAGTGAGGTTGGAAGAACTGAGGTTAGAGCAGAAGTGAGAAGTTATGGGACTGATTTTGAGAAGTATCAGAAAAAGATAGATAGGCTTCGCAGGTTAAGTGAATATGTAGATCATGTTGGGCCGTATCTTGAGCCACACTGGAAGTTTCAGGATAGTGAGGTGTATGCTAATTCTCATTATATGATAGATCCGCCGTGTCAAGGAGGGATTTTGAAGTATGGATTTAGGAATCCACCGTGTTTAGATCCAAAAGGGAGGTGCTGTAAGTTAGGACCAGTTGAAGATGAAGCAGGAACGAGCCAAGTTGGAGAAAGTGATGGACCCCATCCTATGGAGTGATGTAGTGATGGATCTTTGTTGTATTTCAGTTTATGTATTATTGTGTTGTATTTGGATTATCTAGATGTTGTGGGGTAGTTTGGTAATGGATTATTATTATTGTTGTTGTTTAGGATGGTTAGGGTAAGTGACATTAGTGACAAGGTTTTGTTGCGATTTTCTCGGATTTATGGATGATATCTACTATTACCCTTTAGTATTTTGATGTGTCTTTGTTATTCTCTCTTTTGTAAGATGATTGTGGAATTTAGCTAGTATTGTGTTGATTGGCGTATGCAGTATTCATGTTATATCTTGATGAAAAGATCCTATTCTTTCTATCCAGATGTGTATACTGTCAAGTCTCTTTCGTATGTGATAACAATGGAAAGAGTTGAGTGAGATATGTTTCTGTCATTAGCAGGGATTCCTGTGTATGTGACTGAGTATCTTGAAATACGTCTCCAAAGGTTTCCAACCATTAGGGTAGATTATATGATTGTGGGAATAGTTGTTAGATTGTTTGAAGTTGATAGTGCTGAGAAGAGACAAGATGCTGCTGAGATTGAAAATCCTGCTGTTTTAGTTGAAAATGTTGTTGAAACTGAAGATGCTGCTGAAACTGAAGATGTTGTTGAGACTGAAGATGCTATTGAGACTGAAGATGTTGCTGTTCCAATTAGAGATGTTGCTGTTATTCTGCAAGATTTTAAAAGGATGTCTGTGTATTGGATTATTAGGAATGAGAAGAGATGCGGTGAAGAGTGTCGTACGACTATTAATAGTAATTGGAAAGGTGAAACTATAAGGATAAGTTCGAGTAACTGATGGATGTTTAATATATCAGTGGTCATTTGGGAATGTCCGACTAGACGAAAAGAGATGGTAATTTAAAGATTGATTCTGATTCGAAATTAAGTGTGACAGAAAAGGGTAAAGGAATGGTATTTTTGCGAATGACAACAAGGAATAGGAATTTATTTCCTCTGATATAAGGTAAACTTGGAATTTAATAGTCTAAGATAAGAAGAAGATGGCATTGAAGCAGTTACTATAAATCGGGTAAGCAGGAGGAAGTATGATGTGTAGATCACATGTATTTTATACCACTTAAGTAATTATCTATTTACTTGAGGTAAGTTCGGACTAGCTAGAGGTCGAGCTGCTAAAGGAATAGCAAGGAATGTGGTATAGAAATTGGTATTTCTGTGGTAATGAAATATTTTCATTTCGGTAAAGGAGATTGAATAAAGGAATTATTCAGATAATGAAAGATCAATATGAAGGGAATGTTACTGCTGTTACAGCCTATATTTTGGAAATGCTGATAAGATTTGAGATTTAGATGCAGTAAATTATGTGTTCTTATCTGGTAATCATTGAGTTAGAATTTTATTGAAATTCTGAAAGTGTTATTGATGGTGTATTAAATTCTGAAGGTGTTATTGAGGATATATTGAGATTTGAAGATGTTAGATTTTAGCATAACTGAGGACGAGAAATCAACGAGAATTTGCGATTGGTTGAAATGAGAAATTCACCGACGGAAGAATAATATATGTATATATTAAGGAAATATTTTTGGAGCATATGGAATTAAAAAGTATAGCGAAATTAATTGAACTAGAGTTGTGAGAAAGTTAACCAGGATAAGGATGAATATCATAGGATATGATAAATAAAGGTGGAAAGAATTAAATAGGAATGTTGTTGAACATTGAGTACTGATTTCAGGGAGTAATCCGTGGAATTTCTATTTGATAATTTTATTGGTCAATGATGAGAAGGTATGTAGTAGAAAACTACAATAAGTCAAATTTTCTGTGCGCTTTACTAGTAGTAGTCGAAAAAGAATGAGAAAATGAGTTAGTACTTGAGGATACCATATGATTGTTCTGCGGAACTGTAGAGTTCACTGTCCTCATGGGAAAAAGGAAGCTTTGTGTTAGCTTGGTGATAGGAGTTATGCAATCTGATTGTATATTTTGTTATATGGCATTGTCAGGAAGTGAGGATGGTAATATGTTTGATTGTAAGGATTGGCAGATGAGACAATAAGGATAATCTGATTTGACTGGAAGGGTAAGTCATCGGAGAAGTAATAACAGAAGAAAGTAAAGAAGCTGGATGTTTTATGAATAAGATGATTGCTGTGAGGCTAAACAAACTAAGCACCAGAAATCGGTATCCATTATTGATTGAGAATGTATAGTGTGATGAATAGATGATTGAAGGAAAGAAAAGTATTATCTAACAATTGGAAAAATTGTTTTTAAGAAGGAATGGTGTGTAAAATTCTTTGGATAAGAATTTTAGTTGGAGCATTAAATGTTTTAGAATGTGCAATCTATGGTTGAAGTGATCGTGAAAATCTGACTAGATTGAAACGATTGAGGCTTTTTCGATACCGACGAAACCGACTGAAGCTTGTCAATTCCTTTGTGTAAGCTGAGTATTATCGGAGGTTTATCAGGAGGTTTTCACTGATTGTTGAACCAAGGATAAAGCTGACAAAGAAGAACTAAATATGTGAAATCCATTCATATATTTAAGTTGTGGTTGTGAGATCTGATTTTGTAGTTGAGGAAGTTGTTTATGAACGTTGAGGATAGATTGAAGTTCGGTGCCTATATAATTAGTATTGGAGGAATCTGAAGGAATTATAGAGCTGCGATGATGATATTTGGATAATATCAAGTGGAAAGGAAAGCAATAGTAATGTGTTGACTTGAATAAAGAAGTGTAACGGGGTTTATATGATCATGAGATTAGACATTGTGGTATTTGTTTTGGGACTGAAAAGTATTACTTGTATGGAATCAAGTATGAAGAAAATAAGATTAAAAAGGACGTGTGTATAAATGCCATTCGGGGATTTTAAAGAAAGGAGTTAAAAATTACCTAATGATGACTGAGAAATAATAATCGGTAAATTTTAGATGGGATATGTTATAGTTCTGTATTACGAAGTATGTTTCAGATTATGGAGGATGAGTGTGGATGCTTTCACTATCGACTAGTGAGTTTTTAGTAAGAATGAGAAGGAAAAAGGGCTTATAAGATTTCCAAAGTAATTGAGAATTGACTCTTGAGTTTTGAGGTAATTGGAATATTGGTAGCAACAAGCAGAATGGATAGAATGGAAAGAAAGTTGGAACTGAATTGATAAACTAATGGAAAAGGAATATCAAAGAAAGAAAATCAACAGATTGTTGGAAATTTTGAAATAGAATGGTAATAGAAATGAAAGAGTTGAGATGTATGTTTTTGTGGGACAAAAACGGTTATTGTGATTATTTAATTTTTCTCCTATTAGATCAGAGAGTGTGTTATGAATGCAAGGACCAGTGGTGAATGAATTGATCAGATTAAAAAGAGAATTTAATTATTCTTAGAATGCTGAGAGTGTCGCATGTAGTATTGAAGGGATTTTACAAATTAAAGTATTAATACAGAATGGTTGAAATAAAATGTGTTACGATATCAGGAAGTGATTTGACCATTATATATTTCAGATTTGAATATATGAGACTAACAAAGTTATTTAAACAGTATATGATACGAGGAAGATGTAATAATGTACTATGGAAGGTACAATAATTCAGTGTAGAGATTGTTAGAATTAATGAAAGTAGAAAATGAGTATGGAAAGTATTTAAGTGACTGGTCAGAATTATGGATAATCTCATTGTATTTAGTTTGAGTATAACCTCAGGGCATAGAGGTAGAGTAGTTTTCAAATACTGGAAATCGCTGCGATAAAGTATGAGTATTGATTAAGGTTTGAACATATTATATGTGGACCAGAAATTAAGATTGACTTTTGGATATTAGAGATTTCTACAGAAAGTGTGAAGAATTGAGTTAAGAAGGAATATTGCTTATTTTTGGAAAGCAATGGACAGAGTGAAAGGATGAATTGAACGATGGTAATTGAAATTGGTATCGATCGCATCAACATATTCTTGAAACTTGGGATGATGATATCTTAATATTTTACTATGAGGACTAATGGAAACTAGTGAGGATGGAATCTTTATGCGATGATACTCGTCATATCAGTAGTTAAGATGTGTAATATAACAACTTGAATCATAAATATGTATGTTGTCTGAATTGTGGGTATGTTGTCAGAGTATTGGGGCAGGAATGAAACTGAGAAAGTAACCCATAAGGAGTATGAATGATGAAGGAATATTAGCATAATAGAAGGTGAAATTGAAAGTTGAAGTGTAGTGATAGTTGTGGATATGGTGATATCATAAGAATTGAGTTGGACTGGTGTGAAAGACGTGAGTATCTCTTGAGAATAAGAGGTCACGTTGACTCTAGAAGTGAGAAAGTGCGAGTGTGAGGCGGGTTGAGCGCCGTGATGTCGCTCTCTTTTAGGAGGGTAGGATGTAACAACCCAAAACCGTGGTCATTGTGTAATTATATTTTTACGTATATTTTTGAAATTTTTGACGAGGTTGATTATTATGACGATTGCTAATTTGATTTGGATGATGTTGAAATTTTATTTTTACGTTTTGACGAGTTGCGAGGATTATTAGTGATGACGATATCGACGGATGCCCGAGAAATTTAACATTTTATTTTAAACATGTCGATGTTTAGTATTTTGACGTTTTTATTTTAATGTCGTATTAAGTCGTGCCGGGACTATATAATATCATATTTTGTGTGCGTTTTAAGTTTTGAGGAGCATTTTTATGAAACCTGAGACCCGTAAAAATTTTCAAAAGTGACTAATAGTTATTTCTCGCTTTTTAACAAAGTATTTGCACTTTGGTCCAAAAGAATCACAGTTGGCAAAAATTACCCTAAACTTTTTCCATATAAAATAGAAAATTAAACAAGAAAAACACACATTCCACCAACACATGCAAAAATCTTCTCTCCCCTCCTCCTCTCCTCTCTTTTCCGTCACACCCCAAGAACACAAACACCCCAAAATTTTCAAAATCAAGTTTGATTCAATTAAAACTAATCAAAGACCCATTCCTAGTTTTTGATTCTATACACATTGGTATGAAATTTAGCTACATGCATTAACATTTTTATAAAACCCATTTTTGGATGAAAATCATGTGTTTTGATCTTGAATTGTTGTTGTATGTACGTGTTTATGCTTATGTATATATTAGTTATTATGATTGCATGTTATTATTTTTGAGTTGGGTTTTTATGATTTGATCATCTAGGATGATTTAGTATGTTATGATATGAACTAGCAGTCTAAGGATGATTATAGTGGTAAAAATGGGGTTAAAATATGGTGAAAAATTGATTTTGAGTGATATTTAAAAATATATTTTATAGCAGATTATTAAAAGTAATTTTCTGAAAATATGAGTTTGAGTTTGAGATGAACCAATTAGATATTGTTGTAGAGGATGTTTTTACCTTTTGGTATAAGGTAGGACTTGTAGCTCCAAACGAGCGAAAAGTTACGTTAGTTTGATTATTTCGTGTACCGGGAGACGAGTACCGACACAATATATAATTGTTGTCGATAATTGGATCGAATCTCGGGGACTATAAAATGGATTTTTGAATATGTCATGGACTGATTTTGAAGGTTAAGTATGAGGATGTCGAGTTATTTTTAATGTTGAGTGTCGGTTTCGTAAACGGAGAAAAATAAATGTGTTAAAAGACTATATGTGTTGTTGACGTAAAACTGTCCGGTTTTTGTAGTTCAAAGATGTGTCGGGCAGGGAACTTTAAATGTAAAATATTTTGATGAGTTTTTAACAGGGCTTTCTATATATATTATGTGAAGTTTCTGATTAGTATCATAAAAATTTGACGTGTTTAAGTGGGGTAAATGACCTTGTACATTTGGTGTGTACCGGAAAATTTTTATCGAAGAAGTTAACTAATAGAAAACATATAGAATGGAATAAAAAGGTCAATTGTATTTTTTTTTATTTTGGATTGATTTTGATTCTATGATTTTGAGTTTGATATTACTAAGTATGGATTTTATTCGAGTTATTATTGATGAACGCGCCTTATTTGATAGGTTGCGGTTTTTGTGTTTACCGGGCATCAACTATCGTCGAAGATCGTCATACTACTGCTATTACTTCAGGTGAGTCTATAGCCTCGCTTTCTACTTGTTTTAATGATTTTAAAACCCGCGAGGGGGATACGTGCTATTTGAAGTAAAATGAACACATGTCATGAGTAATTGTTGGAACCGATGTTGCCTTTGATGAAATGAATTGTATAAGTACCTAATTGCATAAGACCCTAAGTTCATGAGCCGTTAACTATCTTTTGACTTGATGTTGCGAGTTGGGAATAGCCGCTTATTCTAATAATAGTACTATTGGGCTGACAATCCTATCTGAGACCAGGGCTTTACGCTGAGTAACCCGTTGGGAAGGAAAATTTTACGTGAATGAGAATTGGTATTCTTGCAATTAATACCCTAGTAGGGGCACTGGTAATTTTTCTAGTCATGATGGCATTTGGCGTGGGTCACTAAGTTAAGGGGTCGGTGTCATGAGCTTAATACATTTCGATAGCTACTGCTATAATATAATATACCTGATTAATAGATTGTATGGCCACAATTCTATTAAACAATTATGAATGATTTTACGATGTGTTCAATTATGTTTTGTAAAACCTATAGACTTGCTCAACCTTTGTGTTGATGATTTTAAGCATGTATTTCAGGTACTTGAAGTTGTTGATTTGCGGAGCTTGTTGGAGAAGGATTGCGGGATTGCTTTTGTAGTAATTTGGTCTAAAACAGAATTCTTTCCCTATTGTCATAAACTTATAGTAAATGGTCAAATATTTTGGTAAAAGGTTTGTTGTTTTGATTGAGATCCTAGGGGGGAACCTGTACGCTACTCTGATATATTTTTAACTGATTTTACTTGGGATTGATGGTTTTAGACATTGAAATTAAATTATTTCCATATTTATTCCTAAATATACTGTTTTTGGGTCATTTAAAGAGTTTCGAAATGTAGTTTGTGAATAACACCCAATTGTGTATTTTCCGCTACGCAATGTAAATTGGGGGTGTTAAAGAATCCCATGAGGAGTGAAATTTCTCACAGGTGGGCTTGTTTTCGGCATGTTGCAGACTCTAATCCAGTTTAGCATATCGAAAGACACCAACCAATTTATTCCCAAAATCATGGAAACACTAAAAGTTTATATCAAAAGACCCATACTAATTTATTCCCAAAATCACAGATTGGAATATGCACACAAAAATCATGAAACCACTGAAAGTTTGAGAAATTAACAAATTAAATATAGAAAAGAAATCATAATAAGAATACAAATTACACGAAAGCAAGTTGTTTCACCAACATATACCACTTCTGATATACTGATGTGTTATTATTTGTTCAATACTTATATAACATAATATCAAAATAATCAACAATCTTAATAATAAGTATGGGTAATAACTTACAAGAAAACGTAGAAGAGTGATCCGCTTTTTTTACTTTTTCTAATTAACGCATGTAGTAGTTTTATTTACCACCTTCCACAAGCCCTGAAATAGAACATGAAAGATATACATGTAAGTGTGTAAAATTTTAAACCTAAAGAACACATATGTAAATCTAAAATTAAATATGCACTAAAAGATTCAAGTTTATCTTACACATGTGTGTTGTTTCAATAACCAGCCATAAATAGTCATTATTACTCAATAAGATGTTCCGTTTAGAATTCTGAAACAGCCTCTAACCAAAAGAAACCACCTAAACCACAAACTTTGAATACCATCAGTGATGGTGGTTGTGGTGGTGATTTAGGAAGGTGGGCAACAAAGGGCTATCCGTCTTATCAGAAAATCAATATACCACATATGATTATTAATAAAATCAAAAGTCACATATGTGTTATCAGCAAACGATGAGTTTTTCTAGGAAAGGCAAGCTATCTTTCATTGGCTTTAGGACATTTTGAGTCAAAAATTTTTTGGCTACATTAGTGTTGTCAAAGCTATTTTAGTTAATTACATTTATGTCTTGTTAGCAACACCACACCACCTATTTCAAGAAAGTCACTAAACTCAATTGTCTTATCGAACCTCAAACTAGAGCAACCATAACAAATAGCTGCAACATCAGCTGAAACATTGTTCGTGTGTTTCCAAAATGCATCCTATATCCAAAAGCATTTAGAACATTTGCATAACCATGTACATTCAGAGCGGTCATCTTCTTCGCCAATTTCATCTCTTGCTCACACAAAGCAAAACCCAATTAAAATTCACTATATATAATAAAACTCTAAAAAACATATAAAAAATAAACCTTTTCTTAGTTTTTTAAATGACTATATTTTTTATTGTTTTTACTGATCTTTCATTCTTCTTCTTTGTAACCCGAGTCGGATTCAGAGTTGTGTCAACAATCGGGGTTGCTCCATTTTTTGCTAGAGGAGTGTTGCCCTCAGTCCTGAAGATAAATATACAAAACTTAATGAATAACGTAAAATACTATTACCAAATAACGTGTTTAAAAATAAAGATTTCAAGTGTTGTTACAGTCGATGCAACCGTGAGATTTAAGGCAAGAAATACAGCTTTCAAGATCATAAGAAAGGTTTACACTCATTCTCGTTAGTAAATCTTGAAATTGCATATGGTCACGAATCAATCATATGAAATACATGACCCATCGTCCTATATATTTATAGCATTCGAATTTGATCAAGGTTTATCATGTAGAAGTTAAAGCTTCCATAGTAGATATTACATTCACATGTGACCGATCAAGCTGAATATGTAATTGTTTGATCAAGCTGACCTGTTGCAATATATGTGAATTATTAGAGTATCTCATAGTAGTTACAAGCCGAAACCAACCTTAGGATCAGGTGTGGTGGGTGGATAATTATGCATACGGGGTAGAAGATACACTCTTTTTGACCTGTTATCCTAATGAACAATATCATGAAGGTATAACTAACACAACCTATGATGCGTATATATAACACAGGGCATGCAGAAGCACAATTATTTCAAACGATTTTGAGTTTTGGTCTTAATGCACAATATCATGAAGAATAAGAGCATATTGAGCTTCTAAACTAACTTATCATCTAGAGGTATGATACAAGGTTTTTACCTAGTATAAAAATTAAAGTTCTTTGTCGTGGTCTAATCGAATTGATTTCCGGTTTATGTGCGACTCAGCTATCTTTTGGTGAAAACAAATGTTGTGTCGTTGTAGTAAAAGGAGAGTGAAAAACTTTAAAGTAAAAGGCAGGTAAATAAAGCTGAAAATGATTGAAAATAAATGACGGGAAATAAAAGCGCGACGAAAAGTAAATAACGCGAACTTAAAACTATCCTAAAGGCAAACTTAAACTTAAACTAAAGGCAAGCTTAAAATAATTCTAAGGCAAGTAAACTTAAAGTGCGACTAAGTAAAAAGGCGGGATAAGTAAAGCTTAAGAATTTAAAAACATAAAGTTAAAATAAACTAAAAACAGCTCATTCGGAATAAACCTTCGCTCGGAATAATCACTCGTTCGGAATGTCACCTTCACCCGGAATGATTCTTCTTTACTCGGAATAATTACCTCATGCGGAATAAAAGCTTCATCCGGAATATAAGCTTATTCGGAATAATAAAACGAAATCCTTTATCCGGAATAATTAGTTCATGCGGAATAATCACTCCTTCATCCGGAATAATTCGCTCATCCGGAATAAACCCTTTATTCGGAATATCAGGCTTGGTTCTGAATGTCTGCTTATCCGGAGTAAAAGTCTTCGTTCGGAATAATCTGAAATTCACTTGGTTCGGAATAACTTTCAAACCTTCATTCGGAATGTCTTGATCCGGAATAAGTTGCTGATTTGGAATAACAAGTTGATCCGGAATATGTTGCTGATCCGGAATATTTTAGACTAAGACCTTTATTCAGAAAATCACTTCATCCAGAATAACAAGTTTATTCGGAATATTTGGTTTATCCGGAATATCTGTTGATCCAGAATGAGTTGCTGATCCGGAATAAACAGCTTGATCCGGAATAACTTGGAGAAACAAATTTCGCGAAGAACAAGGAAGAACAAATAGGTACGAATCTAATCAAAACTAACCAAATTAAACCCAAAGATTAAACCAAAATAACCACAAATGATCAACTAATGATAATCTATCAATCCAAATCAATAAAACTAACAACAATAATCAAAATAATCAAAACCCACTTAATAAAATTAATAAAAATTAAAGAACGTCAACATAAACATAAAGCATAAAGATTAAAGATTAAACAAGTAAGGTAGATAGGAGATTAACAAGAAAAGTAAAGATTCAGTAACATAAAAAGGAGAATTACTTGATAATTAAAGGAATTAAAGTGTAAGACAATTAATTAAAATGACAATGAAATAAATGAGCAAGTAATTAAATGGTGGAGAAATAATCTTGTCAAAATTAGCTAACAACATGAAATAATGAACTAATGACTCTATTTATAGGGGAAGGAGGAGTATGATGGAAGGAAGCTTCCTCCTCTCTTTCCTTTTTCTTTATTTCTTATTTAATCCTTCGTCTTTAGTCTTTAATCTTCTTAATTCTTCGACTTTTTCGACTTCTGTCTCGGGATTACTTTAAACTCGTCTTGTAATTTCTTCATTAATTTAGACTTGAGTTCTTCATTAAACTTCCGTCTTTGGACTTTTTCTTCGATAAATCTTCAGAATAGGCCTTGGACTTCCGTTCTTTTTGCACTCTTGATCACTTGACTTCGTCTTTTGTCTTTTTCTTCGATAAAAGCCCGTGAAAGCCCGTGTTTTCTTCCCTTTTTATATTTTGATCCTAAAATCACAACAAAAACACAAACCACGCATAATTCCGACATTTACGACATAAAATACACGTTATGGTCTTGTTTTCATTATAATTAAGTGGTAAAAGGATGGGTGTTTACACACCTATCAAATCCCCTACACTTGACCATTGCAATGTCCTCATGCAATGCATTAGTTACAAAGCAAGATTACACTTTTCATCACAATCAATCCACATTGGCCTTTATTAAAGTGATAGAAAATAACAAAACAAGTAAAGAAATTAAAGACTTACCTTAGGGTTTTGGAATGTCATGAATGATTATTATTCTCAAGTTTCACGTTCCCCATACCAAGCTTAAAAACGAGATCATTGTTATTATAAGTTATCAAACTAACATGAACTCATGTGGGTCAATTTTAAACTCCCTTATTCCTAGGTGTATCTCTTATATTTTATTATTGTCTTGAATGATCACGAGGATGCATTGTTGACTTATTTCGATAGTTATTAAGGCTGAAAATAAAGTGGGACGATTTAATCAATAGTTAGCTAATACGTGGCTTTTACCTAGTAAGAAAATATCGTTAAAGTTCGTTGTTCCAGTCTAATCGAATTGATTTCCAGTTTAAGTGCGACTCAGCTGTCTTTTGGTGGAAACAAATGTTTGGTCGTTGTAGTAAAAGGAAAGTACAAAACTTTAAAGTAAATGGTAGCAACTTAAATCTAAACCTAATTGAAAATAAATGACAAGAAATTAAAGCGTGACGAAAAGTAAATAAGGCAATTAAAGTAAATAATGCAACCTTAAAACTATCCTAAAGGCAAACTTAAAATAAATCTAAGGAAAGTAAATAAAAGTGCGACTAAGTAAAAAGGCGGGAAAATGTAAAGATTAAGAATCTAAAAACATAAACTTAAAATAAACTAAAAACAGCTCATTCGGAATATCACCTTCATCCGGAATAACTTGTTCATCCGGAATATTTGCTTATTCGGAATATCCAAAAGATTACCTTCATCCGGAATAAATGTTCATTCGGAAAAACTGTTGATCCGGAATAAACTGTTCATGCGGAAAAATACCTTTATTCGGAATATCAGCTTCGTTCGGAAAAAACGTTCATCCGGAATATTTAGTTTATTCGGAATAATGTCTTTATCCGGAATAACTATTCATCTGGAATAAACTGTTGGTTCAGAATGTGAGCTTGGTTCGGAATAAAAGTCTTGATCCGGAATAACAGCTTTGTCCGGAATAAACTGCTTATGCGGAATAATCCACTTATTCGGAATAATAGACACTCATTCGGAATATTCAAAAGAAATGCTTCATCCGGAATAACAAGTTGATCCGGAATATTTGGTTTATCCGGAATAAACTGCTGATCCAGAATAAACTGTTGGTTCGGAATAGTCCTTGATCCGGAATAAACTGGGCAAACAGAATAGCGAAGAACACGGTAAAGGGAAAAGCTACGAATTTAATCCAATCTAACCAAAATCAACCAAAAGATTAAACCAAACTAACCCAAAATGATCAACTAATGATAACCTATCAATCTAAATCAATAGAACTAACAATAAAAACCACAATAATCAAAACACACTTAATCAAATCAATAAAAATTGAAGAACATAAACATAAACATAAAGCATAAAGATTAAAGATTAAACAAGAAAGGTAGATAGGAGATTAACAAGAAAAGTAAAGATTCAATAACATAAAAAGGAAACTTACTTGATAATTAAAGGAATTAAAGTGCAAGACAATTAAGAAAATAACAATGAAATAAATGTGCAAGTAATGTAAATGGTGGAGAACTAATCTTGTCAAAATTAGCTAACAAACTAAACAAATGACTAATGAGGTCTATTTATAGGGGAGGAGTAAGTGGAAGCTTCCTCCTCTCTTTCTTCTTTCTTTATTTTTCGTTTAGTCCTCAGTCTTCTTAATTCTTCGACTTTTTCGACTTTTGTCTCGGGATTAATAAACTCGTCTTGTAATTTATTCATTAATTTAGACTTGAGTTCTTCGGCTTTTATTAAACTTCCGTCTTTAGACTTTTTCTTCGATAAATCTATAGAATTGTCCTTGGACTTCCGTTCTTTTTGCACTCTTGATTTCTTGACTTCGTCTTTTGTCTTTTTCTTTGATAAAAGCCCGTGAAAGCCCGTGTTTTCTCACCTTTTCACATTTTCATCCTAAATCATAACAAAAACACAAACCACGTATAATTCCGACATTTACGACATAAAATACACGTTTTGGCTTGGTTATTACTGTAGTTAAGTGGTAAAAGGATGGGTGTTTACACACCTATCATTAGCTAAAGGACAAAATCTTTTAAAACTGCTTCTCGGGACCTCATAACGTTCATATCTTGGCATAACTCGCTTCGCGATTTGAGACCTTTCTCGGACCGATATTTAGCAGCGACTTCATACTTCAAATCTTGAGAGACGTTCATGAAATAATGGTCTTCTCTTCATAATAGGAATTTCTTCACTTGAAGTTTTGAGAGATTCTTCATATTTGGACCACGACTTCTTCATTTTTTCCAATCTTTATTTTGGACTTTGATATACAACGATCCGCTTCCTTTTAGGACTAGGATCTATTTATCCTTATACCTTTTTAGGGCCTTTTTGGATAGACTTTTCCATGATCTTTTGGGGAGTTTTTGCTTTTCGTCGTGTGTCTCGATCCTTCATATTGATTTTTGATAAATGATTCTTCACATAACTTTTGGATCTTTAGCAACAAAATGTAGCCCTCATGCCTTGTTAGGACCTTTTTGGACTCGCCAATCTTCGCATCCCGCTTCAATAAGTTATGCCTTGGCTATGAACTCTAATCAATACCGAGCAACTTTTAAACGATCTTGGGCTAGAAGCTAAGTAACTTTTCAAATCGTACAACCTTATTTATTGCAGATAAATTTATTAGCAAGCGATGGGAGAATAGGCTTATAATTCACTCACATAAATTCATGAAAGAATACCAAACTTATAATTGACTCTATCATCTCGCGTTCTCCACAATTTAAAATCTCAAGGAATGAGACTCGTGGATGCTTAGCCTATTAAATCAAAGTTTTCGGTTTTCGAGTCATCTATAGGATCTTGCAAATTCTTAGACTTTTTTAAGTTTAGAAATCGCATTTTAAAGTTCCCTTGATAAACGACTCTCTAGGATCAATTATAGGAACTTGCGAAAAGTTCTTGTTCTTAACCCGTGAGAGTTAAGACTTTCACGTTTTAAAGCTCCCTATATAAAAGCCTAGCAAAACTTGACTTAAACACGTTAAGGATACTAGCTAGAGTAAACTTAGATAAGTAAACTCGGGTTGAGTCAAAAGATTCACAACGTTGAAAATTAAAACCACTTTATTAAAAATTTATTCTAGCAAGGAAAGAAAATAACTATAACAAAGGGAAAAACTAATAGGCCAAAAAAGATCAAAAAATTTGAAAAATGTCGAAAAATTGATTTTCCGGTTAAAATGAGGACAAATACAAGGAAAAGACCACTTAACTTCGATAGAAGTCCCCCTACACTTGATATAAACATTGTCCTCAATGTTTAAGCATGTGGGAGTAAACTCCCCTACACTTAGGACATTGTGCACGTTGTTTAAATCTTGCTAAGGAAAAGTCAACTAACGAGATTCCTCTTTTAATATTTAAAAATATAAAATAGAGAATCGAAAAGAGTTTAGGATAGAACCGGGAAGACAAAAACATGGAATCACGGGTCATCAAAAGTCATCAAGAGTGTGTCTTTGAAGCTCGAATCCCTGAATATGAGAAGAGAGGATATAGCAAACACCAACGGGTCTCCCCTACACTTAGGATAAAGATAGCTAAAAGACAGATACTTGGGTTGCCTCCCAAGAAGCGCTTGATTTTTTATCACCGAGTCGTGAGCTTGACTCGACCTTGATTAGCATAGGAAGAAGCTTGAAAAACATCCACCGGGATCAAATACATGGTTTTCGTCCATCAAATAGCACAAGCTTAAGGCGAACAAGGCAAGCCAAATAAGAGTAGGCAAGGTTCCCTTAAGAAAAGATGGAGCACGGTGGGAGCAAGGGTGAAGAGGTGCAAGCATATCTCCAATTGTTCCAAAAATCTTTCCTTTTATTTCATCAGACGGATACCGAGATGGCTTAAAATTTTCAATACCGGGGTCGAACACCTTTTCCTTTAGGGGAAAATAGCACTCAGGCTTAGCAGAATTTGAAGAAGATCCGCTAAGAAAATGCACAACCTCGTCCTCAGAAGGTGGACAAAGAGGTGTCAAAACATACGTGCTGCGGATATTGGTGTCGTCCGGTGTCTTCTCTTTTGAAAGAATTTTCTTCAAATCCGTAGAAGGATGAAGACCATAATCATCAAAGTCTAAAGGAGGAGCATCACTCTCATTGGGGAAGTATGTGTTGAGAAAAGTAGCGAAGTCTTCCTCAAATGAGTAGTCATCCAAAGTAGGATCAAGTGATGTAGGCGGAGGATCTTCAGTGTGAGAAGAATCACTCGAAAGAGTATCGGCCTCATCAAAATCATCATAAGTGGGCATGTCTGGATACTCAGAAGTAAAATCATCATAATCATCCCCATCAGAGCTAGAGTCATCATCATAATCATCATAGATCGGTGGAGAATCATATATGGGTAGAGGTTCCAAATTAGAGAGAATATCATCCACATCATTTTGAAACAGTGGATTATCATTGCAAGAATCGAATAGAGGATTGTTGTAGATGACAAAATCATCGAGTACATTAATCATATTCGCTGATTCTCTTCCATTATATTTGCTTGTAAGCTTCACCATTTCAAAAACTTGTGCATCATCCCCGACTCTTAAGATGAGTTCACACTTATCCACATCTATTAAAGCTCTACCGGTTCTCAAAAATGGGCGTCCAAGTATTAACGGAATACGAGGGTCCATTTCATAATCAACAATGACGAAGTCGACCGGAAAAGTGAATGTGCCAACTTTAATGAACACATCTTTGGCAATACCAACGGGGTAAGCGAGAGTGCTATTTGCAAGCTCAAGAGGCATCTTCGTAGGTGTAAGGTCGGGCAATGATAACTTTTTCCAAACGCTGAAAGGCATCAAATTTATACTTGTCCCGAGATCGGCTAAGGCAGTAAATTTGGCGGTTTGGTTAAAAGTACAAGGTAGCACAAAACGACCGGGACCTCCAAGTTTTTCCAGAAGTTCTTTAAGAAGGATTGCAGAGCAATTTTCATTCAAGCGAGTATTAACAAACTCGACCATCTTCTCCTTCTTACTAAGCAATTCCTTAAACATCTTGACAAATTGTGGCATTTGGGCAAGAGCTTCAACAAGGGTAAAGGTGACGGTCATGCCGGCAATCTTGTTTAAAAAATTAGAGACTTGAATGTCATTCTTAGTCAAAATTCTAGCCTTGTTGAGTCGAGAAGGGTAAGGAATGTTGGGGTTATAGGTGGAAGGTGGGATTGGTGGAGGATTCTCCTTGGGTACTTCTTAATGACGAGGCGGAGACGGTAATGGTGAACTAATACTAGGTGTGGGAGTAGTAGGGATAAATGGTGGTGGAGGAGGTGTAGATGGAGTAACCGGGGGTGGGATAGATGGTCCTACTAAAGTTGCTCCACTACGGGTAGTAATAGCACTCACATTCGCTCTCGGATTGGTGACGGTGTTTGAAGGTAGAGAGCCCGAAGTAGAGGGTTGAGTGGTTGGTAAGAAACTAGCCAGCATATTCTTCAAATCATTCGTTTGAGTGCTGAAGGAGGATTGTATATCATGTCGAAGCTCGGATCTAATGTCATTCCCTTGCTTAGTTATATCCCTTTCAAATTGATAATTTGGCTTTGTAGATTCTTGATTTGCTCTCCTTGGGTTCTCATTAAAGCTTCAACATCTTGATTAATGGGTGGGGCTTGTTGAGCGGGTGGGTGATAAGGATTAGAAGCTCGAGGTGGGATTTGGTTGCTTCTATTGTAATTGTTGTTGCGGTTTTGGTTTTGAGGAGAAAAACCGGGTGAAAGGTAGTTGTTCAACCGGTAACTTAGCAAATTTCGATCCCCTTGAGGTCGGGCTTGGTAATTTTCTGGTGAATAGTTACCATAAGCCGCATACACATTTTTCGGATTGCCTTGAGTAGAAGGACAATCAGTGTATGAGTGAGGACCGCCGCATGTATCACAAGAAATTGCTACAACTTTAACTTGTTGTTGTTGGTTTGTAGCGATGAGCAAGATATTTTTGTTCATTTCGGCCATCATGCGGGTGAATTCGGTCATATCGGGGTTTGCTAAAGTAGAAAAAACATTGACTCTCGGGTTGTTCCTTGAAGAAGCGGAGGAATCTCAATTTTTGTGATGAGTAGTCATGTTCTCAATAAACTCTCTACACTCCTCGGGTCTTCTTTTCATAAATGTGCCACTGGCGGTTGCATTAATCGTATCACGATCACGAAAAGTTAAACCATTGTAGAAAGTATCATTCAACGTAATGGGGAGCATGTTGTGGTTCGGACATCGATCGATCAAAACATTATATCTTTCCCAAGCATCAAAGAGAGATTCATCGGGTTCTTGCATGAAACCGCTGATTTGATTTCGAAGGCTCGTGACCATGGATGGTGGAAAGTAGCGCGACAAAAATCGTTGAGTCATGTCATCCCAAGTATGAATGGAATTCTTCGCGAGACGATCAAACCATTTTTCGGCGTGGTGTGATAAAGTATCTGGAAAGAGTTGAAGGCGAAGAACATCCATAGTAGCACCGGGCAACTTCATGCTTTGAGTAATAGTAATGAATTTGTCGAGGTGCTTGTTGGCATCATCATCCGGTATTTCGCGGAATGGACTAGTTTGCACTTGTTGGATCATGTGATGCTTCAACGAAAACTCCGGAGCCGTGATTTGCATCGGCGCAATCGGTCCTCCTCATCCAAACATGGTGGGTTGACAAAGCTCCTCCATTGTCCGAAGATCGGGTTGTGGAAGAACATTGTTGTTGTTATTGTTGAGGTGTGGTGGATTATTGTTGTTGTTCACACCTGCCATAGCTAAATCTTCACGGGTCTCGGGCTCTGGATAAGTTGAAGATCTAGTACGCATACACCTGCAAAAGCTAAAGAAAAAGATACCAAAGCAATAGACAATATATATACACTTATAAAAATAAAATCTTTTTGGATTTTTGAAATTTTTTTATTTTTATGGATTTTTAACAATTTTTTAATTTTTATGGTTTTTTGAAGATTTTTGAGCAAGAAAATAACGCTCACGAATGAACGGATTCCAAAAAGCAACGCGTCTCTCACACAAAAAATGTTAATCTTTACGAAAAGAGCCGGCAGCGGCGCCATTTGATACAAGGTTTTTACCTAGTATAAAAATTAAAGTTCTTTGTCGTGGTCTAATCGAATTGATTTCCGGTTTAAGGGCGACTCAGCTATCTTTTGGTGAAAACAAATGTTGTGTCGTTGTAGTAAAAGGAGAGTGCAAAACTTTAAAGTAAAAGCAGATAAATAAAGCTGAAAATGATTGAAAATAAATGACGGGAAATAAAAGCGCGACGAAAAGTAAATAACGCGAACTTAAAACTATCCTAAAGGCAAAATTAAACTTAAACTAAAGGCAAGCTTAAAATAATTCTAAGGCAAGTAAACTTAAAGTGCGACTAAGTAAAAAGGCGGGAAAAGTAAAGCTTAAGAATTTAAAAACATAAACTTAAAATAAACTAAAAACAGCTCATTCGGAATAAACCTTCGTTCGGAATAATCACTCGTTCGGAATGTCACCTTTACCCGGAATGATTCTTCTTTACTCGGAATAATTACTTCATGCGGAATAAAAGCTTCATCCGGAATATAAGCTTATTCGGAATAATCAAATGAAATCCTTTATCCGGAATAATTAGTTCATGCGGAATAATCACTCCTTCATCCGGAATAATTAGCTCATCCGGAATAAACACTTTATTCGGAATATCAGGCTTGGTTCGGAATGTCTGCTTATCTGGAATAAAAGTCTTCGTTCGGAATAATCTGAAATTCACTTGGTTCGGAATAACTTTCAAACCTTCATTCGGAATGTCTTGCTCCGGAATAAGTTGCTGATTTGGAATAACAAGTTGATCCGGAATATGTTGTTGATCCGGAATATTTTAGACTAAGACTTTATTCGGAAAATCACTTCATCCGGAATAACAAGTTTATCCGGAATATTTGGTTTATCCGGAATATCTGTTGATCCGGAGTGAGTTGCTGATCCGAAATAAACAGCTTGATCCGGAATAACCTGGAGAAACAAATTTCGCGAAGAACAAGGAAGAACAAATAGGTACGAATCTAATCAAAACTAACCAAATTAAACCCAAAGATTAAACCAAAATAACCACAAATGATCAACTAATGATAATCTATCAATCCAAATCAATAAAACTAACAACAATAATCAAAATAATCAAATTAATAAAAATTAAAGAACATCAACATAAACATAAAGCATAAAGATTAAAGATTAAACAAGAAAGGTAGATAGGAGATTAAAAAGAAAAGTAAAGATTCAATAACATAAAAAGGAGACTTACTTGATAATTAAAGGAATTAAAGTTTGACAGTGAAATAAATGAGCAAGTAATTAAATGGTGGAGAACTAATCTTGTCAAAATTAGCTAACAACATGAAATTATGAACTAATGACTCTATTTATAGGGGAAGGATGAGTATGATGGAAGGAAGCTTCCTCCTCTCTTTCTTCTTTCTTTAATTCTCATTTAATCATTCGTCTTTAGTCTTTAATCTTCTTAATTATTCGACTTTTTCGACTTCTGTCTCGGGATTACTTTAAACTCGTCTTGTAATTTCTTCATTAATTTAGACTTGAGTTCTTCGGCTTTATTAAACTTTCGTCTTTGGACTTTTTCTTCGATAAATCTTCAGAATACGCCTTGGACTTCCGTTCTTTTTGCACTCTTGATCACTTGACTTCGTCTTTTGTCTTTTTCTTCGATAAAAGCCCGTGAAAGCCCGTGTTTCTTCCCTTTTTACATTTTGATCCTAAAATCACAACAAAAACACAAACCACGCATAATTCCGACATTTACGACATAAAATACACGTTATGGTCTTGTTTTCATTATAATTAAGTGGTAAAAGGATGGGTGTTTACACACCTATCAAGGTAATCAAAGGAGACTATAAATATGTTTTTAAGTATGTCCCTAGATAACCTCATACAATGGATTTAAGCAATTAGGGTGTTTGTTTCGCATTATGTAGAAGTTTAATATGAAACATACGCCTCAAAAAGTGAGCTTATAAAACATAAGCCCAACGTCAAATAAACAATCGGCCGGCTATATAAACCGAAACATCGTCATAATAAATGACCATCATCATCATAAAAAACAAAACCCTTTTTTCCTCATCAGTTGTCCATCATTAAGCTGATCATTTTTCATTGTTTCCTCTAACAAAAGAACATGGGCAGTTACTATGCAATTTTTGATTCAGTCTAATCTTAGAGCCATCAAATCAAACAGAAATCATAGAACTTCAACACATCATTAAACCTAATTAGCAAAAAAAACAAAAAAACCCTAACCCTAATAATTTCAAAAGTGAGCCCACTGTACAAATTTATCAAAATCAGAATTAAATAAGATAAAGTTTGGTATATTACACCCAAATATATATGAATTAAAATTGAAATACAACACTTACCTCATCGGATTGTTTGAATTCAGAGATGTATAAATCATGCAAATGAGTGTTTGGCGTTACCTGTGTTTCAAGGTGTTACATTTGATTCGGAGATGCATCAATCATGCAAAGGAGGATGTAGATGTCAAACCACCAAATTAACAAAAATCACATAAACCTCCACCAATCAATATCACCAGAAACTACCTTGAAACCGCCTAAAACACCAAGAGATGGGGCGGATTCGGCAGATGCAGTAGTTATAAAAAAATGGTGGCGACAGTTTTTTTGTGTATTAGGGTTGAGGGAGAATAAGATTTGTGTGTGAATATTGTATTAATGCCTGATTTTGATTTTTTAAAAGTCAGATGTTAACCATTCCCATGTTTCCTAAGATAGCCATCTCTTAAGTTTGTGCATTTATGTTTTCAACATTTCCTAACATAGAGCCTTTATAATGTAGTAGAGATGATTAAAAAGCACAAAAATACAACCGAAAGAAGCATATTCACAATGTAAGTATTTTTTTATGGCTAGTGAAATATTAAAACAATAAAAACCATCAAAGCAAACAAAAGCTGAAACATATTATTGATGATAATCTAACAACAATAATTTTGCATAGATGTACAAGTTAAAGCTCTAGATTACTAAAACCATACTTTGTTTACCCTTTGTAGGCTTGTAGCAGCAGACTTGGCTATTCCTACATATTTCACCACTCTTATCGTGGCATACTAAAGACTAAAGAGCATTTTGCTGGATTACAGCCACCTCGAACCGGGAAGCATCCCATAATTATGGCTCTTGGTTTATCGAGCTCAGGTTCGACAACCTGGGCCGTGATTACAAGGATGAAAAAGAGAAACTTGACCATCATCATATTCGCTGATCGTTGTCTTTTTAAAATAACCAATATCGTAGCGGTATAAATTTCAAGCAACAAATGACACTTCTTAGTTCTTATATAGCGTAGAATTAAATAAATCTGCGTATTAAGTTTTGCAGAGATAAAGTAAAAAAATTTGCGTACTAAATTTGTTCAATTAATTAAGTAAAATTGTATGTAGAGTATATACAAAGACTTGTTATGAGAAATGGTTAATATTTGCTATTATTAGATTACTAAAAAAATCACTTGCTTATGATATGAATTATAATTTTTTATGTTAATTTAAATCACTTAAAAGGATTGTCAATAACAAAAGTTACATCATGAATTTAGATATTCGAAATTTACGATGACGCTTTTATGTTATATCCATTATTTTAGTTAAGTTTTAAAATTTTAAATATCCGAAATTTCGATTGAAAGTTTGTATTCATGAAACCCAAAATTTCGGATTAAACAATATTTATGTGACACACAATTTTGAGACTTGTTCATTGGAAGAAATCTTAAATTATTACAAAAACTTATATTACAAAACAAACATCCATCGAATTATCCTAAACCCGAAACCCGAAACCCCTAACTCCACCCCTGATTAAAAGATGTATGAATTTTGAAATTGAAAAATGTTAAGAAACGTATGACATATTCATGAGTATCATATTAACACCAGAAGTGTAGTATCTAATAATATTTAATCTGCATTTAGGACATAACCACTTGACAAACAAAAGTTATTATAAGCCAATGTTTTTATAAGAGTAAAACTATGACGCATAGAGGTGGTTAAGGTAAAAAATAACTTAGGTTACTAAATATTGAGAGTCAACCAAATTCTCTTGGTGAACTCACTAGTCAAGGATAATTGTAATTTGAACAAACCAATCAAATATGAAATTGTCCTAATAAACACAAGCCACTCAAACATAGTCAACAAACAAATAAACAATGAAAATGGTTAATTTGGATACTTTGTATCCTTTAGATATAAGGAGACTAATCCTCACCTTTCATTTAATATAGATCAATGGCTCATATTAATCTTACTGTTATTAATAAAAAACGGAGAAGCATTTTAGTCTTCTCACACCCTAACCACCTAACACCTCCCATCACATCTAAACACACACACAAAGTGACTTTTTTTCTTGTCTCTAAAAAATACACAACAAACACACATAATCCAATACAAAATCGGTCTATAAATCGAATCCTAACCTGAATCCCAACACACATCCAACAATCACGACGGAAGATCAAGCGTATTAGCTCATTATTTCGTTTGTTAGCTCGTAAGTTTGTAATGTGTTTATTGAATAAAATTTTGTTATAATTTGTCTTGAATATGTTTTTTGGTTCATCGTCATGATTATTGATCATTATAAATATATGTATTATTATTACTTATAACTGTTTTAGGAAGCTGATTGGAATATTTTAATAATATCGCTTTGTTTTGGCGGGAAAAAAATTATCCCACGTGTCCCTTACGTGTATGTGGTATCGATCCTAGATAAAATAAATTCAATGATTCTTTTCTACAAACTCCACCATTTTTTAGAAGATCCACCGCCCCCAAGGCCAGATACCAAAATCTACCATTTTTTCTCCAATTTTTCGGCGAAGCCTACCTGATGCATCTGTTATATGATGATGGAGAAGAAGTAATTTTCCCACCTAATCGATTTTGTGAGTTTATTAACCCACTTTTCGTCTCATTTTACTATTTAATTATATTCTTCAAGATTAGTTTTTTATAAGATTGATGGAGGTTTATTTTTTATTTTTGTTATTTAGTAAATTGATTGAAGGTTTATTTTTTGTTTTTTGCAATCTAATTAAGTTTCAGCTTGGGATTGTTGAATTCATGCTTTGGTAGAGGTCGTGTTTTATATTGTGGTTTTCGATTTCAGGGACTGAGATTTGGGTGGTTGAAGTGTAGCAGGGATTCCGGCAAGTCAACAAAGATGGTACACTCTTTTCTTTAGGTTCGATCTGTTTTCTTAATAAATATTGAATCTTTTTGTGAATTTTGTTTTTTACAAACTCGATTGAGGCAGAAACCTGTTCAGTCTCGTGTTTAAACATACCAGCGCAAACCAAATACTGTAACTTTTTCTTAGTACAATCTAACCTACAACAATAGTGGTGTCTTAGTTTGTAATAATTTCTATGATAAAAAATTTATCCCCAATTGGGTGTTGGTATGTTTTTCGTGACCACACATATACATGTTTTTGTTATCTTTTTCCAAATCACTTACGTGTTATGTAGCTATGCCTTTGGTGGTGTTTCTTATTTTAAGTGTTTCCACTTATCAGCCTTGCCCATTGCATCTCCCATGAGAATTAAGTCTATATCACACAATACCACATTCTCCTTGACGTTTGTGACAATTCAAAATGGTATTTACTAATTTACCCAACCAAAAGCTATTAACCTACACTTCATGAATTGACCCAGGTCCGTTCTCGCCCGGTTAAAGTCTGGCTAGGATGAACATGGTCAGTTTCTTGCTTGATAGCCGACGCACCTTCTGCATTCGCCACTGCTCAAGGTTGAAACTTCTCATTTTGTAGCGAGTAAGCGCTTTCAGGTAATTATTAGCTATAAAAATACTTATAGCCTTATTTAGCGTACAACTGTAAAGAATACAATTTAAAAAAAAATAACAGTTCAATAAGCTCATTATAAGGCATATAAGCTAAGATTATATTTTGCATTATAATAGCAATTCTAAATAAATTATAGAGGAAAAGAAATAAGAGTGAAAACATCTTTCTACAGATATAGCATATGAGTTGTGATTTTATCTTAGAGTAGCCTCGGTCTAAAGTGTAGCTTTTTAATTCATTGTAATATTCACTTATATATTGGGGCGCTTTAATTTATATACACAATGTTTGCTGCCGTTCACAACAAGTAATATTTCCATCGGAGCAGCTTTTGAGACGTGGACAAAAAAACAAATTGATAGTCTCTATCGTATTTTTTAACCGTTACGAGACCAGGTTAGGTATAAATCAGGTAATTTATAATTCTTTTCGCTAAGTAAGTAACTATCTCATGTGAACTGAATTGTGGGAATCAACCAAGTGCAATAGATTTTTCAAGAGTAGTCGCTATGATTGCCAAAGAAGTTCACAAGTCGCCAAGAAGGTCACAAAATGGGTGTCACTCAAGATGATGGACGCCATTATTTAAGAAGATTTGAAGCAATTTGAGAACAGGTAATTTTCAACCAAAACTCATTCTCTTGGTATTTAAGTAATTGTGCGTTGTATCGTTTATTTTTCTATATTTGTGCGTTTTTTAATGAGTTCATGAAAAAAAGCCTAATTAACCGGTGTAGCATGTAACTTAAAAATAGCATGTGTTTTAGGCTTGCTGCTTGCAGCTGCTAACATATTATGATATATGGCTCGGGTATTCTGTCTTGAATGTTCAATCGTGACTATGTTTATGTAAGTTTTCGCTTCACTTAATTGAGTTGCAGTTCATAGATAATCGAGTAATTTTTTTACCTTTTAACTTGCCCGCATATTGATACTGAGATGTGGATTCTATAAAACTAACTGGGGTGATAGCTGAAGGTAAAGCTTATATAATACACTACATCAAGTAGCTTTTAAATTTAGTAGCATATAAGAGCTTATGCTATTATTGTGTCCCATAAAGTTTGTTAGCCAAACATATTAACAGAATTAATAGCTTAAGCTCCTATTGGCACCTAACATTAATATACCTTATCTAATAAGCCATAAATTCATTCTCATTCTCCTGTTGCATGTCCATGAGATGAAGAAGAGCCAACTATGAACTTGAGTAAGGGAACGAACTCAAATACAACTGATGTTTTATACAGCTTTTAAGATGTCGTATTTAGACCGACAACAGGCCATGGAGTATAATAGAATGCGTCGTATCAAAGCAGGGCGCGGAATTGAAGAGGACGTTGTGGTAGACAATCGTGCAAAAGAACCTGTTGTAGTATGCAATGATCAGTGAATAATTCATTTATAAACTGCGAGGTCTTTAGAAACATGGCTGGGAATACCAAGTAGATAAATAATGTTGAAATAATCAAACACTACATGAGAAGTGTTGTTGCATTTGATTAGATTGTTTAATTGAATAACAAAATCACGGGACACTGCATATGCTTTCATTGTTTTTAATTATTTTTGCATTGTTTTTGATATTTTTGCCACTACTTATAACCATCTGCATTGTTTTTGATATTTTTGCTTTAAAATAAGAGTAACTCATATGGATGTATCTTATCTTATTTTACATATAAGAAATGAAGACAAATACTTCTTAGGGAAAATTTCATATATATCCCTCTTTTGATTCTAAATTTCATATATATCCAACCTTACTTAAAAATTTCATATATATCCTTCATTTTAGTACAAAATTTCATATATATCCAACCTTACTTAAAAATTTCATATATATCCAATTTTAAACTTGAAATTTCATATATGTCCAAATACTTAATTTATATATAACTAAAACCTTAAAATACATATTAATTATCATTTAAACTTAAAATAATCATTATATATGTGTTTCTCTACCTAATAGTAATATGTACATCTAATCATCAAACAACGACAAATCATTACAATTCCATAAAAACAAATCTAACTAACCTTGCAATAGATAATAACCCAACAATCAGTATTTTTATCAAGTTATGACACTACTTCCATCTTTAATTTTACAAACACAATTTATTGATTCCATCAGTATCTTGATCTCTTTATTCTATTTTGTATATTATCCGATGATCTTAGTATTATTATGATTATTTTATCTAATGATGTTAGTATTATTATGGTGGTAAGCTTTATTTTGCTACTAATCGATTGATATAACTTTTGTGTTTGTTTGGTAATTGTAATTAGATATTTTCTTCTTTTGTTCTTAAATACTTTGATAAAATATGCTTTGCATCAATGTGTTTTCATATAATAATTTGAGACATTGTTTATATAAAAATATATGAAATATATATGTAAGTATAAGAATAAATAAATAAGTGTATAATTAGGTTTAAATAATATTTAATATGTGTTTTATGTTTTTAATTATATATAAATTGAGTATTTGGACATATATGAAATTTCATGTAAAAAATTGGACATATATGAAATTTTATGTTTAAAGTTGGATATATATGAAATTTTTAAGTAAGGTTGGATATATATGAAATTTTGATTCAAAATGTTGACCAGTTAAATAGTAAAGACCCACAATATTTTTCTTATTTATGGTAACACTTTTAAAAAGCTTGTATGGTTTTTTCTAATTCACACGACAATTTCTATAAAGCCTTGTATGTTACTGAGAGCACTAAATGCGACTATCAACATGACCATTTATATTAAAGACTTATAAAAGATGGATACACACTTGAGATTTATAGATGTAGCCATTAAGTAAGAACAAAACTAGGGTGAGTTTTGAGAGTCTCGAGACACTCATGTATTTTTGTTGCAGAATGTTAAATCTGTTAAAAAAATTGATTTTTGTTAGATTCGTGCTAACTGCATTTGATCTCTAAATTCTAGGCTACATTGAGCAGATGTGTAACACCCCTCTTGTCCAACCAAGTCCACAGGCCACTAGACCAGCTCCTTTGTTTTCTAGAGGGACTAATACTCATGGACAAAGGCCCTTTCAAAAGACTAATACTTGGTCTAACAAACACTGGGTTCTTGTAGCAAACCCTAATTTAGCCGCTGACAGGAACAATTTACTCGCTGACAAGACCAAACTAGCCGCTGACAAATCTAGGTTTGGTATGAAAATGCCACAACTAGCTTCTGTCAGACCTTTTGTTACACAAAGTAATATGTATTTAAAACCTAAGGGACAAGGGTCTAAAGCTTCATCTAGTTTAACATGGAGACCTAAACAAGATCAAAACCCTAATTCAAATGGAATTTTCATGACTTGCAATAGATTTAAGTTTCTTGAAAAGGTCATTACTAAACCTATTGGGGTAAATTGGGTGTTTAGGGCAGAAAGGTATGAACAGGGGGTTGTTACAAGAAATAAATCAATTCTTGTTGAACAACCAGATGAATCCAAGTCTGCAAAGGCTTGGGTTCCCAAAGAAAACTAATTTGTTTTCTTCATGTGTAGGGCATTCATAAGCAGGTCAATGATTTTGAATATTGGGATAGTGGATGCTCTAGGCACATGACAGGCAAGGAGGATTATCTAACTGATTTCATTCCAATTAAAGATGGTGACAAGGTGTATTTTGGTGGAAGCTATGGAAACATCTCTGGCAAAGGCACACTTATCACCAATAACTTAAGGTTTGATGAAGTATTCCTGGTAAAAGAACTTGATTATAATTTGTTTAGTGTGTCATAAGTTTGTGACAACAAGAACAATGTTCTTTTAACTAACACTGAATGTTTAGTGTTAAGTAAGGATTTTGAGATTCCTACTGACAAGTTCATAGAGTTTAGAACACCTAGACATAAAGATGTTTATAATATGAATCAAAATGGCATTAAAATGAGTAACAACTTGTCATGTCTTTATGCTAAGGCTTCAGTGGATGAAAGTAAGTTATGGCACAGAAGGTTAGGGCATATTAACTTCAAAAACATAAATAGACTTGTGAGACATGATCTTATAAGAGGATTGCCTTCAAAAGCATTCCACAATGATCATAATTGTGTTGCATGTCTTAAAGGCAAGCAGCATAAGTCCTCATTTAAGTCTAAGAATGTGCATAGTGGTTCTAAACCACTTCACTTATTACAAATGGATTTGTTTGGCCCAACCAATATAGAAAGTCTTAATGGTAAATCCTATTGTTTTGTTATCACTGATGATTATTCTAGGTTTACTTGGACCTTCTTTTGGCACTAAAGAGTGATACTGCTAAGACTTTAATCAATTTCATTACTCATAATGAAAAGAAAACAGGTAATGAGGTTAAAATTCTTAGAAGTGATAATGATGGTGAATTTAAGAACAACCTTCTAGATACCTTTTATGTTAATAAGCGAATATCTAAGGATTTCAGCATAGTTAGAACTCCACAGCAGAATGGTGTAACTGAAAGAAGAAATAGGACTCTTATAGAAGCAACTAGAACCATGTTGGCAGATGCAAATCCACCCATTGCTTTTTAGGCTGAAGCTGTGAACACTGCATGCTATGTTCAAAATAGAGCCTTAATCAATAAGTTTCATAATAAGACTCCCTATGAATTGTTTTGGAATATGAAGCCTAATATAGACTTCTTTAGGCCTTTTGGATGTCATGTAGTAATTCTGAGTACTAGTGAAAACCTAGGCAAGTTTCACTTAAAAGGTGATGAGGGACTTTTTATGGGATATTCTACAAATAGCAAGGGGTATAGGGTTTATAACAAGAAGTCTAAGATTCAAACATAAAACATTCATGTTGACTTCTTAAAGAATAAACCAAGTGATCCTGAGTCTGGACCTAATTGGCTATTTGATCTAGAGCCATTATCTAGGTCTATGAATTATATGCCTGTGACTAATCCAGTTGCCGTGGAAGCACCTATTGTTCATAATACAGCTATACAGATTGGTAAAGACAAAGGATCACATGAAGTTGAACCCGCTCCTATGTTTGATTATATCACCATACCTATTTGGAGTGAAGAGTTCATACAAGCGTCTGCTGCTGCCAAAGAGGAGGAAGAAAAGTAACAAGAGACACCAGCTGATGAAACAATGCATGCATCTTCATCCGCTGACAAAGCCAAACCAGACGCTGACACTTGGGATTCAGCCGCTGATAATCTGTTTGGCAATTTATTCTCTTCCTCAACAGAAATATTTTTGACCTTGTTGAAGATCCCATACCCGATGAACATGTCAATGGCCCAGTTCCAGCCGCTGACAACATGTCTCCTAGTTCAAGTGGGCATGGGAGTAGCAATGAAGATGATATTGGTAATTTGGAATCCACTGTTCATGAAAATACATTATTTGGGGGAAGAATTCTTACAAAGGTGGCCAAAATTCATCCTCCTACCCAAATAATTGGTGATATTCAGACTCCTGTGCAAACAAGGAGAGCAAAGAAGACTCAAGGCGGATTCATTGCCAATATACACAAGAAGGATGATACTCCTTTTGTTCAATAATGTTTGTTTTCCTGTTTTCTCTCTCAATTAGAACCAAAGAAGATTTTTTATGCTCATAAAGAAGAAAGCTGGGTTGAAGCAATGCATGATGAGCTTCTTCAGTTTGCTATTCAATATGTTTAGGAGCTTGTAGATTGTCCAAGGTATGTCAGACCTATTGGGACAAGATGAGTTCTAAGAAATAAGAAAGATGAGAGAGGCATTATTATTAGAAATAAGGCAAGATTGGTTGCTCAAGGATATACTCAGGAAGAGGGTATTGATTATGAAGAGGTTTTTACACTTGTTGCTAGAATTGAGGCAATAAGGATTTTCCTAGCCTATGCTTCCTGCATGGGTTTCAAAGTCTACCAAATGGATGTGAAGAGTGTATTTTTGTATGGCATAACTAAAGAAGATGTTTATGTCATGCAGCCTCCTGGTTTTGAAGATCCTGAGCATCCAGATAAGGTGTATAGAGTGAAGAAGGCAATGTATGGCCTTCATCAGGCCCCTAGAGCTTGGTATGGAACACTTTCCACTTACTTGGTGAAAAATGGGTTTAAGAGGGGTACAATATACCAGAATTTATTCACAAAGCAAGAAGGGAAGGATTTTCTTCTTGTACAGGTTTATGTTGATGACATCATTTTTGGTTCATCTAACCAACGAATGAGTGATGATTTCTCCAAGCTCATGACAGATAAGTTTCAAATGAGTGCTTGGGAGAGATGACCTTCTTTCTTGGTCTACAAGTTCAATAGAAAGAAGATGGTATTTTCATCTCTCAAGATAAATATGTGGCTGAGATTTTGAAGAAATTTTGTTTTTCACCACATGAAAAATAGGCTAGCACACCTATGGACAGGGAACATCCATGGGGAAATATTGGAGATGGTAAAGAGGTAGATGTCAGACACTATAGATCAATGATTGGTTCATTGATGTATCTCACATCTTCAAGACCCGATATCATGTTTGTAGTATGTGCATGTGCACGTCATCAAGTGACTCCCAAGGAATGTCACCTTCATGTTGTTAAAAGGATTTTTAGGTACCTTAGATGCTTTCCCACATTTGGATTATGGTATCTTAGAGAGTTACCTTTGGATCTTATTGGATATTCAGACAATGAATATGGAGGTGATAACAATGATAGGAAATCCACAACTGGTGGATGTCAATTTCTTGGGAGCAGGCTTATATCTTGGCAATGCAAGAAGCAAACCATGGTAGCCAATTCAACAACTGAGGCTGAGTATGTAGCAGCTGTTGCATGTTGTGGGCAAGTGCTATGGATTCAAAATCAGATTTTGGATTATGAGTACAATTTTATGCATACTAAGATTTTTGTAGATAATAATAGTACATTGTGCATAATTAAGAATCCTATACATCATTCTAAAACCAAACATATAGAAATCAGGCATCATTTTATAAGAGATTGTTTTGAAAAAGGTTTAATATTTCCAGATAAAATAGACATAGAGAAAAATGTCTCTGATCTTTTAACCAAACGTTTTGATGTTAGGAGATTTCAATACTTAGTTACAAGTATTGGAATGATCAATCCATAAAATATGTGGTTTTTGAAATAGATGTAAAGTGTGTACAAGATGTGTACTATTATTAGTCTTTGTAAAAGTTGGATTTTCCACATTATTTTTCTATCCGCTGACATAGTGCATTCTATCAGCTGACATAGTGAAAAGAGGCCGCTAACAACTTTATGGTAGTTTTCTGGTTTTTCATCTAACATTGCAGGTACATAGGAAATTATAAATTGAGTTACTTATGGGCTCAAGGAGTGTGGCAACAAGGTTTATTTATGATGGTTGAGATATTTATATCTCTATCTTGAAATAAATATATTTGTCGCATTTATTTTTATAAAAGTATTCTCGTCATAATTTAAGGGGAGGTTTAGGATAAACTTTAGGTCTTTTGGGTATTCTTAGAATACTCTTATCACAATTCTAGATTATGTCCATATGTGAGTGGGGGTTTAAAGTTATGATGCCATCTTTTTATAAAGGTGGTGGAATTTTTCATCCTTGAGGCACTGTAGCATGCACGTAGTTTATTTTGCATGCATGCTGCCAAGACATTTTGACCTAGAATTAGGATGGTTGGTTTGGGAGTCCTTGGTTACATTTCAATGGGATTACCTGGGAGTTACAAAGATATTATATGAGTTATCTTACCTCTTAAGGATGTGTTGAGCAATGGACACTTGAGGACACTCATATCTATCTTGTGTAAGCAAGTGTGTGTGATTGGACAGTGCTTGTAAAAACTCTGTTTCTTTGGGGATAAGATAACTATCTTAGGATTAATAATCTTTGTTAGGTCTTTTATTTTTAATTTTCTTTTATTTTTAACCTTTTTGACTAATAAAATTTATCCGCTAATAAATCATATTTTACCCCCCGACGAAGCATATTTTATCCGCTGACAAATATAGTCGTTGCCGCTGACAAAGTTTTTGACCGTTGAAAAACACTGGGTCCTACCTAGTTGTAACTTTTGTGATATTTTTGAGCCGTAATTCTTTGGGAGTGGTTATTTTCTTTAATTGCTATGAGATAAGTTGTAAAAATTTCAAAGATTTTCATCATTACTTTTGAGAAATTTTCTCACTTACCTCATTTTTCAACCAGTCACATCCCTTCTATTTTCACTATATATTCGGCTCACCATATTGTGTAACAGGGCAACTTGCTTATTTGTTTTGCTTTTATCTTTTCACTATTAACCTTTACCTTCACTTAAAACTTTTATCTTTTCATCCATGGCGCCAAAGTTTAACACCAAAAATGATATGTTGGAGTTCAAAGACCAACATAACATGATTACTTATTTGAGGTCAGACACTGCTAATCCCCAATACACCCAGATGATAGGGTATTTGTTGGCTTCTCCTCTAAGGTATGCTTTAACTCATGCTCCTGTCATCCCTGTCACACACATCAAACAGTTTTAGAACACTACAAGTTCCACAACAGTTGATGGAGTGACTAGAATAGAAGGTATCATCCATGGGAAACAATGGGTGGTCACTGAGAAATTGGTTCGCCAAGTCTTGCATCTTAATGATGTTGATGGTGTGGTCACCCTTCCCAAGGAAGAGCTACATGAGGGACTTCGAGGCTTGGGATATAGACTACCCCTAGAGGGAAAACTCAATAAATATGCTAAAGGTCAATTCCCCCCAGCCTGGAAGTTTTTGATACATGTCATTTTACAATTTCTTAGTCCCAAATGCTCCTCATTCAATGAAATCAACCAATCTATTGGAAGTGCTCTTGTATTTTTGGCATCTGGGCAACTTTTTAGTTTTTCTAAAATGATTTTCAAGAGCATGTTACAAAATAAGGGTAGTAAGATGACTCTTGCTTACCCTAGATTTTTGCAAATGATCTTTGATCTTCAAGGTGACTGTGGTAGGGATCATGAACACTATTATGAGATTCCTACACAAAAGAAAAAGCTTTTCCTTACCCTGAACACTGAACCTTATGCTCCTATTCCCTTGACCCTGCCTATGCTGGCTGTTATTCAAGCAGCCTTACAACCACCTGCACCAGAACCTCAACTAGACCCTATTCCAGCACCAACACATGAAGAACAACCACCCTCACCTCATTCACAACCACACGTTAAACCAGAACCTGCAGTTGCTGACATTTCTTTGACAGCCACTGACACTTTAGTCATATCCCCCGTCACCACCCAAGTAGACCCAAACATCTCATCAGACTCACCACCACCTCAATTTCACTTATCCAAGAGACAAAGGACCACTGGGGCGTTCTCCTCTGGTGGTCCTAGCCATGAAGCGGAGAGAACCACCACCACAAGTGTGGTTGGTGATATAGGGGTAGCTGGACCTATTGACCCCATTACAGGTCAAGTCAGGTCCATTATAGATAAGACCACCACCATGCCTCATGATTCCACTATTGGGATTTAGTTCCCATATGTGGATGAGGGTTGTATAGAAACTAACAACTCAACACCTTGAACTCAATGCGTTGAGGGAGAGGATTATTGTATTAGAGGCAAGGAAAGAGGATTCTTCCAAATGGGAGGAAGAACAACCAATTGGACCCTTTATTTTAAGTGATAGAAGTTCAAAAGAAGGGTCATTTGGTGAAACAGAGATAGATGCTGCTTTAACAGGTACGAAGAATCAAGAAGGAGGGTTCGATTCAACTAAGGTGTCTCTGGTGACACCTACACAGCTGTCTTTATGGAATTAATGAAACAACAAGAAACTGGATCAGCCGCTGACAAAGCTAAAGTAGCCCCAGACACTTCATTAGCAGCCGCTGACAAATCAAAAGGTGTACCCCAACCACCTTTGTTGATTAAAGATGTTGCACCACAGGTATCCCTATCTACCATACCTGTTATAGATCCAATGGATAAAGGAAAAGGTATAATGGTAGAGGTAGAAATTCCCAAGAATGATGCACAGGTTAAGTATGATGCTATGTTATAGTTGGGTAAACAGGAAAGAAGGAGGGCATTGGGAAAGGGAGATATTGAAGCTCAGATTGGTTCAGAATTTGAGAGTATGAGAATGGGAGGTGAGGATAGTAGTGATGAGGAGGAGAGTAGTGTTCATGGTTCTAATGCAATTTTGGAGAAAGAACCAGAGAAGTTGGAGTATGGAGAGGGTGAAGAAGCTTTAGAGAGGTTAAAGCAACTGAAAATGCAAGTTAATTTTGAGATACCTGTCATTTGTGATATCTATTTCAGGTATGAGAGAGAGGTTTTGGAGAATGATGAGATCCCTTTGACTGAAAATATTTGGGGAATGGAGATTATGATGAGAGTCTGATATGAGTGAAATCTCATATCAATTATATCATAAATAACCCTAAAACACAAAGCAAAATACCTGATTTTGATTTTGTTGTTTGTGCTTGTGTAGGTAAAAAGTTACAAATGTGAAGCAAACAAGGAAATCAAGCTTTTATTGATGAAGAAAAGACAAAAGGAGGATGAAAAGTGACAAGTCAAACAAAGTCAAATGACCTTTCTTGGCAACTTTCAAAGTAGAGGGACTTAAAGTGCAAATATGGAAAAGTCAAGAACAAAGTCAAACATGGTCAAAAGTCAAGTCAACAAGTCAAGGGATCATTTGTGTGCAAGTTTGAAGCTTAAAGGACCAGAATTGACAAGTTTATGATGATATAAGCTTAAAACACAAATCTGCCAAACACAAGGACTATAATTGCCAAAATGGGATGAAGTTTTAACTTAATCCATGTGCTATGAGAAACAACCAATGAGAGGCCTCCATTTGAGTCACACGGATCACCACATCACCACAATAAATAAAGAGAGAGAGTTAGTGGGAATATACTAACAGTAACTTCCCAGCCAATCAAATTTCACTTTATGGATAACGATCCGTGTGTTTCTCTCTCACCAAATAAACACACGCCACGTGGCCAAGACGAGCCCAGATTGAAGAAGAAGATTTAGACAATTTCAGAAGAAACGTTCAACATCAAATATGTTCGTAATCAAGAGATGAGTCTATCCCAGTTGACCAATCAAACTAAAATCCATCCAACAAGAAAAGCCCAAATTTGTTCTTCATCAGCAAAATTTAATTAACTGAATTAGGACACGTGGAAGTCTACAATTGGCCAAGACGCGTCACTCATCCCCACTTCAACTCAACCTCACTCTATAAATACCCCCAGATGTTCTCATTTTGTATGTTGTAGAAAAAGTGTAAAATCACACACACATTTTAGCTTTCTCTCATTTCAGTTAGAAAGTTAGTTAGTAACTACTCTCAAGTGTCTAACAAACACTTGAGAGAGTTAGTTAGCACTTGTAACCGTTTTGTAACAAGAATTCTCCGTTAATGCAAGCTTAAATTTCCCTAAATTTCACTCTCACTCTCTTTACTTCCCTCATACTGCTACTATACTATTCTTGTGATTGAATTCATTGTTCTCATTGAACAATCATGATGATTTGAAGTCCATTTGACAGCTGGTTCATGATCAGACTTGTACTTAGGTCACAGCCATTGCCAGAACCTTGAGCAGCCTTGTTGCAGGGGTGATCAGTTGATGATGATGGTGATTGATGATAAGTAGCTCTTTTAGATTGGTAAATAAGGTGGTGGTTAGAGGTTAAGTGAGCTCAGCGCTCCACTTCATCCCTAAAGGAGCCTACAATCATTCTAATAAGTTTTCCTTTGTTAAATTCCTCTAAAAATTCTACTGTATGCTATTTGTTGCTTTCTAGTGTACAAACTTTGCTGGTGCCGGCTTATTGTTCATCTTTAGTTTCTTGATTTGCTTTGATAACTAGTTTTCATAATCTGTTAGTCTTTCATAGATTCATAGCTTAACATTTTGTGCCTAATCTGTTAAGTGGTGTTTGGAATAGTACTCATTTGTTGATTCAGTTTTTAGGAGTTGTTGTTTAGAGGCTTTACTCACTCACTAGACCTATACAAGTAACTTTGTAAGGATTTGTAGTCAATAATGAAGTCAAAAAGGCAAATTTCTCAAAAATACTTTGGGTCAAGATTCATAGCTAAAACAAGCTAGATTCAAAGTCATGCCATTTCTTTTATAGTTAATGTTAGGAGTTGATATTTAGTTCTGAGTGAAGCTGAATATATGAACTTTCCATAGAACTAAGGTAGACAATACAGTTTTCAGAAATAAGCTTGAAATTAGCTTATGAATAAGCTGCTTAGCCATGTTAAGTTTCTGTAATGAGGACTTAACTGATTAGCAATTCCCATCAATCCCTTTCATAAAACTTGACATTTTCTTGCAAATTCTTGTTGCCAAAGTGTTTGTAAAGTGATTTGGAACTTTTCAGCTTTTTGGAAAATTTTGGTCAACGAAAGTCAAATAAGCCAGATTTGCTTAATTCAACTTTCCAGCTTATTCCTTCGATGAAATTTGATAAAATTTGACATTCCATTCTTCTTGAAGCTTAAACTTTCATTTTCATTTGAAAAATAAGCTTGTGCCTGTCTATATAAGCTGGTAGCTTATTTTGGGCTTATTTGAAAAAGCTATCTTGAGATTTAGGTTGTTTTAGCTTATGTCCTTTAAGCTAACTAGGTAACATTCATTTTTAAGACTTTTGCAAAAGACTAGAGCTTATAAGCTTGAGTAATAAGCTCAAATGAGCTTATTGATTCTAGTTAACCCGTTTTCACTATAATAGTTAGTTTAATTGCTAATTGGTCCCAAATCTTTAGGATTTAGTTTAAACAGCTTTTGAAAGTTTAAGTTTTTAGGGTTTGCAAGATTCAGTCCCTGAATTTAGAGTTTGTTACAATTTGGTTAGGTAGTTTTGCAAGTTTGTTACATAGTTGTTATAGTTTGTTTAAATCCACATTTCTAGTCCTTTCAATTTTAGAATTTACATTTTTAGTCCTTATATTTTACATACTTTTCATTTTAAGCAATTTTACTAATTGTGCATTAAAAACTTGTACACTTTGCTTTAATTGTGGTAAATACAATTTGTTTTAGAATAGTATGGATAAATAGTGATAATATTTTTACGATCTTTACGTGCTTTGTTGAAATAGACCTAGATTACCAAAACTTTTATAAAATCTAAAACCAAAACAATTTGTAAACTTAAAATTATTTGGACAGTCAATTCGTTTTGAGTTGAGAATTACGATCTTAAAAGTTCAAACATTAAATGGCGCCGCTGCCGGGGAATGACGTTACGATGACGATTGATGGACGGTTTCGATTGGATTTTGGGATCTGTTCACCTTGTGAACGTTCCTTTTACGTATCATAAATTAAAAAGATTAAAAAAATCAAAAATATAAAAATATAAAAAATAAAAATAAAAAAAACCACAAAATTCAATTCATTCCTAAGAATTGAACCAAAAAATAAACAAATTCAAAAAGAAATCTTTTTCCTAAAAGATTACACCAAAAATATAATGTATATATTAGCTTCACTCGTTTTTACGTGCATACTATATTTTCTTAAAAACTCAATAAATACAAAAATATTTTTGATATATTATAATATGTAAATACATATACGTAGATACGAACAACCAATACACATACTTCCATAAGTATTGCTTTCGCAATACACCGTGCTTGGGTGCGTTGCGGTCCTAAGTACGTGTATCGATCAAAGTTAATTAAGGCACAATAGATAAATACTATAATCTACTTGATCTTGAGAAAGATGCCACTGTGTGGGGGGGTATAAGGCGAGTGTATTACACATTCTAAAGAATCAGGCTCTTAAATGCTACGCGCCGCCTCGTTTCTCCGCTTCTTTGTGGGTCTTTCAAGAGTGATAGTGGTGAGTGGTGTGCCACCCAAGTATTACTTACATATATTATATTTTCTTGTGGATATTACTTATTGAACCTCGAAAAGGATAATCCCTTCTTTTCCAAAGTCGATCGAGAGCTCCTCTCTCACTCCTCGAGTTGAGTTGCATGCGCACTCCAGCGCGTGCACATATACCTTTTGGTGTACAACCCCTTCCTCCTAAAAGGAAGAAAAAGAGCAAGAACAACACCGTCCATCAAGCCGATCCCGAGCATCGTGCTTTGAACAACTTATAAGAAGTCATGTCCGCCGTTGATAATAGACCATTGATGGAGATCCTTCAATCAAATGTAGAGGGAAATGTGGATGCTATTATTCTACCCGAGATACCCGCGAACACTTTTGAGCTTAAGACACATATGATCACTATGGTTTCTTCTACCCCTTTCCTAGGGAGACCCATGAATGACCCCTATGATCACATCAAGAAATTCTTGTCACTTTGCAATACACTTAAGTATAATGGGGTCCCTCATGATGCTATTAAGTTGATCTTATTCCTATTCTCCTTATAGGGTAATGCTAGGTATTGGCTAGATAGACAACCTTCTAGGAGCATTGAGACTTGGGAGGACTTAAAGAAGAAATTTGTGAATAAGTTCTTTCCTCCTTCACGAACCACCGCCTTGAGAAACCAAATCATTGGTTTTCAAAAAAGGCAAGACCAAAACTTTAATGAGGCTTGGGAAGAGTTCAAAGAGTTGTTGATAAAGTGCCCAAACCATGGTTTTAACCAAGTTCACCAAATCAACACCTTCTACATTTGTTTGAGACCTCACCATCAAGATTCCCTAAACTCGGCCGTGGGTGGGGACATTCTTTCAAAATCCACACAAGATGCATGGGATATCATTGAGATAAAATCCATGGTTCAAACAAATAACCAAAGAGATGAGGTAGTCCATGTTGTTCAAGAGAGTGCTCATACATCCATTTATAATTAACTCCTCAAGAGTCACAATGAAATACTTCAAGTAATTGACAAGAATAAAAAAGAGATGATTCAAGCCCTTAGGAATGTTTCCTTGAAGTTCCAATGATGTGAATTCCATTACCTTAAGTTGTGAGACATATGGAGGTCCTCACTCATACCTACAATGTGATAAAGTTCAAAACAATCATGGGGAATTCTATGCTTATCAAGGTGAACAAAGAGCGCATTCTAAACCTAACATAAACCCTAACCATCTCTCTTACAAGTTAAACAATTACCTTTCTCCACCCGGTTTCCCATCCCATCAACCCACCCAAAACCAAACAAACCCTCCTCAATTGCTTCAAAGAAATCAAGGGCCAATGGGAAATTACCAAGGACACAACAACAATAGAGCATCCAATAACTTTTAAAACCAAGGAAACAACTGTCATGGCAACAACTTTCAAAACCAAGGGTTTTATAATCAACCTCCACCTTTCCAACAAAAAGGATTTCAAGGAAATGGGCCAAATGATTTTAATGCTATTGAGCTTCTTCATAAGATGAACCAAGACAATGAAAGGAGATATCAAGAAAATGAAAGAAGGATCCATGAGAGCGAAAAGAGAACACAAGATCAATTAAGAGCTATGCAAGAGGAAACAAACAAGAGGTTTGTGATGCTCTTAAATCAAAGACCACAAGGTGCTTTACCCTCTAATACTCAAACCAATCCAAGAGATAATGTAAATGCAATCACTACAAGGAGTGGGAAAATAACTATTGATCCTTTAATGCCTTCTACACCTCCTTTGGTTACTCCTACTATGGTTCCTTCTTGTGATAAGCCTACACCTCCAAAACCAACACCTTCAAGCTCTACAACTTCAAAGCCTACACCTTCTAATCCTACACCTACTACTCCTTCACCTTCCATACCCATCAATGAAGAAACCAACAAAGAGATTCCTTCAACAACTACCACTCAACCTACACCAAAACCAAGTCTTCCATATCCTTCAAGATTGAGAAAGGAAAAGCTTAAAAATAAGGATGACATTCAAGTATCTAACTTTTTGAGGATGTTTAAGCAATTAAATATCAACATATCCTTTGCGGAAGCTCTAGCTTATATGCCCAAGTTTGCCAAAATGTTCAAAGACCTCCTCTCAAACAAAGAAAAGTTGGTTGATATGCCTAACACGTCATTGAACGAAAATTACTACGCGGTGTTTTTGAAGACTTTACCAACAAAACTTAGAGATCTGGGACGGTTTTTGATCCCTTGTAATTTCTCGGGGGTGGAAACTGCATGGCACTTGCGGATCTTGGGGCAAGTATAAATTTGATGCCTTTGTCGGTTTGGAAACAACTCTCTCTTCCCGAGCTCACTCCTACTAGGATGACCCTTGAGTTAGCAAATCGTTCAATAGCTTATCCGGCAGGTATTGCGGAGGATGTGGTTGTAGGGGTTAATAAATTCACATTCCCCGCGGATTTTGTAGTTGTTGACTATGATATGGACCCGAGAGTTCCTCTCATTGTAGGTAGACCTTTCTTGAGGACGGGTCGTACCCTTATTGATGTGGCGGAAGGAGAACTAATTATGAGAGTTGAGGATGAGAAAGTAGTGTTTAAGTTGGGGAAAGTTACTAAGAAATCTCAAAGTTGTGAAACCGTAAACATAGTGGATGTTCTTGATGAGGTGTGTAATGAACATTTTCATGAAGCTTGCAAGAATGATAGTGAGAACATGCCACATGTGGAGACCGTTGCCTCAATTGCTCCCTCCTTAACACCATTTGGAGAGAGTGATTTCCTCTTAGAGGAATTTGAGTCTAACTTTCTTGGTAATGATGATTCTCCCATAAATTGGGAAGAAGACATTCTCACTATCCAAAAGTTACTCAATGAGGATCCCATTCCTTCACCTACTCCACAAGAGGTTACCAATGATGATGTATCCTTAGTGAAACCTTCCATTGAGAGTCCACCTTCTCTAGAGATTAAGGATCTTCCATCACACCTTGAATATGCTTTCTTAGAGGAAGAGGACAAATTACCCGTTATCATAGCCAAAGACTTGAAAGATGATGAGAAGCAAAAACTCATAGAAGTTCTTAAGAAGCATAAGAAAGCTATAGCTTGAAAAATATCCAACATAAGGGGGATTGATCCAAATTTTTGTACCCACAAAATCTGTTGGTCCACGAATCTTGTGCAAACATCGAATCAATAAGAAACTATGAAGAACATTTGCACAATTAAACCTAATTGACTAACTAATAACACAAGCTTGTACTTTTCATCGTATGTATATATTATTAATAATGAATCAACAAATATACATGACTTGCCCGGTTGTTTGCGGAACAACAACCGGGCGATGAATGACAAACTAAGATCCCATGTTCATAGCTAGCTAAGCTTATGCAACAATGGGAGGATGAAACCCTAAACCACTAAAGTATTACATGTTTGTTTCTGTGGGTGGGAATCATTAACTATTCTATTACAAAGACCACATATATATAGTGGGAGTGTGAAGCTTCCTTGAGAAGCTTTTCTAAAGTATAAGTAACCACCTTGTACTTTGTTGTCTTCATCTTTTGCACCTTTGAAAAAGTAAGCCTTCCTCTTGAACCTTTGTCTTCATTGCTAATAAGACATGTGCCCACTAATACATAAGTCAATTCTTCAGGTCTTCTTAACATCTTCAGGTCTTGTAATCAGTAATAGTCTTGAGGAGTTAGTAAGCTATTATGTCATCACTTACTAACTCCATCATCCTTGATTCTTTGCACACTTACTGAGATCCGCCTCCGCAAATGACGAGTCTATCTCGTAGACTCTAAAGAACTCTAAAGAATGACACACTAAACTTATAACATACGTAAGTTCAGTGACTAACACTACTTAGGATACTTTGCATCCAAATCCTGTGCAAGGGACAAATCAGACACTGAATTGACCCAACAAAATCCTTATGGATGATGGTTACAAACCCGCCATTCAAAACCAAAGAAGGGTTAACCCAAAAATCCATGAAGTCATCAAAAAGGAAGTTACCAAACTCCTTGATGCGGGTATGATTTACCTAATTTCCGACTCACCATGGGTTAGCTCGGTGCATTGTGTGCCTAAGAAGGGTGGAATCATCGTTGTGCCTAATGAGAACAATGAGTTGATTCCCACTAGACTTGTCACGGGTTGGAGAGTTTGTATTGACTATAGGAAGCTTAATGATGCCACTAGGAAAGATCATTTCCCATTACCTTTCATGGACCAAATGCTTGAACGCTTAGCGGGAAATGAGTAATATTGATTTCTAGATGGATTTTTGGGTTATTTTCAAATACCCATTGATCCAAAGGATCAAGAAAAGACCACATTCACTTGTTCCTATGGCACATTTGCTTACAAGAGAATGTCTTTTGGCTTATGAAATGCCCCGGGGACATTCCAAAGGTGTATGATGGCAATCTTTCATGACATGATTGAGCACACAATGGAAGTATTCATGGATGACTTCTCGGTTTTTCGAGATTCATTCACTTCTTGTCTCTCCCATTTAGAACGTATGCTAAAGAGGTGTGAAGAAACACGTCTAGTTCTAAATTGAGAGAAATGCCATTTCATGGTCAAAGAAGGGATAGTTTTGGGACATAAGATATCCAACAAAGGTTTAGAAGCGGATCAAGTTAAAATAGATGTTATTGCCAAACTTCCCCCACCTACCACGGTGAAAGGAGTTAGGAGCTTTTTGGGTCATGCGGGTTTCTATAGGCGTTTTATCCAATAGTTTTCTAAGATAGCAAGACCAATAACCTACCTCATGGAAAAAGAGGCTCCTTTCATATTCACACAAGAGTGTTTAGAGTCTTTTGAGATTCTTAAAGAAAAGTTGACTAAGGCTCCCGTTTTGGTATCACCAAATTAGGATTTGCCTTTTGAACTCATGTGTGAAGCTAGTGATTATGTCGTGGTGGCCGTTTTAGGACAAAGAGTTAATAATCATTTCCAACCTATACACTATGCGAGTACGACAATGACGGGTGCTCAACTTCATTATACCACTACGGAAAAAGAGTTGCTTGCTATTGTTTATGCCTTTGAGAAATTTAGACCCTATCTTGTGCTTTCGAAGACCATAGTGTATACAGATCATTCCGCTCTCAAGTACCTTATGACAAAGCAAGATGCTAAGCCTAGGCTTTTGAGATGGGTTTTGTTGTTACAAGAGTTTTCTATAGAAATCCGTGATAAGAAAGGAGCCGAGATTTTAACGGCGGATCACTTGAGTAGACTTGAGCATCCTTTTCAAGGAGAATTACCTCATAAGGAAATCAATGAATCCTTTCTACTTGAGGAACTCATGTCTATCTCTTCACAAGAGGATGTCACCCCTTGGTTTGCGGATATTGCAAATTATCTTGTGAGGGATGTGCTCATTGAGGATTTAACTTCCCAACAAAAGAAGAAGTTTCTCAAGTAAGCTAAATATTACTTTTGGGATGACCCTTACCTCTTTAGGCAATGTGCGGACCAAATCATAATACATTGTGTAGATGGGCCTGAAGCATTTAAAATCCTAGAAGCTTGACATAAGGGACCCACGGTGGACCATTTTGGGCCTAACTACACGGCTAAAAAAGTCTTTGATCCGGGTTACTATTGGCCTTCAATTAACAAAGATGCCCAAGAAATGGTGAAATTTGAGACAAGGCAAAATTAATCAAAGAGATGAGATGCCACAAAATTTCATACAAGAATGTGAGATTTTTTATGTATGTGGTATAGATTTCATGGGACCTTTTTGTTGGGTCAATTCAGTGCCTGATTTGTCCCTTGCACAGGATTTGGATGTAAAGTATCCTAAGTAGTGTTAGTCACTGAACTTACGTATGTTATAAGTTCAGTGTGTCATTCTTTAGAGTTCTTTAGAGTCTACGAGATAGACTCATCATTAGCTGAGGCGGATCTCAGTAAGTGTGCAAAGAATCAAGGATGATGGAGTTAGTAAGTGATGACATAATAGCTTACTAACTCCTCAAGACTATTACTGATTACAAGACCTGAAGATGTTAAGAAGACCTGAAGAAGTGTCTTATGTATTAGTGGGCACATGTCTTATTAGCAATGAAGACAAAGGTTCAAGAGGAAGGCTTACTTTGTCAAAGGTGAAAAAGATGAAGACAACAAAGTACAAGGTGGTTACTTGTACTTTAGAAAAGCTTCTCAAGGAAGCTTCACACTCCCACTATATATATGTGGTCTTTGTAATAGAATAGTTAATGATTCCCACCCACAGAAACAAACATGTAATACTTTAGTGGTTTAGGGTTTCATCCTCCCATTGTTGCATAAGCTTAGCTAGCTATGAACATGGGAGTTTAGTTTGTCATTCATCGCCCGGTTGTTGTTCCGCAAACAACCGGGCAAGTCATGTATATTTGTTGATTCATTATTAATAATATATACATACGATGAAAAGTACAAGCTTGTGTTATTAGTTAGTCAATTAGGTTTAATTGTGCAAATGTTCTTCATAGTTTCTTATTGATTCGATGTTTGCACAAGATTCGTGGACCAACAATTGGTATCAGAGCGGGTTGGATTAATTACTATCCAGATCCGTTCGAATGACTACTAATAACATATTTTTTAGCATAGTTAAATTTATCAATATGTTCAAAAACTGCGTATGCAGTAGCAGTTTTTGAGGGGGAGAGATACTACTGATATTTGACTACTGTTAAACCATATCCACACAAAACTTTATCTTATTCCCACCTTATCCTCGTACTAATAAACCCACCACCGTCCATTTTAATTATACCTATCCCACCCTCCACCGACACAATAAACCTATCATAAACAAAAACATCACTCCTCACCGTCTCCCACATCTCACATACATTATTATTCACAAACATCTCACCGTCACTCACATCTTATCACCATCTATCCAGTACAAAAAAAACGAATCATCAAACCCTCTCCTTTTTTCCCCAAACACGATTCACTCAAATCCATCATTGATTCACTGTATCAACAAAAAACCACTAACTTTTTTATGAAACTCATCACATCTAATCTACAGACTAAAAAAAACACAATCTACTCAAAAATATATTATTCCTTTCGTTGTGGCCACACGAAGGATTCGGTTTAAATTGAAGAACGATTATGTTTTACTAAGCTGGGTAAATGAAGATGTAGATGAAAGAGAATTGTTGTATTCGATGGATGATGTTGAGTAGTTAATTGGATATGATAAATCAAAGGATGTTGGTAGTTGGGTTGTAGCTTTTGTTGAACCAGTCACTGATGTGACCATGGTGTTGGGTTTGAACAATTGAGTGATGTTCGTATATTTTCTAGTATATGAGGATCTCGTGGATATCGAAGATATTGATGAATGAAGATGGTGGTTATGGTTATCCAATCTCAAAATAAGATGGTTCCATGGAGGTCATGAAGTGGGATAGGCTGTGATAGGTCGGATGATAATGAAGTTAGGGAGATAGGGTTTCGTAAAGATGGATAATGATGGGGAGATGAATGAAGAGTCACATTTCAGGTTTATCTTGTTAATGGGTGATGATAAAAGAAAGCTGATAAAAGTCAGCTGGGTTTGCTTTGGGTTAGGACATGAGTTTTAGAACTCATTGGATAATGATGTTATTAAGGAGGAGCATGGTGTGTTGGTTATTGGGATTAATATTAATAAATGTGAAGTGGGTGAGGAGGGTATACGTGATATGGAGCCGGAGATAAGGGAAGTAATGGTCTGATGAGTATGATATTAGCTCAAGTATTACGCAAATGAATGGGCTGTTAAGTGGTCATTGAGACATTCTATACGAAAAGGGTAGAAGATGATCCTTGTAAAAGAATTTCTTATGATAATGGGAGCTGAGCGATTGGTTTTATAGATGGGTGTATGGTCACGAAGGATGAACATACAGTTAAAACAAACTCACTGGTAATGTAAAACCCACCTTCCATGTCGCTGGTCCTTCTCAATCAAGGCTGACCTGGTCAAAAACCGCTGAGGCAATGAAATCTGTGAACCTGTCGTTGAGCAAACAACCCCAATGGTCAGCGAACCCTGTCATGAACTTGGTCAGCGAACCCTGTCAAACAGGTAATTGAACCCATTAATAAGTCTGAACCCTCAACTCTGCGACCCCCCTCGCTGAAGGTTGACCTCTGTCTCTGGATCTTAACCGCTGACCTCCATGCAAGATGAACCTGTCACCAAGCCCTGTATCTGAACCGGTCGATGAACCCACATATGACCCCTATCTCTGAACCCCCAGGGTAGCTGAACATCAAGGTCGCTGAACCCCCAGCTGAACCCAAGGTCGCTGAAACCCAGAGGTAGCTGAACCAACAGCCAATTAACCTTATAGCTACAGCTAAAGAGCCCAGTCACTGTACAAAGAGTGACCTCTGTCCCTGAACCTTTTTCTTCTCAGGACCCCTGTCCTCAATCTCTGTAAATGGACCCCCAGGGTAGCTGAACATCAAGGTCGCTGAACCCCCAGCTGAACCCAAGGTCGCTGAAACCCAGAGGTAGCTGAACCAACAGCCAATTAACCTTATAGCTACAGCTAAAGAGCCCAGTCACTGTACAAAGAGTGACCTCTGTCCCTGAACCTTTTTCTTCTCAGGACCCCTGTCCTCAATCTCTGTCAATGGACCCCTGTCCCCAAGTCCATAAATCCCCTGTCTCTAAACCCACAGCCACAGCTAAACTTCAAACAACAGAGCCAAACAGCCACATCAGGCATTTGATAAGTTCCACAGCTGTTGATTTCACAGCCAACTAAACCCACAACCACACAGCCATCACATACACTGTGATTGATGAAGAAGCTGAAAAAAAATAAAATAAAAAAAATCAGCTTAACAAGGATTCGCTGGCAAGATGACCAGCTGATCAAGATGCTATCTTCAGAGCCTTCAGTTGTTGAAGGACTTGGTCACTCAGGAATTTTTTTTCTCACACCAAGATAAAGAAAGAAGATATGTTCACAGCCCCCTCCCCTCCACAGCAGTTGTCACCCTCCCCCACCGCTGAAACCCCATCCGATGTAACCCCAGCCACAAAGTTTTTGAGAGACCAGGCTGTGTTACAGGGAATTGGTGAAACATTGATTATAAGGGGTTTGATATCATCAGGGTTTGATAACATCAGGTGTTTGGTAGGAGATGAAATTCAAGGGGAGTTGTATTTCAGGCGAGATGAAAACCATCACGCTATGGTTGTGTACTAGTATGTAGCCGGTCAAAAGTTGCTTGGTTCCCTAGCAAATTTTGAGGGGGAGAGAAACGAGGACATGGGTGAACTTGTGTTTATGTGAAGAAACATCAAGTTTACTCACGCTACATACATACTATCATACACAACACATAACCTTCAGGGACTTAGAATGTTTACATTTGGCTGATTGAGCAAAGTCACTGAAGATGGGTTGCTGAACAAGTTGCATTGTCTGATCTTTTATGGTTGTTGCGTCAACCATTGACCACACTTCTCTGATTGAAGGTAAATGAACTCGTGATCTACATTGGATATAATATGCTACTTTAATATATGCTAGGGTGAAGCATATGGTCTTTATGGTAAAGCATATAATATACTTCACTGATGACCTAAGGTGAAGTTGCCTTTATGAGTTCTATATAAGCATCAGGGAATTGGTTCAAGTGTTTCTCAAAGTACAAGATCAGACATTGCAGTTCAGTAACAACTACAACAGGTACAAGACGATACAAGTTAGCGGATGACTTGAACTAGTAAAGCTAGTTATTCTTGGTATTCATTGTTGTAACATAGCAGGTAAGAAGAAGCCTTTATGCTCACTTACTGCTATTTAACTTAGGCTACTTTTCTATCCAAATAGGGGGAGATTGTTAGGTCAATTCAGTGCCTGATTTGTCCCTTGCACAGGATTTGGATGTAAAGTATCCTAAGTAGTGTTAGTCACTGAACTTATGTATGTTATTAGTTTGGTGTGTCATTCTTTAGAGTTCTTTAGAGTCTATGCACACTTCTCTGATTGAAGGTAAATGAACTCGTGATCTACATTGGATATAATATGCTACTTTAATATATGCTAGGGTGAAGCATATGGTCTTTATGGTAAAGCATATAATATACTTCACTGATGACCTAAGGTGAAGTTGCCTTTATGAGTTCTATATAAGCATCAGGGAATTGGTTCAAGTGTTTCTCAAAGTACAAGATCAGACATTGCAGTTCAGTAACAACTACAACAGGTACAAGACGATACAAGTTAGCGGATGACTTGAACTAGTAAAGCTAGTTATTCTTGGTATTCATTGTTGTAACATAGCAGGTAAGAAGAAGCCTTTATGCTCACTTACTGCTATTTAACTTAGGCTACTTTTCTATCCAAATAGGGGGAGATTGTTGGGTCAATTCAGTGCCTGATTTGTCCCTTGCACAGGATTTGGATGTAAAGTATCCTAAGTAGTGTTAGTCACTGAACTTACGTATGTTATAAGTTCAGTGTGTCATTCTTTAGAGTTCTTTAGAGTCTACGAGATAGACTCGTCATTAGCTGAGGCGGATCTCAGTAAGTGTGCAAAGAATCAAGGATGATGGAGTTAGTAAGTCATGACATAATAGCTTACTAACTCCTCAAGACTATTACTGATTACAAGACCTGAAGATGTTAAGAAGACCTGAAGAAGTGTCTTATGTATTAGTGGGCACATGTCTTATTATCAATGAAGACAAAGGTTCAAGAGGAAGGCTTACTTTGTCAAAGGTGCAAAAGATGAAGACATCAAAGTACAAGGTGGTTACTTGTACTTTAGAAAAGCTTCTCAAGGAAGCTTCACACTCCCACTATACATATGTGGTCTTTGTAATAGAATAGTTAATGATTCCCACCCACAGAAACAAACATGTAATACTTTAGTGGTTTAGGGTTTCATCATCCCATTGTTGCATAAGCTTAGCTAGCTATGAACATGGGAGTTTAGTTTGTCATTCATCGCTCGGTTGTTGTTCCGCAAACAACCGGGCAAGTCATGTATATTTGTTGATTCATTATTAATAATATATACATACGATGAAAAGTACAAGCTTGTGTTATTAGTTAGTCAATTAGGTTTAATTGTGCAAATGTTCTTCATAGTTTCTTATTGATTCGATGTTTGCACAAGATTCGTGGACCAACACTTTTCCATCATCAAAGGGCAATAAATACATACTCGTAGCCATGGACTATGTTTCTAAGTGACTTAAGGCTAAAGCCTTGCCTACCAATGATGCTAGAGTTGTAGTCAAGTTCTTAAAGCAATTGTTTGCTAGATTTAGTGTACCTCGGGCTATCATAAGTGATTATGGGACTCAATTTTGTAATGACCAATTTACAAGAGTCATAAAAAAGTATGGTGTTAACCATAGACTTTCTACCGCGTATCACCCTCAAACCAATGGGCAAACCAAGGTCACAAATCGTGGTTTAAAGAGAATTCTAGAAAGAACGGTGGGAGAGCATCGGGCTTGATGATGCTTTGTGGGCTTTTAGAACCGCCTTTAAGACACCAATTGGTTGTACTCCTTATAGACTTGTCTATGGAAAAGCATGCCACCTCCCATTCGAGTTAGAACATAAGGCTTCATGGGCTCTTAAATGGGCTAACTTTGATTTAAACCAAGCCGATTCACATAGGAAAGACCAACTTAATGAGATGAATGAGCTAAGAGCCAATGCCTATGAAAATTTCCTTAGCTTGGGTTAAACAAAGTTATCAATGTCATAAGTGTAGGGGAGTTTACTCCAATACTTTTAAACATTGAGGACAATGTTTATCTTAAGTGTAGGGGATCTTCTATCGAAGTGACCTTACCTAGAACTTTGTCATTGACTTCATGATAACTTGGAAATTAATTTTTCAAACATTTTTCGAATTTTTGATCTACTTTGGCCACTAAAAATATGCATTCATAATTTTTGCATTAATCATTTTTCAGTTGCATAACACATTTGCATTGTATATATTTCTTCTTTTATTTTTCATCAAAAATATAGAAAAGGAAAAAAATATAATAAAGGATATGGTTTAACAAATTTATATATCTTTGACATATTAGGCCCGCCATAAATACTTTGACTCAACCCGAGTTTGCTTATCTAAGCATTCTCTAGCTAGTAGCCTTAACCATGTAGACCTTTATTGGTTTATTAGGCTAAGCATCCACTAGTCTCATTATTTGAGATTTTAAACTGTGAAGAACGAGAAATGATAGAGTTTGAAGTAAGTGTTAAGGGCTAGATAAACCTCATATTAATTAATTGTGGCTTTTATATCCCCTTTCATAACCTTTACTTTCTTGTCAACGCATGTATATATTGTTAATAAATAATCAAGAACGGTTTTAATTGGTTTGTAGTCTCTTATGCATTTTTGACTAATCATTCGTGGTTGGTATAAGTACGTCTTAAGATTCTAAGTTAGAACGTTTTATGTGTATTAGACTTATGTCATGCTTAATACTTAGCGGGTGTTTTTCCTTTTATCCTTTTCAACTTTCTTTGTGAGGAATAAAGAAAAATAAGAGAGGCTTATGAAAACAAATGAGTAGCTAGAAAAAAAAGAAAAAAAATTAATTATACAAGACTCCCAAGAGGGGTAGTAAAGTGTTAATTATAGTAGCTATTGAATTCCAATATTACTCTCACACGAGTTGCGGGGATTTAATAGTTGCTCCAATCAAATATTACCTTGACGGGTTGCGGGATTGAAGATCCAAGGTCTCAAAAAAGGCGGTGGATATAAATTATTACGTGAGTTTTATTTTTCTTTCCTTAGCGAGTGTGTAGCTACTTCTTAATGCATGACATAAGGATCTTACACATAAGGTGAATGACTTATTATTTTGGGTCGGACTTATGTCAATTGTGGGCGGTTTTTCGAGTAATGGATAAGATGGTTACTTAGGATTAAAACCGTGCTTCCTTATTTTCAGATTTTACACTTCTTATATTTCACGCTTTAAATAATGACAAATTTGCCCTCAAGCAATTTGCTCAGATAATAACCGGTCTTAGAGGCATAATAAGTGGGGGTATAATGGTTACACAATTAATCTTTATGAATGAGTTGATGCACTTTTACATATGGATAACAATGATCTTGTTTTTAAGCTTGGTATGGGAAAAGTAAAACTTGAGGATGATGAGTGTTCATGGTACCAAAGCCCTAATTAAAGTCTTTGATTTCTTTATGAGTTATTTCCATCAAAACCGTTTCAAGAAAAATCCAAAAATATATAAATAGAATTGTTTTCCTTTGCATTGTATTGTATAATCAAAATCATGCATCATATAGTGTAGTGTAGTGTAAATGCATTCCATATTGGCCAAGGTGGATTAATTATGAGAAAAGTGTAAATTGGTGCTTTAAAATGTGGCATTGCATTAGGTCATGGCAATGATCAAGTGTAAGGGATTTGATATGAGTGAAATCTCATAACAATTATATCATAAATAACTCTAAAACACAAAGCAAAATACCTGATTTTGATTTATAAAAGCAGTATTATAGGTATATTTCGTTGTTCGTGCTTGTGTAGGTAAAAAGATACAAATATGAAGCAAACAAGGAAATTGTCACAACCCACCATGGCGGAATATGGGGTGCAACGTATGGATATCATCACAACAAACGGTGTCTCTATAGAGAAAACTAAAATGCAAATATAATGTCATAAATGGCGACACAAATGTCATGACAATATCTCAACATAGCAGGAGTCTAGGTAAGTAGGTAACAGTCCTACCTCTTACCCAAGACAAACAAATAACACTAACAATCAATATATAGGTTCATAGTATCACTATTGAAACACTCAGAAAGAAAATAAACTAAGAAGGAACGGGGATCTCCTTCTAAATGCATTCCTATTTGACTCCTATCCTAGCCACATATATTCTCACGCTTAACCACGTTATCACCTGAAAGAGACACTAAAACACGTCAACATAATGTTGGTGAGAGTCATAGGTTTAGACTCCAACGCCAAAACAAACCATAAGCTGTGAACAATATCCAACTTTAAGAAACATATGGACAATGTGATACAAACATGCATTAACAACTATATACAAGATTCAACACACCAAACCAAAACCAAATCCAAATCCAAATCCAAGGCTCCCAGCCTTACCAGCACCATGGTCCCATAGGCGCCCATACCTATGAACCAATCCCAAGGCCCCGCCTTGCCATCATCCCCTTGGTACCAAGTCAAAACACAAAACAATCAAGAATCAACTAGCAATTAATCACATATGTATGCACAAGTCCATCACCAAACACAAAACATCACAGCATAATTTATAAAACAAGACTGTGTCTCTTCCATCCCATCTGGAAGTCAAAATCATTGATAAACATGGGACTATGAAACTCACCTGATTGAGCTTCTCCAAAAATCCGCGCACTAGCAAAAAGCTAACAAACCAAAAACACATAATCAAAACATGAACCAAACACTAAAATGGCTCATCAACCTATGATGGACATCTAACCTTCTCCCATATATATACCTCATATATATGCTCTAAGAATCTCATTACACCCCTCTATAAAGCCCTTAACTCGTTTTACTTCATAACACATCCCGTTAACATTTTATCAAAAACAGTCCCAGTTTTAGGTCTCCAAACTATAAGCCAAACGCCCACCTAAACACACCCATGATCTCTGTAAAGGGAATACTTATTCCCTTACATATGTTAGATAACTCCTCTCATTTGCCCCAACCTTAAAGCTACTGTTAAGGCCCCGATATATATATATATATATATATATATATATATATATATATATATATATATATATATATATATATATATATATATATATATATATATATATATATACATATATATATATATATATATATATATATATATATATATATATATACTTTTGTCATTCCAGATTTACTGATTTTAAACATACAAAAAGTTTGTTATGATTAGGGGGTCTTATCCTAAGCCACAACCTTATATCCAATGCATATACTTACTATAATATATAAAACATCTCTCATGTTCGTTAGAAGATCCCAATGCAACCCTAAGTACCCCAAACAACCCAAAACTTAAAAAGAAAACAGGCTGACTTCAAAACTGTTTTGACCTCCGACTGTTGTAACCTGTTTTTGACCCACTTCCCGACCTCCAACTTAGTTCTCGTTTCTTGAATTTGAAAGCCACTTCAATTAACTTTTCAGAGATACTTGGATCGCAAAATAAGAGTTTATAGAACTCCCGATATGATCAAAACAATTGACTCGAAATTCTGCCCAGTTTTTAAAAACGAATTTAACCTAATTACCTAATTAATTACCCATAACCCCACTAATTACAAGCCCTAATTTATGAAATCATTATAATATCATTAATATAACATTAATATACTGTTTTTAAATTAAACTATAACCTAAATCCATCATAAGATGATTAAAGAAAACATTAAAACAACTTAATTGAAAAGGGTTATGAAGGTTTTACCTTTAGTTTAATGGAAGATGAAAAAACCCCAATTTTATGAAGAACCCTAATTCTTCTCTACAAACCGTCGACCCTTTTTTTATTATCTCCAGGGATTTATGATTTTTGGTAGTGAATAATATAATATATAGGGCAATGCTGTCAAGATCGCGATCTCACCTGAGATCGTTTTTGTCTTTGCAAGATCGAGATCGTAAGATCGGATCGAGATCGTAAGATCCTACAATTTATCATGCTCTGTAAGCAATTGATAATCGAGTCAAACTTTTTTTTTAATTCTACTCATCATCAAAGATAAGTTTTTATAATATCCGCTTGAAAATGTCAAAGTTCAAATTAAAAATACCAAAATAAAAGTAAAACACAAAAAATCAAGTCTCGGTCGTTACATTCATGATTACGTAACATGCGTATATACGTCTCAAAACAAGGCACATCACTAGTATCACCATAATTAAGCTATATAAATTAATACTTAAAGATTAATAGTTAAAACTATGAAAAGGTAAAAAAAACAATTACTTGTAGAAAACTTTTGGTTTAATGTAATTTGGATTTGAAAAAAGCAGATATTATGTTTACTGATTAGAAAATTTGGAAATAAAACGTCAATACTTGTTATAAAGGTTAGTGGACTTGTATTTATCTTTTTTGGGCCTAAAAAAGTAATGGGTTAATAAGTATGTAAGTGAGTAAGTTAGTAACTTGGTAGTGTGATAAACTCGTATCGACACGCGATCTTACGATCTTACGTGCGATCCTACACCGATCTTACGATCCTACCTCTGATGCGATCTTACACCGATCTTACACGATTTTATCAGGTGAGATCGTAACATCGTACGATCTTACGTGTAAACTCGCGAGTTTGACAGCCTTGATATAGGGTGTGGGTGAGTCCTAGTCCAGCCCAAACCCAACCTTCCTTTTTTAATTTTTTTTCCTTTTTCTCCTCCTTTTCTTGCGTCCAAAACCGACCTACCCTCCCCTAATTTTGTTTTTTTCTTTTTATTATTAATATATGTATTGATAATATTACCTTAATTTTCCTTAATTTATTTCAGCTCCTAAAGCCTCCAAAACCTCAAAACCGTAAAACTAGTTAGTTTTTACGCGAATACCGTAAAAGACTTAAAATATACAGTTTTAGAAAAAATCTCAAATTTTGAAATAAACTTTATAACTAAGTCCTAAATGACATAAAACCATCCCGGAAAATAATCCCGTGACTAAATACCTCTTCCGAGACCCCTAAATGCTAAACCTTAAATCTTAAAAATACGATTTTCTATAATACATATACGTATACGTAAAACCACCAAATAAACACCATCTCATTTCATAGTCACTACATTGTGAGCTCATGAACATGAAATAACCGTTCCTTGATTTACTTATGAGTACTTTATACCCATATACGATATCCACACCAACCTCGTTCACGCACAATAAACATGTAAACACACAAATCAAATAGTCACACATAAATTAACCTTAAAATAAGACCAAGTGACGAACCTCAAAACCACGGTTGTCACATCACTCCAACCTAATAGAAATCTCGTCCCGAGATTTACTCTTTAGGATCAAACACACAACCAACAAATCACATGAATACTTGTTCTAAATGAACTCTTTCCCGTTCCCACGTGAACTCTAGTCCACGTTCCAAATTCAATCTACCCATAACTACGGTATATTACCCTTTTTATCCGACGTCCTAGCTTTACAACCCTAAATCTCTATCGGCTCTTCGATAAAACGAAGACTCGTATTCATACTAATATCATCTACCTGCAAGTCAGTTCTTGCTACGCATGAAATACGTCATGCACACTACTCAATTCCTCCGGTAATCTCAACCTATACGCCACTAGCCCAATCCTTTCAAGGATTTCATATGGACCCACAAATCTAGGTGCTAACTTCCCTTTTCTTCCCAAACCGCATCACCCCTTTCCATGGTGAAACCTTTAGCATAACTTTATCCCAAATCTCAACGGGTTACGCCTCTTGTCCGCATAGCTCTCTTGTCGGTTCTTTGCTATTTTCAACCTCTACTTAGTCACTGCCACCACCTCTATAGTTTCCCGATCCACCTCCGGTCCAATACGTTGACCGCTTCTAACTTCATCCCACTGTAACGGTGATCCACCTCACCTCCTATGAATCAACTCCAGCAGTTTCTACTACAATTCATATCACCAGACCTAACGGATTCTATCCTCTACGGATTTTCCATCACTCGGAAGTTCTCCCAACCTTAAACACGTCCAATGGTATATGCAGGATTGCATAACCAAAAGCTTCCCATAATATTCACAAGCTCCTGTCATAACCACCACCTCATCCTTGCTTTCCCATGCTCGGAACCATGTAACTAACCATCCTTCATACTAACATATGTTACACCTTTTTCTCTAGGTGAACGGTCCATTGTTCGTGACTACCAACCTCTTTCTCTAACGGATTTCCCTTCCTTATCACTCCACTATCTTCACAACCTCTTGCCCCCTCGAATCATCCTTCCTCCATACTACTTTTCGCTTGTCTCTCCACAATCTTAATTTCCATTCCATCATATATCTCGTCTTCAGCCTATAATTTAGGCGTTTCCTCCTTTATTCCCTACATCCTCATCAATGGAAATGTTGCCCCTCTCACCGGTGACTCTCTCTTTGTAGAAGAATTCTTCCTACTATAATGCGTCCTCCAACTATCTCCAAATCTCACGCCAATGATCTAGGCGTCTTTCTCAATTACCCCTATAGTATGCTCATACCAAACATTAGTCTATCAACGGTATACTACGCTTGCTTCCCATCGTTTCTTCCCTTTGCCATAATCCTTCATCAGGCATTCCATACATATTAGGTTAACTTTTACACAAAAACCCTCTATTCCATCACATCCGTACGCAATCCTTCCAACTTCTCACTACGTGACTTCTCATTCCCCCTAAAATATGGGATGAATTAGTCCGTCTATCGACTATCACCCAACTCTCATCGTACATATTCCTCCACCGCATTATGTATCCCTTCCACCAACTTCGTCCTTACATCGCTCTTTCTAAACTACTCCTATCTACGTAGAAAGTATACACGTCCCTTTTCTCCATATGATTGTCCAAGCCACGCAACATACACGTTGACGCATTCTCTGCTTTAGACAACTCAACTCGTGCAACCTATATCCTTTATCCAAACCGCCCTAATATGTCATCCCTATAGTTCAAGTTTGTCTCAGCTTCACCTCATCCTTCTTATTCCATGTCTCATCGACCATGCTTTCCTTTCCTAGATGGTACTTGGCCTTGCAATTTTCTTTCATCAATTAACTCCACCGATCACCTTTGCCAAATGTTCAATCAAGATGATTAAATATGTGTTGGAGACGTTCATGATCCGTATAGATCATTCTCCACGTCTCGTACACCAAATGCCTCTAGCATTCTAGGCAGATATAACAGTCCAGCTCCACTAACTAAGTCTATCCAGATCTTCCAAATCTTCAGTTCCTGCAACGTATCAGCGATCGCCTTTCTTTGTCGTCCTCGTACGCGTCCAAATCCTTGCTCCACGTATCGTCATGCTTCGCGAATTCATCCAGTCCTTCCGATAATGCCAAGATCGGCTCATTGTCCAATCCACTTCTTCAGCCTCCAAAATGCTTCCTCATCCTTCTTTACTTCGCCCCTTCCTGGTTCCATGACATGCCATCATCTCTAACTACTCATCATGGTAAACTTAATACTAAAACTCACACTCAAAAATCTCATGTATAACTCCACTCCAAAACCAACACATAATTCGCCTCACTCTCCTTCTCAGATTTGAGTAGATCAAGATGTCGTCGATGCTCCCGATGACAACTCGTTTATACACGTTCATGCACACTTGGTTCATTGACACCATGAAAACTGCTAGTGCTTTGGCGAAGCCAAATGCATAACCGCAAAACCCAAAGCGTTCATACAACATCCTTAGCAGTTTCAACTATGTCCTCCTTGCACCCTCTCTTAGCGGCAATACGAATGAATTCCTACCTCGTTCTACTTGCAAAATTCTACACGCATTTTAAAAGACCAATGCTTCCTCTCATCAGACCACTCAACCTCTTTCCACATCCAATCTACTACTAAGCAACTCAACTTTTATCTTGCATTCCTTGCAAATTTCTAACAACTCTTGTTTTTAAATCATTCCATCAACAATTGCCTTGGAAAGGCACTAACTACAACTCCTCTCACTTCTTCTACTTGCTCTATTCATGGTTCTACCTCGAAGTAATAGGCAAACCTACTAAATCTCAGGAAATTTTCGGAAAACTTACATGCCTTACGAACAATCATAAATACCTTTGAGGTAATATACCCCCTTCCAACACTCTCTATGGTGCGTTACTTGTGCTAGTATCCCACAAATCTCTATTCATCTCCTTGGTACTCCAAAGAGACCTCATGACCACATTAGTTCGTCTACGAACCTTTTACTCTTTCATCCCCACTAAGGGCATTCCGACCGTTCTCTCCTGGTCACCTACTTAATCGTGTAGGCGCGACCAAGTTTTCATATGGCTACCTCAACCCTCCCAAACAATACGAACCCAAAACTACATCCTGAATCCACTAGATACAATCAACGAATCAAACCCACGGATAATTAACAACATTTCACGTGCACCAGTTAAAACAAGTCAAAAACCATGAGACTCAAAAGAAAACTCAAACCCAAAACGTGTATCAATTCAAAATGACCCATGACAACGAAAAATAATCCAAGAAACACCCAATGGCAACCAAACATATTACGCCCCGCGACATATTATTTAAACCGTGCAAAAGATCGACTTTTCCAAAAGAATATATATCTTTTTTTTAATTTATTTATTATTACCTCCCACATCTATGTGACTCAAACAATCTACAAACAACCCTCTTGAAGAACTCAAAACTCAACTCAAAAACTAGGTATCCCGTGCATCCCAAATCATAAAAATAAACTACTATTCAAACTCAACCTTTAACCCGACACTTGTACAATAATTTAGGCCAAGATACTGACCTCCCATGACTATACATTCTGAATATTTGAAAAGTACGTTCCGAGTACATAATTTTAGGCTTTTGAATCATCCAAAAAGCTTTAAAAATGAACAAGTTATGACCAAAACAGTTTTATATTAATGAAAGATAAAATTGTATGTGAAATCTTAATAAACTCAATTTAACCTTGTATTAATAATTATAAATGACGTGAATCGGTTAAACCCAATTATATAAACTATGTAAGTAGAAAGAAATTTTACTTCGCTTTATTTTAAAGAAAGTCTTTTAGAATTTGAAATAAATAAGTGTTGATTAAAAAGAAATCTTATGTTACATCTTGTTTCAAACACGACTCCAACACCTTATCCTTATTTTACCGAATACAACCAACTATCTAAGCCTATAATAGATTTCCAAGTCCCCCTTTTTTTCAATATATACCGACCAAAAGAAATGTAAGACCCAACACAAAAGATTTCATTATCTCAAAAGAAATCCCAAGTTATTTCAATAGACTTAAAACCAAGAACACCATTTTAAAACGTACACGTGAAATACGAAACTCAAATAATACGCTACAAGACACACTTCAAAAGATTCAAAACGTCGTTGAAACTCCACCAAACTCGAGCACTAATAAATTGTTTAAACACAAGAGAGCACTAGGTACGTTCAAGTTATAATAACTATTGAACGACCGTAAATCATAACATAACATCTATTAGTATATATACATCCGCATATGTATACCTATTGAATCTCCCAAACATACTCGTTATCATACATGTCAAGTCAATCAATCGCTTTATACGCTCGTTTTTTCCATACGAGTAATCACCATCTCACCGTGCCACAACAAGGCATAAAGCCCACCTCCAAAACCAAACCATATCGTGTGACCCCATAATCACACAACACAACTATAATCCAAAACATATAACACAAAAAGAACAATAGCCATATCATAGGCAGCCATTACATAAACCCATATATTATACGTATACCTAAATTCTACATCTCATCATATACAAGCATGTACTAACCCTCTTTCATGCAATCATACTTGAGAACCCATTGAAGTTGTGGTACTTGTATAACTATGTAGGCCACCATACTTATATAATTACCCTTTCCCCAATGCACTCCCTCCTATGATGACACTTATAAGAATCAATACGACATATAACACATAAATCCATCTACTCACATAAGCTCATAACCACATAACCAATAAGGTCCAAAACCCCATCTATTAAAATAACATAGTAAAACTCTTGGAAAACTGAAATCCATTGTCTAGCTAAAACAGCATAGACTAAATCCAAAACGAAAACATAATCAGTTATAAGTCATGTCGCCCACAAGAGTGGAAACAGCTTAAAATCCTTCATACCCACCTACTCCTAATAACTCGAACCACCACATGATTCTTAGGGAACATGACTTAAACATCAAAAGAAAATAATATCTCTCGGGTACATAAAATAACCCAAAAAAGATAGAAACTACCATGTACCAAATTATGTACTATAATGTACAATTTAAGCAAAATACGACAATGACTAGCGTGGATGATTATGGTTCAACCCGCACTAGTCACAACCCGAAAAGAAAATAGCATGTGGCTAAGTATGAACTTACTATGGTTCAATTCATACTAGTCAAAACATCGCAATAAATAACATCCAAACACATCAATTATTATAAAATGCACACATACTCCTATGACGCCTATATGCAGGGACCCTTAAGCTATAGACTAGGCTACGCGACTAGGCAAACTAATTCTCTATAACCATTGTCTCTAATACCATTCTGTCACAACCCACCATGGCGGAATATGGGGTGCAACGTATGGATATCATCACAACAAACGGTGTCTCTATAGAGAAAACTAAAATGCAAATATAATGTCATAAATGGCGACACAAATGTCATGACAATATCTCAACATAGCAGGAGTCTAGGTAAGTAGGTAACAGTCCTACCTCTTACCCAAGACAAACAAATAACACTAACAATCAACATATAGGTTCATAGTATCACTATTGAAACAATCAAAAAGAAAATAAACTAAGAAGGAACGGGGATCTCCTTCTAAATGCATTCCTATTCGAATCCAATCCTAGCCACATATGTTCTCACGCTTAACCACGTTATCACCTGAAAGAGACACTAAAATACGTCAACATAATGTTGGTGAGAGTCATAGGTTTAGACTCCAACGCCAAAACAAACCATAAGTGTGAACAATATCCGACTTTAAGAAACATATGGACAATGTGATACAAACATGCATTAACAACTATATACAAGATTCAACACACCAAACCAAATCCAAATCCAAATCCAAACCCAAATCCAAATCCAAGGCTCCAAACGTTACCAGCACCATGGTCCCATAGGCGCCCATACCTATGAACCAATCCCAAGGCCCCGCCTTGCCATCATCCCCTTGGGACCAAGTCAAAACACAAAACAATCAAGAATTAATTACCAGTTAATCACATATGTATGCACAAGTCCATCACCAAACACAAAACATCACAGCATAATTTATAAAACAAGACAGTGTCTCTTCCATCCCATCTGAAAGTCAAAATCATTGATAAACATGGGACTATGAAACTCACCTAATTGAGCTTCTCCAAAAATCCGCGCAGTAGCAAAAAGCTAACAAACCAAAAACACATAATCAAAACATGAATGAAACACTAAAATGGCTCATTAACCTATGATGGACATCTAACCTTCTCCCATATATATACCTCATATATATGCTCTAAGCATCTCATTACACCCCTCTATAAAGCCCTTAACTCGTTTTACTTCATAACACATCCCGTTAACATTTTATCAAAAACAATCACAGTTTTAGGTCTCCAAACTATAAGCCAAACGCCCACCTAAACACACTCATGATCTCTTTAAAGGGAATACTTATTCCCTTACATACGTTAGCTAACTCCTCCCATTTGCCCCAACCTTAAAGATATAGTTAAGGCCCCGATATATATATATATATATACTTTTGTCATTCCAGATTTATTGATTTTAAACATACAAAAAGTTTGTTATGATTAGGGGGTCTTGCCCTAAACCAAAAACTTAGCCCCAATTCATATACTTACTATAATATATAAAACATCTCTCATGTTCGTTAGAAGATCTCAATGCAACCCTAAGTACCCCAAACAACCCAAAACTTAAAAAGAAAACAGGCTGACTTCAAAACTGTTTTGACCTTCGACTGTTGTAACCTGTTTTTGACCCACTTTCCTACCTCCAATTTAGTTCTAGTTTCTTGCATTGGAAAGCCACTTCAATTAACTTTTCAGGATACTTGGATCGCAAAATAATAGTTTACAGAACTCCTGATATGATCAAAACAATTGACTAGAAATTCTGCCCAGTTTTTAAAAACAAATTTAACCTAATTACCTAATTAATTACCCATAACCCCACTAATTACAAGCCCTAATTTATGAAATCATTATAATATCATTAATATAACATTAATATACTGTTTTTAAATTAAACCATAACCTAAATCCATCATAAGATGATTAAAGAAAACATTAGGGTTATGAAGGTTTTACCTTTAGTTTAATAGAAGATGAAAAAAACCTAATTTTATGAAGAACCCTAATTCTTCTCTACAAACCGCCGACCCTTTTTTTTATTATCTCCAGGGATTTATGATTTTTGGTAGTGAATAATATAATATATAGGGTGTGGGTGAGTCCTAGTCCAACCCAAACCCAACCTTCCATTTTTAATTTTTTTCCTTTTTCTCCTCCTTTTCTTGCTACCAAAACCGACCTACCCTCCCCTAATTTCATTTTTTTTTCTTTTTATTATTAATATATGTATTAATAATATTACCTTAATTTTCCTTAATTTATTTCAGCTCCTAAAGCCTCCAAAACCTCAAAACCGTAAAACTAGTCAGTTTTTACGCGAATACCGTAAAAGACGTAAAATATACAGTTTTAGAAAAAATCTCAAATTTTGAAATAAACTTTATAACTGAGTCCTGAATGACATAAAACCATCCCGGAAAATAATCCCGTGACTAAATACCTCTTCCGAGACCCCTAAATGCTAAACCTTAAATCGTAAAAATACGATTTTCTATAATACATATACGTATACGTAAAACCACCAAATAACACCATCTCATTTCATAGTCACTACATTGTGAGCTCATGAACATGAAATAACTGTTCCTCGATTTACTTATGAGTACTTTATACCCATATACGATATCCACACCAACCTCATTCACGCACAATAAACATGTAAACACACAAATCAAATAGTCACACATAAATTAACCTTAAAATAAGACCAAGTGACGAACCTCAAAACCACGGTTGTCACAGAAATCAAGCCTTTATTGATGAAGAAAAGACAAAAAGAGGATGAAAAGTGACAAGTCAAACAAAGTCAAAGGACCTTTCTTGGAAACTTTCAAAGTAGAGGGACTTTAAGTGCAAATATGGAAAAGTCAAGAACAAAGTCAAACATGGTCAAAAGTCAAGTCAAAAAGTCAAGGGATCATTTCTGTGTAAGTTTGAAGCTTAAAGGACCAGAATTGACAAGTTTATGAAGATATAAGCTTAAAACACAAATCTGCCAAACACAAGGACTATAATTGCCAAAATGGGATGAAGTTTCAACTTAATCCATGTGCTATGAGAAACAACCAATGAGAGGCCTCCATTCGAGTCACACGGATCACCACATCACCATAATAAATAAAGAGAGAGAGTTAGTGGGATATACTAACAGTAACTTCCCAGCCAATCAAATTTCACTTCAAAGATAACGATCCGTGTGTTTCTCTCTCACCAAATAAACACACGCCACGTGGCCAAGACGAGCCCAGATCGAAGAAGAAGATTTAGACGATTTCAAAAGAAACGTTCAACATCAAATATGTTCGTAATCAAGAGATGAGTCTATCCCAGTTGACCAATCAAACTGAAATCCATCCAACAAGAAAAGCCCAAATTTGTTCTTCATCAGCAAACTTCAATTAACTGAATTGGGACAGGTGGAAGTCTGCAATTGGCCAAGACGCGTCACTCATCCTCACTTCAACCCAACCTCACTCTATGAATACCCCCAGATGTTCTCATTTTGTATGTTGTAGAAAAAGTGTGAAATCACACACACTTTTTAGCTTTCTCTCATTTCAGTTAGAAAGTTAGTTAGTAACTACTCTCAAGTGTCTGACAAAAACTTCAGAGAGTTAGTCAGCACTTGTAACCGTTTTGTAACAAGAATTCTCCATTAATGCAAGCTTAATTTTCCCTAAATTTCACTCTCTCTCTCTCTTTACTTACCTCATACTGCTACTATATTGTTCTTGTGATTGAATTCATTGTTCTCATTGAACAATGATGATGATTTGAAGTCCATTTGATAGCTGGTTCATGATCAGACTTGTACTTAGCTCACAGTGATTGCTATAACCTTGATCAGACTTGTTGCAAGGGTGATCAGTTGATGATGATGGTGATTGATGATAAGTAGTTGTTGTAGATTTGTAAATAAGGTGGTGGTTAGAGGTTAAGTGAGCTCAGCGCTCCACTTCATCCCCAAAGGACCTACAATCATTCTAATAAGTTTTCCTTTGTTAAATTCCTCTAAAAATTCTACTGCATGCTATTTGTTTCTTTCTAGTGTACAAACTTTACTGGTGCCTGCTTATTGTTCATCTTTAGTTTCTTGATTTGCTTTGATAGTTTTCATAATCTGTTAGTCTTTCATAGATTCATAGCTTAACATTTTGTGCCTAATCTGTTAAGTGGTGTTTGGAATAGTACTCATTTATTGATTCAGTTTTTAGGAGTTGTTGTTTAGAGGCTTTACTCACTCACTAGACCTATACAAGTAACTTTGTAAGGATTTGTAGTCAATAATAAAGTCAAAAAGGCAAATTGCTCAAAAATACTTTGGGTCAAGATTCATAGCTAAAACAAGCTAGATTCAAAGCCATGCCATTTCTTTGATAGTTAATGTTAGGAGTTGATCTTTGGTTCTGAGTGAAGCTGAATATATGAACTTTCCATAGAACTAGGGTAGATCATACAGTTTTCAGAAATAAGCTTGAAATTAGCTTATAAATAAGCTGCTTAACCATGTTAAGTTTCTGTAATGAGGAGTTAACTGATTAGCAAATCCCATCAATCCCTTTCATAAAACTTGCTATTTTCTTTCAAATTCTTGTTGCCAAAGTGTTTATAAAGTAATTTGGAAATTTTTAGCTTTTTGGAAAATTTTGGTCAACGAAAGTCAAATAAGCCAGATTTCCTTAATTCAACTTTCTAGCTTATTCCTTTGATGAAATTTGATAAAAATTGACTTTCCATTCTTCTTGAAGCTTGAAGTTTCATTTTCATTAGAAAAATCAGCTTGTGCCTGTCTAGATAAGCTGGTAGCTTATTTTGGGCTTATTTGAAAAGGCTATCTTGAGATTTAGGTTGTTTTAGCTTATGTCCTTTAAGCTGACTAGGTAAAATTCATTTTTAAGACTTTTGCAAAAGACTAGAGCTTATAAACTTGAGTAATAAGCTCAAACGAGCTTATTGATTCTAGTTAACCCGTTTTTACTATAATAGTTAGTTTAATTGCTAATAGGTCACTGATCTTTAGGATTTAGTTTAAACAGCTTTTGAAAGTTTAAGTTTTTAGGGTTTGCAAGATTCAGTCCCTGAATTTAGAGTTTGTTACAATTTGGTTAGGTAGTTTTTCAAGTTTGTTACGTAGCTGTTATAGTTTGTTTAAATTTACGTTTCTAGTCCTTTTAATTTCAGAATTTACATTTTTAGTCCTTATATTTTACATACTTTCCATTTTTAGCAATTTTACTAATTGTGCATTAAAAACTTGTACACTTTGCTTTAATTGTGGTAAATGCAATTTGTTTTAGAATAATATGGATACTTAGTGATAATATTTTTACAATTTTTACGTGCTTTGTTGAAATATACCTAGATTACCAAAAAATTTATAAAATCTAAAACCAAAAACAATTTGTAAACTTGAAATCATTTGGACAGTCAATTCGTTTTGAGTTGGGAATTACAATCTTAAAAGTTCAAACATTAGAGTCCAAAGGGTTTGCAAGACCATTTTGGATAACAGGGCAAACAGAGTATTGAGTGAGAACAAGACTGCTAGAAGGGAGTTATATTATATGCTTCTAAGATGTCACCAGACTGGGTGGACATACACAAATCTTAAGAAGCTATCTTTTGAGTAGTTGGAGTGTTTGGCTTATCCAATTTGGGATCATGTTTGTGAGGCTAACACATACAGGTTGCTTTCTGTTGAGAGACGGGAAGAAATTGAAGAGGAGTTGAAAATAAAGAAGGCATATATTTCTCCTAGGCCTGTGAAGAAGGGAGTGAAGTTTCTGTTCCCTGATTTTAGCCCATTGGATCCAAGATTCAATGAGGATCCTTTGAAGAAGAAAATGGAGCTTTCACGTTTGGAAGCTAGTGATCTTGCTACTGTGATTCCATTTGACTTCAAGAATCCTATTGTTAAGTATGAGGAAGATCCTATAATAGGTTTCTGGGTGATCACAAGGTATGGGGACAAGGTTCATATGTTTACATCTTTTATATCCCTGTTTGGCAGTGTTGATAGAGAGGATTTAGATACTCTTTGGAGTCTGTTGAAGGAGAAGTATGAGGATGAAGCACCTACTTCTCAGAATAGAATAAAGATATGGACAACATTCAAAATAATGTTTGACCATGATGAAGCAGATCCAGTATGGCTGGATTTGGATGATTTAAGCACTTTGGAGTGGCATTTGTTTTCAACTGTTGGTATCTTTCATCTCTACACAACAAAGTTTTCAGAATTCTTGCTTGTTGATAAGAAGTATCCTTGGTCTCAAGAAGTTTTGAAGAAGATGATGAGTACCAAGCTTAGAGTAGACCTCACTAGTGATATGACAGTTGATTTAATGAGATTTCTCATTTCTCAATTGTCAGATTAGGTTTTATTTGTAAGAATCCTCTTAATGTTTTGTTTTATTCAGAAACTTGATGATTATGGGTATAATCAAGTTTAGGGGAGGATTGTTGGGAATAAAACTAGTTAAGTCTACAAGCCGCTGACAAGAGATGTGTAGCCGCTGAAAAAGTGTTATCAAGCCCTCGACAGCCTAGGCCCAGACAAGAGAAATCAAGCCGATGTCAAGATTTACAAAGTCAACATGTTTTTATATGTTAGGAAGATATGCATGTATATTGTATTTTCTATGTTTATCTCAATATATCTTTCTAGAATAGTTGACACGTTTACTTTGTGTACAAGGCTCCTTGTTCCTATAAAAGGAGGCCTTTAGGTTAGGGTTTCATATGCGTTTTCCACACTTTCATTGTACGCAGTTATTATTAGTAATCAAAGTGAAAGTTTGGTTTACATACTTTGTTTTGCTTTGTTCCTTGTTCTAAGTGTTAATTCCGCATAACACTTAGACTATTGATTATACAAAGTTTCTCCACGTATTATACTTGATTCAATCTCGATAATACAAAGCTAAATCGATCTAAGTTTAGGATCAACAGGATGGGACTCAATATTATGGACTTTGACCTACCGTTATTAATCAGCCCATATAATTCATGGTGATTTTAAAGTAAAACCTGATGAATAATGTTATTGTGATTTTTTGAAAAAATGATTTCAACTTTAATTTACATATTTTTGTTTATATTATATAATACTTGTTGGGCCAATGAAAGTTTTAACTATGGCCCAGTCTAGATTTGTTTAAATTATATTAAGTGTTACGAGTCGCTGAGAAGATCAGCGATAGAGACCAGACCAGCAGAAGGCAAAGCCTCAGCTGGCACACCAGAAACATTCAAGTAAAAGACAACGTCAGAGAAATCAAAGACTATCTGAAGTCACACTCACCAGCAGTTATGGACACGCTGGGATGTAGAAGGAATGTACTGGTGTTTAAGGATCTCTGAGATGACAATACTCAGGGATCACTTACAACCCTATGAAGACTAAGCAAGCAGAGTCTTGCCTTACCTTTTATAGTTTAGGTGAGAGAATCTCCAATGTGTTTTGAGCGGGACAAAATAGGAGATTCAAGATAAAGCCTAGTACGACGACCTAGTGGGACAAAGGTGAACAGTTTGCAGAACTGTTCACCTAAAGTTGTTTAAAGGTATGTCTTGATATAGACACGCATTTATTACGTTGTACTACTTCCACACAGAATTTGACACGTATCAACTACTCCCACTAAGGAAGCAACCTCGTACCACTATAAATAGGAGGGAGAAAGAAGATTAACTCAACCCTTGTGCTTGGATAATTTATCTAAGTTCTTTCTCCCACTAGAACCTCTGAGTCCTCAGTTGTCTACCTGTGACTCTAAGGTTCTCTCGTAAACTTGATTCTCGAATCAAGTTTACTTGTTCTAGGGTTCATTTCTTATTGTCATTCAACGGGTGTATTCATAGCACTTTGTAATACTTTTTTTATAAAAGATAAATAAAGCATTACGCGTTTGAAAAGTATTTCTTTTGTGTTATCTTGTATACGAGACATTGTATCAACAATTATTATATTTTGGAACTTTAAATTGGTAACAGAGCGGTTTGATTTATAAAACTTTTATAAACTGTTCTTGTTTTAAAATCAAGATCCTAATATGACTGATACTTTGCCTCCTATACCACCACCCTTTGGTCAAACTAATCAAGCTAATGTTTCGACCAACGCCTCGGCCACCACGTCCACTACTACCGTGCCTACACCAGTTGTAAGCCCTGGTAATAATGATGACGACCTTCCTCAACTTATTGATGTTCGAGGGGGGTCACATGTGTCCAATGTTCCAGCTTTCGATGAAGAAGATTTTTCTAGCTGGAAAAGTGAATTTCTAATATATTTAGATGGTGTAGAACCTTTCTTGATTGAAATATTAGAAAATGGCCCTTATGTTCCCTTGGTTGTTTCTTCTACCCCTGAGAGACCCATTAAGAAACCTGTTAAGCAATGGTCTCCAGTGGATAGACGTCTGGCTGACCAGAACAAGAGACTTAAAAGTATCATAGTCTCTTGCCTACCCAAGAATATAATGAAGTCCATCATCAAATGAAACTCTGCAAAAGAGATGTGGATCGAATTGGTTCTAGGGTATGAAGGTCCAGAAGAAACTAAAGAAACCAGAATCCAAGCCCTGAGACTCAAGTTTAATGCTTTTAAAGCCTTAGGAATTAAAACTGTTGCTCAAACGTATACTAAGCTTAAGATTTTGCTGAATGATTTAGGACATAATGGTGTTATTTTACCAAAGGCTGAGGTAAATGCTACATTTGTTAACAGTTTACCTAGGAAATGGCTTAGCCTAAACTAGACCCTAAGAGTAAATAATGGTATCAAGAATGATACTCTAGCTCAGTTGTTTGGTAGATACAATTACGAAGAAGGTCTGATTGACTCCATCTATAAGTTTGAAACTGACAGATTTACCACTCGGATCACTGGATCGAAAGCTCTTGTTGCTAACCATTCTTTACAGGACAGCGACTCTGACATAGAAGAAGATACTAGAAGTAGTCAAGAATTTCTTGATGAGCTACATGTTGAATTCCATGACAGAGCTCTTCTCGCTGATCAAAAGAGATTCTACAAGAGATCCAGCAGAGTTGAGCTGCTAAAGTTGACAAGTCCAAAGTGATTTGCTACACATGTGGTAAAGCTGGTCATTTCCAAAAGGACTGTTGGTCAAACAAGACCTCCTCTCCAAGCTTTCCTTCATCCAGCAGTGATCATAGCAGCAAGAAGAAGTTTGCTCCATCTCCTATCAAGCAAACTTCTCACTCTGACTCTAATGGAAAGAAGGATTACAAGGTCAAGTATAAAGCACTGAAAGTTGAGCTGGTGAAACTCAATCAAAAGGCTGATGAAGCAGCAAAGAAAAAGGATAACAAAATAATGAAAAGTGTCTTATCGCTGCCTCCTTTGATTGGGATGATGAACCTCTTACATCAGAGGATGAAGCTACCACTACTGTCAGAGCTTTCATGGCAGTCGCTGATGAAGAACCAGCTGTTGGGAAAAGCGAATCAAGATCTGGACAATGGGTGGATATCACCATGAAAAAGGTACAAAGATTGCTTACTATGCTTGAAGGTCCTGATAAAGACCATGTCAGTGACTACACCTTGTTTGACCTCCACTTTGTGGAATAACAAAGAAAAAATTTGTTAAACAAATTTCATAATCTTAAACCTGAGTTAAATCTTTGTCAATCTGAGTTAACAAATCTCAAACCCTTTGTAAATCTTGCTAATCAACTTCAAAATGAAGTAATCAAATTTTCCATTAAAAATGAATCTTTGTCTGATGAAAATGCTGAATTTAGAAGGACCGTTGAAAAATGGAAGAAAGGGCAATAAACTATGGAAGAGTTGGTTTCTGAAGCCATTCTGGGAAATGTGGTTCAAGCCATAGGGGGTAAGGGTAGGTTTAAGAACCATATACCAGTGGCCAAATTAAAATTTGTCCCCTAAGAAGATCCCTCTCCTGTATCCACCTTTGTGGATGAGAATGACTCTGAAGAGGAGTCAGAGGATTCCAACCCCCTTCCAGCGTTACCCAAACGCATTGGTGCTAATCTATCTGATTCCTTACTTGGCCCAAAACGTGCCATCAAAACCTCTGGTACTCTTAACCTTATCAAATCATCTACCAGAGTTGCTGAGAAAGCACATAAAAAGGTTTTTATGGCCAAAGAACCTGCCAAACCCATTCCTCCCACTGAAGAGCTCTCACCCACCACGAAACTTCTCCTTACTCTTATTGTTGATCCCAAACTTAGATCGATTATTTTTTGTGTTAATGAGATTAAATCAAGTTAAACACTTAGAGAAACTTTGTCTGTTATATGAACAATCCAAGTGTTATGCGGAATTAACACTTGAATAAAGAACAAGCAAAACAAGTAAAACAAACTTTCACTTTTGATTGATGAAACAAACTTGACTACAATGAAATTCGAATACTGAATAAATAATGTGTATATACTCTAAACCCTATGACATCCTTTTATAACATAAGGTGTCGTGTACAGCGGATAACCTATCAAATATTCTAGGAAAATATAAATATAGAAAATACAATATTTTAGTATATCTTTTTTTCAAATAACAAACGTGTTGACTAAGTTTTCCTATCAGTGCTTGGACTTCTTCTTGTCAGCGCTTGGATACTTCTTGTCCATGCTTGATCTATCAGCGCTTGATTTCTTCTTATCAGCGTCCAAATAACTCTTGTCAGCGTCTAAGTGTCTTGGCTCATTTTATTCCCAACAGTCCTCCCCTAAACTTGATATCTACTCTAGTAATCAAGTTTCTGAATAAAAACTAAGTACAAGGAGGATTCTTACATATACAAATCACTTGTTAATTAGATAATAAATAAACCTAATTAAATCTTTGCCAACATCACTAGTGTAATCCATTTCCAGCTGTGTTGACACCATCAGGTTCAAAACTTCCTTTGACATTGGATATTCAGCATCCACAAGAAGATATTCTAAAAACTTTTTAGTACTGAAATGGTAAACACCAGCTACTGAATGTAGAAGCCATTGAAGTCCACTGATATCATCCAAATCCAACCATATTGGATCTGCATCATCTGGTTCAATCATCCTTTTGAAGGATGTCCAGATCTTTATTCCATTGAGTGAAGTAGGTGCTTCAGCCTCATACTTAGCCTTCATCAATCCCCAAAGATCTACCAAATCTTCTCTATCCAGGCTTGCAAACAAAGAGATGAAAGAAGTAAAAGTATGTACCTTCTTTCCATATCTGGTGATCATCCAGAACCCACTTGCATATTCTTCATAGTGAACTATAGGGTTTCTGTAATCTAAAGGTAATACCTCTGCAACATGTGAAGCTTCCAATGGTGAGAGCTTAATGCTCCTTCTAATAACTACTTCACTAGGATTCACTCTATCCAAAGCTGGGAACTCAATAGGAGGTCCCTTCTTCACTGGCCTTGGTGCAATTGAAGCCTTTTGAATCTGCTTTTCTTCTTTAATTCATCAGAAAGGAGTCTGATAGTATTTTCCTCTTGAACACGTGCCCAAATAGGATAGGCACGAAACTCCGATTCATCAAAGGATAACTTCTGTAATTTCTTGAAAGTCCAACCCCCTTGATGACATCTGAGAAGCATATAATAGAGCTCCCTTCTATCCCTCTTAAGCTGTAAAATAACCTTGCTAGCCTTATACTTCAAGATTACATTGCAATCTCGTTGAACTCTTAGCAGAATCTCCAAACCCCAAATTTGATCAAAAATTGTCATGTTTGAATTTTCTGTAACTTTATTCTCCCATGCAAAATACATTCTCACCACTTCAGGCATTTCAAAATCTACTTGCATTTTCAACTCCTCAAGTCTTTCCTTAGCCAACTCCTCTCCATACTCCAACCTCTCTAGATCTTCAATGATCATAACACTAGAATCTAAGCTCTCATCATCACTACCATCTTTTTCTTTCTCTGTAGTATCCCAATCCTTTTCTTGTAGTTATGTAGCCAAAGCTTGATCAAACTGAATCTGGGATTCATTCTTCTTTGGCTTCTCAACTTCCACTAAGAATGCTTTACCTTTGTCTTTTGCTCCAATAGATGGTAAAGTAGTTAGTGGTACCTGTGTAGAGACATCCTTAATGATAGCTGATGGTTGGGATACACCAACTAAGCCTGCAAGTCTCTCAGCGTCCAAACTATGAGCGACAGCGCTTGATTTACTCTTGTCAGTGGCTGACTCTATGAACTGCTTCATCATTTCAGTAATAGACAACTTTGTAGGAGTAACTAATGAAGCATCAAAACCTGTTTGCCTCTTCAAATCTGTAAGAGCCTCAGCTATGCCCAAAGAATCACCAAAAGAAGTACCTTCTTGTGAGCCTTTGTCACTCATATGGACCTGTTCATCCTCCCCTTTGGAAGAATCCTCCTCCCTACGCCTAGTGTTAGCAGCCTCCAAAAGAACTATCCTCTCCCTCAATAACTTGAGTTTAAGGCCTTCTGACTTGACAACGTGTACAAGGTCTACATTTTGCTTTTGCAAGCTAATGCAGACCACCGTCAATTCCAAAATGGTGTAAGGTTCCAATCTGCCCTCCTCTAGAATGGGAATTTGACCTCCCAAAGTAGATTCATGGGGCATGGAAGGGGTCTTAATGATGTTAGGACTGTCTTGTCCTGCAACTAAGCTAGAACCAATAGTCCCAGCCCCACCCATGTCACCAACCACACTTGTGGTGGTGGTTCTCTCTGCTACATGGCTAGGACCACTAGAGGAGAACACTCCAGTAGTCCTTTGGTGTTTTTCCAACCTATAGTCTGGTGGTGTAGAAGTGGAAGTGGGTTGAGGGTCTATTTAAAGGTTAAGGGATGTTTAGGTTTGTGGCAAAAGGGTGTCAGCGTTTAGATTTGTAGTGTCAACGCCAACATTTGTAGTGTCAGCGTCGAATGGTTCTGGGTCAATTTTCATTTGCTGGGGTGATGGAGGTTGTTCCGGTAGTGGGTCTGGTTGAGGTTGTGGGTGAGGTTGAGAGTTTGCAGCTGCTTCAATAACAGCAAGCATGGCTTGGGTGAGGGGTATGTCTTTATATGGTTTAGTGTTCATCTTCCCAAAAATAGCTTTCTTTTGAACAGGGATCGTATAAAAATTATCATGATCCCTATTGTAGTAACCTTGTAAGTAAAAAACCATTTGTAAAAACCTTGGGTAAGCAAGAGTCATCTTGTTACCCTTATTATGACACATGCCATCAAAAAACATTTTGGAAAAGTTTTACTCTTGCCCGATTGTAAGACACACAATGGCACTCCCAATTGATCGGTTGATCTCATTGTGTGAAGAGCATTTGGGACTCAAACATTGAAGAATGACATGTATTAGGTACTTCCAAGCCGGGGAAATTGTTGTTTTGTATATTTGTTTAAATGAATTTCTTCAGGCAAAGGATAACATAAGGCTTGGAGTCCTTGCTCTAGCTCTGCAATGGGTAGGGTGATTATACCATCTTCATCATTAAGATGCAAATCTTGGCGAACCAAAGCTTCAGTAACCACCCATGGAACCCCATGGACAATAGCAGTCAATGTAGTCACTTCATTAACTATTGAGGAACGAACAGTGTTCCAAAACTGTTTAATGTGTGTGATAGGGACTAGAGGAGTATGTGAAAGTGCATACCTTAAAGAGGACGCATTCAAATACTCAACCATCTGAGTATATTGGGGAAACAGAGTATTATCAGCTTGCAAATAAGCCACCATGTTGTGCTGACTTCTGAACCCCAATTCCAATTCTGTAGGTTTAAACTTAGGTGCCATCGATGATTATGTAAAAAAAACTGTGATAAAAGTTATGGAGAGATGAAGGTTTGAGAAATTATAGTTAGACAAGAATAAGCAGTTACCCTGTTTAAAAGAAATGAGCCAAATATATAGGAGAGGTGAAAATATGTGATTGGTCAAAACGTGAGGCAGTTATATTCAAAAAGTAATTATGAAAATCTTGAAAATATATAACTTATCTCAAACATTAATAAAAAGTTACCAACTCCTAAAACTACGGCCCATATTTTCGTCAAAAATAGCAACTGGGTAGGACCCAATGTTTGTCAACGGTAAAAAATAACGTATTAGCGTCCAACGGCTATATTCTTTTCAGTGTTGGAAATTTGACATGTCAGCGTTAAAATTGGTCTTATCAGCGTTTGGAAAGAAGAATGTCAGCGTCCAAAAATAAAAATAATTAAAAAGAAAAATGACCTTAACAAAGTAATTTATCCTAGTAAAGATAACTCATAGACTGAAAATCACTATAGGGTGGCAAGCACTATCCAATCGTGCACACTTGCTTAAGCAAGATAGACATAATTGTCCTCAAGTGTCCCTTGCTAACCAAAGTTCTTAACAATGAAGTTATCTCATATAAACCCTTTGTAACTTCCCAGGTAAGCCCAATAAAAACGTTCCCAAGTCTCCCAACCGACCAAATCCAATTCTAGGCCAAAAAGTCTTGGCAGCATGCACAGTATATCAATTATGGAGTCCATTTGATCGTCAGACTCAATGGTTAAGAACCATTCTATCTAGGTTGATCATCATTCATATGATAACATAGCGGAATAAGAATAATGATCATGAACAAGGTGTTAACAAAGATGAATTTCCTCCCAAATTGCTTGTATTAAAGATTAACACAAACAACTCTAAGCATGTATACATTGAATCCCATGCCTAGAGATCAAAGCTTATTGTAGGTTACATTATGAATGAATTGTTTGGACCTAAAGAGAGTTTGAGAATGCTTAAGGTTTTCACGTCATTCATTCTCTTTGCAATATCCTCAGTTGAGACAGCTCTCCCATCCGTAGGTCTTTCTTTTCGATCTTCAGCAGTTGAACCCTCAACTGGTCTTAAAGCAATAGCAGTAGCAATCTTAGCAGCTTTATCGAATGTGTTTCCATATTCAATAATTTCCTATAGAGTGTGATCATGAATTTGAAGGTATTGTTCAAAATTGAACTTCAATAGCTCAAAGTTGTCAGGGTCTAGCATGGGGATTTTTAGGTTGTGACTTGATGAGGAGGAGGTCATTGAATCTGGAGTAGACAACTTGTCTGGTTTTAGGTTTTCGTGTTCTTTGGATCAAAGTTCTTCAACAAGCTCTAATACCACTTGTTGATCCCAAACTTAGATCGATTAGCTTTGTGTTAACGAGATTAAATCAAGTTAAACACTTAGAGAAACTTTGTTTGTTGTATGAACAATCCAAGTGTTATGCGGAATTAACACTTGAATAAAGAACAAGCAAAACAAGTAAAACAAACTTTCACTTTTGATTGATCAAACAAACTTGACTACAATGAAAGTCGAATACTGAATAAATAATGTGTATATACTATAAACCCTATGACCTACTTTTATAACATAAGGTGTCGTGTACAATGGATAACCTATCAATTATTTTAGGAAAAGATAAATATAGAAAATACAATATTTGAGTATATATTTTTTTCAAATATCAAACGTGTTGACTAAGTTTTCCTATCAGTGCTTGGACTTCTTCTTGTCAACGCATGGATACTTCTTGTCCATGCTTGATCTGTCAGCGCTTGATTTCTTCTTATCAGCGTCCAAATAACTCTTGTCAGCGTCTAAGTGTATTGGCTCATTTTATTCCCAACACTTATGGAAGAAGTAAAAGGTTTTAAAGAACACATCAAACCTCGGGGTGACAGTCCATCTGTCAGTTCTCTTGGTGAAGGGTCCAACAGCTCAAAAGGGAGAGTTATGTTCAGGCCTTGCAAACATTGTGGGTTCAAAAATCACTTGTCTGAAAATTGTTCAAAGAAAACCAAATGTATCACATGTGAGTCCACTGAACACACCTCCAGAGAACATGAGGAGACCATAGTTGTCCAAAATACCAGACTTCAATTAAGATCCAAAACTCCTCACAAGTCCTCTAGGAAACCAGAACCTAAACCCAGAGACTCTCCTCAGAGTTTCAGACCATTTCCTCCTTGCAAGTACTGTGGTTTCTATGATCATCACTCAGATGAGTGTGAAGACTATCCCTGATGTGACATCTACGGAAGTATGCGTCATTAAACCAGAGATTGCAACCAAAGAGGGGGATATAAAGGAACCAAAGAAGACCTAATGTCGCTGGTCAGTGACAGCATGTTTGGTCTTATTATATCTATGCAGGAATACTTGAAGAAATCTGTTTGGTATCTAGATAGTGGGTGCTCCAGACATGACAAGGGTTAAAAAATATCTGAATAGATATAAGAAGGATTCTGGTCCTAAAGTAGTCTTTGTAGATGACTCCTCAGGGGCTGCTAAGGGATATGGCTTAGTGGATTGTAATGGAATCACCTTCACAAGGGTCGCTTGTGTCAATAGACTGAAGCACAACTTAATTAGTATCAGTCAACTTTGCGATGCTTGCTTCAAAGTTCTGTTCACAAAGACCCAAGGAACAATCTTCAATCAAAATGATGATGTTGTTCTTATTGCACCTAGAAGAAGGGATGTGTATGTTATTGACATGACATCATGTCCTGAAGGAAACAATACATGTCTCTTTGCCAAAGCCTCTTATAGTGAAAACTGGCTTTGGCACAAGAGACTCTCTCAACTTAACTTCAAAAACATCAACAAACTGGCCAAGAATAGTTTAGTCGTTGGGCTTCCCTCTCTGACCTTCAGCAAAGACAGACCATGCTCAGCCTGCGAAAAAGGGAAGCACCACAGAGCATCGTTCAAAACCAAACAATCATTCTCCATAAATAAGTGCCTCCACCTTCTTCATATGGACTTATTCGAACCAGTAAAACCTCAGTCCCTTAATCATAACAAGTACACACTGGTCATTGTTGATGAATTCTCTAGATTCACTTGGGTATTCTTTCTTAAAAGAAAGAGTGACGCAGCTGAAAGGATAATGTCCTTCATGGGAGAAATAGAGAACTTCATTTACTGCAGAGTTAAGGCTATCAGAAGTGATAATGGCACCGAATTCAAGAACCATGCCTTGGAAGCCTTTTGTGATGAAAAGGGAATCTCACATAACTTTTCAAACCCAAGCACCCCTGAACAAAATGTGATCGCTAAAAGAAGAAACAGAACCCTCACAGAGGCTGCCAGAACTATGCTCAGTGAATCAAGACTTCCAAAGCAATTTTGGGGTGAAGCTGTATACACAACATCTTATACACAAAATAGATCCATTATTATGAAGAGACATGGCAAGACCGCTTATGAAGTGTATATGAAGAGAGCCCCTGATGTAAGCTACTTCCATGTCTTTGGTTGCCCTATTTTCATTCATAACTACAAGGATCATCTGGGAAAATTTGATTAAAAGTCAGATGATGGGTTCTTTCTTGGATACTCTCCTACTTCTAGAGCATATCGAGTATTGAATATCCAAAAACAAGAACTTTAAGAATCCATTCATGTCACCTTCAATGAAGCAGATGTTGTAATCACTCACTCAAACTCAGACGCTTGTGACATTGACTTCAATGAAGTCAAATCATATCCAGAGGATGATTTCTCAATCCCCAAGGAATCATCTCAAATATGTCACAAGGATTTCCCTTATGTTCATGCATTTGATCCTCATTTACTCTCTGATATCACTCCAGAGGTTGTAGTAGCTGAATCACACACTACACCGCCTAAGGAAGAAAATGTTGATCATAACTCTCCAATCTCTCAAATAGATGAAGAGATCATGGATGAAGAAATTATTTATGATGAAACACCAGCATACATTGAACCTGCTGTGACTCCTAAACCCACAGAGACTCCTGCTCCTCAATCCAAATAGAGTAGAAACCAAGATATTCTTCTTGTGAACATTCTTGGTGAACCCTCTGAGGGAGTCACCACCAGAGGAAAGTTAAGATCTCTGGAAAAAGCCTCAGCGAATGAATGCCTTTTCGTGATTTTCTCTCTGAAGATGAACCAAGGAACATTGTTGCAGCCCTACTGAATGAAAGATGGGTTATAGCCATGAAAGAAGAACTGAATCAGATTAAGAAAAACAAGGTATGGACTCTTATGAAAGCTCCAGCTGGAAAGCAAGTGTTTAGAACCAAATGGGTCTATAGAAACAAAAGGGATGAAGCTGTCATGATTGTTAAAAATAAGGCTAGGCTTGTGGTGTTGGGTTACAATCAATTATAGGGTATTGATTATGATGAGACCTTTGCACCAGTGGCCAGATTAGAAGCTATCAGAATCTTCCTAGCCTATATTGCTTATACGAGTTTTCTGGTATACCAGATGGATGTAAAGAGTGCCTCTCTTAATGGGAAACTTGTATAGGAAGTGTATGTCAAAGAACCCCTAGGGTTTGAGAATAGTGACTATCCTGACCACATCTGCAGACTTCACAAAGCACTCTATGGGCTGAAACAGGCACCTAGAGCCTGGTATGAAACTCTGTCAAAATTTCTACTTGAAAATAAGTTTGTCAGAGGTACTATTGACCAAACCTTGTTCACTTATAGGTCCAAGGGTGATGTCATTATAGTACAGATTTATGTGGATGATATAATTTTTGGTTCAAGAAACATTACCTTGAGCAAGCAATTTACCAAACTTATGACCAAAAAGTATGAAATGAGCATGATTGGGGAACTAATCTTTTTCTTGGGTTTTCAAAACAAACAAAATTCAAAAGTAATTTTTATTTGTCAAGAAAAATACGTTAGAGACTTGCTCAAGAAGTATGATATGTCTGATTATGCATCAATGAAATGCCCCATGCTTCCTCCCAACAACTTGGGAGTTGATGACTCAGTGGTCTCTGTTAATGAGATCTTATACAAACGCATGATAGGGTCACTGATGTATCTCACAGCAAGCAGACTAGATATCCAATTCTCCACTTGTCTCTGTGCTAGGTACCAAGCTAACCATAGATAACCCCACCTTGTAGCTGTCAAAATAATTTTCAGGTACTTAAAATGATCTCCCTCTCTGGTAACCAAATGGACCAGGATTCGACCTCAAAGCTTACTCAGACTCAGACTATGTTGGGTGTTGCCTTTATAGGAAAAGCACCTCTGGGAGTTGTCAAATCCTTGGTGGAAAGTTAGTATGTTGGAGTGCAATGAAGCAAAACTATGTGGCCATGTCATCAACTGAAGCTGAATATGTCGCTGCTGCTGGTTGTTGCGCACAAGTTATCTGGATGAAAAGTCAATTGGCTGACTATGGGATCAACTATGAAGAAGTTCCCATATTCTGTGACAACACAAGTCCAATATCCATATCAAATAATCTGGTATTTCATTCCAAAACCAAACATATTGACATCAGGTATCACTTTATCAAAGACCATATTTTAAAAGGTGATATTGAGCTCCATTTTATACCCACTGAATATCTGCTCGCTGATATTTTCACCAAACCTCTGGCTGAGCCAAGTTTTAATAGGTTGGTCGCTGAGCTGGGTATGCTCAATATTGGGAAATAAGTCTGTTAATTGATTCTTGTCTCTGGGCATTTAAGGGAATTCAATGTAACGAGGTAGTTACATTCCATTGGGATTTAATATATTTTCTTATTTAATTCAAATGATTTACTTTAAATGTCAACAACTTTCCCGCTTTCCAAGGGGACAAAGATCACATGAAGGGTCAAGGGATCCCACGTTTTTCTCAAAAGTTAATTTTGACATTAAATGCATTAATTGGAAAACAGAAATACTTTCTATTACCCCTTGACTCACTTAATTTTTCATTCTATCACTCTCATTCTCATACACACACATACTGTGACAACCCGGAAAAATAGGTTCATATTTTTTCCTTTTAATCATAGGATAATTATCGCACTTTATTAAGGAGTGGAGGCATCACATATTCCTTACAATAATCATGGGATGTCCTCGATGGATCTGTTTAGATCAAGAGACAATTCATTTATGGATCACGGTGGTCCGTCTTTTTTCAATAATGGTGGTAAGAGACTAATGGAGGCTGAAGACGACATGCACCATCTTGATGGAAAGAATAATCGATTAAGGGCTAATGATATGTTAGATCAAAATCAAAATGATTTCAGTTATTGCATGGAGCAAATGCATCAATAGATGGGAAAAGCGAAGATGCTCCACGAGGCAAAAGAGCAAAACTATGCAAACTCACAGTACAATCAACAAATGGCAATTAATCAACTTCAGGATCACCAAAACGTGCTGGAAATGATCATAAAATCAAGAGATCAAGTGTTGGAGACGAAGCGCGCTGAGGTTTTTCGTCTTGAACGTGAGCTGTTTTTAATGTCAGATCTTGTATCAGGCCTTAGAGGTGCATAAAAAGTACCCGCGATAAATTTGCTAACTACCGACAACGTTATCACGTCCAAGAAAAACCACTTTACCAAGATGCGGTTCCAGGTGGTTTGGTTTTGAGTACACGGGAAATTGAGGCACGAAAACGGAAGCAAGAAGAAGATATGGTCAACATTCGTATGATGGCGAATTCGCTTGAACAAGAATTATTTTTCACCATTAAACTACGACAAGAGGCTATCTCGTTTATAACAAGAGTCCTATTCAAAATAAATTTCAACATGTTATTTAGAGTTTATGAGTCATATAAACGTCAAAAATTATTTATTTTAATAGTTAACGTAAATTATCGAAATCACTGTTAATTATTAATAGAATGTTATATAAACGATATCAACTCACGATTTCTTCAAAACAATATATGATGGACTATAAAAAGTATATAAGTCATATATTTATTACTTTTAAATTATTTTCAACGTTTCAGATAATTTATCGAGATAATCGTATTTTATTTATTATTTAATTATAAAATATCATTTTTATGAAAAATGATCACAAAAAAATGTGTAAATTAATTTTATCAACTAAGAACTAATAAAAATTAATTTGTAAACTTCAAAACAAATTGTACGAGCTTAAATAAATTATTAACGACTAGAAATAAGCCCATAACAATTTTTAAAAGCCCACAAACCCAAATTAAACCCAACTAAAAGCACCTAAGCCCAAATTAAGGCCCTAATGACCCATGTTTAGTAAATTTCGGTGGTATAAGCCCCTAGGAACACAAATGCCGACTATTTGCATACCTAAATTTTAGGAAATCAATTTTACTCCAATTACAACTTATCTACTTGCCAAAATAATGCATGTATCCTTCCTAGCACTAATAATTCGACCCATCCCTCATCAAAACTCAGCAATGAACTATACGAGATGTATTATATCCCTAAAAATCCTCCACAACCTACTGTTCTTCAATCTCTTGCTACAGTTCTTGATTTCCATCCATGATTGATTTATTGGTGATAAGTATTCAAGAGTAGTATAATTATGCAGCACCTAAAATGTCTTGAATCACCAAATCATCATAAACAAATCAATTAAATCCTTTCCTTGTTCTTTGTTTGCTACCGTGAACCGCCACCATCACACCACCATTGCCACCACCCCAAGAGCATTCAAGGACTCCTAAACCTCCTCCAAGGACCCTTGGTCTCTGCTCTAGAATCTCAGCAAGTGTGAAGAACCATAGTCGAAATCCTAGCAAAAATTGATTTAGGGTTTTCTAAGAAACCCTAATTTTGATTTTCGATTTATGTTGTTGCTGATGTTCTTGTTACTTAAAAACATCCTTGACATTACTTCTGGTCTTCCAAGTAGTCCTATTACAAGTTCCTAAGTCCTCCAAGTGTTCGTGTACGAGTTGTGCAAGCAAAATCCTAGCCGAGCTCTTTTTAGGGTTTTCTAGGTTCGGTTTTGCTCAAACCACCAATCCCTTCGTAAGATTTAATTTACATAGTACAATAAACTTTTATTACATGTTAAACCTGATCTAGTAATGCCTAAATTTGGAAAATAACACGTAAAATGGTTAAAAACGAGCCCTAAAGGGGTGTACGGGTAAAAACCGTGCCCTAATTTTGCTTAACTTGATTTTAAACTGAATTTTCGTGTTTCATACTGTTATTTGATGTTAGTAAGTAGTTTATGTTAGTTAAACTCAGTAGGTAATGTTATTTGATCAAGTGGTAAAAGTTGTCGAAACTCTCGTTGCTAAACTAGCTTAAAAACGCCTAAACTTTTGTTAAAAACCGACCATCCAATGTTGGTCACGAAATGTTTTCTCTAAATATTCATATTGAATTTTTAATAAGTTTAATAATGCTTTTTGAATCATGTAAAAAGACCTAAAAATGAATTTGTTAGCACACGTTCTATTTTATGATTTTATGCGAAATTAATAAAATCGTATGCATGTAAAATGGTAAACTTTAGCACACTTAGAATATCACTAATATCAATTACTTAATGAAATGGTAAGATCATAATATTAATCAATCTCTGCAAAAAGAATCATGGTAGAAGGATAAAAAACGAGCTTATAACTAATAAATAATTACTACACGTAAAAATGACGTTTTTAAGAAAATCTAATAATATTTTATAACTCATGAAATTGTTAAATAAAATTACATGCTAAACTTGTAAATTTTACATTTCATATTAATTTAGTAAATAATGACATGACTTCATTATACTTAAAAATGATTAAGAAATGAATACGAAAGCTGAAACCGTAAAACCTGAATTTTTATTTATTAAAACCTACGTCAAATTTAACTGTTAATTTATTAGAAAATTTTATTAAATTTAAATTACTTTTACTTGAATTTATATCAACCTACAAATGATTTTATAATGCATAAATATGAAAATATAAAATGATAATAATTGATGAAACCCTAGTTTAAAAAGATAAAACCCGACCCTAAATAATTAAACTAATTAATAACCGAAAAATGATTTATAAAACTTTCGTCGTTACTATTCCAACCTAAAGCAATAACTGAGAAAGGTTTTATACATGTACATTATATTTATATTACACATGGTTTAAATAAACATTACTGTTATTAGGTTACCGGTAAAAATTCCAGTTTGTCCCGCGACAAGTTACTATCAACAAGGTGAGTTTCTTAGCCTATTTCTCAAATTGTTTATCAACTGTGAGTTACTAGCTCCTATCTCTTTCAAAATATTTTATTATATTTTCGGGTGATAACATTTCTTGATTTATAACGCGTGAACACAAGTGAACTATTCTTTACTAGTTGATCTATGTCTCAAAACAATACAAATGATAACTGCCCACAAATCATGAACCGTTAGTCACCTAGCTGTGTTACAACGAAGTGAGCGCGAATGTTATGGATAGATCTATCGGATTTGACACTCCTATTTACTTTGAATGGGTGCGTTCAAGTAAATACAATTTCATTTGAAGACAACGGGTGACTTGGATTAGTCACCTGCATGGGCACACACATACAAAGTCAGTTAGACTCGTTAACGCCTCGGTGTCACGAGCTTAAATAGTAGTAAAGATAAACTATGTGACTTTGTATGTATTATATTGTCATAGGTGGATACGAATCTTGTGGTTCATTAAAATGATATTTTATTGTTTTCTTAAACTCAAACCTAGGAACTCAACAACTTTGTGTTGATACTTTAACAATGTTTTTCTCAGATAATCAGAATGAAGGATAAAACTGAAGTCTCGTGCATTGAAGTCTTGTCAAGTCTAAACTCAGATCATTTGTATTGTTTTATAAACTTTGTTTGATCGTCTGTGACCAGTTGATGCTTCCGCACTTTGTTAAAGCACTTTATTTTGATTAATGCAAATGATCTATTTTCAAACGTCTCATATAGAGGTCGTTCTTTATCTCCTTGTGTTGTGATAATCATGAAGTCACCAACCCCCAAAGCTATGGTACTCTGATCCATTTTTGGGGGTGTGACAGATTGGTATCAGAGCCATGAGGTTATAGAGAACTAGGTTGCATTAAGTAACACTAGACTATACCTACACTTTTATTTAAAATGATTATCACTTTCAAGGTCACTAATCATAACCTACTTAGCTAAATATAGAATACATGTGAACTAACAATTTTGGAACTGTACAGATGTCATATAAGATAAATGTAACCTACACACTAGAAACATCATTATCATATGGGTTACAAATGATTTAAATAAACTAGAGCTACTTACATAAAGTTTATTATTTTCTTATTACAAAATCATGTCAATATTTTGTGAGGGAGAAGACAACATGAATTTTACTATCACTCCAAACTCCTCCTCAACTTATGAATACTCATCCAAAATGCCAAAAGATATTTCTCATGTTTACACTGGACGCCGTTTTAACCAAAATCCTGCTAAAATACCCAAATCCCGGCCAAAAAGATGTAATGTCCGTAAATCTGTTAGACCTATTCCAACTACACAACTTGCAACACATACCAATAATCCTACAATTAGCCTTGACGATTATCAAATGGATTCTGACTCGCCACCACTATCACCTTTGTCCCCATATTCATTATCAGTTTATAACAGGATGATTGCAGAAGCAAGCCTTGCATTAAAAGGAAAAGCTCCAACTGATGTCCCACCTTTTGGGATAGAAATTAGAGAGAGTTCCGCAATGGCTGATGCAACACCTTGGAAAGAAACAACCTTGTGCAATACCCGTCTCAAAGGTCAAATGCATAGCATACTCAATGATATGGATGGCTACTCAGCTACCTGTCTTAAGGAGTTATCAGCCTTTATGACCAAATGGAAGGTGGATGCATTGGAAGAAGATCCTTTTGAGGAATTATGTGAGAAGTTTAGAAATGAATGTCACTATAATGAAGTTCGTTATGAAGATATCATGTATCAATTTGGGATACTTGAAGGAAAAGTTAAAATGCTTGAGGAAAAATTGCAACAACTTCGTAACAAAAGTGGCTAAAATATTTACTATGTTTTCCAAAACCTTTATTAAGCTATAAGGTTTACCTCAGCTAGTTGATTTTAATTCTGTATGGCATTTCAAGGTTTATGTGTGAAAGTATCTCATTTTGATTAATAAGGGAATTTTATTTACCTTATTCAGTACAACATGACTATTTAACCATGCTATCGTAGATTATACATAACTCTATTATTCATCCATTTTATAGAAGATGGCCCCAGTACGCAAATCAACAACAAGAAGAGGCCCTGCAGTTAATGGGAATACGCCCGTTAACCGAACAATCAATAGAAATACTCCTGACATAACATCGGGTTAAATGCTGAAATGCTGAAATGCTTGACCAACTCATTGCTACCCGAGTGGCAGAGGCACTTGCAGCTGCGGCAGCAACCAATGCAGCAAGTACCCAAGAGGAGACAAATCGCATGCCTATTAATACCTGTAATAAAACCTGCACCTACAAAGAGTTCCGCACTGTAATGCAAGGAAACTTCTGTGGTACGGAAGGAGCTGTAGGTCTGACTAGGTGGATTGAGAAGCTTGAATCCCAGTATGGGATTAGGAATGTTGCTGAGGTTGTGATATGAGCTTATATACTCATATCAATTATATCATAAAACGATAAATAAATGCATTAAATGTATAACTATTGCCTTGTATTCGTTTTGTTTGTTGTTTGATGTGTGTAGGTACCGAAGTTCACGAAAACCGGCAAAAACAGCACGAGTTTGAAGAAAAGATCGTCAAAGCCAAATACAAGCTCGATTTTAGTGGATTTAACCTTTTATGAAGATAAATGGGCTTGTGGGTCCCACATTTGGGTATTGGGCCCAAAAGCCCAATAAGGAGTTCAAGTTATCTATCTTTTGTTTACCAAAAGCCCATTAGGCCTAAAACTAGAATTAATAAACGGATGGTTAGTTTTTGGGTCCAAGTTTGCATATAAGGCCCAACAAAGAGTTTAACAAGGAACGGGTATATAAGTTTTTATAAACTTTACGTTGGTCAAACTTACCTCACACCCATTCACAAACTTTCGTTAAAAACAAAGTCATCTCCTTATCTCTCTCTTAACCCTAAATAACCTGTAAAAGCACTATTCCACAAACCCTAAAACACAAATAAATAAATTGGGGCTTTTCACCTATTCCAAGTGTGTGATGCACACGAGTGGGGAATTAATTACCCACTTTTTCGGAGCTTGAAGATGGGGTGCATCTATTGACATGGCAGCTTATCATTGGCTGTGACAGCACATCGCCACCAATCATCTTAAGTCATTTTAGCAAAGAGAAAGCACAAGAAGCACACTTCTTGTACACGTTGGTGATCCGTGTGATGGAGGATGGATATCTACCGTTAGATCAAAACCGAATGGAGAGAAGATGATAGATGTTGTTCCAAGGGCAAAAAACGATTCCCTATCAACAACCCACACCTCTTCACCAGATATAAATACCCCTCAAATCATGTATTCAATATCCCTTTCTTTAGCTTAGTGTTATAATGTTAAATTGTAGGTAGAATTTGTATTTTTCGTTTTTATAAATGATGTAAGATTGTTTTAATGAAATAAAAGTGATCTTAAGTTGTTTAATCTTCTTATCCCTTAGTTTTATTTTACTGTTTAAATTTTAAGATTGCAATTTCTCATCATACAAGATAACATTATATTTGTTATTATCCACATAAGCTTCAAACCATAGCTATTGTGAATAATTAAGTGAGATAGGGATTTATGTTCGTCCCTACTGGATGAATGATATAATTGATGCAAAAAGGTTCGAGACATACAAATTTGATGTTTCGAAATGTTCTATGGTGGTTCGTGATGGTAGTGTGATTGTAACGATGTCGTGTTAGATCTAAGGAGGCTCAGCGTTTGCCTTCTACTCAAAGGATCTCCATATTATGTTAAACTGCATTTTATCTTTATGTTTTTTAGATTTATGTGTTTAAAATGTTTATGTGATTTTAATTAGTTAACTGCTTGAGTGTTTTAGTTTTATTAAACCTATTATATCGAGAAATTATTGGATCTGCTAATTTGCATACTGTTTGATATTTAATATTTGATATTGCTCAGTTAGTTTGTTTAGTCAAGTTATATGAAGTGAGTAAGTGGATTTGGTAACTGATTCGATTATAGAACTGTATAACTCTGACTGTGATTGTTTCTCATGTGTTTTGTGATTTTTAACGATTTTGAGGCTAAATTTTATAGTGATCTTTAGGTTACTTAAGTTGGTTAAGCTAGTTCTTATTTAGTAATCTATAGTGTTATTGTTGTGTATATTCAAGTTTTTACTTTTGCCTACTGATATGTTGTTAAGTCTGGTAAGGTAGAGAATTGATTTACTTAATGTAGTCTGTTGATATGGTCATTTGTGTGTTGATAAATTGTTAAGATCTGCCATAATGTTTAAAATATTTGATGTGGATGAACCTGCTATTGTTAATATGGTTTACTGAAAGTTTAAAAGCTAGTTTGATAATTCATTTGTTATTCTAAATCTTTCTAATGAGTTAATATATTCGGATTAATGTTGATTCAGTAATTGCCTTAAGTTTGAAGTTACTGATATTTGGTTAATTGTTAAATTGGATGGTTTATTTGATTTGAGTTCTATTTAATGTTGATGTATGATTATAGCTGGTATGGATCACTTGGTTGATTTGATGCAGTTTAACTGATTTTTTTTATATCTTATTTGCTTTATTTTCGCTGTTATATATTAGACTTGTGTTTGCTGTGAATAATTTATTCTGTTTAGTTTTCAAGGTAAGCAGACTCAATTGGTTTGCTATACCTTTGTTGATTTGCAATTTTAAAAAAAATCACTCCTATGGTTGTTATGTTTAATCTGTCAAAAAATTTAATCATCCAAAAATGTGTCCCTCCTGGTCATAGGCCAAACGTTATAACCATTGTTTTTATTTTATTTCCAATAATCAAATTATTTACTTTTACAAGTTTTAGAAAATAAATATATAAAAACAAAACTAAAAAGTTTTCTTAATTTTAGAAATTTAATTAATTTTAAATAATAAGTTTTAAAAATAAGTAGAATTATATTAATTTAGTTTTTAAATAAATAGATTTTTTTAAGAATAGATTTTGCTTTGATAAAAAAAGTTTTAGTTAACAATTAAATAGATTTAATTAGAATTAAAAATCTTTAATAGTTTTAAATTAGTTAATTTAGATTTAATAAAGTTTTTATTTAGTATAAAAATGTAAATTTGATTATAAAGTTAAAGTTTTTATTTAATTTTTAATAGTTTAATTTTAAAATTAGTTTAATTGATATTAATTTTTAATAAATGTTTTTTTAGATTAAATATAATAGGGAACGATTCATGTACTTTAGAATTAAATTAGTTTAAAAAATTATAGGAACCAAGCTAATATCTGACCTTATTACAAGAGCAACAACATATTAGCATGTAAAAGGCGTATTGCATACAAAATTTTATAGGACCTTTTGGAGAAGGCAAAACATGAAATGTCCCATGAAAAAGGGAGAAACAAAAAAAGACATACATAAAAAAACAAGTTGATTTGAGTGCAAGATTATGTTTGTTTCGAATTATTGCTTAGTTTTATAACTGATAAACCATTTAAATCAATTATCCAAATCGAAGCAAAAACGTCTCAAATTCACTCGATCTTCGTGTGCAACGAACTTGGTTCATCATCGTGTTTAATTAAATCTGTCTTCGACTTATTTATGGATTATTACCTTTTCCTAAGGGTAATTTCCTAAATTTGTCCTATACTGTATCTAATTAAAATACATCGACGTTTCCTCGACACATCAAACATTTTGGCGCCGCTGTCGGGGATCTTGTGTACGATTCGTCTTTGTGAGATTTGTTGATCGTTGATTTGAAGACCCTTTCCATCCTCGGAAAGTTTTGTTATTTTCTTATTATTATAGTATGTATCATTTTTCGTGTTTTTTGTGATTATTATATTATATTACGTAGAACAATAAATTCACCTACTTCCAAATAAGACCTTAGTTGGGATTTCATCACCTAGCTATTGTATTCGAATCCAAAACAAAAATAAAGGCAAAATAGATAAATACTAATAAAAAGTTTGAACTCGATTTATACAAACTATAAGGTGGGTATAAGGCGACGAGCTATAAAAGGTCGTCTAAGGAAAAAGGTTTTTATGTGCTTTGTGCCACCTCGTTTCCCCGCTTGCTTGTGCGTATATTGAGAGGGACGACCAATTATTGGTTTGCCAACTCAAGTAGTATTAAATCTTATTTTTGTAGTTTACTTATTGAACCTCGAGACGTTTAGGTTTTCGCCTATCGTTTCAAAGTCGACCGAGGGTAGATTACTTCCATAGTAATTATCCTTATTCCTTGTTTTTATCATTATGTCTTCATCCATCGTTTGCGTTAAGTGTGGGGATCCATTTTATGATGGCGTGTGCCCTTGTTTTCAAACGAAAGACGACTCCTCGCAACTTTCAATCGAACAATTACTTATGCTAGAGCAAATGAATTTTTACAAAGATTTTTTCAAAGATGATATTTTGGTGAACTATGATTATGATGAAGACGATGATGAGAATATTTATGATCTCACTCCATCTCATGACATCATTACTCCTATTCTTGATACTTCCACCGTGGAACCTGAAAATTCTCTAAGCAAGGGGGACGAGCATCTTAGCACTATTCCGGACACAGAATCGGACGAAGTAATAAAGTCTAGTGTTGAGATCCTTAACCAAAACCCAAGAGAGTTCGATGGTATTTCCAATGAAACGTGTGATTTGCCACATTGTGATGACTCTACTTCTTCCAATCACTTTGAGATTTCTTCAATTCAAATGATGAAAATGTGATGGAAATGAAGATTTTTAGAATGATTCGATTTCTAGTGAATTTTCTAAAGAGGAGTTCTCCGATGAACTTTCTTATAAAGATGATATTCACGATTCGGATTTTGAGGGGTTTACCGATGAACCTACTCTTCTTCACCCATTTCCACCGGGAAATGAGGATGATTGATCCGGTTTTTGAGAGGTTCACTTTTGAACTTGCTTCTTTAGACCCATTTCCACCGGGAAATGAGGTTGATTTGACTATTCCGATCCTTGAGAAGTTCTCTGATGAACTTACTCATTTAGATGTGGAAGACGTGGTTCTTCGTGAAAAATTATCCAACGTCTATCTTCTCATTTCTAAGATCGAGACTTTGAATTCTAAGCCTAATGCCAAGTCTTTCTCTCCATCTTCTATTCCCGTTGAGGATAGTGATCCTCTCATGGAGGAGATTGACATGTTTCTTGCTTCTAATGATTCGATACCACCGGGTGTTGATGAAATTGACCCGGAGGGGGACGCTCTCGTTTTAGAGAATTTACTTGATGATGATTTTGTCCCAAGTCCTCCTCCCACCCACTTTGACCTTAATGTGCGGGTTTTTCATGTGTCTCATATTGAATACCATACCTGATTGATCACATTTCTAAGGGTGAAATGGTCGTTAAAGCTAAGAATGTTGATTCCACTATGGATGAAACTTTTACCACACCATTACCATGTGCTTTATATGATCTTGGATTAGCATGGGGGGACGACACCGTGTTGTCCATTCCTTTTTCTCCCGAGGACGAGGTATTCGACCCCGGAATCGTTGATTTAGGGAAATCTCGGCCTTTCACCGATGCAATAATTGAAAGATTTTTCGATCATCTTGGTGCGAGTTTATCTCGGGGAGCATGCTATATTCATTTCATAATTTGTGACTACCATCTCTTTTTGGAGATTTGTGTTGGAGTTTTATCCTTTCGTTTGTCATCCGACAACGAGGATGTAATCTTTGACCCCGGCATCGTGCTTTATGTTGGATTCTATTCCATTATGCCGGTTTTCACCATTTTCCCTAAGGACCAATGAATGGGGGGATCGAGTCGAGCTCATGACTCGGTTAACAAAAACGAGGTGCCTTGTGGGGGAATCCCATACATTCTATCTTCTTTCTATTTTCTAACACTAATAAGGCTTGATCTTTCAAGCTCGTGCTCGTGTTTTGTTGTGTTGTGAATCTTAGGTATGACCCTAATCATTAAAGACTCTCGTGTTCGGTTTTTGCCGGTCCACTTGATCTTCCATACTTGATTGCCAAAAGGGGCACACTCTCTATCCTTTGATTTTTATCGGCTAACGTTTTATCTTGAGGCATAATTAATAAACGGCTTTTAGATTTGCTTGCTCTTTCCATGTTAGGATTTTGCATTAGACTCTTCGTGTTTTAGCAAGGGGGTGTTACTCTTGAGCTAAGAAACATTAAGGACAATTTTTGGTTTTAGCATAGGGGAGTCAATCAATATAATCGCTTGCAATTGCTTTTATCTAGTCTAAACATAATCGTTGTTCATGAAAATTTTAAATTTTTAGAGTTATTTTTAAGTTTTAATAAGGAAAATAAGTGCATTTGACACAAATGTAGGCTTTCCGTTGGTGAAAATAAAAATAGTTTTTGGCTCGACTCGATTTTTACCTTAGCTTTTCCTTAACATATTTGAATTAAGTTTTGTTAGGCTTTTATATAGGGAACTTTAAAAGGCGAAAGTCTTAACTCATAGGGTTAAGAACAAGAACTTTTCGCAAGTTCCTATAATTGATCCTAGAAGTTCATTTATCAAGGGAACTTTAAAACGCAAATTCTAAAACTTGAAAAAGTATAAGAAGATGCAAGATTCTATAGATGACGTGAAAACCCAAAACTTTGATTTAATAGGCTAAGTATCCATTGATTTCACATTTTTGAAATTTTTCAATATGGAGAACAAGAGATGGTATAGTTTAATCATAAGTTTCTAAGGTTAACTCTTCTTTGTGTAAGTATTTTTGTGTTTGATTTAATCTCCTCGTATTTATTTTTCACGCTTGAATAATAATTGCTTAATAAATGAATTTTTTAGCGGTTTAGGCTTGATATCTTAACTCGTAACTCCTTCTTTTTCTTCCTTTGTAATTAAAGTGAGAACACATTAAGGGTGTCAGCGTCATGGACTTTTGATCATGGGATTGCGGAAATTTGGCTTACTATAAATATCATAATAATAAGAAGAATAAATAAAAGCATGTTCTCTATGAGCCTTCAGGTGGGAGTCATGTAGCACTAACCTTGTCATTTGAGCCTTAGGGTGTATGGCAAGGGGACATGTTGAATAAAAATTGCTTCATCATCATGAGCCATAAGGTGGGATGGTGAATGTCAATTCCCTTATTTTTGTCCGAAGAGCCTTCGGGTGTGGATTATTAATAAGGAGCACAATTACATCTTAAAGAGCCACAAGGTGATATGATGTAGTTGTTGCTAACTCCATTAATAAGGTCATAATTGACTTTGGAGGTTTTATTGTTGCCTTTAAGTAGACCTATTAGCCAAATTTTGGGTCCGGGAATTTATCCCTCAAATCGTGTTAAGTTATCCTTGATGTGGGCTTTCTTTAGTGACAACGGTTTTTAAAGTCGAGGTTAGGTTTTGAGTGTTGAGTTTACACCGTTTTAGCCTTCATTTTTGGATTAATAAATATTAAATAAGTCCAATGAGCCTTTGGGTGAATGACAAATAAAATCTAGAGATACAGTTAGGAATAAAAGGAGATTGAGTTTAACACAAATTACTTGTATGAGTTGTCTTAAATTTGGGGCTTATGATTGACAATGATCTTGTTTTTACACTTGGCATGGAAAAGTGAAAAGTCGAGGACGGTGAATCTATTTGAGTTTTATGATCCTAAAAGTTATTTTTCAAATAATGAAAGTTTTACATTATGTCTTTGCAAAATAAAGTTACAAAAGTTGAATAAAAGTGTAGTTAGTGTTTTATCTTATCATTGCGTGAGGACACAGTAATTTATTAGCAAGGGGGAGTTTGATATGAGCTTAAATACTCATATCAATTATATCATAAAACGATAAATAAATGCATTAAATGTATAATTATTGCCTTGTATTCGTTTGTTTGTCGTTTGATGTGTGTAGGTACCGAAGTTTGCGATAACCAGCAAAAACGGCACGAGTTTGAAGAAAAGATCGTCAAAGCCAAATACAAGCTCGATTTTAGTGGATTTAACCTTTTATGAAGATAAATGGGCTTGTGGGTCCCACATTTGGGTATTGGGCCCAAAATCCTAATAAGGAGTTCAAGTTGTCTATCTTTTGTTTACCAAAAGCCCATTAGGCCCAAAACTAGAATTAATAAACGGATGGTTAGTTTTTGGGTCCAAGTTTGCATATAAGGCCCAACAAAGAGTTTAACAAGGAACGGGTATATAAGTTTTTATAAACTTTACGTTGGTCAAACTTACCTCACACCCATTCACAAACTTTCGTTAAAAACCAAGTCATCTCCTTATCTCTCTCCCAACCCTAAATAACCTGTAAAAGCACTATTCCACAAACCCTAAATCACAAATAAATAAATTGGGGCTTTTCACCTATTCCAAGTGTGTGATGCACACGAGTGGGGAATTAATTCCCCACTTTTTCGGAGCTTGAAGATGGGGTGCATTATTGACGTGGCAGCTTATCATTGGCTGTGACAGCACATCACCACCAATCCACCAATCATCTTAAGTCATTTCAGCAAAGAGAAAGCACAAGAAGCACACTTCTTGTACACGCTGGCGATCCGTGTGATGGAGGATGGATTTCTATCGTTAGATCAAAACCGAATGGAGAGAAGATGATAGATGCTGATCCAAGGGCCAAAAACGATTCCCTATCAACAACCCACACCTCTTCACCAGATATAAATACCCCCTCAAATCATGTATTCAATATCCCTTTCTTTAGCTTAGTGTTATAATGTTAAATTGTAGGTAGAATTTGTATTTTTCGTTTTTATAAATGATGTAAGATTGTTTTAATGAAACAAAAGTGATCTTCAGTTGTTTAATCTTCTTATCCCTTATTTTTATTTTACTGTTTAAATTTTAAGATTGCAATTTCTCATCATACAAGATAACATTATATTTGTTATTATTCACATAAGCTTCAAACCATAGCTATTGTGAATAATTAAGTGAGAGGGATTTATCTTCGTCCCTACTGGATGAATGATATAATTGATGCAAAAAGGTTCGAGACATACAAAGTTGCTGTTTTGAAATGTTCTATGGTGGTTCGTGATGGTAGTGTGATTGTGACGGTGTCGTTTTAGATCTAAGGAGGCTCAGCGCCTGCCTTCTACTCAAAGGATCTCCATATTAGGTTAAACTGCATTTTATCTTTATGTTTTGGTAGATTTATGTGTTTAAAATGTTTATGTGATTTTAATTAGTTAACTGCTTGAGTGTTTTAGTTTTATTAAACCTGTTATATAGAGAAATTATTGGATCTTCTAATTTGCATACTGTTTTATGTTTAATATTTGATATTGCTCAGTTAGTTTGTTTAGTCAAGTTATAAAAAGTGAGTAAGTGGATTTGGTAACTGATTCGATTATAGAACTGTATAACTCTAACTGTGATTGTTTCTCATGTGTTTTGTGATTTTTAACGATTTTGAGGCCAAATTTTATAGTGATATTTAGGTTACTTAAGTTGGTTAAGCTAGTTCTTATTCAGTGATTTGTAGTGTTATCGTTGTGTATATGCAAGTTTTTACTTTTGCCCACTGATATGTTGTTAAGTCTGGTAAGGTAGAGAATTGATTTACTTAATGTAGTCTACTGATATGGTCATTTGTGTGTTGATAAATTCTTAAGATCTGCCATAATGTTTAAAATGTTTGATGTGGATGAATCTGCTATTGTTAATATGGTTTACTGAAAGTTTAAAAGCTAGCTTTGATAATTCATTTGTTATTCTAAATCTTTCTGATGAGTTAATATATTCGGATTAATGTTGATTCAGTAATTGCCTTAAGTTTGAAGTTACTGATATTTGGTTAGTTGTTAAATTGGATGGTTTATTTGATTTGAGTTCTATTTAATGTTGCTTTATGATTATAGCTGGTATGGATCACTTGGTTGATTTGATGCAGTTTAACTAATTTTTTTGATATCTTATTTGCTTTATTTTAGCTGTTATATATTAGACTTGTGTTTGCTATGAATAATTTATTCTGTTTAGTTTCCAAGGTAAGCAGACTCAATTGGTTTGCTATACCTTTGCTGTTTTACAGTTTTCAAAAAAAAATCACTCATGTGGTTGTTATGTTTAATCTGTCAAAAAAATTAATCATCCAAAAATGTGTCCCTCTTGGGATTTGAACCTGTGACCTCCTGGTCACAGGCCAAACGTGATAACCACTTCATCCATGTTAATGCAATAATGCCTAAAAACGTTACTTGCATTTTTCGGTCTCGCTTAGTTTTGATTACGACAATATGTAAAAACAAGCATTTACGAAAACAACGAAAAACGAATTCTTGAGTTCAAGTATTTTTCATTTTACCCATTTTCACTTAAGGTATGGATAAACAAGTACTAACCTTAATCAAGTGATCAAGTGATTTAATCTTTTCTTAAAACTCACTTTTTATTAAGTGTGACAAGTTTTTATTAAACTTTCTTTTTAAGAAAATGTTTTATTAAATTAATTATTTGAAAATTTGAAAATGGCATATTCTTATTTGGTTAGGAATATTCTATCAGGATATTTTTAAACCAGATATGACCTCCACCACTAAAGGACAAAAAGGGAGCAGAGTCTAGTCCAGCGGTACCTTAGCTCCTAGGCGGTTCCTTATCGATAAGGTACCGCGGGCTAAGATAAGGTATCGCGGGCAGATATAGCCGTTAACCCTTTGTCCTATAAATAGTGGACCATTCTCAGCTTTTCAATTCACCTCTTTTTCACATTTATTTCCATATTTAAACTCTCTTCTTTAATCACTCAAATCTTTGATCAATTGTTTGATTACTACTTGTTTAAGAAGTGAATCTTGTTCTTCCATCCCTTCCTCTCCAAGTGCAAAGAGAAGAACACTATCCTTGTGAAGTGTTGAGTCCACCACCAAAGATCCATTGAAGATCTACTTTTATACATTTGTTGGTGTGTCTTAGTTGAGAAGATCCAAGTAGTTGTGTCTATTTGGAAGTTGTGTATGTACTAAGTATAGTTGTGTAGATTGGTCCTAGCTACCATTAGGGCTCGACTTTTAGCTTAGAGTCGGAAATTGGTTAAGCGACGTGTACGGTTTTCTCCACCATAAGGAGCTTGTTGTGTAGTGAACTCTCGAGTAAGGAGTACTCGAGGAGTGGAGTAGGAACGAGGAGTGAGCTTCGTTGCCGAACCACTATAAATCCTTGGTGTTCGGTTTGATCTTTCTTTACCCTTAACTCTTTACATTCTTTATTCTTTGTGCATATATATTTGTTAGTATTAGCTTAGTTACACTATCATTGTTCATATTGTGCATAAGAAGATTTCACACATTTCCTCAAGTCTAAGTTTTTAAAAAAGGATTTTTGAAAACCACCTTTTAACAAGTAAATTATAAGAAACTATTCAACCCCCCCCCCCCCCCCCCCCCCGCCCCTTCTAGTTTCTACAATTGGTATCAGAGCGGGTTTCTCAAGAATTTTTAAAGTATATTGTATTTTAAAACTTGAATCGATCTATGGATTCCAACAAATACCTAGAAGGGCAATCTATGCAAAGACCACCACTTTTTGAAACCGATAGTTTTATTTATTGGAAAAATAGATTTGAAACTTATGTGAAATCAAAAGATTTAGATCTTTGGCATGTTATTACCAATGGTGATTTTTTACCTTATCAATTTAATGAAGTTTCTAAAACAAAAGAATTGGTCACTTTTGACAAAGCTAATGACGACACTAAAAAGAAACTTTCAAAAAATAATGAGGCTAAAATGGTGATTTATAATGCTTTGCCTAAGAAAGAGTATGAAAGAATTTTTATGTGTGAAACCGCTAAAGATATTTGGAACACTCTTTTAGTAACCCACCAAGGTAATAGCCAAGTCAAAGAAAGCAAAATCGATCTTCTTGTCCAACAATATGAACAATTTGTCATCTTAGAAGATGAAACTATTGATAGTGCATTTGCTAGGTTTAACACTATTATTACTAGTCTAAAAGCACTTGATGAAGGTTTTTCTAGCAAGAACAATGTTAGGAAGTTTCTAAGGGCTTTACATCCAAAGTGGAGAGCAAAAGTCACGGCGATTGAAGAATCAAAAGATCTCTCAACTTTATCACTCGATGAACTCATAGGCAACTTGAAGGTTCATGAGATGATAATTTTGAAGGACTCGGAATTAGTGAAAACCAAGAGTGAAATAAAATCTCTTGCACTTAAAGCCAAGAAGGCACAAAGTGACCATGATAGTTCCTCGGATAGCGATGACGAGGAGTATGCATTGGCGGTGAGAGATTTTAAGAAGTTCTTCAAGAGACGAGGTCAACACGTTAGGCAACCCAACAATGACAAGAAACCATTCTCAAAGCATCGGTCTGTCAAGAACGAAAAAGGTGATAGGAATTGCTTTAGATGTGGTGATCCAAATCACTTCATTGGTGATTGTCCAAAGCCCTCTCGCGATAAGAATCACACGGCGTTCGTTAGTGGCTCTTCGATCGATAGCAGTGAAGATGATGATGACAATCCCAAAGAGGAGAAATGTCTTATGGCTCACACTTCTAAAGAGGTACATTCTGAAACCGAATATTATAGCAATGATAGTTCCACTTTTGATGATACTGAATTTGAAGGCAAATATGATAGTTTACACAAACTTAGTCTTAAATTCATAGAAAAGAATAAAACCTTAAAATCAACCAAAACTAAGCTTGAAAATGAGATCAATGAACTTAGGGAGAAATTGGCAATACTTGAGAAAAACAAAGAGGTGGATTTAGGTTGCTTAAGTTGTGAGAAACTTAGATTAGAGAATGAAGATCTCAAGAGCACCTCCATTAAATTGGAAAATTTCATGAAAGGTACTAGTGCTCTTGATGATATGTTAAACAAACAAGTTCATTCTAAGGAAAGACTTGGTCTAGGTTTTAACTCAAATGAAGCCTCAACTAGTGAACCTAAACAAGTCAGATTTTCACAAAAATCACCCACTGTACGCGGTCCCAGATTGTATGGGCGGTTCCTTATCACTATGGAACCGCCGCCATAGATAAGGTACCGCGGCCAGAAGATGAATTTTGTGAAAATCATGAATTTTCTAAAAAATCAAAGTTAGATGAAAAACCAAGCATCTTATTGTTAATAAAGTAAAATTACCAATACTTGACAACAATACCATTGATAAGTTCTACAAGCCATTAAGTAAACCTCTCATGGGAAATAGAAGTTTATCAAGACCATCTTCTACTCCACCTAAAATATGAAATGTGTCTAAGCCTAGAAGTAGAACGACAACGCCTAGAAGAGATAATCAAAACAATTCACGGTCTAGAAGTAAAACCCCAACACCTAGAAGAAATGATCATAACGCTAAACCTAGATCAAATACACCCAGGAGAAATAACGAACAACAAAGTAGTTATATGAATTACTACCCTCCTCCATTTTGTTCTCCATGGGGAACCCCTCCTTCATTCATGCATCCCAACCAAATGCAAGGGATGTTTGGAACTAACAATTTTGGACCCATGAGATATTGGGGACCAAATGTTTGATCTTGTGTGTTGTTACCTAGATATGCTTGGGAATTGATTTGGAGCCCGATGAGTGGATTAAGGATAGTGGATGTTCTAAACACATGACGGGTAATCGAAGTTTGTTCTCGCATTACAAAGCATATGATGGAGGTAACGTCACATTCGCTAGTAGTCTACGTGGTAATGTCATTGGCAAAGGTACGGTTTCTCTTGACTCCATGACCATTGAAAATGTTGAGCACGTAGATAACTTAGGGTTTAACCTTTTAATTATAGGTCAAATTTGTGATAATAAGTGTAAGGTCATCTTTTCGGAACATGACAGTGAAATCGTAAAAGATGGAAAGGTCATTGGAAAAGGTATTAGAAAGCATGGGCTTTATGTTATGAAGGTCAATAAGAAGTCAAAAGAAAACATATGTCTTGCAACTATAGATGATAGTTCTACTCATTGGCATAGGAGATTACGTCACGCTAATATGCGTTTAATTCAATCTTTAGTCTCTAAGGAGTTGGTAAGACACCTCCCCAAGATGAAGTTTGATAGTCACTTTTATGATGCTTGCAAAGTTGGAAAGCAAGTTCACTCAAGTCACAAAGCCAAGAATTTGGTTTCGACCTCTCGGTGCTTAGAGCTCCTACATATGGATCTTTTCGGACCTTCCGCCGTACGGAGTTATGGAGGTAACCTTTATACCCTAGTTATAGTTGATGACTATTCTAGATTCACTTGGACTAGATTTTTGGCATCTAAGAATGAAGCTTTCGATCACTTCGAAATCTTTAGTCGAAGAATTCAAAATAAACTAGGATGTTCAATTGTCTCTATTAGGACGGATCATGGTAGGGAATTTGATAATGAAGTGCAATTTGGTGCCTTTTGTGAAGCTCATGGTATTACCCATAACTTCACGGCTCCTCGCACTCCACAATCAAATGGGGTAGTTGAAAGGAAGAATAGGACTCTCCAAGATATGAGTAGGACGATGCTAAACGAGCAATCTTTGCCTCAAAAGTTTTGGTGCAATGTCGTGGACACATCGACTTATATTCTCAACCGAATTCTTATTCGACCTTTCATAGGAAAGACCCCCTATGAGATTCTTAAAGGTAAGAAAACCTCATTGGAATACTTTCGGGTGTTTGGAAGTAAGTGCTTTATCCTCAACACCAAAGACTACCTTACCAAGTTTGACCCAAAGTCTTACGAAGGTATCCTTTTAGGTTATTCCCAAAATAGCAAAGCCTACATTGTCCTAAATAGAACCTCGGGGGTTATTGAAGAATCACTCAACGTAACCTTTGATGAAACCCCTCCCTCACCCAAGACACCACCATTGGTTGATGATGACTTGGATGAATTAGAAGTAGTAAAAGCCAAAGAGGTTAAAAAAAATAGGAGTTGAAGACCTTAGTGTTGAAAAGGAAGTAAACATTAAGGAGTCTAGGGATCATACTCTCAATAATGTCATTGGTGACTTAAATCAAAGGACCCTAAGATCTCAAGTCCAAAACCAAAGCAACTTCTTTTGTTTCGTCTCCTTGATTGAACCAAAGAATGTTAAAGAAGCTTTGTCGGATGAGAGTTGGGTCATTGCGATGCAAGAAGAATTGAATCAATTCGTTGCCAATGATGTTTGGGAACTTGTTCCTCCACCTAGAAGTTCTACCATTATAGGAACCAAATGGGTATATAGGAATAAGTTAGATGAGAATGGTGTTGTGTCTCGTAACAAAGCTAGACTTGTAACACAAGGCTATAATCAACAAGAAGGGATTGATTATGACGAGACATATGCACCGGTAGCTAGATTAGAATCCATTAGAATCCTTTTAGCCTACGCTTGTGCCTTAGACTTTAAGCTTCAACAAATGGATGTAAAGAGTGCATTTCTTAACGGTTTGATCAATGAGGAGGTATATGTGGCTCAACCTCCCGGCTTCATTGATTTTGAGAAACCGGATCATGTTTACAAGCTTAAGAAGGCACTTTATGGTCTCAAACAAGCACCCAAAGCTTGGTATGATAAACTTAAAGCGTTTCTTGTTAAACATGAGTATACCATGGGAATGGTAGACAATACACTCTTTACAAAGAAGAAAGGTCCTCACCTCATAATCGTACAAATATATGTTGATGACATTATATTTGGCTCAACTTGTCAAGACTTGTGTGATGACTTTGCCAAAATCATGCATGATGAGTTTGAAATGAGTATGATGGGAGAACTTAACTTCTTTTTAGGACTCTGTATAATCTTGATAACCTATGAATCTATGAAGGGGGTTGATGATTTCTAGAGAGAGAAACTAGAGAGAGAAAGTGAGAGAAAACTATGTGTAATTTTATTAAGTGGAAATGAGAAACATTCAACAACCAACCCTTTTCCAAGGAGGAAAGGGGTATTTATACTTCCAAGCAACATTGGGCTTGGGTCGGTCCATGACAAGCCCATGGACCGGTTCTTACTTAACTTAATAAGTAACTATTAACTGTTTGTTAACTACGAGCTATTACAACATTAATAATATTGTGGAGTGACCGATACTTCTAATATACGTAAAAACGTATTTCTAACAATCTCCCCCTAAGGGAGGTCACTCCACGTTACAAAGTTCTAAACCTAGCATACTATACTAAGTCTTCGTTCTTTAGCTCGTAGTCTTTTCTTCTTTTCTTTCTTTTGTTGTGAATATGTTGGTTTGATCTTTTAGGCTTTGGCTTGAGAGCATTGTTCTTTTGGCCTTTCACGTGCGATCTTTGCCTTCTTGTGAAACTTGCCTCCTCGTGACTCCATGTTCCACACACTTATGTCTTTTTGTTGAATTCTCGAAAGCTTCAGAGTTTGGTACAGCGGAAGACTTTATCTTGTACTTTCTTGAATTTTTGCTGAACTTTGATGCAGAAAAACATAAGTATGTGGGAACGACTTCTACAGGTACACCGCAACACCACCGTCTTCACTGGTACACAGCAACGCCACCGTCTTCAACAGGTACACAGCAACGCCACCGTCTTTAACAGGTACACAGCAACGACACGAATAAAATGTCTTTGAACATTTTATTCTAATTCGGTAGCATTTTACCTCCGGTCGGTGAAGACCGTTGGACGATATTAGATATCGTACCCGTGACGGATAGTTTCAATTAAGTAACTTCCTGACAGGATTTCGCGGGTAAACCCGTTCTCTTTATTCGACCGTCCAAAGCTGACTGCGAACATAAAGAGTGAATCACTTGGATAAATTATCCTTGTGATTTGAAGCCGTCAATTCATGAAACATGGAACAAGTGAATTTCAATTAAGATTTTCACCATCGTTGCTTTCCAGTTGTCACGAGCTCAATTCATAAAGAATCTTGCGCGTCACCTACCAAGTGCTGTTTGATGTTAACACTAGAAGGATTTCCACTCGTCACTGTGATCAATAAAGAGTCACTCTGAGTGTTCTGGCAAGATCATATGATAATGCGTAGAGGCCTGGAACGAGTTTAAGTTCAATTAAGAGTTAAACCACTGTTTCTTTCCAGTTTTTCACAAGATTGGTTCTAAAAGAACCGCACGTGTAACCTACCATGAGCTTGTTTGATGTTGGCTCAAGCAGGATTTCCATCTTCATTGTAATACTTACGTATTACTCGGATGTTCTGGCAATATTACAGGAATATTGCGTAGGACTCATGAAAATCTCTTACTTTTCACAGTGTGTGAGAAAGCAAGGAATAAATGGAAAGTGTCCTAATGAGACTTTTGATGATCTCTTGGCTCTAGACTCGATTGTGCGTTTTGATTTTAGTGAGCGATGGCTGGAGAGGAGTGCCACCTTTTCAATACCAGTCTATTCGGAGTGAATAAACCAATAGATAACGTGTTGATCTCCGTGTGATTAAAACAAATACCTTTTGAGAGATATTTGAGTTAGCTGGGAAGGGTTGTGCATTGCATCACTGGGTCCATGATGTCTTTCTTCAATATCGAGAATCATTAACAAAAATGATCTCAATAGCATATGTATTGACCCGGTTTCTGCCTTAAGTTGTAAGGAGGGCTTCTTTCTTTACACCCTTTATCTTTACAATTCTTTTTCATTCTTCAACCCCTTCAATGCTTACCAATACGTCATCACTAGCACCTTGTTGTGATTGTTCCAGTGCTAGCTTAAGTACTTGGTCGGCATTCAGCTACGTTCACAATCTTTCTCCAACTTTCCTAGGACTTCTAATTCTATCTAGGGAATTGTCCTTGGGAAGATTCCATCGGCTCTGATGAATCATTGGACTAAACCTATTCCTACCACCCTTTTGTCACCACATTCGTCGTGAATTAAGCGTGTTTTGGGAAGGAATTGCCACCATGAAAAATCATTGAAAATCACCTAAAGTACTTGTGATATTGAAATCAAAAGTTTCGTACCTTAGGTGTTTTTGATCATCAAAACGCTCCCCCTTAACACGTGCTTTACACATATTAAGTTGGATAATCGTTAAGTCTTTTTCATCTTTTAGCCAAGTATCATTTAAATCTCCTTAATCCCATTTTCTCCCCTTATCCAAAATGTTAACCATTAATATTTGGGATATTGAATGGATTAACCGGTCTTTGCGTAAAAAATGAAATCGATGTTTGGCCATAGAACATGTTCATGCTCCCCCTTAAATTAATAAGGGATAGTTGTAGTGCTTTAGTATGATATATTTTGAAAGATTTAGAATCTCGTGAGAAATTCTTGAAAAATTATCATACCTTAACACTACATCAAGCCGTACAAGCACAGTATTCACAAATATACATATTCACAATTGAAAACCAATATAAAGTGGACCTGAAGTGTACGACCCATTAGATGGATCGTTGCAGTAGCTTGTGGTGCACTAAATATGGTCTTCCACCAACGAACCTTTCCAAGCTCCTCATCAATCTACGTTCACGGAGCTTTTGATCTATCTTCTTGATCACGTACTTCGCCATTTGCCGATAACCCGGATGCCAATCCTCCGTCATCTCTGGCAAAGTCCCACCCGAGTTAAGATGCTCCAACTTTCCTCTGACTTGTAGAAGAGTCCCATCACTGTACTTATAAAGCTCACCCACCCTCATAAACTTCATTAAACCTCGACTGTTCAAGTAGAAGATGCCGCAATTCGGGACAGAAATGCCGGTATAGGGACATCTATCTACATGTTGAGGTAACACTTGATTCACTGGACGGGTTAGGTTAAGCTTCCTCTGGTAACTTTCGACTCCCAACTGAAGATCTTCAACTCGTTTCTTGATAACAACGCTTCGTGTGAACATACGAAGAGCTGTATTCAAGGCAATGAGGTCTTCACGAGGAATATGTGTGAGTTGATCACGAGTCATCAGAAGCAACATATCTTCGATATCCTCAAGGCGAATGATAGAAAAATCTCCCTGCTGGATTTTGTATTCTCTGTCATCCTCCCTTTTCAAACGAATCTCCGTCACATGATAATAGCCATTCTTGGCTTCAGTTTTCAACCCTAAGATGCTGGAGATGCGGATATCGGATCTAACGTTGCTTCCAGAATTGACTAGGCAGCAACCCCTGTACGCCCTTCGAACTCGTTCATCCCAGTGTGATGCACCTATGACAGCATACATATCATAATTACGATTTACCTTTGGGACCCAGAGTCGGTTTACCTTTTCCTCGATAAAGGGTATTGTCCCCCAGTTGGCAGCTTTCAGCAAGGTCAGGGAGGTTGCGTACTTTGATGACCCCTTCAGAAGATACACAAGATCATTGGTGATGAAGAAGTCCAGAGCAATCTGATTATCTTGAGAAGGATCAAGTGGAGGTGGAGCTCTTTCTGATTCATGAAGACCTGGCCGTTGAACGGTATTCAGAGCTTTCAGGATCTCATCGGCATAATACTCGAACTCCATTTGGGTTAACCGGGTTTTGGCGCGAAGTCTCTTATCCTTCAGCGCTTTCTTCACCAAAGATGGAGTAACCAAAGTCTTATACTCATGAGCAAGAAATGCACATAAGTCAATCGGACTGCGGATACGGAGATACAAAACATCTTTGTCAGCGTCTGTGATCGGATCACATTGCGCCGCTGCCGTGATCCAAGCCTGTGGCGGTGCAGTCTTGTCAATCTCCAACGTGTCTGCCCAGTCTCGTGTGCTTGGTTCAGGAACCGTAGATTGTTGTGCTTGTTGTAGAGGAGTAGAAACGCGAACATCTGCTGGTTCTGATTCAGGCATCTCGGCGGTGTCATGAACGGGTGAGTGTTGTGCAGCTTCGGGTTCCGTTACTGATTCTGCAATCACAGGAGCAACAACAACAGGACTAATAGGGTTAGTGGTAACAGGTATAGATACAACAATAGAGGTACCGGGAATCGATGACGCTGTAGTAGCATTCACATCGTGGCGCCACTTAGATCGTCTTGATTCCGATGATGTTGATTTGTCCTTCTGCGCTGCATATTTCTTGGACTTGGTTCCAGACTTAGCAGGTTTCTTGGAGCTGGTAACCTTATCTCCCTCTTTAGGCTGTTCACCCCTATCATCATCCTCGTCGTTATCCTTGTTGCTCCCCCTAGCACTCTCCTCATTACCATCACCACCATCATCGCCATCATCATCATCATCATCATCCTCATCCTCATCATCATCACCATCATCTTCATCTTCATCATCCTTTTCTTCTTCTTCTTCTTCTCCACCTTCATCTTCACCAGTACCCTCTTCTTCTTCACTTTCTTCCCTTTCTTCCTCAGGTAGAATGTGGTATGGTACCACACTTCCAAACGTTTTAAATAACCTATCATCCTCCATGATAGCGTCATTCAGGGATTTGTAGAGAGCCCGTTGAATCCTAGATTTATCAAACGATCCAAGTTCCCTCATTCGAGCTTTCAGGATCTTCTTCAATTCAAAATCCGTCAAGTCATAAGCAATTTTGTAGGCGGATTCTGAAGGATTGGATGACTTGATCATCAAGTTGTCAGCTGCAAGTGTCTTCAACTCATCACGCAGTTTAGGCATAATGGATTCAACAGATTCTTTCACTCTTTCTTCAACAGAAGCTTCAAGTGCTTCTTTTTGCTCCTTGTATTTATCCCTCATCGCTTGAAGTCTAGTGATACGTGCAGCATGCTTATCAGCCTCAGCCTGCTTAACCTGAGCTAGTTCTTCTGCATGTGCTTTTCGAGTCAACTCCATATCTGCAGCGAACTTAGCAAGCATATCCTCTTGGGCTTTCCTAGATGCTTCTTCACTTTGAGCTCGTCTATGTAACTCTTGGCGAAGTTCATCCATTTCTCGTTTGTGATTATTCGTATGTTTATCCAACATTTCGGCCATCACCAATGCAGCCATTGTAGATGTTGCATAGCTGCTCTGGGTTGAGTGAAGAGGCTCGGTTGTTACTACGGTACTAAGGATGGGAGTTATTGGTGGTGGAAGGAATGGTGTTGAAGCCGGTCTGGTTGGTAAGGGTTGTATTGTTGGAGGTTGAGTTGCTATAGGTTGAGTTACTAACGGTTGAGTAGACACCATGATTGTAGGAGCACCGGACTCCTTTTCAACACTTGCTGAAACCGGAATGGATGTCTCCTTCGAAGTAGAATACCTTTCAGGTGACCCAAACTCATCAATATCCTCTGGCTCCTCGTACTCTTCTTCAATATTTACCCTTGCACCTGAACCACTACCGCCAGTATCTTTCCTACTCCTTTGAATAGCTATCTTCATCATTTGTCTCTCTGCCTTGTCAAGAGTAGGATCAACATCATCTTCTTCGTCACGTAGACGTAACTCATCAGCCTTACCCTTTCCCTTCTTAACCTCAGTCTTTTTCTTCTTGGTTTCGGGTTCAGGTAAAGCAGCTGGTTGCTTGCGTTTACCTTTACTCTTGACTGTAGTAGACGAGTCTTCTCCAGTCTGAAGGCTTGCTTTCAGCTTCTTGATCTCTATCAGCAGTAGCTTGTAATCAGCAGAGCCTTTGATTTTATCCGTCAGAAGATGATCGGGAATAGGACCAGGAATCACACCACCAGATGGTCCTTCATGCCTTAGATCCACAGTATCATCATCTTCTTCAGTGTGATACCGACTTGCTACACGCCTATCAATAGTAACATCATTCTTCATAAAATAATTACTGATAAGCTTGATAAATCGAGGATAAGGAAAGAAATTTGTCTTCAGCTTCTTGTTTTGGAAGAGTTGGAAGGTGAATTCTTCCCACAACAATGACGCATAATCTGCATTTGCGCCTTTATACATTCCATGGAAAATGTTCATAATAGGACTGCGCAAAGCATCATGCCCACTTGTTTTCGGTGTAAGACATCTACTGAGAATACCCAATATTGCTCTCCAAGGTTGTCCTACTTTAGCAGTGGTAAACTCAGACGCAACTCGTATGTCAGGACATCCAAGAGCCTCAAACATCTCCATTAGTTCATCTTTAGTAGGATCCCTCGAAAATGACATGCCTTTGGGTGTATCTCGTATACCAAAAATCTTACGGAAGTCTGAAACTGTGAGCGTCTGCTGCTTGTTGTCGATGGTGAAGGTGATCTTGTTTGAAGTACTCTCCTTGGTAGCCCAGAACTCATACATGTACTCATAAGGCACCGAGGCAGTACTCCTAAGGGCGTTCTTGAAATGAGAGTGATCAAGGATTGCTATGGCTACTTTAAATCCATGGTGAGTGGATTTTGAGACTTGCTTCAGCCGGTAATTGTTTGGTATGAACTTGAGGGTTCGTGCTTTAGCAATAGCGGCTTCTCTAGAGTCTTGGATTGCTTGTACTGTTAGATTAGTCATTGTATCTGCTTAAGATAAGACATGAAAGGTTGATGCACAAAAACATATAGATATATATCATTCTTACTTCTAAGCATAACACATTTCATAACATAATACAACAAGTACATATAACAGGCAAACAATATTAATCAAACAACTCTTCATTCGGAACTTCTTTCATTCGGAACTTCCTTCATTCGGAACTTCCTTCATTCGGAACTTCCTTCATTCGGAACTTCCTTCATTCGGAACTTCCTTCATTCGGAACTTCCTTCATTCGGAACTTCCTTCATTCGGAAGTCCTTCATTCGGAAGTCCTTCATTCGGAAGTCCTTCATTCGGAAGTCCTTCATTCGGAAGTCCTTCATTCGGAAGTCCTTCATTCGGAAGTCCTTCATTCGGAAGTCCTTCATTCGGAAGTCCTTCATTCGGAAGTCCTTCATTCGGAACTTCTTCATTCGGAACTTCTTCATTCGGAACTTCTTCATTCGGAAGTCCTTCATTCGGAACTTCTTCATTCGGAACTTCTTCATTCGGAACTTTTTCATTCGGAACTTCTTCATTCGGAAGTTCTTCATTCGAAAGTTCTTCATTCGGAAGTTCTTCATTCGGAACTTCTTCATTCGGAAGTTCTTCATTCGGAACTTCCTTCATTCGGAACTTCTTCATTCGGAACTTCTTCATTCGGAACTTCTTCATTCGGGGGATCAAAGAATTCGTCAAACAACGATTGAAATAGTTTATCCCACTCGGGCCTTGATGGTGGTAAAAATGATGTGGAAGTAGGATTATTGGGAACTAATCCGGAACTAATAGCACCGGTTCCCATCTCATGAAGCGCGGGTTCAGAGTTGTGTTGCTCAGAAGCCATCGCTGTCAGCTCGTCGAAATCTGCGTCCATAGTTTCTACAATCTTGCCAAGACGACGGTTGTAAATTCGGTATGCTTTCTTGGACGGTGAGTAACCAATGAAAATACCTATATCGGCTTTTGGTTGAAGCTTACCCAAGTTCTCACTATTAATGTTTGGATAACAAAGAGCACCAAACACATGAAAAAATGAAACATCGGGTTTACGGTCATGTAGAAGCTCATAAGGTGTTTTTCCATGGCGTTTCCGAATGATAGAACGGTTTTGGGTGAAACATGCAGTAGATATCGCTTCTGCCCACAAGAACAATGGAGCGTTCGCATAAATAAGCATAGTCCTAGCAGCTTCCATAAGCGTACGATTCCGTCTTTGAACGACACCGTTTTGTTGTGGAGTGCGTGCAGCGGATGTTTCATGTGAAATACCAACTCCTTCATAGTAATCACGAAGAGTCTGGTTGACGAACTCTGTACCATTGTCTGTACGAATACGGCGGACAGTAGTGTTCAAACGTACCTGAATAAATTTCAGAAAAGTGATGATAGCCTTCGGTGCTTCATCCTTTGTACGTAAAAATCTTACCCATGTAAACCTAGAGAAATCATCCACAATAACGAGAATGAATTTCTTACCGCTCACACTTTCAGTTCTCATTGGCCCACAAAGATCCATATGCAAAAGATAAAGTTTTTCTTGATTGGTGTCTTCAGCTTTGGGCTTATATGATTTCTTGGTACTTTTCCCCCTTGAACACGCGGAACATAAATGATCCTTGTGAAATTTGAGCTTTGGAAGACCACGAACTAATTCGTTTTTAGCCAGATGGTTAATAGCATCAAAGTTGAGATGAGATAATCTGCGATGCCATAACCAAGACTTGGTCTTAGATGCTTTAGAGAGAAGACATACTGGAGAAGCGGCCATCATGTCTTGTAGGGACAACGTATAAAGATTTGCACCACGAGAACCCTTCAACAAATCTTTTCCTTCCAAGTTGCGGATGAAACAAGTATGTTGTCGAAAAGCAACCTCTAGGTTGGAATCACAAAACTGTCCTACTGAAAATAAGTTATGACCAAGTCCTTCTACATAGTATACCCTTGAAATCGTAACGTTTCCAATCTGATATTCACCATACCCCATTATCTTTGCAATATGATCATTCCCGAATTTAACCGTACCAAGAAACTTGCTGACGAAATTTCGGAGCATCGAGCGATCTCCGGTCATATGTTTTGAACAACCGGAGTCCAAATACCAGAGGATGATTTGGACCACCTGAAAATATCACCACACGAAGACAATGTAGAGGTATCGGAATCTGAGTGTTCCTTGTTATTAGCAGGTACAGATTTAATAATCTTAGATTTGCTAACTCTAGGTTTCTTAGATTTCCTAGCCTTCTTCTTCCTAGTTGGTGGTGTAGATTCTAGTTGGCTTAAATCCTGTGGTATTTCTTCACTGATAGGCACTATAGTGGGAGCTGACCTAATTAAAGGGCGCTGTTTCCATACTTGAGTGCGAGTGTTCCTAACTAAAGGACGCTCAGACCTAACCTCAATGGATGCATTCCTAGTTAAAGGGCACATTGTTCCATCTAATGTAAAGGTCCTACCAGTGGGACGCCATTGCCAGCCAACCTGGGCACGAGTTCTACCCGTTGGCTTCCATTCAAGACCATGCTTAATAGCATTCATTTCATTCACATGATCAATAAGACACAAATCATGACGTTGGGAAAACATACATTCATTACAATTCCAACAATTCAAATTAGAATTCACGAATGGTTTTGGCTTCTGCACAGGCGCAGAGCTTTTAGTCTTAACATGATTCTTTTTATTTAAAACTGAACTAACATTCCTATGGTGAGCTTCTACTTTCTTCTTTTTGGCACTACTAGTGGAGGGCTTGATCTTATCTTTCTTGAGTGGCGATCCTTTAGCCTTAGTAGTCTCTTTTAATCCTGTAGAAGGCAAAGTGGGAACATTAGCAACAGATTTTAAAGGTGCCTTACTTGATTGTGCCAATGACGGTTTTGCTCCTGGAGTCTTATTAAATGGAGTTACAGCAATGGGCCTATTAGTAAGTAGTGCAGAACCTGGTTTACCTATGTATTGCAAATATGCTAAGCAATATTGAACTCGCTTAATATATTCATGAGCCGAATAATAGTAGCTACTTGAGGGATCTAAGGCATAAAGATCGTCTAAAATATCCCTAACAAGATCTACATGCTTAATGGCATTCCTCATATAATCATCGTAGGTAACCGGGTTTCTCTTATGAAGCGGGTTCTTATAAAGCACTACTGACTTGGTTGTTGGAGCACTAGTGGACGGTGTAGAGTCGGTAGCTGAGTTATCAACAACTTCTTGTCGGGTGAGAAGAAGTGTCTCCTTTAACTCGGCCAAAACCATATTTTTGTCAATGAGCATGATGTTTAAGTCAGAGATTTCCTCACATTTTTGGTTCAATTGTTCAACATAAGATTGTTGTTGTGCCGCATTAAAAGCGAAGCGTTCTTCTAGTGAACCATAAATTTGAGACATTCCCTATCTTGCACGATCCATCTCCCCTAGAATAGACGAAAGTCTAATTTCTAAGTCCTGGTTTTTTGACTCTGCGGCCTCTAGTTCCAATTTTAATGTTTCATTTGATGACACATCTCTCTTCAATCTCATAATCTCTTCCTCTAATGCCTTAACAATTGCAATCATCTTTTCACTCGTCTCAACACCGTTTTCACAACTATTTGATATCAAAAGATCCTCATTTTGAGTTTGTTGCTTTAATTCTAAAGATATACAATGTTGTTCTAGTTGATTAAAGCGTTTTGAAAGTAAATTGTAAGAATCTTGTAGCTTTAAAAACTCAGCGTTAGATTCGTGACAAGAATGATTATCTACCTCATTTACAGTATCAGCAACATTTACAGAGAGATCACAAACATCATCACATATATGCACAGCATCACAATTAATCATAGCGGATGTAAGCTCATTCGAATAATTAACATTTACAGTAGTAAGCACATCACATGAGATTACTGCAGACAAGAATCGGTCATATTCGGTTAAAATCTTTTCTTTTTCAATTAGTTGTAGTTCGTAAGCGGTGTCCATTTCATAAAACACTTTTTGAACTTCTCCAATTTCAAATTCAAGATTTTCCTTAAGAGATGCAAAACTTCCTTTTAGACTTTCGACAAATGGATTGATCTCATTTTTAAACACCTCGTTCATGTGTTCGAAAGCCCATTCTCCGGCGTTTAGGCCATTTGAAGTCGTACATTCCAAAATGACCTTGTCAAAATTAGTAAAGTATTGATTAATTTCTTGCAAGTTTAACCATACAGTGCTAACAGGTGGGAGATCCTTTGGAATTTCCTTAGGACCTTCCATGTTGACAAGTGTAGGAAATGTACTAGGGTTTTCTTCATTCAACATGTAGGTTGGTGCTGTAATGAGATCTTTGTCCATATGGAAGCGAATTCTAAAATCCGTTTTAGCAAGCTCCTGATTCATTTTAAAATAATCACACTCGGGATATTTTGCAGAATTGTATGACCGATCCTCATCAACTAGATCCTTACTTGTGCGATCATCGAAAATAACAATCGGGTCTAAGACCAATCCTAATTGGGTTGCATTATAAAGTCTAGGACTATGTCTTAAAGCTTGTTTTGCATACCGTGGGTTAGGGGGAAGGCCTTTTTGACGTGATAAGTTAAATTCTCTAAACGAAGCATCAAATAAGTGCACTAGTTGAGAAGCAGCGTATTGTCTTAAAATCAAATAATCTAGGCTTCTAATCTTATTAGTAACATTAATCTCCATTTCATTCTTCTTAGACTCGAGTGATTCAAAATCCGTTTGAAGTTTTTGAAAATTAGTGACCACTAACTCCTTTTCTTTAAGTTCATTAGACAGATTTGCTCTTAAGTTTTCAATTTCTTGCAAGTGACTCATTTGTTTGTTTCGAAAATGATCATATTCGGGATTAGTTAGAACACTAGACGAAGGCACTAATTCCAAGGTTTGAACTTTCTCATTGCTTAAGGCAAGCTCATCAGATAAATTCTTATTCTTAGCTAGGGTTTCTAAGAGTGCAGCATTCATTTGGCTAAGTAATGTAGCAGGAGCCATGACCAAATCTTGTTGAGCAGGAGTATACGTATTCGAAATAGCTCCCGGTTGTGATTCACTCAAACTCTGGGGACTCACATTGATATTACTATCATTGATTGTCTCCTCGTTTGAAAGACTCACCACCGAAGATTCATTCGTATCAGCACGCTCTTGCACAACTTGATGTGGTTGAATACTAGCATCAGTGGTATTATCAATGGTATTAATAAGTACCTCAGATCTCTTTTCTGGCCCTAAGCTGGAGATAGTTGCCATAAGAGCAGCCTTTGCAGATTGGAATTCATCACAGTCTGAGTCATACGCATCAAGATCATCTGCTTGGTATGCTGCATTCTGTGTGGTGACAGTGTCTTGTTCAGCAATCCCTGGATCAGCAAGAAATGCAAGCTCCTCTTCATCAAGTTCCCTTCCTTGTGCCTGAGCATTCACCAGATAGATCTTCTCTGCAAACCATTGTCCATCCCTTCTCCTCTTGGGTTTATTGCAATCTCTGGACATGTGTCCTTCTTCCTTGCAGTTGTAGCATGTAATCATTCTCAACTTGCCTGTGGAATTAGCCCGTGGAGCAGGATTGACCATTGGAGCCTGATTGACCGTGCGAGCATTGGTAGTTGATGTGGTAGGTCTCCCCTGATATGGTTGAATAGGCTGAACCATTACCCTGCCATTCTCAATAGTAGCTTGTTGGCGAGAATTGGATGAATTCCTCAACTGATTGTTGGTAGGAGCTGATCCCCTAAATCCTCGTTTGCTTAAAGTCCTTGTGAGATAAGCAGACATAGTGGTTAACACTTCAACTGGGTCAGCACCTTGTTTGAATACAGGAATGGGGACTTCCTCATCATCACAGTACATTGCTTGGTCTTGATGAGCTGCATAATCACTAGAAGGAATACTCATTTGATCAGGGTAGCTTGTTGGATATGCTGCATTCTCTTGATAAGAAGAATATGAAGATTGAGCATAAGGTGCAATACTTGCTGGATGAGGTTGTGTAGCATATTGTGATGAAGGTGCACTAAACTGATATTGTTGCTGATGTGAGGTGGGTGGTTGCGGTAAAATAGTATTGGGGGAAGGTTGGTGTCATGTAAGGTGATGGATGATAGGCTTGATGTCCCAAGATATAAGGAGTGTTGTTGTGAGACAAGCTTGGTTGATTCGCCATCAAAGCTAATGAATCAGGGTACATACCTCGAGGCGAACGGTGCATGATCACATGTTTCTCATGCTGCTGAAGGAAAGCATAGAGTTGATCAAAATTGCACTTATGCAAATCCCTGGTTAACTTAACATCGGTAATATACTCACCCCATTCAGCTTGAGGTAAAGTATTCAAGTATTTGGTGTTAACCTGGAATGGAGCAATCACGAGATTGTATACATTCAGATCATTCATGAGAGTGGTGAATCTGAAGTAATAATCGTGAAGCGTTTCCCCTGGGTTGTACGTGAATCTATCAAACAGATCATACAACTGACATTCCCTTTCCTGTTTGGTGAGAGACGTACCTTGTAGCAACACCTTAAGACGTTCCCATAAATCTTTTGCCACCGTATACTGACTTACCATCTGATAGATGTCATGGGGAAGAGCTTGGAGAATGGTTTGAAGAGCCTTTTCGTCTGCATCGGCAACAAGTTGTTGAGCTGGTGTGAGTTCTTCAAATTCTCTTGGTCGAGTCACGTTGTTAACCACGATGGTACCATAGTCAAGTGGACCATTTAAAATTGACTTAACCATAAGCCTCCCATAAACCGGTTTTCCCTTAAGGTAAGACATCATCCGGCCTTGCCATGCTTCAAAAACTTCTTTGATGATCATTGGCGGGCGATTATCCGTTCCCGTAATGACGGAAATATCCATAAGTGATGTCATCTGAGGCATTACTAAATTCGGATTCATTTTGTTCACTTCAAAGAGACAAAGATTATCGGTTGATCGAGCAGTGAAGTAAAGCTTGTGAATTGTGTTGAGTTTTTGTTGTAAGAAACCAAGATTAAATCCTCTAAAAATCGTCGAAAAAACAAGTAAAATGACCCTTGATTCGGAACTTTTTGTTGATTCGGAAGTTTGATTCGGAAGATTTTGGCTTGGAAATACCTTGATTCGGAACTTTTGGTTCGGAAGTCTTGATCCGGAACTTTCCCTTGATCCGGAACTTTTCCCTTGATCCGGAACTTTCCCTTGATCCGGAACTTTCCTTGATCCGGAACTTTCTCCTTGATCGGGAACGTTTTCCTTGATCCGGAACTTTTTCCTTGATCCAGAACTTCCTTGATCCGGAACTTTTCGTTCGGAACTTTTGTTGATCCGGAACTTTGGTTGATCCGGAACTTTTTGGTTCGGAACTTTTTCGTCCGGAACTTTGGTTGATCCGGAACTTTTTGGTTCGGACGTTTTGGTTGATTCGGAACTTTTTGGTTCGGAAGTTGTTGGTTCGGAACTTTTGCTCGGTAATCAGAAACTTATACGTATGTACAGTCGACCAACAAAGATGAAGATTAAACCCAGATTTTTACCAAATGACCCAAAAAGTTTTGTGATTTCTACAATAATAAGTAACAACTAATACTTATCTACTAATCCCAATCACAAAAACACCAAAAACACCAAGAATCAAGATGGATCTTCTTAAAGAACACTAATACAATCAAAAACTAAAAAACCACACAAATCACTACCTTAAATCACCCCATAGCTCTTGATACCAAATGTAGAATCTTGATAACCTATGAATCTATGAAGGGGGTTGATGATTTCTAAAGAGAGAAACTAGAGAGAGAAAGTGAGAGAAAACTATGTGTAATTTTATTAAGTGGAAATGAGAAACATTCAACAACCAACCCCTTTCCAAGGAGGAAAGGGGTATTTATACTTCCAAGCAACATTGGGCTTGGGCCGGTCCATGACAAGCCCATGGACCGGTTCTTACTTAACTTAATAAGTAACTATTAACTGTTTGTTAACTACGAGCTATTACAACATTAATAATATTGTGGAGTGACCGATACTTCTAATATACGTAAAAACGTATTTCTAACAGACTCCAAATTAAACAAATGGACGATGGTATTTTCTTTAGTCAATCTAAGTACGCTAAAGAAATGTTAAAGAAATTTGGATTAGAAGAATCTAGACCAATGAAGACCCCTATGGCCTCGGATACTAAACTCACCGTAGATGATGCTTGTGAGTCGGTAGACAACACCAAATATAGAGGTATAATTGGTAGTTTGTTGTACCTAACGGCAAGTCGACCGGATATCATGTTTAGTGTTTGCCTTTGTGCTCGCTTCCAAGAGGCTCCCAAAACCTCTCACCTCGAAGCAGTTAAGCGTATCTTCCGATACATTAAAGGCACTATACATTTAGGATTATGGTATCCTAAAGGGACCGGCATAGAAACCATTGTCTACGCGGACTCGGATCATGCGGGAGACTATGTGGACCGGAAAAGCACTAGTGGAGTTTGTACCTTCATGGGTTGTTGTTTAACTTCTTGGTTCTCCAAGAAACAAACTGCTCTTGCAATATCCACTACGGGAGCCGAGTATGTGAGTGCCGGAAAAGCATGCCAACAAGCTCTATGGATGAAGCAAGCGCTTGTTGATTACGGGATTTCTCTTGATGATGTTCCCATCATGTGCGATAATAAGGGCGCTATAGACCTTAGCAAGAATCCCGTGCAACATTCGCGAACCAAACACATAGAAATTCGACACCATTTCCTTAGGGATAATGTTCAAAAGGGAAACATTTCAATTGAGAAGGTACCCTCCGAGGACAACTTAGCCAACATCTTCACTAAGCCACTTAAGAGGAAACCTTTTAATTACTTGCGTCTAGGTCTAGGATTAATGGAACATCTTCCTTAATTACCTTCTTCTCTTTGTGTGTCTCATTTTACCACTTTGAGTCATTGAGTCTTCCAAACTCTTTTTAATAAACCCTCTCTTTCGAAAATGGTTGAGAAATGCTTTTGACATTGTTAATTCAATCTAAAAACGGTTTTTCATAGATGCTCGCTATTAATCTAGAGCTTAGATAATTCATATGTATGATTCTCTCAAACATAGCAAGAATAAGATAGAATCATGGAGGATCATTGTGTCATGACTTAAGGTCTTGTTTTACACACCTCCTACATCGATTTTTTTTAAAATCCATGTATTTTGGTCAAATCTCTATTTGGTAAGTTTGCATATGTTTTCTTTGTCTAGCTTTTAAGCATATCCTATGATAAGTTAGACTAGAAAAATAAGATTTGCTAAAAATCTTCCTCCAAACACCAAACACAGCCTCTGCAGGCGGTTCCATATGTGAACCGCGGTGCCTTATTGATAAGGTACCGCCGACCTAGATAAGGAACCGCCTACAGTGCCTTCCTTTTTCGGGTTTTGTCTGAAACTCCAGATTTGCTCCAACATTTTTGAGAATCTTTGTTTCAAACCCTTTGACCACCCCAAAAATACCCTAAGCCTTCCCTATTTAAACCATAAGCATTTTGCATTACTTCACATCCCAAGATGTCTTATTCTCCCAATGAAAGCCTTGAATCTCCTCCATTTTCTCCAATTGCTTTCAATCCCAACTCACCCAAAAACCATTACAATCCTAACCCACCCAAGAACACTCTTAATCACATCTCTCCTACCAAGAATGTTGATTGTGGAACATCTTTTCTTCCACCACCACCCTTTAGTGTTCTTCCTCCTTATCATGATAATGTCATGCACCATGGAACATATTGTCATTGTTGTCAATATCAAAATCTTTCTATGGCACACATCTATGAGGAGTTGAGCTACATCAAGAGTCTCTTAATCAAGCCTCCTCTTCACTTTGATTATGAGATCTCCAACAAGCCACCACCACCACCCTCCGCCATTACCTTGTCTTTCATATAAGCATTGGTTGCTTATCCACAAGACACCAACTTCAAGTAAATCTTAGAATTCTAGAATAACTAGGATTAGATTTATGCTTGTGGCTTGTTTCTTTTTCCATACATCTTTGTATGATTTTTTTAGTAGTAACCTATCTTGGATCTTTGTCTTTTTGTTTTCTTCTCTTTTGTTTTGTGACCTATTGCTATATCTTGTTGGTTGTTTCTTTTGTTCAACTAACCCTTCTATGTAGCCTGTCACCATATCTCGATTCCTCGGTGCCCCAAGCTAGGGGAGTAAGCACCAAGGGGGAGTCTTTGCAAAGTCCGTCTCTTCAACACCGACTTGTGCAACCTTTTTGCTTCGACAAAGGGGGAAAATGAATAAACTCGTCTTCGAAAATCTTGTTTTTTGTGTGATTGAGTTTATGTATTGTAGGAATAAAAAAGGGGGAGATTGTTAATGCAATAATGCCTAAAAAGGTTACTTGCATTTTTCGGTCTCGCTTAGTTTTGATTACGACAATATGTAAAAACAAGCATTTACGAAAACAACGAAAAACGAATTCTTGAGTTCAAGTATTTTTCATTTTACCCATTTTCACTTAAGGTATGGATAAACAAGTACTAACCTTAATCAAGTGATCAAGTGATTTAATCTTTTCTTAAAACTCACTTTTTATTAAGTGTGGCAAGTTTTTATTAAACTTTCTTTTTAAGAAAATGTTTTATTAAATTAATTATTTGAAAATTTGAAAATGACATATTTTTATTTGGTTAGGAATATTCTATCAGGATATTTTTAAACCAGATATGACCTCCACCACTAAAGGACAAAAAGGGAGCGGAGTCTAGTCTAGCGGTACCTTAGCTCCTAGGCAGTTCCTTATCGATAAGGTACCGCGGGCTAAGATAAGGTACCGCGGGCAGATATAGCCGTTGGCCCTTTGTCCTATAAATAGTGGACCATTCTCAGCTTTTCAATTCACCTCTTTTGCACATCTATTTCCAGATTCAAACTCTCTTCTTTAATCACTCAAATCTTTGATCATTTGTTTGATTACTACTTGTTTAAGAAGTGAATCTTGTTCTTCCATCCCTTCCTCTCCAAGTGCAAAGAGAAGAACACTATCCTTGTGAAGTGTTGAGTCCACCACCAAAGATCCATTGAAGATCTACTTTTATACATTTGTTGGTGTGTCTTAGTTGAGAAGATCCAAGTAGTTGTGTCTATTTGGAAGTTGTGTATGTACTAAGTATAGTTGTGTAGATTGGTCCTAGCTACCATTGGGGCTCGACTTTTAGCTTAGAGTCGGAAACTGGTTAAGCGACGTGTACGGTTTTCTCCACCATAAGGAGCTTGTTGTGTAGTGAACTCTCAAGTAAGGAGTACTCGAGGAGTGGAGTAGGAACGAGGAGTGAGCTTCGTTGCCGAACCACTATAAATCCTTGGTGTTAGGTTTGATCTTTCTTTACCCTTAACTCTTTACATTCTTTATTCTTTGTGCATATATATTTGTTAGTATTAGCTTAGTTACACTATCATTGTTCATATTGTGCATAAGAAGATTTCGCACATTTCCTCAAGTCTAAGTTTTTGAAAAAGTATTTTTTAAAACCACCTTTTAACATGTAAATTATAAGAAACTATTCAACCCCCCCCCCCCCCCCTTCTAGTTTCTACAATTGGTATCAGAGCGGGTTGCTCAAGAATTTCAATTTTAAAAATCCCCAATTATGAAAGGATGAACCCTAGAACAAAATAGATGAAATTGAAAGAAAATACTTACAATTAATTGATGTTAGATGAAGGATGAGTGAAACCCACAACTTGGAATCAATTAATTTGAGTGATTGAAGGTTTTGGAAGCTTCAACAATGGTGGAAAAGGTAAAACCCGTCGGCTGTGTGTTTTTGGGAGAGAGAGAGTTTGGTTTGAAAAAGAATAAAAAACTCAAACTGGCGCTCTGACAAAAGTTACTGCCCGCGGTACCTTATTGATAAGGAACCGCGGGTTTGAGCCGCGGAGATAAGGAACCGCCTACAGAGGCAGGTTTTTATCTCTGAAAAACGACAAATTTTAAAAATCCAGTTTTTCTAAAATACTTAAAATTAAATCATGAGCCTTTTAGAATATCATTGGATCATCATAACACTAAGCAATATGCCTTAATGAAGGATTACGAGTTAAATCAAGATCGAAAAGAACCGAAACGGACAAACGACTACTCGTAGCAAAACGACTAAGTGGAGAGAAGTCAATAGAGGTGAATCAAGACTAGGATCAATGCTCAAGGGATTAATGACAATCTTCAAGTAGTTGTAACGAAGAGCTTGTGTCATATATAGTGGTTTAAGACGTGCCTTTCCGGCGAAACGATAAACGGCTTTGGTAATGAATAAGCACAAAGCAATTATTCAAGTATAGACTAAGATCACTTTCAATAATAGTCTTAGTCTAAACTAAAATATGAGCAAGGTATTAATTCACTTTCTCTCCCACAAAGGGCCTACTAACCGTATGGGTGCAAACCATGGAAATCATGCTTGATACTTTAAGCTTCTACTAACTCACTCTACATCACCATAGTGAGTCAAGTATCCAAGCAATGAAGGTTTGAGAGGATAAAAGAAAAGAAACACAAACCACAAATAAATGTCAAGGCAAGGATGCCGAGAACAAGCACATAGTCAAGTGATGATCAAAAGAATGATCAAAGGGCGTGTGGAAGAACGAAAGCGTACCTTGGCCACAAAGAGCAATCCATGAAGGAATAAGTGCTATGCCCAATCAATGACTATGATGAGTACTAAGTCTTCAAGGACTAGTATCATTCCCAATCATCTTGGTATCATCCTTCAAAGATGTCAAAGATCAATGAAGATGATTCTTCTAAAAGTGCAAGTAACTCAATCCATAACCAACTAATTGATTGATCTTCATGAGTACCTACACAAAGCAAGATGCAAACTAGTAGATACATTTCAAGAGTATATCTAAAATGCATAAAGGCTACTAATCTTAAGTGGGATGCAATATTATCAATTAAAAGACCTATTTTCAAAGAAAACATAGTTTTGACCAAAAAGAAACTTTAGTACAACTGGACCTTCTAATTTGAGGAGACAATGGATCGATCCAAGTTTCAAAGTACAATATACTTCAAAGATCTTGAGTGACCATCGCTCTGATACCAATTGTAGAAACTAGAAGGGGGGGTTGAATAGTTTCTCTTCGATTGGTGACCAAATTAAAATTACTTTCAATTTGGTTTGTGTCAAAACTATCTTTTACTTGAGGCTAAGTTGCATAATGATTAGGTTCAATTGAAATGCACTAGCAAGGATAATAAGCAAGTATAATGATAATGAAATAAGTAAAGAGTAAGGAAGGAGACAACCTAGTGGGAAGACACCAAGATTTATAGTGGTTCGACAACGAGGCTCTATCCTCGTTTCTACTCCACTCCTCGAGTACACCTACTCGAGATTTCCACTATATCCACAAGCTCCCTTCTCGGCGGAGAAAACCTTACATCGTTGCTTACATTATTTTCCGACACTAAGATAAATGTCGAGACCTAATCTTTAGCTAGGACCAATCTACACGACGTTGCCTACTTCACATGTAAAACCCGCATGCTTTTACCATGCATAGCACCTTAAATTCGTACATACTAGTTAAAAAACTTTCCTAATATAGCATGATTACGATTACGTGTTAGGATTTTATGTATTACGTACGTGTTAGAACATGATAAGTATTTTATTGCACGATCACGTAGTAATTATTTAGCAATAATTAATCACGAACATACGATTACGAAATCACGAGCGTAATTAAAACACGAGCTATTATTAATTACGTATATATATTTAATACGAGCGTAGTTAAATATATAAGAGTATGGTATTTACGTAACGAGAACATTTAAAACACGAACGTAATTAAACATAAACGAGTACTAAATAACGAGACACGAAACGAGGTACGGGAACCCCCACAAGGGAGTCCCTACCCGCGGCCAAAAGAGGGTAATGGGCCAAGCCCATTACCAATTTTACTAAAAGAAGGGTTAAGTAATTTTTTACTACTCAAATTACTTTACAGAAGAATTTTAAGAAAAACCTAAAACCCTTCCTCCTCCTCCTTCTTTGTTCCGCCACCTACAAACCAACATAGAAGGTGATTTTGATCTTGGATCTTGTTGATTTATTGGTTGTTCGTGTTTGTTCTTCACCCTCTTGATCCACGAATACGGTAAAACCTTTTTTTACCTTTTCTTTTAATTAATCTTTTATTTAATTATGAACACGTGATGTTTTTATAAAAACACATTAATTAAACCTAGATCTAACATGTTTTGATCATTAATTAATCAAAGGGTCGATCAAAGGGGTGTTTTGTTTTGGGCTGCAAGGTAGAACCGACCCCAAGGGGGTTCGGTTTGTTTTAGCCGACCACCACCAAGACCTTTTTGGTCTTGGTTGGTGCGTGTGGGTCCCACGGCAGCAAGGGGGTACCCCGATTTGGTTCGGGGTACGGTGTTGTTTCATATCCGGTGCATGTTTTTAGGCTTAGATCCGGATCATGATTATGTTAGTTGTTTATGTTATAAACTTATATTAAAAAATTAAATTAATAAAAGATGAGATTAATTTAATAACATGACTTAGGTTAATTAATTATTTATAATCATGACTTATTTTTAACCTAAGTATTTATATTATTAAGACTTATAATTAATTAATTATTTTAAAAACCATGGATATAATTAATTAATTAAACATGACTTAGGTTATATTATTAGTATTTAATAATATAGATTTTAACCTAAGTATCTAATATATTTAATTAAAACATGACATACTTTGATTAAATATTATAACCTATAGTTTAATTAAATTACATGAAATAATTATTAAACTATATAATATATCATATGACTTAGGAAATAATCATGAAAACACTTAGGCTTATTTACTTAGCTTATTTAACCAGCTTATTTCTAATTATGGAAACTTTCTATTTTTAGAAACTTAATTAAATAAGGCAGCTATTTTATTTATGAAAACCAGTTATTTTTAGAAACTTATTTATTTAAGGCAGCTAATTTATTTATGGAAACTTATTTAATTAAGGCAGCTAATCTATTTATGGAAACTTTCTATTTTTAGAAACTTATCTATTTTAAGCAGTAAATCTATTTTTGGAAACTTTCTATTTTTGGAAACTTTCTATTTTTGGAAACTTTCTATTTTTGGAAACTTTCTATTTTTGGAAACTTTCTATTTTTGGAAACATTCTATTTTTTGGAAACTTTCTATTTTTGGTAACTTTCTATGTTTGGAAACTTTCTATTTTTGGAAACTTTCTATTTTAGGAAACCTGCTATTTTTGGAAAGTTACTTATTATTACACAGTAAGTATAATAACACATGAAATATCAGAAATACTTAATCAGATTGATCAGAATATAAGATTTAACACAGTTTAAGGCTTTAAACAGTGTAAAATGGTAAGAACACATAAAATAAGCTAAGACGTGATATAAAACCAGCTATGTATGTAGTAAGCAGATACTTATTTCATGTACGTATTTATGTAGCACTAGTGTTTCGGAAGTAGGATTCTCGCAGTTCATCGTTCTCGTTCACTGGACATAAGGTACGGATTCCCGTCCTTCCAGTATGGACATTCTTTCCTTATTAGGATTTCCTCGTATGCAGCCAACTGTTTTCCCGTAGTATAAGTATGAGTTTGATTGCTTATGTTTTAAATATGATTACCTATAGCCATATACATGCATGACCAGTTTCACCTAGTTATGGAGGTACCATAACCATAACATTAGAGGCACTGATGTTATGACTTCACCACGGCAGAGTGATTGCTCGTGGCGTCCCTTCAGCTTGGCCATTTATTTATATTTATCATGTGGGGCGTATGGGTGCATCCTAGTTACACGTTTTTATTCAGGATTTCATGGTGAATGTGGTGTGTGCCTTGCATCCTTCACAAGGAGCTGATCCCTCCTACCCATAAAACCAGTATATTAAATTAGAGGCAGCCCCTCTAATTTGCATGATGAGGTCACCCCTCCAATTATTCATGCACGGTGGATTTTCATGACCTATATTGGCTAAATGGTAAAATATGACAAACAGTTTTTATAAGATAAACATAAGACTTCAAACTATAAAACCAGTTTTATTAAGACTTAACCAGGTTACTCGGGACTTAGTTTCTTCCGCTGTTATTGTGTTATATGCTTATCCTATTCATGCTTTATTGTACATCCGTGCACTGAGCGTATTGCTCAGCCGTTTTCCTTTTCTATGTTCCCAAAACGGCAGGTACTCAGGGACGCTCGTAGACACTAAGAGTACGTGCATATGGACTGGAAGCTGTCTAGCCTTCTTTACATTATGCATTTCCTTTCTTTATGATACTTATGCTTTGGACATTGTTTCGTCCTTTTCCTTTAATATACTATGTTTGTGTGTGATGAGCTTTACTTTTGGACTACCGATGTTCGATTTCGGTATTTTCCTTTATTTGGTCAAGTAATGTTTAGACATTTTACCTTGTATGCTTTGATGACACGCCATAATTACTGTGATATTTCCATTTCCAAAATGGGGTGTTACAGTTATGGTATCAGAGCCAAGGCTTCGACCTGTAGGCTCTCAAATATGACCTGTGATTAGTGGGTAGTCACTACGGTCTTCCTAGAACTGACAGTTGTTTTCATACATTCATCATTTTAAGCATACATATATATGTCATTGTTACAGGGTTTTTGACTAAGTAATGGTTGGTACAGGACTGGCCCTATTTAGTCGCATGTGTTTTATCGAAACTTTTAGATTTGGGACCGACCCATAGGCGTCCCCTCGCTATGTCTTTTGTTTTGGGTGAACTGACCAGAGGCGTTCACTCTCGAGCATACAAAGTTTTCATAAAACTGCATCATGCATTCATACACAAAAATTTTCTTGCATAAAATTTTTCTCGTGAAATTTTTAGTATAAATTTTTTTTTCATGTATATATATTTTATATTTTATGTTTTGAACTGTTAATCATACGTTTTATGTCATACTGTCAGATGGCAAACGCAAACGATATCTGGGCAATATTTGCAGCTGCTGATGCAGAGATGCAAGATGCTCTTCTTCATAACGACGGTTATCCTCCTCCGCCTAACATCTTCCCCATGGAAGGAAGGAATCGGCTCATGAGGGAATACTATAGCATCAGACAGCGACCTGACGAAGACAGCAATGACTTCATGCAGCGTTTCCTTTGCTATACTGGTGTCCTGAGAGCAGCTGCGGGCACCACTGAAGAACAAGCAATACATTTTCGTTGGGCTCTAAATCCAAGGATTGCAAATAACTTGTCAGGTTCTCCATTGGATATGGTAGCACAAGTAGCAGATGCAGCACGTAGACTGGAGATGCTGCAGGAGAGGGATGAGTTCGGGGAAGCTGAAAGACCCGACAAGAGGTAAACCTTCGTATTCAAGCGGTGATCAATCCGTATATCTTTCCATATGTCAATTATTCATCTCTTAAACTGTATCTTCCAGGCAGAAAACTGGGGACCGGTCTCAGCCGGCTACTCAGCAGCAGCCTCATCAGCCCAAGGGAAATGGTCAGACTAATGACCGATCTGCTACGGATAGGCGTGGCGGTAATGAAAATTACCGTAACAACGCCGGGCAATCCAACAACAGCAGGTCCTAATACTTATGAAATTTCCTATGTTTTACGTTATAACTCATATTCTGACACTTTAGCAAACTTCTACCAGGAACCATGGAAACGGTAGGGACCAGAACCAGAGAGGTTCGCAGCCTAGCCGTCCAGCTATCACTGGTATTCAATCTTACGATTATCCGCTTCGTCCTTTGTACCCAACTATTATGTCTCATGTAAAATGTTTTATCAGGTCCTCAGCCAGCCAGAGCACCTGCTGGAGGATACACTCATCCTCTTTGCTCTACTTGCCACCGTAGGCACCCAGGACCATGTCGCCGTAATACTGATGCGTGCTTCAAGTGTGGTCTTCCTGGCCATATTATGAAGGATTACCGTAAGGGCGAGATGGAGGGTACATCAGGACATGCTGATACCAAGCCGCCTCCTACTGCCGGGCGTGTCTACACGACATCTCGAGACCAGGCCAACAAGTCTACAGGTACCATCATTGGAATCTTGTTTATGTATGGTCGCGCTGCATGTGTTCTTTTCGATACGGGTGCTACTCACTCGGTTATTTCTACTGCTTATGCTAAGAACATTAGGATGCCTCCCTTGCCACTAGAAAATAGGCTTACTATTTCCACGCCTTTGAGGGACTCTGTATTAATCACCCATGTATACAAGAGTCTTCCCCTAGAATTTGATGATAAGGTTCGACCTGTCGACGCACTTCCGCTGGACATGAATGACTTCGACATGATTTTGGGCATGGATTGGCTATCCAAACTACCCGGACGGTCTGTACAAATCATATCCACCCTGCAAGCGCGTGCACTACTATCACATGGCTGCGAGGGTTATCTAGCTACGGTTCACGACATGGATGCTGAATCTCCATCGATTCAGGATCAACCAATAGTGTCGGAATTCCAAGACGTGTTTCCAGCAGAACTTCCGGGCATACCACCTGCACGAGAAGTGGAATTCAGTATCGAGCTGGTTCCAAGAGCTGAACCAATCTCCAAGGCTCCTTATCGCATGGCTCCCATAGAGCTGAAGGAGCTGAAGGATCAACTACAAGAACTTCTTGAACGAGGTTTCATTCGACCGAGCGCATCTCCATAGGGCGCACCGGTTTTGTTTGTTAAGAAGAAGGACGGCAGTATGCGTTTTTGCATAGACTATCGCGAGCTCAATAAGATTACCATTCGAAATAGGTGTCCATTGCCACGCATTGACAACCTGTTTGACCAACTCCAAGGGGCCAAACACTTCTCCAAGATCGATCTAAGGTCAGGCTACCATCAACTACGGGTCAAGGAGCAGGATATTTCTAAGACTACCTTTCGTACCCGTTATGGCCACTACGAGTTTGTAGTTATGCCATTTGGCCTGACGAATGCTCCAGCAGTTTTCATGGATCTGATGAACAGAATCTTCCATGAATTTCTGGACAAGTTCGTCATTGTCTTCATCGATGACATCCTGATTTTCTCAAAATCCAAGGAGGAACACGAAGACCATCTTCGTACAGTACTACAGATTCTTCGCCAGAAACAGCTGTATGCTAAATTCTCCAAGTGTGAGTTCTGGTTAGACAAGGTGGCATTCTTAGGTCACATTGTATCAGCAGAAGGAATCACTATGGATCCAGCGAAGGTTGAGGCCATCACTAAGTGGCCGAGGCCGACATCAGCGACGGAAGTCCGTAGTTTCTTAGGCTTAGTTGGCTACTACCGTAGGTTCGTGGAGAACTTTTCCCGCTTAGCACTACCATTGACCAAACTGATGCGGAAAGGGGAGAAATTCGTCTAGACTGAAGATCGAGAGAAGAGCTTTGAAGACCTAAAGCAGAAGCTAGTATCTGCACCTATTCTTACTCTACCATCTGGTACGGGTGGATTTCAAATCTACAGCGATGCATCGGGGAAGGGACTTGGCTGTGTTCTCATGCAACATGGGAAAGTGATCGCGTACGCTTCACGACAGCTTAAGCCTTATGAAGAGAATTACCCCACGCACGATCTGGAACTTGTTGCAGTCGTGTTTGCATTGAAGATATGGAGACACTACTTATATGGAGAATCATGTGACATTTTCACGGACCACAAGAGCTTGAAGTACATCTTCACTCAGCGTGAATTGAACATGAGGCAGAGAAGATGGTTAGAGCTGTTGAAGGATTACGACATTAATCTTCAGTATCATCCCGGAAAGGCAAATGTAGTAGCAGATGCCCTTAGCAGGAAGTCCGGAATGATCAACAGCATTAGAATCGAAGAGGAAATCATAAGAGACTTGGAGCGACTAGACATCGAGATCATGGTACGTGGACAACACGGTTACTGGGCTAATCTTAGAGTAGAACCCGAGTTACTATCTAAGATCAAAGAAGCTCAGAAGGATGACGGAGAAATATGGGCGATAATACAGAATTTGGAGAAGCAGACAGAATTCAGAGTAGATGCAGACGGTATCGTATGGCAGGGCACTAGACTTTGTGTTCCTGATGACCAAGAACTCCGGGAAGCTTTGCTAGCAGAAGCTAATAGCTCCCCATTCTCGATACATCCTGGTTCAACTAAAATGTACCATGACATCAAGCAGTACTTTTGGTGGAGTGATATGAAGCAGGATGTGGCCACTTACGTCTCCAAATGTCTTACCTGCCAGCAGGTTAAGATCGAGCATCAGCGATCTGGCGGTCTCCTTCAACCGTTAGATATTCTAGAGTGGAAGTGGGATAAAATCACCATGGATTTTGTTACCGGTCTTCCGCCTACCAAAAGGAAGCACGATGCAATTTGGGTTATCGTTGATCGACTTACCAAATCAGCTCATTTCTTACCGATCCGCAAGGAAGATCCGGTAAGCAAACTCGCAGATACGTATAGACGAGAGATCATGAGACTACACGGTGCACCATCCAGCATCGTCTCAGACAGAGATCCTCGATTCACTTCGCGCTTTTGGAAAAGTCTGCAGAAAGCTTGGGGTACACAACTTAAGCTTAGCACGGCCTTTCATCCTCAAACGGTCGGACAGTCGGAGCGAACCATTCAGACATTGGAAGATATGTTGAGGTCATGTGCGTTGGAATGGACGGGTGATTGGGACGAATACATCTGTTTGGTGGAGTTTGCGTACAACAACAGCTGGCACGCGAGCATCAAGTGTGCTCCATTTGAGATGTTGTATGGCAGGAAGTGTCGCGCCCCAATCTGCTGGGATCAGGTTGGCGAGCGAACACTCGAAGGACCAGAGATCATAGAGATGACAAATGAGAAGATCGCAGTAGCTAGGCAGAAAATTCAGGAGGCACGGTCACGTCAAAAGAGTTACGCCGACAAGCATCGTAGGGATTTACACTTTAACGTAGGAGATCACGTCTTCCTTAAGGTTTCGCCGGCACGTGGTGTTAGACGCTTCGGGATTAAAGGGAAGCTCAGTCCTCGTTTCATCGGACCGTTTGATATCATTGAACGAGTCGGTGAAGTATCTTACCGATTGGCGTTACCTCCGCAACTTTCGCATGTGCACAATGTGTTTCATGTGTCCTTACTCAGAGGGTATCAATCACATCCCCTTCACATGGTTCAGTATCCACTGGAACAGATTCGTGAAGATCTCACTTTTATAGAAGAACCCGAACGAGTTCTTGACAGGCAAGAACGAGTCATGAGAAAGAAGACGATTCCATTCGTCAAAATTCTATGGAGGGATCATATCGAGCGGGAAGCCACTTGGGAAACAGAGGAGTCTATCCGGACTTCTTACCCTCATTTCATATTTTGAATTCGGGTATGTTCTTCTTTTCCAGTTTACTTTATCTATAATTCGGGGACGAATTATTCTTTTTAGGGGGGAAGAGTTGTAAAACCCGCATGCTTTTACCATGCATAGTACCTTAAGTTCGTACATACTAGTTAAAAAACTTTCCTAATATAGAATGATTACGATTACGTGTTAGGAGTTTATGTATTACGTACGTGTTAGAACACGATAAGTATTTTATTGCACGATCACGTAGTAATTATTTAGCAATAATTAATCACGAACATACGATTACGAAATCACGAGCGTAATTAAAACACGAGCTATTATTAATTACGTATATATATTTAATACGAGCGTAGTTAAATATATAAGAGTATGGTATTTACGTAACGAGAACATTTAAAACACGAACATAATTAAACATAAACGAGTACTAAATAACGAGACACGAAACGAGGTACGGGAACCCCCACAAGGGAGTCCCTACCCGCGGCCAAAAGAGGGTAATGGGCCAAGCCCATTACCAATTTTACTAAAAGAAGGGTTAAGTAATTTTTTACTACTCAAATTACTTTACAGAAGAATTTTAAGAAAAACCTAAAACCCTTCCTCCTCCTCCTTCTTTGTGCCGCCACCTACAAACCACCATAGAAGGTGATTTTGATCTTGGATCTTGTTGATTTATTGGTTGTTCGTGTTTGTTCTTCACCCTCTTGATCCACGAATACGGTAAAACCTTTTTTTACCTTTTCTTTTAATTAATCTTTTATTTAATTATGAACACGTGATGTTTTTATAAAAACACATTAATTAAACCTAGATCTAACATGTTTTGATCATTAATTAATCAAAGGGTCGATCAAAGGGGTGTTTTGTTTTGGGTCGCAAGGTACAACCGACCCCAAGGGGGTTCGGTTTGTTTTAGCCGACCACCACCAAGACCTTTTTGGTCTTGGTTGGTGCGTGTGGGTCCCACGGCAGCAAGGGGGTACCCCGATTTGGTTCGGGGTACGGTGTTGTTTCATATCCGGTGCATGTTTTTAGGCTTAGATCCGGATCATGATTATGTTAGTTGTTTATGTTACAAACTTATGTTAAAAAAATAAATTAATAAAAGATGAGATTAATTTAATAACATGACTTAGGTTAATTAATTATTTATAATCATGACTTATTTTTAACCTAAGTATTTATATTATTAAGACTTATAATTAATTAATTATTTTAAAAACCATGGATATAATTAATTAATTAAACATGACTTAGGTTATATTATTAGTATTTAATAATACAGATTTTAACCTAAGTATCTAATATATTTAATTAAAACATGATATACTTTGATTAAATATTCTAACCTATAGTTTAATTAAATTACATGAAATAATTATTAAACTATATAATATATCATATGACTTAGGAAATAATCATGAAAACACTTAGGCTTATTTACTTAGCTTATTTAACCAGCTTATTTCTAATTATGGAAACTTTCTATTTTTAGAAACTTAATTAAATAAGGCAGCTATTTTATTTATGGAAACCAGCTATTTTTAGAAACTTATTTATTTAAGGCAGCTAATTTATTTATGGAAACTTATTTAATTAAGGCAGCTAATCTATTTATGGAAACTTTCTATTTTTAGAAACTTATCTATTTTAAGCAGTAAATCTATTTTTGGAAACTTTCTATTTTTGGAAACTTTCTATTTTTGGAAACTTTCTATTTTTGGAAACTTTCTATTTTTTGGAAACTTTCTATTTTTGGTAACTTTCTATTTTTGGAAACTTTCTATTTTTGGAAACTTTCTATTTTAGGAAACCTGCTATTTTTGGAAAGTTACTTATTCTTACACAGTAAGTATAATAACACATGAAATATCAGAAATACTTAATCAGATTGATCAGAATATAAGATTTAACACAGTTTAAGGCTTTAAATAGTGTAAAATGGTAAGAACACATAAAATAAGCTAAGACGTGATATAAAACCAGCTATGTATGTAGTAAGCAGATACTTATTTCATGTACGTATTTATGTAGCACTAGTGTTTCGGAAGTAGGATTCTCGCAGTTCATCGTTCTCGTTCACTGGACATAAGGTACGGATTCCCGTCCTTTCAGTATGGACATTCTTTCCTTATTAGGATTTCCCCGTATGCAGCCAACTGTTTTCCCGTAGTATAAGTATGAGTTTGATTGCTTATGTTTTAAATATGATTACCTATAGCCATATACATGCATGACCAGTTTCACCTAGTTATGGAGGTACCATAACCATAACATTAGAGGCACTGATGTTATGACTTCACCACGGCGGAGTGATTGCTCGTGGCGTCCCTTCAGCTTGGCCATTTATTTATATTTATCATGTGGGGCGTATGGGTGCATCCTAGTTACACGTTTTTATTCAGGATTTCATGGTGAATGTGGTGTGTGCCTTGCATCCTTCACAAGGAGCTGATCCCTCCTACCCATAAAACCAGTATATTAAATTAGAGGCAGCCCCTCTAATTTGCATGATGAGGTCACCCCTCCAATTATTCATGCACGGTGGATTTTCATGACCTATATTGGCTAAATGGTAAAATATGACAAACAGTTTTTATAAGATAAACATAAGACTTTCAAACTATAAAACCAGTTTTATTAAGACTTAACCAGGTTACTCGGGACTTAGTTTCTTCCTCTGTTATTATGTTATATGCTTATCCTATTCATGCTTTATTGTACATCCGTGCACTGAGCGTATTGCTCAGCCGTTTTCCTTTTCTATGTTCCCAAAACGACAGGTACTCAGGGACGCTCGTAGACACTAAGAGTACGTGCATATGGACTGGAAGCTGTCTAGCCTTCTTTACATTATGCATTTCCTTTCTTTATGATACTTATGCTTTGGACATTGTTTCGTCCTTTTCCTTTAATATACTATGTTTGTGTGTGATGAGCTTTACTTTTGGACTACCGATGTTCGATTCCGGTATTTTCCTTTATATGGTCAAGTAATGTTTAGACATTTTACCTTGTATGCTTTGATGACACGCCATAATTACTGTGATATTTCCATTTCTAAAATCGGGTGTTACATCACAATTTAACGACACAAGGCTAGATGTCGGGTTCTAATCTTAACGTAGAACCAATCTTCACGACGTTGCCTACTTCACCCTTTTACGACACAAGGCTAGATGTCGAGTTCTAATCGAAAGATAGAACCAATCTTCACGACTCTTCACTTTGAAGCTAAGTGAGAACTTCACACAACACAACTACTAATCACTTTAAAGTTTAGTGAGAACTCACAAGACACAACCACATCACTTTGTAGTTTACTGAGAACTTCTAATCAAATCTATTACAACTCAACTAGACTTATCCAAGTACACACATGTAGCTTGGATTTACACAACACAAATCCAAGCAAACACATATGCAATGGATGTACACAACAAATCCAAGTATCCACAAATAACTTGGATGAACACAACTAGTCCAAGTATTCATAAATACATTGGATTGACCTAAAACAAAAAAGGTATTATGATGAATATGACTAGCTCATAGATTCATCTTTATCACTACACTAGTGAGTGAGTGATCTTCTCATTGGACATGGTAAAGTCGGGGATCAAGAGGATAATCATATGTAAACATCCTTAACAATTTAAGTGATCATTTACTAATGATTATGCTATAGAAAATAGAAAGAGGGATGAGAAAAATGTCCAAGATGCTTACTGGAAAATGAGATTTGACCCACTATTTAAAGGAGACAAAGTTACAACGGATCTATAACGGCTACTGTGCGCGGTACCTTATCTCACCCCGCGGTACCATATCGCTAAGGTACCGCGTAGGTACTTAAGGTACCGCCACTAGACTCCGCTCCGTTTTTTTGTCTTTTAGTGGGGTGGGAATATCTGAGGTATTTAAACCCTTCAAAGGATATTCTAACAGCATTTGGAATATGCCATTTTCAAATTTTCATTTTCCATTTTAATAAAACATTTTCTAAAAAAGAAAGTTTATTAAAAAGTCTTTTGTCTTATTAACAAAAGTGAGTTTTAAGGATAATCATTTTGATGATCACTAAGTATGATTAAGAAAGGTTAGTGATATGATTATTACCTTGATAATAGTGTTAGTTAAATAATTCATTTTATGTTTTACACTAAATGTGTTGTATGGTTTGTTGTGATCAAAACTAAGAAAGATTAGTTAACACTAATAATGTTTTTAGGCATCACTTGCATTAACAATCTCCCCCTTTTTGATTACGATAAACGATAAACTCATTTACGTAGAAACACAAACTATGGAATTATTAACTAGTTTATCACTATCATTTCTCCCCCTTTGTCGTAGCAAAAAGGTTAGCATAAGTCTTTGAAGAACATCGAACTTTGCTAGTAGCTCCCCCTTGGTGGTTGCTCCCCTTGCTTGGGGCACCAAGTTTGTGAGCTAAGGTGACATGCTACACAAAGGTTAGTAGAAAGGAAAGAAACACCAATGTATATATGATCACTACCTACTAAGTAACTTGAGAGGGAGAAAGAGAAGAAATCTCAAATTAGAAGCAAGTATTTTGCTAAGTATGTCCAAAGAGGTAATTGACAAAATCAAACTTCAATCCAATGAAGATGATAAGCTTGTCAATGGGTTAAAGCTTTAGAATTGATGGAATCACCCATAAGCAATTGTAAAAAATTAACCAAGATCAACTCAAAGTAGAACTAATAAAATAGCACACAAATAACACAAAGGTTACATAAAATAAAAAAAACAACAAAGAAGATAGTCATACACATAGTATGAGTATCTAAAAGCAATAAATATGGAAAATAAACCACTAAGCATAAGCTAGTCTAATAGTGATATTTTCCAAGATTGCTAAAAATAAAATAAAACTAAAAAGACGACGATGCATCATTCGAAGTTTTGTCCACCGGAACGAAAACTTGAATAGGAGGTCGAGTGAGGAGGAATTCAAGGAAATTTAACTTCTCATACACATGAGCAAGTTCAATTTGTTGAAATCGGCAACAATCACACGAGGATCCATGATGCAACATAAATACGTTTGATGGGGGTATGGCATCAAACTTAGGGTTTGGTGGTGGTGGGGTAAAGGGTTTGGGAGTGTTTTTACAATGCCTTGTGAGGTTTGGGAAGGTTGAAAGGTCATTGAGTTGGGGGGTATTAAAGGATTATGGTGGTGGTGGAACATGTTCTTTTGCTCCGGTGATGGGGTTTATGGTGTAAGTCTCATTCCAATACTTAATTGGAGAGAAGGTAGGATTTTTGGGTGGTTTGGACGAAGATGGTTCATTCTTCTTAAGCCAAACGGGTCGAACCGAGATTTTCGGTTTCTTTGAAAGCTTGGAAGAGGAAGCTTTGGGTGAGTGGGGTTGTGACAAAGAAATGTCAAGGTTAGGAATGTAGGAGTTAGGCATTGTACGAGTGTGAGAATGAAATCTCAAGGTTATGTGAGAATGAATTCTCAAGGTTGGGAAGGTGTGAGAATGAAATCTCAAGGTTGGGGTATAAGTAAAATGTAATCAAGGTAAGAATTTGAATACAAAATGTGTAGTGTCAAGGAATGTTTAGTCAATTTGAGTAAACAAGGAATCTTGACTGGGAATAGGGTTTTAAAATTTTTGACCACAAAAACGTCAAAAGCCACTTTCTGGCCGCGGTACCTTATAGGGGCCGGCGGTTCCATATCACTAAGGAACCGCGGGTCTTTTAAGGAACCGCGTCCAGAGGACTTTAAACCATGTTTTTCCTGGGTTTTGGGAAAAACTAAGACTTTTTCAAAAAAAGTTGCAAATCTTGGAATTTTACCTCTATTAAAACCAAAATATGCTAGGGTTGCATAAAGCAACACATTCACAAAGAATGTCTTGACAAAGGGTGACAAAATAATTTAGATATCATTTTGAACCAATTTTAGTCAAGTTTAGGGGTTGTGATAGATTTAGGTTCAATTTTAATTTCAAATTAATGTTGATTAGTGTGCACAAAAGGATAGAATCACACAAAGCTAAATCCATAAGACAACAACATGAAACATTCATTAATGAGGCAAGTACAAAGATAAATAAAAACTAACTAATACATAGCTAGCTTATCATTAAATCTAGATAAGTAGTTTTCTTTGGCTTGCTGTTGTTGAAAACTCTTATTAAGAAAACTCCATCATTCATCTCCTAGGAGGAGGCATGGAGAACAAAGTAAGCAAGAAATCTTGCAAACCCCTATGTAGTCCATACATATCTATCCTTAGGTTTTGGATGAGGAAGTGGTTGTAAAGACAACATGGACATCTAGGACCATGAGTTTGTTGAAACCCAAAGTAAGGATCACCCAAGAGGAGGGAAAGAGGGACACCCAAAATTAGGATGTTTGAGTTGGGTGGAGGTGGAGGAGGCAAGTTCTCCAAGGGTGATGTGGGTGAAAGTGGAGGCATGTTCCCCAAAGGGGAAATGGGTGAGTGTGGAGGTAAATCCTCCAAGGTTGGTGAAATGGGTGAGTTGTGAGGGGTAAATGGTGAAGTCACCAAAGTGTCATCAAAGTCATTCCCAAAAGGAATGCTTTGGATTGGTTGAGGTTGTGTGGTCACTTCTAAGGGTGCACTTGGAGTGAAGGGTGAAGAAAGCTCATTCATTCTAGAGTTGAATGAAGAGGAGGTAGAACCAAGAGAGTGGTTAGTACCATGGGTGGAAGAAGTCTTGCATGGTGCAAGAGGTGGGGAAGGTGATAAAGAAATGAGGATAGGAGCATTCTCATTCTTAGGTGTGAGGAAAGGTGAGGAGTTAGGCTTAGCTACCTTAACCCTTATTTTGAGTGTTTTCCTTGGGGTGGAGGTCTTGGAAGTGTTTGAGGTTTTGGTACACACCATGGTTGTTTAGGGTGGTTTAAGGTTTAGGGAAGTATGTTTGATGTGTGAAGAACATGGCAAATAAGGAGGGTTTAAATGGGTGAGGGGATGATCCAAACTAGTAATGGGTTAAAATCATTTTAGGTGAATAATGAATTTAGGTAACCTAGTTTAGGAAATGTGCAGTTTATTACTGAAAATCATGCAAGGTTTACACAAAATTAAGAAAACAGTGTAAAGCAAAGATGCTGTCGTGCACAGTGACCGGCGGTTCCTTATCTAGTACCGGCGGTACCTTATCGATAAGGAACCGCGGGTCGATATGGAGCCGCGACCAGAAGGTTTTCAAAAATTTCCCATCCCAGTTTTTGATAAACCCAGATTTTTCCCAAAAGTTTCACAAGCCAAAGTTAACTACAGATCATAATCTAATAAGCTAACTATCATATGGCAAGCACAAAGCTATGTAAAACACAAACATTATTGCATAAGCAACATTAAGGATCAAAGTAAATAGTAATCCAAGCATGCAACACAAGTTAATAAACAACTAAACCAAAGTGTTAATAACCAAATGTTTAACCATCAAATCCAAACTTTTACACAACTTCAAAGTCTTCACCTCCTTTTCTTTCCTAAACCCTTGATCATTTTTCCCAAATACTTGAACCCTTTTCTTGACTCCACTCGGTGTTCATGTAATTCTCCCCGAGTTCTAAGATTCTCACGATAAAGATGCTCCATATTAAGATCTTCAGGGACATCACTAGAAGGGTGAGGAGGAGGAGCTAAGTCTTCAAAATCATCCTCGAATTGATTTGAGGATGGATGGGAGTTACTCGAAGAATCAAAATGAGAACTAGGACCGATGCCATCACCATCACTTGGTGGCATATCGGTGTCCTCCTCATCCGGCTCTTGATGGTCGGATTTTCTCGAACCACGGTCACTTCTTGGCTTTCGTTGATACGCCTCTTGAATAGGCAACATAACCCGTTGAACCGGGTGAAAGCGAGAAAGATCGAGTTGAGGAAAATCTTGACCAACCCTCCTAAAGAGGCGAGTAAGAAGCATAGCATAAGGGAGGTTGGTTTTGGGTTTGGAAAGAGCATAATTTATACGTCGAGCGATGTAATATGCAAGATTGTACTTGGTGGAAGTAAACAGGCAAAACAACATATGCCCCGTGTAAGCCGGGATATGATCCCAGTTTCCACCAAGACAAAACACATTTTTCCTAAGGATCTTTGCCCATTGGAGCATGTAATCCTTAAGGTCGCTTGAGAGCACTTCATACCTATTCACATTTCGCACATTTGTATGAAGGCTTCTCACAACGTTTCCACTACGCTCTTTCGTGATGATTTCAAGGATGAAATTTAGATCAACTTCGGTGGTGTCATTTGGAGGTTTATCGTTTGACTCCAAGAGAGCATCTAGTCTCTACTTATCCGTGAAACGAAAAGTGCCTTCAAATGGCACACCAAGAATATCACCAAAGTCATCGAGGGAATATTGAATGATTTGACCATTCAACAAGAAACGAATAAAGATTTGGTCGTTGATTTCAAGCATGGAGTAAGTACTGAAGAACTCAAGAAGGAACAAGGGATAAATTACCTCGTCTATGTAAAGCAAACAATCAAACCCAATAAGCTCGAACATAGAGTTGATATAATTATCTCCCGCTATTCTTGAATCTACAATCCTACCCTCATGGAAACAACGAGAGGAAAGGGATGGAAAAGCGTTTTGGAGTTGAGGGGAAACAAAGGTTTGAGAGATGTCGGGCATATAATCTCTAGTGAATTGATGATCTTTTTGATATTGAGAAGGCATGATTTAGTACCTAAATACAAACATAAGACAATATTTTTCCAATCACTCATATGAAAAATAAAAAGGAAAACGAAAAATGAAAATGTGTTATATCAATTTCTTGACTAACAAAGGATTGAATCCATATCATTTTCATGTTCACAATGTGTCTATTCCATCATTAACCAAGAACACATGATCTATGTTAGATCAACATAGGATTAGAACATTGGTTTTTCAAAACAAGGTTTTTAGGTAAGTATTAACAATGTCATTACCTACTTGTTCATGGGTTCATCTCAAATCCATCATTCAACCAAAATCATTTAGCCTAAATTTGGATTTGTTCTACAAGTGGGTTTTAGTGAAATCTTAATGAATATCAACCTAAGGAATCATAGTAAAATAACTATGTCAACCCACATTCCTATTAAGGTTTTAATTCAATTTTAATTTTAAAAATCCCCAATTATGAAAGGATGAACCCTAGAACAAAATAGATGAAATTGAAAGAAAATACTTATAATTAATTGATGTTAGATGAAGGATGAGTGAAACCCACAACTTGGAATCAATTAATTTGAGTGATTGAAGGTTTTGGAAGCTTCAACAATGGTGGAAAAGGTAAAACCCATCGGCTGTGTGTTTTTGGGAGAGAGAGAGAGAGTTTGGTTTGAAAAGAATAAAAAACTCAAACTGGCGCTCTAACAAAAGTTACTGCCCGCGGTACCTTATTGATAAGGAACCGCGGGTTTGAGCCGCGGAGATAAGGAACCACCTACAGAGGCAGGTTTTTATCTCTGAAAAACGACAAATTTTAAAAATCCAGTTTTTCTAAAATACTTAAAATTAAATCATGAGCCTTTTAGAATATCATTGGATCATCATAACACTAAGCAATATGCCTTAATGAAGGATTACGAGTTAAATCAAGATCGAAAAGAATCGAAACAGACAAACGACTACTCGTAGCAAAACGACTAAGTGGAGAGAAGTCAAGAGAGGTGAATCAAGACTAGGATCAATGCTCAAGGGATTAATGACAATCTTCAAGTAGTTGTAACGAAGAGCTTGTGTCATATATAGTGGTTTAAGACGTTCCTTTCCGGCGAAACGATAAACGGCTTTGGTAATGAATAAGCACAAAGCAATTATTCAAGTATAGACTAAGATCACTTTCAATAATAGTCTTAGTCTAAACTAAAATATGAGCAAGGTATTAATTCACTTTCTCTCCCACAAAGGGCCTACTAACCGTATGGGTGCAAACCATGGAAATCATGCTTGATACTTTAAGCTTCTACTAACTCACTCTACATCACCATAGTGAGTCAAGTATCCAAGCAATGAAGGTTTGAGAGGATAAAAGAAAAGAAACACAAACCACAAATAAATGTCAAGGCAAGGATGCCGAGAACAAGCACATAGTCAAGTAATGATCAAAAGAATGATCAAAGGGCGTGTGGAAGAATGAAAGCGTACCTTGGCCACAAAGAGCAATCCATGAAGGAATAAGTGCTATGCCCAATCAATGACTATGATGAGTACTAAGTCTTCAAGGACTAGTATCATTCACAATCATCTTCGTATCATCCTTCAAAGATGTCAAAGATCAATGAAGATGATTCTTCTAAAAGTGCAAGTAACTCAATCCATAACCAACTAATTGATTGATCTTCATGAGTACCTACACAAAGCAAGATGCAAACTAGTAGATACATTTCAAGAGTATATCTAAAATGCATAAAGGCTACTAATCTTAAGTGGGATGCAATATTATCAATTAAAAGACCTATTTTCAAAGAAAACATAGTTTTGACCAAAGAGAAACTTTAGTACAACTAGACCTTCTAATTTGAGGAGACAATGGATCGATCCAAGTTTCAAAGTACAATATACTTCAAAGATCTTGAGTGACCATCGCTCTGATACCAATTTTAGAAACTAGAAGGGGGGGTTGAATAGTTTCTCTTCGATTGGTGACCAAATTAAAATTACTTTCAATTTGGTTTGTGTCAAAACTATCTTTTACTTGAGGCTAAGTTGCATAATGATTAGGTTCAATTGAAATGCACTAGCAAGGATAATAAGCAAGTATAATAATAATGAAATAAGTAAAGAGTAAGGAAGGAGACAACCTAGTGGGAAGACACCAAAATTTATAGTGGTTTGACAACGAGACTCTATCCTCGTTTCTACTCCACTCCTCGAGTACACCTACTCGAGATTTCCACTATATCCACAAGCTCCCTTCTCGGCGGAGAAAACCTTACATCGTTGCTTACATTATTTTCCGACACTAAGCTAAATGTCGAGACCTAATCTTTAGCTAGGACCAATCTACACGACGTTGCCTACTTCACAATTTAACGACACAAGGCTAGATGTCGGGTTCTAATCTTAAAGTAGAACCAATCTTCACGACGTTGCCTACTTCACCATTTTACGACACAAGGCTAGATGTCGAGTTCTAATCGAAAGCTAGAACCAATCTTCACGACTCTTCACTTTGAAGCTAAGTGAGAACTTCACACAACACAACTACTAATCACTTTAAAGTTTAGTGAGAACTCACAAGACACAACCACATCACTTTGTAGTTTAGTGAGAACTTCTAATCAAATCTATTACAACTCAACTAGACTTATCCAAGTACACACATGTAGCTTGGATTTACACAACACAAATCCAAGCAAACACATATGTAATGGATGTACACAACAAATCCAAGTATCCACAAATAACTTGGATGAACACAACTAGTCCAAGTATTCATAAATACATTGGATTGACCTAAAACAAAAAAGGTATTATGATGAATATGACTAGCTCATAGATTCATCTTTATCACTACACTAGTGAGTGAGTGATCTTCTCATTGGACATGGTAAAGGAGGGGATCAAGAGGATAATCATATGTAAACATCCTTTACAATTTAAGTGATCATTTACTAATGATTATGCTATAGAAAATAGAAAGAGGGCTGAGAAAAACGTCCAAGAGGCTTACTGGAAAATAAGATTTGACCCACTATTTAAAGGAGACAAAGTTACAACGGATCTATAACGGCTACTGTGTGCGGTACCTTATCTCACCCCGCGGTACCATATCGCTAAGGTACCGCGTAGGTACTTAAGGTACCGCCACTAGACTCCGCTCCGTTTTTTTGTCTTTTAGTGGGGTGGGAATATCTGAGGTATTTAAACCCTTCAAAGGATATTCTAACAACATTTGGAATATGCCATTTTCAAATTTTCATTTTCCATTTTAATAAAACATTTTCTAAAAAAGAAAGTTTATTAAAAAGTCTTTTGTCTTATTAACAAAAGTGAGTTTTAAGGATAATCATTTTGATGATCACTAAGTATGATTAAGAAAGGTTAGTGATATGATTATTACCTTGATGATAGTGTTAGTTAAGTAATTCATTTTGTGTTTTACACTAAATGTGTTGTATGGTTTGTTGTGATCAAAACTAAGAAAGATTAGTTAACACTAATAATGTTTTTAGGCATCACTTGCATTAACACACCTTTTAACAAGTAAATTATAAGAAACTATTCAACCTCCCCCCCCCCTTCTAGTTTCTACAATCCAGAACTCTTTTGTGTTATTAGTTCATCTTATTTAATTATTATAGGTTATCTAGTGGCTGTTAGTTTTTAAAGTAAGTTAAATACATCGTTTTTATTTTATTTTCAATAATCAAATTATTTACTTTTACAAGGTTTAGAAAATAAATATATAAAAACAAAATTAAAAAGTTTTATTAATTTTAGAAATTTAATTAATTTTAAATAATAAGTTTTTAAAATAAGTAGAATTATATTAATTTAGTTTTTAAATAAATAGATTTTTTTAAGAATAGATTTTGCTTTGATAAAAAAGTTTTAGTTAATAATTAAATAGATTTAATTAGAATTACAAATCTTTAATAGTTTTAAATTAGTTAATTTAGCTTTAACAAGTTGGACAGACCCGCGCTTCGCTGCGGGGCCGACCTTTTTTTCGACACTCTTCTAATAAGTGTAAAGTTGGGTTTTTGATTTCATACATAGAAACATACGGATACAGCAGAAACTTGGCGATTATACTAAAGGTTTTACGGGTTCCTGCAGCCTGAGTGTTTTTTATACATACATATATTTCCAGATATGCATTCTAGGAGTTATTGCAGGGACATAGTTTTTCTATAGACAGAAACATAAGTGGCTGGAAGCTGGAACTGTACAAAAGGGTGGCATTTTCTACAGCTTGACCGTTGATACTTGGAAAGGTGGTGCCCCTATTGTGTAAAACAAAATAAAAAGTTAGCTACATATGTGTAGTAATAATAATGTATTACTGTATATAAAAGGGAATCTAATGAGATAAGTAGTCTAGGAGATATTCAATCTATTGTTATCCATAAAAATATATATATGTGAAATAAGTAATCAAAGCACCCCAAATGGTCGAACATGTAGGGGTATTATTTAACTTTACGTGGTGGAACAGCTCCTAGTTGCGTGTTCGCACCTAAAATCTTATTTTTTTTGCTGGTGTGACTTGTGCATTTAGTTGCTGCAATAAGCAGGTAATGTATTCTAGGTACCAACAAAATTTCGACTAATAAAATCCCATGTATATATATTTGGTGAGACCTTATTCTATAAGCTTGTACTCTCACCAACTCCTATAACCTACACGCCAAGCATAACTGTATACAATCATTTTAACAGCATTGCATACCTGATACGTGTCCTAGACAGCACTGAAAAAAGTTCTGGGAATTTTGGGAGGCAGTAGAAATTGTCTGCTCTAGCAGTTGCATTTGTCCACTGCAGAAATACAATAGTGTCATTATTTCACTGTTACATATAAACACCATAAAGTTAAGGATGCAAGTAGACTCAGAATTGACAAATAAGAATCGATATAACCAAAAATGAAGGTTATGCATTTCAAGTAGGTTTTATTAAAAAAATATTGATAGCTTATCGAATTATCCAAGCATTATGGGTGCTAAGCATTAACAATTATCTGAGTAAATCACAAAGATACCTATATATTTTTCTGTTGTTTTGTACTTATCCGTCTGCAAGTGAACCCAAGCTAAGTTCCCTAATTGTCTGATAGTTGAAAAAGACACAACATAAGCGTAACGTGATTTTTCACGTGCCAACAGAAGCTAAAATTCTATAGAAGATGTTACATTTATACCCAGAAAACTCTAGTCCTTCAGTGATTTGAATCTTGTTCGCCTATGATCTAGCAAGCTTCAATCGATTTCCATCTATGCCATTCGTATCTGCTCTTCAAGATGTCCTGGTCTCTATTAGCACAAACAAAAACATTATGTTACATAGTATTTAGTACAAAATAATTATTGCTAACATTTTCCCATTATATAAAGATATAAGGAATCTTGCAAAAGGTTGTTCACATCCTAAAGCCAATAAAGAAAAACAGGTTTGTGATTTGCGTCATGGCCTACTTGTTTGAATGCAAAGATGAATTACCACCTAAAGAAACCATATGTACCGGTAGTTCAATTTTTATTAACCCAGATTCAGAAAAAAACAATGAAAGTCATTTGTGAGTTAAGAGAACATCAATCTCAAAAATAGCACTTATTCTTGGTCTTTTCAGATGTAATAATAGTAGTCAATCAAATCTCACTTTTACATAAATTACCAATCTTTAGTCCACATCGACTGAATAAAGACCAGACAATAATTTCACTTTCTTGAGGATAATAACCTGAATAAATCAAAACAACCAAATTCCAGTTACATTACCCTACGATGAAGACACACAAACACTAACATTAACATATGGTATATAATAGTAGCCAATCAAATCTCACTTTTACATAGATTACCAATCTTTAGTCCACATCGACAAAATAGAGAGCAGGCAATAATTTCACTTTCTCGAGGATAATAACCTTAATAAAACTACTTGACATAATATAAACAATATTAATAACCAAACTGAAATTGTATATAAAAACAACTAATTATTAGTAATTGTTACTACTATCCAGCTAAATTGAGAACCAAACACATATCTGATAGTTTCTTATAAGGATAATCCACTGAAATTAAGCTACTTAAAATGAAAATCATGAATATATTTTATACCTAGTTCAAAATTTCTAAATTCACCCAATCCCATACCCGAAACAACTATAGTTGACAATTAATATATGTAAGGAACCATGGAAAATCAATCAATATATAATTATACAAAAGAAGTTACCTTAATTTATAATGAAAATAATCCAAAGCCGCCTGATATTTTGTTCAAAAATGTGTTTGGTAAGACAATTTCTTGTCAGATGCATCATTGACACTCGTCCACCTTCTTCTTCCTTATCTAGTTGAGCCGTTCATTTTTTTTAATTTCGTATCTGCATTGTGTTGCTTTGTAAGTTAACACACGATACTCGCAAAATATGAGAGGTACAAATGAAGTGAACTTGTACATTTTACCTTACCCCCGACAGAAAGGATTACTAATTGTCCTTCCCCTGGTTTCTTTCTACCTTAGTAGAAATACCGTTTAGCTACTGCCTGCAAACGTGAGACCCTGCATAATATTTAAAACCACATATTATTAATGATCAATATCCAAAATTTCGAAAAGGCCATAAGCTGACCAAATGAGCATAAACAAACAGCAACTAACCTACCTCAACGGAAATCCGTAAACAACATGTTACCTTCTTTTCATGGAAGCCTCGAAAAATCTAAAAACGCTCTCTTACAATCATCATCCAACCCGGTTAATCCACAAACATATGAATAGCCACCTTGTTTACCTAAACATTAAACACAAAAAATTATAATAAACCACTAACTTCTTTAAAATCTATTAACATCTATTACCCTAGTTAACCTAAAAACAATATAAATACTCTCACAAAATGCATAAAGAAAAAAAAAGGCAACAATCAAGTTGTAACAACAAATCCAAAATTAGGGAGTATAAACATCAATCTCATTCTTTTTCATATTCTTACACATAAATCTCATTGGAAAAAGAAAAGCCTTCATACCTTCTTGTCCACCAAAATTACCGAGAACCAAACATCCCCACCAAAGAAACCCCCTTGGCTCGTCTGTTATTACTAAAAAAGTATAAGTCGAACAAACATCATCAGCTATGAGATCTATTTTTTTTAGAAAGAAAGGAAGAAAGATGTATAGAAGTGTGTATTGTGATCTATGATGTGAGAAGAAGAATGTGTGTGAAAAGAAGCTTCAGGAAGCGAGATGAAGGTGGACACGTACTCTTTTTCTTAATAGATGGTGGATGGATCGGGTACCATTTTGTTTTTTTAGTCACATACACGCAAGGGACACGTGGGAGATTTTTTTTTCCGCCAAAACAAAGCAATATTATTAAAATATTCCATAAAACTTCCTAAAACAGTATATAGTATTAATAAAGTTTTTATTTAGTATAAAAAGGTAAATTTGATTATAAAGTTAAAATTTTTATTTAATTTTTAATAGTTTAATTTTAAAATTAGTTTAATTGATTTTAATTTTTAATAAATGTTTTTTTAGATTAAATATAATAGGGAACGATTCTGCACTTTAGGATTAAATTAGTTTAAAATTTATATAAACTTTTTAAAAAATTTATTGAAATTTTTTATAAAATTTGTATAAAAAAAATTATAAAGTTTGTATAAATTTTATTATAAGAATTTATATAAAAATTTTATAAAATTTATATAAAAAGTGGAAATTACTCTTTTTAATAAAAAATTTATATAAAAATTATTTATTCGTTAATTGGTTCTATCCAAAATAAAGTTTCAAAATATTATGAATCTCTGCCAACCAAACATGACTAGGCATTTTAAATTCTGGAATTTTTAATTCTAAGAAATTTTAATTTACTAGAATTTAGAATTTTAAAATTTCAAAATTTTGAACCAAACAACACCTTAAATTGAAAAATACATGTGCTCTGCATATTTTACAATCTAGTGAAACACACAAAAGTTTGTACATATAATATGCTAACAAATTGATGATACATATAATTTTAAAAATTAAATTTGACCAACAGTTTAATCAAAAACTTTGAGTCGCCATTGATTCAGTTGATTAATAACAGTCGTTTGAAAATAAATAATTGACGAAACCGGGTTTGGTTTAGGATACATTTTTTTGTTATTTTTCAATTAATCAGATTATCATTTTTATTTTAATAATGCTTAAAATTTATCTATGGTTGTAATGTACGAATATCTACCACTCTATCGATATAACATAAATATACTCTCTCTGTTTTATAATTATAGTTCACGTTTTTTTTGTCTCGAAATAATTGGTCACTTTTAAAAATATATTTAAAGAATTTTGATTAAATTTTTCATATCATTTTCATTTAAATGTATAACTACAAACTTTAAAAAAAATTTATAAATTATTTAATTAAAAGTAAAATTGTTATTGGGTAAAAAATAAGAAAAGTATTATTTGTAAAGGGAGTAAAAAGTAAAAAAAAAAAGAAAAAACAAAAAAGTGAGAACAATTATTTTATTTTATTTTATTTATTAATTTTGCTAAAAACCGATTGTGTTGTGTTGTTGTGTCTAAAACCTCAAAAACAGAGTAGTATATCCTATCTTGTTTGACAACAACCAGTAGTTATTATCCAACCGGCGAGCACCTCAAGTTCCGACTGCCAGCTGGCAATTCCAATGGCCACGTCACTCCCTCACACTCTCCCTATTCCTCGTCGCAGTATTTCACATTTCAAGTCAGTACTAGTAACTTTCTTTTTTCAATTTTTAATTTCATTATTATCTGCAAATTTTTAATAATAATTAGTTTCTGGTTAATGAATTATGTATATATGTACGGGGTTGTTTGTTTTGGCTTATTTAGCGGGCTCATGGCTTATTTGGTTATTGAATTATGTTTCATAACCTCATTTTTTGTGGTTTTTTTAATGGCAAGTTAGAAGTTAGTGTGATTCACGTGACATCCAATTGGGTAGTATGCAAGTCACAACATTCGCCTTAGGGGATAAATCCCACCCCCCCTGAAGGACGGACCATGGTGAGACTCGAACCTTAGACCTCTTCAAAGATATCTCCCCACCAAATGGCCTAATGGCCTAGTGGTAAGGGCCTTTACTCTCGAACAAGAGGTCAAGGGTTCAAACATCATGTGTACTGTGTACATTTGGGGGTGGCCACAGAGGTTCACCTACGCCAACTCTGTCGAGTAGGAAACCCAGGTTTAGCCAAAAAAAAATAAAAATCAAATAAGACACAAAAGTTGAGCTTGTGAAATATAATCTGAGAACCACATAATAAATATCAATATGCCACATTTGTAACCATGGTGTCCGCTCTTTAGACTGACTAAAGAGCGGGGTCAGACTCAAACCAGGTGAGCCCTCCCTTTTCAGGAGGTTGGCGTGGCAACTTTTTGAAAGTTAAAAGAAGGTGTTTGTGAAATTATGATTAATTAAAAATTACGTGAAATTATGATTATTTAAAAATTACCAAATCGATACCCAAACATCAGAAATTGATTATGAGAGCCAGAAAGCAAAATAGTTAGATAATCACTTTTAGAGCTCAATGGTGCCAAATACTCCTTAAACGAATAGGGTACCTATCTGTAGACGAATATGATAATAATGTGACTGAGAACATGTCCATAGTATGATTGCCATTTTTAGCTTATCGTGTACATAGAGAAAAAAAAGGGGGATTGATTGATCTGCAAAAGGGGTAATACTTCATACTGATACTAGGTATTGATGGGAAAAAGCATACGTGAACCAGTGTTGTTTTATAAGGCCATGTACCCTGCACCAACTAATACTTGTATGCTTGATTTAGTCATTCAATGACATTATTACAATATATGCTTATTGGAATTAAATATTTAGCTGTTGCTTTTAATGTTTGAAGATGTTAAATCACATATATATTCAGTTGTTTATGAAATTTTGATTATTTAGAATCCCATGACTATTTGACACTAAATCGTTAGTTTATAAGAATAAGTTTCACTATACCCAAACACTACAAACTCGAAAAATGGAACAGTTAGATAATCACCTTTAGCGCAAGGTTGCCAGACACTCATGTATATGATAAATTGTGACTGGAAACATATCCATCTTAAATACTGCAATTGTTTCCATCTTCAAAACGTTATAAACTCGTAACTTTATGGTAAAAAATTTAAATTTTGACTTTTTTTCTTCTAAATAACAAAGGATAGTATTAGGTTGGAGCAGAGATAGGTGTGTCTTTTGTATTTTCTTATACATAATAAACTTTGTTAGATTATAAGGGTCAATATAACGGATGCTAACATAGGTTTAATACTCTAGTGAGCAGATTTTTGGTATATATCGCTTTGATACCAACTTCAATAGCCAAAAGCGAGGAAAGGTGGTCTGTCAAGGTATGTTGGCACCTCGAAAGTTTATGCAAAGAAGAAAAAAGATTGAAGTTTTTGAGAATGAAGCTGATGAAGAAGATCAAAAGAGTTGGAGGAAGATGATGAATGAAATTGATGAGGTGGGGTCTGCGGTTTCAGTGCTAAGAACACGCAGGACTAAGAACCAGCCTCTTCCTAAGGACTTAGTTTTGGGAACCTTGGTTAGGTTTAAACAACAAAAGAAATGGAATATCGTTGCTGAGGTAAATAGTCTAGAATGTTTGTCTTAGATATTCACTTTATAATTGCATTATGCTCCTACAATGTAGTCAAAAGGTTCAAGCTTTATTTTCGGTGACTAGATGGGCGGATTGGGTAACATAATCGAAACAGGTTCAGGTAAAAATGGGTAAATTTGTGAGGCTGGGTTTTGCAGGGTGGTCTGTGGAATTCAGGGTTTACTTGCCAAGTTACCACAGGTGGCTCAGGTGGGGTTTCCCTAGCACATAAAAGTTGGTAAATTTGGTGTGAAGCGGTCGGGCCAGGTTTGACCAAAACTTTTTTTCTCCTCAGCTTTTAACCTTTGTTATAAAAGATTAGTATGGTAAGTATGATGACTGATATTAAATAACCTCACTATGGATCTTGTTTTTATAATATAATGATTTGGAAGCTCTTTTGCTTAAAAATGCATTTGGGCGGCTTTCAAGCTGTTTGACCTGTTTCTTTTTTAGTCTTTGATTTTAACTTTTGGCTCACCAGAGATAAAACACGGCCCAAATCAACGTATTTATTTGGAAATAGGTCATAGTTGTCACTTTTTTTATTAAGCCATTGAATTACCATTACGTCTACTGTTCTTACTCTTGTAGATTCTTGAGTGGCTTCGAACACAGCATTGGTGGAATTTTAATGAAATGGATGCTTTGATGCTGATCACTGCTTACGGAAAAGAAGGGGACTTTAACAAAGCAGAAAGGGTTTTTAGCTATATAAACAAGAAGGGCTATCCACCAAGTGTTATATCTCATACAGCTCTTATGGAAGCTTATGGAAAAGGTGGTCAGTGCAACAAGGCAGAAGCAATATTCCGAAGGATGCAGTCTGCAGGACCCGAACCTTCTGCTGTGACATATCAAATAATTCTTAAAATATTTGTGGAGGTAACATGTCTTCTGTATATGGTTTGATGTCAAGTTAAGAAGTAGTTAAACGTGGACGGGGTGTTTGGATATGCTTTTTAAACCTGATTAGTGTATTGCGTTTTATGTGGCAGATAATTACTCTCTACCATTTTAATAGTGAACCTTATCTTCATTTTTGTTGCTATATAGAGGGAAAATATGCTTTTTGAATAATCAGTCTATGGATCATTTGACAAGGTTAAAGATAAAAGTAGGGATGAGCATTTCGTCCCGAATCCCGAAACCGAACCGGGACCGTACCGGAACCGTACCGATTCCCGGTACCCGAATCCCATTCGGTACGGTACTGGTACTACGAAATAAGGTGGAATAAAATTCGGTACCACTAATTCGGTACGGGACCGGTACCAAATCGGGAAATTCCCGAAAAAAAACGGGAAATCCCGATTTCCCGTTACCGATATCTGATTCCCGTTCGGTATGGTACCGGTACCATTAATTTATGCTCGGGAAAAAATCGGTACCACTAATTCGGTACCTCATCCCTAGATAAAAGGTTAGCTGGTTTTTAGAAGACAATATATCATTTTGCTAAAATTTACAAACCAAACGCCCCCTTAAACAATATATAAGAGTGCCTTTTTGTTAGAGCTGATTATATGTAATTCTGATCATGCCTTATCAGAAAATGACTTTCATAATGGAGATCTAATATCTGCTAAAGTTGAGACATCCTTTTTGGGGATTATTATACTGTATCTTTTGTGATGTATCTTTGGATCTATGGATGTTTCAGGCAGACAAGTTTAAAGAAGCTGAAGAAACTTTTGAAACCATTCTGACTGATGAGGTTTCGTCTCTAAAGCCAGACCAACAGATGTTTCACATGATGATCTATATGCACAAAAAGGCAGGGAGCAATGATAAGGCTCGGAGATTATTTTCAATGATGAATGAAAGAGGACTTCAGCAAACCTCAGTAACCTATAATAGCTTAATGTCATATGAAACGAATTATAAGGAGGTTGCAAAAATATATGATCAGGTAGCTTGAAAAAGGATACATATAGTTTCTGATAAGTTTGTATCTATTTTTAAATCTTTTATAATCCTGATTTATCGTGTAGATGCAAAGGGCTAAGGTGAAACCTGATGTTGTGAGCTATGCCCTACTCATTAGTGCGTACGGGAAAGCTCGAAGGGAAGAAGAAGCACTGGCTGTTTTCGAAGAGATGCTAGATGCTGGTGTGAGGTGTGTTTCATTCTCATAGTTGAGCCGTGGCTAACTATACCATGTCTTCTTGTTTAATTTTGTTAATATTAAGGTCTCGTACCTCTAATGGATATATCATTTTACTAGTATGAAGACAGTTTAATTGAACCGTGTTCCTATCATTTGTCTCTCATTTTTGTTTTTGTTTTTGTTTTAGGCCAACGCAAAAAGCTTATAACATATTGCTTGATGCGTTTGCAATATCTGGAATGGTGGAGCAGGCAAGGATTGTTTTTAAGAGCATGCGGAGAGACAGGTGAAATTCTTAACAGAAACACTCGTAGGTTCACTATTTGGTTATAGAAAAATATAGCATTTTAGTTAAAGAACCTCTGAGCTTTCATGTGTCTGCATGTTTCTAAACCCGTAAGGTTAATTGCTATTTGTCCTTGTAGCTTTCATGTGTCTGCACTCTGCATGTGTCTAAAGTTGTACGGTTAATTGCTTTGTATAGCAAGCCTGAACTTCATTTTTTTGTATTCAGTTGACAGAAATCAGTTTACTTTATCTTCTACAGATGTACCCCTGATCTTTGTTCATACACAACAATGTTGTCAACATACGTGAATGCATCTGACATGGAAGGAGCCGAGAAATTCTTCAAAAGAATAAAGAGTGACGGTCTTGAACCTAACGTCGTCACATATGGAACACTAATCAAAGGTTATGCCAAAGCAAATGATCTTGAGACAATGATGAAGAAATACGAGGAAATGCAGGTAAATGGTATCAAAGCAAATCAAACGATTTTTACAACGATTATGGATGCATATGGGAAGAATAGGGATTTTGGTGATGCGGTGATTTGGTATAAGGAGATGGAATCTTGTGGGGTTGTTCCTGATAAGAAAGCAAAGAATATTCTTTTGTCGTTAGCTAAAACAGTTGAAGAAAAAGCAGAGGCTAACGAGTTGGTTGGACTAAGTGATCATCCTAAAGATGAACTTATAATCATTAATGACGATATCCCTTTTGAAGACGATGATGAAGATGATAGTGAAGAAGACGAAGACGAAGACGAAGACAAAGATGATGATTATAGTGAAGAAGATGAAGACGGAGACGAGGAGACTATTTCTTTTATAGATGAATCGATAGGAGTGTCGGTTCCGATTGGCGTGTAATGAGGTCGTAGGGGTTATACAAGTTTTTACGTGTTGTGAAATTTTGAAGGTAGAACTTTGCACTTGTGTATAGTCTAGTAAATTACCCAGATTTTGTTAACGAATAGGCAACGAAAGTTTCAGCCCATGGTGATGCTGTCAATGCAATTTTTTTTGTCAAAGTACAACCATCTTGTTATTTTTACTTCCCAATGCTTGTTGTTGCAGAATAGGCTTGTATGATTGGCAAAATAAACTGTGATCAGTGTTCCATATGCGACGACATTAGGTTCAACTGTTCAAGACCGTTTACCTCTGAATAGTGTTCCATATGCAGGGAATGCAGAAGGTTAATTTGTAGATGCGTTCTTGTAAATTTTTACTTGCCAATGCTTGTTATTGCAGAATAGTGGTTCTTAATCTTGATCTTCTCTTTTATCTTACTTGGAAACTACTATGTTTACTTGCAAGTAAGAAGCTTTGATTATGGTCCATTATCTTGTGACCAAAGCAGGATTATTGACCCTCGATCTTCTTCTTTCAGCTTGTTTTAATTCAAACATTCAATGTGCAAGATATTCATGCGGGAGTTAACATGTTTGACTCTAAACCTCAACTCATACCAATCCAAATCTACCAACGCTTCCCCCACTTCTTATCGATCCTACCTTTTATCATAGTAATGCTGGTGGTGTGGAACATCTAACTTTTGACAGTCAAAATAATGCATACATAATGTAGTTTAACAATTATTGACCCTCACTCACGAACAACATATGCACACTCTCAAGCGCATCCCACCACTTATACTCGGGGACGAGCAGAGATGAAGACCATAAAAGGGAGTTTCCCGCTAGTGTATTAAAGCTGAATATTAAAGCCACTACTTGGTAGTTATAAAGAACATGTTAACCTTGCCACGGAGTGTTTGAGCACATGGCAGGTGCTTTTACCAGGAGGAAAATAAATCAAGGGGAATTGCAAAGAACATACCAAAACATTCAACCAATCATAATATTACACTGCAAAGGGTATATAATATTAAACTCAGAATACAAATGCAGAAAGATGCATCGTCTCCGCACCATACAATAAGTAAAACCTTCAAATACACAACTAACAGGCCTTTAAAAGTAACATTCAAAAGCAGAAACAAAGCAAGGGTAGATCAAATGATACTGGAGACACAGACAAGTTAAACTCACTCCCGTCAACCTAAACATAAACAAATCCGCACACTATTGCTTCAAGGGTCCACCATATCAAAATCTCCTCCTTGGACTTCTTGACCGACGGGGTGATCTGTACAGATATTAACACTTAAGAAAGTTAGCTACAATATCAGTATTATCAAGGAACACCAAAGCTACATTTTTTTTTTACCATATTGACTTTTAACAAAACCATTATGTTCTCAACTTTGTAGTCAATTACTACACTCGGGTCACAATAGATTTAGGTTGACCCGAACATATGTTCAGTTTCTGTTGTTCTATTCATTAATTATAAAATCAATTCGCAAAAAAAAATTAGAATTAAAATTTGGCCGACTTTCAATACATTGACCCCGCTCCTCTTTGAGCTAATCTTTATTCGACCCATTTGAGATAAAAACACAACCCAATCAAGAAGTTAACAAGTAATTGTGGTCAAGTTGAAACATCTATCATTTACAATATTGCAACTATATATGTAACTTACAGGTTAGCGAAACAAAAAAGCATTAGGATACATACCTCCTCCTATTATTTCTTCTCCTAAAAGGACCTTTGCTAAATGCCCAATCGACATTGACTATCTTAGTCAGCAGCGTACCACCATCCATTTCAGCTATAGCTTTTTCTGCTTCTTCAAAGGTTTCGTATTCAATAAGCGCATAGCCCTGTACAAAATATTCTATATCATACATGGCAAAAATTGACCGTTTTTATACGATAAGATATTAGAAAATATCACTGTACCTTGACGAAACCAGTACGGCGATCAAGATTCAGATGCAAATTCTTAATCTCCCCATATTCCCCAAATGCATCTTGTAAGTGATCCTCTTGTGCTTCTTCATGTACTCCAGTTACAAGAATGATCCACCCTTCAATTGCTGTACAAAATCATGTTAAAAATTTGTCATGAAGACAGAACAGATCATCTTCTCTTACAATTTATATAAAAGGTAAAGATATGGCTGGTAAATAGTACATAAAATAAACTTACAATTTACAATTTAGAATCAATAGTACTACTGAAAACTGTGAAATTATGATTTACGGATACAGCACAAACGAGTAGATATACAACTTACATCCTTCAGAGTTGAGGCCACTACCGTATGTAGTATATACTATGTTTGAATCTCATTAGATGTTTACTAATTTTAAACTTTTTAACCTTTGTGCAGATAAAAATATAAAAATTAATGTTTTAGTTAAACCTTAAAATGTTTCCATAACTATAAAAAAGTTGTTGTGCTGCTCATATCCTACTCACAGCAGTAGGAAATCACCTTATTGAAATGTCACGGAGTATAGTATTAAACTTGGCAAACACTTATTTTCACCTCTAACCACAAAGGTAATTTGTCAAACTTGTGAGATTATGTGTATTTTTCTTTAAGTCATCCAGTTTTTTAGTAGTTGCCTTCAGTTTTTTCATATTCTGGTTAACTTGATCAGCCCAAACGATCTTGTTGCTGGTACATCTGATTGCCTCTTAATAACAAAGAGTGGCTCGTTCATAGTCATGTACTCCAAATTGTAGTTCATGTTCGTTTATGTCTACTATTGATTGTTCTTGTGAATGAACAATATTCTTCTTAATGTGATATTGAGCTATATTGCATTCCCTATACTTCCATGTAGAAACCAATGTTGTTTTGGGTATAAGGCAACAATTATAATTCATAACCACTATTTTATCATCACATATCCTTAATCTCAATGTCCTTTATAATATTTTCTAGTTGATAATGACCGGTTAAAATGGATCTTACAAAACTGGAAGAAGCCAAAAAAATCCTCGCCAAGAGATCAATGATAATTTTGTGTCCCATTTAGGCGTTAACATTTTATGTAGAACATGAGATAAAATATATGTGATACAAATATGATCAACTTATAACGTGCGCACTAGGCTTGATCACAACCTCGTTTTTGTATACATGAAAGTGATGGAAATGAGAAAATGGTACAAAAGTCAATATCATATTAAGAATGACACTGTGATTTGTATAAATGTCAGGTCATTTCCACGAACAGGCACAAGGAGACAATACATAAACCAAGTTGAATTACACCAACATGGTTCACGTTTATAAATGAGTAAATCTTTCGTACTAAAAGCAAATGTATTCACAAGCGACAGACAGTGGCTTAGTGATCTATTAACCACAATATGAAAAACTGTGAAAGTAACCACTTAAGGATGCCAAAAAGCTTGGTTACTTATGGTGGGTGTTTTAGATGAAAGGGAGTGTTTTGCCACAACATAATGCACCTCTTGACCGTCTTACTATATTGGCATGTCATGAAGAACGCATGTCAAATATAACAACCCTACATCAATGCTCTCTAATTCAAGACAAAAATTTGCTAAATATGCTATTATACCAAGATGTGACTTGTGAGAGGAATAAACAAATGTGTTTTACAGAAATCTTTACTTAATAAACAACAGATAAGATAGCCTTTAAGGCGAGACATGTCTTCTTCTTCCCTTCCTTCCAAATAAAACGATCGCAAAAGAATACAAAACAATGCATAACTAGGAGGTACAACCCATCTAAGATGTTACGTACTTAATAATTCGAGCTTTTATCATGTTTGAGCTCTAAATCTATAACTAACCGAACTCGAGCTTATGTGTTCGGCTTAGACTCTTATCAAAGCTTTTATCGTCTCATGTAACAGTTAGATGTATTATAGAAAACTAATAACACAACTTTTGTCATTGTTGAAATTTAGCAGTGTTGTAAATATCGGTCATGGCGGCCGATATATCGGTGACATATCGCTTGGCGGTGGTCCACCGCCACGCCATGGAGCATATCGGCCAACTTGGCGTTTTTGTCAAATATCGGTCAATATTGGTAAAAAATCGGTTGACTTTTCGTATTTTGATTGTTTTTTATTGTGTTTTTATTTTTTAATGTAAATATTACAAGATATATAACTAAAACTAATGAATAACATTAATAAAATTATAAAAATATATAAGAATTTCAGATTTATACTAAATAAATATTAAAAATATATAAAATAATGATAAAAAATATATAAAATAATGATAAAAATATATAAAATAATGATAATTATAGTACCCTCCGAGAAACCGATATATCGCCGCCAAGACGATATATCGCTTGGCGGTGGTCGACCGCCGAGACCCCGCCGAGCGATATTTACAACCTTGAAATTTAGAGGTGGCAAATTATGTCCAAATGTCTAAAATTGGGCTATTTGGACCCTTTTTTTTAACTAATGGACTAAATGGGTATTTATTTTATTTTAGTTGGACTATCTGGACAACATAAAAGCATTGGTTGAAAACCAAATGGGTATTATGGACAATATGTGATGGGTATTTTTTTTCCAATTAATTAATCTTAAGTATTTTTGTTTATCCTTTAATATTGTCCATTTCACCCAAGTCCATTTAGTCCAATGTCCATTTGGTCCAAATATTAAAAATTGTCCATTTAGTCCGCGTCCATGGACCAACGTCCATTTGACCCACTGCCCATACCCGTCCAGTCCACCCATTTAGCCACCCTTATTGAAATTCATTCTTGCAAGACTAACTAAATTACATTTGACTTATGCAAGTATATTAATTATCGAATATAAACGCTTCTACCATTATTGAACCTAATTTACATATACACGTTCACCTTTCTATTTTGTCTTTAGACCCCTTTTATTTTCTACATTTTCCCTTAAATGCCCTTGTCGTCTGCGTTCTTGCTTGTTTGCTCTTAGGTTTTTGCTTTTGTCACCTCATGCGCTTGCTCTAGTCTTTTCTATGTGTTTCTCTGATGGCTTATGCTCTTATGTTTGTAAGTTCTTATTCTTTAAGTATTAATGATGGTTTTTATCTTTTGCTTGTATGCTTGTTTGCCTTATGTAGATTCCTTGTACTTTATCTCGTTAATTTTCTTGCACAACACTCATCTGCACACTTAACTGGCCGGAGGTCCCCTCGAGACAATCTCTCTACTTCCGGGGTAAGATATGTCTACATTCCACCTCTCTCATACCCCACTCCGGCATGATTGGGCAACTAATCCAGGGGGTTTTAGCCTACCGCGACACTTATCAAATCCCAACTCCTAGGGGGTGTTTGTTCCGCCTTATATAGCGGGCTTATGGCTTATTTGGTTTTCGGCTTATGTTTCATAAACCTCACTTTTTGTGGCTTATTTCGAAACTTTCCGGCTTATATAAGTTTATCATGCCATGATAAACTTATACCCTATAGAAAGTTTGAAAATAAGCCACAAAAAGCGAGGTTATAAAACATAAGGCGAAAAACCAAATACGCCATAAGCGGGCTATATAAGGCGAAACAAGCACCCCCTAAGCTCTAATCAACCAACAACCAAATAATTAGTTAATTACCTACCTAAATACAACATAAAACATGAATTAATGAAAAAGGATAAAGGATAAAAAAAAACATACATCGTTCGGGACCAGGACCACCATCAGAACCAAGAGAATCAAATCGACCAGACATCCGATTATTCCTATCAGCATCACTCTCATCACGAAACCCACGCCCTTTTGTTTTCTTCTCAGCCCCACCACCACCAGTTATAGCTGATTTCAATTTGGGTATGTGTGATGATGACGTGTCAATGTCAACAGCACCATCTTCTTCCATTAGGTCATCGTCTTCTAGCTCGAAATCTACTGCCTCTGCTTCGTTAGGGTTTGACATTATTATTATGATTTAGGGTTTGTTTTGTTCGCTGATCGAGAGTGAGGAGGGGTTGCACGTTTTTATTACTCTTTGGATTTGTATAGCCCGACCCGACCCTGAATATATATAGAGTAAAATTACACCGTTGGTCCCCGAAGAGTATATGGATGACAATTAGAGGGTCCGGTTTAGGTTGTCATGTTGACGGGTTAAAAAAACTTAACTCGTTTAAATAACCGGATCATCACACATAATTCAAAACTAACCCATTTAATTCATATATGACGGGTTAAATATGTTACACGAGTTGAATAGTTTAATCGAGTTTAGGGTAGACCCACGTAGCTCGTTTTATATTTTAAAAAAAGTTAGCACATAACATGGGCTAAACGGACTTGTGGGTCGATACGTTTAACTAATTTAACACGTATAATAAAATATAAATAACTGTTAGTTTAAGAAAAAAAACTTAAACGGATTGATGTGTCGATCCGTTTAATTTATTCTCAACCCGAACATCACATGTTTAATAAACGGGTCAGATGGATCGCTCCAAATCGAACCAAAACCTATGTAGACTCAACATGTTAATTTTCGTGTTTGTTTCATGTCAGGTAAAAAATTGCCACCCTACCAAAGACTACTCGATTCATGATTTTAGGTTTGTGAGTGTGCAGATACGGATATCACAAACATCACAAGAAACGGTAAAAAAACCCGATAAAAATGAACACGAGATTGGAAAAGTACATACAATCAAGAGCCGAGAGCATTTCTATCAACGAAGCAAGTTTACAAGCCATAATGGGCCTAGTTTCAAGTCTTATTGGGCCATGTGTGTCACACCCCACCATGGCGGAATATGGAGCGCGACGTATGGATATCATCACAACATGGCGTGTCTATAGAGATAACTAAATGAGTCCAGCACCCTGATAGGAGCACTTGCTGTTGCATGTGAAATTTGATTTGCGAAACAGGAAATGTCATAAAATGGTGACACAAAAGTCATGACAATATCTCAACAATGCAGGGGTCTAGGTAAGTAGGTAACAGTCCTACCACTTACCCGAGACAAACAATTAACATAAACAAAGCAAACATATAGGTGTCAACATTATCACTTATTAAACAATCAATGAAACTAAGAAGGAACGGGGATCTCCTTCTAAATGCATTCCTAATGCCTCCAAAACTAGCCACTTCTATTCTCAAGCTTAACCACATTCTCACCTGAAAGAGACACTAAAACACGTCAACATAAAGTTAGTGAGAGTCATAGGTTTAGACTCAAACGCCAAAATCAAACCATAAGCTGCGAATAATAACCAATTTAAAAACATATGGACAATGTGATACAAACATACATTAACAACTAACATTTAAGATTTAACAAACCAACCAAATCCAAGGCTCCCAGCCTTACCAAACACCATGGTCCCATAGGCGCCCATACACCTATGAACCAATCCCAAGGCCCCACCTTGTCATCATCCCCTTGGTACCAAGTCAAAACATAAAACAATCATGAATCAACTAGCAGTTAATCACATAAGTATGCACAAGTCCATCACCATACACAAAACATTCACAGCATAATTTATAAAAACAAGACAGTGTCTCTTCCATCCCATCTGGAAGTCAAAATTATTAGTAGACATGGGACTATGAAACTCACCTGATTGAGCTTCTCCAAAAGGCCGCGCACTAGCAAAAAGCTAACAAACAAAAGCACATAATCAAAACATGAACCAATCATAAAACGGCTCATCAACCTATGATGGACATCTAGCCTTCTCCCATATATGTTCCTCATTAATATGCTCTAAACACCCCATTACCCTTCCCTAACAAGTCCTTAACTTGGTTAAGTTTGATACCTAACCCGTTCATATTTTACACAAAACAGTCCCGGTTTTTAGGTCTCCAAACTATAAGCCAAACGCCCACCTAAACATACCCATGATCTCTGTAAAGGAAACCCTATGCCCTTACATATGTTAGCTAACACCTCCCATTTGCCCCAACCTTAAAGCTACTGTTAAGGCCCTGATATATATATATATACATATATATATATATATATATATATATATATATATATATATATATATATATATATATATATATATATATATATATATATATATATATATATATATATATATATATATATATATATATATATATATATATATATATATATATATATATATATATATATATATATATATATATATATATATATATATATATATATATATAATATATATATGGGGCTAAGTTTGACATAGGATAATAACAAGGCGCCATGTCATATCCTACGTGTCATTTTGAATGCATCCTATTGGCTACAGTTTTATTTCCTAAAATACAATTATTCTATTTTCTTCAGAATATCCGATTGTTTATGTGTATCTATTCCTTTTTTATAGCTTTAAATCATATATCCTGTTTCTCAAAACATAAAATATCCGATTATCATATTATCCTGTTTCTCAAAACATCATTCATCTAAAAAACCCTACGTGTTCTTCTTAAAAGCTTTACGATAATTTGTTTTTTAACTTTTCAAGCTTTATATATATTCGAGAAAATCGATGTCTCTTCTTCTCAAGATCCTAATAAACCTAATCCATGTCTGTTCTTCTCAAGATCCTAATAAACCTAAAACAGGTATTCTATAGGAATCTATCTATGCTATTTAACCCCTTTATCAAGGTAACATTCTGTTTTTGCAGATATTACTTTAGCGGCTCTAACCCCGTAACTAACTGTGGCACAAAGTCACGATCAAGGCAGTGTAACATGACAACCAAGTGTCAATGAAACATGCTTGGACGAATTGGTGCAGACCTTGCTGCTGGCAGGAGACATCCAACTGATGTCAAATCATATGAATCAGCAAAATTTGCATTTCTAGAAGGTATATTATGTGACTATATCAGACTGTAATAACCATTGTATTTCAATATGTGGTGAATGACAATATTGAGAGGAGCTACCACTGGTCAATAAACAACAAGACATACTTGTCTGCTCGACATCAGGTAACCTGTTTATGTTTACTTTGTTGTTGTCTTTTACTATGCATGATCGCAATAGCAACCTAGGTTTTCGAGCGTTTTACACCAGCTATAGGAACATGAAAGCCGTTTTACTGAAGAGGTTATAAAAATTAATGAACACAAATAAGTTACATGAATGTCATTCTCCTCTTATTTGCTACGTCTAATATTCGGTATATTCCATCTTTCTGATTGCCAACTATATGTTGCAGGTATAAAAACGATCCAGAAATCATGGCAATGACGAACTTGATCGTAGCATATCAAAGAAATGACATCTTGGCGTTTGAGAAGATCCTAAATCTAGGTATAGGGAGTTTGTCACCTATAATCTTCTGCATGGTTAATATGTATTTATGGTTCTTAACTTTTAAAATTCGTATATGACAGTATAACAAAAGCCGTACATGACAGATTTGATTGTTTTGTGTCCTTTGAAAACTTTATATGGATCTTTCTGATTGCCAACTATATGTTCAGGTATAAAAACGATCCGGAAATCTTGGCAATGACGAAGTTGATCGCAACATATCAACGTAATGTCTTTGTGTTTTTTTTAATCCTCTACTATTCAGTGTTTGCTTTTTAGGTTTAATGATTTTTTATGTGTTGTGCAAGCGTGCAGCAAGTGATAAGATAATTATGTTAAGTAACGGATCTGGAAGGATCGAAAGGTTGGTTGCGAGAGTTGCTTTGTAGAGAGATGATGTGGAGCTAGCTTCTGTTAATGACCCGTTTATTGCCACCGATTACATGGTATAATTATCTCAATAATTTAAGTTATTAGTGCTTATGTTTAGTTAGGTTCTCAACAAGAGTTTGTCTTTCCAATCGTATTCCATATCATCTATCTAATCTGCTTTATTTGGCATACGTCTTCGCAGATTGTTAATACCAAAAAATAATTGTGGGTAACAATTCAACATAAGCGCATAGCACACCCAAAGGCCCGATGGCTGTACCATAAAGTGCATTTCAGTTATGAGATAATCATTCTTAGATTATTATATAGTTATTGTTAGTCTTTTTTAAAGAGAGTTTTATTTGAAGGCTGAAGCGCATGGGAATACTCTACATAAGTTGTTTGCAATTCGGATTATCCGATAAATCATGATCTGATATATTATAAAAGTGGATAACCAATTTGGCGACCTGACTTGACCCCAATCCCAAACGCCCCCTTATCTTTCCAACAGACTTTTCTATAAGCTGTCGTTGAATGGTAGAACGATAAATATTTCAATGGTAATCATGGGAGAGTTAAAAAGGTTCACATTATATACTTTCTCCTGTTGTTGACATGTACCATCAAGCACATGTTTAGACGATTTACCAAAAGTACCCATGTTGGGCCGTTTTGAAATTACATGTTTGACCCATTCTTGATGTACATAATCTACCTGTTAAAATAATTGTTTATCTGCTCATGAATTTACTACTCGCAAGTATGCGTAAAAGATATTGCAATTTGGGTAAACAAATATGTATCGCTAAGAGACATTGATGTCTCTTACTGAAAAAGGTTAACGAAAATGAAAATTTTACTTTTGTTTCTAATTTGTTGCTGTGATTGTTTTATTATATTTTCTATATATCACAGGGCTCAAGAATCTTATTGTCTTCCTTCCTGCATCGTATGTTACCACTTGGCAAACACAACAACCTCCATACTAATGCACCAGTGGGGAACTGATAAGTGGTGTTGCTTGTGTTAATAATAATTAGAACTTCACAATAGGTACATATAGAACTTTTCTGATATCTATTAGTACGAGTCAGCACTGCAGCTATGCACTTTACAGTTGGATTTAAACTTTAGCTTATTCTTTTTCTCTAAATAAGATGACTCTTTATGCGCCTTTTTTTTAATAGGTATTGGGGTTGGGAACTGTCTAGAAAGCCTCTTATCTTATTGATGGAAATACTAACTGATCTGACACATAACATATAACAGTAGAATTAGTGTTATAAAATATTTTTGTTGGGCGGTACTAGGTTAATTATATCCCTTTCAAATATAATTATTTGAAAACATATTTACCTTAAATCCAAAGAAATGGATTTAACCCGTCATGGTGTTGTTAAATGTCCCTAAACATTCGCATCCTCTTTATCCTTAAAAATATATCGCTATTAAACAACAAAAGATTGTTCGTCTCCTCCTTTTTTAACCCTAAGACGAATTCAGTCGTTCCTTTTTTTTCCTTTTTTTTCTGAATCCTATCTAATACCATTCGATTTCTTCTTGCAGGTAGCTATCCTTCATGCATGTTCACAGAGGTACATCCCTAAAATCATAAGATTATACTTGACCCTTATTTACGCATAACAACTTTCCATGGCTATAAAATAGGGATCATAGCGGGCAAAATGGGTGGGAATGGGTCAAAATATTATTTAGTCACAGTGTTTTCCTTCATAAAAAAGATTGGGTAGATGTGGGAGACTGCCGTAATGTTTTTGTTAGGTTGGACTGTGCCATTAAATTGCCATTTATAACCGGTTTAAATGGGTGAAACTTGTGACCCTGTTGCAACGCTATGGGTCATCCGGGTCCTGTCATTCCAAATATTCTATTGTGAAGCATTGGACATCTCAAATTACTATGCGGCCATTTAACTTAAGGATACCTTAAATTTTGACCACTTAAGCCGTCCAAAGCATATTTAAGGCCTCAAATTACTATACTAGATCATAGAAGGACATACTTAGGTATTACTTATTTAGTGTATCATTGTAGTTGATCAGTTTTAGGAGAAGGTTTTGCAACGAGACTAATTACCTCACTTCTTATTAGAGGTTCTAAATTAGACACATTTACTCATTCCCTCAGCTCATCAACACATTTTTCGTGTTTTATAGGCCGCCTGAAAGGTTTTGTCTGCTCTTAATGGTAAATTGATCGGAATGACCTTCCGTGTACCAACTGCTGATGTCTCAGTTGTTGACTTAATTGTGAGACGTGAGAAGAAGGCTACGTATGAGTAGATCAAGGCTGTTATGTGAAATTTCACGTGTTATATTTACATACAACCTTTATTAGTTCGGTCATTGCCCTTGACCATTTGAAGAACAATATCTACATTGAAGCATATAAAGGCCATGTCAGAGAGGTACGTCTTTAGATCACATAATCATATCTTTTGGCTGTATTGACAAGAAATTTTATGAAAACAATTATATGATTCTTTTGCCAGGCGTGCAAGGGTATGTGTGATATATTTACTCATAGCAAGATTTTGTTGGTACCTATAATGGAAATGACAGATGTTTTGTCAGTTGAGAACCAAGCAATTGATATCATATGAGATATTTGTGCCAGAATGAAGATTAGAACATACAAAGGGGACCTTGCAAAAGTAATAACTTTTTTTTATTTCTTCTCGATGGGAATAGTCAAGTTAACTAAAGCCTCTTCTCTTGCAGTTTTTTGAAAAATATTTTTTTTTGGTATGTGTGTTTTGGCTGGAATTAGTTTATGTAGTGTGTGTGTGTGTGTATGAATTTTTACGTTACTGTTGGTTCATTTTTTGTCCAGGCAGGTGTTGTTTCTGCATCATCTTTAGCCAGTTCACCAAATCAAGTGATACTACTTGGTTACAGTTTTATAAGTTCATGTCTAAGGTATGAAATTATATGTTTAAATCTTGAATCTTCATTAACACTATTGTGTCTAATTAAATCCGTTTAATTTGTATTTATTGATGATATAGAGCAATAAGGTTTGCGGTATAGTTAGCACTGGAAAAAGCATAGGAGACGCTAAAATTGGGCTAAATGAACCTTCTAATGTTTTTGTTCAGTGAGTTCTAATGTTGTTGTTCAGTGACTTTTAAGGTTCCTAAACATTGTCCGTTCTTTTCTTTACAGCGTTGACGATACCAACCACGTGTGAACCTTCTTCCAAACCGGTCAAACAAAAGACGCTATTTGAGCGGACTTTCTTATCAGCAAATAGAAAACGCACTCCTGCCAAGAGGAATGTAACACGACGATTGGAAACAAACCAATCACCATGAATATTGACATTCCTGAATCAACTTCAGCTGCAAATCAAGCTGAGTAATCTTTTTCCCACTTTATCCTGGTCCTAATTTAAACTTCATGTCATGTCAGTCCTGATGGTGTATTGTTGGCGTCACAAGAGCAAGTCGAACTTAAAATTATCTTATGCAATAGATTTGGTTTTCAACAGAAGAACGGGCCATCCTAAAAATTAGCACAACAAAACCATGGTAGTACTAGAGGTGTTCAGCTGGTAGCGCAAAATTTTACAAGAATCATCAGGCCCACAATGCAAAGACCATGGACCACAACCGCCAACCAATTACAGGTGACTAAAATAATCATAAACAAATTCACAGAACTTTTTTTTATGTATGCGTGTTTCTGCTAGAATTAGTTTATGTAGTGTGTGTGTGTGTGTGTGTGTATGAATTTTTAGGTGATGTCGTTATTAGAAGAAAGGCAAAGTGCAAAACATGGTATTAGTAGCAAGTTGAACACCATCACCTAGAAGTTATTAAGTAATCCTAAATACCCCTACTGTAATTGCAAATGCTGATATGATGGATTGGTGCTGAATGGTATGCTAATTATTTCAGGTACATACCTCACATTATTGTCTCAAAACTTATGCTTGCAGATTATCATGTGCTGCAATAAACAAAGTACATATCTCATATTGCTGAGAAAAGTGGTGAAGTTAACTTCATTGTTTTTAGGCTTGCTATACCACAGTATTTCACACGGAGCGACCATTAATATTCACTAATAGTGAAGAAGTCTTGGCAGTTACAGACACAAGTTGAACATAATATTTTAGACGCTGAGTATGACTATACATGCTGTTATGAATGTATGTTAACGTACAGTACACTATGATGTCATCACTGGAATACTTTTATATCCATCTTTCTGATTGCCAACTATATGTTGCAGGTATAAAAACGATCCAGAAATCATGGCAATGACGAACTTGATCGTAGCATATCAAAGAAATGACATCTTGGCGTTTGAGAAGATCCTAAAGCTAGGTATAGGGAGTTTGTCACCTATAATCTTCTGCATGGTTAATATGTATTTATGGTTCTTAACTTTTAAAATTTGTATATGACAGAATAACAAAAGCCGTACATGACAGATTTGATTGTTTGGTGTCCTTTGAAAATTTTATATGGATCTTTCTGATTGCCAACTATATGTTCAGGTATAAAAACGATCCGGAAATCTTGGCAATGACGAAGTTGATCGCAACATATCAACGTAATGTCTTTGTGTTTTTTTTATATAAATAAAAATCGGCAGGGTAATAAAAAATCTATAGTTTCTCTTATTTATCAAGATATATTTTATACATGCGAGCAATAAAATTAACAAACAGAGCACCCAAGTCATAAGTGATTTACCAAATATATAAATTTTGTGTTACAAATATATATCATATCTTCCTATGGGACATATATACGAAAGGAAACCTAAGTCATGTTTACTTATTTTTGGACGTGAAATGATCAGTTCGATGTTTTTGCAAATTTTGAAGCTGAACAAGGGCTTCCATGAATAGTCAGGAAAAAAGATAAAGAACCAATAGTGTATGGGCGTCGTGCACATGTAGAGTTTCTCCTTTAGAGTTTCTCCTTTATGAATCTGTTCAAGAAGAGGAGGGAGGACAATCCGCAGAGCACCTTAAAAATGAAAGTTCCTTTTCGCTGCATTACCCATGTCATTTCTCAAAAACTGAAAGTGAGTATCCTTTTTCCGATTTGGTTTAGGGATCACAGAGATAAAAAGGCTTATAATTCAAAATTAGTATTAATCATATTAACATTGAAATTCAGAATTATTATAATTCAGAATTATTATTGAACCACAAAGGATCAAGTTTAGAGATCATGTTATAATTTGAAACCTGCATAATGTAACTTCTATTAAATCTTGCAAGTCTCTGTTTATGGAGTTGGGCTTTAGAATATTGGAAATTATATCTCTATTTTTTTTTTTCATTTTTTACCTGTTTGTTTTACATTTTTTCCAACTTAATAGGACTATCATTTCTTTTGTCGAAAGCTGCTGACTGATGCCTCTATTATGTATTCAGATGCCTTTCAAGATTATTGCAAGAATATCATTTGATTTTACATAGTATAGATAATATATCGTGCTACTCAACCTAATCGATTGATATATTGCACAACATCTAATAGCTACAAATTTCACATTGTGATTGGCGAATGATTTAAGTAGCAGTTATACCAGCATGAGCTGACTTTTAAAATGATGCAGGCAAATTCTGAAAACTGGGTTACGAACATGTACAAGAAGTTTGAGGCTGCGTGTCAGGTAATCGATGACTTTGTATACAAGGTATACTTTTCAACCTGTCTCTGGTTCCATTAAATACATGTTGTTTATGATTTATTAATAAAATTTGGAAGATTGTGCTCCGAGTAATCATTCTTTTCCAATAACAATTATTATCTGTTGGAAACTAAGTGCAAATGTAAGAGTGTGAAAACGTTATATTCAGATGTTTTGCAAGACTTGATTCTTTCTCCAAAGTGAAAAGCATGATTTACATGTAATATCTGTCAATTTCATAACTCTTTGTTAGTCTTCTTATTGAATTTGTGTTGACAATATTTGCTGCTAATTGTGTACACAAGCTGGCTCTAGAAGACTTGCAATGTTATTTGGAGTTCCAAATTTTGAGACTATGGGTGCCAACATTTTGTGACTTACCTCTTAGGCATCAAAGAAGAAAAACCTCATGTCCTAGGCTTCAACACTCTCATAAACCAGATCTGATGGAGGGGGTACAAGGTGATTGAATTAAATGAGGATCAAATAAAGGGAGAACGATCATTATGGGCTTAGTTTCAAGTAGTAGCTGATATGAATTCTACATAGTTCTCATGCCAAAAATATGGTACTCAAAAGCTGTATGCGGATCCTCGTGCACAAAAGTTTCCAGGCTTATGACTGAGTATGCATTTGATCTTTACTTAGTAAATTAGCGTGAATTCGGAAGAACTATTAAGGCATTTGTGTTTGTCCATTTGATGCTTAAATCGGAAGAGCAGATACTCCTGAGCGACACTACATGCTTATTGTCATAGGTATTAGCAGTCCATTCGTTTTCTTTTTTAATTCTATCACAACTCATTGGATATTCTACCTAGGCAATGCACATTTCTTATTTTTGATTTTTGATTTCGTGATTTTGTAGATGCTGAGGCACTTTATGATCAGACGCTATTGCAAGGGGTCCTACCGGATTAAACCTGCAATATTATGCGATTTTTGCTAGGGATTTTTTATCTTGTGAATTCCAAAATAAAAATCACACATTTCTTCAATCTGTTGGTAACTGCAGTACAATTAGTTTTCCTTTGGAAGTGGTGAGGAAAAGGATAATGGTAGCTCTGCAAGGGAAATGTCCACCGAACATACTGGTCGCATTAACGGAAGTTGTGAGGGATGAGATTTTTATTGGACTTTTTAGAGGATGGGGCACAAGTTGTTTGAAGGTCATGCTGTCATCAGACTTTCTACGTGACCACACCCATGAAGGTTGATGAACGTTACGTAACTATGATATTATTTTTGCTGAGATTACGTAACATATAATGATTATAACTTTAGAGTTATATTTTCTTAATTTTCTAATGGTTTGTAGATAAAAGGACTTACTATTTAGAGATTTCGTCGATGATGTATTTTAACTTGCAGTCATTTGATTCTAGAATGATGAGATCCAAAGTTGTATCTTTCATATTTATTTATGTCTTAGTTTCTCAGACTTTAGATTGGATCAAGATATATTATCACCACTTGAATACTTTATTTTCATGTGATAGTTGTATACATATGAAACTATGGATTTCTTGGACAAATAAAGACATCGAGCTATAAATTAATTCGGTTTATCATGAAGTAATTAATCACTCTTATTTATGTTGAACGTCCCTGAGGAAAGCCATTTATAAACAATCTATCAGTCGAGATTCATGTAAAACCCTATTGCTAAGAAAAGGAAAAGAAAAAAACTACAGTACTACTCAATTTGGTCAAACTTTTTTGATAAAGTATAATTTATAAATGTCCAAAATACCTTTATGCAATGTTTTGAAACCCGTGATTTAAATCGATTCAGTCAAATTATTAGGTCTGGGTCAATTTGGGTCGGGTTAACTCGGTTTTCTAAAAAGAATAATTTTTTTTCATGTTTTTAATAATTAGCAAAAAATTGTATAAAAAAATCATAAAAACTTTCATATATTGAAAACATAAATTGTTTACCAACCAATATAATATTTAAAAATAAAATTTTATCGCAAATACGTAAAAGTTAAATATTGTTTTATTAAAAATCCAAAAAAATCAAAACCCGGCCGAGTCTCGAAAACCGGGTTGACCCGGATTACCCCAAACCGACGAGTCTAGCCGGGTTTAAAAAATATGAAACCCGGGTCAAAATAATCCATTTTTTTCACCAGAACCGGGTTAACCAGTTGACCCGACAGAGTCAATCCGAGTCTGAAAAACAAAACTAAAAAGAAAAAAGTATGACTAATTTAATGTTAATAATTCAATTTTAAATTAAATAAACCTTAACAACGATTAAGATTATTAATATCAAAATTAATCTAATAAAAACCCATATACTTCATAGAAAACCTACAACAACATGGTGATTATATATAAACATTGTTCTAATATAAAAAGAGAAGCACACGTTAATATGACATGTAAATAAATATCTAAAAGATGATGTTAGTAATTTAACGTAAACAAGATCTGAAAACCATATCGGCTAATCAAAGTCCATTATATTAAGCAACAAGAAAACTATAAAATTCTTAACCGATCTTTAGCACGTAATAAAATAATTTTTACATTAAGTTTATGCGTATATATCCCTCCAAAGGTGAATAACTACATATATATATCCTTTATACAAGTTTTTCATGCACATAATACAATGCTTTTTATGCATATTTTGGATATATATGCAATTTTTCATCTTTGGAAGGATATATATGCAAAAGCCCCTTTATAATTGTACAAGCATAAAAAATTAATTTAGTTCAATAATTTTTTTAAACATTGCAAACTCATCGATTTATAAATTATCATAATATTTAAGATGTATACAACGTTAATTTCTCTATAATACTAATGTATCTAATCAATTGTAGTAGTAAGATGTTTAATATAAATAACTTAACGAATATCATAAGCATGCTCGCTCTTAGGCCGAGTTTTACAACTAAGATCATAAAAACAAAACAACCATTAGACCGGAACGACAAATAATGTTTTAAATCAAGATTTATGAACCGATCATGTTTGTTGGGCGAGCCAAAGCCAGACAATACCAAATGTTATTTTATAACGACATTTATTAACCGAATTCGTCCGTTGGGTGATCCAAAAGATAACAAAAGTTAGTTTGCTTTGAACAAATACAATATTCTCTCACTAACAAGCACAATTATATGTCCTATTCTCAAGAGTCAAAAGTAAGAGAGGAATGAAGATTCATTATTTACACACATACTAAAACTATTACAACTAATCGACAAACACTGTATCAAAGAATGATTTACGAACCGAACCCGCCCGTTGGGCGGGTTATGATAATACATAAATGTTACAAAGGGACTTATATCCAAGTTTAATGACTTCCTTTGGATAATCTTATAATGTTTGTCGTTACAAGTTTTCGATAATTTTTAATCATATTTTTTAGGCCGGCGCAAAAAGCATAATGTTTTGACAGTCGTTCTTATTTGTTATGCTTTTAGAGAATGATTATGTCTGCTCATCTTATGTCTTGAGAGATCGAGTTTTCACAATTGAATGCAATTGAGGTGGGTTAAAGTCGGAAGGTACGTTATTTGTTATCTCAACCGTTATAGTGTTTTTCAACTTTACTATTAACTGTACTTCAATAAGCACCCGTGGCCTAATGGATAAGGCGTCTGAATTTTAATCAGGTGATTGTGGGTTCGAGTCCCACCGGGTGCGCTACTTCTTTTTCTAATAAATATACACTTTTTTTTTGTTTTACCAAACTATCAAAAACTACTAATCACAACGGTTTTTTAGAGTTGCAACTGGACCAGGACTACAAGTTGATCTGAAGCAGCTGTAATAACTGATGAGCACGAGACTCTGTTTTTTTCTTTTGGAAAGTTGGATGTTTTATGATGTTTGTGTTATGTGCAGGCTTGATTCCGGATTTGGGTGCGCTGGGATTACGTAGTTGGCCTAAATTCGTACTCGAGGTGATTTTATACTCATTTACAATAGCAGGTATCTTTTTTAAGTATGCCTCAAGTCAACTGTTATAGATGTAAATAATGCGTTAGGTCACTACCGAAACTATTGGTTAAAAGTCCTTATAGATATAAGGATGCATTTAATAAGTTTAACACAAAATACAGAAGTATAATGTATCTGGATAAATGATTTGAATCTTAGAATTATATATTTCTATATAAATCAGATGTTGATATGTGGATATTCATATGAAGTATTTGGAAACAACGAATAAGTATTTACAAGCGCTAAGAAAATTCTTTCATCGAAATTTTTATTAGAAGAGAACCATTGTCCCTTCAAAACACCCCCCGTGCTCTAATGGATATAATGTAGACAACATGATTCAGAACACTATATGTGTTTCTATAACTCCATTCTCATTTTCAATGGGATTCAGAAAAAACAAGGTGGAAGAAGTTTGAGACCATCCTGAAGCTACAAGAAAACAACGGCTTGAACGAGCTAAAAAAGACGGAGGTTTCGATGCCTGGAATGTTCCTTCCCTGTCCTGCCCCCACCCCCACCCCCATCCCCACCACTACAGACGCTGTGATTGATAAGCAGGCAACTAAAACTAAAACAAACGTTGGAGTTTTGTCGAATAACCAGCGTAGAAGGTCGGCGGCAAGAAGTATCCCCATCCCTACCGCTATAGACAAAGAAGCTGTGAATGGTGAACAGGCAACTGAAACTAAAAAGAATGCTGGAGGTTTGTCGAATAATCAGCGTAGATGGTCAGCGCCAAGAAGTATCCCATTTACCCATAGAATCCAATACCCGGAGGCCTGTAGTATCCGCTACTTGAGTTTGTTGCTGTTACTGCGGCTGAGGTGGTGGATGGCCAGGCTGCATCATACCTATTGCACCATGTGGCATTGAGGGTGTTGGTGGTGAATACAGATGAGTTAAAGTAGTTGCTGATTGAGGCGGCTTCTTCTGCAACTGGAGATAAAAGAACAAAGGTAAGCATTTTTTATTGGTATCTTTTAGAATACCAAGAAATATGAATTTTCGCCTGATGATGATAGCTACTAATTAGACTCTGAGGAAGAGCAGAAGAATCAGTAGTGGTGTAGATCCAAATTCCTCCATGTGTATCATCTATGAATTTCACTCCAATCCATGGAACAATAATATACTTACTGATAGGTACCTTTTTAAATTTGGTCAATCAAGTATATGAACTTTCATAAGGTTTTAATAAAGATCAGTTTTTTTTGTTTGAATATTATTTTCTTTAATGTTATTTTTTCAAGTGTTTTGCTCCGTTTATTACCAAATCACTTGGTGTTATGACGAGAGTCGAGTTCCCCCGCTCCTAGACAAATAAGTCAACTGTTTTGGATAGCCCCCGTTTGAGCCCTTCTCTAAGACTTTTTGTTCAAAGTGAATAGGATATTCTGGGCTTACCGTAGTGGAAAAAAAGGATATTCATTTTAAGCCTATTTTAACAAACACCCTCCAGATAAGACTTTTATAACGAGTTTTGAACTTCATATTGCGCAGGCAACAAAACTTTGCAGAGTCAGTTCTGCTTCAGTTGGAAGAAAAACAGAGGTTAGGAGTATACTTTTACATCGCTTTTCACATTATTTATTCCTTTCCATGTATATGTATAGCCTCTGAACCTGATCATAGTGTCACACAACGACATAGATATGAACACGTACGGCCTTTATTTGTTGGATCATTTAGTTTCTATGAGATATATAAACTTTTATTGTTAATAAAAAACTTCCGTTAAACTATAGTGAATGGTATTCACATCCCATCGAATGATAAGGGTATGGGGAAGAGTACATAGATCGTTAAAACATGATGCTTATGGCAGTTACCAAGGTATGATGAGTTGCAAGCGAGGTACACACGCCTTTTAAATGATTAATGGAATTATCTGACCCTTAGGTATAGACTAATTACATAAATTTCATTTATTTATTCTGTTGCACAAAATTTGGACCTACCAAAAGTGACATGAGTGTTGGTCCTATATTGTATCTCTATTGCAGATTGTGGTATTCTACTGTAGTAAGTTTTGTGCTGGTGGTCAACATATACTTCAAGCTCGACTCGATCATCACTGATGGTATCCATGATGTATGACTGAATATATATTAAACCTGAGTTTGACTTCCCACAAAACCGTTCAGTAACAATGTAGTTCCAAACCCCATTAACACCTACAAGTGCATTTGTCGACTGTCGATCAGTGTGATGTCATATACGTGTGTGGAACATGTACACCGTCTCTATTGCAGGAAAAGGCATGGCGATAATTATTTATTGATTAATCTTTTTTATATTTTAATGTGATAACCTAATACCGTATATATATACTCATACTAACTGCCTTCCAAAGGTTCCTAGAGATTTTCGAGTGCCCTGAACCTTATATTAGCGACTTTAAAAAGACAGAATTGGGGCGCAGCTCCCACTTGGTCTCCTGCGAGACCACCAGATCTAAGAAAGGGGACACATCAAATAGTGACATGTACTGTTGGAGCAGGATGGTGTCTGCTGAACTTTAATATCGTCTTGTGATTGTCTGCTTGAGTGTCTTGAGTAACCAACGTTGGTATAATGGGCATGTCTTTCCTCTTTTGGTCGCTGATATGGAAGGAGGTGGCTTCAACATCGTGTGTGTGCAAACCCTTGGCGACATCAAGAAAATGAGGTTTGCTTTGTTTCCTATCATGGTACCTAAATTTTCAAATTACCTAACGCCTCTTTAATAAAAAGATTGTCCCTGATATATTGTCCTTTTTACCAGGATTACACTAATCATTATCTTTGGATTGCTAATTGCCGGAATCATGGACAATTCAAGTTCAAGAAAATCATATAACAATACAAGGTACAGTAGTGAATGCATTTGTGTACTAAGGAAAATAGATTGGCAATAGTGGCTTTTCGACTTGATTAAATGTCGTATTCAACCGTAACTGGATGTCGGGTGTTTGGTTCTTTAGTTCATATCATCAGTGCCACAACGTTTTTGGTTTGTCATACACGATTTTTGGGTCTGCGAGCTTTTCTGTCATAAAGGGCGTGTTTTGTTTAGTGGGCCTTCTGATAAAATCGAGTGATCTTTGCGCACCACTTAGTCTAGGCAAACACAAATACACAATCACCACAACACACAATGCCACAATAATGGTAAAGAATTGGCTATTTGAACATATAATAAAGCAGGCCTATAGAGTTACAAGATGTTACAACACAAGCAACATCTTGTAAACAGACTTCACGCTATCGAGAATCCCATGATAATTTAAACGACAAAAATATCACATATCCGAAAGACTTTGTAGTCATGATCCTTATTACCATGATAATAAACATAAAAGAAGTCAACTGAATCTACAATAGAAAATTTAAACCTAATAAATAACTTCCAACCTTGTATAAGCAGGCAGCATGATAGCAAGAAAATATGATCCCAAAAACAGGGGCCACAATACAAAGGTTATGAGTAGTACTATCAAAGCTTATCCACCACGGGGCCAAAAACATGTAGCACATCATCAACTTCTCTGTCGACTTCTTTTTCTTTTTCTTCTTGCTTTCAGTAAAACATCCTCCATTTAAACATCTTTGCTCATCTTTTTCTTCTTTTCTTTGTTCCACTTTCTTTACCGTGCATTAAAACGGAAAGGTTAATGGGTGAAAAGTCGCCCATAGTGAGATTAAAAGTGCATATGGTTGGATAATGTTCAAGATAGAATTTAAATTTTACCATGGATGGAAATATAATAATCAACCCACACCCGAGTATATTCGGTCTGGTTAATCATTTTCAAATTCTACCTCTGGTCAAACGAGTCAACCCGACTAACCTTAATTCAAAACTGAGTTGGTGTCGTGTATAATTTTTTCTTATTGAGGTTCGAGTCAAATGTTCTTTCAAACAAGATTTATAAACCAAACCAGTCTGTTAGGTGACCAAGGCCAAAAAAATATCAAACGTTAGCTTGATATTAACAAAGAATATAACTAATCGGCAAATGTAGTATAATAAAGATTTACGAACCAAACCCGCCCGTTGGGCGGGTTACGAAACTAGTATTTTATATATATATATATATATATATATATATATATATATATATATATATATATATATATATATATATATATATATATATATATATATATATATATATATATATATATATATATATATATATATATATATATATATATATATATATATATATATATATATATATATATATATATATATATATATATATATATATATATATATATATATGTATATATATATATATATATATGTATATATATATATATATATATATATATATATATATATATATATATATATATATATACTAGTGGCAAAACCCGTCCGATGGACGGGTATGACTTATGATTGTAGTGTAACTTCTTTTTGTTTCATAAATATTTTTTTGTACTTTTCGATTTTGAGATATGACTTCTGATTGTTTTTTAACGTATTTTATTTGGTGAATGTTTGCGAATAACGTTTACAAAAATTTAACTAAAGGTATATCAATTATAAATTTACAAAATTAAACCGTTCTTGCTAACACTTGAGATAGAGACATAAGTAGCTATACTCTTAGCTTCATGTAGCAATGTTCTCACAACATCTTTATTCTCATTACTTAACTTGAAAAAAGAAATACATGTGTATAAACATGATTATAAATGGATAATATTTTTGAACAATGGACACCAAGGTGACGAATATAACTTTAAAGGAGAAGGAAATAATGACAATGACGACAATGCGTATGGAAAAGAGGACACAGAAATGGAAGTTGACCTGTTATACAACTATACAAAGAATGAGAATCATAAATGTTTAAAGTATTAAAACATATTTATAAAGTTACTCACTGTCCTGGTAATACACTGTATAGGATAAGTTATTTACAACTTACCATTAACAAAAACAGCAAGAGGTGGATGCTCCATTAAATATGCAGGTAGTGTAGCATCTTCTTAGTTTTCATCATCACCAAAGCTAGTTGTTGATAAGCCAACTGCTGGTAATAGGACCCATCAATGAGATATTAAAATAACATGTAATCATGCAGGGAATAAAGATGTCTGTGTACCTGAAAAAATAAATTCCCAACCCATGATTTAATATCAAAGACAAAAGAACTCACTGGCTTCTACAACTATCTCTAACCTATTGCGAAAAATAGAAAATAGTTTCTATTATAATCCATTCTTGAATAGATGAATCACTAATTACATACAAGTAAAATAAGAAAATAACATACCCCTTTCGATGAAACTTATCCGTTCTCAAACTTGCCCTAAATCAACATAAGTAAAATTATATCTAAAGTATAGAACAAAAGATAGCGGGTTCATAATTAAAATAAAAGGTTGACTCACCCGGCTCCCCATAAATAATCCATTAAGAATTAACAACACCGATTTTCTCGTGTGCAGATTATGAGAAGAAGGTTTATTATTTTTATAGTATAATATGGTATCATACTCTAACTAAAACATGATAATTGAGATGCAAAGAATAACGTAATAGGATCCAGCTTCAAGAAGTTTTACATTGAAAGGTTACATCAGGTTAAATTCCTCCCAAACTTATTTGTAATTTTTTATTAATTATCGGTTGTTAGGTGCAGCTTCAAGAAGTTTTACATTGATCCATCTGAATTTCTGAACATGACAGCAGCAAGTTCAAACACGCCAAATAAAAAGGCAAAACAAATCAAAAATAGTCTTCGTTAAAAATAGTACAAACCTTTAATAAAGGGACTTGCGTTTGTGAGTGGATAAAAAAGTGCCACCTATGACCACTATTACCTGCTAAAGAAGTTCACAGTGACTCAAACGCAACCTGTAACCAACCTGAGCATGTGAATCGACATTGATTTTTGATCTCTCAGTCCATGGTTCCCTTTGATTTCCGTGTGCAATTTTAGCCTTGTGATACATAAAACAACTTAATATAAGTCATTGTGACATTGGCACTTGTGATATGGTGTAATATTATTAGCCACCAAAAGATAACGTGTAGTTGTTTCATATAGGGAAGTCAATACCTTCAATAATGCTTGATGCGCTACGTCCGCCTCAAAGACTCTCATTTGCTTTCTTTCCAGTCGCACGTCCCATAGGTGCAAAAATTGTATACCTAAAGTATTTTGATCAGTTTTAACAACCCTTGAACTTGTATGTCATAAGACAACTTGTTGACTTTACATTGTCTGGAACATGAAGTTCACCACCAAGCTTTTACCCATGTGAGTGTGTGAAGCAACAACAACGACATTCCCGGGTACCAACTCGAGGTTGGTTTGGTGAAGCCAGGTGAATAACCCAATGTAGTCACGGTGTAGTCTGTTCTAGAACCTGCACAAAAAAATGCACAAACTCAGCATACCAATAAGCTCTATTTATTCTATTCATCTACCCGACGTGAGTACCTTTAGCTACCTCTGATAGGAATTGTTAAGAAAATCGAAAAAAAAACTAACTTATGTTGGAAACTTATGTTGCTCGACTGTTAACATCCTGAAAGTTATAATTTTTATAGATATAAAATTCACCTTTTAAAGCTCCATGTTCTTTTGGTGGAGGATGTGTAGCAGAGGACTCGACATGGTTTTGTTAATTATTTGATTGGTACATAACAACCGTGTTATCCATCGGACGGGATACATCAAATACATATGGTGTGATTAATGCTGGAATAATGATGGTTGACAGCTTTGATTTTCTGCTTCTAAGCTAACAACAGATCTAGTGTTTGGTTTTTATGGGTCTGCTGATTTTTTCGGTTTTTGGTTCAGCGGGTCTGCACCTTTTGGGATGTTCGGGTCCAGGGAATCTGCGATTTTTAAGGGTGTTTGGTTGAACGGGTGTCTGCATTTTTAGGATGTTTGGTTCAGCGGGTGGCTGCAATTTTTGGGGTGTTTGGTTCAGCGTGTCTGCATTTTATGTTGTGTGTTTTTATAGGTTAGTTTGGTGTGTCTGAGTTGTATTTCATTTGTACAAAATTAATGTTATGTTTTTTTTAACCAAAATGTGAGATCTAATTTCTCTAAAAGTTATGCAACTTCTTTTCCTTTCTCATTTAAGAAAAATATATATACACAATTGAAGATATGATTAGCCTATATTAATCTAGCCACTTAAAATACACACTGAACCTATGTAACGTATTGAATAAAAAAGGAAAGGAGAAAAGAAGCTAAACCTTGTATAGCAGGAATGTTCGATAAACCATATTCACTGAGTAGATTTTTTGCAATGTGCTCTTGCAAACTGTTAGTATAAACTAAATGCTCGGGTTTGAGACATTATAGTCACCACTTCTGAATGAACGACTCAAATACCTACACAATGAAAAATCCAGTTTATACAGATTGTAGCAATATAACACATTAAATAGAAAATGAAAGGAGAAAAACACGAACTCTTTGATAGCAGGAAAGTTCTCTAAACCATCTTTATTATGTGTAGACTTTCTACACAACCAAAAAATAAAATTTATACAGGTTGCAACTATATAACACACTGAATAGAAAATAAAAGGAGAAAAGAACGAACCTTTTATAAAGTTCGCTAAACCATCTTTAGTATTGACTACCGTTAGATAGTTAGGTTAGTTACAGCCCTCAGCCAATACACAGATCTGAGCAGCATGTTTCTCGGTCACTTTTAACACCCTCATGAAGTCCCCTAATAAGGATAACGTGAGCTAGTGACTTCCTTCGCTTAAGATGCAAAGCAGTCGTGATGGCCATTGGCTCACCAAGAGCTGAACAGGTGCATCTAGCACCTCAACTGGAACAACAACGAATCACTGCAAAACAATTAAAACGATATAAATTACTTGGATACTCAAATCAAAAGGAATAAAAAAGTCACTCAAATGCAGTCGTATCAAACACCAACAAACAATAAGATTATGAGGCCTGACACACACACTTACATGAATCGAGTTCGGTTAGATAATGAATTCACTTTAAAGATATAGATTACAAACAAAAGTTGACATAGATAAGAGATTTGCAGTGCTTTTAGGTTGTTTAAATAGAACTGAATTGGGCTCCAAACTACTTTAGAATATCTGCAACTTCCTTATAAAAACTTTCGTGAAGATATGTCAACAAAAAAACTAATAAAAACCGCAGAGATGAGTAATATATGGAGGGTCTGCTTGATATTAACTGATAGAGGGGTTCGCTGGATTTATGTTTGGATTAGTTGCTTATCTGGAGGATCTTGCAATAAACTCAGTAGTCATTTCAAATAAAAAAGTCCATCATGTCGAGCCCTCTCGTTTCCTTTTCACACAAAATATACCCTTAAATGTCGAAAACAGAGAAACTATATGAAAACATTGTTAACTTACTTTTTGCCTAAACTCAAACCTTTAGAGAACTTGTTTTGAGCGTGTTCATGCCTCAAAGCCGAAGAGTGGTTCTACTCTCCTCTTCGACCCCAGTCGACAAACGTTTGAGCTCAAATGATTCCATACCCACTCGTTAAGGTTACGGTTATATGAAAATCAAGTAAAAATTATATTATCCACTTCACCAATTTACACCAGCCAACAGGACCAATGAATAGGCAATTGGGTGCCTTGTTCTTTGTGTCTTAAAAAGTTATCAATGAAGCCGACTTACTTACCATCTTCGAGTTCCAACCATAAAAACAGTTTATTTTCCTTTATTTTGTTGGTTTCTTTGTACGTGATGTTTCCGCAAGCCGTTTCAGAACAAAGTTAAGCAATGATTTATAATTGAAAAAATCCACGAAAATTAAAGCGAGAAAGTTAAAAAAAAATAGCATGGGTGACGTATGAAAGTGGTGATGTTTAGCTCGCTAGCCTGCACTTGATCAACTTAGTTGGGGCGACCAAGATGTAGAGCGCGACTCTAGCAATGACATGCTGGTTCACAATGAGGGGTGCACCAGGTTCAGACCTAAAAAGTGCTTCCATTTATCCCCTTAACTATGAACAGTACATCATTTAAGACTGCCCTCTAAAACCCGTGTCCAAACAACCCAAATTCTGTTATTCAAACAAAATATTAAATCTGTAAAAACAACATACAAACGTCTAAAACCTTGTGTCCAAACAATGCAGTTCTGCACAAACTATTTCCTTTGGATTTATTTGTTTTAGGGTGTGATGATCAGTGCATTGAGTCCAATCACTATCAAAGCATACGTATATATCTCGTAGCAGCACAAGACATTCATGAATTTAGCCACAAACGGCTTGTAGTGAGTTGCAATTTTCCCAAGTTGCCTAAGTTTTATATTCTACCATATAGGCGATTTATTCCTTTTCTGATTATGAAGTAAATCCTCCTTTAAACCACTGTACATATGTTTTTCTGATTCTAAAGCAAAACTACTTTTTTTACGAACTACATATGCTTTCTAACGACAAAAAAAGACAGATGTGTTCTTTGAGATATATGTATCATAGTGATATATTAATGACTGTTATATATGACCTTCAAATCTTTCTTCTTAGAATACTATATCAGTACAAATACTTTAAAAGCAAGAACTTGCAAAATTTGTATCAACCAAAGAATTGCTCTACATCAAACAATGTAAATAATGATTGCATTTAGTTAATGAAGGTCACCTGTAAGGACAAAATTAGGTACTGATAACCACGTGAGCACTCGAACGTGCAACTTCCATATTCTGTTATTGAGTGAGTACATCAAAGACTTCACGTTACCAACCGAGTTTTTCAAAGATGAGACCGTTTTCAGCATGTTCTCAAAGATATTGAACAAATCGTATTCTCAGTTTCTTTATAAAAATATATTCAAATATAAAACTTCCTGTTACTACGACTTACATTTGATTTTGAGACCGGAGATATTGGTAATTCTTTGACAAACTTTTTTTTAACTTCCTAAGTGTGTCAACTCCATCTTTGACTCCACTGTAAGGCTAAACACTTGCATCACTCTATTGTATTGAAGATAATTACAACCATCTATGTCCAGGCTTGCTGAATCTCATGCCTTGTGTGAATTATCTTTCTGCTTGTTTTATATTTGTTGTGATTGGGACCATTTTACAAAGTTGTTCAGAGATCAAAAGCCTAACGACTCCAACCTGAATAAATAAACATTTATGGAAACAAAAAGGTTTATGTCACTATACGGGTCTTACCAATAAAAAGAAGTACGCGTTTCAGGCCACCTGTACCTGCATTGCCAACAACTAATTATCTACTTAAAGAACTACTAAAAAACAAACACCATCAATGTCGATTTTAATAAGTTCTTGAGTGCCCTTGATTTATTTTTCTTATTCAAGAGGATTCAGTAGTAGAAGTTGATCTAAACTTAAAATATCTAGCCTTTTTCTTCTAATCGGCCTCAGCAGGCGTGGATTGTGTGATACCAAATCTGTGTAATAGAACAATGAAGCAGTGATCATATAAGAATGATACATATTAACTTGAAAGTTACTGGAAAGTGAGAATTAGTACAGTTTAAACAACCTCTCTTCTCTAGCCTTCCTTTTCAGATCCTTGGCATTCATTGTAGTATCAAAGCCACACAGATAAATGAAGGACCCTCTTTTTCTTTTTACCAAAATGACAGCGGGGAACAACATCAGATAAATCACAATAACAACCAAATTGATTAATTAATATTCATGTTTCGATCTTTGAGAAAATCGATACAATCTGTTTCTTTTTTAGCCAATATCACTAACTTTGGCGCTAACTGATTATCATCTTTAGTGACAATATAAAGTATTGATCATCATCTTTAAATCCATTGAGTTTAGTATAGATTCATACAGTTTAACAGGTAATCTCCAATTGGATTTAATACAGTTTAACAGGTTAGATTGTCACTGACTGATTATCATCTTTAAATCCATCTATGGCAAGAGTACTTACAATCTCCAGATTTTCAGCCGCACCCAAGATAATTCTGACGCAAGTCTCAGTCGCCACCAAAACTGAAAATTCTTATTCAGCATAGTACAAACAGTTGTGGGCTGCCAAGGCTAAAAGGACATGTTTGTTTTTTGACCCATTACCTGAAAAAGAATTTAGCACCTCCAAAACACCTTCAAAAACTTTAAATAGTCAACGTCAAACAAACATTGTTCTATGAAAGATCAAATGATTTTATCTAGCTTGGTCATAATAAAACATGCTTGATACCTTGTTTTTATAATCACAACATGCATGCTCTTCCCATCTGTCATGAGCGTCGAGCTGATAGACAAGAAAACATAGCGACGTGCTAATCATCTACGGGTCTAAAAGTAATGATACATAATTGAATAATAGAACTTTAATTATTTTTAAAACATCATACCGATGACATAAATAATGGATACGTGACCCCTTCATGCAATCCGTAGCCTGATTCATCAATGGCTGACCCATTCATATAGATCTTATTGCTCCAAGTTTTTAAATAATCCCAAATTCAATAATGAGTAGAGTGAATAAAAATATAATGACAATCTCACCAATTGATGCTTCAAATCTTCCAACTCCCAAGGCAATCGAATCCCCATTGATTAGGATTGAAGATGTTGATGGATAGATTTATGTGAGATGATTAGTTTGTGGGGGTTTGAGTTTAGTTAGGGTTTTGGAGAACAATGATCGAAGACGGATTTTTGGAAAAAAAATCGGTTGAATATGAATATAAGCCGGTTATAGGACATGACCCGAATGATGATCACGGCCCAATAATAATGCCACGTGGATTTATAGCATGCTTATGTGGCATATCCCTCCTCTTATAAATAATATAAAGATATATATATATATATATATATATATATATATATATATATATATATATATATATATATATATATATATATATATATATATATATATATATATATATATATATATATATATATATATATATATATATATATATATATATATATATATATATATATATGTATATATATATACTTTTGTCTATCCAGATTTTACTGATTTTGAACATATAAAAAGTTTGTTATGATTAGGGGGTCTTACCCTAACCCACAATCTTAGCCCCAATGCAGATACTTCCTATAATATATAAACCCACTCCCATGTTCGTTTGAAAGTCCCAATGCAACCCTAAGTACCCCAAACAACCCAAAACTTAAAAAGAAAACAGGCTGATTTCAAAACAGTTTTGACCTCCGACTGTTATAACCTGTTTTTGACCCACTTCCTGACCTCCAATTTAGTTCTCGTTTCTTGCATTTGAAAGCCACTTCAATTATCTTTCCAGGGATACTTGGATTGCAAAATAAGAGTTTGTATAACTCCCTATATGATCAAAACAATTGACCCTAAATTCTGCCCAGTTTTTAAAAACGGGTTTAATTAAATTAACCTAATTAATTACCCATAATCCCACTAATTACAAGCCCTAATTCACCTAATCATTATAATATCATTAATATACAGATTTTAATTTAAACCCTAACCTAAATCCATCATAAGATGATTGAGAAAGAATTAAAACCCTTTAATTAAAAATGGTTTAAATATTTTACCTTTGATTTATGAAAACCCCCAAATTCTTGATGAAACCCTAATTCTCTTGATTGACAGTCGACCAAAGACTTCCAGGAACAAAAAAATGCGTTTGACATAATGAGAGGTGTTCCTTATATAGTACACCAATCCTAGTCCAACCAAAAGCCCACTTACCATAAATTTTTCCCTTTTTTTTGTTTAAATCGTCTATAACCGACCTACACCCCTTTTTTTATTTTTTTTCTTTTTATTTATTATTACTACTTTACTAATATTTCCTTAAATTTACTTAATTTATTTCAGCCCCTAAAGTTTCTAAAATCTCAAAACCGAGAAACTAGTCAATTTTTACGCGTTTACCGTAAAAGACGTAAAATATACAGTTTAAAAAAAATCTTAAATTTTTAAATAAACTTTATAACTATGTCCTAAATGACTTAAAACCATCCCGTAAAATACTCACATGACTAAACACCTTACCCGAGACCTCTAAATGCTAAACCCCAAATCCTAAAAAAAAACAATTTACTATAATACTTATACGTATACGTAAACACCAAAATTAACACCATTTCATTTCATAGTCACTAATTGTGAGCTCATGAACATGAAATAACCGTTCCTCGATTTACTTATGAATACTGTATACCCATAAACGATATCCACACCAACCTCGTTCACGCAAAATAACATGTAAACACACTAAACAAATAGTCACACATAAATTAACCTAAAAATAGGACCAAGTGACGAACCTCCAAAACCACGGTTGTCACATGACTCCCTCCTAATAGAAATCTCGTCCCGAGATTTACTCCTTAGGATCGTCATTATCAAACAGGTGAGGATACTGTTAATGCAATAATGCCTAAAAACGTTACTTGCATTTTTCGGTCTCGCTTATTTTTGATTACGACAATATGTAAAAACAAGCATTTACGAAAACAACGAAAAACGAATTCTTGAGTTCAAGTATTTTTCATTTTACCCATTTTCACTTAAGGTATGGATAAACAAGTACTAACCTTAATCAAGTGATCAAGTGATTTAATCTTTTCTTAAAACTCACTTTTTATTAAGTGTGACAAGTTTTTATTAAACTTTCTTTTTAAGAAAATGTTTTATTAAATTAATTATTTGAAAATTTGAAAATGGCATATTCTTATTTGGTTAGGAATATTCTATCAGGATATTTTTAAACCAGATATGACCTCCACCACTAAAGGACAAAAAGGGAGCGGAGTCTAGTCCAGCGGTTCCTTAGCTCCTAGGCGGTTCCTTATCGATAAGGTACCGCGGGCTAAGATAAGGAACCGCGGGCAGATACCGTTGGCCCTTTGTCCTATAAATAGTGGACCATTCTCAGCTTTTCAATTCACCTCTTTTGCACATCTATTTCCAGATTCAAACACTCTTCTTTAGTCACTCAAATCTTTGATCATTTGTTTGATTACTACTTGTTTAAGAAGTGAATCTTGTTCTTCCATCCCTTCCTCTCCAAGTGCAAAGAGAAGAACACTATCCTTGTGAAGTGTTGAGTCCACCACCAAAGATCCATTGAAGATCTAATTTTATACATTTGTAGTTGTGTCATAGTTGTGAAGATCCAAGTAGTTGTGTCTATTTGGAAGTTGTGTATGTACTAAGTATAGTTGTGTAGATTGGTCCTAGCTACGATTAGGGCTCGACTTTTAGCTTAGAGTCAGAAATTGGTTAAGCGACGTGTACGGTTTTCTCCACCATAAGGAGCTTGTTGTGTAGTGAACTCTCGAGTAAGGAGTACCCGAGGAGTGGAGTAGGAACGAAGAGTGAGCTTCGTTGCCGAACCACTATAAATCCTTGGTGTTCGGTTTGATCTTTCTTTACCCTTAACTCTTTACATTCTTTATTCTTTGTGCATATATTTTTGTTAGTATTAGTTTAGTTACACTATCATTGTTCATATTGTGCATAAGAAGATTTCACATATTTCCTCAAGCCTAAGTTTTTGAAAAAGGATTTTTGAAAACCACATTTTAACTAGTAAATATAAGAAACTATTCAACCCCCCCCCCCCTTTCTAGTTTCTACAGATACTTATTCCTCATAAACTCTTCCCGTTCCCACGTGAACTCCGGTCCACGTTTTGAATTCCATCTAACCTTAACTAACGGTATCTTACTTCTTTTCAATGTTTTAACTTCACGGTCCATAATTTCTACCGGCTCCTCAATAAAACGAAGACTCGCATCTATACTAATATCGTCCACCGATACTTGCAAGTTAGTTCTTGCCAAGCATTTCCTCAGTTTTGATACATGAAACACATCATGTACACTACTCAACTCTTCCGGTAATCTCAATCTATACGCCACTAGCCCAATCCTTTCAAGGATTTCAAATGGACCCACAAATCTATGCGCTAACTTCCCTTTCTTCCCAAACCACATTTTAACAAGTAAATATAAGAAACTATTCAACCCCTCGCTTCTAGTTTCTACAATTGGTATCAGAGCGAGGTTGCTCAAGAATTTTTAAAGTATATTGTATTTTAAAACTTGAATCGATCTATGGATTCCAACAAATACCTAGAAGGGCAATCTATGCAAAGACCACCACTTTTTGAAACCGATAGTTTTATTTATTGGAAAAATAGATTTGAAACTTATGTGAAATCAAAAGATTTAGATCTTTGGCATGTTATTACCAATGGTGATTTTTTACCTTATCAATTTAATGAAGTTTCTAAAACAAAAGAATTGGTCACTTTTGACAAAGCTAATGACGACACTAAAAAGAAACTTTCAAAAAATAATGAGGCTAAAATGGTGATCTATAATGCTTTGCCTAAGAAAGAGTATGAAAGAATTTTTATGTGTGAAACCGCTAAACCAAGGTAATAGCCAAGTCAAAGAAAGCATAATCGATCTTCTTGTCCAACAATATGAACAATTTGTCATCTTAGAAGATGAAACTATTGATAGTGCATTTGCTAGGTTTAACACCATTATTACTAGTCTAAAAGCACTTGATGAAGGTTTTTCTAGCAAGAACAATGTTAGGAAGTTTCTAAGGGCTTTACATCCAAAGTGGAGAGCAAAAGTTACGGCGATTGAAGAATCAAAAGATCTCTCAACTTTATCACTCGATGAACTCATAGGCAACTTGAAGGTTCATGAGATGATAATTTTGAAGGACTCGGAATTAGTGAAAACCAAGAGTGAAAGAAAATCTCTTGCACTTAAAGACAAGAAGGCACAAAGTGACCATGATAGTTCCTCGGATAGCGATGACGAGGAGTATGCATTGGCGGTGAGAGATTTCAAGAAGTTCTTCAAGAGACGAGGTCAACACGTTAGGCAACCCAACAATGACAAGAAACCATTCTCAAAGAATCGGTTTGTTAAGAATGAAAAAGGTGATAGGAATTGTTTTAGATGTGGTGATCCAAATCACTTCATTGGTGATTATCCAAAGCCATCCCGTGATAAGAATCACACGACGTTCGTTAGTGGCTCTTGGAGCGATAGTGGTGAAGATGATGATGACAACCCCAAAGAGGAGAAATGTCTTATGGCTCACACTTCTAAAGAGGTACATTCTAAAACCGAATATTATAGCAATGATAGCTCCACCTTTGATGATATTGAATTTGAAGGTAAATATGATAGCTTACACAAACTTAGTCTTAAATTCATAGAAAAGAATAAAACCTTAAAATCAACCAAAACTAAGCTTGAAAATGAGATCAATGAACTTAGGGAGAAATTGGCAAAACTTGAGAAAAATAAAGAAGTTGATTTAAGTTGCTTAAGTTGTGAGAAACTTAGATTAGAGAATGAAAATCTCAAGAGCACCTCCATTAAATTGGAAAAGTTCATGAAAGGTACTAGTGCTCTTGATGATATGGTAAACAAACAAGTTCTTTCTAAGGAAAGACTTGGTCTAGGTTTTAACTCAAATGAAGCCTCAACTAGTGAACCTAAACAAGTCAGATTTTCACAAAAATCACCCACTGTACGCGGTACCAGATTGTATGGGACGGTTCCTTATCACTACGGAACCGCGGCCATAGATAAGGAACCGCGGCCAGAACATGAGTTTTGTGAAAATCATGAACTTTTTGAAAAGTCAAAATCAGGTGAAAAGCCAAAGCATCTTATTGTTAATAAGGTAAAATTACCCATACTTGAAGACAATGCTATTGATAAGTTCTACAAGCCATTAAGTAAACCTCTCATGGGAAATACAAGTTTATCAAGACCATCTTCTACTCCACCTAGAATACGGAATGAGTCTAAGCCTAGAAGTAGAACGACAACGCCTAGAAGAGATAATCAAAACAATTCACGATCTAGAAGTAAAACCCCAACACCTAGAAGAAATGATCATAACTCTAAACCTAGATCAAATACACCCAGAAGAAATAACGAACAACAAAATGGTTATATGAATTACTACCCTCCTCTATTTTGTTCTCCATGGGGAACCCCTCCTTCATTCATGCATCCCAACCAAATGCAAGGGATGTTTGGAACTAACAATTTTGGACCCATGAGATATTGGGGACCAAATGTTTAATCTTGTCTGTTGTTACCAAGATATGCTTGGGAATTGATTTGGAGCCCGACGAGTGGATTAAGGATAGTGGATGTTCTAAACACATGACGGGTAATCGAAGTTTGTTCTCGCACTACAAAGCATATGATGGAGGTAACGTCACATTTGCAAGTAGTCTACGTGGTAATATCATTGGCAAAGGTACGGTTTCTCTTGAATCTATGACCATTGAAAATGTTGAGCACGTAGATAACTTAGGGTTTAACCTTTTAAGTATAGGTCAAATTTGTGACAATAAGTGTAAGGTCATCTTTTCGGAACATGACAGTGAAATCGTAAAAGATGGAAAAGTCATTGGAAAAGGTGTTAGAAAGCATGGGCTTTATGTCATGAAGGTTAATAAGAAGTCAAAAGACAACACATGTCTTGCGACTATAGATGATAGTTCTACTCTTTGGCATAGGAGATTAGGTCATGCTAATATGCGTTTAATTCAATCTTTAGTCTCTAAGGAGTTGGTAAGACACCTCCCCAAGATGAAGTTTGATAGTCACTTTTGTGATGCTTGCAAAGTTGGAAAGCAAGTTCACTCAAGTCACAAAGCCAAGAATTTGGTTTCGACCTCTCGGTGCTTAGAGCTCCTACACATGGATCTTTTTGGACCTTCCGCCATACGGAGTTATGGAGGTAACCTTTATACCCTAGTTATAGTTGATGACTATTCTAGATTCACTTGGACTAGATTTTTGGCATCTAAGAATGAAGCTTTCGATCATTTCGAAATCTTTAGTCGAAGAATTCAAAATCAACTAGGATGTCCAATTGTCTCTATTAGGACGGATCATGGTAGGGAATTTGATAACGAAGTGCAATTTGGTGCCTTTTGTGAAGCTCATGGTATTACCCATAACTTCTCGGCTCCTCGCACTCCACAATCAAATGGGGTAGTTGAAAGGAAGAATATGACCCTCCAAGAGATGAGTGGGACGATGCTAAACGAGCAATCTTTGCCTCAAAAGTTTAGGTGCAATTTCGTGGACACATCGACTTATATTCTCAACCGAATTCTTATTCGACCTTTCCTAGGAAAGACCCCCTATGAGATTCTTAAAGGTAAGAAACCCTCATTGGAATACTTTAGGGTGTTTGGAAGCAAGTGCTTTATCCTCAACACCAAAGACTACCTTACCAAGTTTGACCCAAAGTCTTACGAAGGTATCCTTTTAGGTTATTCCCAAACTAGCAAAGCCTACATTGTCCTAAATAGAACCTCGGGGGTTATTGAAGAATCACTCAACGTAACCTTTGATGAAACCCCTCCCTCACCCAAGACACCACCATTGGTTGATGATGACTTGGATGAATTAGAAGTAGTAAAAGCCAAAGAGGTTAGAAAAATAGGAGTTGAAGACCTTAGTGTTGAAAAGGAAGTAAACATTAAGGAGTCTAGGGATCATACTCTCAATAATATCATTGGTGACTTAAATCAAAGGACCCTAAGATCTCAAGTCCAAAACCAAAGCAACTTCTTTTGTTTCATCTCCTTGATTGAACCAAAGAATGTTAAAGAAGCTTTGACGGACGAGAGTTGGGTCATTGCGATGCAAGAAGAATTGAATCAATTCGTTGCCAATGATGTTTGGGAACTTGTTCCTCCACCTAGAAGTTCTACCATTATAGGAACCAAATGGGTACATAGGAATAAGTTAGATGAGAATGGTGTTGTGTCTCGTAACAAAGCTAGACTTGTAGCATAAGGCTATAATCAACAAGAAGGGATTGATTATGACGAGACATATGCACCGGTAGCTAGATTTGAATCCATTAGAATCCTTTTAGCCTACGCTTGTGCCTTAGACTTTAAGCTTCAACAAATGGATTTAAAGAGTGCATTTCTTAACGGTTTGATCAATGAGGAGGTATATGTGGCTCAACCTCCCGGCTTCATTGATTTTGAGAAACCGGATCATGTTTACAAGCTTAAGAAGGCACTTTATGGTCTCAAACAAGCACCCAAAGCATGGTATGATAGACTTAAAGCGTTTCTTATTAAACATGAGTATACCATGGGGATGGTAGACAATACGCTCTTTACAAAGAAGAAAGGTCCTCACTTCATAATCGTACAAATATATGTTGATGACAGTATATTTGGCTCAACTTGTCAAGAATTGTGTGATGACTTTGCCAAAATCATGCATGATGAGTTTGAAATGAGTATGATGGGAGAACTTAAATTCTTTTTAGGACTCCATATTAAACAAATGGACGATGGTATTTTCTTTAGTCAATCTAAGTACGCTAAAAAAATGCTAAAGAAATTTGGATTAGAAGAATCTATACCAATGAAGACCCCTATGGCCTCGGATACTAAACTCAGCGTAGATGATGATTGTGAGTCGGTAGACAACACCAAATATAGAGGTATGATTGGTAGTTTGTTGTACCTAACGGCAAGTCGACCGGATATCATGTTTAGTGTTTGCCTTTGTGCTCGATTCCAAGAGGCTCCCAAAACCTCTCACCTCGAAGCGGTTAAGCGTATCTTCCGATACATTAAAGGCACTCTATATTTGGGATTATGGTATCCTAAAGGGACCGGCGTAGAAACCATTGTCTACGCGGACTCGGATCATGCGGGAGACTATGTGGACCGGAAAAGCACTAGTGGAGTTTGTACCTTCATGGGTTGTTATTTAACTTCTTGGTTCTCCAAGAAACAAACCGCTCTTGCAATATCCACCACGGAAGCCGAGTATGTGAGTGCCGGAAAAGCATGCCAACAAGCTCTATGGATGAAGCAAGCGCTTGTTGATTACGGGATTTCTCTTGATGATGTTCCCATCATGTGCGATAATAAAGGTGCTATAGACCTTAGCAAGAATCCCGTGCAACACTCGCGAACCAAACACATAGAAATTCGACATTATTTCCTTAGGGATAATGTTCAAAAGGGGAACATTTCAATTGAAAAGGTACCCTCCGAAGACAACTTAGCCGACATCTTCACTAAGCCACTTAAGAGGGAACCTTTTAATTACTTGCGTCTAGGTCTAGGATTAATGGAACATCTTCCTTAATTTCTTTTCTTTTTGTGTGTTTTCTTTTACCACTTTGAGTCATTGAGTATTCCAAACTCTTTTTAAAAAACCCTCTCTTCTCCTTTTCAAAATTCTCAAAGTCTCTTTCGAAAATGGTTGAGAAATACGTTTGACATTGTTAATTCAATCCAAAAACAATTTTTCATAGATTCTCGCTATTAATCTAGAGCTTACATAATTCATATGTATGATTCTCTCAAACATAGCAAGAACAAGATAGAATCATGAAGGATCATTGTGTCATGACTTAAGGTCTTGTCTTACACACCTCCTACATCGATTTTTTTAATCCATGTATTTTGGTCAAATCTCTATTTGGTAAGTTTGCATATGTTTTTTTTGTCTGTCTTTGCTTTTAAGCATATCTCTATGATAAGTTAGACTAGAAAAATAAAATTTGCTGAAAAATCTTCCTCCAAACACCAAACACAGCCTCTACAGGGGTTCCATATGTGAACCGCAGTGCCTTATTGATAAGGTACCACCAGCCTTGATAAGGAACCGCCTACAGTGCCTTCCTTTTTCGGGTATTTGTCTGAAACTCCAAATTTGCTCCAACATTTTTGAGAGTCTTTGTTTCAAACCCTTTGACCACCCCAAAAATACCCTAAGCTTTCCCTGTTTAAACCATAAGCATTTTGCCATAATTCACACCTCAAAATGTCTTACTCTCCCAATGAAAGCCTTGAATCTCCTCCATTTTCTCCAATTGCTTTCAATCCCAACTCACCCAAAAACCATTACAATCCAAACTCACCCAAGAACACTCTTAATCACATCTCTCCTACCAAGAATGTTGATTTTGGAACATCTATTCTTCTACCACCACCCTTTAGTGTTCTTCCTCCTTCTCATGATAATGTCATGCACCATGGAACATATTGTCATTGTTGTCAATATCAACATCTTGCTATGGCACACATCTATGAGGAGTTGAGCTACATCAAGAGTCTCTTAATCAAGCCTCCTCTTCACTATGATTATGAGATCTCTAACAAGCCACCACCACCACCCTCCGCCATTACCTTGTCTTTCATATAAGCATTGGTTGCTTATCCACAAGACACCAAATTCAAGCAAATCTTAGAATTCTAGAATAACTAGGATTAGATTTATGCTTTTGGCTTGTTTCTTTTTCCATACATCTTTGTATGATGTTTTTTTAAGTAACCTATCTTGGATCTTTGTCTTTTTGTTTTCTTCTCTTTTATTTTGTGACCTATTGCTATATCTTGTTGGTTGTTTCTTTTGTTCAACTAACCCTTCTATGTAGCTTGTCACCATATCTCGATTCCTCGGTGCCCCAAGCTAGGGGGAGTAAGCACCAAGGGGGAGTCTTTGCAAAGTCCGTCTCTTCAACACCGACTTGTGCAACCTTTTTGCTTCGACAAAGGGGGAGAAATGAATAAAATCGTCTTCGAAAATCTTGTTTTTTGTGTGATTGAGTTTATGTATTGTCGGAATCAAAAAGGGGGAGATTGTTAATGCAATAGTGCCTAAAAACGTTACTTGCATTTTTCGGTCTCGCTTAGTTTTGATTACGACAATATGTAAAAACAAGCATTTACGAAAACAACGTAAAACGAATTCTTGAGTTCAAGTATTTTTCATTTTACCCATTTTCACTTAAGACATGGATAAACAAGTACTAACCTTAATCAAGTGATCAAGTGATTTAATCTTTTCTTAAAACTTACTTTTTATTAAGTGTGACAAGTTTTTATTAAACTTTCTTTTTAAGAAAATGCTTTATTAAATTAATTATTTGAAAATTTGAAAATGGTATATTCTTATTTGGTTAGGAATATTCTATCAGGATATTTTTTAAACCAGATATGACGTCCACCACTAAAGGACAAAAAGGGAGCGGAGTCTAGTCCAGCGGTTCCTTAGCTCCTAGGCGGTTCCTTATCGATAAGGTACCGCGGGCTAAGATAAGGAACCGCGGGCAGATATAGCCGTTGGCCCTTTGTCCTATAAATAGTGGACCATTCTCAGCTTTTCAATTCACCTCTTTTGCACATCTATTTCCAGATTCAAACACTCTTCTTTAATCACTCAAATCTTTGTTCATTTGTTTGATTACTACTTGTTTAAGAAGTGAATCTTGTTCTTCCATCCCTTCCTCTCCAAGTGCAAAGAGAAGAACACTATCCTTGTGAAGTGTTGAGTCCACCACCAAAGATCCATTGAAGATCTAATTTTATGCATTTGTAGTTGTGTCATAGTTGTGAAGATCCAAGTAGTTGTGTCTATTTGGAAGTTGTGTATGTACTAAGTATAGTTGTGTAGATTGGTCCTAGCTACGATTAGGGCTCGACTTTTAGCTTAGAGTCGGAAATTGGTTAAGCGACGTGTACGGTTTTCTCCACCATAAGGAGCTTGTTGTGTAGTGAAATCTCGAGTAAGGAGTACTCGGGGAGTGGAGTAGGAACGAGGAGTGAGCTTCGTTGCCGAACCACTATAAATCCTTGGTGTTCGGCTTGATCTTTCTTTACCCTTAACTCTTTACATTCTTTACTCTTTGTGCATATATTTTTGTTAGTATTAGTTTAGTTACACTATCATTGTTCATATTGTGCATAAGAAGATTTCAGACATTTCCTTAAGCCTAAGTTTTTGAAAAAGGATTTTTGAAAACCATATTTTAACAAGTAAATATTTTAACAAGTTGTGTAGATTGGTCCACGTTTTGAATTCCATCTAACCTTAACTAACGGTATCTTACTTCTTTTCAATGTTTTAACTTCACGGTCCATAATTTCTACCGGCTCCTCAATAAAACGAAGACTCGCATCTATACTAATATCGTCCACCGATACTTGCAAGTCAGTTCTTGCCAAGCATTTCCTCAGGTTTGATACATGAAACACATCATGTACACTACTCAACTCTTCCGGTAATATCAATTTATACGCCACTAGCCCAATCCTTTCAAGGATTTCAAATGGACCCACAAATCTAGGCGCTAACTTCCTTTTCTTCCCAAACCGCATCACCCCTTTCCATGGTGAAACCTTTAGCATAACCTTGTCCCCAACCTCAAATTCCAACGACTTACGCCTCTTGTCCGCGTAACTCTTCTGTCGATCCCTAGCCGTCTTTAATTTCTCCTTAAGCACAGTTATCGCATCCGTAGTCTCCTGTACCATCTCCGGTCTAATTAGTTGACTACTTCCCACTTCAGCCCATAGCAACGGTGATCTACACTTTCTACCATAAAGTGCTTCAAACGGTGCACACTCTATACTAGTATGGTAACTATTATTGTATGAAAATTCTTCCAACGCCAGATGATTCTCCCAACTTCCTCCAAAGTCTATCACACACGCCCTCAACATATCCTATAGTGTTTGTATAGTCCTCTCACTCTGACCATTCGTCTGCGGATGATAAGCTGTACTCATATCCAGCCTTGTACCCAAGGCTTTCTGCAATAGTCCCCAAAACCTAGACGTAAACCTGCTATCCCTATCCGATATGATCGACACCGGCACCCCATGTTTTGCCACCACATGTTCCAAGTATTTCTTGGCAAACCTTTCCATCTTATCATCCTCCTTCATTGCCACAAAATGTGCAGACTTAGTCAGTCTGTCCACTATTACCTAAATCATGTCATTACCACTGTTAGACCTTGGCAGTTTTGTAATGAAGTCCATGGCAATATTCTCCCACTTCCACTTAGGAACCTCTGGTTGTTGAAGTAATCCTGATGGTCTTTGATGTTCAGCCTTCACCTTGGCGCAAGTCAAACACTCACTAACGTACAAAGCTACATCTTTCTTCATTCCTGGCCACCAATACATATCCCTCATGTCCTGATACATCTTATCAGCTCCTGGGTGTATCGAATACCTCGACGTATTAGCTTCATCCAATATAACCTTTCTTGTATCGCCAAACAACGGAACCCAGATTCTATCCAAGTAATACTTGCAACCATTTCCTCTTTATTCCATGTACTGATCCATAGTATGTAGATTTTCTTCAACCAACCTCTCCTCCTTAATGGCCTCTACTTGTGCTTCTCGAATTCTATCTTTAAGAGTTGTCTGAATAGTTATGCTCATTGCCCTTACTCTTTTAGGTTTTAGCCTCTCCTTCCTACTTAGAGCACCCGCCACCACATTGGCCTTTCCAGGGTGATACTTGATCTCACAATCATAATCACTAAATAACTCCAACCATCGCCTCTGCCTCATGTTCAAATCTTTCTGGTCAAAGATGTGATGCAAGCTTTTGTGATCTGTATAGATCACACTTTTCCTCCCATACAAGTAATGTCTCCATATCTTGAGAGCAAAGACTACAGCCCCTAGTTCCAATTCGTGTGTGGTGTAATTCTTCTCATGGTTTTTCAATTGTCGTGATGCATAAGCTATCACTTTATCTCGCTGCATAAGAACACATCCTAATCCCTGATTGGACGCATCACAATAAACCACAAAATCTTCCACCGCTTCTAGTAAGGACAAGATCGGTGCATTACACAACCTATCATTTAGTGTCTGAAACGCCTGCTTTTGCTCTTCGCCCCATTCATACTTCTGATTCTTTTAGGTCAACAATGTCAAAGGCTTTGATATTATAGAGAAATTCTCTATAAATCTTCTGTAATATCCTGCAAAATCTAAAAATGACCTTATTTCTGACGGTGTAATAGGTGCCTTCCAATCCTTCACAGCTTCAATCTTCTTTGGGTCTACATGTATGCCATCATTGGCGATTACATGCCCTAGAAATTGTACATCTTGCAGCCAAAATTCACACTTGGAGAACTTCCCATAAAGTTTCTCCTTCCTGAGCAGTTCCAACACCGACCTTAAATGCTTGTTGTGTTCCTCCTCCGTCTTAGAGTAGATAAGTATGTCATCAATGAAGACTATGACAAACTTATCCAGATATGGCTTGCACACTCGGTTCATTAGATCCATGAACACCGCTGGCGCGTTTGTCAACCCATATGGCATAACGGTGAATTCAAAGTGTCCATACCTCGTTCTGAACGCGGTCTTTTGTATGTCCTCCTCACAGACCCTTAGTTGGTGATAACCGGACCTAAGGTCAATTTTTGAGAAGTATCTTGCTCCTTGCAGCTGATCAAATAAATCATCAATCCTTGGTAGAGGATAACGGTTCTTAATGGTCAGCTTGTTCAGCTCCCGATAATTGATACACATCCGGAATGATTCATCCTTCTTCTTAACGAATAGCACCGGTGCTCCCCATGGAGAAGAACTTGGTCGAATGAAACCCTTATCCTGCAGCTCCTTCAGTTGCTCAGCTAATTCTTGCATCTCTGACGGTGCTATACGATATGGTGACTTCGCTACAGGTGTTGCCCCGGGTACTAAGTCAATCCTAAACTCTACTTGTCTCACTGGTGGTAATCCCATCAAGTCATCCGGGAATACATCGATGAACTCTCTTACTACCCGAATCTTATTGAATTGTGGCTCATCATCCTTGGCATTCATAAGGGACCTGGTCTTCTTCTCCTTCCTTTCTCCGTACACGCATAACACCTTATTATCACCTATGGGGATCTTAACAATCTTTTCATGACACATTAGCTCATCCCTATGCTTCGATAACCAATCCATCCTAATAATCACATCAAAACTCCCATGTCCTAGAGGGATTAAATCTATGGTGAACTTAAATTCTCCCAACTCTAATTTGCAGTTTAAAATATCTCATCTACCTCTTCTTGCTTACCACTAGCTATCTCAATCACATACCCCAGTTTCGCTACACTAGGGTTTATATTTAACAAAGGCACGAATTGAGAATACACAAAACTAAAATCTGCCACAGAGTCAAAAAGAATCGTAGCGAAGTGATTGTTAACAGAAAACGTACCCGTTACTACATTCGGGTCCTGAACCGCTTCTACTGCATTTTCAAGGTAAACCCTGCCTCCATTCCGATTTCCCTTTATTCTGATTACCTTCGTTCCTATTCCAGTTCCGATTCCCAGTGTTTCCATTGTTATGGTTAGCATTGTTCCGATTTCCACCGCCTTGGTTTCCTCGATTTCCTTTCAAAGCTAGCTGACCCCTTCCTTGATTAGTTGCCCCGACCAACCTTGGGCACTCTCTCTTGTAGTGTCCGGGCTGTCCATACTCAAAGCAGATTCCCCCGGTGACATTCATCCTCACAGACTGGATTGGTGTTGCGTTCCTGTTAGGTGCTCCATAATCCTTAGCAAAGTGTCCCGGTTTCTGGCAATTAAAACATACCTGGCTTGGTGTACCTCTTGGATGGAACCTAGAGCAGGTTCGGCAAGCTGCATTGTTGTTTTTCAAATTTCCAGAACCTTTAGGTACTCTCATGGCAAAATTGCTTCCATCTTTTGCCTTCTTAACATTTTTCCAGTTGGTGTCAGGTGATTTCACGGCTTCTGGCTCCTTTCTTTTATCCCCCGCCTTTACCAAGGTTCCACTAGATACCGCCTCCTCAGTAAGTATTCATGCTGTAAGTATAGCTTGCTGTATTGTGTTAGGTTGAGTAGCCTTGATCATTCCCCTAATCTGAGTAGGCAATCCAACAATGTACCGCTTGATTTTGTTTGCCTCAGGGGTAACCAAATGGGGAACCAACTTTGCCAATTCATGGAAGCGATCCGTGTAATCTGCATGAGCCGCTCCAACCATAGCATGTCCCCAAAACTCATTTTACAGCTTCTCCATCTCATTGCTTGGACAAAACTCTGTAGTCATAAGAGCCTTGAAGTCGGCCCAATCCATAACATTTGCAGCAACTCTCCCTCTTGCTTGAACTTGAGTATTCCACCAAGTTAAAGCCTTTCCTACCAGTGAACCAGTTACATACATGACCCTCTGATTGGGTAAACAATCGCTCATCTGAATCACATTCTCCATCTTTTTAATCCATTGGGTAAGTACTACCGCGCCACCTTTCCCATCATACTCTTTTGCACTACAAGACGTGAATGCCTTATAGCTACAACCATTGTTTACACCTCCTCCTTGACTATTGTTGTTGTTGTTGTTGTTGTTGTTCCGGTTATTAGTCACCTGCTGAACAATGGTTGGTATTATGTTGGCCATTTGAGCAGCAATCAAAGCAGCCAAATCAGGATTTCCGTCACCACCACTTCCTCTAGAACCATTTCGCGTATTCACCATGCTATAGTAAAAACATGACACCCGTTAACAACTACCAAAATACTCCATATAGTATACTTACCACCATACACACGCCTATCATAACCATACGTACTACCAACATCTACTATACAAGTATGTATCAATCCTATATCATGTAATCATACTTAGGAATCCATTGAAGTTGTGGTACTTGTATAACCATGTTGGCCACCATGCTTATACACTTACCCTTTCTCCAATGCACTCCCTCCTATGATGACACTTATAAGAATTTATACAACACATAACACATAAATCCATCAACTCATAAGCACATAACCACACAAAATAAAATCTAAAACTCCATTTATTAAAATAACATAATCAAATACTTAAAACATCCCAAATCCATGGTCTAGCTAAATTAGCATATACATAATCCAAACGAAAACATAAATAATTCTAAGGCATGCCGCCCATAAGAGTCGAAAAAGATTAAACTTTTTTTTTTAAAACAAATAACTATTGGATGCAGTGGATTCTGTATCGGATTCTCCTCCTCTATTATTGTTACTATCTGGATAAACTGGTTTAGTCTTGACATTCCTCAATAGTACTTCCTTATTCCATTCTTTAGCCGTTATCGTTAGGACAGTCTTATAGACCCACATATTGTTCACTTTCACATTAGACATGTGTGCTATCGCCTCACATGGATACCACTCATATGGAATTGTCCTCCTATAGTTTGTACGTATGTGGCATCCTATCCTCGTAATTCCAGTGGCTTGCACCACTACTTGTCTCTTAGGGGGCATGACTTAAACATCAGAAGAAAATATTACTCATCAGATACATAGAATAACATAACGAAAGGCAGATGCTATCATGTACCAATTTATGTACTATAATTTACATTTCTAAGCAAAGTACAACAATGACTAGCGTGAACGATGGTAGTTAAACTCGCACTAGTCAAAACCCGAAAAGGAAAATAATATGTGGCTAAGTATGAACCATAGTAGTTCATAACTTAAAAAACATGACAAAAATAACATCCAAACACATCAATTATTATAAAATGCACACATACTCCTATGACGCCTATATGCAGGGACCCTTAAGCTATAGACTAGGCTACGCGACTAGGCAACCTAATTCTCTATAACCATTGTCTCTGATACCATTCTGTCACACCCCACCATGGCGGAATATGGAGCGCGACATATGGATATCATCACAACATGGCGTGTCTATAGAGATAACTAAATGAAATAAGAAATGTCATAAAATGGTGACACAAAAGTCATGACAATATCTCAACAATGCAGGAGTCTAGGTAAGTAGGTAACAGTCCTACCACTTACCCGAGACAAACAATTAACATAAACAAAGCAAAATTATAAGTGTCAACAGTATCACTTATTAAACAATCAATGAAACTAAGAAGGAACGGGGATCTCCTTCTAAATGCATTCCCAATGCCTCCAAAACTAGCCACTTCTATTCTCAAGCTTAACCACATTCTCACCTAAAAGAGACACTAAAACACGTCAACATAAAGTTGGTGAGAGTCATAGGTTTAGACTCAAACGCCAAAATCAAACCATAAGCGCCGAATAATAACCAATTTAAAAACATATGGACAATGTGATACAAACATACATTAACAATTAATATTTAAGATTTAACAAACCAACCAAATCCAAGGCTCCCAGCCTTACCAAACACCATGGTCCCATAGGCGCCCATACACCTATGAACTAATCCCAAGTCCCCGCCTTGTCATCATCCCCTTGGTACCAAGTCAAAACATAAAACAATCATGAATCAACTAGCAGTTAATCACATAAGTATGCACAAGTCCATCACCATACACAAAACATTCACAGCATAATTTATAAAAATAAGACAGTGTCTCTTCCATCCCATCTGGAAATCAAAATTATTAGTAGACATGGGACTATGAAACTCACCTGATTGAGCTTCTCCAAAAGTCCGCGCACTAGCAAAAAGCTAACAAACAAAAGCACATAATCAAAACATGAACCCATCACTAAAACGGCTCATCAACCTATGATAGACATCTAGCCTTCTCCCATATATGTTCCTCATATTACCCTTCCCTAACAAGTCCTTAACTTGGTTAAGTTTGATACCTAACCCGTTCATATTTTACACAAAACAATCCTGGTTTTTAGGTCTCCAAACTATAAGCCAAACGCCCACCTAAACATACCCATGATCTTTGTAAAGGAAACCATATGCCCTTACATATGTTAGCTAACACCTCCCATTTGCCCCAACCTTAAAGCTACTGTTAAGGCCCCGATATATATATATTATATATATATATATATATATATATATATATAGTGTAAGGTTATTTTCAGAACCAAATAAATGTACAGAACTGCGAGAACCACATTAATACTCTTAACAATGCATATGTATTTTCATTATTATGTTTAAATAAATATTTAATAGTTGTTTTATTGGTTATATATTTGAGTATGATAAGGTATATGAAGAGTGCACATGTGTTTTCATATTATCCAACGAAAAGATAGTTATCATACATACAAAACAAATACATGTGCATGGTCCTAGGATACATGTTTTTAGTGACCTACGACAATGAAAATTCATGTATTTCTACCTAATAAACTAACCCGATAAATATACATGTGCATTTTAAGAGTAAAAAGGTGGTTCTCGCAGTTCTGTACATTTATTTGGTTCTGAAAATAACCTCACCCTATATATATATATATATATATATATATATATATATATACTTTTGTCTATCCGAATTTTACTGATTTTGAACATACAAAAAGTTTGTTATGATTAGGGGGTCTTACCCCAACCCACAATCTTATCCCTAATACAGATACTTCCTATAATATATAAACCAACTCCCATGTTCGTTTGAAAGTCTCAATGCAACCCTAAGTACCCCAAATAACCCAAAACTTAAAAAGAAAACAAGCTGATTTCAAAAGTGTTTTGACCTCCGACTGTTGTAACCTGTTTTTGACCCACTTCCCTACCTCCAATTTAGTTCTGGCTTCTTGCATTTGAAAGCCACTTCAATTACCTTTCCAGGGATACTTTGATCGCAAAATAAGAGTTTGTAGAACTCCCTATATGATCAAAACAATTGACCCTAAATTCTGCCCAGTTTTTAAAAACGGGTTTAATTAAATTAACCTAATTTATTACCCATAATCCCACTAATTACAAGCCCTAATTCACCTAATCATTATAATATCATTAATATATAGATTTTAATTTAAACCCTAACCTAAATCCATCATAATATGATTGAGAAAGAATTAAAGTACTTTAATTAAAAAGGGTTTAAAGATTTTACCTTTGATTTATGAAAACCCCTAAATTCTTGATGAAACCCTAATTCTCTTGATTGACAGTCGACTAAAGACTTCCAGGAACAAAAAAAATGCGTTTGACATAATAGAGGTGTTCCTTATATAGTACACCAATACTAGTCCAACAAAAAGCCCACTTACCATAAATTTTTTCCTTTTTTTGTTTAAATCGTCTATAACCGACCTACACCCCTTTTTTTATTTTTTTTATTATTACTACTTTACTAATATTTCCTTAAATTTACTCAATTTATTTCAGCCCCTAAATTTTCTAAAATCTCAAAACCGAGAAACTAGTCAATTTTTACGCGTTTACCGTAAAAGACGTAAAATATACAGTTTTAAAAAAAATCTTAAATTTTTAAATAAACTTTATAACTATGTCCTAAATGACTTAAAACCATCCCGAAAAATACTCACATGACTAAACACCTTACCCGAGACCTCTAAATGCTAAACCCCAAATCCTAAAAAAAATACAATTTACTATAATACTTATACGTATACGTAAACACCAAAATTAACACCATTTCATTTCCTAGTCACTAATTGTAAGCTCATGAACATGAAATAACCGTTCCTCGATTTACTTATGAGTACTCTATACCCATAAATGATATCCACACCAACCTTGTTCACGCATAATAACATGTAAACACACTAACCAAATAGTCACACATAAATTAACCTAAAAATAGGACCAAGTGACGAACCTCCAAAACCACGGTTGTTACAATGTGGGCCCCACAACCCCATAATGGACCTCGAGGCCCATTAACCAGCCTTTTATCTCATTGTTATAGTTTATGAAGCAAAAGGACCAAGTATGAAGATTACCATACCTTAAAAGTATACTTGGAAATCAATTTTTACTATTGTTGCTACAATAACACTCAAGAACAATTAATCAGAGTTAATCACGAAATCAAAGGGAAGGTTGCACGTGCGGATGGAGGGATCAGGGATGTGACTTCATTGGATGCTATTATCTGACATGTTGGCAGAGTAATACATCACTGGTGCCACCTTGGCGATCCCCCACTATCTAATTGGTGGAAATTGCGTGGATATGATTTAAAGGCTCCAAGGATGATCGGATGAAATCCAAAGATGATCAAGGGCTACGAATAACTCCAACAAGTCACCAGACTTTCCCAATTTAGCTATAAAAGCAGGTGTTCATCATCATTAAGAGCTATCTAATTTTTAGATTCTCATAGTGTCATTTAGTTTAGAATGTTGTATTTCCTTTTTATTAAAGCTTTCTGATCCTTTTTCTATCAGTAAAATTTATGTTCATATTACTCTCTTTCATTCAATTTACCAAGTTTTATTTGATCTCTAATTCATGTTTGAATAAGCAAATAAGTTTCTAATTAAGAACTTACTTCATTTATAGCTACGTTGTGCAAATAAGTTCTTCTATAGCTTATTTGCAGAATTTGACACTAGGAAAAGAAAATCACATAAAATGGGCATAAGATTAATCCAAGAAATGGAAAAAGAGTTAACTAGGATGAACTCTTATGGATTGATCTTACTAGCACAAATAGAGATGTATAATAAGTTCTAAATGAGCAAGTCTTTTGTTTAGCTAAAGCCAAAAGGTGCAAAAACCTTTTTTCCTTCAATCTTACTATCTGCTAGTGTTGTTATGTTTTGATTTTTTTAGCTTTAATGATATTGTTTAGGCTTTTTTATCTGTTTTAGCTCTACATAGCTAGATCTAACTAGCTTAATTATTTTCATATAAACTGTCATAATTACTGTTGGATTGTTCTTAATTTGAATCTGCTAATACAATAAGTTAAGAAGTTGGGTTGTTGGTTTATGTAGATGTATAAAGGTAGTTATTAATATGTGTTAAAGTATAATGGTCTAGATCTCACTTAATTAATAGTTGGAAGATTATGTGTCATTGATAGAATAAGTTGTGAATGCACTTTGATCCTAAATTTATGGATGAATGTTAGATGTTGTAGAATATTTGATCTTACATAATGCTTTTGAAGATTTGTTTGTGGCATTTGAGTCAAATATGTGGTGATATTTGAATTAAAAATGATTTTATAAAACTGAAAGAGGTGTTTGCCATAAGTGTTTGCAGGGTTAGAGTCTAGATCAGAGGTCACCACAAACTTTGAAACCTTTAGATTAGCTCTAAATAAGCTTTATTATTAGGTCAGAATAAATAGGTTATATTTTTTAAGAGTTTACTTTGAAAATCATTTAAAAACTAGTTAATACTGTTTGTAGTTAGGTTTAAAACTGGTAGTTATATTTTCATCTCATTATTTATTAAAACATGAGCAAATTCTTTCAAGAGTAAAATGTATAAATCATACTTGTGGTTTGTCCATTTTGCACGTTTAGTTATCGGTCTCTCAAAAGTACAGGAGGCCTCAGTGTGTTGATCCCTTTGAATAGATCTATATTCTGTTAAGAATTAGTATAATAGTTTGTAATCAAACTAGAACACTTTGAGAACTCTTACTCAACCAAATAAGTTATGCGGAATCTAACTTATAAAGCAAAGAAGAACATAATTACTTTTAACTATTCGATTCTCTATTAATCGAATTTCAATGAGGTACAATAGACTCATCATACCTATGTTCCTTTTATAGAGTAAGGAACCCTAGAAACCTTAGAATATTCTATAAAGATAAGTATATCACACACGATATCTTATCAATATTCTAAACTATTAAGTATATCACATAAGATATACTCTAACTATAACTATGACAAATCTTTTATAAAGGTATGTTAGTCCCAGTCAATATAGCAGTACTTGTTTACACTAACAGTACTTGCTATGTACAGCGTTAATACTAACGGTACTTGCCAACACTAACAGTACTTATACTTACACTAACGGTACTTGACACTTTACAAATAATTCCCAACAATCCTCCCCTAAACAAGAATGATAACTTGTTTTCTTCTTGTTTCTCTTTGTCCTGAATGTATTAAAATACATGTCTTCGGTCTTCTCTTCAAACTCGGATTGTTCTTGGTAATCTTGTTCTTGTATCCAACTGAATGTAGCCAAACACTTTATGCAGATCTTCTTCTGATAAGATAATCTTCAAGTCTCATGAATATCATCTTTGTCTTCAAATTATGATCTTCTTGTGTCTTGTAAACATCCATTTTTTTCTGTAGCAACAGTATTTGTTTTCCTGAGTTAAATCTGTGAACTCTGGATCATGAACTATTTTTCTTGATTTGATGAGAAAAAACCTTTTGACTATTCTTTCTTGATGAATTATAAGTCTCCAACTTATCTCTGAAATCAATACTCTTGTGCTTGCATCTTCATTCCTGAAATAAAACAGTTAACAACAAAAACCAATCTGTATTGGCATCATGATTTTTAGCAAATCATCAGCTATCAACGGATTTGATTTATTCTTTACCAGTTAGTCGTACACTCTGGAATAGCCAATACTTTATTCATAAAGAATAAGGTTTACTTATAACCTTACAATTTTTGGTAAAATGTCAACCATCAACGGATTTGATAATGTCTTTACCTATTACCAGCCTTAGGACTAGCCCACTCTTTGTCTCGAAACATGGTGAGTTAGAACCATATAGTTTTTAGCAAACTACCAGCTATCAACCGATTTGAGAAGTCTTTACCACAAACCGTTTGCTTATGGACTAGCCAGTTCTTATGTGTGTTAGACATGGTGAACTGAGAACCATTTGTGAAGTGTGACTAAAAGTCAAACACTTAAGGCTCTTTCTCAGCTTCTTCTTCTTGCTCCAAATCCTTGATTTGTTGTTTAACCATTCTGATCAACTCCAAAGAACTAGCATATTCTTCTGAAACTTCCAATTGTTGCTCTAACATCCTTTCCAACAATCTTCTTCCAAAAGGGTATCTTTTCTCTTGAAGCATTTAATAGGTTATATCATCTATATCTAAAGTATGTATGCCACATGATCTATAATATCTCCAGTAAGTAGGAACCTGATTCTCTAAGTCCTTCAACATTCTTTGATCACTGTTATATGGCTCATACATGAATTTCAATTCATTTCTCAATAGTGTGACTTTTGCTTGACCTTCACTTCCACCTTGAACAAATCTGTTAAGGTCTTGAATGTCTTGTCTGTCAAGGATATGTAGCATCTCTTCTAGTAATCTGAACATCCTGAATGTTCCATCTGATTTAGTGATTCCATGAATTTCTAATCCTTGTTTCATAGCGCTTGTCCATCTTATGATATCTGACTTCTTTCCAAAGATTTTTGTATCAATACATTGATCTTCAAATTTCACTATCTTCAAGTGCTTTCTGCAACTTTCATCATCATCACTATCTTGATCTGTAGACTTCACCTTTTTCTTAGCTTCTTGCTTTTTCTTGGTTGATCTCTTCCTTTTAACACCTTTGGAGGTTCCTTCAAACTCAATTTATCCCTCCTCCAAATTAGTATGTACCGTTCCTTCAAGTACTGTTGACTGTGTATGTAATGCTTGTACATTTCCAGTCTCTTTGTCAACATCATGAGATGCATTTCCCTCATCCATCTCTTGATTAATCTCTGCTTCTTTTGAAACTTCTGTCACCCTTTCTTCTTTCTAGCATATGTAGTCTTGATAGGTGGAGATGCTTCTTTCTGTCCAGCAGTACTTGCATCAAGTCTGAGGGTACTTCCAAATTGTTTTTTTGTTGGAGATGCTTCCTGATATCTTCAATATCTTTCTTGTCCTTTTCAGATCTAGTCTCAACAAAATTCAGTTTGCTCCTCTTGTGTTGTTCATACAAAGCCTTTACTTCATAAAAGGTCTTTCTGACTAATTGAGCATAGGTAAAATGCTTAACTTTCTTGAGATATGACATCATTTGATTTTTGATTTGCATAGTAGTTGGAGGCTTAACTCTTTCTCTTCTTTTATTTTCTACAAAGAATCTTTGTTGCTCCCTTACCAAATCATCGATCAACTTGTCTTTTTCCTCTTCATCATAAGCATCCCTTTCTTCGCTACTAATGATTCTGCAAGAAGTTCACTTGCCTTTAGTTCAGCTTGAATCCTATCATATTCTGCTATGTTCCATTCTTGTTGCACTCTTTGGGCTTCAAGCAATTGTTGCTTTGCTGCAAGTTTTTCTTGTAGCTCTTCATCACGCAATTGTGCTTGTAGTCTGAAGGCTACCTCTTCATCATGCTCCAATTGATGAAATCTGTTCACGACTTTGCTTATGTCATCATCTGAATCACTTTCTTCTTCAGATTCAGATTATAGTTTCTTTTTGCCCTTATCCTTTGGATTTATCTTAGGTAGTTTCTTTAATAATCTTGAAGATCTTATTTTTTCATCTTCATTTGATTGCTGTTGAATGATAATACCTTTAATAGGCTGTGAAGCTTGAATTTTCTTACCTTTATGTTTTTCTTTATTGGTAAGAACTTCTTGTTGTGTCTTCATCTCTGCTTCTGCTTGTCTTGCTTTCTCAGCTGAGCTCTTTTCTCTAAGATCAAGCAGTACTTGTGCTAAAGTCTCATCTTCTCCAAAAGATGGAGTTTGACTTTCTGCATAAGAAGGTAGTGAAGGTTTTTCACCAGCGGTACTTGCAGTTAGCCTAGCAGTACTTGGCTCTTCAACAATATTTACTTCACCAGTAACAGACACACTTTTTTCTTGGAAAGCTTTCAGAGACTCTTGGACTGGTTCTATAGCTGTTCTTGGACTTCTGACTGCTTTCTTCAGCCTTATCCCTATTTCACTCCCTTGCAAAGTGTCCATTTCTTCCACAGTTATAGCATTCAACTTTGGATTTATCATATCCTAATGGTTCATTAGGATCAAGATTCATCTTCCTTCCAGTTCTTTTAAAGAGCCTATTAGATCTTACAAAGACCATAACAGCTTGCCATTTGAGATCCATCTCTTCAATATCAACATCATCCATTTGGAATAAGTCATTGAGGGTTAACCTTGGTTTGTTGTCTTGTCCAGCAAAGAATGAGAAGGCATCATTGTCACTAAACAGTGATGAGGATCTTCCTTGTGAATTCTGAGATGTGATTGAACTGCCTTCATTACCTTGAGAGTAAGTACTGCTTGTTAGTCCTCCAGCGGTATTTTGGAAGTAAGTACTGCTACTTGATCCACTAGCGGTATTTTAGAAGTAAGTACCTGATAACGACCAAAATATACATATTCATCCCGTTATTATAATGCCACTTTCTATCATAAAAAGAGCTTTCGATACTTAATATATTGCGTTTTACATGCAAGTATGAAGTATGGAGAAACAAAGTGAAGAAAATACAAAGGAGGGTCCTTATTATGAAAATATGCCAAACTATTGAAAGAAGAATCTGGAACGCACAAAAGTGCGGCGCACAATGTCAGAAGTGTGGCACACATTCCCACATCCAAAGTGCAGCACACTTTCGAATAAGTGCGGTGCACTTTCGGATAAGTGCGACGCACATTTGCTCTCAGACAACACTATAAATAGAGGCCACGTCTACTCATTTTACACACACCTCTCAACTACTACTCTATAAATCCGAGTATTCTTAGCTTTCTTAGTGATATTTCACTATTATCCACTTTTGGGAAATACTTGTAACGAGAGTATTCCACTCTTTAATTCTTGGAGAAATGATACAATCGTGACACTTGTGTACTCGTTCATTCAATCAATCTAAGTATGATGTTCTCTTACTCTTTTCCATTTGTTACTTTGATTACTATGCTAGGCTAAGCTATTTGTGACTATATGGGTATGTGACTATGATTAGTGATGATGCTATGATATGATCCTTTATAAATTGATTTCAAGCTAATGTTGTAGAACCACTTTACCACCTAGTTCTATAAACCATATTTTATCTAGAGTTGATTTGTTATGATGGTTTGGCGTTGAGAAACGCAAATCGTTGTAATAAGTTTTTAAAGACTTGTCTATGGTTTTGAATCTTTGGTTGAAGAAATCCGCTTAGAAACCGTGATAAAATATTAAGCTCGTTGGCAACTTGTTTTGAGCTTAGTCGCTCGAATAAACATAAGTCTTGAATCACACTAAGTAAGTTGTGTAAACACCATTTTGACGAAAAAGGATTATCACTCTTTACCTACCTAAACATATCTCGATCATTATTATCATCATCACGAACTCATATGAACTATCCCATATTAGTCATATTTGTTACTATTGTTATTCATATCAATCATTTGTTTCTTCAATTATTATATTGATTACCAAAACGAAACTAAGTCTCAGCGAACGATCCTGGCTTACCACTACAAGCTATATTACGAACGAAAGGGTATACTTGCCCGTGTTTGTATTTCTAGTCCCTTGTTTTGTCTAAACCTTGTAATATAAATTTAAGACTTGCAAAACGAACATCAAGTTTTTGGCGCGGCTGCCAGAGACTTATAATCCTGTTTTATAACCAAAACTTTCGTAATCTTTGAAGAATTGAATCATTTCCCACTCAAACAAAACCCAAAATATTTCTGTAGTACACAAAGTACGCCGCACAAAGTGCGCCGCACTTCCTGTAGCGAACGAAAGTGCGCCGCACAATCCAAGAAGTGCACCGCACATTTCTTCTGTAAACCAAAACTCTTGTTAGATGCGCAACCGTTCATCCAAAACTCCACCATTATCACTGTTATCAGAACCTGAACGTACCCTTAGCCGAAGGTTACGTAGAATTCACCTTCGTGTACCTTTAGATAGGAGACACGAACAACATCAACCTCGCGAAATCAACCAACCTTTCGACAACTTTTCTCAATTCCTATTTCTCACCAAACTCATCAACCGTTACGATCCAATGTCGGACACTAATGATGAACCAATGTGGTCAGCCTATAGAGTTGTAGCACCAACTCCTGGCTTCACAATCGTTAACCTGAAATTGCAAACGATTTTGCAGTCAAAGGAAACCACTTGACACTTGTAAAAAACCACCAATTTGATGGTCGAATCAAAACCGATCCTCACAAACACATCCATGAATTTAGTAGAATATGCAAAATGTTTAACTATGGAGAAGGACAAGCCGAAGCCATTCAACTCATGATGTTTCCATCATCCTTGACTGGAGAAGCCAAGTCATGGCTCAACGAACTTAACGAAGGAACCATTCGAACATGGGAAGGTCTTAGAACCGCTTTCATTAGCCGATTCTTTCCTTCTGCCCTATTTGAAAAGCTCCTCGGAGAAATCCAAAGCTTTTCTAAACAAGAACGAGAAACTCTCACTGACGCATGGTTAAGAATGAAAGAATTAATCAAAAACTTCCATGGTCATGGACTAAAAAAGGAAGGAATAATCAAGATTTTCTATCATGGTCTTGACGATGCTACCCAAGATGCATTGAACGCTGCAGCGGGCGGTATTTTCCTTTACAAAACCCCTAACCAAGCTTACCAATTGTTAGATGACAAAGTCTTACTCAAGCTTGATAACAAGAAAATCCAACTTTTGGATAACAAGAAACCAATTGTTGAAAAACAACGAAGACTAAATCCTAACATGAAGGACGTTATTAAAAAAGAGATCCTTAAACTCGATTCTGGAATAATCTACCTAATCACCGATAGCCCCTGGGTTAGTCCTACTCATTGTGTACCTAAAAAGGAGGTATCACTGTAGTGACTAACGAGAACAATGAACTAGTACCAACACGAACCATCACCAGATGGAGAGTTTGTATTGACTATCGAAAATTAAATGACGCAACTGCGAAAGATCATTTTCCTTTACCCTTTATGGATCAAATGTTAGAAAGACTCGCAGGAAATGAATACTTTTTTTTCCTTGATGGTTTTTCCGGATATTTTCAAATCCCAATCAACCCTATAGATCAAGAGAAAACCACATTTACTGGTCCATTTGGAACTTACGCGTATAAGCGCATGCCTTTTGGCTTATGCAATGCACCTGCTACTTTTCAGAGGTGTATGATTGCAATCTTTCACGATATGATTGAAGAATCAGTCGAAGTCTTCATGGACGATTTTTCCATCTTTGGGAATTCTTTCGACACATGCCTTAGCAATCTTGATAAAATGTTAGCACGATGTGAAGAAGCAAATCTTGCGCTAAACTGGGAAAAATGTCACTTTATGGTAAAAGAAGGAATTGTGTTTGGACACAAAGTGTCTAGCGCAGGCTTAGAAGTTGACAAATAAAAAATAGACGTAATTTCAAAACTCCCACCACCTACTAATGTGGAAGGCATTAGAAGTTTTTAGGTCATGCCAGATTTTACCAACGATTTATCAAAGACTTTGCGAAGATCGCAAGACCTTTAACCCAACTTCTAGAAAAAGAAAGAACATTCGATTTTAATGATGAATGCCTTTTAGCATTTGAAACTCCTAAAGCAAATCTTACATGCACATCAATTATTGGAAGCCCAATTAGAACATTCCATTTGTGCTTATGTGCGATGCAAGTGAACATGCCCTTGGAGCCGTCCTTGGACAAAAAGATGGAAAACAATTTCACCCCATCTACTTTGCTAGTAGAACTCTAAATGCAGCCCAAAAAAATTACACCATCAAGGAAAAAGAACTCATGGCTGTAGTTTATGCGTTTGACAAATTCCGATCATACCTCGTATTATCAAAAACAATAGTTTACACCGATCACTCAGCCTTAAAATACTTGTTTAAAAAGCAAGATGCCAAACCTCGTCTCATACGGTGGATATTGCTTCTAAAAAATTCGATTTAGAAATCAAAGATAAAAATGGTGCTGAGAATGTTGTTGCCGATCATTTATCTCGCATAGTGAATGATGATTCTAGCGATGATGAAATCGATGATCTTCCCGATGAACACATAATGCAAATAAATACTAACATTACACCAGGGTTCGCAAACTATGCAAACTATTTGGCTGTAGGTATTTTGCGAAAGGGAATGACATATCAACAAAAGAAAAGATTCTTTTCTAAACTTAAAAATACTTTTGGGACGATCCCCACTTGTTTAGAATCTGTTCCGATGGAATGATCCGACGTTGTATTTTCGGGTCCGAATCTCGAAAAATTCTTGATGAATGTCACTACGGACCGACCGGAGGACATTATGCAGTGAACACCACCGCTAAAAAAGTTTTCGATGCTGGCTTTTACTGGACAACGATTATTCATGAAGCTCATACCTTAGTACGATTATGCGAAGCATGTCAAAGGACTGGAAATCTTATAAAAAGAGATGAAATGCCTCTTAATAATATCCAAGTCTGTGAAATCTTTGACGTGTAGGGTATCGACTACATGGGACCATTTCCTAAATCTTATAAATGTGAATACATTTTAGTCGCCGTCGACTATGTATCGAAATGGGCCGAAGCTCAAGCCTTGCAAACTAACAATGCAAGAGTTGTTATAGCATTCTTAAAGAAACTGTTCTGTCGTTATGGAATTCCAAAAGCACTAATAAGCGACAGAGGAACTCATTTTTCTAACAAATTCATGGAAAAAATCATGAAAAGATATGGAGTAAACCACCGTTTTTCCACATCTTACGACCCTCAAACGAGTGGCCAAGTTGAAAACACTAATAGAGCTCTTAAGCGAATCCTTGAAAAGACCGTTCAAAACAACCCTGCTTGTTGGTCTAAGAAATTAGAAGATACTCTATGGGCCTTTCGTACCGCTTTCAAAACACCATCTGGAGCCACATCATACAAGCTCTTGTATGGAAAAACATGCCACTTACCAATAGAAATTGAACACCGTGCATACTGGGCACTTAAAAACTGCAACCCTGATCTTATTGTAGTTGGAGAAAAACGTATCTTTCAACTATATGAGTTAGATGAATTTCGACATCAAGCTTATGAAAGTTCACATTTATACAAAGAACGAACCAAAGTGTGGCATGATCGCAAACTGCGACAAAGAAAAGATTTTAAACATGGAGAGAAAGTACTTCTCTTTATCTCGAAATATAAAATCAAGCAACCTAAGCTTACATCGAGATGGACTGGACCTTAACAGTAAAACGCCAATATCCGTTCGGATATGTTGAACTCTACGGTAGAGACAATAACACTTTTATTGTCAATGGACATAGACTCAAGCTCTACCACGAAGAAGAAAACTGTAATGAATTCGATGAAGAAGAAATCCCCTTCTTTTTGAAATAAAACCGAGTAGCCGAGTGTGGCTGAAGACTCTAAAGTTAGCGCTATCCAAAAGGCAATCCGTATTTTATTCCCCACTTTTTACCTTAAGTGTGCAAGAGAACGTGTAAATAAATGAAACCGTCCTTGTATATATTGCATGTGCTTTGTTTTGTTTTATAGCATGCAGGAAAATAGCAAATATAGAGCTCTAAGCTGGATTCACCTGTTGAAGTCCCGCAATTTTCTACTTAGCCCCGGGAAGTTCTCGTTTCCCTTTGCAATTTTTCTTAATTTTAAGTTTTATCAGTTATCACATCAAGGACGACGTTCACCTTAAGTGTGCAGGAGGGACAAATAGGAAAAATAATAAATTATAGATTTCTCCACATGAAAAACCTTTTTTAAAACAAAAGAGTAAATTGCATAAATCGTCCCTGAAGTTTGATCAAAATGCATGTTTTGTCCTACATGTTACGAAAGTGCAAGAATCATCCCTATTTGGAAATTTTAATGCAATTATCGTCCTTTTAGGGAAATTTCTTGGGTCAAAACACGCAAAATGGCGAATATATTTGGGACGAAACATGCAAGATAACAAAACCTCAAGGATGAAAATTTGCAAAATAGTTTGATTTTAGGACGATATCAGCACTTTTAAAATATTTGGGACAAAACTTGCGAAATGACCAAACTTTAGGGACGATTTTTGTAATTCTCTCAAAATAAAATAAAAATTGATATATTTTAATATAAATAAAGTTTTAGCAAAACAAAAACTTCATTGATTGACACTATACTAAGCACAAAAACCATCCACCAAATATGTGAGGAAACATAGCTTTATATTTCTCTATTTTGTGTGAAAGCCGATAATCTAGTATGCTTCAGAATTTATGCTTGATAATCATTTACTAAACCGCAGTGAGGTTAATTTATAGATATTTTCGAGAAGAGGCAAAATAAATCACCATTTTATCATTTTAGTTAAGCTACATTGACTTGCTAAAATATGTTGCACTTGTACCTACGTGCTATATTATCCCTTGTGCTATTATCCTTATGTTTATATCTATCCATTTGACAAGTCGGAAAAAAAAACAAGAAAAAAAAGAATAAAGTATTCTAGTTTGTTTTACGACTTTGACAAGGCATATGTTCCTACACCCTCATCATTATCACGTTTTGTCTCTTTGAAAATTTATCTGGTGCCCACGCTGCAACGGTTATGTTTATGTGTCATGTACAAACTTATGGTAGCTATCTATTTTATGTCTGTGCTATTTGAGTGTTACCTTATATTTACCATTTGTGAGTGACATTTGTGTGAACTTAAAATCTAAAGACTATCCATGTGAGGTGCTGAAGTTATTTGTCATTTGCTTTTGCTACTTATAAAAATTTAATCATTTTCCTATCATACTTCATAACACTTAAAAGCATTTTTTAATTTAATTTGTTTTCTCGCTTTGATTGCTTGAGGACAAGCAATAGCTAAGTGTGGAAGAATTTGATAACGACCAAAATATACATATTCAACCCGTTATTATAATGCCACTTTGTATCATAAATAAGAGCTTTCGATACTTAATATATTGCGTTTTACATGCAGGTATGAAGTATGGAGAAGCAAAGTGAAGAAAATACAAAGGAGGGTCCTTATTGTGCAAATATGCCAAACTATTGAAAGAAGAATCTGGAACGCACAAAGTGCGGCACACAATGTCAGAAGTGCGGCGCACATTCCCACATCCAAAGTGCGGCGCACTTTCGGATAAGTGCGGCGCACATTTGCTCTTAGATAACACTATAAATAGAGGTCACTTCAACTCATTTTACACACACCTCTCAACTACTACTTTATAAATCCGAGTATTCTTAGCTTTCTTAGTGATATTTCAGTATTATCCACTTTTGGGAAATACTTGTAACGAGAGTATTCCACTCTTTGATTCTTGGAGAAACGATACAATTGTGACACTTGTGTACTCGTTCATTCAATCAATCTAAGTATGATGTTCTCTTACTCTTTTCCATTTGTTACTTTGATTACTATGCTAGGCTAAGCTATTTGTGACTATATGGGTATGTGACTATGATTAGTGATGATGCTATGATATGATCCTTTATAAATTGATTTCAAGCTAATGTTGTAGAACCATTTTACCACCTAGTTCTACAGACCATATTTTATCTAGAGTTGATTTGTTATGATGGCTTGGCGTTGAGAAACGCAAATCGTTGTAATAAGTTTTTAAAGACTTGTCTATGGTTTTGAATCTTTGGTTGGAGAAATCCGCTTAGAAATCGTGATAAAATATTGAGCTCGTTGGCAACTTGTTTTGAGCTTAGTCGCTCGAATAAACATAAGTCTTGAATCACACTAAGTAAGTTGTGTAAACACCATTTTGACGAAAAAGGATTATCACTCTTTACCTACCTAAACATATCTCGATCATTATTATCATCATCATGAACTCATACGAACTATCCCATATTATTCATATTTGTTATCATTGTTATTCATATCAATAATTTCTTTCTTCAATTATTATATTGATTACCAAAACGAAACTAAGTCTCAGCGAACGATCCTGGCTTACCACTACAAGCTATATTACAAGCTCTGATACCACTTGTTGATCACTTTGAATGGATATATATTCTGTTAAGAATTAGTATAATAGTTTGTAATCAAACTAGAACACTTTGAGAACTCTTACTCAACCAAAGAAAGTTATGCGGAATCTAACTTATAAAGCAAAGAAGAACATAATTACTTTTAACTATTCGATTCTCAATTAATCTACTTTCAATGAGGTACAATAGACTCATCATACCTATTTTCCTTTTATAGAGTAAGGAACCCTAGAAACCTTAGAATATTCTATAAAGATAAGTATATCACATACGATATCTTATCAATATTCTAAACTATTAAGTATATCACATAAGATATACTCTAACTATAACTATGACATATATTTTATAAAGATATATTCGTCCTAATCAATATAGCAGTACTTGTACTTACACTAACAGTACTTGCTATGTACCGCGTTAACATTAACGGTACTTACCAACACTAGCAGTACTTATACTTACACTAACGGTACTTGACACTTTACAAATAATTCCCAACACAATGGTATTTGGGTTTGGGTTCAATTTTATACCATAACATTAGTTAAACATTAACCGTTACTAAAGGAGCAGTTTTGTCTTTTTGTTTACCTTTCTTCTCTAAAACATCACAAAAACCACTCTATTACCACTGCCACCATCACTCCTCCTACTCCACCACCACTCCTCAACATAACCCAGACTCAAACAATAATAAGGTTTTCATTTATGAATATACATGTTATCTATAATAACGCACCCTTGTATGTCTTGAAACACTAACGAAGTTTTGCAACATATACTAACTCCTGTAGGAATCAATATCGTAATTTTTAAAAAATACACATGGTCATACAAAAAAATATAGTTTGTAGTTATACTGTTGATTTTCAATTCTAATTTGGTCTTCGGTTAGCTACTATCATGGAGGATTAATATTGTGCTAATATTTGTTAGCAATTTTTTTGTTTATCCACGGTGACTTGAATATAGGTTTGGTAAGCGGGAATTTAATCCAACGGAAATTGAGAATCCGATTCCAAAAAATGAAGGATCGATTCATATAGGATGGATGATGAAGATGTATTCGTGCCGGTAACACTACATCGATATATAGCCCAAAAACTCCAATGGATAATCTATCATGAGCTTACGGGTACTGGCCACATGTTCCCATATGTTGATAGGAAGGTGACGGTGATGATAGAGTGTTGTTTGTAGTGTTTTCGAGAAGAAAGGCAAACAAATAGACAAAACTGCTCCTTTAATAACGATCAACATTTAAATAATGTTTCGTCAAGGTATGAAATTGAACCCAAACCCAAAGAACAGTGAGGCCGCTTGGACTTTTGATAGACCGGTAACTAAGCGTGCAAAGTAGACAAACCATATGTATGATTTATGCATTTTACTCTTCTTTCAAAAGAGCTAGTTTAGAGAGTTAGATGTGATGTCCTTGGAATGCATTTGATTTCAAAATGTTTTGAGTTAAATTGATTCTCATTGTCACTAGCTTTCTTATACATTTGGTCATATTTTTAGTTAATTGTGAAATTGCTCAAGTGATTTGAAATTTGGATTTTGAGATAGTTAAGGTGGTGTACTTAATCTGTTTTCAAGTTGTGTTCAATTAGGAACTTGTTTGTGTATTTCATAGCTTAATGGAATAAGTTGAGCTAAGTGATTTGGGAATTTGTTCATTTTGACCTCTATCACCTCTCTTGAATCATTAAATTGATATATAGCTGATATAAGCAAATGTTGTTGTTGTACCCATATCTTATCACTTCACCATGGTTGATTATAAGAAATAAGTTAGAAATATAGATGAAAATAGATGGGGTTTAGGGAGAGAAAGTAGACAGATAAAAGAGAGAGAATTGTTGGAACCTTTTTGGAATATTAGATTATAGAGAGAGAAACAAATGAGAACCAACCACCTTCTAACATGCTAGGAGGTGGGTATTTATACCCTAAGCCATAAAATGGCGAATGGGCTTTGTGTAGATGAGCCGGGCTTGTCTTTTGGGTTTTAGGTCCTTATACATGGACTTTGTAGCTTAAATTCAAGCCCGTGATTCTCGACTATCCTACTACCTATTTCTTATTCATGTCAGTGCGAATGTTCGCACTTATGGTTTGTAATAGTTTAAGTATTTGCGAAGTGTAGGTTTTTATTCCCTCGTTCTAATAACATGCCATGTGCTAAATGAAAGTCCCTTGATATGACAATTGTTGATAAACTATAACTCTTTTAACCACGAAACACAATGAAATACTTTTCAAACGCGTAATGCTTTATTAAGTATTATAAACAAAGTATTACAAAGTGCTATGAATACACTCGTTGAATGACAACAAGATATGAACCCTAGAAACAAGTAAACTAGATTCGAGACTCAAGTTTATAAGGGAACCAATGAGACGCTGGTAGACAGCTAGGGCTCAGCGGTTCCAAGGAGAGAATTAACTTAGATAAATTATCCAAGAACAAGGGTTGAGTTAATTCTTCCTTCTCACTCCTATTTATAGTGTACGAGGTTGCTTCCTTAGTGGGAGTAGTTGATACGTGTCACCTTCTAAATGGAAGAGTACAACGTATTAAATGCATGTCTAAATCGAGACATACCTTTAACCAACTTTAGGTGAACAGTTCTGCCAACTGTTCACCTTTTGTCCCACTAGGTCGTACTAGGCTTTATCTTGAATCTCTTGTTTTGTCCCGCTCAAAACACTTGGTAGATTCTCCCGCCTAAACTATAAAGGATTGGGTAAGCTTTGCTTATCCCAAACTTCTAGGGTTCTTAAGTGATCTCTGAGTGTTGTCAACTCAGAGATCCTTGAACACCAGTACATTCCTTCAACATCCCAGCTATCCATAATCGCTGGTGAGTCTAATTTCAGATTATCTTCGACTTCTCTGACGTTGTCTTTGACTTGAATGTTCCTGGTGTGCCAGCTGAGGCTTTGCCTTCCATTGGTCTAGTCTTTGTCGCTGGTCCTCTCAGCGATCAACAAGCACTTAGTCTAATTAAACAAATCTAGACTGGGCCATAGTTAAAACTTTCATTGGCCCAACAATCTCCCCCTATTTGTTTATAAATTATACTAAGTCTAAAGTTATTGTAAGTGAGTACACAGCTTCTTCTTACACATAATTTAACAAACATACCTCAGAGTTTTATTAAACATAAAGAACCTAGTCTATTACAAAAGCACCCAGAGGTGTAAACATAAATAAAAAGTAAAAGGTTCTTCAACGATCGAGGCCTTGATCACAGATTCTCTGGGCTTCAACCTTGTCACTCCTAGAGTTGATGACAAGTTCAACTTCAAACTCAAAGTCCTCAGCTGCTTTGCAATTCCTTAAGATGCCCTGTTTGAGTCAGATAAGCTGGATGGTTGAAGCCAGATGTAGTTCATTCATCCGCTGAAAGCAATACTCACAATTACCATTCATAAAGACCATCCTTGTCTCTGGTTCTGAGTATACTTGACCCCCTACTGGTTTGGTGATCTCTTTGGGCAGAACCAAGTTTCTGTGCATCCCATCAACCACAATGTTTTCAGTAACCAACTTCTCTACCAGAGGCCCCATTTAGGTTTTCCTTTTCCTTGGTCCTTGAGAAGGTTGTTGTTGTGAAAGTTGGGGAGGCAGGGGTACCTTCAGCTTCTTTGCTGTGTCTCTTACCCAATTCAGCTTTGCTTGAATATTCTTCATCATTTGGGCAACACCAGGCCCAGTCTTCTTTTGGGCAAGAGCCAACATTTCTAACCATTCAGAGAGGCCCAGATCTCTGAGTTTAAAGTCACTGAAGACTTTATAGTTGGTTAGTTGGTTCTCTCTGTAAAGGGTCATCACCACCTTTTTGTCCTTATCAGTGTAACATGCATACTTGGTGATTTGACCAGGTTCAGCTCTCTGGTTTACAAGTCTTTCATATTCCTTTAGAAGGTTGCTCCTTTTAACCTCCAATTCTTTGAGCTTTACCAGCTGAGCTTCCTTTACAGCAGGAGAGAGTTTGTTCAGAGCTTCTTTGCTTTTGAGTTCAGCAGCTCTGATGTTTGCCAGCCTTTGGTGTTCTAAGATTTGAGCTTTTGCCTGCTCTGGTGTAAGTGGTGGTTCATCAGCACTCTTGAATTTGTTTAGGTCAGAGTCTTTGGAAAGAATTGCTGTAGAACCACCTTCTTCTTGTAGGGAGTGCAGGGTTATTTCGGGCTGTGCAATAGCAATTCCTTTACCCTGATCCTTTATTGCATCAGCGCTGGGGTTGAAGGATCTAATAGGTTGTGGTGTAGGAATCACTGTTGAGGGTTTTGGGTGTTTGAGTGACTGCTCCCCCTTAGGTGAGGCAGTGTCTTCTTCTTCTTCAGAGGTGGAGGTTGCTGAATTCTCCCCCTCAGGCATAGCGCCGGTAGTAGCTGTGCCTGAACCATGACTAAGGAACTTCTTGAATTCTTGATGAACAAATAGGCAAATTTCCTTAAGTTCCTCTTGCAACAGCTCTTGAAGAAGGGTTCGTGAAGGCTCAGACGCCTTAGCAATAGTTGCAACATTTGCTTTGACAGCTGATGAGAGGACATATGGTATGTATTGCTGGAGGCTCTGGTTAATAACAGTTGGGAGGTGAGCTTGCAAGGCACTCCCCAGTAGTTGCGGAAGTAAAGCAGACATAGAGGACTCCACAGATGAAGTTAGTGAAGTCTCTAGTGTTGTTGTGAGCTCCTCAGCAGCATGGGTTAGGGTTTGCAGTTCAGAGAGGATGACATCATTTGTGACTTTGGGCTTTGTTATACTGATGTCACCCCTTTTGATCCAGAGAGCCTCATCAGCGAGTTCCTGAACATCTTTCATTCGAGGAACATGGACAGGCTTGAGCTTTTGGAAATATTCTAAGTGTTGCTTGGCCCCTAGTTCCATGACATTTGGCAGTGTTGGGAAGGGAACTGGGGTTGGTGCACAGAGCCTCTGGTCCAATAGCCGCTTAGCAGCTAATTTTTGCACATTGGGCAGTGATGGGAAGGGGATGGGTTTCAATTCTGATGTAACTTGGTCATCATCAGCATCCATATCAGCATAGTCTGAAATGGTCAAGTCCTCTTCGATAATGAAGACCTCGTCCTCTGGTATAGAATCAATGTCTGACATGGCATCAAGATCTATGTGGGGGACTTCAGCATTGTCATCACCAGCGATAGAATAGGCATCATCATTCTGCTATTCTTCATGAAGATTATGAGCCTGTTATGACATTTGTTAGTAACCAATTGTGAAAAATAATGAAGTTATAGATCACCATTTGCTGCCCCTAGGAAAGCTGGGTGTGATTATCCAGTCCCCCCTAAGGATTTCTCCTTGGGACTCTTTTAAATGTGAAATAGTTATGGTGAAGGGTCGCCATTCGCTGCCCCTAGGATAGCTGGGTGTGATTATCCAGCTCCCCCATAAGGATTGCTCCTTGGGACTCTTTAAAGTTGTGGTTAATGGTCGCCGTTCGCTGCCCCTAGGATAGCTGGGTGTGATTATCCAGCTCCCCCTGAAGGATTGCTCCTTGGGACTCTTTTAGTTGTGAATTCATAAAGGTTAAAGGTCGCCATTAATCACTGCCCCTAGGAATACTGAGGGTGATTATTCAGTCCCACCAAAAGAATAAATTCTTTGGGACTCTTTTAGTTATGAATTGTTTGAAGGTAATGGTCGCCTTTTATCGCTGCCCCTAGGAAGATTGAGGGTGATTATTCAGTCCCCCCAAAAGAATGAATTCTTTAGGACTCTTTTTAATGAGGGGACCCAGAGACTGCGTGAAGTGCAGAGACTCTGGGTCAGGACTTATAGCATGCTCAAGTTGTTATGGACAAGAGCACAGTCCAGAGGGTGAAGGATCATCGGGGTGCGTTATGAGCACAAATGAATCATATCCTTGTGTTAAGACAGAGTGTACAGATAATCCTAAGGATCTAAGTGCTGACATAGACACTCTATGGGTTGAGGAAAACCCTAAGTCTTCATCACTCTCCTCTACATAATGTTGAGAGTGATTGTTTGTAAGCCTCCAAAAGAATAAAATGGCAAACTAATACCTGAGAGATATCAGCGTTGAGAAGGTTCTTAGTCGTCTCAGCTGACTGGGAGACGTTAGACTCTGGTTGTTTGTCAGCGGCAGGCTCTACAACCACATCCACCAGAGAAGGGGATGGGTTCTTCTTGGTCTTGGAAGGATTAACAGAAGGGGTTTCAGAGGAAAGGGGGATGTCTTTCCTCTTTTTCTTCTTTTCCTTGGGCACCTTGGGCTGAGAAGAAGACTGCACAGAGGTCTTTAACAGAGACTTGTCAGTTGCTCTTTCAACATTCACCTCACTGTGAGGGATCAAGGGCTCTCCATCAGCAACCGGTAACCCAACGACCTGCATCATGTGCCTGCTGAGAGGCACTTCATCTTCCAGTGGGGTCTTTAGTGATGCAGCAGTGATGTGATAAGGAGAGAAAGAGAGAAGTTCATCATTGGTGTATCCTTCACCCAGCATGTCTTCTAAGAGAAGAGAGAGATATCTAGTGTAGCAGATGGTGGCCAGTTTGTTCTTCTTCCCTTTGTTTTCTAACTTAGTAATGAGGTCAGATTAGAGTATATGGGCGATCCCTATATCTCGTCCCCAAATTAAGCTGTAGGCAATGGCTTGCTGGGCTCCATTGACTTGATCATGAGACCCCTGGTTTCCACCCAGACATTTCACAATATATAGCATCAGCGTCCTCCAAATAGGTGAGAAGTAGTTCACTTTGATCAGGGATTTGGTCTGGAAACCTTTTGTGGTGAAGGGTTTATCATTTTCGTCATGAGGACGAAGGGTAGCAAGAGCCTTCTTCACAGTGGCGCTGGCAGGCACAACGGACATACCTTCATTGACAGGAAGTCCAATGACGCTGGAAAATGTAGGAAGATCAAAGGTGAGAGGTTGGGGATGTGTGGAAAGGTTGAAGGTGATGTGAGAAGAGGTTGGATCAACTTCCGCGCTATACCAGAACTCCTTCAAATATTGGTGGTAGCAAGTGGAGGGTACTCTGGTTATGGCTTCAAAAATGGTGGAGTTTTTGAGGAAGGAGAACAAAGGTTGATAGAGTGAATTTGTGTGTTCCAGAGAGCTACACAGTTGTTCAAAGCAATTTTGCCATCATGTATCCTAAAATCAACGTTCGAGGTGGCCAGAACAGTAAAAGCGGTGTTAGATGATGAAGACGCCATTGTTGAAGTGTGGAATAAATGAAGGTTTTGAGAAGATGAATAGTTGTGTGTGTGTGTGTAAGCTATGAGAATGTGAGTTTTGAAAAGTGAGTCAAGGGTTTTGATAAAAGGGTTTGCCGTTTTACAATTAAAGCATTTAATGCAAAAATTTACCTTTTAGGAAAAGTGGGACCCCTTGACTCTTCATGTGATATTTCTGACCCTTGGAAAGCGGGAAAGTTGTTGACAATAAAGGTTAATCATTTGAATTAAATATGGGAATATATTAAGTCCCATTGGAATGTAACTACCTTGTTACATTCAATTCCTTTTAATGCCCAGAGACAGAGGTCAGAGATCACTTATCAGATTTGTTTACCAATATTGAGCATACCCAGCTCAGCAATCAACCTAGTGAAACTTGGCTCAGCCAGAGGTTTGGTGAATATATCAGCGAGCTGGTATTCAGTGGGTATAAAATGGAGCTCAATATCACCTTTTAAAATATGGTCTCTGATAACGTGATACCTGATGTCAATATGCTTAGTTCTGGAACGAAGTACCGAATTATTAGAGATGGCTACATCACTTGTGTTGTCACAGAATATGTGAACCTTTTCATAAATGATCCCATAATCAGCCAGCTGACTTTTCATCCAGAGAACTTGAGCACAGCAACCAGCGGCCGCAACATATTCAGCTTCAGCTGATGACATGGCCACAGAGTTTTGCTTATTGGCGCTCCAACATACTAACTTTCCACCAAGGATTTGACAACTCCCAGAGGTGCTCTTTCTGTCAAGACAGCACCCAGCGTAGTCAGAGTCTGAGTAGGCTTTGAGGTCGAAGCCTGATCCATTTGGATACCAGAGACCCAATGTGGGAGATCCTTTTAAGTACCTGGAAATTCTTTTGACAGCTACAAGGTGGGATTCCTTGGGGTTAGCTTGGTACCTAGCACAGAGACATGTGGCAAATTGTATGTCTGGTCTGCTTGCTGTGAGGTACATCAGTGACCCAATCATGCCTCTATATAAGGTCTCATTAACAGAGACCCCTGAGTCATCAGCTCCCAAGTTGCTGGGAGGAAGCATGGGGCATTTCACTGATGCACAATCAGACAGATCATACTTCTTGAGCAAATCCTTAACATATTTTTCTTGACATATAAAAATTCCTTTTGAATCTGTTTAATTTGAAAACCCAAGAAAAAAGTTAATTCCCCCATCATGCTCATTTCATATTTTTTGGTCATTAATTTGGCAAACTGTTTGCTCAATGTAATATTGGTTGAACTAAAAATTATATCATCCACATAAATCTGTACTAAAATGACATCACCCTTGGACCTATAAGTGAACAGGGTTTGATCAATGGTACCTCAGACAAATTTATTTTCAAGCAAGAATTTGGATAGGGTTTCATACCAGGCTCTAGGCGCTTGTTTTAGCCCATAGAGTGCTTTGTGAAGTCTGCAGACGTGGTCAGGATACTCACTACTTTCAAACCCTGGGGGTTGATAGACATATACTTCCTCTGCAAACTTTCCATTGAGGAAGGCACTCTTCACATCCATCTGGTACACAGTAAACCCCATATAAGCTGCAAAGGCTAGGAAGATTCTGATAGCTTCCAATCTGGCTACTGGTGCAAACGTTTCATCATAGTCAATCCCCTCAGATTAATTATATCCCAGCACCACAAGCCTAGCCTTGTTTTTGACAATCATGCCAGCTTCATCCCTCTTGTTTCTGTAGAACCATTTGGTTCCAACCACTTGCTTTCCAGCTGGAGCTTTTACCAGAGTCTACACCTTGTTTCTCTTGATCTGATTAAGTTCTTCTTGCATTGCAACCACCCCTCCTTCATCTAGAAGTGCAGCAGCCACATTCTTGGGTTCATCCTCAGAGAGAAAATCAGCGAAAAGGCATTCATTCGCTGAGGCGGTTTCTAGAGATTTTAATTTGCCTCTGGTGGTGACTCCTTTAGAGGGTTCACCAAGAATATTCACCAGAAGAATATCTTGGTTCCTACTCTATTTGGATTGAGGAGCAGGAGTCTCAGTGTGTTCAGGAGTCAAAACATGTTCAATGAATGCTGAAGGTTCTTCACAGATTATTTCTTCATCCATAATCTCTTCATCAGGAGGAGAGATTGGTTCAATAAGATCAGCATTCACAGTAGTGAGTGGAGTGATTTGTTCAGCATTTTCAACTTCTGGAGTGATGTCAGAGATTGAATGAGGATCAAATGCATGAACATAAGGGAAGTCCTTGTGACCGCCCTTGGATGATTCCTTGGGCTTTGGGAAATCATCCTTTGGATAAGATTTAACTTCATTGAAGTCAATGTCACATTCTTCTGAGTTGGTGTGGTTGATGACAGCATCTGCTTCATTGAAGGTGACATGGATGGATTCTTCTAATTCTTGTCTACGGATATTGAACACTCTGTAAGCTCTAGAGGTGAGAGAGTACCCAACGAAGAATCCATCATCAGACTTTTCATCAAATTTTCCCAGGTGATCTCTGTAGTTGTGAATGAAAACAGGGCAACCAAAGACATGGAAGTAGCTTACATCAGGGGCTCTCTTCCTATATACTTCATAAGAGGTCTTGCCATGTCTCTTCACAATAATGGATCTGTTTTGTGTATGACAAGCTGTATTCACTGCTTCACCCCAGAATTGTTTAGGAAGTCTTGATTCGATGAGCATTGTCCTAGCAGCCTCTATGAGGGTTCTGTTTCTTCTTTCAGCGACACCATTTTGCTCAGGGGTGCCTGGGTTAGAAAAGTTATGTGATATTCCCTTTTCATCACAAAAGGCTTCCATAGCATGATTCTTGAATTCAGTGCCATTGTCACTTCTGATAGCCTTAACTCTGCAGTCATTGAGATTCTCAATTTCTCTGATGAAGGACATTATTCTTTCAGCAGCATCACTCTTTCTTTTGAGAAAGAATACCCAAGTGTATCTGGAGAATTCATCTACAATGACTAGTGTATATTTGTTGTGATTTAGGGGTTGAGGTTTTACTGGTCCAAATAAGTCCATGTGAAGGAGATGGAGGGACTTATTTATGGAGAATGATTGTTTAGTCTTGAATGAGGCTCTGTGGTGCTTCCCTTTCTCACACGCTAAGTAGGGTCTGTCTTTGGTAAAGGTCAGAGAGGGAAGCCCATCTACTAAATCATTCTTGGCCAGTTTGTTGATGTTTTTGAAGTTGAGATGGGAGAGTCTCTTATGCCATATCCAATTTTCACTATCAGATGCTTTGGCATAGAGACAAGTGGTTATCCTCTCTGGACAAGATGTCATGTCGATGACATACACATCCCTTCTCCTGGGGTGCAATAAGAACAACATCATCATTTTGATTGAAGATTGTTCCTTGGGTCTTGGTGAACAGAACTTTGAAGCCAGCATCACAGAGTTGACTGATGCTGATTAGGTTGTGCTTCTGTCCATTGACATAAGCGACCCTTGTGAAGGTTATTCCATTACAATCCACTGAGCCATAACCCTCAGTAGCCCCTGAGGAATCATATCCAAACACTACTTTAGGACCAGACTCCTTTTTATATCTATGCATATATTGTTTAACCCCTGTCATTGTTGATCCCAAACTTAGATCGATTAAGCTTTGTGTATACGAGATTAGATCAAGTAATACACATAGAGAAACCTTTGCTTATGAATAAAGTAACTAAGTGTTATGCGAAATTAACACTTAATCTAAAACACAAAGATGTTAAACAAACTTTCACTTGTATTAGAATGAACGAACTTGATTACAATGAAAGAGGTTTAACTTGTGAAAACTTATGATAACTGATGATTAACTTTAACCTAAAAGATCTTCTTTTATAGAACAAGAAGTCTTGTACAATAAGCTACGAATCAACTATTCTAGGTAAAGATAATAATAGAAAATACAATGTCGAGCTTATCTTTACCATACACAAATAAAGAAACAAATAAACAAAAAGATTCGTATGAAGATATATTCCATCAGTGTCAATCTTCAAGGCTGTCAGCGTTAACTTATACAAATGTCAACGCTTGGCTGTCAGCGTCCAATGTCATCTTATCAGCGCTTGAATTCTTCTTATCAGCGTCTAGTGAACTGACCCATAATTTATTCCCAACAATCCTCCCCTAAACTTGATATCTATTCCAATGATCAAGTTTCTGAATAAAAACTTAAGGCTTAGGAGGAATCTTACAAAAACTTCTTATGTTGGTGATAAACATATCTAATCAAGTCTTTGGCCACGTCACTAGTATAATCAATCTCCAAGGGTGTCTCCTTCATCTTCTCCAATACTTCTTTGGACAAGAAATAGTTAGCATCCACAAGTAGATACTCTGAAAACTTTGTAAAGCTCAAATGAAATACACCACAAGTAGAATAAAGCCTCCAATGAAGATTACTGAGGTCATCTTCAAGATCCTTCCATATGGCAGGATCTGCTTCCCTTGGACCACACAAAGTCAAAAATGTGTGCCATAGTCTTATTCCATTTGCTGAAGTAGGTGCTTCAGCTGTATACTTGGCCTCTATCAATCTCCATAGATGCACCAAGTCTTCTCTGTCTATGCTTGCAAAGATAGAAATAATTGAAGTGAAAGTATGTACCTCCTTTCCAAACCTGCCAATCTTCCAAAATCCACACTCATCTTCATCAAAACTAATGATTGGATTTCTGTCATCTAGAGGTACTACATTAACCAAATCTGAAGCTTCCAATGGAGAAAGCTTGAGATGCTTCCTTATAACAGTTTCAGTTGGAAAATACACATCCATATCTTTGGGAAATTGGAGAGGATCTCCTTTCTTCACTGGTCTTTGAGCAATCCTCATCTCCTTTTGAATCTGCATTTCCTCAGCAAGCTCTTGTTTCCTTTCTTCTGAAAGAAACTGTAAGACATTTTGTTCTTGCACATTCCTCCAAATAGGATGTGCCCTATACTCTAGCTCCTCAAAAGATAAAGCCAGCAACTTCTTGTATGTCCATCTAGGTTGATGGCATCTAAGCAATTTGTAGTACAATTGCCTTCTATCTCTTTTAAGCCAAGTCTTGACCTCTTGTGCATTAAACCTCAAAATCACCTTTATGTCATCTTGTACCCTGAGAAGAATTTCCAACCCCCAAATTTGATCTGACAAACTCATCCCTGGGTTGTCCATTACCTTGTCTTCCCAAGCATGGTACATTCTGGTGATTTCTGGAAGGTCCCAATCAATCTGATTCTTCAAATCACTCAATCTTTCCTTTGCTAACTCATCCCCATATTCAAGTCTTTCTGGATCTTCAATAATTTGAACACTTGAATCTGAGCTATCTCCTTTTTCATCATCACTTTCTTCCTCACTCTCAGAAGTGGCAACAAATGGTGATCTACCACTCCTCTTCAAATCTCTTTCCAAAAGTTGTACAGCCAACTGTTCATCAAATGCAATTTGTGCTGCATCTTTCTTTGGAACATCTTCTTCAACCATAATCCCCTTACCCTTGTCTTTTGGATCAATAATAGGTAAGGTAGAAGAAGAAACCTGTGTGGACATATCTTTGATGATTGTTGATGACTGGAATACATCAACACCACCTGCAACTTTGTCAGCGTTCAAGTTACCTTTATCAGCGCCCCGATTACCTTTGTCAGCGCTGGATGTGTCAGCGTTCAAACCTGTATCAGCGCCCATTGTTGCTGTGAAAGATCCTTCCAAGTTCAATGGAGTTATCTTGGATGTATCAATAATTGGGTGCTTCTTTAAGTTGGTGAGAACTTCAGCAACATTTAAAGATTCACTAAATTGTGAACTCTTCTCACTGGCTGTATGAATCAGCTCATCCTCTTCATCCTCCCCTTTGGAAGATTCCTCCAGTCTACTCCTGCTACTTGGATTCTCCAAAACAGTTACCCGCTCCCTCAATACTTGGAGTTCACGGCCCTGATTATTGACAATTTGTACAAGGCTGACATTTTGCTTTTGCAAGCTAATGACAGCAGCCGTCAATTCAATCAATGTCATAGGTTCCAATCTGCCCTCAGCTAGAATGGGGATTTGACCTCCCAAAATAGAATCATAGGGCGTGGATGAGGTCTTAATGATGTTGGGACTGTCTTGACCAGCATCTAAGCTTGTGTCAATAGCCCCAGCCTCATCCATGGCACCAGCCACACTTGTGGAGGTGGTTCTCTCTGCTACAAGGCTAGGACCACTAGAGGAGAACACTCCAGTAGTCCTTTGGCGTTTATTCAACCTAGATTGTAATGGGGTGGAAGATGAGGTAGATTGTGTGGGTGTTGGTTGGTTAAGGGGTGTTTGGGATTGTTCAGGGATGGCATCAGCGTTGGGATTGGCTGTGTCAGCGCCAACATTTTGAGCGTCAGCGTTGACATTGGGTTGGTCAACGTCCATGTGGTCAGGGGAAGGTAATGGTTCAAGGAGAGGCTCAAGTTGAGGTGCAGGGTCTGTTTGTGGTTGAGCAGCCTGAATTACTTCAAGCATAGCTTGGGTGAGAGGTATAGATCTGTTTGTGGAGCTCATCTTGTCAAAAATGGTTTTCTTTTGCTTAGGGATCTCATAAAAAGTGTCATGATCCCTAATACAATATTCTTGTAAATCAAATACCATTTGCAAAAATCTTGGGTAAGCCAAAGTCATTTTACTTCCCTTATTTTTACACATCCCTTCAAAAATCATTTTTGAAAAATTATACTTAAGCCCACGTGACATACAAACCAAAGCACTTGCAATTGACCTGTTTATTTCATTAAAAGCAGTACATTTTGGACTTAAGCATTGTAAAAGGACATGTATCAAATATTTCCAGTCAGAGGGAAATTCCTGCTTATGATATTTATTTAAAGATTTACCAGCAGGAATAGGATAACCCAATTCCCTAAGACCTTGTTCTATTGTTGCAACGGCAAGAGTAGTCACACCATCAGCGTCATCAAGACGCAAAGCTTGGCGAACCAAGGCTTCAGTGACCACCCATGTTCTTCCATGAACAGTAGATGTTAATGTGGTCACTCCATTAGCTGTTGTGGAAATAACATTGTTCCAAAACTATCGAATGTGTGCGACAGGGACTAATGGTTCATGAGAAAGTGCATACCTTATAGAGGATGCATTTAAAAATGCCACCATTTGTGAATACTGAGGAAACAAATCATTATCAGCAGCCAAGTAAGCGACCATATTATGTTGGCTCTTGAACTCCAATGTCAGATTGGTTGAGTTGAACTTTGGTGCCATGTTTAAAGCTTTTTAGGTTATGTGATATGGAAAAATCTAGGAGAAAAATGTTAGACAAGAAAATATGAATACCCAGAATAAAAAGATTAGCCAAATTTATAGGAGAGATACATGATTTGGATTGGTCAAAAATGAGGCAGTTATATTCAAAGAGCAATGATGAAAATATTGAATCAAATATAACTTATCTCATGCATTAATTAAAAGTAACAACTCCCCAAAATTACGGCCAAAGATTAGTCAAAAATAACAACTGGGTAGGGCCCACTAGGTGTCAACGGTAAAAAATAGCCCATCAACGCCCAACGGCTATATTTTCTTGTCAGCGTTTGCCTAAAGCCTTATCAGCGTCACGATTGGACGTAACAGCGTTTGGAGAAAAACTTGTCAGCGTCTAAAAAAATAAAAAAAAAATATTTAAAAAGAAAAAGACCTTAACAAAGTAATTTATCCTAAGGGAAATATCTTACAAGTTGATAATAATTACTGGGCGGCAAGCACTGTCCATTTATGCACACTTGCTTAAGCAAGATAGACACAAATGTCCTCAAGTGTCCCTTGCTAACCAAAATACTTACCAACAAAGTTATTTCATAAAATTCTTTGTAACTCCCAGGTAAACCCATAACAAAACTATTCCCAAGTCTCCCATCAGACCATAACCAATTCTAGGCCAAAAAAAAATGTCTTGGCAGCATGCATAGTGTGTCAACTTTGCATGCTACAGTGCCTCATGGTTTAGTAAAACTAACCCATACTCACCTGTGGACACAATCTAGAATTGTGATGAGAGTATTATAAGAATACCCAAAAGTCCTAAAGGTTCCTTAAACCTCCCCTTAAACTATGATACATGAGTTTCTCAAAATATATATGAACATTAAAAATTTATGTCAAGATAGGAATATAAATATTCCAACCATCATCCATAAACAAAAACATGTCCAAATAGCTCTTCAAAGATCCATAAGCAACTCTGTATCCAATGGCATAAAGCTACCACCACCTACACATTTAGATTGAAAACCACAAAACTAACATTTGTTGCTGACAGCGCCCCGACAACACTTATCAGCGTTGAAGGAACTCTTGTCAGCGTTAGACAATAATATCTCTAACAACGGCAAAATAACACTTGTCAGTGTTACATTTACCTTTGTCAGTGTCAGAAAAATAAAGTGGAAAAATCTAAATCATCACAAAGACCAATAACAATGCATTATCCTGTACATACTTTTACAAAAAGGTTCCAAAACACATATTAAGTGAGATTAACCATTCCAATATTTGTTACCAAATATTGAAATCTTCCAGCATCAAAAGGTTTAGTTAATAAATCAGCCACATTATCTTCTGTGGCTACCCTATCTGGTTGTATTAAACCTTTCTCAAAGCAATCTCTTATAAAATGATGTCTAATTTCTATGTGTTTGGTTTTAGAATGATGTACAGGTTTTTTAATAATGCATAAAGTACTGTTATTGTCTACAAAAATCTTGGTATGCATGAAATTATACCCATAATCCAACAGCTGGTTCTGAATCCATAAGACTTGTCCACAACAAGCAGCTGCAGCCACATATTCTGCTTCAGTTGTAGAATTAGCCACCACTGTTTGTTTCTTGCATTGCCAAGATATTAATCTGCTCCCAAGAAATTGACATCCACCAGTTGTGGATTTCCTATCAAACTTGTCACCACCATAGTCACTGTCTGAATATGGAATAAGCTCCAATGGAGAATCTTTTGGGTACCATAAGCCAAGATCTGGATAGCATCTTAGGTATCTAAAAATTCTTTTCACAGCAAAAAGGTGACATTCTTTGGGAGTCACTTGATGGCGTGCACAAGCACACACAGCAAACATGATGTCAGGTCTTGAGGCTGTAAGATACATCAATGAACCAATCATTGATCTATAGTGCCTAACATCCACATCCTTTCTAGCTCCAATTTTTCCCCAAGGGTGTTCCCTATCCATAGGAGTGGAAGCATCTTTTTCATGTGGAGAAAAACCATATTTCTTCAAGATCTCAGCTATATATTTGTCTTGGGAGATGAAGATACCATCTTCTTTCTGCTGAACTTGTAACCCTAGAAAGAAGTTCATCTCACCCATTGCACTCATCTTGAATTTATCTGTCATAAGCTTGGAAAAGTCTTCACTCATCTTTGGATTGGAGGATCCAAAAATGATATCATCAACATAGACCTGGACAAGTAAGACATCCTTACCTTTCTTCTTTGTGAACAATGTCTGATCTATGGTGCCCCTTTTAAAACCATTTTCCACCAAGTAGGTGGACAATGTACCATACCATGCTCTTGGGGCCTGATGAAGTCCATACATAGCTTTCTTCACTCTATAAACCTTGTCTGGATTCTCAGGATCTTCAAAACCAGGAGGTTGCATAACGTATACCTCCTCAACAATTGTCCCATAGAGGAAAACACTCTTCACATCCATTTGATAAACAGTGAAGTTCATACAAGAGGCATAAGCTAGGAAAATTCTTATAGCTTCAATTCTTGCAACTGGAGCAAAAACTTCTTCATAATCTATACCTTCCTCTTGTGTATATCCTTGAGCTACCAAACGTGCCTTGTTTCTGACCACAATACCCCTTTCATCTTTCTTGTTCCTTAGAACCCATCTTGTCCCAATTGGTCTCACATATCTAGGACAATCAACCAGCTCCCAAACATCCTGTATAGCAAATTGGTGAAGCTCATCCTGCATTGCTTCCACCCAACTAGGTTCTTTGAGAGCATCAAAAATCTTCTCGGGTTCTTCTTGTGACAGAAAACATGCAAACAAACATGCTTGTACAAGAGGGGTATCAACCTTCTTGTGTATATTGGCAATAAATACACCAAGATTTTGATGGGATCTTCTTGTCTGAACTGGAGCCATAACATCACCAATGATCTGAGATGAGGGGTGATCCTTTGCTGTGGAAGTGAGAACTCCTCCTTCAAAAAGTCTGGTGTCCTCAACTTCACGCTCCATGTTGCCAATATCTTCTTCATCAGACTCTCTTTGATCAACAGGAATCTCTTCATGGACATTGGAAGGTCCACCTTGTTCAAAATGGGAAGAGAAAAGATGTGCAAAGGTGTCATCAAAGTCTGAACCTTGTTTGTCAGCGCTTGGGCTAACAGCGCTTGAACTGTTGTTGTCAGCGTCTGAGCCATCAGCGTCTGAATTGGTCTTGTCAGCGCTTGATTTCCCTTTGTCAGCGCCTGAAGAACCATGCATGTTTGTATTTGGTGGTATTTGGAAACCACCATTATCTTTTCTAGCAGCAGCAGCAGCAGCATAATACTCATCTGTCCATATAGGAAGTGTAACATATTCTTGTGTGGAAGATGACTCAACTGCTGGTGGTCCATCCTTCTTAGCAACCTGTATACCTGAAACATTACCAATTCTCTTTTCCAAAACACTTGAAGTTACCTTCACAATGTCTGGATCAGTAACATGCATATAATTTAAAGCTCTAGATAAAGGTTCCAAGTCAAACAGCCAATTTGGACCACTTTCAGGATCACTAGGTTTACTCTCTAAAAACCTAACATGTACCTTTTCAAGTATACGTTTTTCCTTTTTAATGTAAACCCTATATCCTTTGCTCTGCACTGAATAACCCATGAAGTAGCCTGCATCACCTTTTGAATCAAATTTACCTAGGGCTTCACTAGTTTCTAAAACAACTACATGACAACCAAAAGGCTTGAGAAAGCCAATATTTGGCTTCCTTCCCCAAAGTAACTCATAAGGTGTCTTATTATGTATTTTGTTGACCAATGCCCTATTTTGAACATAACAAGCTGTGTTAACAGCTTCAGCCCAAAAGGCTATAGGAAAGTGGGCATCAGCCAACATGGTTCTGGCTGCTTCAATTAGGGTTCTATTCTTCCTTTCAGCAACCCCATTTGCTGTGGGGTTCTAGCTATGCTAAACTGCCTAGTAATCCCTTTCTTGGCACAAAAATCATCTAACAACTGATTTCTAAACTCACCCCCATTGTCACTTCTAATAATTTTGACCTCATTACCATTCTTCTTCTCAATCTGGGTAATGAAATTAATCAGACTTTGGGCAGTTTCACTTTTCTTGGCTAAAAAGAAAGTCCATGTAAACCTGGAAAAATCATTAGTGATAACAAAACAATATGATTTACCCTTCAAACTTTCTATATTAGTTGGACCAAAGAGGTCCATATGCAATAAGTGAAGTGGTCTAGAACTAGAGTGCACCTGTTTAGATTTGAATGAGACCTTGTGCTGCTTGCCCTTAAGACATGCAACACAAGAGTGGTCATTGTGGAAAGCCTTTTCAGGCAAACCATCAACTAAACCAAGCCTCACAAGTCTATTGATATTTTTAAAGTTTATGTGCCCTAATCTCCTGTGCCAAAGATTACTTTCATCTACTGAGGCTTTAGCATAAAAACATGACATCATTTTATTATTCATCTTAATTCCATTAAGATTCACATTATATATGTCTTTATGCCTTGGTGTTCTAAATTCTATGTATTTCTCCTCAGGGAGCTTGTAATCTTTGCTTAACACCAAGCACTCAATATCTGTGAAAAGAACCTTATTTTTGTTATCACACACTTGTGATACACTAAACAAATTATAATCCAGTTCTTTTACCAGGAAGACATTCTCAAACCGTAGATTGTTGGTAATAAGGGTTCCTTTTCCTGTGATGGTGCCATAGCCCCCTCCAAAGTATACCTTATCACCATCTTGAATAGGAGTGAAGTTTGTCAGATAGTCTTCCTTTCCTGTCATGTGCCTTGAGCATCCACTATCCCAATATCCATAATCATTGATCTTCTTCTGAATGCCCTGCACATAAAGAAAACACATTAGTTTTCTTTGGGAACCCAAGCCTTGGAAGACTCGGATTCATTTGGTTGTTTAACAAGAACAGACTTGGTTCTCATAACAACCCCATTTTCATCCCTTTTTGAATGAAATTCCCAGTTAACCCCAACTGGTGTTGACATGGCCTTTGAAATATAATGAAACCTGTTGCATGTCATAGAAAGACCAGTAAAATTAGGGTTTTGGTCTTGTTTTGGTCTCCATGTTAAGCTAGTAGAAGCTTTAGACCTATTTCCCTGTGGTTGCAAATACCTAGGTTTGGCAGTGTCTCTGTCAGCGCTGAATTTGTTCTTGTCAGCGCCCCGATTGCCTTTATCAGCGTTGAACCTAGGGTTTGCTACAGGAACCCATTGCCTATTGGACCAAGTGTTTGACTTTTGGAAAGGTCTTAGGCCTTGTGTGTTAGACCCTCTAGAAAAGAATGGGGCTGGTCTAACAACTTGTGAACTTTTGTTCACAAAGGTATTGGGTCTGACAGTGTTTGACCTATGTTGACTTTTGTCAGCGCTGAAATGGTTCCTATCAGCGTTGACATTGGAAGCGTTGACACATTTGTATGCCAAATGTGAAAAGCTACCACATGAGTAACAAGCTTTTCTAGACATAGTCTTAGGTCTAGAAGCAAAGAAGCCTGTTCCATGGTTACTAACTTGGCTTTTTGGTGACCTAGTATTCCTATACATCTCTGCATACTTAATACTAGGTTTTCTAACAGTTTGTGGGCCAAGGTCAACAGCTTTGCCAGTGGTTGGGTGTGTGATTTTAATAGGTGTAGGATCATGGCTCTTGATTGGTGTGGGCTCATTTGGACTTTCACACAACAACCCTCCCTTAACAAACAAAGTGTGGTTAGCTTTCTTCCACTCATCTAGGTCAGTCAGTTTCTGTTTGTATTCTTCAACTGGGGAAGTCACTCTAGGTGGAGGAATGAATTCCTTCTCTTGGAGTTCTGGCAAGCCAGTCCAAGATAAGTCCTTTGATTGGAAACCATAGAAATCCCCAGCTGGTGGTGGAACACCAGTATAATCTTTCATCCCAATCCCACTCATATCCTTAGAGTCTCTTTGTTTACTAACACACTCTCCTAGGGATTGTGTGGCCTTATCAAACCTCTGGATTTTAAGACTCACATTATCTTTATTTTTGTTAGCCTCATCTAACTGAGCTATCAAATCAAGATTAACCCTGTTTGTGATATCTTGAATATCTTTACTTTGATGTAGCTCATGTTTTAAGATATTTATTTGATCCTTTAAATCAAACTCCATTTTCTTATACTCAGCTACTGTCTTTTCTGTTTGGGTAAGAGCAATTTGATAATTAGATACTTTGCATCTTTCAGTACTTGCCTCATCTAATAATTTTACTATCTCTTGATTTAGTTTTTCAGTATTTAAACGACAACCCTTAGAACAGAAAGCATCATCATATACCTCATTGTCTGATGAAGAGGAGGAGTGTGCCATGAGAGCATATTCAACATGCTCTTCTTTAACTTCAGCAACCAAGGCTCTGTCCTCTTCCTCATCCTTGGCCAAAAAGTTCCAGCTCCAGTCCCATCCTCCAACGCCATCAATTTGTTGAACAGCAACCATGGCCTTGGGATCTTGGCTCTTAACCATTTGGCTTGAAGGCTTACCAGCATCAGATCTTCTTGGAGATCTACATTCCCTCATAAAGTGCCCCATCCTATAACAATTGTAGCACTCAACTTTGGATTTGTCAAATCCAGCAACATCCTTAGCATTAAAGGTCATCTTCTTCTTGAACCTTTTATTAAACCTGTTTGCTCTTAAACTTACAAGATCCATAGTCCACTTGATGTCCATCTCTTCCAATTGCTCATCACTTATCTGCTCAAGATCTTCATATGTAATCCTTGAATCACTGGGCAAGGAAGCAATGAATGCACACACAGTATCTAGATCTAAACCAGCAGGTTTAATTCTATCAGCGCCAAAGTTGTGTGTGTCAGCGCTTGAGTATAAAGCGTTGACAGGATATGATCCAGCGCTGACAGACTGTGATCCAGCGTTGACACATTGAGATCCAGTGACTGGATGTCCATAGGAGTTCATGGAATCAAATTGGCCTTCACTTTGTGAGAAGAAGACCATGTTGCTACTGGAAGATTTATTATCACTCTCCAAAAGCCATTCATTCTCCAACAGTCTTAGTTTGTTGAAGATGTCATCAAACCTGGAGGTCTTGTGGGTGTTATTGACAAGAATGGATCTTGTCTCAATCTTCCATACATCACCAAGGCTTTTGAGAAAAGTAGCATTCAAGTCAGGGTCATCAATCTGTGTTCCCATGAAGGAAAGTTGACTTGTGATGTCAAGCAGTCTACTTCTCACACTGCTGAGATTCTCATTGGGTTGAGCCTTAAAGACAGCATACTCATGCATGAGTTGCTTCTTCTTTTCTTCTTTTGTGTCAGCATTGCCACCATGTGCTACTTCAAGAGCTTCCCAAAGCTCTTTTGCAGACTCAAAGCGTTTGTACTTGTGCTGATTCTCATGACCTAGGGCGTGTTTCATGATGTTCAAGATTTTCATGTCCACCCTTTTCTTGGCTACATCTTCAGCAGATACAGCTCTTCCATCTTCAGGCTTTTCCTTCTTATCAGCTTCAGGACAATTAGGAAGAGCTATCCTTGTGGCAATAGCATTAGCAATCTTTTGAGCTTTGTTGAATGTGTTCCCATATTCAACAATCTCCCAAAGAGTGTAGTCATGGATGGCTATATATTGCTCAAAATTAGACTTCCAAAGCTCGAAGTTCCTGGCATCAAACATGGGAATTTTGATACTAGGGTTTGTGGAGTTGTTTTGTAGCAAAGCAGAAGGCTGATTTGTGCCAGACATGATGTTTTTAGGGTTTTGAGAGATTTAGGGTTTTTAGGGTTTGGTGTTTTAGGGTTCTTGCGTTACTTAAAGATCAAAAGTTTCTCAACAAGCTCTGATACCACTTGTTGATCCCAAACTTAGATCGATTAAGCTTTGTGTATACGAGATTAGATCAAGTAATACACGTAGAGAAACCTTTGCTTATGAATAAAGTAACTAAGTGTTATGCGGAATTAACACTTAATCTAAAACACAAAGATGTTAAACAAACTTTCACTTGTATTAGAATGAACGAACTTGATTACAATGAAAGAGGTTTAACTTGTGAAAACTTATGATAACTGATGATTAACTTTAACCTAAAAGATCTTCTTTTATAGAACAAGAAGTCTTGTACAATAAGCTACGAATCAACTATTCTAGGTAAAGATAATAATAGAAAATACAATGTCGAGCTTATCTTTACCATACACAAATAAAGAAACAAATAAACAAAAAGATTCGTATGAAGATATATTCCATCAGTGTCAATCTTCAAGGCTGTCAGCGTTGACTTATACAAATGTCAACGCTTGGCTGTCAGCGTCCAATGTCATCTTATCAGCGCTTGAATTCTTCTTATCAGCGTCTAGTGAACTGACCCATAATTTATTCCCAACAGTCATGTGTCTGGAGCACCCGCTGTCCAGATACCAAACAGATTTCTTCAGATATTCCTGCATAGATATAACAAATCCAGATTAGTTTCTATGATGAACCCACTTTCCAGTGGGTCCATGCTGTCGCTGACCAGCGACATTGGTCCTTCTCTGGTTACCTCCCCCTCTTTGGTTGCAATCCCTGGGTTCATGACGCATGCTTCCACAAATGTCACATCCAGGATAATGTTCGCACTCATCAGAGTGATGGTCGAAGAAACCACAGTATTTGCAGGGGGTTAGGTCTGTAACCCTGAGAGTTATCTCTGGGCTTAGGCTCAGCCTTTCTTGAGGGTCGATGAGGAGTTTTAGATCTCATTTGAGTTCTGGTTCTTTGAATCGCTATGATCTCCTCATGCTCTCTGGATGTGTGTTCAGAGGACTCGCATGTGATACACTTAGGTTTCTTGGAGCAATCCTCGGATGAGTGATTCTTGAAACCGCAGTGCTTGCAAGGTCTGAACAAAGCTCTCCCCTTGGAGCTACTAGACCCCTCACCAAGAGAGTTAACAGATGGACTATTAACTCTGGGGTTGATTTGTTCTTTCAACCCTTTCACCTCTTCCATCAGGGTGAGGAGAAGTTTCTTGGTGGGAGAAAGCTCTTCAGAGGGAGGAGTGGGTTTGTTGGAGTCCTTAGCCACAAAAACCTTTTTGTTCGCTTTGTCAGCGACTGTGAGAATTGAATTCCCAGGGGTTTTGGTTTGAGGTTTAGGGCCAAGCAAGGAATCAAATGGGTTGGCACCAGCGGGTCTTGGTGGAGCTGGTACCTCTGATTCTTTGTCAGAGTTCTTCTCATCCACAAAGGTGGAAGAAGGAGAAGAGACATCTGATGGGACAAATTTGACATTGGGAACAGGGACATGCTTTTTAAATCTACCCTTTCCCACAATAGCCTGAACCACATCACCAGGTATGGATCCAACGACTACTTCTTCCACTGTGGATTGAGCCAAATTCCATTTCTCAATGGGTTTTCTTAGTTCAGAATTTTCATCAGACAAAGACTCATTTTCAATGGATAATCTGCTCACTTCATTTTGAAGTTGATTAGCAAGATTCAAAAATGGTTTAAGATTTGTTAATTCAGATTGGCAAAGATTTAACTCTGTTTTAAGACTGTGAAGTTTGTTTAACAGGTTTTTTTCTTTGCTCTTCCACAAAGTGGAGGTCAACCAAGGTATAGTCACTGACATGGTCTCTATCTGGACCTTCAGTCATAGATAACATTCTTTGTACCTTTTTCATGGTGATATCCACCCATTGACCAGAGTTTGCTTCACTTTTACCCACAACGGGTTCTTCATCAGAGATAACCATAAAGGCTCTGACAGTGGTGGTACATTCATCCTCGGAAGTGAGAGGTTCATCATCCAGTCGAATGAGGCAGCGATCAGACCTTTTTCAGTCTTCTTAACATCCTTTTTCTTTGCTGCATCATCGGCTTTCTGATTGAGTTTTAGCAACTCAGCTTTCAAGGCTTTGTATTTGACTTTGTAGTCCTTCTTTCCTTCTGAGTCAGAGAGAGAGGTTTGCTTGAAATGAGAGTTGGAAAACTTCTTCTTGTTGTTGTTGCTGCTGGATGAAGGGAAGCTTGGAGAGGAGGTTTTGTTTGACCAGCAATCTTTTTGATAGTGACCAGTCTTTCCACAAGTGTAGCAAGACACCTTGGATTTATCAACCTTTGCAGCTCCAACTCTACCAGATCTCTTGTAGTACCTCTTTTGATCAGCTAAAAGAGCTCTGTCATGAAACTCAACATGTAATTCATCAAGAAATTCTTGACTACTTCTGGTGTCCTCTTCAATGTCAGAGTCACTGTCCTGAAAGGAATGGTTAGCAACAAGAGCTTTTGAACCAGTGATACTGGTGATAAATCTGTCAGTCTCTGATTTATAAATGGAGTCAATTAGCCCTTCGTCATAGTTATATCTTCCAAACAATTGGGCTAAAGTGTCATTCTTTATAGCATTATTAGCTCTTAAGGTCTGATTCAAGCTAAGCCATTTTCTAGGTAAACTATTGACAAAAGTAGCATTAACCTCAGCCTTAGGTAGAACAACTCCATTGTTTCCTAAATCATTCAATAAGATCTTAAGCCTAGTATAAGTTTGTGCAACAGTTTCTGTTTCTAAAGCTTTAAAGGCATTAAACTTAAGTCTAAGGGCTTGGATCTTGGTTTCTTTTGTTTTCTCTGGACCTTCATACCCTAGAACTAATTCAGTCCACATCTCTTTAGCAGAGTTGCATTTAATGATGGACTTCATAATGTTCTTGGGTAGGCAAAAGACTATGATACTTTTGAGTCTCTTGTCCTGGTTAGCCAGACGTCTATCCGCTGGAGACCATTGCTTAGCAGGTTTCTTAATGGGTCTCTCAGGGGTAGAGGAAACAGCCAGTGGTACATATGGACCATTTTCTAGGATTTCTATTCAGAAGGGTTCTAAGCCATCTAAATATATAAGAAATTCACTTTTCCAACTTGAGAAATCCTCTTCATCGAATGTTGGTACATTGGACACATGTGACCCTCCTCTAACATCAAGTAGTTGGGGAAGGTCATCATCATTATTACCAGTGCTTACAACTGGTGTAGGCATGGTAGCAGATGTGGTGGCCGATATGGTGGTCGAAGTGGTACCTAAACTGGTTTGACCAAAAGGTGGAGGAGGTATAGTATCAGCCATATTAAGATCTTGATTTTAAAAACTAGAACGGTTTATGAAAGGTTTTATAAATCAAACCGCTCTGATACCAATTGAAAGTCCCTTGATATGACAATTGTTGATAAACTATAACTCTTTTAACCACGAAACACAATGAAATACTTTTCAAACGCGTAATGCTTTATTAAGTATTATAAACAAAGTATTACAAAGTGCTATGAATACACTCGTTGAATGACAACAAGATATGAACCCTAGAAACAAGTAAACTAGATTCGAGACTCAAGTTTACAAGGGAACCAATGAGACGCTGGTAGACAGCTGAGGGCTCAGCGGTTCCAGGGAGAGAATTAACTTAGATAAATTATCCAAGCACAAGGGTTGAGTTAATTCTTCCTTCTCACTCCTATTTATAGTGTACGAGGTTGCTTCCTTAGTGGGAGTAGTTGATACGTGTCACCTTCTAAATGGAAGAGTACAACGTATTAAATGCATGTCTAAATCGAGACATACCTTTAACCAACTTTAGGTGAACAGTTCTGCCAACTGTTCACCTTTTGTGTTACTAGGTCGTACTAGGCTTTATCTTGAATCTCTTGTTTTGTCCCACTCAAAACACTTGGTAGATTCTCCCGCCTAAACTATAAAGGATTGGGTAAGCTTTGCTTATCCCAGACTTCTAGGGTTCTTAAGTGATCTCTGAGTGTTGTCAACTCATAGATCCTTGAACACCAGTACATTCTTTCAACATCCCAGCTATCCATAATCGCTGGTGAGTCTGACTTCAGATTATCTTCGACTTCTCTGACGTTGTCTTTGACTTGAATGTTCCTGGCGTGCCAGCTGAGGCTTTGCCTTCCACTGGTCTAGTCTCTGTCGCTGGTCCTCTCAGCGATCAGCAAACACTTAGTCTAATTAAACAAATCTAGACTGGGCCATAGTTAAAACTTTCATTGGCCCAACACTAAATGTATAACATAATGTATTTTGCTTATGACTTGTGTTCAACGTCATAACTGTGTCCCTATGGGTGAAGTTAATTCATAACGTGTGGCGTATCGCTACTACCATAGGGACGGTCAAACACTTTGACCAGTTGTTAGGTGTGCATAGTGTGTCTTTCGCAGGCCCAACATGGAATGTGCTGGCTGCATTAACTTGCTACGATGTCACGATTAACAAGGTGCCTAACAAGGATACCTGATCCGTGGTCCATGTGGTTGCATCCCTCTAACACGACAAGCTAAATTAGTAGGTACACTCAATCCTCTTATTTCTCATGGAAACGATATGTACATGGATGCCCATAGGCATGATATGATATAATTAAAATAACATAGGTAATGTAAGAAATAAAGGGTCGCGGAACTAGCTAGTGACCGCGACATTTTATTAATACTTACAAGTTTTGAAATATAAGAAACCATAATGTGAAAAGAAAAAAATACATGGGATTTATTGGAGCCGATTACCGCTAAGATTCCCCATGCCAAGGCTGTAGCCTTTAAAGATAGCATTTCTTCAAGTGGCAGATGTTCCATGTACGCCCTAGATCACCGCCGTCCATGTCGCGAAATCTATACGCGCCTTTTCCTAAAGCTTCAGTCACTATATAAGGTCCTTCCCATTTTGGTCCAAGTTTCCCTGTATTCTCCGCCCGGCTTGCTTCGTTCGCATGATATACAAAGTCGCCCGGTTTGAGCGAGGTTTTCCGCACTGTAGCGTCGTAATAACCTTTCATTTTTGACTTCGCTTTAGCCTCATTTATTGCAGCTAACTCTCGTTTTTCTTGTAGTAAATCCAAGTTTAACCGTAGTTCATCGTTATTCGTGACTATATCCACTTCTGCTGTGCGAAGTGTTGGTTGTGCGATTTCGGCTAGAATCACCGCCTTCGTCCCGTATGTTAGGGCGAATGGGGTATCTCCATTTTCCGTTTTTATCATGGTGCTATGCGCCCATAGTACATGGGATAGCTCATCCACCCATTTTTTATTTTCCTCTCCTAGGCGTGCTTTGATCCCGTCACCAAGACTTCTGTTTGCTCTTTCTACCAACCCATTGGATTGTGGGTGCTTTACTGATGCGAATCGTTGTTTAATGTTATTCGCCACGCACGAGTCTTTGAATGGGTTATCGGCGAATTGCTTGGGATTGTCAGAAACTATCTCTCCTGGCAAGCCGAACCTGCATACAATATTATCCTGGACACACTTTTTTACATGCTTGCCTGTGATTGTCGCGACTGCTTTATCTTCGATCCACCGAGTGAAGTAACCAATACTAAAGAGATAGTGATCTTTTGATGTGTGTATATAATAGAGATTTGCTTCTCTATTTATTAAAGAGAAAAACAGATTTTAAACTCATGTATTCTCTAACTGTTTTCTCATGATTCGCTTTCATAAACCACGCCTATGTCCCTTCTTATTCGTGAGATGAGTACACTAAGCTAGGCATGGAACAACCCACTACTCAAGTCAAACAAAATTTGAACCTTCATAACTTACCCCTACCATGATGTTTATTCACACATATCACTATTATTAATTTCCAACAGTGTATTCATTCACACATATCACTATTATTAATTTCCGACAGTGTATTCATCATCAAATTAGTTATTGCTTTTAAATCTTTCCATATGGAATCGATATCCTATAGTATTTTATTAATTTGACATAAATGTGGCAAATCTTATTCATTTCATTAAGTTTTGGCACTTTTTAACAATTTTTTTAAAAAAATAGGACGTTTTTTTTGCCTATCCATTATTATTAATGGGTTAAATGTGTGCATATGTAAAACAATGAATGGGTTCAATGAGTGCATGCAAAATACTAAATAGGATATTTGGTGAATCTTTTATATTTTATCCCCGAGTTTCAAACAAGTATTATTATTTTTTATTTCTACTTTTTATATGTTTTTTTTTGCCCTTTTTAGCATGCACCCATTTAGCCCGTCCGTTAGCCTGTCACCCGTTTAACCCGCCGCCCATTTAACCCGCCGCCCATTTAGCCCATCGCCCGTACCCGCCGCCCGTTTTACCACCTCTAGTTGGACATATCATCAATTTGATGCAATGAGATAAGTTAAATGACAATACCATATGCAGTTTTCCACCTATCAACACACGCAAGTTTGTACGAGAATGCAAAATAAAATAAATGAGAAATTTCATTAGATAGGAGTTACAATAGGACTGAGTTGATCCATCATATTTCTGTATAGCTTCTTGTAATACAGTACCGATCATCTATGGTTCCATTATTAGTATGAGTGAAGGATCACTATATATCTTTTATCTTTTTTTCTTCATATATTGTTCATAGTTTCAGAAATTCAACTGATACTTTGGTTGTTGATCCGGCGAAAACACTCCAAAATGTTTCTCCCTTTCTCCGGATTTCCTATTTTCATCAAACATTGCAAATAAATACGTCTCAATTGATCGTCCGGGCTTCCTTGGTGTCCCCGATGTTCCTTTGACATGCGCGATCAAACCTGCATAATAAGTTCCAGCATTTCCTATCGTTGCTTCACGATCACCTGCTGACGGCCATCCACTCTCAGACACCACAATCTCTACATTATCTCCACCAAGAGGCGCTTGAGCCGCATAATGAGCATCCAACATTGCGCTAAAAAGGTTAGAATATTGGAGACCATTTTTAGAGTCAGTTACAACGGTTCCTTGTGCGGTGAACAAAGCATATGGGAGATTGGAATTAGGGTCATCAAGGTAACCAAAATAAGGGTAAATGTTAGCAAGCATTGGTAAGTTGTTTTGAGCTAGAAATCTGATTATAGGCTCAATAAACCCGCGTACATTGTTTTTAAATGCGCCATCGCTTGGTGGGAAGGTTTTGTCTAGGAGACCGGTGTAGGTTGCGGTTGACACCTTGATTTCGTTGTCTAGGCCCACGACTCTAAGTGCATTGAGAACATTTTGCATCGCTGGGAGTACAAAGTTCACGTATATACTATTTTCATTATTTGGATCAACTTCATTACCGACCGCAATGTATTTGAAGTTGACATCAGGGTAATTTTGGATGTTGTCCCTAACCCATGTGTTTGCCGTTTCTTGATCGTTGAGGGATTGTAGAGCATCATTAGGAACGCCGATCATTAGTTCAATGTTGCTTCCTTTGAGTGCTTGAAGAGTCGGTTGATTTGGATCGTAGATACGCATCTTGGTTATGTCGTTGTTTCTGTAAAGGGTGACCACATCTTGTTCGGAAGGTAATCCATCACCATTTTGCCCGTAGCATACACCAACGGATTGCGCATCTATTTCGCACAATAAAAGTGATATAAATAGAATGTCAGCACTCAACATATCAAAGTTCTCTAAGTTAGCAGATATGTTAAATAAAGAAATTAAGTTAAATGTAACCAAAATATCAAATGTTGGTTACCTTTTTAACGTTGAACATAATATCTAGTTTAAAAGTTTGATTATTATTAACGCATGCAATACTTACTATACGGTAAATAAAAACTTAAGCATTTATAAAATCATATATTAAATGAGTGATTAAGTAATAAAAAGGAAAACCTGTGAATACGAGGAGATTTATAAGTAAGCTGAGTAGTAGAAGTCTGATTGCCATAATTTTAGATTTGTGAAATAATTTTTTAAGATGTGAGCATATATATATATTGGAAAAAACTCAACAAGTCAAATACAAATTTTGTCATATAACGATTAGAAATTTCGAATAATATTACTTAGTTGTAGAAAAATTGTAGATTTAGTATGTAGAATAACCCGTCCAAACAAATTATGTGTGAAGTTTCCACACGTACAACGTGTCTTTTAAGTTGTTTCGTCATTATTCTTCGGGTCAATTTTCTCATTGAAAAGTATTTTTGTCAAGGTACAATGTATGGTTTCCGAGCCACATTTAACGGTCTGATTGATCACACTTAACGTGTCTAATAAATTAAAGAATTGAAGATTATTGTTTAAACAAAACTTTGATTAAAATTAAAGTTACTAGCTAGTTGCCACCTAAGGATATTAGGAGTATAGTAAGTCGATTTATGTCACGACCTATCATTTACACCACGGGTATTTTGGTGAGGAGCGATGTTGCAACTTTTTGAGACGGTGAGCGGTAAATGAGAGTATTTTAGATTTTAATATTTGTTTGACAAAAAGAGCGGAACATTTTTTAATTTTTAGTGATCGTTTGGTAAACAAAGTGGTGAGCATTTTGGAACGGTCCTATTTTTTAGGAAGACTATTTTTTCAATGCTTGTTTTAAGAAACGGTGACAAATGAGCGGTGAACTGTCACAGCTACCGACCACAGCTACTTCTCGTGTTGACAAACACACCCCACATGGCAAGAAAGCAATGCTCCAATATAAAACTCCATCTGTCTCATAATTATTCTCCACCGATTAAAAACACGTAATTTAATAAAACATCACTTTTTTAGTTTTTTCTCTTATTTTTTACATAATGACAATTTTACTTTTAACCAATTAATTTACAACTTTTTTATTGTTTTAAATAATACATTTAGGTAAAGATGCTATGGTAAATCTAATCTACGATCCCTTATCTATTTTTGGAAGTGAACAATTAATTTGAGACGTTAAAAAATAATAATATATACTATAATTTTAATAAGCTAAGACGGAGAAAGTAGGCTTTTTGTTTGGCTAAAAGCAATGCTAATGTCATTCACCACAGAGTAGGTTTTTGCTTGGCTAAAAGCAATGCTAATGTCCTTCACCACAAGCTTATTTCGCTGAAGTTCAAGTCGAATTTAAACTCAGCTTGTGTTAAAGATGATGAAAATTGTAATCTTGAAATTTTGGTCATAGCCTAGGCATTTGAGATTCTTATGCGTGTTGTCTGACGGTTTGAATGCTAGTTCCTGTAGAGTACCCCTTCATACACGCAATGCAACATTTACATGGAGGCAAAATGGATTAGTTATTTCTCCAACATCATTTATCTCATAAAAATTATTTTGTGCGAACAGTTCGTACATATACTGTATATGTTAGTTTTGAAACTCGCACACGTACGAGATTTAGGTTAGATCGTATAATGAATAAAAATATTTGAATAACTTAACCACATGTATTTAGTAAACGGATAATTGGATAATTGTACATTAATGTAGAAAAACAAGATATGATAAACCAAAACACTTTATATTAACTTTAAAACGGACTGAATAAAGAGAGAGTTTAAAAACATAAAATCCACCACAGATAAATCTGGTATGGATTTATTATCTACTTGATAATAGTCTTACAAAGATCAAACTGAAACAACAAGATGAATAAACCCATCAATATAAAGAGAGAGAGATTTGGTAACCATTGACGGCTGGAACAAAACACACACACACACACTCTCTTAACCCTAACTCTGAAAGAGTTAGAGTATGATACACTTTTGACACAACGGTCATAACCCAAAAACAAGATGGGCCTTCTTATCTTCACACAGCCCAGCTCCAATCCAGCCCATTGCATCAGTCCATCATCAACTTTCCAAGTGCATAAAATAAGTCCCTACAATATCTAAAAGCACACAATAAGTCCCTATATATTTGAATATCAGATTATTAGAGGTATTTTAACACTCCCCCTTAATCTGATATTTTAAACAAGTCAATCATCCCAAGTTTTTTAACCAGGATTTCATGCTGAACTATATCCAGTCATTTGGTAATAATATCTGCAATTTGGTTTGCAGACTCCACTTTCTTAGTTCTAACAATGCCACTTAAGATCTTTTCCCTCACAAAGTGAAAGTCAATCTCAAGGTGCTTTGTTCTTTCATGGAACACAGGATTTGCAACAATCTTAATTGCTGAATTGCTATCACAAAAAAGATCCACAGGTAAAAGATTGTCACAATTCAAATCTTTTAAAAATTTTAGGATCCAAATGTCTTCACTAGTTACTGAAGCAAGATCCCTATACTCTACTTCAGCTGATGACTTAGAGAGAGTATTTTGTTTCTTACTCTTCCAAGAAACAAGATTTTCATTTACAAACGCACAATAACCAGTCAGAGACCTTCTAGTCATAATGCACTTAGCCCAGTCTGCATCAGAAAAGGCTTTAAGAAACATACCAGAATTCTTCTCAACATGAATACCAAGGCCTGGAGACCCCTTCAAATATCTAAGAATTCTAAAAGCAATTCTCAAATGAGACTTTAAGAGAGAGTGCATAAACTGACAAAGAAAATGAACAACATATGAAATTCTGGTCTAGTGTTGGTCAAACTAGATAAGCTTCCCCATAAGTTTTTTATATTCAACAATATTTTCCAATACGGGGTCATTATCAGAAGCCTCATTAGATATTGACAGCTTTGCAAAGAGAGGTTTCTTAGATGGCTTGCAGGCAAGCATCCCATATTCAGACAAAAGATCAAGAACATATTTTCTCTGATTTAAACATGACCAGAATTGGTGTCAACAACCTCAATCCCCAAAACATATTGCAATTTTCCCAAATCTTTGATTTTGAAATTTCCTTTCAAAAAACTTTTAAACCTGTCAATTTCTTTCTCATTATTTCCAGTAACAATAATGTCATCCACATAAACAAGCACAACAATAAAAAAAACTTATCACAAGACTTAGTATAAAGAGAGTAGTCAGATTTACTTTGAGTAAAACCATTTTCCACAAGCATTGAAGTGAGTTTGGCATTCCATTGTCTAGGAGACTGTTTGAGTCCATAAATAGTCTTTTTTAGTCTACAAACAAGATTATAGTTATCAGAGTAAAACCCTTGAGGTGGTTTCATATAGATAGTTTCATCCAACTCTCCATATAGAAAGGCTTGTTAATGTCAAGCTCGTAAATAGGCCAAGATTGATTAACAGCTAAATTAATTAGACACCTAACAGGGACCATTTTCATAATAGGAGAGAAGGTTTCCTCATAATCAATCCCCTCCTTTTGACCACAACCCTTGGCAACAAGTCTAGCCTTATACCTTTCTATTTCACCACTGGACTTAAACTTAAGTTTCCAAACCCATTTAGAATTTTGTTAAAAATAAGATTCACCATGAACACGGGTTTTGATCCGGAGGTCGGGGAGGATTGAAGAGATGTTTAGCCATTTTAGTGAGGGAAAAAGATAGAGAGATACTCTAATATGTGTTTTATTAGAGAGAGAGAAATGAAAATAAGAAATGACAATCCTCACCCTCCATGGAAGTATGGAGGGGTATATATAGCTCGGGACTTGAACTACTTACATGTGACAATATTAGTCCATGCAAGTCCCGGCTATGTAAACTATTGTAATTCCGTTAGTCACTCACATTTTAAGGCTAACAATCTTCCCCCAATGTGGAGACATACGGAATTACTTACAATGTTCATAACAAGTACAAATACAACAATAATATGACAGTATCAAGGTGCTTCCAATGCTGAGATGACGTCGCTGTCTTCAAGACTTCAAGGAAGCTTGTACCCCATTTTGAATCCTCTTTGTGCTTGCTTGTTGAGGAACCATTGTATCATGTATGAACTGCATTAACTTCCTCCCAATTCATACTACATGTCTTGAAAAACTATCTTCATAGACTTCTTTTTTGACGAAGCTTCTGAATCAGCTTCCCCCTAAACCAATATCCCTGTCTTGAGCAGAACCTGTAGCTTGAGCAATTTCTATCTTTGACATTTAAAGTGCACAACGGAATTTTGTAAAAGAAGAAGCAAACCACACCAAGTAGTACTGATACCTTGACATTTTTGTATTTATGATTATGCGTTTGGGGGAACATGTAAGAAATCAACAACAAATCTTCTCACGCTTGTAGAATACTTCCCCCTGGAGGTTGAACTAAGTACTCAAAAGTACACATTTTTCCCATGATGGTTACGAACACTCGAAAGTATCATCTGACGTGTACGCTCAGAATCGTGAGATGTTCTTGTCAAAAGTATGGTGGTTAAGAGCACTCGGAAGTATCATTTGACGTGTACAATCAGAATCGCGAGATGTTCTTGTCTAAAGCAGAAATCTTCATAGGTTGGGAAAGATAGAAAGACTATGAATGATTTGCTTAGACATTGAAGTATTATTTGACATTCTGTAGCTCAAATGTGTCTCGTGAGAATTGTTTGCTGATCATATCTCTACTCATTTACTCTCTGGCTAAACTTACCAACCTCATATTCTTTCGGCTATCTGTGGTGACCACTTGTGAAGTAAACCTGATTTTTCAAACTTGAAACTGAAGTACAATCCCCCAGATTTGTTACTTAAGCTTAGCATTTTTGTTGATTGACGAATGGTGCAGAGAAAAGTCTCTTAGTACCTTATACCCAAAAGAAGAGAGAAGTCTAAGATGTAAAACACCTCTTGAAATACCCACAACTACAGGTGAGTGTGACACTGAGCACTACAACGTAACTTCGTAAGTGATAGTTATCCATGTATTCGACCATCCACCCCTTGACATTGGAAACTAGATAATTCAAGTCTCAATCATAAACGCTCAAGCGAATCATCAATCGATAGACTGAGTTTAGAGAAAAAGGGTAGAAGGGGGTGAGAAGGCTCGATGATGAATTAAGTAGACGCTTTCGTGAAATCCCACTTCAGCTTCAAATAAAAATACCAAATCCACTTCGTAATCACTTGACATTCTTTTCTCCGAATACTAGCCGTTTTGACATTTGAATGAATCTTATAGGATCGTTTTGGTGTTTATTTATTTTTGTCGTGTTTTGTTGTGTTTGTTGTGTTTGTTTGAGAGTTGTTAACTAGAAAACCAACATTGACTAAAAATTGAGAAGCCATCAACGTCGTCTAGTTAAGTTGACTTTGAAGCCCAGAATCAGTCATATACCCAACTGATGCGCGGTGAGGTCGTCGAAAAAATTTCCAAAAAATATAGGTTCAAAACGAAGGTTTTCTTTGATCGAAATGAGTGTGTGAACATCATATACCCATCATCCGGCTGAAATAATTTTTCACAATTTAGTCCAAACAATTAGATAGACAAAATTTGTAATAAATTTTGTTGGACTCATTCATTTATTCAGCCCAGCTACCAAACCGTTCAATACTCAAATCCATTCCCACAACTTTTGACCATAAGTAACCAAATACGAACAAGATGTTTTCACTGGCCAATCTCTTTTCAACGAAAACTAAATCTAGCCCATCATTATATATTACAAGGCCCAAGTTGAACTTTACTTTTAGATCAAATACGCATGTAAGAACCAAAAAAAAAGTGTCCTAATGAAGTTTGATACTCGAAGTAGCAGCCCATCATAGTCCAAACCCTAAGTATTAGGAGTATATAAAGAAATAAGCCTAAGCTACTCACAGTTAACATAACCCTAATCTCAATAAACTTCTCCGCCCCCACCTGAGTTTCTAGAAAACTTAGCCACCAAAAGTTATATCTCAAAACCATCGAAACCACACCAAATCTCATAACTTATTCAAACTAAGTTAAATCAAGGCCACAACTTTATTTGTTTATCCTTACAAACCAAAACGAATTTCACACATCGTTCAAATTAAAGTTCGAGCCTTAAAACCACAAAGAAGCCCAGAAAGATATGTCATCAAGATCTTAATGGTCTCGGGTAGGTTTGATTAAATTGTATGCGATTGAGTTAGTGTACGAATCGATAAAAAAGAGTTGATTATAGCAAGGTTGCTATCAATCTTTCTTTTATTTCGAAAATAAAATCAAGAAGGATAAACCCACATAGATCAGTGATGAATTTTTTTTCATGTGTGAAGCTTTTAAAGTTCTTGACACACAATGAAAATATGAAACTAAGATCATATTCTTTGATTTTCTTTTTTGATTTTGATGCGAGTCAGATGTTAAGATGGGTTTAGATTGAGTCTAGTTTGATTGGTGTTGACAATTAATGGTTTGAAACTGGTAAGACTCATTGAGTCATGGTCAGTCATGATCTCGGAATACTTTTTACATGTAATCTCACAATGTTTTCAACAGGTAATCTCGCAATGTTTGGAAACAAGTACTCTCGCAATGTTTCCTTGTCATCTCGTAATATTTGGAAACCTGTCATCTCGCAATATTCCTTAACAAAACTCTACATTTCGCAATGTTTCAAAACCTACATCTCGCAATTTTTAGGGTTTTGAATTTTTTTTAGATCTGTTCATCTTTATCATTAAGAATAGCCACAAACCCAGACCTAAAACAACAAAAACACTGTTAAAAGAGGACAAAAAATGAATGATGTGTTGATAAAAAGAAAAAAACTGATAATAAAAATGAATTGATGATGATATGAGAGAGAAAAAAACTGATAAAAGGTTGTGATGATGTGGAGATGTTGTGATGATGATGAAACATACAGAAACATGATACCCCAAAAAAATGATACAAAGTGATTATAGATCAGACCAGAAAAACTATGAATCAAACATAAATTTGAACACAAACACGGATCAAAAAACACTAAACACCCTCGGTTAGCTCTGATGCCAATTGTTAACAATAAGATTCACCATGAACACGGGTTTTGATCCGGAGGTCGCGGAGGATTGAAGAGATGTTTAGCCATTTTAGTGAGAGAAGAGATATAGAGAGATACTCTAGTATGTGTTTTATTATAGAGAGAAAGGAAAACAAGAAATGACAATCCTCACCCCTCCATGGAAGTATGGAGGGGTATATATAGCTCGGGACTTGAACTACTTACATGTGACAATATTAGTTCCTACAATTCCCAGCTATGTAAACTATTGTAATTCCATGAGTCACTCACATTTTAAGGCTAACAAATTTAATGCAGTTCTACCAACATGCAATTCAACCAAGTCCTAAGTATCATTCTCAAACAAGGCAGCAAATTCAAGATTCATGGCATCAACCCAATGAGGGCTTTGAGATGCTTCAAAAAAACTCCTAGGTTCACTACTTTTGCTCAATTGAGTATCAAAGCACAAAACCATCCCTTTAATCTTAGAATAACCAACAAAGTTTCAATCTCATATTTAACTTTTGAGTTAACTACAAAGTCATTGTAGTTTTTAGGAAAAACAGAGGGTCTAGAAGACCTTCTCAAGACTTGGTCTTCCTGAGCATTGGTATTAGAAGTATTACCCAAGTTCTGTCCATGAATAGGAAAAACTGGATTAAACTCTAAGGTTCCCTCAGAAACTTGATTATCATCAAGTGTGGCAGCCTCTATCCCAATTGAGCTGGCATCTATGGTTTCATTCCCTAACGGAATGTTTCCACTGTCACCTAGACTCAATGGTGGGATGCTATCACTTGGTGACCCATTGTCACCATTATGTTCATTTAATACTCTCTCCTCATCATTGGGAAGCTCAGGATTTTCCAAGTCAAAAAAGGTTAAAACTTTGTCTTTTTGAAACACATCAAACTTCTCATTATTATTCTTCTTCTTTAAAATAGCATCCTTAAAAGGAAATATAGATTCAAAAAATTTAACATCTCTAGAAACAAAAAATTGATGTCTATCAAGACTATAAAGTTTATAACCCTTTTGAGAACTAGAAAAACCCATCATAACACATTTTCCAGACCTACTAGTGAGTTTATCATGACTATTCAAAGTAGTGGCAAAACAAAGACAACCAAAAGTTATAATATGAGAGAGATTATGGGATGAATTATAAATCATCTCATAAGGGGATCTACCATTTAGCACAAAAGAGGGTAATATGTTGATAAGATAAGTAGCAGTTAGAATACATTCAGTCCAAAATCTTAAAGGTATTCCCCCTTGAAACATAAGGCATCTGGTAACATTAAGAAGATGCCTATGTTTCCTTTCAACAACCCCATTCTGATGTGGAGTATAAGCACAAGAAGTCTGGTGCACAATTCCCTTCTCATGACAAAATTTTTGAAAAAAATGATTTACAAATTCTGTCCCATTGTCACTTCTGAAAACTTTAACAGTCCTTTTGAATTGATTTTTTAAAAGGTTATGAAAAATCTCAATGGAGATACCAACTTCATCTTTGGTTTTAATCAAGTACACCCAAACAGCTCTTGTGAAATCATCCACAATAGTAAGAAAATATCTATGACCAGTATGACTGGTCACCCTATAAGGACCCCATAAATCCAAATGAACAAGTTCACCAAGAGACTTAGTTTTAAGATCAGTGAAACCTGATGAGGAGGATGTCCCAACAGAGTTGTTGGAGACATTTTTTCCTTTGAAACCTTGTCCCCCTTTTTTGCTTGCCAAAGTCAGGAGGTTAACCAATAAGTTGAAAACATCTATCAATGGTATGACCATTATAACCACAATTCTCACAAACAATTTCAGGAATAGAATTACCATAGGGTTTAAACACATTACTGGTAGGAGCATTAGGTCTAAATCTAGTGGTGACAGAGCTAGGTTTAAACATGCTATTTTTACCATTGTTAGGTCTATAATTACCATTGTTAGTGTTCTAAATTCTCTGAAAGTTGTTTCTAGCAGGCCCATTAAACAAGAATGCAGATGTCCGAGTCCTTTGGGAGGACCTATCAAGAGTTCCGAATGCTAACCTGTGAGACTCCTCACTGGAAATTATAGCATAGGCACCCTTAACATCTGGCAGACTTCCCCTATATAGAATAGAGCTTCTAATGCTCATATAATAGTCATCCAACCCCATCAAAAATTGCATAAGCTTTAACAAATGATTATGTTTCTTAAATTTACTAGAAGCAAAACACACACAATTAAACAACTCAATCATAGCATCATATTTTTTCCAATAAGCATTCAATTTATGGTAATAATCAGATAAATTAGACCCATTCTACTTAAGAGTATTAATCTTATGATGAAGATTGAATATAATAGACCCATCAACTTTATGGTAAGTTTCTTTAAGTTTATTCCAAACATGCTTAGCCTTTTTTGAAAAAAATTTGACCAAGGAATAATTCCTCGGAAATAGAATTCAAAATCCACCCAAGAACCACAACATTCACTCTATCCCACTGTTTTCCCAAAATCTCATCAGTTATGGACCTTTTACAAGACCCATCAATAAAACCAATTTTTTTTCCTTCCAAAGCCAGTAACATAGGATTAGCCCAAACTTGATAATTTTCAGTACCTTTATGTTTAACACTCACAACAGTCAACACAGCAAGATCATTAGGGTGTAAATGCAAAGGGTCACTCAAGTCAAGCTTACTAATAAGTGTGACTGGATCAGTCACACTCAAAGTATCATTATCACCATGTGCAGACTCCTTATGGTCAGACATGGTGAAGGGTCATAAGGGTCAAAAAATAACTCACAACACTGCTAACAAAGTTCCCATGCTTCCAAACCACTCAAGCGAAAGCAATGAGTGAGGATCCAAAAATACAAGGTAAATAAATAAATACAACCAACCCAACAATAAAGCAAATAAACAACCAAATAATCAGATTGCAATAAAAAAAGAGAGAGATGAGAGGTGTTATAGTGAGACCCAAAAATCAAGCACAATCAAACTGATATTTCTAAATTCACTTTGTCTAGAAGATATCAGAACCTCAAAGATGACAAACCCTAATTTTTTTTCTCGGGAAAAATTAGGGAAAATCAACAATGCCAACAGATCCGCCACCAAGGTAACCAAACAATGCCAAGAAACCTCCAAGAACAGATCACAAATAGCAAACCTTAATTTTTTGTAAAAAATTAGGGATTCACCACGTATGATAGTGAGAATGCCACAAGAAACCCAATAGTAAGACCAATTAGTCACTAGAACCTTTAAATCAAAAGATCCCAAAAAAAGTCAAACCCTAATTTTTTCAAAAAATTGGGGGTTTTGTAAATCGAGAGAGTATAACGCTATTTTAATAGCAGATCCAAAGGAAAATCAACTTTAAGAGCCAGTATCAGAAAAGTATCAAAAGAAAACGATTTATCAAAAAACTTGTCACAATAACAGAGTCAGATTTGTAAACCAGGCTCTGATACCATGTAGAAAAACAAGATATGATGATCCAAAACACTTTATATTAACTTTAAAATGGACTGAATAAAGAGAGAGTTTAAAAACATAAAATTCACCACAGATAAATCTAGTATGAATCTATTATCTACTTGATAATAGTCTTACAAAGATCAAACTGAAACAACAAGATGAATAAACCCAGTAATATGAAGAGAGAGAGTTTTGGTAGCCATTGACGGCTGGAACAAAACACACACACTCTCTTAACCCTAACTCTGAAAGAGTTAGCGTATTATACACTTTTGACACAACAGTCATAACCTAAAAACAAGATGGGCCTTCTTATCTTCATACATCCCAGCTCCAATCCAACCCATTGCATCAGTCCAACATCAACTTTCCAAATGCACAAAATAAGTCCCTCCAATATCTAAAAGCACACAATAAGTCCCTATATATTTGAATATTAGATTATTAGATGTATTTTAACAATTAATAACTTTGTTTTGAACTTGACCATTGTGATAATTGATAATTACATGGTTTCGTAAACTAAGTTTTGAAACTTATTGTAAACATAAACAAAGATAATAAGTAGAGATAGATGCAAGATAGTAAATGAATAATAGAAAAATAGAATTAATACACCAAGATTTATAGTTGTTTAGTAACAAAACTTCTCCTCGTCTTGCTACACCTTGAGTTTCTGACTTGACTTATTTCAGTATATAAACAAGCTTCCTTTTAAGTGAAGAAAAATGTACAACATCAATTGTACTTTTGACGATAGAAAGCGAAATATTGAGTCCTAATTCAGGTAGTTTAAGGGTCTGGTGGTTACTCGTATGGCCAATCAAGCATGCGCATCAGAATGTAAACACACAAGCCTAAGCAACCAAAACCTAAACAGTCAGATCTTACCTAAACATTGATATAACTTAATCTAAGACTATAGAGGGTGTTGATAGAAGACTTACTTGTTTACAACGCTTACATAAGTTTCTTGATTAATCACGTTGCACAGATTCACCTTCTTCTTCTTGTTCGACTAGATTAGGGTTTTTACGAGGAAAACTTAAGCGTGGAATGCGTCACCACGAGGGCTTCGAACCTATGAAAGTTTAAACAAATACGAAACCGAGGAACTTTTCTAACGCAGTCCACGAGGCAGATTTGTCACTCGAGGCGGAAGTCATGGGTTCGATCCTCACTCTTTGCAAGACCAATAGTTCTTTTCTAACCTTTGGTATAATCGGAAGCACTATCTACCTTAGGTAGGGGCACGGATTTATACATCTCGACCTCTACATATAGTGTGAAAGATTTTATTAGAATCCATAACCCGTGAATGACAATATTAGAATCATTTTGTTTTACTTGTCTTTTTTTTAATTATTTTGAGAAGGGTTTTTACATTAAAAAAATTTGTGTCTCGTTTATTCGCTTTCGTTGATTGATTTTCATCCTTTGAATGATTAGTGATCATTGGATGTATATGTTTGTTTGTGGACGTATTTAAATAGTCGTGTGTTAGAATCGAACTCGAGACTATGGGATTGCACACAAACGTTTAGATCTTGATATGAGTGAAATTACTCATATCAATTATATCAATAAAAAATGAATAAATGCATAAAATGTTTAAATGTGGCCTTATATATGCTTGTTTGTTGTTTCATGTATGTAGGTACCGATGATCACGAAAACCGGTAAATTCGACACGGGATTGAAGAAAAGTTCAACAAAGCCAAAAACGAGTTCGTTTTTAGTGGATTTAATCCTAATGAAGACATTTGGGCCAAGTGGATCCCACATTTAGGTATTGGGACCAAAATCCCAATAAGGAGTTAAAGTTATCTTTCTTTTGGTTTCAAAATCCCAAAAGGCCCAAAACAACAAAGGAATAGGACAGATGGATGAGTTAATATTTGGGTCCATTTCAAGCCCATATACACCTACATGAGACGTTTTTTTTAAGCCCATCTCAACATAGTAATTGACGGTGAGAAGTATATACTTTTGGTCAATTAGTCAGTCAACAAATAAATAAAAGAAAGGCAAACAAAACAAAGAAAGAAAAAACGAGAGGAGTAACCAAAAAGGGGGAAGAATATGCAGGTCATGAACCCTAATATTTAGGGGATCCCAATTAAATCAACGATTGCTTGCCACGCGCCTCCATTCAGAAATAAAGGGTAAAGAAGGAGCGTGTGAATCACAAGATCCTTAGTACCAAGCTCCACGTGGAGCTTGGATTCGTCACCAAAAGCCTCTGATTGGTCCATTCCCTGCCTTACAGTCAAAGGGCGAATCACTCTATGCCACATCGGATCCAAACTAGCACAAGATTGCGCCAGGTTGGCAATCCGTGTGAGGGTTAAGGATTATCCACCGTAGGATCAAAACAGAGAAGAAAGAGAATGGTTAGATGCTTAATCAAGGGCTGAAGATTGCTCTCTCCAACAAACACCTCACCCCAACCTCTCGGGTTCAACTATAAAACCCCCCTTTTTCATTGTAATTTTCATCCCTTTTTCTAGTCTACTGTTATTATGCTAGTTTATGATTAGGTTTGTTTTTAATTTTGTAATCAAATCTTCAGTTTAATAAAAGTTAATTTTTCGTATGAATGTTGTTCATTTCTTTTCAGCTTTCGATTATTATGTTTATTTTGAATATCAGTTTTAAACATTCGGTTTAAGTTTATTATTATTGCTCAAATGTTAAAAATAAATCTGGTGGTAAGCTTTGAATATAATTTATCATTTGTTTAAGCTTCATGAATAGCTTAGATGAATGATGTAGATTAGTTTAAGGGACCCAATTTATCTACTGATAAATTGTAAATCGTTGGAGAGAAGACTTTGCTTCATGATAGGTGTGTAAACACCCATCTTTTCTACCACTTAATTACAATAATAACCGGACCAAAACGTGTATTTTATGTCTTTTATGTCGGAATTATGCGTGGTTTGTGTTTTTGTTGTGATTTAGGATGAAAAGGTGAAAAGTGGAGAAAACACGGACATTCACGGGCATTTACGGACTTTTATTGAAGAAAAGGATGAAAGACGAAGTCAAGAAGTCAAGAGTGCAAAAAGAACGGAAGTCCACGACCAATTCTGAAGATTTATCGAAGAAAAAGTCAAAAGACGGAAGTTTATCAAAAGCCGAAGAATTCAAGTCTATTTTATTGAAGAAATTAAAGACGAGTTCAAAAGAAATCCCGAAGCAAAAAGTCCCTTAAGTCCAAGTTTAAAGAAGATTAGAAGAAAAGGACTACTGACGTAATTAATGAAGATTAATAAAAGGAGGGACTTAAGCTTGTAATTAAGAAGAAATGAAAGAGGGGAGGAAGCTTCCTAATCCTCCCCTATATATAGTCATTAGTTGTTAACTTTTCATTTTGTTGGCTAAGTGTGACAATTAGTCTTCCACCTTTTAATTACTTTGCACCTTTAATTACCTTGTCAATTTAAGTACTTGTCAAATTTAATTACCTTGTCTTGCACTTAATTACCATTTAATTTCAAGTAAGTTTTTCTTTTAATTCTTGTTAATCTTTATCTTTATCTTGTTAATCTCATTCTACCTTTCTTTAATCTTTGTGTTGATTTGTTTATGTTCATGTTCTTTATTTTTGTTGATTTGATTGAAGTGGTTTTGATTATCTTGTTAGTTTTGTTATTTTGGATTGATTGTTTATGATTATTAGTTGTTTATTAGCTTGTTTGATTTAATCTTTTGTTTGATTTAGCTTTGTTTTGATTTAATTCGTGCTTTATTCTTTGTCCCGTGTTCTTCGCTGCTATTCCCTTCCAGGTTCTGATCTTCATTTATTCCGAGTAAAGGGATCTCAGAGTAGTCTATGCGGAATAATCTTTATTCCGTATAAAGGTTTTTGCTAAGCTAGTCCATGCGGAATATTTGATATTCCGCATAAGGTGATTATTCCGAGTAAATCTCAATATTCCGAATAGGCTCAGATTCCGCATAAGGAAGATTATTCCGAGTAGGGATTTCATTCCGAATAGCATGTTTTTCCGCACAGACATTTTATTCCGAATAGGGAGTATATTCCGAATAGGAGGACATTCCGAATAGGTGACAAAATTCCGAATAGGCCAATTATTCCGAGTAGGCACTTTATTCCGAATAGGGGGATTTTCCGAATAGGCCTTTATTCCGAGTAGGGTATTATTCAGGATAGGTGACATATTCCGAATTGCCATATATTCCGAATAGGGTTTATTCCGGATAGAGCTTATTTTCAGTTTTTTTTTAGTTTCTGCCCTTTTATTCTAAGCTTTATCTTTCCCGCCTTTTTCCTTAATCGCACTTTAAGTTTATTTGCCTTAGTTTAAGATTTAGTTTTAGTTGCGTTTTAAGTTTGCCTTAGTTAGATTTAAGTTCGCGTTATTTTCATTTAGTGCCTTTAAATTCTCGTCAAGCTTTTAATTACTTGCACCATTTACCTTATTAGATTTAGATTTACTTTAAAGTCATTTACTTTAATTGTTCTGCACATTTTATTTACTACAACGACACATTTTTGTTTCCACCAAAATTAAACTGAATCACATAGATAGCCTAGATCAATTCGATTAGACCAACACAACAAACTTTAATTTTTATACGGGCCAAACGCCTTGTATCAAATGGCGCCGCTGCCGGCTCTTTTCGTAAAGATCAACAGTTTTCTGTGAGAGACACGTTGCTTTTTGGGATCCATTCACTTTTGAGCGTTATTTTTCTTGCCAAAATTCAAAAAAAACATAAAAAATTAAAAAATGATAAAAATACATAAAAATTAAAAATTTCAAAAATACAAAAAGATTTTATCTTTATTGTGTATATATATGGTTTTTGTGTTTGGTTTTGTTTTCTTTTGCATTTTCAGGTGTATGCGTACTAGATCTTCTAATTATCAAGAGCCCGAGCCTCAAGAAGATTTAGATATGGCAGGTGTTAACAACAACAACATTCCACCGCACCTCAATAATAATAATAATAACAACAATGCTCTTCCACAGCCCGATCTTTGGACCATGGAGGAACTTTTTCAACCAACAATGTTTGGACGAGGAGGACCGATTGCGCCGATGCAAATCAACGCTCCTGAGTTTTCGTTGAAGCACCACATGATTCAGCAAGTACAAACAAACCCATTTAGAGGATTGCCTGATGATGATGCCAACAAACACCTCGACAAGTTCATTACAATCACCCAAAGCATGAAGTTGCCTGGGGCCACAATGGATGTACTCCGCCTACAACTCTTTCCACATACTTTATCGCATCATGCCGAGAAATGGTTTGATCGTCTCCCGAAGAATTCTATTCACACTTGGGATGATATGACTCAACGCTTTTTGTCGCGCTACTTTCCACCATCCATGGTCACAAGCCTTCGCAATCAGATCAGCGGTTTCATGCAAGATCCCGATGAATCTCTTTTTGACGCTTGGGAGAGATATAATGTCTTGATCGATAGATGTCCAAACCACAATATGCTTCCCGTCACTTTGATAGATACTTTCTACAACGGATTGACTTTTCGAGATCGTGATACGATAAATGCAGCCGCCGGTGGCACATTCATGAAAAGGAGACCCGAGGAGTGTAGAGAGCTAATAGAGAACATGACTACTCATCATAAAAACTGGGATTCCTCTGCTTCTTCTAGGAACAACCCGAGAGTCAATGTTTCCTCTACCTCAGCAAACCCTGAGATGACCGAACTCACCCGCATGATGGCCGAAATGAGCAAAAGTATTGCGCTTCTCGCTTCAAACCAACAACAACAACAAGTTAAAGCGGTTGCTAATCCTTGTGAAACATGTGGCGGTCCTCACTCATACACCGATTGTCCTTCGACACAAGGAAATCCGGAAAATGTGTATGTTGCTTACGGTAATTATTCACCGGAAAATTACCAAGCTAGACAACAAGGGGATAGAAATCTGCTGAGTTACCGTTCCAACAATTACCTTTCACCCGGTTTTTCTCCTCAAAACCAAAACCCCGCCAACAACTACAATAGAAGCAACCAAATCCCACCAAGAGCTTCTAACCCTTATCAACCACCCACCCAACAACACCCACCCATAAACACCGATGTTGATGCCATCATGAGAACTCAAGGTGAGCAAATCAAGAATCTACAGAGCCAAATAATCAATTTGAAAGGAGATATCTTGAAGCAAGGAAATGACATCAGAACCGAGGTTCGTGATAATATCCAATCTTCCTTCAGCACTCAAACGACTGAATTAAAAAATCTATTGGCTAGTTTCTTGCCCGAAGCTCAACCTTCTTCGTCAGGTTCTCTACCTTCAAACACCGTCACTAATCCGCGAGCTAATGTGAGTGCTATAACTACGCGTAGTGGAATTACCATTGTCAATCCACCTACCCCACCACCATCATCTACACCTCCTCCACCACCATGTATCCCTACTCCTCCTACACCCAGTGTTAGTACACCATTACCATCTCCGCTTCGTCATGACGATGTATCTCAGAAGGACCCTTCAACATCCCAACCTTCACCAACTACACCTTCACCGTCTCCCTATCAACCTAGAATCCCATACCCTTCTCGCATAGGCAAGACCAATGATCTAAGCAAGAATGACTGTCAAGTATCGAAATATGTGGATATGCTATCTAAAATGACCATCAACATTAGCCTTGTTGAAGCACTTTGCCACATGCCGAAATTTGTTAAAGCATTCAAGGAATTGCTTAGCAAGAAGGAGAAGCTGATTGAACTCGCCAACACACGCTTAAATGAAAACTGCTCAGCAGTTATTCTTAAAGAACTTCCAGAAAAGCTTGGAGATCCCGGTCGTTTTGTGTTGCCTTGCGTGTTCAACAAAACTGAAGAATTTACTGCCCTTGCTGATCTCGGGGCTAGTATTAATTTGATGCCACTCAGTGTTTGGAAAACACTATCATTGCCCGACCTCATTCCAACAAAGATGACTCTTGAACTTGCAAACCACACTCTCGCTTACCCCGTTGGTATAGCCGAAGACGTGTTTATCAAAGTTGGCACATTTACTTTCCCGGTCGATTTTGTCGTAGTTGATTATGAAATGGACCCTCGTATTCCTTTAATACTTGGTCGGCCATTCTTGAGAACCGGACGAGCTTTAGTAGATGTGGCCGAAGGTGAGTTAATCTTACGAGTCGGGGATGATTCAAAAGTTTTTAAAATGGGGAAGCTTACAGGAAAATCCTTTGGAGGCCGAGAATCAGTGAATATGATTAATGTGCTCGATGACTTTACCGTCTATGACAATCCTCTATTCGATTATTCCATCGATAATCCACTCTTTGACGATGATGAGGATGATTCTCGATCCACTTTGGAACCTTCTCCCATTTATGATTCGCCACCGGTCTTTGATGCTTATGATGATGATGATTCTAGCTCAGATTCGGATGATTTTGATTGTACTTCTGAGTATCCCGAGCTGCCCACTTTCGATGATTTTGATGAGGCTGATACTCTCTCGAGCGATTCTTCACATGCCGAAGATCCTCCGCCATCACTCGATCCTACTTTGGACGATTAATCATTTGAGGAAGACTTCTCTGAATTTCTCAACACTTACTTCCCTCATGAGAGTGATGCTCCTCCTTATGACTTTGACGATTATCGTCTTGATCCTACTTTGGATTTGAAGAGCATTCTGTCAAAGGAGAAGAAACCGGTCGACACCAAAGTCCGTTGCACATATGATTGACACCTCTTTGTCCCCCTTCTGAGGACGAGGTTGTGCTTCTTTGCGGATCTTCTTCACACTCGGCTGAGCCTGAGTGCTATTTTCCCTTAAAGGAAAAGGTGTTCGACCCCGGTATTGAAGTCTTTAAGCCATCTCAGTATCCACCTGATGAAATAAAAGGAAAAATCTTTGGAACTATTGACGACATGCTTCCACCTCACCATACTTGCTCCCACCGTGCTCCATCACTGCTTAAAGGAACCTTGCCTACTCTTCTTTGGCTTGCCTTGTTCGCCTTAAGCTTGTGCTATTTGATGGATGAAAACTATGTCTTTGATCCTGGTGGATATGTTTCATGCTTTTTCCGTTGATGATCAAGGACGAGTCAGGCTCACGACTCGGTAAACAAAAACCAAGCGCTTCTTGGGAGGCAACCCATGCATCTATCTTTTCGCTTTCTTTAGCATAAGTGTAGGGGGAAGACCCTTTGGTTTGCTATTCCCTCTCCTCACTTCTTAATCAGGGATTCGAGCTTCAATGATCTACTCTTGATGATTCTTGACGACCCGTGATTCCGTGTTCTACTTCTTCCCGGTTCTATCCTAAACTCTTTTCGGTTCACTATTTTATATTTTCTCAATATTAAAATAGGAATCTCTTTAGTTGTCTTTTCCTTAGCGAGATTTAAACAACGTGCACAATGTCCTAAGTGTAGGGGAGTTTACTCCCATATGCTTAAACATTGAGGACAATGTTTATCTTAAGTGTAGGGGGGACTTCTATCGAAGTTAAGTGGTCTTTTCCTTGTATTTGTCCTCATTTTAACCGGAAAATCAATTTTTCGACATTTTTCAAAATTTTTGATCTATTTTGGCCTATTAGTTTTTACCTTTGTATGGTTATTTTCTTTCTTTTCTAGAATAAATGTTTAATAAGTGGTTTTAATTTTCAAACGTTGTGAATCTTTTGACTCAATCCGAGTTTACTCTAGCTAGTATCCTTAACGTGTTTAAGTCAAGTTTTGCTAGGCTTTTATATAGGGAGCTATAAAACGCGAAAGTCTTAACTCTCACGGGTTAAGAACAAGAACTTTTTGCAAGTTCCTATAATTGATCCTAGAGAGTCGTTTATCAAGGGAACTTTAAAATGCGATTTCTAAACTTGAAAAAGTCTAAGAATTTGCAAGATCCTATAGGCGACTCGAAAACCCAAAACTTTGATTTAATAGGCTAAGTATCCACGAGTCTCATTACTTGAGATTTTAAACTGTGGAGAACGAGAGATGATAGAGCCAATTATAAGTTCGGTATTCTTTCGTGAATTTATGTGAGTTAATTATAAGCCTATTCTCCCATCGCTTGCTAATAAATTTATCTGCTAATAAATAAGGTTGTACGATTTGAAAGGTTACTTAGCTTCTAGCCCCAGATCGTTTAAAAGTTGCTCGGTATGGATTAGAGTTCATAGCCAAGGCATAACTTACTGAAGAGGGATGCGAATATTGGCGAGTCCGAAAAGGCCCTAACAAGGCATGAGGGCTATATTTTGTTGCTAAAGATCCAAAGTGATGTGAAGAATCATTTATCGAAAATCAATATGAAGGATCGAGACACACGACGTAAAGCTAAACTCCCCAAAAGTCATGGAGAAGTGTATCCGAAAAGACCCTATGTATGAGGATAAATAGATCCAAGTCATAAAAGGAGGCGGATCGTTGTATATCAAAGTCCAAAATAAAGATTGGAGAAAAATGAAGAAGTCGTGGTCCAAGTATGAATCTCTCAAAACTTCAAGTGAAGAAATTCCTATATGAAGAGAAGACCATTATTTCATGAACGTCTCTCAAGATTTGAAGTATGAAGTCGCTGCCAAATATCGGTCCGAGAAAGGTCTCAAATCGCGAAACGAGTTATGCCAAGATATGAACTTTATGAGGTCCCGAGAAGCAGTTTTAAAAGATTTGGTCCTTTAGCTAACTATTGATTAAATCGTTCACTTTATTTTCAGACTAAATAACTATCGAAATAAGTCAAACAATGCATCCTCGTGATCATTCAAGACAACAATAAAATATAAGAGATACACCTAGGAATAAGGGAGTCTAAGTGAGTAATTGGCCCACATGAGTTCGTGATAGTTTACTAACTTATAATAACAATGATCTCGTTTTTAATCTTTGTTTGGAGAAAGTGAAAACTTGAGGATGATGATTATTCATAACATTTTCAAAACCCAAGGTATGCTTTTGATTTCTTTATTTTGTATGTTTTTAATTTTCTATCTCTTTAATAAAGGCCAACGTGGATTGATTATGATGAAAAGTGTAATCTTGCTTTGTAACTAATGCATTGCATGAGGACATTGCAATGGTCAAGTGTAGGGGATTTGATAGGTGTGTAAACACCCATCTTTTCTACCACTTAATTACAATAATAACCGGACCAAAACGTGTATTTTATGTCTTTTATGTCAGAATTATGCGTGGTTTGTGTTTTTGTTGTGATTTAGGATGAAAAGGTGAAAAGTGGAGAAAACACGGACATTCACGGGCATTTACGGACTTTTATTGAAGAAAAGGATGAAAGACGAAGTCAAGAAGTCAAGAGTGCAAAAAGAACGGAAGTCCACGACCAATTCTGAAGATTTATCGAAGAAAAAGTCAAAAGACGGAAGTTTATCAAAAGCCGAAGATTTCAAGTCTATTTTATTGAAGAAATTAAAGACGAGTTCAAAAGAAATCCCGAAGCCAAAAGTCCCTTAAGTCCAAGTTTAAAGAAGATTAGAAGAAAAGGACTAATGACGCAATTAATGAAGATTAATAAAAGGAGGGACTTAAACTTGTAATTAAGAAGAAATGAAAGAGGGGAGGAAGCTTCCTAATCCTCCCCTATATATAGTCATTAGTTGTTAACTTTTCATTTTGTTGGCTAAGTGTGACAATTAGTCTTCCACCTTTTAATTACTTTGCACCTTTAATTACCTTGTCAATTTAAATACTTGTCAAATTTAATTACCTTGTCTTGCACTTAATTACCATTTAATTTCAAGTAAGTTTTTCTTTTAATTCTTGTTAATCTTTATCTTTAACTTGTTAATCTCATTCTACCTTTCTTTAATCTTTGTGTTGATTTGTTTATGTTCATGTTCTTTATTTTTGTTGATTTGATTGAAGTGGTTTTGATTATCTTGTTAGTTTTGTTGTTTTGGATTGATTGTTTATGATTATTAGCTGTTTATTAGCTTGTTTGATTTAATCTTTTGTTTGATTTAGCTTTGTTTTGATTTAATTCGTGCTTTATTCTTTGTCCCGTGTTCTTCGCTGCTATTCCCTTCCAGGTTCTTATCTTCATTTATTCCGAGTAAAGGGATCTCAGAGTAGTCTATGCGGAATAATCTTTATTCCGTATAAAGGTTTTTGCTAAGCTAGTCCATGCGGAATATTTGATATTCCGCATAAGGTGATTATTCCGAGTAAAGCTCAATATTCCGAATAGGCTCAGATTCCGCATAGGGAAGATTATTCCGAGTAGGGATTTCATTTCGAATAGCATGTTTTTCCGCACAGACCTTTTATTCCGAATAGGGAGTATATTCCGAATAGGAGGACATTCCGAATAGGTGACAAAATTCCGAATAGGCCAATTATTCCGAGTAGGCACTTTATTCCGAATAGGGGGATTTTCCGAATAGGCCTTTATTCCGAGTAGGGTATTATTCAGGATAGGTGACATATTCCGAATTGCCATATATTCCGAATAGGGTTTATTCCGGATAGAGCTTATTTTCAGTTTTTTTTTAGTTTCTGCCCTTTTATTCTAAGCTTTATCTTTCCCGCCTTTTTCCTTAATCGCACTTTAAGTTTATTTGCCTTAGTTTAAGATTTAGTTTTAGTTGCGTTTTAAGTTTGCTTTAGTTAGATTTAAGTTCGCGTTATTTTCATTTAGTGCCTTTAAATTCTCGTCAAGCTTTTAATTACTTGCACCATTTACCTTATTAGATTTAGATTTACTTTAAAGTCATTTACTTTAATTGTTCTGCACATTTTATTTACTACAACGACACATTTTTGTTTCCACCAAAATTAAACTGAATCACATAGATAGCCTAGATCAATTCGATTAGACCAACACAACGAACTTTAATTTTTATACGGGCCAAACGCCTTGTATCACTTCACATAGATACAGTTTCTTCGATTGTTCTTGTTTCAAGGCGTGGTGTTGGCGTCGTTTTAGATAAGGTGGTTCAGCGCCATCCTTCTTCTCAAAGGATTCATCATAATAGTTAAGCTCGTGTTTAATTTTATGAGTTTTTTTTAGTTTTTGCTTTATTATTTTAATGAAAGTTTTTCATGAATGAATGGATCTGCTTAGTTTTATTAGTTGACTAGATGAATATTTTTTTGTATTATGATATGATGTTTATTTTAGGTTATTATGAACGTGGCTTGCAATCTGTTAATGCTAGTATGAGATATATAATAGTATACTTTGCTGATGTAATCATGCCTGAATGAGGTCGAGTTCTCTGAAGTAATGGAGTCTGTTTGTGCTTGATTGACCTTTATTTCAGAATGATTCATTGTTAGCTTAAGGTTGCGGTTGTTATTGCATCAGTGGATTTTTGGATTTTCTTTAGCTGCTGTAATTGGAATTAGCTAGCTGAGATGGTTAAGTAGTTTGGTGTCCACCCTTGAGGTCAGGTTAGTTTGAAGACCCTTGTGTACGATTCGTCTTTGTGAGATTTGTTGATTGTTGATTTGAAGACCCTTTCCGTCCTCGAAAAGTTTTGTTATTTTTCTATTATTATAGTATGTATCGTTTTTCGTGTTTTTTGTGATTATTATATTATATTACATAGAACAATAAAATTACTTACTTCCAATTAAGACCGTTGATGAGACTGCTTTTATACATAGTCTCATCGTCCAAAAAGGGCTTAAAATGCATTAAATATCATCAAAATACCCATATATATGCTTGTGTTTGTTGCTTGTGTATTTTAGGCACGGATATTGAGAAAATGACAAAAGATCACAAGAATCATGCAAAAACGAACACGGGAAACGAAGCCGCACAATGAACCAAGCCCTAATGAAGACTTTCCCAAGAAAAACCCTTGAAGACTTGAAGAATTATGAAGAAGGGTCCTCCAATATGGAAGAATTGACACTTTATACCCTTTTATCTTCATAATTACAAGTTTGGTCCCTAAAGTTTGTCAAAATTGCAAAAAGGGCCCTCCACTTTGAAGAATTGACAAGTTTAGCCCCTCAACAAAGCTAAATTTTCAACCATTATCCTCCACAAAGTCAAAAACATCATGAAGTCCTTCAAAGAATAAGAAATTACAAGTTTAGTCCTTTGAAAATCCCAAAATTACAAAAAGGACCCTTCACTTTGAAGATTTGGCAAAAATGGTCCCTCAATCATCATGACTTGGAAATTTCAGTCCTCCAAAATATCAAATATACAAGTCAAGACCATTACCATTGAAGAAATTACCAAATCAGTCCCTCAAGAATCACAAAATGGCAAGAAATACCCCTGAAAATACTTTAGAAAAGTATTTGGGGCAAAAGTGTGCAAAAGGAAACTTTGATTACAAAGGAAAACGGGTTTATTGCAATTAAGAGTGAAATGACAAGTTGCTAAAAGATGGGGGTTTAATGCTGGCAGACAACCTAAGACACCTAGACCTATGGGAGCTTGACACCTGTCCCACTAACTCCATTCAACCAATCACACTTCACCTTTTGGCCACATCACCATTCCACCCACCACCGGATTAAATAACTTAACAAAACCTTGGCGCCTTAACATTTATTTAAATGTTAATCACCCCTTAATCAGATCAAAACCACCACTATTTACACCAAGAACACATTGGGTATTTTTGATTGTGTTGTAATTAAGGGATAATCTGCTCCAGAATGATGATTAACCATCTCATAATCACATTCCAAACCTTAAACATGACACCCCACCAACCCACATGCTACATGGGACCTCCCCTGCTACGTTTTGGAAGAAGAAGACAAGAGTGGGACAGTCATCCAACGTCCCACATTATGGCTTACTTTCTAAGCTTCATACAAACCCTTTGATCACATTTTCACATGCCAACTCATGCATACAACCAAGAATCCGTCACATGATTCCAAGTTATTCAAACTCCACAAGGGCAAATTGGGGACTTCAAGCATTAGGGTTTAGTGTTTTTATCTGCTCCTAGTTCACATGTAAGGCTCTATATAAAGCCACAGGGTCTCATTTTCACAGCTGCTTTTGGTTTTTCCTTGTTCAAGCACCTGTAAATCCTCTTTTCAGTTTAATGAAATTGTGTAAAGTGTGTTGAAGAAAGACCAAGTGCCATCTTATTTTATGCTTGTTTATGTTATTTGTTCATTGAATTTGAATCTCAAAACCTGTTTTTAAGGAGAGTGCAAAAGTTTGCATTTTTCCTTCAAGCTTGATATTTTGCTAAGTTCTTGTTTCAACCTTGGAATTCTTGGGTTATAGGGCTGATCATAGCATCCTAATTGTGATATTAAGGTGTGGTGAGGCTTATAACTAGGGGATAATCAAGTGTGGGGTAACAAGGTTGCATTAATCAAGGCTTTCTAAGTTTCTGATTTTGATATTGTGCTACTTACCTTGTTGAATCTTAGCAGGGTTGTTATTGGAAGCTTGTGCTTGTTCTTGCTAGCACATAAGCTCATAAATTCGTGGGTGTGGATGTACATCCATGAGGTTTTTCTTGAAACCTTGAAAATCTGATAAAAATTGGATTTTTTGTGAATTTGTGCTATACTGTTGTTCTTGTTGATTTCTTGGCTTAAATCTGCTTAGTCTTGCATGATAATGTTGTTTATATGCTAGATTGATCATTGGGTTAACTGAATCACACTTTTTCTTGTTTAAAATTGGATTTGAAAAGATAAAGAGGTGTTTGGGTCTACCTGTTTAAGTTGAAATCTTGGTATTGTGTTGTTAGAAGTGTGTATTTGTGGTTGTTATTTGATATATGCTTGGTTGAGAGTGTTTTGCTGCAAGTTTTTGGACTTAAACCACCAAATCAAACAATCTGCTATAACTTGATGAGTTTAACTGTTTTTGACCTAAGATTTTGGTGAAATCTAGCATTTGTGCACGCTTAGGGTTGAAAGTTGTTAAAACATCATTATTATAACTTATTTGATAGATCTTGAGGTTTGAATCTGGCTTATTGGTCTAATACATCAGCAAAGTGTAAAACTGCATGTGTTAGTGTTCATCAGTAACATTCATCAGCTTAGATCTTGCTTAATTCTTTGAATCATTGCATGAAACTTGTGTAGACTTGTTAATTTGAGTTTAATATAGCTTGTGTATGCATTTGGTTGAATTTGGCTGGCTGAATTGTGCTCTAAGTGCTTTTTTAACCTAAACTGCTTATTGTTTCATGTCTGTGCTAGATCTGGTACTTTATTGATTAAACTGTATCAATTGGGTGATTGTGTTTGTGATTTATTGATTGTTATTGACTCCTTATGATCCAAAGATCATTTGGGTGCCTTTGTGTAATCTGAATCCAAAAAAAGTTCACTAAAGACAAAAAGTCAAACAAGTCAAGCAGTGGAAAAAGTTTCCAATGCTCAACACCCAAAACTAGCCCCTGCTAGTGTTATTTTGTCATCCGCTTATCAATAAGCTATTTTAGCTTATCCAGACCTGCAACAACTTATTTTTTGTGATAGATCTTCATTATTTGACCCATTTGATTAGACTGGAGCTTATTGGACTTTGACTTTGACTTTTTGCTAGAAAACCAACTTATTTGACTTTTACATAAGTGCTTATTTGCTTTTTCTAGCTTATTGAGTCAGCTTATTTGAAAACTCTTTGTTGATTTTGCTTAATTAAGTCATTTAAAAGCTTTAGAAACTTGAATCAGCTTTTGGGGTGACCTAGAACTCAAAAACGACTATTTTGTCGTTTTCTGTAGATTTCTTATTGCATTTTCAGGCTTATTCCTTGGGCTTATTTCAAATTTCTTTTTGCAGAAGTCTTATTTAGGACAAAAGAAGCTTGTGTGTCTAATTCCAGCTTATGGCATTGGCTTATAGCTTAATGGGCCAAAAAGCCCATTAAGAATAAGCTGTTTGGTATAAGCTAGCTGATTTCACACTTTCAGCTTTTGGGCCTTTGGAAAAAGTTGTTTAAAATCAAGTTTTGAGTCAAGTAGTGCTTTTTGGGCTTATTTGGACCAACTTTTTATATTGGGCTCAAATTTGGCCCAATAAGGATCTGTTTTGGGTTTAGCCCATTTTCTAGGCCCATTAAGGGTATTTAGGTAATTTCAAGTTCATTTATGAGTTATTTAGGTTAAATTAAGCTAGTTTGCAACTTTTTAGAATTTTTTTATGATTTTTGGATTTTTAATAATATTTTAATATTATTTTGTTGTTAAAAATTAAAAGTCTGATTTTCTAAGTTTTTATATTTTTCTTAGATTATAGACACTTAATTAGGAATTTTGCAACTTTCTAAATATTTTTAGAGTCTTTTAATTATTTTCTAGAATTAATTTAAGTTTTAGTTGATTTTAATAGTTTTTAATTGTTTAAAAATAGTTTTTAGTGATTTTAAAATTTTGAAAAATACTTTTTAGCTTAATTAGGGTATTTTTGAGGTTTATAAACTTTAAGGTCTTGTTTGGGACTTTTTAATAGTTAATATTGATTTTTAGGGCTTTAATTAGCATTAAAAAGTCATTATTTAATTAATTAAAAGGTTTTGGCAAGTTTGGATTTTTTGTAAACTCTTAGAATATTTTTGTGGATTTTTAGTGATTTTTAGGAATTTTTAAGGTAAAATTTTAGTTTTAGTGCTTTTTACGGTTTTACGTGTGCACCTTTTTCGTCTTAGTTTAATACGACATCGTAACCGTCATTCTCTTCTTATCCCTCTTCTATTTTTCTTTTTCAGAAATATAATCACAAAGATAATCATTTCATTACACACACACACACACTAAGCCTCCTTGAGAACGATCCCCATTTTGGGTCATTTGTACACGGTTTTCCTAAATCGTCGTGCTTAACGCTTACAACTATTTTGCCTTCCTTTTCCTAAAGGGGTAAAAACATTACATCAATTTTGGCGCCGCTGCCGGGGAGGCGTGTTGTGTTTTGATTTGGAATTGTTGTTTTTATATACTAACCAAAATAGTATTTGTATTAGTAGCACTCTACTAATACGTATTATCGGTTTTTGATTTTTGTGTGAATACTATTACTATATTGTATACGTAGAACAATAAATTCACAAGTACTCCAAATACGTGAGAAATCACAACCTTGACTTGGGAGGTCATTACCCAATCATTGTATTCGAATCTCAAACCAAAGAAAAAGGCAAAAATAGATAAATACTTTCGTGAAGCTCAATCTTGAAAAATACAAACTATAAGGTGGGTATAAGGCGGATATTATAAAATATATCCTAAGGAAAAAGGCTCTTAAGTGCTTCGCGCCGCCTCATTTCCCCGCTTGCTTGTGAGTATTTGATTTTGAGAGATAATCGAGGGTTTTGCCGCCCAAAGTATTACTAAGTATCATATATATTTTCTTGGTTTCAATTGATTAAACCCTCTTGAACGTTTTGGTGTTCCACCAACGTTCTAAAGTCATCAAAGGCGTTCACTTCACGTGATCGTTTTCATTCCTTGAGGCTTCTTTAATCGAGAGATTTGATTAAGGAGGAGATTTGTAGATTTGTGTCTACTTAATACATTCACCAAGATCCAAAAAGGTTAATACAATCAAAAACCACAAAAAATTGAAAAATACAAAACACTAAAAAGAATCTTCTTTGCTCGTCCTCTCATTGTACGTGACGTTTATGCTAAGTCGTAATCAAGCAAGACGTGCATGTAAACGAAAGAACAAAACTCCCACTCCCAATCTTTCTAGTGAGGAGTCTCCTATTGACGAACCCATTGTAAGAGAAGCACCAACCATGGCGAATCGAACTATGATGGAGTTACTTCAAGCACCCACCGAGGGTTATGGAGAGGCTATTGTGATTCCCGCTATCCTTGCGGAGAATTTTGAGGTGAAAACGGGTTTGTTGTCGATGATCCAAAACAACAAATTTCGTGGTGATGAGAAGGACAATCCACACAACCATATCCGCCAATTCAATCGTCTTACCGCCACTTGCAAGTTTAAGGATGTCTCGAATGACTCGATTAAGATGATGATTTTTCCGTATTCCTTAGCGGGGCCCGCTAAAATTTGGTTAGAGAAAGAGCCACCCAATTCTATATTGACGTGGAAGGATCTCGTGTCTAAGTTTGTGAACCAATTTTTTCCGCCCTCTAAGACTACGCACTTGAAAAACGAGATTTCAAAATTTTCACAAGAGTTTAATGAAAGTTTTTCAACGGCTTGGAATATGTTTAAGGAGATGTTACATGAATGTCCTCATCACGGTTTTTCTGACTTGCATCAAATTGACACATTTTACAATGGACTTAATGATCATGAAAGGGATTATTTAAATGCCGCCGCGGGTGGTAATTTTTTGTGTAAAACCGTTGAGGAAGCTTTGGTGATAATTGAGAATAGATCTAAGGTGTATAGTCTTCGTAGCACGTCTAGTGTTCGTAAAGCTTCGTCTTCGGCTTCACCTTATTTGTCTACTACCATCGATGCTTGCCAAATTGAGGCGAACTTGGAAAACAAGATTTTTGATAAGCTTAAAGGACTTTTGATTGAGTTTAAAGTTGGTGAACTAAGTACTCCCGCTACGGCTAAAGCGGTTGAGGTTTCGTGCATGTATTGTGGTGGAGGTCATGATTTCTCCGAGTGCATTACCAACGGTGGTAACACTTCGAGTGCCTACGCGGCCACGGAAAATTACAACCAAAACGGTCAAGTTTCCCGCTCTAATCAATTAACTCCACCGGGTTTTGGTTCAAATCAAAATGCTAACAACAACTATCGCAACAATCAAGTTGGTTTCAAAAACAATTTCAACAAAGGAAATTATGGTAATCAAGGGTCTAATAATCAAGTTTCAAACAAAAATCAAAATGATTTTCAAAACAACAACAAAGGTTTGCAAACTTTGAAAGATCTTCCAAATGAATTTGTTGAATACGCTAATGGGAATGATGCTAGGTTTGACAATATTCAAAGAGAAATCATTAGCCTAAGATCCGAGTTTAAGAACGACTTGAAGAAAGAGTTGAAAAATGAGTTAGCTAATGAACTTAAGATCCATACCAACAAGATGGAAGGAACCGTAACTAGGTTACAACAAAACCAACAAAAAATGGAACAAGGGCAACATGAGATAAAACAAGAAATGGTCAAAGCAGAGAAGAGGCAATCCAAGTTTGAAGATAAAATCTTATCTATGTTTGAGGCAGTTATGTGTAAACCGTCTTCGAGTGGTCTTCCTAGCAACACCGTATCAAACCCTAAGTGTGAGATGAAAGTGATTACCACACGTAGTGGTAAGACACTTAAGGAACTGACTCCTCAACCAATTGCTCCTACGGAGGAAGCAATTGAGGAAGAACCCGAGGTGGTGGTCCAAAAGGAGCATGTCCCAATCCCACGAAGTAACGCCCATGCCACACCTACAGTTGACCCTTTACCAACATTGGAACCCGAGATTCCAAAGGCTATGCCTATGCCTCAACCCACACCACCTTTGCCCTATCCATCGAGACTTAGGAAGGAGAAACGTCAAGAGCGCGACAATTATCAATTTGAGCTTTTTATGAAAATGTTTCGTGATTTGCACTTTAATGTGAGTTTCGCCGATGCTTTGGTCATGATGCCTCGATTTACCGCTAATTTTAAGAGTATGTTGAACAACAAGGAGAAATTGCACCAATTGTCTAGTTGTTCGTCGGTTTATCTTAATCGCATACCTCAAAAAGTCGGTGATCCCGGTAAATTTTTGATCCCTTGTGCAATCCAAGATATGGAGGAATGCTTCGCCTTGGCCGATCTTGGTGCTAGCATTAACTTGATGCCACTTGCAATCTTCAAGTCGCTCAATCTTCCTAATCTTACTCCTTCACTAATGTCTATCGAGTTGGCCGACCATTCCACGATTCCCGTATGTGGATTGGCGGAAGACGTTTTTATGAAAGTGGAGAAGTTCTACTATCCCGTAGACTTTATCGTTGTTGATATCCCCACAGATCCTCAAGTTCCTCTTATTTTAGGTCGTTCGTTTTTAGATACGTCTATGGCTTTGATCGATGTTCATGCTAGAAAGATCACCTTATGTTTCAACGACGAGGAACTTGTTATAAACGCAACTCAAAACTCTCAAATTTCTCATGTTTATTCCGTTGCAACCATAAACCTCGTTGATATGATTGACGTGGTTTGCGAGGAATTTTCACAAGAAGTTCTAGGTTTTGGTGATGAAGAAACTAATGGCAATCCCACTATGTTAGATCCAATTCTTGATAATTCGACACCAACCTTCACTCCATTTGAAGGTGGTGGTTTTACGTTGGAAGAATTCGATGTTCCACGTACTTGTAACGAAGACCTCGACAACGATGAGGACTTCTCGATTATCAAGGATTTTTTTAACGATTTCCTATTTCCTCCACCCGAGGTGGTTATGAGTATCGAGCCCAAATCTTCACTTGAGGAACCACCTATCCTCGAGTTGAAAGATTTACCTCCTCATCTCGAATATGTCTATTTGGAGGAGGGCGACAAGTTGCCGGTTATTATTGCGAAGGAACTTTCGAATGATGAAAAAAATCGCACTTGTCGATGTTCTAAAGGATCACAAAGGGGCAATTGCGTGGAAGTTATCCGACATTAAGGGAATCGATCCTAAATTTTGTACCCACAAAATCTTAATGGAGGAGGATTACAAGCCCGCAATCCAATGTCAAAGGAGGGTGAACTCCAAAATTCACGACGTCATAAAGAAGGAAGTCCTTAAACTCCTTGACGCGGGAATGATTTACCCTATTTCCGATAGCCCTTGGGTGAGTCCTATTCATTGTGTCCCTAAAAAGGGAGGAATAACCGTTGTGCCAAACGATGCCAACGAGTTAATTCCCACTAAACTCGTGGCCGAATGGAGAGTGTGCATTGACTATCGTAAGTTGAATGAAGCCACTCGAAAAGACCATTTTTCCTTGCCCTTCATGGACCAAATGTTGGAGCGTCTTGCGGGAAACGATTTCTACTGCTTTTTAGATGGTTTTCCCGGTTACTTCCAAATTCCCATCGATCCTTGTGATCAAGAAAAAAACTACGTTTACGTATCCATATGGAACGTTTGCCTATCGTAGAATGCCATTCGGACTTTGTAATGCACCGGGAACCTTTCAAAGGTGCATGATGGCTATTTTTCATGACATGATCGAGAAGACGATGGAAGTTTTCATGGATGATTTTTCCGTGTTTGGTAATTCGTTCACTTCGTGTTTGTCGAATCTTGAGAGAATGTTGAAACGTTGTGAGGAAACCAACCTTGTGCTCAATTGGGAAAAGTGTCATTTTATGGTTAAGAGTGGAATCGTCTTAGGGCACAAGGTCTCGAAAGCAGGGATTGAGGTAGATCAAGCTAAGGTAGACGTCATCGCCAAATTACCTCATCCCAAAACCGTTAAGGGAGTTAGGAGTTTCCTAGGCCACACGGGCTTTTATCGTTGATTCATCAAGGATTTTTCAAAGATCTCTCGACCCATTACACATCTTCTTGAAAAAGAGGCACGTTTTGTATTTGATGAAGATTGTGTACGAGCCTTTGAAATCCTTAAGAGGAAACTTACCGAAGCTCCCATTCTTGTTGCTCCCAATTGGAACCTCCCCTTTGAGATCATGTGTGATGCTAGTGATTACGCTATTGGGGCCGTATTGGGGAAACGTCATGAAAATCACTTCTTGCCTATTCACTATGCTAGCAAGACGATGACCGAGGCTCAACTTAAATACACTACAATGGAGAAGGAGTTCCTTGCCGTGGTGTATGAATTTGAGAAATTTCGACCTTATCTCGTCTTGACGAAATGCATAGTGTATACGGATCATTCGGCTATCAAGTATCTCATGGCTAAACAAGATGAAAAGCCGAGATTACTTCGTTGGAATTCTCCTCCTTCAAGAATTTGACCACAAAATTGTTGATAAAAAAGGAGCCGAGAATCTAGCGGCCGATCATCTTTCTCGTTTGGAAGATCCGTACCAAAATGTTTACGAGCCCAAGGAAATCACCGAAACATTTCCGCTCGAGACACTTGGTGTAGTGAATTCTAAGCTTGACTCCTCCACCCCATGGTTTGCGGACTTTGCAAATTACCATGCGGGTAACTTCATCAACAAGGGTATGACGACTCAAGAAAAACGAAAATTCTTTCGTGACGTCAAGTTCTACTTTTGGAACGACCCTTACTTGTTTCGAACTTGTGCGGATCAAATCATCCGACGTTGTGTATTTGGCACCGAAGCTTCTAACATCCTTAGAGCTTGACATGAGGGACCCACGGGTGGTCACCACGGTGCTAATCTCACGGCTAAGAAGGTGTTTGATGCCGGCTTCTTTTGGCCTACTATTTACCGAGATGCACAAGATCTTGTGAAGTCTTGTGACTCATGCCAACGACAAGGAAAAGCCTCACAAAAAGATGAAATGCCACAAAATATCATCCAAGTGTGTGAGATCTTTGACGTTTGGGGCATAGACTTTATGGGGTCGTTCCCATCATCTCGTGGTAATAAGTATATCCTCGTTGCGGTTGACTACCTATCTAAGTGGGTGGAAGCTAAGGCTTTGCCCACTAATGATGCTCGTGTGGTAGTAAAGTTTTTGAAAAGCTTGTTTTCTCGGTTTGGAACCCCTCGTGCGATCATAAGCGATCGTGGAACCCATTTTATAACGACCAATTCGAAAGGGTCCTAAGGAAATATGGGGTTACACATCGGTTTTCTATGGCTTATCACCCACAAACGAGTGGGCAAGTCGAGGTTTCAAACCGAGCGTTGAAGAGGATCTTGGAGAGATCCGTTGGGGAAAACCGACAATCTTGGTCGGATAAGTTGGACGATGCTTTATGGGCCTTTAGGACCGCTCATAAGACGCCCATTGGGTGCACTCCCTATAAGCTTGTGTATGGAAAAATTGTCATTTGCCAATCGAATTGGAACACAAGGCTTATTGGGCCCTAAAGCATTGTAATGATGATATGGAGACCGCGGGAAAACACCGGAAAATGCAATTAAATGAATTGGATGAATTGAGGGACATTGCTTATGAAAATTCATTGATTTATAAAGAAAAAACTAAAAAGTTGCATGATTCTAAAATTAAAAACCGGGTTTTTAACATTGGGGATCAAGTTTTGCTTTTTAATTCTCGCTTGAAAATCTTTTCCGGTAAGTTGAAATCCCGTTGGTCCGGTCCATTCACCGTGACCCAAGTTTTTCCATATGGGACCATCGAGCTAGCTCAAAATGATGGCCCCAATTTCAAGGTGAATGGACATAGGTTGAAGCACTACTTTGGCGGGGAAGTTCCATCCTTGAACTACCTCGACCAAGTCACCTTCCCCAATGATAATTAGTATTGAGGGGATCGAGTTGAGCTAATGACTCGGTAATAAAAAACGAGGTGCCTCGTGGGGGAGTCACATGCTTATCCTATGTACATATTATTGCTTTCTAATGTAGTAACTAATACACTGATTTGCAACGGGTTCTAAGATTTCTCGGTATCCTCTCGAATTGATTACAGCTTAAAGTGGAATGATTGTTCTTGGTTACTAAAAAGGGGAGTGGTTTTCTATTCTACCAAAGGTTTAAATGCATTAACATGAAAACTTAAATCAAAAGTAATTAATTAAATAACAATTAATAAAACTAGAATTAAAATTAAAATATAAATATAAAATGAAAATCAGTAATACTTAAAAATGCTAAAAAGAAAATTGAATCGGAAGTTGACCTTGATTCGGAAGTTCACTCGGAACTTGGTTCGGAACTATTGATCCGGAACTTCGTTCAGAACTTTACTCGGAAGATTGATCCGGAATTTGCTTCGGAAGTTCACCCGGAACTTTGAGTCGGAACTTGATTCGGAACTTCACCCGGAAGTTTGTTCGGAAGTTGATCCGGAAGATTTGGCTCGGAAGTCTATTCGGAACTTTCAAACTGATTCGGAACTTTTTGAAAAATCATTCATTCGGAACTTTTTAACATAAATTGATTCGGAACTTTTGAAACTTATTCGGAACTTTTGAAAAACATTTTCATTCGGAACTTTTGTTCATTCGGAACTTTTGGTTCATCCGGAACTTTTGTTCATTCGGAACTTTTGGTTCATCCGGAACTTTTGTTCATTCGGAACTTTTGGTTCATCCAGAACTTTTGTTCATCCAGAACCTGGGAAATGCTCAAGAACAGTAATGTTTCAGAAAAACAGGGGAATGCGATTACAAGCCAAAATCAACCAAGTTTTTCACTAAAACTTAAGTAAAACTAACCACGAATCATATACTAACCATAAAATACAAATCCCATCAATAAAAACATAAAACCCAACAACTTTTAAAGATCAAATCAACCAAATAAGAACTTTAACATTTAACCAAATAGATGAAGATGAACAAGATGAAATGGAAAGATTGATATTGAATGATTGAGGTTTTAACAAACAAAAGAGAAAGATTAAATTACAAGATTAGAAATATGAAAATCAAAATCACCAAACACCCTAGTGGTGTTGGTGATGACTACGAACAAAAAAGAGAAAAAGAAGGAAAATGAAAAACTGAATAATAAGTGTGAGGGGAATCCTTTATATAGGTGTTCCCTTTGGTTGGTGAGTGGGCTTTCTCCCGTTCTTCTTGTCTTCTCGTCTTTTCAGAAAAATTGACGTTTTCGCTTCTGATTCGGGATTTATCGTCGATTAAATTCAACTCGTCTTTTAATTTCTTCGTTTAATAGACTCGAGTTTCTTCGACTTATGTAAATCTTCCATCTTTGGTCCTTTTCTTCGATAAATCTTCGAATAGGCCCAGTGACTTCAAATCTTTTGCATCTCTTGGACAATAGACTTCATCTTGAGTCTTTTTCTTCGGTAAAACCCGTGCAATCCCATGCTTACTTCAATATTCATCCGGTTGGCTCTGAAAACACAATAAACACAAAAACCACGCATAATTCCAGACAAATGATAATAAATACGTGTTTTGGTCTCGTTTTAGTAAGAAATAAGTGGTAAAAGGATGGGTGTTTACACACCTATCAAATCCCCTACACTTAACCATTGCCATGCCCTCATGCAATGCTTAGTGATAAAGCAAATTTACACTTTTCTCATAATCAATCAACCTTGGCCTTATTAACATACTACTAAACAAAACTTAAAGTACTAAAAGAAATTAAAACTTGAATGTAAGCAAAAAGGATAGAAAATAGCTACGTGGAAATAACTTGCAAAGAGATCGAGGACTTACATTAGGGCTTCGGTGCTGCGAAGATTTATCAGCCTCAAGTTTCACGTTCCCCAAACTAAGCTTAAAAACGAGATCATTGTTATTATAAGTTAGCAATTCAAACACTTACACACATGGGTTAATTAAATGCTTAAACTCCCTTATTCCTAGGTGTATCTCTTATATTTTATTTTTGTCTTAGAATGATCATGAAGATGCATTTTTGGACTTATTTCGATAGTTTATTTAGGCTGAAAGCAAAGTAGGACGATTTGATCAATAGTTAGCTAAAGGACAAAATCTCTTAAAACTGCTTCTCGGGATATCAAAAAGTTCATATCTTGGCATAACTTGGTTCACGATTTGAGACCTTTCTCGGGCCGATATTTGGCATGTACTTCATACTTCATATCTTGAGAGACGTGCTTGAGATAATGGTCTTCTCATCGTTCATAGAGTTTCTTCACTTGGAGACTTTTGAGGGGTACTCCAACTTTGTTGACCACGACTTCATGATTATTTCTTCAATCTCTATTTGGGATTTTGAGATACAACGATCCGCCTCCTTTTCGGACTTGGATCTATTTATCCTCATACCTTGTTAGGGTCTTTTCGGATAGACTTTTCCATCATCTTTATGGGAGTTGATTGCTTTTCGTCGTGAGTCTTGATCCTTCATATTGACTTTGGGAATAATGCTTTTCACATCACTATGGATCTTTAGCAATAAAATGGAATCCTCATGCCTTGTTAGGGCCTTTTCGGACTCGCCAATCTTCGCGCCCCGCTTCATAAGTTATGCCTTGGCTATGAACTCTTATCATTACCGAGCAACTTTTAAACGATCTTGGGATAGAAGCTAAGTAACTTTTCAAATCGTACGACCTTACTTATTGCAGATAATATATTAGCAAGTGATGGGAGAAAAGGCAAATAATTACACCAAGTGAGCTTGTGCAAGAATACCGACTTATAATTGACTCTATCATTTCTCGTTCTCCACAATTTAAAATCTCAAGTAATGAGACTCGTGGATACTTAGCCTAATAAACCAATTAAGGTCTACATGGTTAAGGATACTAGCTAGAATAAACTTGGATAAGTCTATTCGGGTTGAGTCAAAATAATCGCAACGGGCCTAATATGTCAAAGATTTCTAAACTAGCTACACCACTTTATAAATATTTTTGACTTTATTGCGGGATATATACATACGAAAGCAACGATAAAAGTTTAAAAATTACAACTAAATGGCCAAAGTTAATAAAAAATTTGAAAAATGTTGAAAAATATGATTTTTCGGTTAAATGAAGGCATTTTCATGGAAAAGTCCACTTAAAACTTCGATAGAAGTCCCCCCTACACTTAAGATAAACATTGTCCTCAATGTTTAAGCATGTGAGAAAAGTCTCCCCTACACTTATGACATTGTGCACGTTGGTTAAATCAAGTTAAGGAAGAGACGACTAAAGTGATCAATTTCAAATGTGAGTATGAAGAAAATTGAATCACAATAGTTGAGAGATAGAACCGGATTTCGGATAACACGGGAGCACGGTTCTTCAAAGTTTCCAAGAGTGCACTTATCCCTGTAATCACATCACCACACAAATACAAACACCTATAGAGGTCCCCCTACACTTAGGAGGTTAAAACAGAACAGGATAGATACTCGGGCTGCCTCCCGAGGAGCGCTTGTTTTTGATAACCGAGTTACGAGCCTGACTCGACCCAAAATTAGTTCATGGGGAACGTGGTGAGGGATGGAATCATCTCCTGAGAGATGTCCTCACCAAAGTACAACTTCACTCGTTGGCCATTCACCTTAAAATTAGGTCCATTAGGTTGAGCGAGCTCGAGAGTACCATATGGAAAAATTTGGGCAATGGTGAATGGGCCGGACCAACGAGATTTCAGCTTGCCCGAAAAGATTTTCAATCGAAAGTTAAAGAGTAAAACTTTGTCTCCAACTTGGAACTCTCGGTTCTTAATCTTAGAGTCGTGAATGAGCTTAGTCTTTTCCTTATAGATCAAAGAATTTTCATAAGCCTCATTACGGAGTTCATTCAGCTCATTGAGTTGGATCTTGCGTAGGTCACCGACTTTGTTGATATCAAAATTAGCCCACTTCAAGGCCCAGTAAGCCTTGTGCTCCAACTCAATGGGGAGGTGGCATGCTTTCCCGTACACGAGACGATATGGTGTACAACCAATCGGAGTCTTGTATGCGGTACGGAAAGCCCACAAAGCATCATCAAGTTTATCAGCCCATGAGGCACGATGCTCTCCCATGGTTCTTTCCAGAATTCGCTTTAGTCCTCAGTTGGATATTTCAGCCTGGCCATTAGTTTGTGGGTGGTAGGCTGTGGAAAGACGATGATTTACACCATACTTAGCCATGACTCTTGCGAATTGGTCATTGCAAAAATGAGTCCCACGATCACTAATAATGGCACGAGGCACACCGAATCTAGCGAAAAGCGACTTTAAAAAGTTACAAACCACCCTTGCATCATTAGTAGGTAAAGCTTTAGCTTCAACCCACTTTGAAACGTAGTCAACGACTACAAGGATGTATTTGTTTCCTTTAGATAAGGAATGGCTCCATAAAGTCGATACCCCAAACATCAAAGATTTCACATTCTTGTATGAAATTTTGAGGCATCTCATCTTTATGTGTGATCTTGCCTTGTTTTTGGCAAGCATCACATCGTTTAACCATATCGTGAGCGTCACGATAGATGGTGGGCCAATAAAATCCCGAATCAAACACTTTTTGGCGGTGTAGTTGGGACCAAAGTGACCACCGGTGGGTCCTTTGTGGCAAGCGTCAAGGATTTCTAAAGCTGCCGGTCTATCAACACATCGTCGAATAATCAAGTCGGCACATTGTTTGAATAGATACGGGTCATCCCAAAAGTAAGTCTTGATGTCTTTGAAGAACTTCTTCTTTTGCTGGGATGTTAACCCGTCAACGAGAATTCCACCCGCTAAGTAGTTTGCAATGTCCGCAAACCACGGGGTTTCATCAGCAGTCGAGTTGATAGACATTAAGGTCTCCAAGGGAAAAGAATCATTGATTTCTTTGTTCGGATGATCCCCTTGGTAAGGATCCTCAAGTCTACTGAGATGATTCGCGGCTAGGTTTTCAGCTCCTTTTTTATCGCGAATTTCGATTTTAAATTCTTGGAGTACCAAAACCCAGCGAAGAAGTCTTGGTTTGGAATCTTGCTTTGTCAACAAGTACTTCAACGCGGAATGATCGGTGTAAACGATTGTGGTGGAAAGGACAAGATAGGGACGAAATTTTTCAAAGGCATAGACAATAGCTAAAAGCTCTTTTTCTGTTATCGTGTAATGCAATTGAGCCCCCGTCATTGTCTTGCTAGCGTAATGGATCGATTGGAAGTGTTTGTTCACTCTTTGTCCCAGAACCGCTCCAATAGCAAAATCACTAGCATCGCACATCAACTCAAAGGGAAGCTCCCAATTAGGGGTAACCAAGACGGGTGCCTTAGTTAGCTTATCCTTAAGCAAGTTGAAGGCTTCAATACACTCTTTGGAAAAGATAAAAGGAGTATCTTTTTCCAAGAGGTGGGTCATCGGGCGAGCGATTTGAGAAAAATCTTTGATGAATCGACGGTAGAAGCCCGCATGACCCAGAAAACTTCTCACACCCTTCACGGTTGAAGGTGGAGGCAACTTAGCGATAACATCGACTTTAGCACGGTTTACTTCAAGACCGGCTTTGGAGATCTTGTGTCCTAGCACGATGCCTTCTTTTACCATGAAATGGCATTTTTCCCAATTCAGAACAAGGCGAGTGTCTTCGCACCGCTTAAGCATACATTCCAAATTGGCAAGGCAAGAAGAGAAGGAATCCCCGAAGACCGAGAAATCATCCATGAAGACTTCCATGGTTTGTTCAACCATGTCATTGAAGATAGCTAACATGCACCTTTGGAAAGTCCCGGGGGCATTGCATAAGCCAAAAGGCATTCTTTTGTAAGCAAATGTGCCATAGGGACAAGTGAATGTTGTCTTCTCTTGATCTTGGGGATCGATGGGTATTTGGAAATAACCCGAGAAACCATCAAGAAAGCAGTAATATTCATTACCCGCTAAACGTTCAAGCATTTGGTCCATAAAAGGTAGAGAGAAATGATCCTTTCTCGTGGCATCATTGAGTTTGCGGTAGTCTATACAAACTCTCCACCCAGTAACGAGACGGGTAGAAATCAACTCGTTGTTTGCATTGGGCACAACGGTGATGCCGCCTTTTTTAGGCACACAATGGACTAGAGTAACCCATGGTGAATCTGAAATAGGGTAAATCATACCCGCATCAAGAAGTTTGATAACCTCCGTTTTGATGACTTCATGGATTTTTGGATTCACCCTTCGTTGGCTTTGAATTGTGGGCTTAAAGTCGTCCTCCATGAGAATTTTGTGTGTGCAGAAGTGAGGATCAATTCCGCGAATATCAGAAATTTTCCAAGCAATTGCCTTTTTATGATCTTTAAGCACGGCGATGAGGCGAGTTTTCTCTTCATCTTTCAAGTCCTTCGCGATAATGACGGGCGACTTCTTCTCTTTTTCAAGGAACACGTACTCGAGATGAGGCGGCAACTCCTTAAGTTCTAAATCCGGGGGATTTTTGATGGGAGGCGTTTTCAAAGTCGGAGCATCGATAGCAATGACCGTGGGAGACGATGGAGAAGGATTGTCTTCGTTGAGAAGGTTTTCAAAGAAATGCATGTCTTCATCCCCATTGGTGGGAGAATCGTCACTTGCTAAGTTCACATCTCCCATGGTGGCTTCAAGATCTTTCCAAAACAAATCACTTTCTCCAAAGAGAGACAGTGATGAAGCAATAGAGGAAACGGTTTCAACATTGGGAAGAGAGGTGGGAATATTTTTACAAGCATCATTAAAGTGTTCTTCACAAGCCTCATCCAGAACGTCAATACAATTAACACTCTCGTATGAATAAGGTTGTTTAGACAACTTTCCCATGTTGAAGACGATTTTATCGTCACCCACTCTCATGATAAGCTCACCGGCTTCAACATCGATGAGAGTGCGATCGGTCCTCAGGAATGGACGACCCACGATCAAGGGAACACGAGGGTCCATCTCGTAGTCGACGACGACGAAATCAGCAGGAAACGTGAATTTGTCGACTCCTACAAAGACGTCTTCGGCTATCCCCACTGGATAAGCAACCGTACGGTTAGCTAATTCCAAAGTCATTTTGGTGGGGACTAGCTCAGGGAGAGATAATTGCTTCCAAACGCTTAGAGGCATTAGATTAATACTGGCACCTAGATCGGCTAGGGCCATGCAATTCTCTATTCCCGGGAAATTGCAAGGGATTAAGAAACGACCCGGATCACCAATCTTAGTTGGCAATTTCCTTAAGAGCACTGCAGAGCAATTCTCATTAAGTTGGGTGTTGGCAATATCAAGAAGCTTTTCCTTGTCACTCAGAAGATCTTTAAACATTTTCGCGTACTTAGGCATGTGAGCGAGAGCCTCAGCGAAGGAGATGTTGAAATTCAATTGTTTGAACATTTTAAGAAAGTTCGAAACCTGAATATCATCCTTGCTTTTGAGCTTCTCTTTCCTCAACCTAGATGGATAAGGTATATTGGAAGAAGATAAAGGCTTTGGGAGAATAGGATCACTCACATCCTTGGGTGGAGGAGGGGTAGAAGTAAGAGGTGGAGAAATTGGGGAAGTAGAAGGATGAGGAATAGAAGCAGGTGACTCGTTTTCCTTAGTCACAATCACCGGTGGAGGTATAGGAAGCTCGGGTTCCTTGGTACCTTTGCCACTGCGAGTAGTGATTGCTTTCATCTCCCCTCTTGGATTCGCAACGGTGTTACTCGGAAGAGTACCCGAAGAAGAGGGTTGATTACCTTGGAAAAACTAGCCATCATATTCTTTAAGTCATTCGTTTGACTATCCAAAGTGTTTCTCATGTCAGCTCTCAGATCGTTCCCTTGTTTTACCAAGTCTGCTTTCAAGTTGAGCACTTCCCGCTGAAGATTTCCCACGATCACATCGTTAGTCCTCATGTAGGTTTCCACTTCTTGGTGTAAAGCGGTGGGTTGGTTGGGAGGAGCATTGTATGCGGGTGGTTGATAAGCAGGTTGCTGGTAAACTTGGTTGTTTCTTGGAGGTGGTTGTTGTTGTTTGTGAGGTGGTATGTATGGTGTACGAGGTTGTTGTTGTTGTTGAGGAGGGCGGTTGAGGTTTTGTTGTTGGTTTGGGTTGTTTGGAGGAAAATCGGGTGGTGAGAGATAGTTGTTAGAGCGGTAGCTAAGCAAGTTGCGGTCACCTTGAGGTCGAGCTTGATAAGCAGGTTGAGGATAGGTGTCGTATGCTGCATTCACATTTTCAGAAGGGTAGTCTTGGGTGGCAGTACAAGTGGTGTAAGAGTGAGGACCCCCGCATATCTCACATGGTTGGCTAACAGCATTGACTTGAGCGTCTTTAGCGTTTCTAACATTGATGCTGTTGGTGTTGCTGGCGGTTTGGGTAGCAAGCGATTCAAGAAGCGTAGTGATTTTGTCAAGTCGCTTATCGATGTCACTAGTACTAGCACTAGCGACATTGGTCCGAACACTCTTGGTTTGCACACGAGACTTATTCTCAATGATATCCCAAGCAGCATTAGAAGTCTTAGCCAAAAGATTACCCCCCGAGGCACTGTTTAGTGAATCTTGGTCATTCATGTTTAAACCATTGTAAAAAGTATTGATTTGATGTACTTTGGTAAAACCATGTTGTGGGCATTTTCTTAAAAGGTCTTTGAAACGGTCCCAAGATTCACTAAAAGACTCATCGTACTTTTGTTCAAAATTGATAATGTCATTCCGCAAAGCGGTAGTACGAGAGGGTGGGAAAAAGTAATTGATAAACTTGGTCTCCAAATCCGTCCACGAAAGAATACTCTGTGGCGGTTCCTTAGCAAGCCAATGCCGGGCTTGTCCCTCTAAAGAAAAGGGAAAAAGTTGTAAACGGATTACCTCTTGTGGAACACCATTGAATTTGACCGTATTAGTGAGTTGCAAGAATCTCTTGATGTGGTCATGTGGATCATCAATGGTACGCCCCAAGAATGGTTCAGCAGAGACCATCTGGATAAAGCCGGATTTGAGCTCAAAGTTGTTGGCTGCAATCGCGGGTATAACAATTGGATCAGTGTTGCCATCTACATGGGCTTGCAGCAGTTCAATCATCGGGCGATTGTCTGGTAGAGGCTCATTGTTGTTGTTATTATTGTTGTTGAAAGGTGGGTTGTTATTGTTGTTATTATTGTTTTGAGTTGGTATGTTGTTGTTGTTTTGTACACCGGCCATGTCTAAGTTTTCGAGAGGCTCGGGCTCTTGATAAGACGTTGATCGTGTACGCATGCACCTGCAAAAGAACTAACAAGGCAAAAACAAAGCAGAAATATTTTTGGTTTTTTATGTTTTTTAATTTTTAGGATTTTTGAAAATTTTATATTTTTTTGTGTTTTTGAAAGTTTTTATAAAAAAGTAACGTTCACGGGGAACGGATCCCAAAATCCAAGTTCTCACAAAAAACTGTTGATCTTAACGAGAGGAGCCGGCAGCGGCGCCATTTAATACACTGATTTGCGACGGGTTCTAAGATTTCTCGGTATCCTCTCGAATTGATTACAGCTTAAAGTGGAATAATTGTTCTTGGTTACTAAAAAGGGGAGTGGTTTTCTATTCTACCAAAGGTTTAAATGCATTAACATGAAAACTTAAATCAAAAGTAATTAATTAAATAACAATTAATAAAACTAGAATTAAAATTAAAATATAAATATAAAATGAAAAATCAGTAATACTTAAAAATGCTAAAAAGAAAATTGAATCGGAAGTTGACCTTGATTCGGAAGTTCACTCGGAACTTGGTTCGGAACTATTGATCCGGAACTTCGTTCGGAACTTTACTCGGAAGATTGATCCGGAATTTGCTTCGGAAGTTCACCCGGAACTTTGAGTCGGAACTTGATTCGGAACTTCACCCGGAAGTTTGTTCGGAAGTTGATCCGGAAGATTTGGCTCGGAAGTCTATTCGGAACTTTCAAACTGATTCGGAACTTTTTGAAAAATCATTCATTCGGAACTTTTTAACATAAATTGATTCGGAACTTTTGAAACTTATTCGGAACTTTTGAAAAACACTTTCATTCGGAAATTTTGTTCATTCGGAACTTTTGGTTCATCCGGAACTTTTGTTCATTCGGAACTTCTGGTTCATCCGGAACTTTTGTTCATTCGGAACTTTTGGTTCATCCGGAACTTTTGTTCATTCGGAACCTGGGAAATGCTCAAGAACAGTAATGTTTCAGAAAAACAGGGGAATGCGATTACAAGCCAAAATCAACCAAGTTTTTCACTAAAACTTAAGTAAAACTAACCACGAATCATATACTAACCATAAAATACAAATCCCATCAATAAAAACATAAAACCCAACAACTTTTAAAGATCAAATCAACCAAATAAGAACTTTAACTTTTAACCAAATAGATGAAGATGAACAAGATGAAATGGAAAGATTGATATTGAATGACTGAGGTTTTAACAAACAAAAGAGAAAGATTAAATTACAAGATTGGAAATATGAAAATCAAAATCACCAAACACCCTAGTGGTGTTGGTGATGACTACCAACAAAAAAGAGAAAAAGAAGGAAAATGAAAAACTGAATAATATGTGTGAGGGGAATCCTTTATATAGGTGTTCCCTTTGGTTGTTGAGTGGGCTTTCTCCCGTTCTTCTTGTCTTCTCGTCTTTTCAGAAAAGTTGACGTTTTCGATTCTGATTCGGGATTTGTCGTCGATTAAATTCAACTCGTCTTTTAATTTCTTCGTTTAATAGACTCGAGTTTCTTCGACTTATGTAAATCTTCCATCTTTGGTCCTTTTCTTCGATAAATCTTCGAATAGGCCCAGTGACTTCAAATCTTTTACATCTCTTGGATAATAGACTTCATCTTGAGTCTTTTTCTTCGGTAAAACCCGTGCAATCCCATGCTTTCTTCAATATTCATCCGGTTGGCTCTGAAAACACAATAAACACAAAAACCACGCATAATTCCAAACAAATGATATTAAATACGTGTTTTGGTCTCGTTTTAGTAAGAAATAAGTGGTAAAAGGATGGGTGTTTACACACCTATCAGTAACGTGTGGGGATTTGTGCCCTTCCAACCTTTGTTCCGTGGTTGTTTGTGAATTGTGGACTTTAGATGATCATGATCTTCACGATTGGAGCCTCTCGTGTTCGTTTTATGGGAGCACTCGATCATTTGCTTTGAATACCTTCTCAATATCCATGATATATCCTTTGATGTTCTAACCATAGGTTTATAGCACACTTCATAAACGGCTTTAAATTTAACGGTTACACCCTTTCCATGCTAGATTAGGCATTCGACTACGTCTCCAGTATGGGGGTGTTTGCACCCCTAGACTCGAAACATTAAGGACAATGTTTAACTTTAGTATGGGGGGGGGGGGGGGGTGAATAGTCTTGCCTTGCCAAACCTTCACGCTTTCCAAAGTTTATCTTTTTGTTTATCGTTTTGTTGCAAAATAAGGCTAAAAATGGCCAAATTTTAAATTTTTTCTCATGTTTTATAAGTGTTTGAAGACACGAATGTAGGTTTTCCGATGGCGAGAATAAGAGTAATTTTTGACTCGACCGTGCGTGTTGAGCACTTAGCTTTGATTCCTTAACTTCACATTAGGCTAAGTCTCTTAAATGAGGACGAGAAATGATAGGGTTAATTATAAGTTACTATGCTAAACGTAGAGTACTCGTATTCTTTCAAAAACTCATGTATTCTCGTTGTTTGCTTATTCTCCCTTCGCATGTAAATATTTTTTGCTTAATAAATATTGACTTAGCGGTTTAGTTGGGCTTGTTGGGTTTCTAGTCTTTTCTAGTAGCTTCCGTGTAATTAAATTGGGAAGACATTAAGGTATCGCCAGCGTCACGGTTTTGAAGTATTGGCACCCGAGTAATCAAAAGCTTCACCCAATAATAAGATTTCAAGTGCTCACCTAAATCAAGCAAACAATTTGAAGCCCCACAAGGCCGAAAAATCTATGCAAAATTGAAAGTGAATCAAGCATTAGTCTTCGAAGCTTTAAAGATCCAAAATTCGCCTTAGCGTGAGGATATACGTCTTTGGCTAATAAAACTACCGATGAGGTGGATAATAAAAGGCAAGGCAAGACCGAAGTCATAATAAAAGCTTCATGGCGAAGTTGAATAAAAGATGGAGGTAAACCAAAGATAATAAGGCCCTTCCGTTAGGGGGCGTATAAAAGTCTTGGTAATAAGTCTCATGTTCAAAACCGTTATAAAACCGTGTTTATCGATTCTTCTTGTTGACTTAATTTTTTGACATCGTTGTCTATTGGGAGGGGTTATTGATTTGATGGTCTTGGTTACACCGTTAGGACTCTATTTTTAGACCTAAATCTCTATTATCGCATAAGTCAAACAATGTATCCTCGTGAAACATTCAAGACAATATAAAATATAAGAGATACAACTTAGGAATAATGGGAGGATAAGTACATGATTAGGGCATATGAGTAGTGTTAGCATTACTAACTTATAATGACAATGATCTCGTTGCACGCTTGGCATGGGATTGGGGTGAAAATCGAGGACGATGAAATTATTTCTAACGAAGCATTCACGTGTTCTTATTCTATGAACCTAAACATCCCATTTTGCGATGAAAATCACACATTATGTCTAAAACACAAGTAGTAGTAGCAATAGTAGTAGTGTAGCTAGTTTATCGTTCAATAAAGTAAATAAAAATGAATTTTGGAGGTGCTACGATACTTTATTCTAGCATTGCGTGAGGGCACGACAATGGTTTAGTATGGGGGAGTGATGAGACTGCTTTTATACATAGTCTCATCGTCCAAAAAGGGCTTAAAATGCATTAAATATCATCAAAATACCCATATATATGCTTGTGTTTGTTGCTTGTGTATTTTAGGTACGGATATTGAGAAAATGACAAAAGATCACAAGAATCATGCAAAAACGAACACGGGAAACGAAGCCGCACAATGAACCAAGCCCTAATGAAGACTTTCCCAAGAAAAACCCTTGAAGACTTGAAGAATTATGAAGAAGGGTCCTTCAATATGGAAGATTTGACACTTTATACCCTTGTATCTTCATAATTACAAGTTTGGTCCCTAAAGTTTGTCAAAATTACAAAAAGGGCCCTCCACTTTGAAGAATTGACAAGTTTAGCCCCTCACAAAGATAAATTGTCAACCATTATCCTCCACAAAGTCAAAAACATCATGAATTCCTTCAAAGTATAAGAAATTACAAGTTTAGTCCTTTGAAAATCCCAAAATTACAAAAAGGACCCTTAACTTTGAAGATTTGGCAAAAATGGTCCCTCAATCATCATGACTTGGCAATTTCAATCCTCCAAAATATCAAATATACAAGTCAAGACCATTACCATTGAAGAAATTACCAAATCAGTCCCTCAAGAATTACAAAATGGCAAGAAATACCCCTGAAAATGCTTTGGAAAAGTATTTGGGGCAAAAGTGTGAAAAAGGAAACTTTGATTACAAAGGAAAACGGGTTTATTGCAATTAAGAGTGAAATGACAAGTTGCTAAAAGATGGGGGTTTAATGCTGGCAGACAACCTAAGACACCTAGACCTATGGGAGCTTGACACCTGTCCCACTAACTCCATTCAACCAATCACACTTCACCTTTTGGCCACATCACCATTCCACTCACCACCGGATTAAATAACTTAACAAAACCTTGGCGCCTTAACATTTATTTAAATGTTAATCACCCCTTAATCAGATCAAAACCACCACTATTTACACCAAGAACACATTTGGGTATTTTTGATTGTGTTGTAATTAAGGGATAATCTGCTCCAGAATGATGATTAACCATCTCATAATCACATTCCAAACCTTAAACATGACACCCCACCATCCCACATGCTACATGGGACCTCCCTTGCTACGTTTTGGAAGAAGAAGACAAGAGTGGGACAGTCATCCAACGTCCCACATTATGGCTTACTTTCTAAGCTTCATATAAACCCTTTGATCACATTTTCCCATGCCAACTCATGCATACAGCCAAGAATCCGTCACATGATTCCAAGTTATTCAAACTCCACAAGGGCAAATTGGGGACTTCAAGCATTAGGGATTAGTATTTTTATCTGCTCCTAGTTCACATGTAAGGCTCTATATAAAGCCATAGGGTCTCATTTTCACAGCTGCTTTTGGTTTTTCCTTGTTCAAGCACTTGTAAATCCTCTTTTCAGTTTAATGAAATTGTGTTAAGTGTGTTGAATAAAGCCCAAGTGCCATCTTATTTTATGCTTGTTTATGTTATTTGTTCACTGAATTTAAATCTCAAAACCTATTTCTAAGGAGAGAGTGCAAAAGTTTGCATTTTTCCTTCAAGCTTGATATTTTGCTAAGTTCTTGTTTCAACCTTGGAATTCTTGGGTTATACGGCTGATCATAGCATCCTAATTGTGATATTAAGGTGTGGTAAGGCTTATAACTTGGGGATAATCAAGTGTGGGGTAACAAGGTTGCATTAATCAAGGCTTTCTAAGTTTCTGATTTTGATATTGTGCTACTTACCTTGTTAAATCTTAGCAGGGTTTTTATTGGAAGCTTGTGCTTGTTCTAGCTAGCACATAAGCTCATAAATTCGTGGGTGTGGATGTACATCCATGAGGTTTGTCTTAAAACCTTGAAAATCTGATAAAAATTGGATTTTTTGTGGATTTGTGCTATACTGTTTTTCTTGTTGATTTCTTGGCTTAAATCTGCTTAGTCTTGCATGATAATGTTGTTTATATGCTTGTTTGATCATTGGGTTAACTGAATCACACTTTTTCTTGTTTAAAATTGGATTTGAAAAGATAAAGAGGTGTTTGGGTCTACCTGTTTAAGTTGAAATCTTGGTATTGTGTTGTTAGAAGTGTGTATTTGTGGTTGTTATTTGATATATGCTTGGTTGAGAGTGTTTTGCTGCAAGTTTTTGGACTTAAACCACCAAATCAAACAATCTGCTATAACTTGATGAGTTTAACTGTTTTTGACCTAAGATTTTGGTGAAATCTAGTATTTGTGCATGCTTAGGGTTGAAAGTTGTTAAAACATCATTATTATAACTTATTTGATAGATCTTGAGGTTTGAATCTGGCTTATTGGTCAAATACATCAGCAAAGTGTAAAACTGCATGTGTTAGTGTTCATCAGTAACATTCATCAGCTTAGATCTTGCTTAATTCTTTGAATCATTGCATGAAACTTGTTTAGACTTGTTCATTTGAGTTTAATATAGCTTGTGTATGCATTTGGTTGAATTTGGCTGGCTGAATTGTGCTCTAAGTGCTTTTTGAACCTAAACTGCTTATTGTTTCATGTCTGTGCTAGATCTGGTACTTTATTGATTAAACTGTATCAATTGGGTGATTGTGTTTGTGATTTATTGATTGCTATTGACTCCTTATGATCCAAAGATCATTTGAGTGCCTTTTTGTAATCTGAATCCAAAAAAAGTTCACTAAAGACAAAAAGTCAAACAAGTCAAGCAGTGGAAAAAGTTTCCACTACTCAACACCCAAAACTAGCCCCTGCTAGTGTTATTTTGTCTTCAGCTTATCAATAAGCTATTTTAGCTTATCCAGACCTGCAACAACTTATTTTTGTGATAGATCTTCATTATTTGACCCATTTGATTAGACTGGAGCTTATTGGACTTTGACTTTGACTTTTTGCTAGAAAACCAACTTATTTGACTTTTACATAAGTGCTTATTTGCTTTTTCCAGCTTATTGAGTCAGCTTATTTGAAAACTCTTTGTTGATTTTGCTTAATTAAGTCATTTAAAAGATTTAGAAACTTGAATCAGCTTTTGGGGTGGCCTAGAACTCAAAAACGACTATTTTGTCGTTTTTTGTAGATTGCTTATCAGGCTTATTCCTTGGGCTTATTTCAAATTTCTTTTTGCAGAAGTCTTATTTAGGACAAAAGAAGCTTGTGTGTCTAATTTCAGCTTATGGCATTGGCTTATAGCTTAATGGGCCAAAAAGCCCATTAAGAATAAGCTGTTTGGTATAAGCTAGCTTATTTCACACTTTCAGCTTTTGGGCCTTTGGAAAAAGTTGTTTAAAATCAAATTTTGAGTCAAGTAGTGCTTTTTGGGCTTATTTGGACCAACTTTTTATATTGGGCTCAAATTTGGCCCAATAAGGATCTGTTTTGGGTTTAGCCCATTTTCTAGGCCCATTAAGGGTATTTAGGTAGTTTCAAGTTCATTTCTGAGTTATTCAGGTTAAATTAAGCTAGTTTGCAACTTTTTAGAATTTTTTATGATTTTTGGATTTTTAATAATATTTTAATATTATTTTATTGTTAAAAATTAAAAGTCTGATTTTCTAAGTTTTTATATTTTTTCTAGATTGTAGACACTTAATTAGGAATTTTGCAACTTTCTAAATATTTTTAGAGTCTTTTAATTGTTTTCTAGAATTAATTTAAGTTTTAATTGATTTTAATAGTTTTTAATTGTTTAAAAATAGTTTTTAGTGATTTTAAAATTTTGAAAAATACTTTTTAGCTGAATTAGGGTATTTTTGAGGTTTACAAACTTTAATATCTTGTTTGGGACTTTTTAATAGTTAATATTGATTTTTAGGGCTTTAATTAGCATTAAAAAGTCATTATTTAATTAATTAAAAGGTTTTGGCAAGTTTGGATTTTTTGTAAACTCTTAGAATATTTTTGTGGATTTTTAATGATTTTTAGGAATTTTTATGGTAAAATTTTAATTTTAGTACTTTTTACGGTTTTACGTGTGCACCTTTTTCGTCTTAGTTTAATACGACATCGTAACCGTCATTCTCTTCTTATCCCTCTTCTATTTTTCTGTTTCAAAAATATAATCACAAAGATAATCATTTCATTACACACTAAGCCTCCTTGAGAACGATCCCCATTTTGGGTCATTTGTACACGGTTTTCCTAAATCGTCGTGCTTAACGCTTACCACTATTTTGCCTTCCTTTTCTTAAAGGGGTAAAAACATTACATCAATTTTGGTGCCGCTGCCGGGGAGGCGTGTTGTGTTTTGATTTGGAATTGTTTTTTTTATATACTAACCAAAATAGTATTTGTATTAGTAGCACTCTACTAATACGTATTATCGGTTTTCGATTTTTGTGTGAATACTATTACTATATTGTATACGTAGAACAATCAATTCACAAGTACTCCAAATACGTGAGAAATCACAACCTTGACTTGGGAGGTCATTACCTAATCATTGTATTCGAATCTCAAACGAAAAAAGGCAAAATAGATAAATACTAATAAAAAGTTTGAACTCGATTTATACAAACTATAAGGTGGGTATAAGGCGACGAGATATAAAAGGCCGTCTAAGGAAAAAGGTTTTTAAGTGCTTTGTGCCACCTCCTTTCCCCGCTTGCTTGTGCGTATATTGAGAGGGACGACCGATTATTGGTTTGCCAACTCAAGTAGTATTATACCTTATTTTGTAGTTTACTTATTGAACCTCGAGACATTTTGGTTTTCACCTATCGTTTCAAAGTCGACCAAGGGTAATTTACTTCCATAGTAATTATCCTTATTCCTTGTTTTCGTCAATCTTTGATTGATTTATGAAAAATACCAAAAATAATCTTCTTAATCCTCTATCATGTTTAATTCTTTTTCTCCTCACCCTCCAACTTTTAATTCTTCCATGAATTCCTTCGTCAATTGTGTAGGGTGTGGAGAGCCGTTATATGGTCTTTTACCATGTCGGTGGTGTACGTGTGAGCGTTGTGGAAATGATTTACGTCACGATTTACGAGTTGGTTTCCCTTCTTGTAATGAAATTACTTCATGTGGAAATCCTAATTTTTCGAATAATCCTCTCGATTTCAATCCACCTCCACACCCTACATACGAGACACCATCGTGTGAGTTTTGTGGAAATAATTCTCATTTTGGAATTAATTGTTCGCATCGATTCTCGCTTAATTACGAGCAAGAACCGGGCTACAATCAAAACTTTAATGATAATTGTTATTCACAAGATTTACCGAGTTTATCACAACATCTTTGTTGTGAGTATTGTGGAGGTCCTCACAAGAGTTTTAATTGTCAACCAAAGGATCAAAATTTTTATGAGCCTAGTCCTTGCTATAATTCTATTCCCTCCGGTTTTGACCGATCCTCACAATCTTCTCTCGTGAGTGAGAATTTTAAACGACTTGAAACAATGTTCCAACAAATAATGAATCAAAGAAATGTTGAAGTTGTGGAAAAGAGCATTGAAGATATGTTGCTAGAAAAGAGACAAATTAATCAAGAGATTAATGATATAACTAATAAATTGGGAAGTCGTAGATTTCATGGAGAAATAATTGAGGAGGAATTTAAAAGAGAGTGTGAAATTAGGATTAGACAACTTTCACAAGATTATAATGGATTAAGCATTGAAATTCGAAAGAAAGAACAAGCTCAAGAGGAAGCTAAATATCTTGCTACTCGTGAACTCGAGCATTCTCTTCTTATTGATGATGACGAGGATATTACTATTTCTTTGAGAGATCTTATTGCTCTACATCCTTCGTCTAATGCAATCGTACTTCCTTTTTATGTCTTGCCGGCTATGGAGCATGAGAATTTACCCATCGTAGATGATGAGGAAATCTCAAATGAAATCACTACTCCTATTCTTGATTCTTCCACCGTGGAACCCGAAAATTCTCTAAGCAAGGGGGACGAGCATTTTAGCACTATTCCGGACACGGAATCGGACGAAGTAATAAAGTCTAGTGTTGAAATCCTTGTCCAAAACCCAAGAGAGTTCGATGGTATTTCCAATGGAATGTGTGATTTGCCACATTATGATGACTCTACTTCTTCCAATCACATTGAGATTTTCTCCAATTCTAATGATGAAAACTGTGATGGAAATGAAGATTTTGAGAATGATTCGACTTCTAGTGAATTTTCTAATGAGGAGTTCTCCGATGAACTTTCTTATAAAGATGACATTCACGACTCGGATTTTGAGGGGTTTACCGATGAACCTACTCTTCTTCACCCATTTCCACCGGGAAATGAGGATGATAGTGATCCGGTTTTTGAGAGGTTCACTTTTGAACTTGCTCCTTTAGACCCATTTCCACCGGGAAATGAGGCTTATTTGAATATTTCGATCCTTGAGAAGTTCTCCGATGATCTTACTTATTTAGATGTGGAAGACGTGATTCTTCGTGAAAAGTTATCAAACGTCTATCTTCTCATATCTAAGATCGAGTCCTTGAATTCTAAGCCTAATGACAAGTCTTTCTCTCCATCTCCTATTCCCGTTGAGGATAGTGATCCGCTTATGGAGGAAATTGACACTTTTCTTGCTTCTAATGATTCGATACCACCGGGTGTTGATGAAATTGACCCGGAGGGGGACGCTCTCTTTTTAGAGAATTTACTTGATGATGAGTTCTTCCCAAGTCCTCCTCCCACCCACTTTGACCTTAATGTGCGGGTGTTTTCATGTGTCTCATATTAAGTACCATGACCCGATTGATCACATTCCTAAGGGTGAAATGGTCGTTAAAGCTAAGAATGTTGATTCCATTATGAATGAGATTTTTATCCCACCATTACCATGTGCTTTATATGATCTTGGATTAGCATGGGAAGACGACATCGTGTTGTCTATTCCTTTCTCTCACGAGGACGAGGTATTCGACCCTGGAATCATTGATCTAGGGAAATCTCGGCCTTTCACCGATGCAATAATTGAAAGACTTTTCGATCAGCTTGGTGCGAGTTTATCTCGGGGAGCATGCTATATTCATCCCATGATTTGTGACTACTATCTCTTTTTGGAGATTTGTGTTGGAGTTTCATCCTTTCGTTTGTCATCCGAAAACGAGGATGTAATCTTTGACCCGGGCATCGTGCTTTATGTTGGATTTTACTCCATTATACCGGTTTTCACCATTTCCCCTAAGGAACAATGAATGAGGGCATCGTGCTTTATGTTGGATTTTACTCCATTATACCTCGTTTCAAAGTCGACCGAGGGTAATTTACTTCCATAGTAATTATCCTTATTCCTTGTTTTCGTCAATCTTTGATTGATTTATGAAAAATACCAAAAATAATCTTCTTAATCCTCTATCATGTTTAATTCTTTTTCTCCTCACCCTCCAATTTTTAATTCTTCCATGAATTCCTTCGTCAATTGTGTAGGGTGTGGAGAGCCGTTATATGGTCTTTTACCATGTCGGTGGTGTACGCGTGAGCGTTGTGGAAATGATTTACGTCACGATTTACGAGTTGGTTTCCCTTCTTGTAATGAAATTACTTCATGTGGAAATCCGAATTTTTCGAATAATCCTCTCGATTTCAATCCACCTCCACACCCTACATACGAGACACACTCGTGTGAGTTTTGTGGAAATAATTCTCATTTTGGAATTAATTGTTCGCATCGATTCTCGCTTAATTACGAGCAAGAACCGGGCTACAATCAAAACTTTAATGATAATTGTTATTCACAAGATTTACCGAGTTTATCACAACATCATCTTTGTTGTGAGTATTGTGGAGGTCCTCACGAGAGTTTTAATTGTCAACCAAAGGATCAAAATTTTTATGAGCCTAGTCCTTGCTATAATTCTATTCCCTCCGGTTTTGACCGATCCTCACAATTTCTCTCGTGAGTGAGAATTTTAAACGACTTAAAACAATGTTCCAACAAATAATGAATCAAAGAAATGTTGAAGTTGTAGAAAAGAGCATTGAAGATATGTTGCTAGAAAAGAGACAAATTAATCAAGAGATTAATGATATAACTAATGAATTGGGAAGTCGTAGATTTCATGGAGAAATAATTGAGGAGGAATTTAAAAGAGAGTGTGAAATTAGGATTAGACAACTTTCGCAAGATTATAATGGATTAAGCATTGAAATTCGAAAGAAAGAACAAGCTCAAGAGGAAGCTAAATATCTTGCTACTCGTGAACTCGAGCATTCTCTTCTTATTGATGATGGCGAGGATAGTACTATTTCTTTGAGAGATCTTATTGCTCTGCATCCTTCGTCTAGTGCAATCGTTCTTCCTTTTCATGTCTTGCCGGCTATGGAGCATGAGAATTTACCCATCCTAGATGATGAGGAAATCTCTCATGAAATCACTACTCCTATTCTTGATTCTTCCACCGTGGAACCCGAAAATTCTCTAAGCAAGGGGGACGAGCATTTTAGCACTATTCCGGACACGGATCCCGCTAGTCAATCCTGCCATACAGTATTTGTACAATACTATATACGATTAAATTCCTTATCTCACTACGAAATATAGCCAATTGAACATCGCATCAACCTGGGAGCATTAGCCGATATGGTACATCAATACATGTTCCTATGCCCATTCCAATCTTGTCTAGTTTTGCTAACTCCCCCTTCTCAACCTGTATCTTGTTCGTTCTGGAAACACGTCTGGGTTTGGTGTAGTGAAAGAGAACAAGTAGCTTCAGTTACTGAACAGGGCTAGTATACCTAATCGGATGAAGTAATAAAGTCTAGTGTTGAAATCCTTGTCCAAAACCCAAGAGAGTTCGATGGTATTTCCAATGGAATGTGTGATTTGCCACATTGTGATGACTCTACTTCTTCCAATAACATTGAGATTTTCTCCAATTTTAATGATGAAAATTGTGATGGAAATGAAGATTTTGAGAATGATTCGACTTATAGTGAATTTTCTAATGAGGAGTTCTCCGATGAACTTTCTTATAAAGATGACATTCACGACTCGGATTTTGATGGGTTTACCGATGAACCTACTCTTCTTCACCCATTTCCATCGGGAAATGAGGATGATAGTGATCCGGTTTTTGAGAGGTTCACTTTTGAACTTGCTCCTTTAGACCCATTTCCATCGGGAAATGAGGCTGATTTGAATATTTCGATCCTTGAGAAGTTCTCCGATGATCTTACTCATTTAGATGTGGAAGACGTGATTCTTCGTGAAAAGTTATCAAACGTCTATCTTCTCATATCTAAGATCGAGTCCTTGAATTCTAAGCCTAATGACAAGTCTTTCTCTCCATCTCCTATTCCCGTTGAGGATAGTGATTCGCTTATGGAGGAAATTGACACTTTTCTTGCTTCTAATGATTCGATACCACCGGGTGTTGATGAAATTGACCCAGAGGGGGACGCTCTCTTTTTAGAGAATTTACTTGATTATGAGTTCGTCCCAAGTCCTCCTCCCACCCACTTTGACCTTAATGTGCGGGTTTTTCATGTGTCTCATATTGAGTACCATGACCCGATTGATCACATTCCTAAGGGTGAAATGGTCGTTAAAGCTAAGAATGTTGATTCCATTATGGATGAGATTTTTATCCCACCATTACCATGTGCTCTATATGATCTTGGATTAGCATGGGGGGACGACATCGTGTTGTCTATTCCTTTCTCTCACGAGGACGAGGTATTCGACCCCGGAATCGTTGATCTAGGGAGATCTCGGCCTTTCACCGATGCAATAATTGAAAGACTTTTCGATCAGCTTGGTGCGAGTTTATCTCGGGGAGCATGCTATATTCATCCCATGATTTGTGACTACTATCTCTTTTTGGAGATTTGTGTTGGAGTTTCATCCTTTCGTTTGTCATCCGAAAACGAGGATGTAATCTTTGACCCCAGCATCGTGCTTTATGTTGGATTTTACTCCATTATACCGGTTTTCACCATTTCCCCTAAGGATCAATGAATGAGGGGATCGAGTCGAGCTCATGACTCGGTTAACAAAAAACGAGATGCCTTATGGGGGAGTCCCATACATTCTATCTTCTTTCTATTTTCTAACACTAATAAGGCTTGATCTTTCAAGCTCGTGCTCGTGTTTTGTTGTGTTGTGAATCTTAGGTATGACCCTAATCATTTAAGACTCTCGTGTTCGGTTTTTTCCGGTCCACTTGATCTTCCATACTTTGATTGCCAAAAAGGGACACACTCTTTATCCTTTGATTTTTATCGACTAACGTTTTATCTTGAGGCATAATTAATAATCGGCTTATAGATTTGCGTGCTCTTTCCATGTTAGGATTTTGCATTAGACTCTTCGTGTTTTAGCAAGGGGGTGTTACTCTTGAGCTAAGAAACATTGAGGATAATGTTTGGTTTTAGCATGGGGGAGTCAATCGATATAATCGCTTGCAATTGCTTTTGTCGTGTCCAAACGTAATCGTTTTTTCTCGTTTTTCATAAAATTTTTAAATTTTTAGTGTTATTTTTAAATTTTAATTAATAAAATAAGTGCTTTTGACACAAATGTAGGCTTTCCGTTGGTGAAAATAGAAATAGTTTTTGACTCGACTCGATTTTTACCTTAGCTTTTCCTTAGCGAGTTTGAATTAAGTTTTGCTAGGCTTTTATATAGGGAACTTTAAAACGTGAAAGTCTTAATTTATACTGGTTAAGAACAAGAACTTATCGCAAGTTCCTATAATTGATCCTAGAAAGTTGTTTATCAAGGGAACTTTAAAACGCAAATTCTAAAACTTGAAAAAGTATAAGAAGATGCAAGATCCTATAGATGACTTGAAAACCCAAAACTTTGATTTAATAGGCTAAGTATCCATTGATTTCACATTTTTGAAATTTTACAATATGGAGAACAAGAGATGATAGAGTTTAATCATAAGTTTCTAAAATTAATTCTTTCTTGTGTAAGTATTTTTGTGTTTGATTTAATCTCCTCGTATTTATTTTTCACGCTTGAATAATAATTGCTTAATAAATGAAGTTTTTAGCGGTTTAGGCTTGATATCTTAACTCGTAACTCCTCCTTTTCTTCTCTTGTAATTAAAGTGAGAACACATTAAGGGTGTCAGCGTCATGGACTTTTGATCATGGGATTGCGGAAATTTGGCTTACTACAAAATATCATATTAATAGAGAAGAATAAATAAAAACATGTTCTCTAGGAGCCTTCGGGTGGGAGTCATGTAGCACTAACCTTGTCATTAGAGCCTTAGGGTGTATGGCATGGGGACGTGTTGAATAAAAATTGCTTCATCATCATGAGCCATAAGATGGGATGGTGAATGTCAATTCCCTTATTTTTGTCCAAGGAGTCTTCGGGTGTGGATTTTAAATAAGGAGCACAATTGCATCTTAAAGAGCCACAAGGTGATATGATGTGTTGATGCTAACTCCATTATTAAGGTCATAATTGACTTTGGAGGTTTTATTGTTGCTTTTAAGTAGTCCTATTAGCAAAATTTCGGGTCCGGGGATTTATCCCTCAAATCGTGTTAAGTTATCCTTGATGTGGGCTTTCTTTAGTGACAACGGTTTTTGAAGTCGAGGTTAGGTTTTGAGTGTTGAGTTTACACCGTTCTTGCCTTCATTTTTGGACTAATAAATATCAAATGAAGTCAAATGAGCCTTTTGGTGAATGACAAATAAAATCTAGAGATACAATTAGGAATAATAGGAGATTGAGTTTAACACAAATTACTTGTATGAGTCGGTTTAATTTTGGGGCTTATGATTGACAATGATCTTGTTTTTACACTTGGCATGGAAAAGTGAAAAGTCGAGGACGATGAATCTATTTGAGTTTTATGATCCTAAAAGTTATTTTTTAAATAATGAAAGCCATACATTATGTCTTTGCAAAAATAAAGTTACAAAAGTTGAATAATGGTGTAGTTAGTGTTTTATTTTATCATTGTGTGAGGACACGACAATTGCTTAGGAGGGGGAGTTTGATATGAGTGAAATTACTCATATTAATTATATCAATAAACAATGAATAAATGCATAAAATGTTTAAATATGGCCTTGTATATGCTTTTTTGTTGTTTCATGTGTGTAGGTACCGATGATCACGAAAACCGGCAAATTCGACACGAGATTGAAGAAAAGTTCAACAAAGCCAAAAAACGAGTCTGTTTTTAGTGGATTTAATCCTAATGAAGACATTTGGGAAAAGTGGGTCCCATATTTAGGTATTGGGCCCAAAAGCCCAATAAGGAGTTCAAGTTATCTTTCTTTTGGTTTCAAAATCCCAAAAGGCCCAAAACAACAAAGGAATAGGACGGATGGATGAGTTAATATTTGGGTCCATTTCACGCCCATATACACGTACATGAGACGTTTTTTTCCAAGCCCATCTCAACATAGTAATTGACGGTGAGAAGTATATACTTTTAGTCAATTAGTCAGTCAACAAATAAATAAAAGAAACGCAAACAAAACAAAGAAAAAAAAACGAGAGGAGTAACCAAAAAGGGGGAAGAATATGCAGGTCATGAACCCTGATATTTAGGGGATCCCAATTAAATCAACGATTGCTTGCCACGGGCCTCCATATAGAAATAAAAGGGGAAAGAAGGAGCGTGTGAATCACAAGATCCTTAGTACCAAGCTCCACGTGGAGCTTGGATTCGTCACCAAAAGCCTCTGATTGGTCCATTCCCTGCCTTACAGTCAAAGGGCGAATCACTCTATGCCACATCGGATCCAAACTAGCACAAGATTACGCCAGGTTGGCAATCCGTGTGAGGGTTAAGGATTATCCACCGTAGGATCAAAATAGAGAAGAAATAGAATGTTTAGATGCTTAATCAAGGGCTGAAGATTGCTCTCTCCAACAAACACCTCACCCCAACCTCACGGGTTCAACTATAAAAACCCCCTTTCTCATTGTAATTTTCATCCCTTTTTCTAGTCTACTGTTTTTATGCTAGTTTATGATTAGGTTTGTTTTTAATTTTGTAATCAAATCTTCAGTTTAATAAAAGTTAATTTTTCGTATGAATGTTGTTCATTTCTTTTCAGCTTTCGATTATTATGTTTACTTGAATATCAGTTTTAAACATTCGGTTTAAGTTTATTATTATTGCTCAAATGTTAAAAATAAATCTGGTGATAAGCTTTGAATATAATTTATCATTTGTTTAAGCTTCATGAATAGCTTAAATGAATGATGTAGATTAGTTTAAGGGACCCAATTTATCTATTGATAAATTGTAAATCGTTGGAGAGAAGACTTTGGTTCACATAGATACATTTTGTTCGATTGTTCTTGTTTCAAGGCGTGGTGTTGGCGTTGTTTTAGATAAGGTGGTTCAGCGCCATCTTTCTTCTCAAAGGATTCATCATAATAGTTAAGCTCGTGTTTAATTTTATGAGTTTTTTTTAGTTTTTGCTTTATTATTTTAATGAAAGTTTTTCATGAATGAATGGATCTGCTCAGTTTTATTAGTTGACTAGATGAATATTTTTCTGTATTATGATATGATGTTTATTTTAGGTTATTATGAATGTGGCTTGCAATATGTTAATGCTAGTATGAGATATATTATAGTATACTTTGCTGATGTAATCATGCCTGAATGAGGTCAAGTTCTCTGAAGTAATGGAGTCTGTTTGTGCTTGACTGACCTTTATTTCAGAATGATTCATTGTTAGCTTAAGGTTGCAGTTGTTATTGCATCAATGGGTTTTTGGATTTTCTTTAGCTGCTGTAATTGGAACTAGCTAGCTGTTGTTTTAATTTAACAAAGTTTTAATTACACATATTTATGATATTGGATCTGTTAGAACTTATAAGTGAAGTCTGCTTAGCTTTTTTTTTTTGTAATACCTTGCTGATATTTCAACTGAATCATGTTTGAATTGTGTTGTTGGATTTGAGTTGATTTTCTGTGGAGATTTTAGGCTGTTGAATACTTATCAGAATTTCCAAATCGAAATATGTCTGATCTTGTTTAGTTTAAATTTGTGAAGTTTATCTTAGAATTATTTTGTCTGATATTATTACTGTACGATTGATTTTATGTCATATCTGAGTTTAATCTGCTGCATAGCAATCTATTAATCTGCTGTCCTACTTTGCTTTTGTTATTCATTTATATTATTAAGTACTGAATCGAATTTAGGGTATTTGAGGGTGATTTTTGCACCAAAAATCTGCCTTCCAATAATAAAAATCCAAAAATTCGCCCCCAAGGGACTCGAACCCCTGGCCTCAAGGGTGGACACCAAACTACTAAACCATCTCATCTAGCCCTTTTTTTGTGTTTAGAAACTGTTTGTTTAATTAATAAAGCTTAGTTAATTTTAGCTGTCAGTTTTGAAATTGATTTAAATACAAAGTTTTCACTTTAGTAAATTTTACTTATTAGTTTTAAAATTACTTTTATAAAGTTTAATATAATAAATAAATAAAACAAACAAAAATATATTCTGTTATTTTAGGAAATTAAAATTAGTATTTTTAAATAAATTAGTTTTTAAATAATAAAAATTTTAATTAATTTGGTTTTAAACAAAGTTAGTTTGAAAATAGAATTTGTTAAAGTAAATTTCTAATTAAATTAAATTAGTTTATAATTTTTAAATAGTTTTTAACAATGTTTAAATAGATTTTAAATAGTGTAAAAGTGTTTTTAATTAAATAGTTTAAATTTTTTAATAGTTTAAATAATTGTCTATTAGATTTTATTTTTTAGGAAACAATTCATGCACTTAGGTTTTAAAATTGGTAGAATTAATTTTAGATTAAAAACCGAAAAACCCATTCAAATCAATTGTCCAAATCGAAACAAAACGTCTCAAATTCACTCGATCTTCGTGTACAACGAACTTGGTTCATCATCGCGTTTAATTAAATTCGTCTTTGGTAATTTTAGTCTATTACTTTTTCCTAAAAGTAATTTTCTAATTTACCCTATAACGTATCTAATTAACATATACATTTCACAACACATCAGAGCTATTTAATTAGTTAATTATGTTTTATTTAAATATAGTTAATTAGTTGACGAGTGTTAAAACTGTGATTAACGACCGTTAAGTAATTAATGGAAAATGACTAACAAACGTTAAAGGTAAAAGTGGTAACTAAAGATTGTGTCCCAAAGTTATTTTAGGAGCAACATATGGTCGGCCCCTATATGGGAAATATATGTGTTTTGGTCTTGGTTTTTAGACTAGAATATATTCTTTGTAATTAGTTCTAGCCTAAAACCTAAGCTACCTTGACACTATAAATACAAGGCTCTAGGTATTGGTTTTCTGATTCATTCATTGTGAGAAAAACTCAAGCCTAAGCCTTGCCATAGTCTTATTTGGCCGAGCCCTACTCTTGGGTTGTTCGGTTTGAATTTTCCACTTCTACGACACGGTTCTGCTCGTGTAGACCTAGCTTGTCAAGTAGCTTGTTCGAGACGTGTGTACAGGAACATAGATTCAACCTTTGTTAGGTTGATCTTGGATTGTTGATTATGTTCTAGTTATTGGAAGCATTGCAAGGTAAACTCCCTTTTATTTTATGTTCAATTAATTATGTGCATGTTATGATTATATGATCCTGAATCGCTTCCGCATGTGCTATGATATTTATATGGTTTTGTGTATCAAATAAATGTTATGTTAGATCTAACAAATAACAGTGGCATCACGAGCCGCTTTAACATTGCAATAATTATTGAACACCTATGATCTTAATATTGTATTGTTAAAACATGAGATTTAGGGTTTACACATTTTTTATTAAAAATTCTGACCAGTTTTGCTTGAATCACACGATTTTTGTGTTATTGCTAAATAAAGAAATTTTTTTCTTGTAAGCCCTATATTTATCATGTTAGATCTTAGGATTTAATTACTTGATTAAATGTTAGATCATGTATTTAATTATTCGGGTAACGATCCTACATAATAATCTTTACTTGTTTTAAGTAATTATATGGATATAATTATAATGTTTACTTGTTTTTGTTGCAAGTGATTATGTGGATCCATGATTTACATGCATGTTGTCATGGATCAAACATGCCATGTGGTAAATGTTACGAATATTTGGCACATCTTTTTTTTTTTGAATGAGATCATAAAATCTTTAATTAGGGAAGGCTTAATATTCTATTAAAAACCCTAGATTTAAAAAGATTTTATTACCTAAATAAATGCACGTGGCTATGTGATTTATTTTTAGCGCATATATTTTGTATATTTGTGCTTAATAGTTATTTTTTTGTCTAATATATTTTTGATATATGCCATGTGTTTAATTTTTTTTGTCTAAAATGTTGTAAACAATGGGTATATTTTCCAAAAATATAAATTTGACTAAATAACTATATAAAACTAATAGATTTGATAAGAAGTTTAAATGAGACCTATTATTAAATGTATCTAGTGCTTTAATTATAAGTTAGTATCCTTATTCGTAGAGTGTTCCATCTCGATATTTCATCTTGGCTGAGTGTGTCGAGTTTACGAATTAAAGTGCCATCGCTCCCCAAATGATTATAGAATGGCGTAGACGAATAATGGTTATTGAACAAATAATCTAGCACTCTATAATTCATTAATGTGGTCATTTAATCTTCAAGAAAATGTCTATAAAAAGTTTTATAAAACTTATGCTATGGAGTTGTATGCATGCTTCTCCATAAATAAATTTTTTGATTTAACACATCAAAATAATACCCACAATTTAAGTTGAATGCCATCTAATTGAGAACACTTGAAGTTGCAATTTTAGTCAAGTAAGAGCCTTGTGATGGAAAGAAAACTATTCATATGAGTGAGATCTCGATTGAAAGTTTTACGTTCAATAGATTAGAAGACTTAATCGAGTTAGTTAGTGAGAACTAGAAACTCAAGGCATTAGAAAGGGACTAAACATGTTTACAATGAAAAGTTATTAAACTTGCAATGTAAGTCCTTTAAAATACTAGAATTGCAAATTGGTTTGTCAATTAAATTGTTCGACAAGTTGCCATGCTGAATACATTTATTACTAGCAGATCAACTGATGTAGTAAATTTATGTCACCATGGGTACTAGTACTTCAAGGAAAATACTATGGTTAATTTATTAACTTGGGTAATTTTATTTTCTTGAAAGTATTGATTATCGAAAATACTAATACATGAACTTTTTCTATAGAAATGGCTCATCCCCAAAACAACTCTCAACATGTGTCTTCTGCCCTCAAAACTTTCTTTGAAGGTGAGAAGCTGACTGGCCTGAACTTCAGTGATTGGTATCGCTCCCTAAGGATTGTATTGAGGGTGACTGATACTATTGATTTGTTGTACCATACTTGTCCTCACATGCCTGTTGAAGATGCTTTCGAAGAGGACCATGCTCTTTTCAAAGCTGATTACAAAAGGTACTCTGATGTAGCCTGCATCATGCTTAGCGGAATGAATGCTTCTCTCAAGCAACAATTCGAGTACTATACTCCAATGGACATGCTTGCTGAGCTCCGCAATATGTTTGAAAAGACACCAGCTGTTGAGATCTACAATCTTGTAGACGAACTGCACAGCTGCAAACATCAAGAAGGACAACTCGTTAGTGCATACTACTTGAAAATGAAAGTGATGCTGGATCAGCTTTATGTGCTAGGGAAACCCTATGACGATGCAATGTCGATCAACTTGATCAATAGGTCCCTTAACAAGGACTTTAATGAGTTTGTCATAAACTTCAACATGCATTGCGAGGGGAAGACATTGAGTAATTTACACGCAATGCTCATTGACTATGAAAAGGGTTTGAAGGACAAAGCAGCTGCACATGCACCTACGCCTCAAGTACCTGCAATACAAAAGGGTAGGGTTGCTAAGCCAAAACCGCAATCGAATAAGCAGAATAAAGGCAAAGGAAAACCTGATTAGGGCAAGCAAGTTGTGACTTATCAGAATAAACCTAAGAAGCATCTTCCAAAGAAGAAGGATGATTCTAAAAAGGATAAATATTGCCACTACTGTCATGCTGATGGACATTGGAAGAGGAACTGCCCTCTTTACCTCGAGGATTTGCGTACAAGTAAGAAGAAGTTTGAGCCTGGTGCATCAACTTCAGGTAACTTACTTGTGATTGAATTATTTAATCTATCATACAAATCTAATTCCTGGGTATATGATACGGGATGTGGTATTTGTATTTGTAATACCATGCAGGGATTTAAGATTGAAAGGATGCTATCTTATGGTGATCAACTTCTGCAAGTGGGCATTGGCGCACAAGTAGCGGTTGAAGCCATAGGAACATTTAAGCTAGTTTTACCTTCGGGTTTAGTACTGAGTTTGAATAAATGTTATTATGCACCTTCTATTGTTAGAGGTGTAGTTTCCGTTTCTTGTTTGATAGACCTTGGTTTTCACCATACTGTTTCTAATAATGGAACTTGTGTTTCTTTGAATGGCATTTTCTATTTTATTGCTATTGTTTTGAATGGTGTGTTTGAAATTGATATGAATGATCATGTCACCAATGATAATAATAATTCTAATTTTAGCATCAATAAGAAGAGAAAGTTAGACTTGGATTCTTCTTATCTTTGGCATTGTAGACTTGCCCATATTGGGAAGACTCGCAATCAAAAGCTTTCGAAAGAAGGACTTTTGGATAGTTTCGATGATGAATCATTGGATAAATGCGAATCTTGTATTTCCGGGAAAATGACAAGGAAACCTTTTAATGCTAACATTGAAAGGGCTACGGATCTACTTGGTCTTATACATACGGATGTGTGTGGACCACTTAGACATGTGTCAAAGAGAGGTGCTAGCTACCTCTTAACATTCACGGATGATTTCAACCGATATGGTTTTGTTTATTTACTTAAGCATAAATCTGAGGTGTTTGAAACATTCAAAGTGTTTATAGTTGAAGTAGAGTTGCAAACTGGAAAGAAGATTAAAGCTCTTCGATCTGATCGAGGTGGCGAATACTTAAGTCAAGAGTTTAAAGATTATCTTGCTAAGAGTGGAATTGTCCAGAATCTTACTTCTTCTTATACTCCACAACAAAATGGTGTATCTGAAGGGAGAAATCATACATTATTGGATATGGTGCGATGCATGTTTAATCTTACTACTCTACCATTATCCTTTTGGGACTATGCCTTAGAATCTGCGATTCGTATTCTTAATATGGTTCCCACAAAGAAGGTAATAAGTAAGACACCATATGAAATATGGCATGGCAAGAAGCCTAATATGTCTTATCTTAAGGTCTGGGGTTGTGAGGCGTACGTGACACGTGACTCAGCTGATAAACTCTATCAAAGATCTGTGAAGTGTATCTTCGTAGGATGCCCTAAGGAAACTATGGGTTACTACTTTTACTTCTCACCTGAAAACATAGTTATTGTTGCAAGATATGGAAATTTTCTTGAAAGAGAATTTGTATCTCAAGAATTCAGTGGGAGGAACTATGATCTGGAAGATGATCATGAAGATACATCACCTTCTGAAATTACTAGCGAAATTCCTGTAGAGCCAGAAAGTTTGGGTCCTCCACTGGAACTAGTTCCTATCCGAAGGTCTGAAAGGACTATTCGAGCACCCAACCGTCTAAGTCTAAACATAGAGGTTGAAGATAATGAACCAGGTGACTTCGGTGAACCTGCTAATTATAAATCTGCTATGCTTGATCCTAAGAGCAAAAAGTGGAAAGGTGCTATGGATGAGGAAATGCACTCCATGGATGTTAACAAAGTTTGGACGAAAGTGGATCCACCTCCTGGTGCTAAAGTAGTGAAAAGTAAGTGGATTTACAAGTTGAAAACTAACATGGATGGAAAGATACAATCCTACAAATCTCGTTTGGTGGCCAAGGGCTGCACTCAAACGCATGGTGTTGACTACGACGAGACCTTCCCGCCGGTAGCCGACATTAGAGCTATTAGGATTCTCATAGTCATAGCCGCGTACTATGACTATGAGATATGGCAAATGAATGTTAAAACTGCCTTCTTGAATGGTCGCTTAGATGAGGACATCTATATGGAGCAACCTGAAGGGTATGTTGATCCTGAATATCCAAATCGTGTGTGTAAACTTCAACGATCTATTTATGGTCTGAAGCAAGCCTCACGACAATGGAATAAACGATTCGATAAAGAAATCAAGAAGTTTGGATTTGTTTAGAATCGTGATGAGCCATGTGTATATCGCAAAGCTAGTGGGAGTAATGTAGTTTTCTTGGTCTTATATGTTGATGACATATTAATCATCGGAAGTCATATACCAAGTCTTAAAGTTGTTAAGGATTATCTTGGTAAATGTTTTTCTATGAAAGATCTAGGAGAAGCTGCATACATATTGGGTATTAAGATCTATTATGATAGGAAAAGACGGTTGATTGGACTTAGTTAAAGTGCATATCTTGACAAGATATTAAAAAAGTACAACATGCACAACTCCAAGAAAGGTTATCAACCTATGGATGTTGATCATGGTTTAAGTCATGAGAAAGATGCATCAACTCCTGGAGAGGATGAATACATGGCAAGAGTTCCTTATGCTTTGGCTATAGGATCTATCATGCACGCTGTAAGATACACAAGGCTTGATGTGGCGTTTTCTCAGAACTTAGTCAGTCGTTATCAGCAGAAACCTGGTAAGCTTCACTAGGCTGCTGTTAAACACATTCTTAAGTATTTAAGGAATACGAAAGACATGTTTCTTGTTTATGGGGGTAAACCATACACAGTAATGAATGTAACAGGTTTCTGTGATGCTTCTTGGCAAAGTGATAAATATGATACGAAGTCCCAGACTGGTTATGTCTTTGTCATCAATGGAGGAGCTGTAGACTGGAAGAGCCGTAAGCAATCAACAATAGCTATGCATGCTGCCCAGGCCGAGTATGTAGCTGCCTCAGAAGCTGCAATAGAGGATGCTTGGATTAGGAAATTTATTGATGATCTGGGAGTGATGTCTTCAATAAAGAATCCTACTGATATGTATTGCGACAACTCTGACGCGATCATATTCGCCAATGAACCTGAAGTCATGAAAGGCGTCAGACATTTTCTGAGGATATTTCACTATGTTCGAGAGCAAGTTGCTGCCGGTGAAATTAATTTGTTGAAAGTTCACACAGATAGTAACTTAGCTGATCCTTTCACTAAATCATTGTCTGGTAGGAAAGTCACCGAGCATGCTAAGGGAATAAGACTTATGTTAGCTAGTGACTTCATGTAAACCTATGATTTAGTATTTGGATAAGGGGTGTTAAACATTATTACCTTGATGAAATAATGTTTGGGTTACGTTTATTTCTATTAGGTAATTCTGTATCCTATATTTGCATGTTTATATCCATGAACATTAATTTTATTCTAAATTATCCGTTGTCGATTAATAATATGGTAATATTATTAAATTAAGACAAATCTAAAGTTTGGTGGGAGTAGTTCTTGAAAGAATACTTGATGTGATTACATACCAAATTTAGATGATATTCGATGATTCGAGATATAGGACTTATCGCAACTAATGTGGTATTACTTTATGGATCTTTGTCATTAAGTATATCATAAATAGTTATCCTTCGACCTGAGATACCAGGAAACGTTGTGGATCTAGTGCATTTCTATGAATCAATCTAACGTTATACGTAACTGGTGGCTATACGGATTTGATTTCAGGGGTGTTGCAAAATTCATGAGTTGTTCTTGTAGTCAAAATGGGATTTTGTTTCCTTCAATATTTTGTTGGAGTTTTAATACAACTGGGCCCCTCGTGGGATTAATTAAAGATGTATGTGTGGCCACACCCAAATTGATATTTGGTAATCTTTAATAATCAATGAACGAGAAATCATTTTGTTAATTAAGGAATGACTGAGATCCATATCCTTATTAACGTGTATTAAGATACAAAAGGATAATAATAATGATGTTTAATCATTAAAAGGTTTTGTCCAGGAGACCTTACTCGAGATCGTACTAGAGGCATCGACGTGTAGCTAGAGGCCAATCGATGTGATCACGATATTTATGAAATAGTCCAAGTGGGAGCTGTTAGTTTGTGGACGTATTTAAATAGTCGTGTGTTAGGATCGAACTCGAGACTATGGGATTGCACACAAACGTTTAGTGCTATTTGATTAATTAATTATGTTTTATTTAAATATAGTTAATTAGTTGACGAGTGTTAAAACTGTGATTAACGACCGTTAAGTATTTAATGGAAAATGACTAACGGACGTTAAATGTAAAAGTGGTAACTAAAGATTGTGTCCCAAAGTATTTTGGGAGCAACATATGGCCGGCCCCTATATGGGGAATATATGTGTTTTGGTCTTGGTTTTTAGACTAGAATATATTCTCTGTAATTAGTTCTAGCCTAAAACCTAAGCTACCTTGACACTATAAATACAAGGCTCTAGGTATTGGTTTTCTGATTCATTCATTGTGATAAAAACTCAAGCCTAAGCATTGCCATAGCCTTATGCGGCCGAGCCCTACTCTTGGGTTGTTCGGTTTGAATTTTCCACTTCTACGACACGGTTCTGCTCGTGTAGACCTAGCTTGTCAAGTAGCTTGTTCGAGACGTGTGTACAGGAACATAGATTCAACCTTTGTTAGGTTGATCTTGGATTGGTGATTGTGTTCTAGTTATTGGAAGCATTGCAAGGTAAACTCCCGTTTATTTTATGTTCAATTAATTATGTGCGTGTTATGATTATATGATCATGAATCGCTTCCGCTTCCGCATGTGGTATGATGTTCATATAGTTTTGTTTATCAAATAAATGTTATGTTAGATCTAACAAATAAACGGTATATGTTGTCCACATTTAATAGTAACTCTCCATGGTTTCCATTTTGGAACAAATCCCTATAGTTTTTGAGAAATTAGACTTAAAATGAAATATATAACAAACTATAAGAACAAAAATGTATTTGACAATGAAAAAAATGAGACTATTTATAGATACAAGTACAATAGGAGTTCATCCAAATTTCAATACATATATAGATTCGTGTGATACATAACCAGTTATGTATATGATTCAAATAGTTTATAAAGTAGTGAAAAGACACCCATTTTGTATCTTTTAATTATTCGTCATAGTTTCAAAACCTCAAACCATATTTTGATTGTTGATTCGGAGTAAAAACCCCAAAATTCTTCTCTGTCGGATCGTCCGGTTTGTTGTTTTCATCAAACATTGCAAACAAATACGTCTCAATAGATCTTCCAGGCTTCCGCGGTGTTCCCTTTGTCCCTTTGACATGCGCGATCAAATTCTTATAATAAGTTCCAGCATTTCCTATCGTCGTCGCTCCACCACCACCTGCTGATGGCCATCCACTCTCCGAAACAACAATCTCCACATTTCCTCCACCAATACGTTCTTGAGCTGCATAATGAGCATCATACATCGCAGTAAAGAGGTTAGAATATTGGAGGCCGTTATTACGGTCAGTTACAACTGTTCCTGGTGAGGTAAACAATGCATATGGGAGATTCTTGTTAGGGTCACCAAGGTAGCCAAAATAAGGGTAAATATTAGCAAGTAATGGTAAGTTGTTTTGGGCTAGATATCTGATAATTGGCTCAATAAATCCGCGCACACTGCTATTAAACGCGCCATCGCTTGGTGGATATGTATTGACTAAGAGACCGGTGTAGGTTGCAGTTGACAACTTGATTTGGTTATCAAGGCGTGCAGCTCTAAGGGCGTTATGGATATTTCGCATCGCTGGGAGTACAAAATTTGCGAATCTTCCACTATCTTTATTTGGGTCGACTTCATTTCCAACAGCGATGTACTTAAATCTGACATTAGGGTATGCTTGGATGTTGTCTCTAACCCATGCGCTTGCATTTACTTGATTGTTGAGGGGTTCTAGTTTATCATTAGGAATATCGAGCATGAGTTCAATATGTGTTCCTCTAAGTGCTTGAAACGTAGGCGGATCTGGTCCATAGATACGCATCTTGGTTATGCCGTTGTTTCTGTAGAGTGTGACCACGGCTTGTTCGGATGGTAGATTACCACCAAGTTTCCCGTAACAGACGCCTACGGACGACTGTGCATCTGTTTTACATCATTAAAAATAGATCAAATTAGAATGCAATGAAGTTTCGTGCATAAAATATAAAATTTTGCTAGATACATAGATGTTCTTTTAGACAAATAAAAAGTCCGTTTAAAAGGCTAATAATTTGTGTCTTAGTATATAGGTACAAATGATACATGCATTATTGGTACTAAATCATACGACTATGTATATTATAAGACCAAAAACACTACTAGAAACATTTATAAATGTACATGACAATGACTAGTAAATTAACTTAAATTAAAGAAAAGAAAAACCTGCGATTGCAAGAATACTAATAAGTAAGATGAGTAGTAGAAATTTGATTGCCATAGCATTTAATTTATGAAATGTTCATTGAAATGCAAGCATATATATAGTCGGAAAAAAATCAATAGTTCCAATTTAAAATGTATCATTATATCATATACAATAATAAAAATTAACTTATTTGTGGAAATATAATGATTTAACATGTAGAATTGCCGCCAACGAATAATGGGAAATTTCCACACAAGTAGTCAGTCTCTCAAGTTGCCTCATTATTCTTTTGAGTCAATTCTCTTTACTCAAAAGTCTTATTGTCGAAGACTTTGATGTATTGATTTCTAGCCACATTTAACAGTACGATTAACTAAGGGAACGAACATTCTTATTCGTATAAAACTCTAATTTAAACTTTTCATACTGAGTTAATCGGAAATTTCCACCTTAAACTGTATGTTGTTCGTACAACATGCAGTTTAGTTCTGAAGGCTTGATATTCTTTAGTTGAGACTCAAGTTCAAACGGAAAGCGAGAACAATATAAAGGTGCCGGTGTGTAGCTCACACTGGATCAATCGGCCAAATTGGCAAGGACCAAGTGTTTTTGTAAAAGTGATTAACACTTTTCATTATATTAACTCAAAACATGCAGTTTAAGGTGATTTTGTAAAAGAATTCCGCTATTTTATTTAACTAGAAATGATGAGATGATATCTTTTTATTATTATCATTATGACTAAGTTATTCGAAAATGAGGGTTCAAATGTCCGCGGCAAACTCTCTACTGTTGTTTGTCATGAATCATGATGCTGGACTCATTGTGTGTTTTGTGAGGGTATATTTATGTGCTTGAAACTTCAAATGAATCAAAGTTATTGGAGGAAACGATATATACTTTTATTAAAATCAGATTACAATTAATAAAATTAACAGAATATAACGACAGAAAATAATAACAGTAATGAAGAAAGCAGTAAAACTAAGACGAGACACGTGTTTAACACGCTTCCCTTAAAACAGATTTGTCGTCTGTTTCCCAGGGTACAACGTCCAAAGCTGTTGTACAGCCGGACTAGACAAACTTGCCTGAAAGATCACAGAAGCCTTCGGTGTTTCTGATCGACGAACTGCTGGAAAAACTGTCTGGTAATGGAGCTAGAAAAGCTGCGTTTTTTTCTGATGATAAAACTAAATGAGACAGATCTATTATATAGTGAAAATTTGCCTTGGTTACCAAGACAAAATTTTCTGTTCCATGTAAAATATTCTGACAAATCTGTTATTTCTATAACACGATTTGCAAATCAATTATAAACACAAATTTATTCTAAATCTATTCCTAAAATAGATTACATAACTTTCTGGAAAAAATTCGAATTTGCAGCAGAAAAGATACCAAAATCTGTCCGCACCCAAGCGAATTTCGGAGTTGCATTCGTGTCTGCAGGTCGCGCTATAGCTTTGAACCCGTTTTTGCCTAGAAATCTCACTTTCTGCAACCCCCCCCCCCCCCCCCCCCCCCTGCGCGCGCGTAGGCTTGGTAGTAAAAACCCACAAATGAATATTGAAGGATAGAAACCAAGATTTCTTTATAAACATGATTTCACTTCATGTTTTTGGCGATGTGGGACCAACATTTTTCTAAAAGTTTGTGTTTCACGTGACTCACTTTAAGACACGATATTTCATTCATATTAACTCCATATTGGACATACTTTATCTCGTTGTGAAGCCTTCTTCGAGGAGAACGCAAAGCTACTAAGTACTATGAATATATATAATATATACATATATAAAATTATGTCCAAAGTATTGCAAAACCCATATTTTGCAAACATTTTCCAACAATCCCCCACATGAATGGGAATCGGTCGAAAACACATGAATGTTTCAACAAAATTTCTGTGGTTAAGTCCTGCATAGGATAGGTAGGTTTAACCTTTTGACCTTCCCTTGTGAGATGCACTTAGTCTCTTAGATCTGAGTAGACGCGATGTCCTTGAACTCACCCTTTTTTTACGTAGAGGACAATACACACTCACACAAGACTCTTCCTGACCTTGTCAAGTCCTCATAGTCGTGCTTGTTATGGTCATGAACACTCGCCTGGTTCTACAAGAGCTCTTAGAAATTGCGCCCTCATAATTTCCTTCGAAGCAACCCCACTTCTCTCTCACATAGGTGATTTCATCTTGAATCATTAAAAACATATTTTTTATGATTTCATCTTGAATCATTGTGCTTTATGATTTCATCTTGAATCATTAAGCCATATGTTTAACCTCTCAACAAGTCACATTGTTCTAGGAATAGACTAGGAAAGTTACTGTATTAAGTAACTCCCCCACATTGACGTGAATTCCCCTACATTTGTATGATTGGGTTGTCCTATTGACCCATATATTGGGATCTCCAGTCAAATGGGTTAGGTTTTTCTTCATAGAAACTCATTCCTTTAAGGGCTTTAGTCCCATTCCTTTAGACGACTTACTAACTAACTCTCTGCTTAAGCCTTTCGTAAGCGGATCCGCGATGTTATCCTTTGACTTCACATAGTCAATTGAGATAACTCCTGTTGAGAGTAGTTGTCGTACCGAATTATGTCGACGACGGATATGTCTAGACTTTCCATTATACATTGTGCTATGAGCTCTTCCAATTGTCGATTGACTATCACAATGTATACTAATGGCCGTTACCGGTTTAGGCCACCTGGGTATGTCCTCTACAAATTGACGTAGCCATTCCGCCTCTTCTCCGCATTTATCTAACGTGATAAATTCTGATTCTATCGTGGGTTTAGCTATTACAGTTTTCTTGGAAGACTTCCAAGATATAACGGCCCCTCCTAGTGTAAACACATATCCACTGGTCGATCTAGAATCCTTTATGTCAGATATCCAATTTGCATCACTGTATCCTTCAATAATAGATGGATATCTAGCATAATTCAGTCCATAATCACGACTGTATCTCAAATAATGAAATACCCTAGTCATAGCTTTCCAATGTGCATCACTTGGATTACTAGTATATCTACTTAGCCTGCTAACAGCATACGCTAAGTCGGGTCGGGTACATGTCATCAAATACATCAACAAGCCAATAATTCTTAAATACTCTAATTGGACAACACTTGCGCCTCTATTTTTAGATAGATGCAAACTGGTGACAATTGGAGTTCTAGCTAGGCCGGAATCCCCCGCATTATGAGTATTGAGAATTTTTTCCACGTAATGTGCTTGACTTAATGCAATTCCACTCTGAGTTCGTATGATCTTTATTCCAAGGATCACATCAGCCAACCCCATATCTTTCATGTCAAACTTTGATTTCAACATGTCTTTAGTAGACTTGATCATCTTGTCATTACTACCAACGATAAGCATATCATCAACATAAAGACACAAGATTACATATCCACTATTTGTGTCTTTGACATAAACACACTTGTCGCATTCATTAATTTTGAATCCACCCTCTAGCATGGCGCACTACTACACAAAACGCAAAAGAGACCCCCTTAAAAAGACTGGTTATGAAAAAACATGTCTCTATGACCAAAACTGGTGGGAAGGGAATGCATGGAAACTGGTTTTCTTGAAAAAAACCAGTCTCCATAATGTGAATTCAAAAGAAACTGGTTTTTAAGATCCAACCAGTCTTTTTTATAAAAGTAAAGACACTGGTTTTTACGTAACAACATGTCTCTATGTGTTTGTTTTATGGACACCATTTTTATAAAAAACCAGTATTTTTACACATTTTAAGACATTGGTTTTTAAAAAACCAGTCTTGTTTTATTTTAATAGATTGTGGTTAATTTTTTTTAAACTTAAAATCATAAGGACTAAACGGTACATACATGTTTTTATAACATATTACGTTTTTAGACTTTATAAAGTATATATGTGATTAAAGTATACGGACCATTAATACATAAAAAATTAAGAATCATAACTTGTGTAAAACTTATATATGAACCGACATATGTACGTACTATATATATATATATATATATATATATATATATATATATATATATATATATATATATATATATATATATATATATATATCATATACGGGTTATTATTTTAATTTACTTTGTTAACGGCATATCAAAACGAAAACCTACAACATAACAGAACTAGTCGATTTCTTGCTGTAAGTATCTGTTCTTCATTGTTGTTATTATTTAGTTGCATATACGGGTTGATTACTTTTCTTTGTTAACGGCATATTAGAAAACCTACAACATCACAGAACTATTCAATTGTGACAACCGGGAATTTTTAAGACTTTAAATACTAACCAATTATATTATTTGTTAATCAAAATTCATTTTTTGGGATATATCAAAGTTATTTGATTTAAAATGGGAGTTTATTTTGAAAATTATAAAAGATCGCGCAAATATGAGAACTTAAGAAATACAAATTAAATTTATATTTGATTATTCAAAGATATATGATAAAAAGAATTATTAATTATTTAATATTTTATTAATGTATATTGAAAACGAGAATATTCCGGTCGAAATTAACTTTCCTTTAAAACGAAACTTGTTCCGATATATCAATATTTTTTTAAATGGGTTTATAAAACATTATGTAATAATATCGAGTAAATACTCATTTTTGATAGGAAAAATAATTACGAACGCAATGACGAAAATTTCGTGTCTTGAACCATCCGCTAACTATCATAAACGAGCCCTGAATCATTTATTAACAAAAGTTATAAGAAAATTTTATTTTTAGTCCCTGTCAAAATATTTACAACTCAAACCCTCAACTATTAAAACCCTTCATTTCATTTTTTATAAAGTTTTATTTGTACATATTGTAAAAACTAGGGTTTTCATATCATTATAACACACAAACCCTAAACCTAAATAAACACACACTTTGGCGGTCACCATATTATCCGGTAACTGGATTCCGGCCACCACCGTCGTCGGCCGCCGCCACCTAAAATCCTCAAATCAGTCCGATCTACAACACCTACTACGCTTTCGACAAATCCACTCGCTGTGGTTTTAAGAGCCACGCGCCGCCACCACTATTCGTGGCTTCAGCCACCATTTCCACCCTCGTCGCCACCACAATTAGCAGCCGCCAACATATAGCCGCTGCCACTAAAACCTCCATCAGCCGCTACTACAACACGACCACTCTCAAATCATTAACCACTCGTCACTCCATCGTTCAATTTACACCAGCCATTATAGATCTATACGATCTATCGCCTTTAGACGTCGTACGAACCACCACAGACGGTCGCTGCCGTCGTCTTCCTCCTACTGCCATCCTTCACATCCGCAATATCACCACCACTGATTGTGGTGGTTGACCACATTCCAGTCGCCATCACCAGATTCTATTACACCACCTTGACCACCATAACCTCGACCAAAAACTCAGATCTACACTAGCCGCATACAGTTGCTCGATGAACCATCAGATCCGTCCCCTTTGAGACCACCAACCATCACAATAACTAGGTCCATTCGTCTATGATTTCAGTGCCTACGTGCTTTGTTTGTCGCTGTGGTTAGCGGTACAAAGGAGTGTGTTGTTGCTGTGATTCATAAACACACTCGGGGCGTTTGATTATGAACACAACCAGCGAATGTTCCGTTTGTTTGGCAGAAAACACAGGAGAGGCGTTTGTTTATGATGATAGCCGAAGAGGCTGTTTACCGCATACTGTAATTATTAATTGTTACACGCTCTAAGATGTATGTCAATAAAAGTGATTTGAATATTGGATTGACGTATTGTTGCTTTATAAATTGATCTAAAACTATTTTTGTAGCTCTAACTATATATGAAATCAATTACCTTTTAAATCATAAATGATTTGGTCATCGTAGAGAAATATTATTATAAAAATAATGTATTTTAATACTCTTATATACTGACAATTTTAATACTCTTATATACTCTTATATACCAACTGTTAGGGCATTTAGATCTGTTATTAACTGACAATTTTAATTCTTCTAATTAATAAAGTTGTCTTTATTTACATACATTTGTTGTTTATGATAATTCAAGTCCTTTAATTTAGTTTTTTTTATAGAATTCTTGTATTTACATTATTTCATTGTAGAGGGTTAAATTTGTAAAATTTAGAATTTAATAAAAATTCCAAATATTTTTAAAAAACAATAATAATTAAAAAAAGACTGGTTTTTAGAAAAAAACACATTTTTTACTCCATAAAAAGACTGGTTAGATACTCTTAAAAAGACTGCTTTCTAGAGATTAGTATGGAGACCAATCTTTAAAGAGACTTGTTTTTATGAAGATAACCAGTGTCGATTCTTTTAATAGAAACTGGTTTAAAAACCAGTCTCTTTATGTTTCGAGCAAGGAGATCCTCCACATAGAGACGTCCTACAAAACCAGTCTCCATTGCCTTTTTGGACCACTCTCCATGGACTTTTTTGTACTAGTGGCGTGATCAAACTTTTGATGCCATTGTTTTGCAGCTTGCTTTAAGCCATACAATGACTTAACAAGCCTACAAACTTTGCTCTCTTGTCCAGGAGCCATGAAACCCTCGGGTTGGTTCATATATATTTCTTCTTCTAAATCTCCATTTAGAAAAGCTGTTTTCACATCCATTTGGTGAACTTCTAAATTTCTTAATGCGGCAATAGTAAGAATCATCCTAATAGAAGTTATTCGCATAACAGGCGAATAAGTATCAAAGTAATCTAAACCTTCGCGTTGTCTAAAACCTTTGATCACCAATCTTGCTTTGTACTTATCAATGGTGCCATCAGCTTTCATCTTCTTCTTGAAGATCCATTTATAGGCTAGTGGTTTACAACCAGGAGGTAAATCCACGAGCTCCCAGGTATGATTTGTAAAATAGACTCTATTTCACTGTTAATCGCTTCTTTCCATCGAGGTCCTTCTGAGGAATTTACAGCTTCTTGATAAGAAGTGGGTTCATTTTCTACCATAAAAGAGACAAAATCGGGTCCAAGTGATTTCTCGGTTCTCGCCCGTTTGCTTCTTCTAGGTTCAACCTCTTCTTCTTCGGGTTGATCTTGTCTCTCATCTTGGAGATCATTATCATCTCGTTGTCTTTTATCTTGGACAACTGCATCATCTATTCTAGATGTGCTACCATTTTCCTTCTTTAAAAAAGGAAATATGTTTTCAAAGAAGGACGCATTCCTTGATTCCATAACTGTGTTATTGTGTATATCTGGATTTTTCGAATCATGTACAATGAAACGATACACACTGCTATTCTTAGCATATCTAATAAATATACAATCCACAGATTTAGGTCCAATTGTTTGGGCCTTAGGTGTCGACACAACTACCTTGGCTAGACACCCCCACACTCGTAAGTACTGGTATGATGGTTTTCTTCCCATCCACAGTTCATATAGGGTTTCCTGTTTATCCTTACGAGGTATCTTATTTAAAAGATAAGTAGCCGTTAGAATGGCTTCCCTCCACATGTCCCGGCTCAAACCAGAACTTAACAACATGGAATTAACCATTTATTTCAAGGTACGGTTCTTCCTTTCGGCAATACCGTTTTGCTGAGGTGAATAAGGAGCCGTAAACTCGTGTCTAATTCCATGTTTTGCACATAGATCAGCAAAAGGAGACACATATTCACCTCATCTATCACTTCGTACAACCTTGATTTTCCTACCAAGTTGATTCTCAACATAGGTTTTATATAGAACAAACTTATCTATAGCTTCATATTTACTTTTCAACAAGTAAACGTAGCAGTACTTTGTGCAATCATCAATAAATGTGATGAAGTACTTATTTCCACCTTTTGTGGGTAGGGATTTCAAATCACATATGTCTGTGTGAATCATATCAAGTGGTTCGGTTTTTCGTTCAACCGATTTGAAAGGTGATCTTGTAAGTTTGGCTTCCACACAAGTTTCACACTTATAATTTGAATCAATATGAAAATTTGGTATGCCATTAAATTTAATCAAACTTCACACTGAATTAAAATTAACATGTCCAAGACGGTCATGCCATACATTAGAAGACTCAATCAAGTAAGTAGAAGAATTCATTTTATTGATAGCATTCTTAACAACTATTACATTGAGCTTAAACATACCATTCAGGACATACCCCTTACCAAGATACATTTGATTCTTAGAATGTACAACTTTATCAGACTAAAAAACAAGATGAAAACCAAACTTATTCAAAAGCCATACGGACATAAGATTCTTGCGAATCTCCAGAACATACAAGACTTTAATCAACTTGAGCTCTTTCTCGGATGTCATCTTCAAAATAACATCTCCTTTGCCCTTGATATCAGCAGTTACAGAGTTGCCTATGTACAGCTTCTCTCCATTGTCAACCACTCTGAAAGAGTGAAACATACTCTTGTCAACACACACATGACGGGTTGCCCCAGTATCAACCTACCAATCATTATAATTAGAACCTACCAGGTTAACTTCAAAGATCATGGTAACGACATCAGACACCATAACAATCATGTCCACATTATCATTCACCATATTAGCCTCGCGTGGAGTCACCCGCTTTGGCGCTTTGCAATTAGCAGCACGATGACCTGGCTTGTCACAGTTGAAGCATTTTCCTTGGAACTTCTGCTTCACAATTCCAACTTTAGGAGCAAGGTACTCGGACTTCCCTTTGCTCTTCTTGTCATTCTTCCCTTTGCTAAAGCTCTTGCGTTTAGACTTTGAAGAAGACGAACCATGCTTAACCATATTTGCCTTGGCAGAATCAGGTGTATAAGTGTTTTTCTGAGCCAGCTTGTTGTCCTCTTCAATATGAAGACGAACAACCAAGTCTTCAACAGTCATCTCCTTTCGCTTATGCTTCAAGTAGTTTTTAAATTCTACCCAGCTTGGAGGTAACTTTTTAATGATCGCAGCAACTTGAAAAGTTTCACTTAAAGTCATACCCTCAGCATGAATGTCATGTAGCAAAACCTGCAGATCTTGAACCTGAGTTATCACACTCTTTGAATCAACCATCTTGTAATCCAAAAAATGAGCTACCACGAACTTCTTTGTACCAGCATCCTCAGTTTTGTACTTGCGTTCCAACGACTCCCATAATTCTTTGGCAGTCGTAGTCTTGCAGTACACATTGTACAAAGAGTCCATCAAACCATTCAGAATATAGTTGTGACACAAGAAGTCTGAATGTTTCCATGCTTCAACAGCTTGCACGGCTTGTTGATTAGCGGGTACACCTTCTTTAGGAGGTTCCACCTGAGGTACAGTCTCCTTTAAGAATTTCGCAAGGTTCAAAGTAATGAGATAGAAGAACATCTTCTGCTACCACCTGCCCATTGAATTTTTCTGGTTTTTCTGCATGATTAGCAACTGTGTGGGTAACTGGCGCACCAGTTACATTCACTGCAGGAGTTTCAGGAGTGCTGGTAGACATTCTGAAAGATCAAACAAGATCAAAACACAAATAGTTAGACAACTGTTATAAATCTGTATATAAGAAATTCAATCGTGATCCCCTATATACTTATAGTGTATCTGCTTCAAAGAAACTCAATCTTGGTTTCAATAAATTAGATGCAATTATCAGATGTATCAGTTTAACAGAAACACAATCTTGGTTTCAATAAATTGATTAGAACAACTGCTAAAAAAGCGTTAACTATTAATTAAAATCTGTAAGTTTAAAACTGATTTCTAATGAAACTCAATCTTGGTTTCGACAGAAAATAGTTTATATAAAAATCTGTTAAAGATGTTAATCCGATTTAATAAAAGGTTTTAATTCTGTTAAACGAATTTGTTTTAAGATTGTAGGAAACGGTGTATACTTTTATTAAAATCAGATTACAATTAATAAAACTAACAGAATATAACGACAGAAAATAATAATAGTAATGAAGAAAGCAGTAAAACTAAGACGAGACACGTGTTTAACACGCTTCCCTTAAAACAGATTCTTCGTCTGTTTCCCAGGGTACAACATCCAAAGCTGTTGTACAACCGGACTAGACAAACTTTCCTGAAAGATCACGAAAGCCTTCTGTGTTTCTGATCGACGAACCGCTGGAAAACTGTCTGGTAATGGAGCTAGAAAAGCTGCGTTTTTTCTAATGATAAAACTAAATGAGACAGATCTATTATATAATGAAAATTTGCCTTGGTTACCAAGATAAAATATTATGTTCCATATAAAATATTTTGACAAATCTGTTATTTCTATAACACGATTTGCAAATCAATTATAAACAAAAATTTATTCCAAATCTATTCCTAAAATATATTACATAATTTTCTGGAAAAAATTCGAATTTGCAGCAGAATAGATACCGAAATCTGCCCGCACCCAGGCGAATTTCGAACTGCATTCGTGTCCGCAGGTCGCGCGCTCATGCACAAGTTCAGTAGCTTCGAACCCGTTTTTGCCTAGAAATCTCACTTTCTGCACCCCCTGCGCGCGCGTAGGCGTGGGAGTAAAAACCTACAAATGAATATTGAAGGGTAGAAACCAAGATTTCTTTATAAACATGATTTCACTTCTTGTTTTTGGCGATGTGGGACGAACATTTTTCCAAAAGTTTGTGTTTCACGTAACTCACTTTGAGACACGATATTTTATTCATATTAACTCCATATTGGACATACTTTAGCTCGTTGTGAAGCTCACTTCGAGGAGAACGCAAAGCTACTAAGTACTATGATTATATATAACATATATATATATATATATATATATATATATATATATATATATATATATATATATATATATATATATATATATATATATATATATATATATATATATATATATATATATATATATATATATATATATATATATATATATATATATATATATATATATATATATATATATATATATATATATATATATATATATATATATATATATATATATATATATATATATATATATATATATATATATATATATATATATATATATATATATATATATATATATATATATGGTGAGGTTATTTTCAGAACCAAATAAATGTACAGAACTGCGAGAACCACTTTTTTACTCTTAAAATGCACGTGTATATTCATCGAGTTAGTTCATTAGGTAGAAATATATGAATTTTCATTGTCGTATATCACTAAGAATATGTATCCTATGACCATGCACATATATTTGATTTGTATATATTATAACTATCTTTTCGTTGGATAATATGAAAACACATGTGCACTCTTCATATCGCTCATGATACTCGGATCTATAACAAATAAAACAATTATTAAATGTTAATTTAAACATAATAATGAAAATACGTATCCATCTTTAAAAATATAAAGGTGGTTCTCGCAGTTCTGTACATTTATTTGGAACTGAAAATAACCTTACACTATATATATATATATATATATATATATATATATATATAGAATTTGGATCAAATAAGAACTTTTTAAAGTTATAAACATAAGAACCAATAAACAACCAATGAGATTAAAGCAAACAACAATTAATAAAATTTGATTTATAAAAAAAACTGAAAATTTAAAGCTCAACCAGAAGGGTAATATAGAAATCTTTGCATTTTCTTTTCACCAACCTTACTTTACAACTTCTTTCTCTCTCCTCATTCACAACCTCCAATTTTGCCATCATTTTCATAATCTTTCCAAAAAAAAGACATGCCTCCATTAAACAAAAGAAAACACACATATCGGATGTTATAAACTTTCCATCGATCTGCTTATCAACCTTTGTATTCGAGTATCAAGCGTTGTTGTCAAGTATTAGTGGGTTTAATTTTTACCAGAATATACTGTGAATCCATCCGGTGTGTAGTAGAATGAGTTGTGGAATCCACATCTGGTACACCAGTAACATGTATGTACAAAAATCACAATGTACCAGCTATGGGTATTTAGATCCGTTGACTAGGGTTGTGTTTAAGTCCGCTGATGTACCATCACACCGCGACCACCGCTGCTGCCATCATCGGGACAGTGGTAGCATCGTATGTGTCACACAAATTGTCGATGCACCATGTAGAAATTGTGGTGGGTTGTGATGTTGTTGTAGCAGGCCTGCGATGCACAAACCATGATGTTGTGTCACTGCTATCAAAGATACATCGTGGTATGTATCAGTCGGATTATGGTGAAACATTACGTACGGTTTTGCGTATGTATCGATCTGTTTAGATATATATCGATTTGTTTTCTACTGTGTAAAAGTAAAACACACGAATTCCGGTTTACTAGAAACTGCTGTTGTTCAGGTTCGTTAGGCTCTTGATACAAAGGTCTGCTTATGTACCAGGATTTATTGTATGTCAGGATTTGTTTATGTATTCGCTTCTAGGTAATACACACGAATTCAGTGTACCAGATCGAGTCTGATACATTCGAGTTTGATAGATTATTGTATAAAAGTTGTTAGAAAACTCATAGATTTGATACAGTATATATCTCAAACTGTTTACGCAGTATATTGTTGCACTAGATGGACTAAAATTATTTTGCTGTACCAAATGTATCATTATTGTATTATAAAAGTATTTTTTTTACTAGATGTATTTTTATTATATTGTAAAAGTACTTTGTTGTACCAATTGCACCATAATTGTAGTATTTTATTGCACCACATGTTTAGGCTGTATATTAAAAATATTTTTTCGTTATCAAATGTACCAAGATTGTACTACAGTACTAGTGTTAGTGGTGTTTCATATCATTGTTTTTTAAGCATTGAACATTGGATTATTTTATCTTTACACTCGTCGGTTCCAACTTTTTGATTTGAATGGAAGATGACAAGTGAAAAATAAATGTGATTTGAGTTGTCCAAAATACTCATGCAACCTTATTTAATGTCATTCATTTGTAACTAATCTAATTTAATTCTAATCAATAGATCGAACAGTCTAGATTGGTTCTTACTTTTATAACTTTAATAAAACTCTTACATTAACCCTCCTTTATATATATATATATATATATATATATATATATATATATATATATATATATATATATATATATATATATATATATATATATATAAATTATGTCCAAATTATTAAAAAAACCATATTTTGCAAACATTTTCCAAACAGTTATTGTCCTTTTGTGTTGGGTTACTAACTCTTGCACTGTATGAATATCTGATTGCTCGCAACAATCTTCCATTCCGTTATATTGTGTCTCTCATTTACATCTAAAATAGCCAAATAGGTAAGTTTGTGTGATGCTATGTTGTTAACGTAATTCCTGCAGGGTGCCCATGCAAACATGTAAATGCCAACAGGTTTTTACATACTAATAAATTTATTTTTCTACAACTTTAACTTCCTCTTTGAGATTATTTTATGAAAAGTACGTACAAGTATTTGCCAAAAAATGATTTTCTGCACCTAATAATTCTCTTGATTCATACATTATAAAAAATAAATATCAACAAGTTTCTTTCAATATATATTACTCGGCGGGACGTGCAACATCCCCTCAATGCCTAAAACCGCTCATGCTATCGATTATCGACATACTTAATGGATCTAAGCCAGAATTGACCTTTAGCCAACAAATCTATCCATAAATACTTTGAACATTTCTTTGTGGAAAAATGAAGACAAATGAGAACTTTCATAAGAAATGGAAACACTTGAAAATTCTCCACTTGCTCATCAATGTTTTGGTGGCATATACCACAATGACAAGATACTTGTTTGGATCCTGACTAAGCTTAAAGAATGTCACTGTGAATATATACAATACAAACAAATAAGTACCATTATAAATTTGCAAACCAAACAAACTACTCTACCTAAGTTTGAACTTTTAAATGCAGAATGTTTCATACAAGCATACACGACATTATTTTCTAATTGACGCGGTCACGCCAACCTAGTTTGATTTGGTTTTGCTAAAATTAGTAGCAAGTAGACAAGTAGTTAGTTGGCTCTTAGTTTCATATAATGGCTGAAGTTAATAGCAAGTAGTTAGTTGGTTCGTAGATTCAAATAATGAATAGAGAATGGACAATGATATGTACATGGCTACTTCCACTTTGCACACGGCAGATTATACAACCATTAATGTTTTAAAAACCGGTTTTTGAATTGATTCGATCAAGCCACCAGATCACGGTTTAACCGTCAGTTCAACTAGATTGTTTGCTTAAAACCGATGTCCGATTACTCGGCTGGTTCACGACTCAACCGAACAGATGAATCCGAGTTTTAATGATTTTACTCACTTTATTATTATAACTTTCTCTATCATGATGTTCATCTTTCTCCTGTGGCTTCGATTATCAGATTCTTTCCACCACATTTTGAAAGTAACAAACAAATTTTTAATCGGAAACAAAGTGCTTGTATTAACGACGTCCTTTAATTTGTTTCACAATACTCTCCAACGTCCATGTCAAATTGGAACTAGCAAAACATCTGTGAACACCATAGAAAAAATGAAGACTAAGCCAGATTAAACAACAGTTTTGTAGTATCCACCAGTCGGCCATCACTAGAACGAGCGGACGCATGAGTCCTCTCCGCATACTTTATTTGCCATGGTTTCAATAGGTCTTGGACGATTAAATGAGTGGAAAATTGATAAATGTTTCAATGCATGCATTTGTTCCTAAGTTTCACGTAACCAGAGATAAATGATTAGATTTTACTAGTTAAAAAAAATGATTAGATTTTATATTATTGATATTCTGATTTAGTTAACAACGAGTAGGGTGTTCGCGTGATGCGGTGGCGGATACCCTGTGATTAATCGGAGAAAGGGAAAAAAAATATTTCAGTTAGGCTTGGTTCGCTTATTTGCATAAGTTTCAGCCCGTTTTCTTCAGTTTTTGATTAATTCTGTTGACCTGTTCCGATTTTAAAAACCATATATAGATAAACTTGTAAGTTATATGAACTTTTTTTTTGTTTTAATAGTTGTACAATATGTATAATATTATTCAATTTAGGAGTATTTTTAAAATACTATTTGTAGAAACTAGAAGGGGGTTAAATAGTTTCTCTTCTATTAGTCACCTAATTTAAATTACTTTGAATTAAGTGTGTATCAAAAACTATCTTTTACTTGAAGCTAAGTTGCATAATGATTAGATTCAATTCAAATACATTAGCAATGGTAATAGGTAAGTATAATGATAATGAAATAAGTAAAGAGTAAGGAAAGAGACAACCTAGTGACAAGACACCAAGATTTATAGTGGTTCGACAACGAGGCTCTATCCTCGTTTCTACTCCACTCCTCGAGTACACCTACTCTAGATTTCCACTATATCCACAAGCTCCCTTCGTGGCGGAGAAAGCCTTACATCGTCGCTTACATTATTTTCCGACACTAAGCTAAATGTCGAGACCTAATCATTAGCTAGGACCAATCTACACAACGTTGCCTACTTCACAATTTAACGACACAAGGCTAGATGTCGAGTTCTAATCCAAAGCTAGAACCAATCTTCACGACTCTTCACTTTGAAGATAAGTGAGAACTTCACACACCACAACTACTAATCACTTTCGAGTTTAGTGAGAACTCACAAGACACAACCACATCACTTTATAGTTTAGTGAGAACTACTACACAAATCTGTTACAACTCAACTAGACTTATCCAAGTACACACATGTAGCTTGGATCTACACAACACAAATCCAAGCAAACACATATGCAATGGATGTACACAACAAATCCAAGTATTCACAAATAGCTTGGATGAACACAACTAGTCCAAGTATTCATAACTACAAATGGATCAACAAAAACAAAAAGGCTAACATGATGAACATGACTAATTCATGGATTCATCTTTATCACAATACTAGTGAGTGAGTGATCTTCTCATTGGACAAGGTAAAGGAGGGGATCAAGAGGATAATCATATGTAAACACACTTAACACATTAAGTGATCATTTACTAATGATTATGCTATAGAAAAGAGAAAGGGGGATGAGAAAAACGTCCAAGAGGCTTATTGGAAAATGACATTTGATCCACTATTTATAGAAGACAAAGTCCAACGGCTAGCTGGGCGCGGATCCTTAACTAGCCGGCGGTTCCATATCTCTAAGGAACCGCCTAGCTATTTAAGGTACCGCCCAGTAGAGTCCGCTCCCTTTTTTGTCTTTTAGTGGGGTAGGAATATCTGAGGTTTTTTAAACCTTCAAAGGATATTCTTATGACATATAGAATATGCCATTTTCAAATTTACATTTTCCATTTTAATAAAACATTTTCTTAAAAAGAAAGTTTATTAAAAAATCTTTTGTCATATTAACAAAAGTGAGTTTTAAGGATAATCACTTTGATTATCACTAAGTATGATTAAGAAAAGTTAGTGATATGATTATTACCTTGATGATAGTGTTAGTTAAATAATTCGTTTTGTGTTTTACACTAAATGTGTTGTATAGTTTGTTGTGATCAAAACTAAGAAAGATTAGTTAACACTAATAATGTTTTTAGGCATTACTTGCATTAACAATCTCCCCCTTTTTGATTACGACAAACTATAAACTCATTTATGTAGAAACACAAAATATCGAATTATTAACGAGTTTATCACTATCATTTCTCCCCCTTTGTCGTAGCAAAAAGGTAAGCACAAGTCTTTGAAGAGAACCGAACTTTGCTAGTAGCTCCCCCTTGGTGGTTGATCCCCCTTACTTGGGGCACCAAGTGTATGAGCTAGGGTGACATGCTACACAAAGGTTAGTAGAAAGGAAAGAAACACCAATGTATATATGATCACTACCTACTAAGTAACTTGAGAGGGAGAAGGAGAAGAAATCTCAAACTAGAAGCAAGTATTTGCTAAGTATGTCCAAAGAGGTAAATGACAAATTCAAGGTTCAATTGGTGGAATGGAGGTAGAAAAGAAACATCCAACCAATGAAAATGATAAATTTGTCAAGGGGTTAAAATTTAGAATTTATGGAATCACCCATAAACAATTATAAAGATTAACCACGATCAACTCAAAAGGAAGAGAGAATGAGCAAATAAAGAAAACAAACACAACACAAAGATTTCATATTACATAAATATGAAAAAGACAAACAAAGTAAATAGTCATATACACAATATGAGTATCTAAAGCAAAAGATATGGAAAATAAACCACAAAGCATAAGCTAGTCTAATAGTGATAATTTTCCAAGATTGCTTAAAAACACTAATGACTCTAAAACAACTAAAGTTTTATTGACTCCAAGGGAGTGTAGCCGTTTAGTTGGAAAAATAAGACGACGATGCATCATTCGAAGTTTTGTCCACGGGAACGAAAACTTTGAGAGGAGGTCGAGTGAGGAGGAATTCAAGAAAATTTAACTTCTCATACACATGAGCAAGTTCAATTTGTTGAAATCGACAACAAGCACACGAGGATCCATGATGCAACACAAATTCGGTTGATGGGGGGATTCCATCACACCTAGGGTTTGGTGGTGGCGAGGAAAGTGGGTAGGAAATGTTTTCACAATGCCTTGTGAGGTTTGGGAAGGTTGAAAGGTCATTGAGTTGAGGGGTGTCAAAAGGTTTTGGTGGTAGGGGGAGATTTTCCTTTTCTACGGTGATGGGGTTAATGGAGTAGGTCTCATTCCAATACTTGATTGGAGAGAAGGTGGGGTTCTTGGGTGGTTTGGATGAAGAGGGTTCATTTTTCTTGATCCAAATAGGTCTAACCGAGATTTTCGGTTTCTTGGAAAGCTTGGATGAGGAAGCTTTGGGTGAGGAGGTTTGTGACAATGAAATGTCAAGGTTATGAAAGGAAGAGTTAGGCACTGTTGAGGTGTGAGAATGAAATCTTAAGGTGGGGGTATAAGAATAAAGTAGATAAGGCAAAGGTTTGAAAGTCAAATATAAAGTGTCAAGGAATGTTTAGCCAAATTGAGTAAACATGGAATCTTGACAGGGAATAATGTGATGAAGAAAGACCAAAAACGAGCCGTAAAATGACTTTCTGTCTGCGGTACCTTATAGGGACCGTGGTTCCTTATCACTTAAGGAACCGCGTGACTTTAAGGAGCCGCGTGCAGTGGACTTGAAACCTTGATTTTCCAGGGTTTTGAGAAAAACTAAGACTTTTTCAAAAAATTGCAAATCTTGGAATTTTACCTCTATTAGCACTAAAATATGCTAGGGTTGCATAAAAGCAACACATTCACCAAGAATGTCTTGACAAAGGGTGACAAAATATTTAGGTAACATTTTGAACCAATTTTAATCAAGTTTTAGAGGTTGTGATAGATTTAGGTCCAATTTTAATTTGGAATTAAAGTTGATTAATGTGCACATAAAGATAGAAACACACAATGCTAAGTCCATAATTCATTCTCATAAAACACTCATGAAAGAGATACATAAAGGAAATAAATAAAAACAATTAACTAATTTAAAGATAAATTAAAACTAGGTCTTGATTAGTAATCTTCCTTGGCTTGAATTTTCTTGAAAACTATTTTTAAAGAAAATAACCATTCATCTCCTAGGAGGAGGCACGTTAAACAAGGTGAGCAAGAAATCTTGCAACCTCATATGAAGTCCCAACATCTCCATCCTAAGGTTTTGAATGATGTAGTTATTGTAGAGGCAACATGAACCATGAGCTTCTAGGAACCCAAGGAAGTAAGGATCACCCATAAAGAAGGGAAGTGGAACACCTAAAATGGGAGTGTTTGAGGGAGGTGGATGTGGAGGAGGTATGTTCTCCAAGGGTGATGTGGGTGAGTGTGGAGGCATGCTCTCCAAGGGTGAAAAGGGTGAGTTAGGAGGGGTAAATGGTGAAGTCACCAAGGTATCATCAAAGTCATTCACAATGGGAATGCTTTGTATGGGTTGTGGTTGGGTAGTCACATCCAAGAGATTACTTGGAGTGAAGGGTGAGGAAAGCTCATTCATCCTAGATTGGAATGAAGAGGAGATAGAACCATGAGAATGGTTGGTACCATGGGTTGATGAAGTCTTGCATGGAGCAAGAGGTGGTGAGTTTGATGAAGAAATAAGAATTGGGACAATCTCATTCTTGGGTGTGTGAAAGGGTGAGGAGTTAGGTTTAGGAATTTTAATCTTAATCTTAAGATTTTTCCTTGAGGTGGAGGTTTTGGATGAATTTAAGCTTCTTGTAGAAACCATGGTTGAAATGAGAGGTTTAAGGTTTAAGGAATAATGGTTTGATGTGTGAAGAACATGGCTAACAAGGTGGGTTTAAAAGGGTGAGGGGATGATCCAAACTAGTAATGGGTTAAAAACATTTTATGTGAACAATGAATTTAGCTAACCTAGTTTAGGAAATGTGCAGGTTTTTGCAAAGAATCAAGCAAGGTTTACACAGATTAAGGAAAATAGTGTAAAGCAAAGATTCTGTCGGACACAGTAGCCGGCGGTTCCTTATCTAGGGGTGGCGGTTCCTTATCAATAAGGTACCGCGAGTCGATAAGGAACCGCGACCAGTGGTGTTCAAAATGGTACTTCCTCAAACTTTGGTTAGCCCAGATTTTTACCAAAGGATTTTTCAAGACAAAGTTAACTACTGACCAAAATCTAGGAAGCTAACTAACACATAGGATGCACAAATCTATGCAAATCATAATCACAAAGGCATAGATAGTCATTAGGATAAAAATAATAGATAATCCAAACAAGTAGTATTAGTTAGTACACAACCAAAATAAGGTAAAAGGAAGCAACTGTTCAACATCACATTACATGTTTACCAACATGTATACTTTGAAACAACTCAAAGTCTTCATCTTCTCTTCTTGCCCAATCCCTTGATCATGTTTCCTAAGTACTTGATTCCCTTCCTTGACTCAACCCGGTGTTCAAGTAAATCACCTTGGGTTCGAAGATTTTGACGGTAAAGTTCCTCCAAATTGAGGTTATTATGAACTTCACTAGTGGAATGATTAGGAGGGGAAACAATGTCATCTAAACCGTCCACGAATGAGTTTATGGAGTGGTGAGAAGTACTCGAAGAATCAATGGGAGCACTTGTGCCAATGCCATCACCATAATTTGTTGGCATGTCCATGTCCTCATCATTGGACTCTTGTTCGTCGGATTTACGATCACATCTTGTCTTTCTCTTATATACCTCTTGAATAGGTAGCATGACCCGTTTGACCGGTTGAAACTGAGAAAGATCAAGATTTGGAAATCACGGCCAACCCTTTTTAAAAAGGCGAGTGAGAAGCATTGCGTAAGGGAGGTTTGTATTAGGCTTGTGAATAGCATAATTGATCCGTTGAGCGATAAAATATGCCAAATTGTAATTGGTGTTGGTAAAGATGCAATATAACATATGCACTAAACACGCCGGAACATGATCCCGGTTTCCACCAAGATAAAACACATTTTCCCTAAGGATATCGGTCCATTGGACCATATTATCATTAAGTTCGCTTAAGAGAACCTCATGACGTTTCACCGAACGTACTTTAGTATGAAGGCTTCTCTTAACGGGTCGATTACGCTTTTTAGAGACAATGTCAACTGTTTGAAATTCACTTTATGTGACGACATTTAAGAATTCCCATTAGTTATCATAGTCACACACGCTTAGACTAGACTAGGAAACAATGTATAGTTTAGGTGCGGTGTGTGACTATATATACCCCTCTAAGGCTTCCAAGGAGGGGTGTTGCTTGTGTTTCATTTGTGTTTAATACATCTTTTCTTTCTTTCACACACAACCTTCTCTCTCTAAACTCAACAATGGCTGCCACCACTTTCCACTACCCACCAAGACCACCGTATCTCAAATAGCAAACCCACAAATGGCATCAGAGCTATGGTTCAATCTTTGGATCGAATACGTTTTTGTCTATTGATTTGGTGGTCTTAATATTTTTTTTGGTCTCGTTCTGTTAACTTTTTATGGTCACGATGCTAAATCTTTGTCACAATTTTTTTATGTCTCAGTCATATGGTATATCTTTATGGTATTAATCATCTCCCACTGGTCAAAGTTTAGATCAATCCATGGTTTTGTCTCACGATTTCATATCATGGGTTTTCTGGTATTTTTTTAAGATGAAAAGATAAAAACTGTTCTAGAAAACCCAGATCCGGAATTCAAGGAAAAAGTACAATGGATAAGATTTCAGACAGATACATTCCGACGGGTGATTCCGACGGGTACATTCCAACGGGTACATTCCGACGGGTACATTGCGAGGGGTACATTCCGACGGGTACATTCCGACGGGTACATTCCGACGGGTACATTCCGACGGGTGATTCCGACGGATACATTCCGACGGGTGATTCCGACGGGTACATTCCGACGGGTACATTCCGACGGGTACATTCCGACGGATATATATCACCAAGACTCAACATATTGAAGCTCACATCACCTATCCAACTCGAGACCAAAAACCAAGACTAGAAAAGTGTACATTGCAACATCAAAATAATTAAACATCGAATCAGTAGTGTACCGTTTAGAGATTGATAACGCCACGAGTTAAAACACTAATTTTCTCTGCGGTTATGACAATTGTCTTCCCGGGATCTCTTCAAATCAAAAGAAGGTATGAAGTTCATCACGTGTACTCGTTGTGCGTTTAATGTGTCTTCTTCATCGTCACCTAATTCCCTCTATACATCAAGACTCGAAAATAGATCTCAGATTCGTTTAATAAAGCAAAGATCTATTTTGATCGTGTTTATTAAATCCTTCATCATCACAGATCGTGTTTGGTATTATACCAATTTATTATATTCGAAATTAAATAAAGTCTTATAACAAACTTGTTATACTCTTTATTCTTTTCGATTTTTTTTCAACCAAAAACCGAACATGCATCATAAATCTATCCTTCATCTACGAAAATAAAGAAGATTTATAACAACTTTGTTACAATCTTTCTTTAATTCGATCAAAACAACAACATGCAACAATTAAACCTACCCGAGATCATTTTACAGATCTTGAAGACGACATGTTCTTGGCTATAATCTTCTTGAAAGGTTTGAATGAAAAGAGGGTGTTAAATTGTTCGAATTGATGCAGATAGGTGGGGTGTGTCAAATTTAATCAAATGATATGGTTATATCTAATATTATAATTGATTCTAGGGACGGTGGATTATGGATTTGAGATTGGGATAAGTGAGATTTAGGGTTGGGTGATCTATACCTAATTTTTAGGTATACTATCTGTTGGATCAGGCTTTGGTTGTATGTGGGCCAAGCTCTTAATATGTTTAATGGCGTGGAAGTATTTGTCCCTGAGCCCATGCTTTATATTGCAACTTGTTGGGCCGGGTGTTTTAAGTTTGTGATTGGGCCATTGCTTTAAGTTGTTAGCCGAATTTGGTATTGGTTATTATTGACTTTATTTGCCGAATGTTCAATAATCATTTGAGCATTTGAATGTGACGTGTTCAATAAATTTAGTCATGCATAATCAACCAAAATTGTTTTCGTATGATTATTGGCTAAATGTCGGGATATAAAAGTGACAAAGTGACAAGATTTAAAGACAAGTATGGAGAAAAAATTGATGTGACAAAGTGACAAGAATTATTTAACGAGACCAAGAAGATATCGCTATATTTTTTAGTGGCTACGGATTTTGTGTTCGGGTATTAATTATGTGAAGTTGAAGGCGGATTTTTCGAAGGCGTGTATTTATTTTATCTTCAAAGATAACTTGCTCGTGCTTAATCTTAGAATGAAGACTTGTTTATCTAGTTTCCGGGTTCGGGGTGGTTGGTTGATGACTCGGATAACTATCACTTAAAGGGGTTACATTGTTGTACTCAATGTCACGTGCTTAGTCGACGTGGATAATTTCAAGAGGTGTTGTGCTTATAACTTCTTCAGTGATGTATTGGGTACTTAGAGATTTCTCCACCGTTCCTCATTCAACAATTGTGCAAGCCTAAGTCACAAGATCGAAGGATTCTTATTCAGTTTCATGTTTGATGTATCTGGTTCATTCTATCCGTGGTCACTTCAAATTGCTTACAAGGGGGTTAGTAAAGATGGCCATGGAGAGTTTATGAGTAGAGAATTTCGATCAGCAACTGATTCTCACAAAATATATAATTCATCTTATTTATTATTCTCACGAGATTTCAGGTATATGTGCGTACGATTTATTGCTGGTTCCGAGTTTCGAAACCATCAAGGGGGAAGAAGAAGACACATTAAACGCACAACGAGTACACGTGATGAACTTCATACCTTCTTTTGATTTGAAGACATTCTGGAAGACAATTGTCATAACCGCAGAGAAAATCAGTGTTTTAACTCGTGGCGTTATCAATCTCTAAACGGTACACTACTGATTCGATGTTTAATTGTTTTGATGTTGCAATTATTCATCATCATTATCCTATATGGAGAGATATGCATTCCCGGGACTTAATTGACTCTGGTGCATCTCCAGAAGAAGATATGTGAATTTCCGAGACTTAATTGACTCTGGTGTTACGATGTCAACTTCATGAATGGGATAAAGTGTCTACTTCAGTATTTGAGCTTCATAATTGGGATTGGTTTACTTTCTTCAACTACGTGGGGGAAGAAATGTCTTGATTCTTTCTAGTATGCATAACTTGAACTCTCAGGGGGAAGAAAAATTCAGAAGAATTATTCAAGCGTGAGAAGAGACGTTGTTGATCTACTTGGTGTGCCCCTTACTTTCAATCCCTCATAGCAACATTATCATGTTATATGATGGGGTTTGCTTTTCTAAATTCCGTTGTGCGCTTAATCTTTCTAAGCTTTATTGAAAGCTTTGAAGTTGCTTACGAGGATTGTCGGTTTAGGGGGAAGCTATATAAAAGCTTCTACATCAAGTTTATATGACATGAATTAGGGGGAAGTTAATTCAGAAGCTTCTCCTTAACCAGAAGTATATGGATTACTTAGCTCGTGCCGTTACAGTATTTCTACTACAAGTTACTTTAAAGATGATTCGTTTTGAAGTGAAGACTTGAAGTCAAAGACCTCAGAAGACTTCATCAGCAATGGACGCTTCATGGAAGCTTTTGTTATTAATCATTATGTACTTGTTAGGAAAAATATTGTAAGGAATTCTACACGTCGTCCCATGGGGGAAGATTGTTGGAAATTCACTTTATGTGACGACATTTAAGAATTCTCATTAGTTATCATAGTCACACACGCTTAGACTAGACTAGGAAATAATGTATAGTTTAGGTGCGGTGTGTGACTATATATACCCCTCCAAGGCTTCCAAGGATGGGTGTTGCTTGTGTTTCATTTGTGTTTAATACATCTTTTCTTTCTTTCACACATAACCTTCTCTCTCTAAAGTCAACAATGGCTGCCACCACTTTCCACCACCCACCAAGACCACCGGATCTCAAATAACAAACCCACATCAACAATGAAGTCAAGATCAATTTCCTCATGATCATTTGGAGGACAATTTTTGGATTCAAGGAGAGCACTAAGCTTCCATTTATCCGTGAAGCGACAAGTGCCTTCAAATGGGACATCAAGAATTTGACCGAAGACTTCAAGAGAGTATTGAATGAGTTGACCTTTCAAGATGAACCTAACAAATATTCCATCGTTGTTTTCAATGACGGAGTATGTGCTAAAGAACTCCAATAGGAATCGAGCATAGATGTCTTCCTTAATGTTCAATAAACAATCAAATCCAATGTTTTCAAGCATAGACTTGATGTAGACATAATCCTTAATATCCTTTTGGACAACTCTACCCTCATGAAAACAACAGGATTGAAGGGAGGAATACGTATGGGCAAGGTGAGTTGAGTGACAAAAGTCGGAAAGGTTAGGGATATACTGTTTGGTGCGTTGATGATCCTTTTGGTATTGTGAAGGCATGATTAGTACCTAAATAAACACAAGAAAATGTTTTTCTAATCACTCATATGAAAAATAAAATTAAAAAAACAAAATATGAGAATGTGTTATATCAATTTCTTGACAAACAAAGGATTGAATCCATATCATTCTCATGTTCATAATGTATCTATTCCATTATTAACCAAGAACATATGAACTATGTTGGATCAACAATGGACTAGAGCATTGGTTTTTCAAAACAAGGTTTTTAGGTAAACATTATCAATGCAATTACCTATTTGTTTACGGGTTCATCTCAATTCCATCTTTTAACCAAAATCATTTAGCCAAAATTCGGATTTGTTCTACAAGTGGGTTCTAGTGAAATCTTAATGAATATGAACCTAAGGAATCATAGTAAAATAACCATGTCAACCCATATTCCTATTAAGGTTCTAATTCAATTTCAATTTAAAAAATCCCCAATTATGAAAGGATGAACCCTAGAACATAATAGATGAAATTGAAAGAAAGTACTTACAATTAATTGATGTTTGATGAAGGATGAGTGAAACCCACAACTTGGAATCAATTAATTTGAGTGATTGAAGGTTTTTGAAGCTTCAACAATGGTGGAAAAGGTGAAATCCGTCGGCTGTGTGTTTTTGGGAGAGAGAGGGTTTTGTTTGAAAAAGATTATTTTAATAAAACTGGCGCTCTGACAAACTTTACTGCCCGCGGTACCTTATCGATAAGGAACCGCGGGTTTGAGCCGCCAGAGATAAAGAACCGCATGCAGAGGCTGGTTTTTATCAATGAAACACACCAACATTTTGAAAACCAAGTTTTCTAAAATACTTAAAAATATATCTTAAACCTTTTAGAATATCATTGGATCATCATAACACTAAGCAATATGCCTTAATGAAGGATTACGAGTTGAATCGAGATCGAAAAGAACCGAAACGGACAAACGACTACTCGTAGCGAAAAAGCAAAGTGGAGAGAAGGCAAGGGAAGTGAATCAAGACTAAGATCAATGCTCAAGGGATTAATAACAATCTTCAAATCATGGAGACGAAGAGCTTATGTCATATATAGTGGTTTAAGACGTGCCTTTCCGGTGAAACGTTAAACGGCTTTGGTAATGAATAAACACAAAGCAATTATTAATGCATAGACTAAGATCACTTTCAATAATAGTCTTAGTCTAAACCAAAATATGAGCAAGGTATTAATTCACTTTCTCTCCCACAAAGGGCCTACTAACCGTATGGGTGCAAACCATGGAAATCATGCTTGATACTTTAAGCTACTACTAACTCACTCTACATCACCATAGTGAGTCAAGTATCCAAGCAATGAAGGTTTGAGAGGATAAAGGAAAAGAATCACAAACCACAAACAAATGTCAAGGCAAGGATGCCAAGAACAAGCACATAGTCAAGTAATGATCAAAAGAATGATCAAAGAGCGTGTGGAAGAACGAAAACGTACCTTGGCCACAAAGAGCAATCCATCAAGGAATCAATGGAATGCCCAACAATGACTATGATGAGTACTAAGTATTCAAGGACTAGTATCATTCCCAATCATCTTGATATCATCATTCAAAGATGTTGAAGATCAATGAAGATGAGTCTTCTACAAGTGCAAGTAACTCAATCCACAACCAATTAAATGATTGATCTTCATGAGTACCTACACAAAGCAAAATGCAAACTAGTAGATATATTTCAAGAGTAGATCTAAAATGCATAAAGGCTACTAATCTAAGAGGGATGCAATATTACCAATTAAAAGACCTATTTTCCAAGAAAAAATAGTTTTGACCAAAGAGAAACTTTAGTACAACTTGACCTTCTAATTTGAGGAGACAATGAATCGATCCAAGTTTTAAAGTACAATATACTTCAAAGATCTTGAGTAACCATCGCTCTGATACCAATTGTAGAAACTAGAAGGGGGAGTTGAATAGTTTCTCTTCTATTAGTCACCTAATTTAAATTACTTTGAATTAAGTGTGTATCAAAACTATCTTTTTTCTTGAAGCTAAGTTTCATAATGATTAGGTTCAATTCAAATAAATTAGCAATGGTAATAGGTAAGTATAATGATAATGAAATAAGTAAAGAGTAAGGAAAGGGACAACCTAGTGACAAGACACCAAGATTTATAGTGGTTCGATAACGAGGCTCTATCCTCGTTTCTACTCCATTCCTCGAGTACACCTACTCGAGATTTCCACTATATCCACAAGCTCCCTTCGTGGCGGAGAAAGCCTTACATCGTCGCTTACATTATTTTCCGACACTAAGCTAAATGTCTAGACCTAATCATTAGCTAGGACCAATCTACACAACGTTGCCTACTTCAAAATTTAACGACACAAGGCTAGATGTCGAGTTCTAATCCAAAGCTAGAACCAATCTTCACGACTCTTCACTTTGAAGCTAAGTGAGAACTTCACACAACACAACTACTAATCACTTTCGAGTTTAGTGAGAACTCACAAGACACAACCACATCACTTTATAGTTTAGTGAGAACTACTACACAAATCTATTACAACTCAACTAGACTTATCCAAGTACACACATGTAGCTTGGATCTACACAACACAAATCCAAGCAAACACATATGCAATGGATGTACACAACAAATCCAAGTATTCACAAATAGCTTGGATGAACACAACTAGTCCAAGTATTCATAAATACAAATGGATCAACAAAAACAAAAAGGCTAACATGATGAACATGACTAATTCATGGATTCATCTTTATCACAACACTAGTGAGTGAGTGATCTTCTCATTGGACAAGGTAAAGGAGGGGATCAAGAGGATAATCATATGTAAACATACTTAACACATTAAGTGATCATTTACTAATGATTATGCTATAGAAAAGACAAAGGGGGCTGAAAAAACATCCAAGAGGCTTATTGGAAATGAGATTTGATCCACTATTTATAGAAGACAAAGTCCAATGGCTAGCTAGGCGCGGATCCTTAACTAGCCGGCGGTTCCATATCGCTAAGGAACCGCCTAGCTATTTAAGGTACCGCCCAGTAGAGTCCGCTCCCTTTTTTGTCTTTTAGTAGGGTATGAATATCTGAGGTTTTTTAAACCTTCAAAGGATATTCTTATGGCATATGGAGTATGGCATTTTCAAATTTACATTTTCCATTTTAATAAAACATTTTCTTAAAAAGAAAGTTTATTAAAAAAATCTTTTGTCATATTAACAAAAGTGAGTTTTAAGGATAATCACTTTGATGATCACTAAGTATGATTAAGAAAAGTTAGTGATATGATTATTAACTTGATGATAGTTTTAGTTAAATAATTCGTTTTGTGTTTTACACTAAATGTGTTGTATAGTTTGTTGTGATCAAAAGGGTAAAAGCTATACAATACCATCGTACTTATCAAAAGGGTAAAAGCTATACAATACCAATGAACTTTCAAATTGATTATAGACTTTACCAATATTACGCTGAAATGACTGTATTACCCTTGTTTTTTTTGACATAATTACATATATTGCCACTGAGAATTATCCAACCTATGTGTTCTATACACTCTCCCTACGTTGAGTCTTGATCCATGCACCATGCAATGTGTTTTGAGTTTTAAAGATGAAATATGAGTTAGATTAATAACTGAATCCCGGTATTTGCTGCACACTCTCAACCATGGATGGCTTAAACACCGTCCTGGTCGTGGTCGTGCGGTGTGATGAGCCCTCCACCACAGACCCATCAAAGAGATGATAATTGGCAGAGAGCGACCGATAGCTACTTTAGAGCCTGTGTTTTATCATGGTGCGCATCAAAAGTGGTATCAATCCTTCCACTTTTTGTTGATAGATTATGTGAATGATAACTATCAAGTAATAACTGAGATGAATCTTTTTGGTGGGTTAAGTATGGTTCTTTATATATTGTACTTAACCTTAGCTTGTTAATTACTCATCACCAAAATCAAGCTTATTGTTCCTCTTCTTATTACTCATCACCAAAATCAAAACACACCAATGATCTCTTAACCACTCCATCGTATCAAAACAGAAACATGAACACTTCCACAAGTATAGATATATTATGAAGACTAACATCGTCATCATCAACCAAAACCCACACATAGATAAATCACACACATCAAAAACACCAAATTAATAATTCTAACACATATTCATTATGTCCTACTGTTCTTGTAATTTTGTTGTGGATCTAAAAACCCATATTCAAACAAAAAGATTTTAATACATATTCTTGAACAAGAAACGTCGTCCCATCGTAGGTCACCGCTTCCCTATTGTTGTTGGTCGCCGTCAGCCGGCTATAGTGGTGGTTAGGACTTTGTAGATCTGCTCAAGATGGTGGTGGGAATTATTTTCTAAGCAATACATTTTCATGATTAACTGGTTATGTGGATGCGACATACCAGATGGTGGTGGTGTTAATTGTGTCGACGTGTCGTGATAGCAAGTGGGTGGTTTTACGGAGACGTTAGCAGTGATGGTGTTTTTTGTTAGAGAGATGAATGAACATATATGTGGGTTTGATAATACGAAGTACAATTATATTGTAAATAATATAAAGTGTTAAAAAAGAAAAGGGTAATAGAGTCATTTCAAGTTCATATTGGTAAAGTCTATAACTAATTTGAAAGTTCATTGGTATTGTCTAGCGATTAAATTGTAAGTGTTTAAAGTTGGTACAATTTGATAAATACGATGGTATTGTATAGTTTTTACCCTGATCAAAACTAAGAAAGATTAGTTAACACTAATAATGTTTTTAGACATAACTTGCATTAACACTATTAATTAAGGAGTTTAATATATTAATTAATATGTATTTATAACATATGTTTTATAACCTGTATTAATTAAGATTAATTTTAGAAAAATGATGGTAGTGGTTTTTTTGTAATTATTGTATGATAAAACAGTTGTAAATTTAGCTTTTGAACTTATATTGTTTAAATTATACTAGGTTTAATACCCGTGCACGCACGGGATTTTTTCTAAAAGTTTTATTAACATATATATTTAATTAAAAATTAAATAGCTTTGATGTTTTTGTTTTAATTACAACGATAAATTTTTTATTATTGTGCTGAGGTATATAAATCGAGTTAATAGAAATTAAAGACAAATCCACCAAACAAAATATTGGTGTGCCAAGTCTTATATTTACAATCACCACAAAAGAATATATGTATCAAAATCTTCATGCTTATTTTTTTTAAAGTGAAATAAACTACTGGTGGATCAAGGATGAAATGCTTAAAAAAGCCCACATGAGTAGGACCATTTTGGCACATCTAAAAGAAGATGATATTGTTTGGAAATTGCTTGTGCTTTCATTCTTTCTTCTCTCCTCGACTTCCCTCCTAACTTCTTTTTCATAGAGCATGCCATAAGCATATGAAAACATCCAAATGCTTGATGAAAAGATAATACATAAATCAATTTTAATATAATATGAAAAAAATCAGAATCCGAGGTTAAAAACTGACCTCTAAGATGGTTTAAGATTATAGATTGAAGCATCGTCATCAGCCTAAATGTACGATTGACCAAGAGATATTTACTAAATCAATCATGAAGGGATATGAATCTAATAATCTCCATATTCACGTCTGCAAATTTACACACATATATCTAATATGCTTCTTTGCGTCTCTACATGTATGCTTCCAATAAAATCGTAATAACTTGTAATACGCGTAGAGTCAAGAGTCTTGAGCATCTTGATATCTTGTTTAGTAACCATTTTTATATGAAAATAAAACGATGCTAAACTACTCTTGGCTTCTCAACAATTCCATGGACTACCATTTTAGACACTCTTTCTATCTCTAAGTGAAAGTTCAATATCTAATGTTCAAGACGCAACCTACATCCACCTGTGAATAAATAATGTGTCGAAATTCTACCTTTATTTTCAAGATTGAAGATAACCCTTATTTGTAAATATACCACTAAGCAGTGCATTTGATTTAGGGAACAAAAGAGCTCCGACTCTTCAAGCAGCCATTCGGCAACAACAGTTGTAGTTTCGGGTTCAGTCATTGCCCTCAATATGTGCAATCGCTTTACTGTACTCTCCCCTATTGTACTATTTAAAGGCATGTCAACAGGTGAAATTTACTATTTTAGATACATGTTTAAGTCTGAACTATATAGAGGTTCGCAATAAGCTCTAGCCACCATTCACATGACAAATTTTACATCGTAATAACTTAACTAAGATGTGATTACAAAATCAGCTACATAACATGACAAATTTTACATAGTAATAACTTAACTAAGATGTGATTACAAAATCAGCTACATAATACCTCAACTTGCGGTTTCCAGAAGACTAATTCTTAATCTTATATTCTTCCTCAACATCAATGAATTCTTGTGTAAGCTTAAGCTAATTATTTTAATTTTAGTTAAATTATATTTAATTATAGTCAACTCTTAATCCTCAAACTCACTAAATCTAATAGTGGTAACTACTAACAAATAATAAGATTATATCATACGCAAGTCAATATATAAATTTTATAATTTTTCATAACTACCACGAAGATAACATTAAAAAAATCAAATATTTAAGAATAAAACTTAAAAATATATGTAGCCAAATCATTAAAAGTTATATGATATTAAAATAAGATTACCTGAAGTTGACGATTCAAACTTCAATCTTTTCTCTTGTTTTAGAGATTCCCAAACTCTTATCGAAATATTTGATTGTTGTAGTTTTTATCGATCCTCGATGTTGTCCTGCTGGGAGGTGCTAGTCTGCTAGGGGTGATTTAGTTTTGTTTGGTAAAGTTAGTGCCCATTTATTAGTTGTTTTCGAGTAAAAACTGAAAGTTACATTAGATGCTTCTTTTGGTCCTTATAGTTTTAAACAAATCAGTCCTTTTTTATAAGTCTATATACTCACACTTATGGCACGTCTTATTTTGGACGAATTTACTCAATATGCACGTTTTTTTTCTCAATTTTGACTGATTATTGTTCAATTTTGACTTTTATTAACCAATCAAATTGTATCTTTTTGCCTACATGGCAAAATAAAGCAACATGATTGGTTTAATTTTTTTTTTACAATCTCTACTTTTATGAAAATTCTGAAATAATTTAATCTTTTTATTATATAAAAGATTTGAGTTGATGCATTAAAAGGATTTACATCATAATATTTAGTTGTACTACATAACTTTTGTCTATGAAGAAAAAGAGTGTATAAAATAATTTATATATAATATAAATATAAATAAATTACGTTATGGATACCATTAAGAAGCTCAAAACGGTTTTGATTAATTCCCTTATTAAAAGAAGGGGTATTTCTTAAAATGGTCAAAAAAATAAAAGCACTTTCTCATTTTGGCCAACAATAATCAGGTTCTTCAAAATGATTCAAGGTGATCGAGGCAACCAATGCAACTGGGGCAAACTATCTTCCCTGTGTGACATGTGTCTCGGTTGCCTCGATTGCATTGGTTGCCTCCATATTCCAAATTGTACACTTATCACGCAGGAGAGATAGGTTGCCTTAGGGCATTTTTGAAACTTTTCAAATTCACTGACAAAAATAGAACATTCAAATGTTTTTGGGCGATTTTAGAAAATACCCCTTAAAAGAATAGCTAGTTGATGCAAGTCATGCAACTGCAGCTTCTTAGGTCTTTTAAAGTCGATATAAATATTAAAAAGTAATATTAATATGTAACAGAGTTGAGAATAATGATTACTTTAACATATTATAAACTCAATCAATTAATCATATCTATTTATTTTTTTTAAAACTCAATTTCTATCATATTTTCAAAAATTAAATACCACAAATGAAGAATCGTCAAGCGACAAAAAATAAACTATTACAACGAGAATTAAATAATCTTTCTAGTGAAGGGTACACATATAAACTTTCGATGAATTATTTTTTTTTCCTTTAGAAAATCATATATGATTCGTATCACGAATCATATAAGATTTTAGAAAATCATATATGATCCGTGATACGAATTAAATATGATTTTCTCAGACAAAAAAAGTTTGTCAGAAGTATATATATATGGCCCTCGTTAAAAAGATGATTTAATTCTTATCGCGATGATATGTTTCATTTTACGTAACGATTAACAATTTATAAGATATTTAATTTTGAAGAAAATAATGAAAGTTGATCGATAAAAAAAATGGAGACCAGAAATTGATTCATTGGCTATATAAATAAAAGTTTACATTGAATTTTTGCTAGGCCACAAAATGTTTTGGTCAGGCGACGAAGATGATCATTTTAATATATACACAATTTTCCCCTCTAAATTTTATATCTTATATTTTTGTCCTATCATTTTTATTAATTTTTAGACAAGTGTTATAAGTTTACATTTTTGTCCTATATTTTTATTAATTTTTAGACAAATGTTATGAGTTCACAAATTCAACGGTTTCAACCCTATTGTTTTTTTTGAGCAAGACAACCCTATTGTTTACTACTAATGATCAAATACGTTTTACAAATTTATCCAATATATATGCTTAGGGTTGAGCAGCCTCGACCGAACCTGAATGGGCTTGACCGAACTGAATGTACCGAATTAATCGAGCTCGAAACTGAGCTATCCTGTTTGGTAATCGGTTTGCATTTTGGCTAATTTTCGGTTTCGGGCCGAGTCGGTCCAATAACCATGTTAAACCCGAGTGGCCCGAATTGGCCCGAGTGCATTTTTTAGGGTATCAAAATATCAGTCGCTTTTTCCAATATACTCTTTCATCTCATTATCTTATATAAAAAAACAGGAAATAACACCAAAAAACAAGGAGAAAACATCATTCTCATCAAAATGGATCAAGAAAACCCACTGTTGCTAATTTGGTACATCTTGCTGTAAACCCACTGTTGGCAACATCTTGCTGTAAACTCACTGTTGCTACTAAACCCACTGTGGAATTTGGAACATTATTTTGCTACTAAACCTACTGTTGAACAATTCTGCTGTAAAAGGGTGTTTGGATTTTTGTTTCTGAAATATCTTGCTGTAAAGGGGTGTTTGGGGTAAGGAATTCATGTTGAGGAGAATCTCACGAGGACTGGGCCCTCATAGACAGAGGCGCGCGCGACTGAGGAAGAAATTCAGAAGAATCTCACGAGGACTCCTCCGCGTACTCCCCTACCACCATCAACTTAAGGTAAACACTTGTATCCGTATTATGGCTATTAACCATATTCCTCCTTATATTTCTCTGATCTCCTCTTTTGTGTATCATTGATGACCAGGAAAAGTCCTCCGCGAAGGCTGATGTTACGCCTTCCCTCAAAAGGAGACTTCAACAGCGGGGGGGGAGGGGGGGGGGGGGGGGGGGCGTTCCCTCAAGACCCCGTATTCTCTCCCGACTGGGAGTTGCCCGTGACTTCAGAGTTGACCGGTGCGTTTGACTGTTCCAGCTTCTTGGACAACATCGTGCCCCTGGTCGAGCTGCGATACCGGAAGGGATGAGCGATGTGGTTCTGGCAGATGAAGTTAGTTATTTTTCGTCGCAGAACTTGACATTGATGTCACGCATCAAGAAGAGGTTTTTGGAGTTATCCGCCCAAGTTCAGACCACTGAAGAGAGACTTGGGCGAATCATTGAGGAGGACTCTCTCGCCCTTAGGGAAATGCAAGAAAAAATCAACCAAGAGGTCGAGAGAGGGCGACAAGATGCTTCCCTCATTCATTCCCTAACAGAAGAGAAGGATAGGCTAGCCTCCGCACTTGAAGATGAGCGCATCAAGCTCAATCAGCTAAAGGCCTCCAATCAAGAAGCAATGGGGGCCTTTGAGGAGGGAAAGAATAAACTTGTGGCGGATGTAGATGCGCTGGGAGCAAGGGTTAAAGGAGATGTGGGTGATCTCACTAGCCAACTGAAGAGGTTGAGTATTAAGTTGGATGAAGACCTATATCCGCGTTTGATGAAGGAGGTAGCCGAGAAGAGATGGCTGGTGTACCATGGGTTACGCCTAGCCGCCGTGGGTGCTCTGGAAGACCGTACTTTGCGGGTCGCCTTCCCCAATCTATTATAGCTACGGTACATGAGGGTACTTCCAAGGTCTTAGTGAAGGCGCACAAAGCTTATTTATTGAAGAAAGATTTGATAGAGGTGCCCTTCTATGACTCTACTGCCGAGTCTAAGCTCACAGCCGCCCTGAAGTATATGAGTGTTTGCCCGTTGCCATCTTTCGGTCTTGGTGACAAGGACCATGAGCTGCCCATCGAGATTGTGATGGAAGGCCTCACTTTGGCGCGTCATATGGCAGAGGGCGCATAAGCGCAGCCAGAATTTCACTTGAAGCCTTCCACGGAGCAGCTAACAATACCAATTTTTGCTCAGCCCATGGATGTGCTTGACCCTTTCAGGTTGAGAAGGAAGTATCGTTGTCCGAGGTACTCGCGGCCCATGAAAGTCGTGCTGATGTCAAGAGGGTTGTGCTAAACATAGAGGTTGTCCCTTCTGTTGGTGTGACCCACCTTTCTTCCTCCATCCCTGTTCTGCCTTTGCCGCTGTTAGAGAGGAACGCGCGTGTGCTCGACCTAATGGAGAACCAAATGAAAGAGCACCGCGTCATGTCATATTGTCCCCCTCACCTGAAGCTTAAGAGATCTTCTTCTGACACCAATTTACTTTCCAACAGTTTGTTTGATTTGTAAGTATTTTTGTATTTTGTATGTGCGAATGTTCGCGCTTGGTATGTAATAAACATTTTCCACTTTTGTTATGAAAATATGTTGCTACGCTTTAATGTTTATAACGCAAATTTGTTTATGAGTTAGTGTAATTGCATAGGTGGTCCTTATGGGTGAGGCAGACTCATTACGTGCGGTTTACCGCTACTACCATAAGGACGACCAGGTGAGGCTGACCAGTTGTTAGGTGTGCACGATTGTGTCTTATGAGTCTCAGCATGTACTGGCTGTATAACTTGCTACGACGTCAACAATAGCAAGGGGCCTAACAAGGATACTTGATCCATGGTCGATGGGGTTGCATCTTTCTTACTCGACGAGTCTAATTAGTAGGTTAGACCCATTCCTCTTATTTCTCCTGGAAACGTTGTGTACGCTTACGCTAGTAGGCAATGTATAATATACAAAGTGTATGTAAAAATAAAACGTTTGAAGAATGCGTCGTCGAACTAGCTAGGGAACACAACAATTTTATTAATGCTTGCAAGATTTTCAATACATGAAATAAAAGAAAAAAATAATACATTAGTTTCAGAAGTTTGTTGCTAAAGGTAACACTTCTTTAGGTGGCATATGTTCCAAGGCTTTTGTAGGTCGCGACCATCCATGTCGCGTAGTCGATATGCGTCATTCCCCAATGCATCTGCCACCATGTAAGGTCCCTCCCACTTAGGCCCAAGTTTGCATATATTGTCAGCCGGCTGGCCGCGTTTGAGCGATACACAAAGTCACCTGTCCTAAAGGAAGTCTTGCGTACCCTAACATCGTAGTAATCCTTCATTTTTGCCTTTGATTTGGCTTCGTGGATAGCTGGCAACTCTCTCCGCTCCTCGATTATATCCAGGTTCAATCGTAATTCATCATCATTTGTGACCATGTCTACTTCTGCTGTGCGGAGCGTTTGTAATCCAATCTCGACTGGGATAACTGCCTCTGTTCCGTATGTTAGGGCGAAAGGGGTATCGTCCGTAGCTGTTTTTATCATTGTGTGATGTGACCATAAGACATGTGATAACTCATCGACCCATTTTTTGTTGTGTTCCCCTAATCGCGCTTTTTTGCCATCTCCCAGACTCCTATTTGCTGTTTCCACCAGTCCATATGTTTGTGGATGGGCTACCGATGCGAACCTTCGGTGTATGCTGTTTTTCGTACACCAATCTTTGAATGGGTTCTCTGCGAATTGTTTTCCACTATCAGAAATGATCTCTCCAGGTAGCCCGAAGCGACATACTATATTGTCCCATACGAATCTTTTTACTTGGTTCCCTGTGATTGTTGCGACTGCCTTTTCCTCAACCTACCTCGTGAAGTAATCCATCACGACTACTAGGAACTTAATTCCACCCGCCGCTACGGGGAAAGGTTCTGCGATGTCTATTCCCCACTTGAAGAATGTACAAGGGGGAGTGATAGGTGTCAGTTCCTCTTGGGGTTGACGTGGTATCGGCCTGTGTACCTGGCAGTCATTGCATTTTTTATGAGCGTACGTGCATCCGCGTGCATGGTTGGCCAGTAATACCCACTGCGCAACGCTGTTGTCACCACTGACCTTGGTCCTGCGTGCATGTCGTAGGATCCGTCGTGTATTTCGCTAATGACATACTGCGCTTGTCGTGGCCCCACGCATCTTAGCCATGGCTGAAGGAATGAGCGTTTGTAAAGAATCCCGTCTCTGACTTCGAACTGCCTTGAGCGTCTTCGTATTTGCCGCGCTTCGATTTCGTCTTGCGGGAGCGAATCTTTCGTCAAATAGTCCACGATCGGTGTCATCCATGTAGGGCCTTCCTCCTCTACTACCGATGTGACTTCTTCCTCTTTTATTGATTTGTCTTTAAGGATCTCTACCAGGACCTATTTTGATAGGTGTGCAAAGTTGGTGGACGCTATTTTGCTAAGTGCGTTGCTTTCTTGTTCTCTCCTCTAGGTACTTGGCGTATTAGGAATTTTTCGAATCTTTCAATCAATGACTTGGCTTTTTGCAAGTATTGTATCATGTTAATAAGTGTGAAAACACTTATCCTTTTACCACTTAATTATAATAAAGACGAGACCGAAACGTGTATTTTATGTCGTAAAAGTCGGAATTATGCGTGGTTTGTGTTTTTATTGTGTTTTAGGACAAAAATATGAAAAAGGAAGAAAACACGGTCTTTCACGGGCTTTTATCGAAGAAAAAGACAAAAGATGAAGTCAAAAGATCAAAAGTGCAAAAAGAACGGAAGTCCAAGGCCTATTCTGAAGATTTATCGAAGAAAAAGTCTAAAGACAAAAGTTTAATGAAGTCGAAGAACCACGTCTAATAAAAGAATAAAATTATAAGACGAGTTCAATTTATATCGACAAATCCTGAGCCAAAGTCAAAAACGTCAATTTAATTAAAGACGAGAAGACAAAAGGAAGAAAGAAGGAAGCATCCTACCAACTCCTTTCTCCTATAAATACCCTCCTAATGCTTCATTAGGAGGGTGTTAGTTAGTTTTTTTAGTCACTTTTAATTTTTCTTAGTCTTTCATATCTTTAGAGAGAAGTAGGTGATTCTACTTTCTCTCTCTAGATTTCTTCATCTTTTCTTTCAAGTTTTAGGCTTTCATTTAATCTTGTATTTGGAATCATTAATCTACAAGTTCAAGTTTAAGCTTTTAATCATTAATCTTTTTCTACCTTTCTTGATTTTGATTTGCTTTTGATTCGAAATAATCATAGATCTTGTTTCATCTTGATGTTTTTGTGATTAAAAAGTTTATCTTTTTGTTCATATCTAAGTTTTTATACGATTTAAGCTTTGAGCTTATTATGCTTTTTGGCTTATTTTGTATTGAGCTTATTTTATTTTAAGTTTTCTTAAAAGTTTAGTTTTTCTTTAAAGTTTGTTTTAATAAGTTTGCTTATCTAGATTTTTGAAAGTTTCTTATTCGTGCTTATTTTATTGATCTGGTTAAGTGTCGGATTGTGCTTATTAAAAAAGAGAGCTTATTTGTTTTGCTTATTACGTGTTACATTCCATCAGAAAAGGGTTTACCCTTTCCGACGGATATTCCGACTGTTTGCATCGGAAAAGGGTTTTCCCTTTCCGACAGTTTTTCCGATACCTCTATCGGATTAGGGTTTTACTTTCCGACAGTTTTTCCGATACTTTCTATCGGAAAAGGGTTTTGTATTCCGATCGGCATTCTGATAGTAGAGGTGATCCATCATTCCGACGCTGATTCCGACATACATTCCGATAGAATTGGGTTTTCGTTATTCCGATAGTATTGGTTAGTATACATTCCGATCATGTTCCGACTGAGCATTCCGACGGATTTTTCCGACAAGGATTCCGACTGTATTCCAACGGTGTGTGTTCCGGCAGTTTTAAGTTTCCCTTTTTGTTTCAAATTAACTTTTAAATTTCCTTTTCCCGCCAAACAAGACTAGATTTCTCTCTTTTATTTTATGTTGAATAACTTTGTCTTTTATATTATCATAGATATAACTAATCAAAAGCTCCCCCTTTTAGTGACCAACACCAATAATTCCACCCTAAACCGTGATCAATTCGATTAGATACCGAGAACGATATCGAGTACACATATGCAAAATCACCATTTCAAATGGGGCCATTGCCGGCTCTTTTCGTAAAGATTAACAGTTTTTATTGAGAAAAATTGGATTTTGGGATCCGTTCTTTTGGGAACGTTATTTTCAAGCATAAAAATTTCTAAAAATCCTAAAAAATATAAAATTTTCAAAAATCCAAAAAAATAAAAAAGATAAAAAACCAAAAATATTTTATTTACTTTTAGTGTATGCGTACTCGATCTACGTCTTATTCTAAGCCCGAGACTCTTAGAGACTTAGACATGACTAGTGTGCATAATAATAATAACAAACCACCTCACCCCAATTTGAATAACAACAACAACAACCATGTCCCATCACCAGACCTTCAAACGATGGAGGACCTTTGTCAGCCAACAATGAACGGACGAGGAGGACCGATTGCGCCGATGCAAATCACGGCTCCTGAATTTTCGTTGAAGCATCACATGATCCAACAAGTTCAAAACGCTTGTCCATTTCGCGGATTACCGGATGATGATGCCAACAAACATCTCGACAAATTCATTACTGTCACTCAAAGCATGAAATTGCCCGGTGTTTGCATGGATTTTCTTCGCCTTCACCTCTTTCCACACACTTTATCCCACCATGTCGAAAAATGGTTTGATCGTCTTCCCAAAAACTCAATTCATACATGGAATGACATGACTCAAAAAATTGTGTCGCGCTACTTTCCACCATTCATGGTCACTAGTCTTCGCAATCATATCAGTGGTTTCACTCAAGAACCTGATGAGTCGCTTTTTGATGCTTGGGAACGTTATAATGTATTGATCGACCGTTGTCCGAACCATAACATGCTCCCCGTTACTTTGATTGATACTTTCTACAATGGTTTAACTTTTCGTGATCGTGATACGATTAATGCTGCCGCCGGTGGTACATTCATGAAGAGAAGACCTGAGGAGTGTAGAGAGCTTATAGAGAACATGACCACTCACCACAAAATAGGGATTCATCCGCATCTTCAAGAAATAATCCGAGGGCCAATGTTTCTTCTACTTCATCAAACCCAGAGATAACCGAACTTACTCGCCAAATAGCCGAGATGAACAAAAACTTCGTAACCATGGCTACGAACCAATTTCAACAAGCTAAAGCTGTAGCAACTTCTTGTGAGATTTTTGGGGGTTCTCATTCATACACCGATTGTCCTTCTACTCATGACAATCCGGAAAATGTGTATGCCGCTAACGGTAACTTTTCTACGGGAGGCTATCAAGCTCGTCCTCAAGGTGACCGAAATTTGCTAAGTTATCGTTCAAACAATTTCCTTTCACCACCGGTTTTCCTCCTCAAAACCAAAACAACTTCAATCGTAACCATCAAAACCAAACTCGAGCTCCTAATCAATATCAAACCCAAAGAAACCCATATCCACCTCAAGGAAATAATCAAGTTTACCAACAACCCACTTATCAACCACCTGCCTACTATGCTCCTACTTCCAACCAACCCACCGCATTTAATCATGAGGTTGAAACTTACATGAGGACTAATGACGCGCTGGTGAAGAATCTTCAGAGTCAAACCATCAACTTGAAAGGAGATATGGCGAAACAAGGGAATGATCTTCGAGCCGATATGAGAAACTCTTTGAGCAGTCAAACGAATGACATAAGGGATTTGATGGCTAGTTTCTTCCCAAGTAATCAAGCCTATGGTTCGGGTTCTCTTCCGAGTAACACCGTTGCTAATCCAAGAGGGGAGATGAAAGCAATCACCACCCGAAGTGGCAAAGGTTTAAAGGAACCCGAGATTCCTACACCTACACCGGTGATTGTAACAAAGGAAAACGAGTCCTTTTCATCGATTGCTACACCTTCTACTTCTACCCCTCCACCACCCAAGGATGTGAGTGAGAATTCCATTCCAAAGCCTTCATCTCAACCCGATATAGCTTACCCTTCAAGGTTGAGGAAAGAGAAGTTGAAGAACAAAGATGATATTCAAGTTTCAAACTTTCTTAAAATGTTTAAACAATTGAATTTCAACATCTCCTTTACCGAGGCTCTCGCTCACATGCCGAAATATGCTAAAATGTTTAAAGATCTTCTCAGTGACAAAGAAAAGCTTCTTGATATTGCTCAGACCCAACTTAATGAGAATTGCTCCGCGGTTCTCTTAAGGAAATTACCAACCAAACTTGGTGATCCGGGTAACTTTCTCATTCCATGCAACTTACTCGGGGTAGAGAATTGTATGGCCCTAGCCGATCTAGGTGCTAGTATCAACTTAATGCCATTAAGTTTTTGGAAACAATTATCTCTACCCGAGCTAGTCCCCACATGAATGACATTGGAATTAGCTAACCGTACGGTTGCTTATCCGGTGGGGATAGCCGAAGATGTCTTCGTCGGCGTCGACAAATTCACCTTTCCGACGGATTTTGTTGTCGTTGACTAGGAGATGGACCCCTGTGTTCCATTAATCGTTGGACGTCCATTCTTGAGGACCGGTCGTACTCTCATTGATGTAGCCGCGGGCGAAGTAATCATGAGAGTTGGTGACGACAAAATCGTCTTCAACATGGGTAAACTTTCTAAGCAACCTTCTGAAAACGAGAGCGTTAATTTCATTGACGTACTTGATGAGGCTTGTGAAGAACACTTCAAAGACGCTTGTAAAAGTGGTTTTTTTTCTCTACCCATTGTTGAGACCGTTGCCTCTATTGCTCTCTCACTAACTCCATTTGGAGAAAGTGATTTCCTTTTGAAAGAATTTGAAGCAAGTTTAGGGGATGTGGACTTAAAATGTGACTATTCTCCCTCCGATTGGGATGAAGACGTTCGTACCATTGAGAAACTTCTAAGTGAGGACCATATTTCTCCACCATCACCTAAGGAAATTACTAACGATGATCTGAATTTGATTAAGCCTTCTATTGACAATCCTCTGGATTTAGAGCTTAAGGATTTACCGTCTCATCTTGAATACGTTTTCCTAGAAGACAATCAGAAGTTACCAGTCATCATTGCAAAGGACTTAAAAGAGGATGAAAAATCTCGACTTCTCGATGTGCTAAAAAATCATAAGAAAGCAATTGCTTGGAAAATTTCCGACATTCGCGGAATTGATCCTAACTTTTGTACTCATAAGATTCTCATGGAAGATGACTTTAAACCCGTAATCCAAAGCCAAAGAAGGGTTAATCTAAAGATTCATGACGTTATCAAGAAGGAAGTTATCAAACTTCTAGATGCCGGAATGATTTACCCTATTTTGGATTCACCATGGGTTAGTCCCGTCCATTGTGTGCCTAAGAAAGGCGGAATAACCGTTGTTCCCAATGAAAACAACTAGTTGATTCCTACTCGACTTGTCATGGGTTAGCGAATTTGCATAGACTATCGCAAGATCAATGATGCCACTCGCAAGGATCATTCTCCTCTTCCTTTCATGGATCAAATGCTCGAGCGTTTAGCGGGTAATGAATTCTATTGCTTCTTAGACGGTTTCTCCGGGTATTTTCAAATTCCCATCGATCTAAAAGACCAAGAGAAAACCACATTCACTTGTCTTTATGGAACATTTTCTTACAAAAGAATGCCTTTCGGCTTATGCAATGCTCCTGGGACTTTCCAAAGGTGTATGATGGCTATATTCCATGACATGGTTGAAGAAACTATGGAAGTCTTTATGGATGATTTCTCGGTCTATGGTGATTCTTTCTCTACTTGCCTTGCCAATTTAGAACGTATGCTCAAACGGTGTGAAGACACTCGTCTTGTTCTTAATTGGGAAAAATGCCATTTCATGGTAAAAGAAGGTATTGTCCTTGGTCATAAAATTTCCAAAGCCGGTATTGAAGTTGACCATGCTAAAGTCGATGTGATTGCTAAATTACGTCCACCTTCAACCGTAAAGGGTGTGAGAAGCTTCTTTGGTCATGCGGGCTTCTATCGTCGATTCATTCAAGATTTTTCTAAGATCGCTCGCCCGATGACCCACCTCTTGGAAAAAGATACTCCTTTTATCTTTTCTAAAGAGTGTCTCAAATCTTTCAATCTTCTTAAGGATAAATGAACTAAGGCACCGGTCATGGTTACCCCTAATTGGGAGTTACCTTCTGAATTGATGTGTGATGCTAACGACTTTACTATTGGAGCGGTTTTGGGACAAAGAGTGAGAAAACACTTCCAACCAATCCATTATGCTAGCAAGACAATGACGGGGGCTCAATTGCATTATACCACTACCGAAAAAGAGCTTTTAGCTGTAGTGTATGCTTTTGAGAAGTTCTGCCCCTATCTTGTTCTTTCCACTACCATTGTCTATACCGACCATTCCACGTTGAAGTACTTGTTAACCAAACAAGATTCCAAGCCAAGACTTCTTCGTTGGGTTTTGCTCCTACAAGAATTTAAAATTGAAATTCGTGATAAAAAGGGAGCGGAAAACCTAGCCGCGGATCATCTTAGTAGACTCGAGGATCCTTATCAAGGGGAGCTCCCAAATCAAGAGATTAATGACTCTTTTCCCCTTGAAGCCTTGATGTCGATTAACTCCAATCTTGATGAAACCCTATGGTTTGCGGACATTGCAAACTATTTGGCGGGTGGAATTCTCATAGAAGGGTTAACGTCCCAACAAAAGAAAAAGTTCTTTAAAGACATTAAGCACTATTTTTCGGACAACCCTTATATTTTCAAACAATGTGCGGATCTTGTAATTCGTCGGTGTGTTGATGGGCCGGCAGCTTTATTAATCCTAGAAGCTTGCCATAAAGGACCCACCTGTGGTCACCTTGGTCCCAATTACACCGCGAATAAAGTTTTAGATTCTGGATTTTATTGGCCCACCATTTATCAAGACGCTCATGAAATGGTTAAACATTGTGATACTTGTCAGAGACAAGGCAATATCACACATAAAGATGAGATGCCTCAAAATTTCATCTAAGAATGTGAAATCTTTGACGTATGTGGCATCGACTTATGGGGCCATTTCCATCATCCAAAGGGAACAAGTACATCCTCGTAGCCGTTGACTACGTATCTAAATGGGTTGAATCAAAGGCTTTACCTACAAACGATGCGAGGGTGGTTGTGAACTTTCTGAAGCAACTATTTGCTCGATTCGGTGTTCCTCGTGCTATCACCAGTGATCGCGGGACTCATTTTTGCAATGATCAATTTGCTCGAGTCATGGCTAAGTATGGTGTCAATCACCGTCTTTCCACCGCTTACCACCCACAAACAAATGGTCAAGCCGAGATTTCTAACCGTGGATTGAAGAGAATATTAGAGCGAACTGTGGGAGAGCATCGTGCCTTGTGGGCCGATAAATTAGATGATGCTTTGTGGGCTTTCTGTACCGCATATAAGACACCTATTGGTTGCACTCCATACCGTCTTGTGTACGGGAAGGCATGCCACCTCCCTATTGAGTTGGAACATAAGGCTTATTGGGCCTTGAAGTGGGCTAATTTTGATATCAACAAAGCCGGTGATCTTAGGAAGATCCAACTCAATGAACTTAATGAACTGAGGAATGAGGCTTATGAGAATTCATTGATCTAGGAGGAAACCAAGCTCATTCATGATTCTAGGATTAAGAACCGAGAGTTTCACATAGGTGATCAAGTTTTACTCTTTAACTCTCGGTTGAAAATCTTTTCGGGCAAGCTTAAGAGCTGTTGGTCTGGTCCATTCACCGTCGCCAAAGTCTTCCCTTATGGCACCATTGAGCTTTCTCAACCAAATGGGCGTAATTTTAAAGTGAATGGCCAGCGTGTGAAGTTTTAATTTTGTGAGGACATCTCTCATGAGATGATTCCATCCCTCACCACGTTTCCCTTGAATTAGTTCTGGGTCGAGTCAGGCTCGTGACTCGGTTAACAAAAACAAGCGCTTCTCGGGAGGCAACCCGTTGATCTATCCTTTACCCGTTTTCATAATAAGTGTAGGGGGAGCTACATAGGGTTTGTTGTCTTGTTTCTTATGATGTGCAGGGATTAAAGCTTCAAAGAGCACTTTTGATGATATTTGACGACCCGTGATCCCGTGTACCCGTCTCCCCGGTTCTATCCTAAGCTGTCGTGATTCAATATTTCATATCTTATATGTTCACATTGAAATCACTATAGTTGTCCTTTCGTTAGCAAGATTTAAACAAAGTGCACAATGCCCTAAGTGTAGGGGAGTTTACTCCCACATGCTTAAACATTGAGGACAATGTTTATATCTAGTGTAGGGGGGGACTTCTATCGAAGTTAAGTGGGCTTTTCCATTAATTTGTCCTCATTTTAACTGGAAAATTTGATTTTTCGACATTTTTCAAAATTTTTAATCTATTTTGGCCTAGTAGTATAGTAGTATTTTCCTTTGTTATCGTTATTTACTTTCTTTGCTAGAATAAATTTTGAATAAAGTGGTTTTAATTTTTCAAACGCCATGAATCTTTTGACTCAACCCGAGTTTACTTATCCAAGTTTACTCTAGTTAGTATCCTTAACGTGTTTAAGTCAAGTTTTGCTAGGCTTTTATATAGGGAACTTTAAAACGCGAAAGTCTTAACTCTTACGGGTTAAGAACAAGAACTTTTCGCAAGATCCTATAATTGATCCTAGAAATTCGTTTATCAAGGGAACTTTAAAATGCAAATTCTAAACTTGAAAAAGTCTAAGAATATGCAAGATCTTATAGATGACTTGAAAACCTAAAACTTTGATTTAATAGGCTAAGCATCCATGAGTCTCATTCCTTGAGATTTTAAATTGTGGAGAACGAGAGATGATAGAGTCAATTATAAGTTTGGTATTATTTCATGAATTTATGTGAGTTGATTAAAAGCTTTTTCTCCCATCGCTTGTTAATAAATTTAATTGCAATAAATAAGGTTGTACGATTTGAAAAGTTACTTAGCTTCTAGCCCAAGATCATTTAAAAGTTTCTCGGTATTAATTAGAGTTCATAGCCAAGGCATATTATTGAAGCGGGATGCGAAGATTGGCGAGTCCGAAAATGCCCTAACAAGGCATGAGGGCTACATTTTGTTGCTAAAGATCCAAAGTGATGTGAAGAATCATTTATCAAAAATCAATATGAAGGATCGAGACACACGATGAAAAGAAAATACTCCCCTAAAGATCATGAAGAAGTCTATCCAAAAAGACTCTAACAAGGTAGATCCAAGTCCTAAAAGGAGGCGGATCGTTGTATATCAAAATCCAAAATAAAGATTGGAGAAAAATGAAGAAGTCGTGGTCCAAGTATGAAGAATCTCTCAAAAACTTCACGTGAAGAAATTCCTGTTATGAAGAGAAGACCATAATTTCAAGAACGCCTCTCAAGATTCGAAGTATGAAGTCGCTGCCAAATATCGGTCCGAGAAAGGTCTCAAATCGTGAAGTGAGTTATGCCAAGATATGAACTTTAAGAGGTCCCGAGAAGCAGTTTTAAAAGATTTTGTCCTTTAGCTAACTATTGATTAAATCGTCCTACTTTATTTTCGGCCTAAATAAACTATCGAAATAAGTCAAACAATGCATCCTCGTGATCATTCAAGACAATCATAAAATATAAGAGATACACCTAGGAATAAGGGAGTCTAAGTGAATAATTAGGCCACATGAGTTTGTGTTAGTTTGCTAACTTATAATAACAATGATCTCGTTTATAAGATTGGTTTGGGGAACGTGAAACTTGAGGGTGATAAACATTCATGACAACCAAAGCCCTAATGTAAGTCTTCGATCTCTTTACTTTTTCTTCCTTCAAGCATTTTGTATATATTTCTATCTTTTTTGTTTCCTTAGTATTTAGTATTTAAAAAAGGCCAAGGTGGGTTAATTATGATGAAAAATGTAAACCGTGCTTTGAAATTAATGCATTGCATGAGGGCATTGCAATGGTCAAGTGTAGGGGATTTAATAAGTGTGAAAATACTTATCCTTTGACCACTTAATTATAATAAAGACGAGACCAAAACGTGTATTTTATGTCTTAAAAGTCGGAATTATGCGTGGTTTGTGTTTTTATTGTGTTTTAGGATAAAAATATGAAAAAGGAAGAAAACACGGGCTTTCACGGGCTTTTATCGAAGAAAAAGACAAAAGATGAAGTCAAAAGATCAAAAGTGCAAAAAGAACGGAAGTCCAAGGCCTATTCTGAAGATTTATCGAAGAAAAAGTCTAAAGACGGAAATTTAATGAAGTCGAATAACCAAGTCTAATAAAAGAAGAAATGTATAAGACGAGTTTACTTTATATCGACAAATCCCGAGCCAAAGTCAAAAACGTCAATTTAATTAAAGACGAGAAGACAAAAGGAAGAAAGAAGGAAGCATCCTACCAACTCCCTTCTCCTATAAATACCCTCCTAATGCTTCATTAGGAGGGTGTTAGTTAGTTTTTTAGTCACTTTTAATTTTTCTTAGTCTTTCATATCTTTAGAGAGAAGTAGGTGATTCTACTTTCCCTCTCTAGATTTCTTCATCTATTCTTTCAAGTTTTAGGCTTTCATTTAATCTTGTATTTTGAATCATTAATCTACAAGTTCAAGTCTAAGCTTTTAATCATTAATCTTTTTCTACCTTTCTTGATTTTGATTTGCTTTTGATTCGAAATAATCATAGATCTTGTTTCATCTTCATGTTTTTGTGATTAAAAAGTTTATCTTTTTGTTCATATCTAAGTTTTTATACGATTTAAGCTTTGAACTTATTATGCTTTTTGGCTTATTTTGTATTTAGCTTACTTTATTTTAAGTTTTCTTAAAAGTTTAGTTTTTCTTTAAAGTTTGCTTTAATAAGTTTGCTTATCTAGATTTTTGAAAGTTTCTTATTCGTGCTTATTTAACTCTTTCATTATTGATTTGGTTAAGTGTCGGATTGTTCTTATTAAAAAAGAGAGCTTATTTGTTTTGCTTATTACGTGTTACATTCCATCGGAAAAGGGTTTACCCTTTTGGACGGATATTCCGACTGTTTGCATCGGAAAAGGGTTTTCCCTTTCCGACAGTTTTTCCGATACCTTTATCGGATTAGGGTTTTACTTTCCGACAGTTTTTCCGATACTTTCTATCGGAAAAGGGTTTTGTATTCCGATCGGTATTCCGATCGGTATTCCGATATTATAGGTGATCCATCATTTCGACGCTGATTCCGACATACATTCCGATAGAATTGGGTTTTCGTTATTCCGATAGTATTGGTTAGTATACATTCCGATCGTGTTCCGACTGAGCATTTCGAAGGATTTTTCCGACAAGGATTCCGACTGTATTCCGACGGTGTGTGTTCCGACAGTTTTAAGTTTCCCTTTTTGTTTCAAATTAACTTTTAAATTTCCTTTTCCCGCCAAACAAGACTAGATTTCTCTCTTTCATTTTATGTTGAATAACTTTGTCTTTTATATTATCATAGATATAACTAATCAAAAGCTCCCCCTTTTAGTGACCTAATACAAGGAATTTCCAAGGATAAAAATTTGTTCGTCTCGATTCTATTCGAATTGATTACCGTTAATCGTGCGACTCAGTCGTTCTTGGTGGAATAAAAAAGGAAAAGGTCATCTATTTTAAACTAAAGTAAAATGAAAATGTAAATATAAATGAAAATGTAAAAGCAAATGTAAATGTCGTTAAGTAAAAGTGGAAGTTTGAAATTAAAACTAAAAAATAATACTTAAAAGTAAATGACGAAAAATTAAAAACTTTAAAAAGTAAATTTTGAAAACTTAATAAAATGTAAACTTAAAAAAAACCTAAGTTAAGACAATTAAAATAAAACTAAGTAAAAATGGTGGAAAAATGAAAATAGAAACTAAAATTCTATCAGAATGTATCCTTCATCGGAATCCCATCGGAATCCACTGTCGGAATGAAAGCATCGGAATAAGCATAAACAAAAGTATCGGAATGTAGTAAAACGAAGCCGTCGGAATAATTGAATAGGAAATCTGTCGGAATGTAACTATCGGAATGCATAAAAGGAAAACTATCGGAATGTTAGTATCACTTCTATCGAAATAACAACTAAGCTCTACTGTCGGAATACTTGATCGGAAAAACCATCGGAATACTAAAACCCTAATCCGATACAACGATCGGAATGAGAGTGAAGGATGTCGGAATCAAAAGCCCTTATCAGAATACTTGTCAGAAAAGGGAAATCCTTTTCCGACGGAAGGAAATTCGTAATAAGCTAAATCGAAAAGCTTCTTTTTAATAAGCACAATCCAAAACTTTATCAAATCTATAATGAAACGAAATAAATAAGAACGAATAAGAACTTACAAAACTCTAAATAAGCAACTTTTTAAATCAATCTTTAAAAAGACAAAACCTTTAAGAAAACTTTAAAACAAATAAGCTAAATACAAAATAAGCCAATAAGCATGTCAAGCTCAAAGCTCAATTCGTATTAAAACTTATAGATGAATAAAAAGATAAACTTTTTAATCACATGAACACCAAGATGAAGCAAAATCAACGATTATCACGAATCAAAGATAAACAAAATAAAGAAAGGTAGAATGAGAATGCTTAAAAACTTGAATTTAAAAGATTAAAGATCAAAGATTTGACCCAAGATTAAAGAGAAATCTTGAAAAACATTAAGAAAAACTAGAGAGAGAAAGTATATTAATCTACTCCTACTTACCTTACAAAAATAAAACTAAAATCTACTACTCCTTAATGAAGTGTTTAAGGACTATATATAGGAGGAGGAAAATGTGTTGGTGCTTTTTTCTTTCTTCTTGTCTTTTAAATTCTTCGACTTTCTCGACGTTGTCTTGGGATTTTTCGATATAAATAGAACTCGTCTTATAATTTTCTTCTTCTATAAGACTTGGTTCTTCGACTTCATTAAACTTCCGTCTTTTGTCTTTTTCTTTGATAAATCATCAGAATAGGCCTTGGACTTCCGTTCTTTTTGCACTCTTGTTCTTTTGACTTCGTATTTTGTCTTTCTCTTCGATAAAAGCCCGTGAAAGCCCGTGTTTTCTTCCTTTTTCATATTTTCGTCCTAAAACACAATAAAAACACAAACCACGCATAATTCCGACATTTACGACATAAAATACACGTTTTGTCTTGGTTATTATTATAATTAAGTGGTAAAAGGATAAGTGTTTTCACACTTATTAAATCCCCTACACTTGACCATTGCAATGCCCTCATGCAATGCATTAATTACGAAGCAAGATTTTCATTTCTCATCATAATCAATCCACCTTGGCCTTTATTAAACACAAGACGTAAAAGAGATAGAAAATTATAAAATATTCAAAAGAAGAAAACAAGTAAAAAGATCAAAAACTTACCTTGGGGTTTTGGAATGTCATGAATGTTTATCACCCTCAAATTTCACGTTCCTCAAACGAAGCTTAAAAACGAGATCATTGTTAATATAAGCTAGCAAACTATCACAAACTCATGTGGGACAATTATTTACTTAGACTCCTTATTCCTAGGTGTATCTCTTATATTTTATTGTTGTCTTGAATGATCACGAGGATGTATTTTTGACTTATGTCGATAGTTATTTAGGCTGAAAATAAAGTAGGACGATTTAATCAATAGTTAGCTAAAGGACAAAATCTTTTAAAACTGCTTCTCGGTACCTCATAAAGTTCATATCTTGGCATAACTTGCTTCACGATTTGAGTCCTTTCTCGGACCGATATTTGGCATTGACTTCATACTTCAAATCTTGAGAGACGTTCATGAAATATTGGTCTTCTCTTCATAATAGGAATTTCTTCACTTGAACTTTTTGAGAGATTCTTCATATTTGGACCACGACTTCTTCAATTTTCTCCAATATTTATTTGGGATTTTGATATACAACGATCCGCCTCCTTTTAGTACTTGGATCTATTTATCCTCATACCTTGTTAGGGTCTTTTCGGATAGACTTCTCCATGATCTTTAGGGGAGTTTTTGTTTTTCGTCATGTGTCTCGATCCTTCATATTGATTTTTGATAAATGATTCTTCACATCACTTGGGATCTTTAGCAACAAAATGTAGCCCTCATGCCTTGTTAGGGCCTTTTTTCAGACTCTCCAATCTTCGCATCCCGCTTCAATAAGTTATGCCTTTGCTATGAACTCTAATTAATACCGAGCAACTTTTAAACGATCTTGGGCTAGAAGCTAAGTAACTTTTCAAATCGTACAACCTTATTTATTGCAAATATATTTATTAACAAGAGATGGGAGTAAAAGCTTATAATCAACTCACATAAATTCATGAAAGAATACCAAACTTATAATTGACTCTATAATCTCTCGTTCTCCATAATTTAAAATCTCAAGGAATAAGACTCGTGGATGCTTAGCCAATTAAATCAAAGTTTTGGGTTTTCAAGTCATCTATAGGATCTTGCAACTTCTTAGACTTTTTCAAGTTCAGAATTCGCATTTTAAAGTTCCTTTGATAAACGACTTTCTAGGATCAATTATAGGAACTTGCGAAAAGTTCTTGTTCTTAACCCGTAAGAGTTAAGACTTTCGCATTTTAAAGTTCCCTATATAAAAGCCTAGCAAAACTTGACTTAAACACGTTAAGGATACTAGCTAGAGTAAACTTGGATAAGTAAACTCGGGTTGAGTCAAAACATTCACAACGTTTAAAAATTAAAACCACTTTATTAAAAATTTATTCTAGCAAAGAAAGTAAATAACGATAACAAAGGAAAATACTACAATACTACTAGGCCAAAATCGATCAAAAAATTTTGAAAAATGTCGAAAAATCAATTTTCCTGGTTAAAATGAGGACAAATACAAGGAAAAGCCCACTTAACTTCGATAGAAGTCCCCCTACACTTAATATAAACATTGTCCTCAATGTTTAAGCATGTGGAAGTAAGCTCCCCTACACTTAGGACATTGTGCACTTTGTTTAAATCTTGCTAAGGAAGAGACAACTAAAGTGATTCCTATTTTAATATTGAAGAATATAAAATAGTGAATCAAAAGAGTTTAGGATAAAACCGGGAAGACAGGAACACGGAATCACGGGTTGTCAAAAGTCATCAAGAATGGATCTTTGATAGCTCGAATCCCTGCTCATGATAAGAAAGAAAACAACAAACACATAGTAGGGAATCCCCCTACACTTATTATAAAATCGGAGAAAAATGATAGATGCTGCGGGTTGCCTCCCGAGAAGCGCTTGTTTTTGTTAACCGAGTCGTGAGCCTGACTCGACCTTGATTAGCATGGTAAGAAGCTTGAAGAACATCCACCGGTATCAAATACATGGTTTTCATCTATCAAGTAGCACAAGCTTAAGGCGAACAAGGCAAGCCAAAGAAGAGTAGGCAAGGTTCCCTTAAGCAGAGATTGACCATGGCGGTAGAGAGTGTGATGAGGTGCAAGCATATCTCCATAAGTTCCAAAAATCTTTCCTTTTATTTCATTAGATGGATACTGAGATGGATTAAAAATTTCAATACCGGGATCGAACACCTTTTCCTTTAGGGGAAAATAACACTCAGGCTCAGTAGACCTTGAAGAAGATCCGCTTATAAATCTGACAATCTCATCCTCAAAAGGTGGATAAAGAGGTGTCAAAACATAGGTACTGCATATGTTGGTGTCGTCCGGTTTCTTCTCCTTTGAAACGGGTTTCTTAATATCCGAAGGAGGATAAAGACCATAATCAAATTCCAAAGGAGGAGAATCATTCTCATTTGGGAAGTAGGTATTAAGGAAGTGGCAAAATCTTCCTCAAATGAGTAATTATCCAAAGTATCAATACTGTTTGGTGGAGGATCTTCATCAAAAGTAGGATTAAGGTCATCATGAGAAGAATCACTCGAGAGAGTATCAACATCATCAAAATCATCGTATGTTGGTATGTCTTTATACTCTGAAACAAAAGCAGCATAATCATCCACATCGGAACTAGAATCATCATCATAGTCATCATAGATTAGTGGAGACTCATGAATTGGTGGGGGATCCAATCTGGGGAGATAATCATCAAAATCATCCACATCGTCTTGGAAAAGTGGGTTATCAGAGCAAGAATCGAAAAGAGGATTATCATATACAACAAAGTCATCAAGCTTAAAACTTTCCAAAGTAGTAGTAAGCTCTTCTTGAAGCACATTAATCATTTTCACTGATTCTTTACCATTTGATTTACTTGTAAGCTGCCCCATCTTAAAGACTTGAGCATCATTCCCTACCCTTAAGATTAATTCACCTTCGACAACATCGACTAAAGCTTTTCCGGTTCTCAAAAATGGCCGTCCAAGTATGAACGGAATACGAGGTTCCATTTCATAATCAACTACAACAAAATCGACTGGAAAAGTGAAGGTACCAACTTTAATAAATACATCTTCAACAATACCAACGGGGTAAGCGAGAGTACGATTTGCTAGCTCAAGAGTCATCTTTGTTGGTGTAAGGTCGGGTAATGATAGCTTTTGCCAAACACTTAATGGCATCAAATTAATACTTGCCCCTAGATCGGCTAAGGCAGTAAATTCTTCATTTTTGTTAAAAATGCAAGGCAACACAAAACAACCGGGATCTCCAAGTTTTTCCGGAAGTTCTTTAAGAATGACCGCAGAACAGTTTTCATTTAAGCGTGTGTTGACAAACTCAACCATATTTTCCTTCTTGCTAAGCAATTCCTTGAATGCTTTGACAAATTTCGGCATTTGGACAAGTGCTTCACAAAGGCTAATGTTGAAATTCATTTGAGAGATCATCTTCAAATACGAATTAACTTGAGAATCCTCTTTTGTGAGCAATTTGCACTTGTCTAACCGAGAAGGATAAGGGATGTTGGGTTTAGGTGGTGTGGGTGTAGCAGGTACAGGTTGAGTTGTTGAAGGTTGAGAAGTAGAAGGTTTAGAAGTGGTAGGTGGGGTTGGTGGAGGGTTTTGCTTGGGTACTTCTTCATTAAGAGGTGGAGACGGTAATGGAGAACTAGTACTAGGTGTGGTAGCAGGAGGGATAAATGGGGGTAGAGGAGGTGTAGATGAAGTAACGGGAGGAGGGGTAGAAGGTCCTACTTGAGTTGCTCTACTTCGTGTAGTAATAGCACTCACATTCGCTCTAGGTTTTTTTTTAAGTTGTAGAAGGAAGAGCACCTTGGGGGCGAAGGGTTTGTAATATTTGAACGAATTTCCTATCCGTGGACTCTTGAATTTGTCTAGTAGATTCTTGCATTGCTTGCATGATTTTCTCATGTTCATTTAACTTTTGCAAAACCAAGTCCATTGGCGGATGAGGTAAATTGAACCCTTGTTGTTGAAAACCTTGGTTTGGATATTAGTTATAAGGTGGAAAACCTTGAGGATTGAAACCTTGGTTTGGAAAGCCTTGATTTGGCATTTGGTAATTTCCCTGATTTTCATTTAAGCCCCTCACATTGGCATTACCTTGAAAAATAGCTCTTGGCGGCCCTTGGTTGTTTTGGTTAGGTTGTGGTGGTCTTTGTTGAAAACCGGGTGGAGCCAAATAATTTGTCGAGTTGTAAGACAAGTGATTAACATCGACATTACGCTTGAAATGAATTCTCTCGGCGTTGTTGTAAGCATACACTTCCCCGTGAGATTGATCATAAGCTTTATCACAATTAGCATAAGAGTGTGGCCCACCACAAGTTTCACAAGTTATATTAATAGAATTGTTGTTTTTAGCATTGTTAACGGCTTGTAAAGCAAGTGCTTCAACAACCGTAGTAAGCTTATCAAGTCTCCTTTTGGTGTCTCTAGTGCTAGCACTAGCCACATTAGCCCGAACACTTTTGGTTTGCACTTTAGATTTATTCTCAATAATATCCCATGCGACATTAGAAGACTTAACCAAAATGTTACCCCCGAGGCACTATTTAATGAATCTTGGTCATTCATGCTTAAACCATTGTAAAAAGTATTAATTTGATGCATTTTTGTGAAACCATGTTGTGGACACTTTCTTAAAAGTTCCTTAAAACGGTCCCAAGATTCACTAAATGTCTCACCGTACTTTTGTTCAAAGTTAATGATTTCATTCCGAAAAGCGGTAGTACGTGAGGGTGGGACAAAAGTAGTTGATGAATTTGGTCTCTAAATCCGACCACGTAAGAATACTTTGTGGCGGTTCCTTATCAAGCCAATGTCGGGCTTGTCCCTCTAAGAAGAAAGGAAAAAGTTGCAAGCGAATTACCTCTTGTGAAACCCCATTAAACTTGACCGTATTAGTGAGTTAAAGAAACCTTTTGATATGGTCATGAGGATCATCAAGTGTACGCCCCAAGAATGGTTGAGCAGAGACCATTTGAATGAAGCCGGATTTGAGCTCAAAGTTGTTGGCTCCAATCTCGGGTATAACAATAGCATCGGTGTTGCCCCCTACATGTGATTGCAAAAGCTCGATCATTATTCGATTGTCCATAGTGACAATAGGTTGAGTTTCGACTTCGGCTTGAGTTGCTTTCTTCTTGCGAGCACGGGTACGCATACACACCTACAAAAGGAAAAAAAGATAGACAAGAAATATTTTTTGTTTTTTATGTTTTTCTATTTTTTGGATTTTTGAAAATTTTATATTTTTTAGGATTTTTGAAATTTTTTGAAAATTAGACAAGAAAAATAACGTTCAAGAGTGAACGGATCCCAAAATCTGACGTGTCTCTCACAGAAAATCGTTAATCTTCACGAAAAGAGCCGGCAGTGGTGCCATTTAATACAAGGAATTTCCAAGTATAAAAATTTGTTCGTCTCGATTCAATTCGAATTGATTACCGTTAATAGTGCGACTCAGTCGTTCTTGGTGGAATAAAAAGGGAAAAGGTTATCTATTTTAAACTAAAGTAAAATGAAAATGTAAATATAAATGAAAATGTAAAAGCAAATGTAAATGTCGTTAAGTAAAAGTGGAAGTTTGAAATTTAAAACTAAAAATTAATACTTAAAAGTAAATGACGAAAAATTAAAAACTTTAAAAAGTAAATTTTGAAAACTTAATAAAATGTAAACTTAAAAATAAATCTAAGTTAAGACAATTAAAATAAAACTAAGTAAAAATTGTGGAAAAATAAAAATAGAAACTAAAATTCTATCAGAATGTATCCTTCATCGGAATCCCATCAGAATCCACTGTCGGAATGAAAGCATCGGAATAAGCATAAACAAAAGTATCGGAATGTAGTAAAACGAAGCCGTCGGAATAATTGAAAAGGAAATCTGTCGGAATGTAACTATCAGAATGCATAAAAGGAAAACTATCGGAATGTTAGTATCACTTCTATCGGAATAACAACTAAGCTCTACTGTCGGAATACTTGATCGGAAAAACCATCGGAATACTAGAACCCTAATCCGATACAACGATCGGAATGAGAGTGAAGGCTGTCGGAATCAAAAGCCCTTATCGGAATACTTGTCGGAAAAGGGAAACCCTTTTCCGACGGAAGGAAATTCGTAATAAGCTAAATCGAAAAGCTTCTTTTTAATAAGCACAATCCAAAACTTTATCAAATATATAATGAAACGAAATAAATAAGAATGAATAAGAACTTATAAAACTCTAAATAAGCAACTTTTTAAATCAAACTTTAAAAAGACAAAACCTTTAAGAAAACTTAAAAACAAATAAGCTAAATACAAAATAAGCCAATAAACATGTCAAGCTCAAAGCTCAATTCGTATTAAAACTTATAGATGAATAAAAAGATAAACTTTTTAATCACATGAACACCAAGATGAAGCAAAATCAACGATTATCACGAATCAAAGATAAAGAAAATAAAGAAAGGTAGAATGAGAATGATTAAAAACTTGAATTTTAAGATTAAAGATCAAAGATTTGACACAAGATTAAAGAGAAAGCTTGAAAAACATTAAGAAAAACTAGAGAGAGAAAGTATATTAATCTACTCCTACTTACCTTACAAAAATAAAACTAAAATCTACTACTCCTTAATGAAGTGTTTAAGGACTATATATAGGAGGAGGAAAATGTGTTGGTGCTTTTTTCTTTCTTCTTGTCTTTTCGTCTTTTAAATTCTTCAACTTTCACGACGTTGTCTTGGGATTTGTCGATATAAATAGAACTCGCCTTATAATTTTATTCTTCTATTGGACTTGGTTCTTCGACTTTATTAAACTTCCGTCTTTAGACTTTTTCTTCGATAAATCTTCATAATAGGCCTTGGACTTCCGTTCTTTTTGCACTCTTGATCTTTTGACTTCGTCTTTTGTCTTTTTCTTCGATAAAAGCCCGTGAAAGACCGTGTTTTCTTCCTTTTTCATCTTTTGGTCCTAAAACACAATAAAAACACAAACCACGCATAATTCTGACATTTACGACACAAAATACACGTTTTGGCTTGGTTATTATAATAATTAACTGGTAAAAGGATAAGTGTTTTCACACTTATTATGACCAACACCAATAATTCCACCCTAAACCGTGATCAATTCGATTAGATACCGAGAACGATATCAAGTACACATATGCAAAATCACCATTTCACATGTTCTCTTCTTTTGCCTCATATTCACCAAGTATGGGTTTGCTACCAGGCGAGAATCTACATTTGCTTCGAGATTGCGCACACCCATACGGGCTGCAATTCTTAGTCCTACTATAAGCGCCTCATATTCCGCCTCGTTATTTGTAGATGTGAATTCAAAACGTAGCGCGTATGTAAATTCCATTCCTTGCGGATTAGTGAGTATGAGCCCTGCGCCAGATCCATCAGTGCAAGAGGACCCATCACCTGTGTTGAGTCTTAGGATCTAGACTCATCTGGGATATAATAACAATGATAGTAATAAGCATAGCGGAACACAAATAAGACAATCAAAGTTATGAACAAGGCTTTCTTATTCATAAATTGCTTACTAATAAGCTACTAACTACTACTCCTTGTGCCTTATAGGCTTGACACCAGGAGGAACGCACGCACAACTTTAGCTTACATTGTATCTGAATGAATGAATAACCATGTGTGCTTAACCCTCTTTATATAATAGAGGTACTAGGGTTACATTACAACCCTAGCTTACTATAGAAGCTAACTATTTATTATTAAGTCCTTCATCTTGTTTTGTCATATCAACTCAAGATATATAATTCCCAACAATCTTCACCTAGTTGATTTGACAAAACCAGTAAGCACAAGCTTCCCCTGAAGCTAATATAGATGAAGGTTAAGCTTCCCCTCGATCCATGCACTCTTCCCCTTTTTGTCACATCAACTAAAAGGGATCGTCTTCCCCTTAAGAAGTGCATGTCGAATCCAATAGGTTCCATGGAGTGATCACTGATGAAGAAAATTAAGTATAACGAATTTGATGAAGAAGTGGAATCTCCCAAACTTGTGTCTTATGTCTTGTACTAACCACGTGACGTTGAGCACGAACAAAATCCTCAAATAAATGAGACACTGAGCACAATGACGTAACCCTTTCAAGTGATAGCAAATGTACGCATAGAGCAAATTATCTTAAAAAGGCCTCAACTCCGTGTAAGATATGAATAGATCGTACCCCTTCATTAGATATGTCAATTCTTCGTCACCATACAAACCAAGCAAAATATCTTAAAATGGCTCCTCTTTCCCTTTTAAGATATGATAAGAACACAAAACCTGTGAAAATCAACTACAACATAAAATAAGTGATAATCAAATGTCTTCTTTAATGAATCTCCATAACTAAATGATGATGGCTGAGAACTCCTCCTCCAGTAACAGTAGTGACATCAGACTAGTCACTAATTCAGAGTAGTAGCAATCTTACTTGACTAGAAGGAACCAAAACCGGCCAGAGAAAAGTTAGTATACAACAAGCCAGCAGGAACCATCTCCAACTGAAGTCAGCAAGAATATAAGCCCACCAGTAGGAACAAACCAATGGTACGGACCAGTAGGAACCGACTGTTGGGTCAAAATTATGAGTTGATGCGTCAAAAACAACAAAATAAGAAGACAAGGACTACTTTTGCCAAAGTTAAATACAACAAGCCGTTGGAGTCTTTTTATTACTTTAGCTTTCTTTGTAAGCTATGTTTTCTAGTATATAAAGAAAACATAGGACGTAGGTTTTACATATCTTTTCATTCACAATGTAACCTACAATAAGCTTTGATCTCTAGGTGTGGGATTCAATGTATACAAACCTAGAGTTGTTTGTGTTAATCTTTAATACAAGCACTTTGGGAGAAATTCATCTTTGTTCTTATAACATCTTGTTACTAATCAATGTTCTACTCCGCTATGATTAACATCATATGAATGTTGATTATCCTAGATAGAATGGTTCTTAACCATTGAGTCTAACGATCCATGGACTCCACAATTGGTATCAGAGCCTAAGGCTCGTGATATCTAGGAGATACAAGGTGTTATGTTCGTGTTCGTGTTGCTGTGAAGCCGCTGTCCAAATTAGAGACAGTATTAGTGACGGTTTAGCGACAGTCTATCAGATCTATGACAGATTTGCAATAGATCTGCTGTCGCAAAAAGAATGGGAGAAAGGAGTAATCACATATGCGACAGTTTAGCGTCAAACAAACTGTTGCTAAACGGGTGTGATTTGAAATTCGGTTTTTTAGGGTTTAGTTGAAAACCCTAGATCCGCTTGTCTATGGCTGTGGTTGGTTCTATGAATGAAGTCATCAGTGATTGTTGTTCTACGTTGTGAATAACACACGATTCTTGTTATTAGGGTTTGTGATAGAACCCTAGAATTGGTGATGAACGTTCAATCTGTGATGAATAAAGTTAGGTTCTTATGAAGTCCTGAGTATATTGGATCTGTTTATTAGGGTTTGTTGATAAACCCTAGATGGATGGTTTGCTACTGTTTGTGACGATCAAGAATGGTGTTACAGCAGATGTTCGTCGTTCTTATGGACTTATTTAATTCACAAAACCTTAAATTAAGGTTTCTGATGAATATGATAGCAGCTGCTTGTATTATACAATGTTTGAAGCGACGAAAGTAAAGTGCAGCAGGTGTTTATCCAAGTGTCCAAGGAAAGATTTGGAGTTACTATTCTTCACCTGATATACATCAGGACAAGTGGTGTCGACATCAAAGAAATTATGTGTGCTACTTGCTGTATGTTCAAGGCTAAGCATCTTGGAAGAAAAGAAAGTGCATTGTATATTGTATCTCGATGGTAGCAGCAATGGTGATTTAAAAGGAGACGTGTGAGTATTGGTGGGGGAAAATATGGAAAAGATTTGATTGTTTGGTTGAAAAGACGAATATTGACCAAGTTCTTTATGAGAAACGTGTGAAAAACATTTGGTCAAGCAAGATTTTAGCATGATCCATATATTATGGGATTCACCCTATAATACGGAGTATCTCTTTATTTTGGACGTTTGTGAAGAAAGTTATTATGCTACATATCAATTTTGGCTGAATATTAAACGTATGGTTTATATAAGGCAGCAAATAAGATACGCTTTGGGAAGGAGAAATACACGAGTATGGTGTTGATATTTACTTATGAATATTCACAAATATGGAATGAATATTATTGTGCGCTGGTTTTCAGGAAATCAGTTAATTAAGGAATTACATGGGATGAATATAAAGGCTTCTATCACGTGGGTTTCATTTCTATAAAGTGACGTGGACCAGACAAGGAGCAGATTTGAATTGGTTATGATTAAGACGTGATACACACTGTTCTCGTACTTGTGGCCCCAGGCTGTTTTCTAATGGTTATATAATGGTTCACGTGGGATTGTATGACATTTTTGGTCAACAAGAAAAGGTACTATTTATTATCCCGTGCGTTTTAAATGATTCGTTGATGTTTTGCTTTATATGCGTATGGGATCAAAGGCGCTGACACGTGATGCATTAAAAGTATATTTGTGGTCAAACAAGGGCAGCAATTGAAGTGGTATGAGTAAACAGAAAGTTATATTTTCACGTCACTGATGGGAGTTATTTAGCCGCTGACAGACGCGCTGACACGTGTAGTTAAGCCGCTGACAGCGTTATTCGCAGCCACTGACAGTTTTGGAGTGTTTTGGTTTGGAGTTTGGTTCATTCACAGCAACTAGTTCTTAAAGGTATAAAGGCTCGTTTTATTTCTATTGATTACGAAGAAAATTTTTTATTATTTGTTTGAAGACGAAGTAGATTTTCGCGAGTTTGTGTTCTATCATATCTTAAAGTCGTGAACTTCCAGTCATTGACTTTTAAGGAAACTTGTTCGTGCTTTTAATGGTTGGTGACGAAGACTTGTCATAACACTTGAAGGAGTTACATTATCGTGCTCAGTGTCTCACAAAGGATGAGAATGTTGACAAGGGATCGAGGTCTACTTATACTTTGTGCCATGAGTATAAGTTCTTTGTTACATGTTTAGTACAAGACATGGAACGCAAGTTCGGGTTATTCTACTTCATCATCAAGTAAGTCGTAATTAGATTTCTCCATATGTGATCATTACATAAAGCCTACAGAATTTGAAGATTCAAGAATGATTAACACAATTTAAGGGGAAGCTAAATTGTTCATGTGTTAATCATTTACATGTAACATTAAGGTGAAGGTGTTTACTACTGCTCATTAGTTTTACTACAACTTGTGTGAGTTTCTATAGCTCAAATTCATTTAATTTCATCCTGCTGTTCTTCATGGAGGGTAATTTGAGACATAGAAAACTTGTACTAGTGGTGTGGTATTATTTAAGCAATGGTCGAAATCAAGGTTGCTTACATACAAGACCCCTATTTGGATCATGTCAAAAAGGGGAAGAAGTCTACATAATGCAATCTGTTGATCCTTGGTGTTATATGTTTTACAAAGAATGCGAAATTAAGGGGAAGTGTTTTTGACATCATCAACTAGGGGAAGATTGTTGGGTCAAAATTATGAGTTGATGCGTCAAAAACAACAAAATAAGAAGACAAGGACTACTTTTGCCAAAGTTAAATACAACAAGCCGTTGGAGTCTTTTTATTACTTTAGCTTTCTTTGTAAGCTATGTTTTCTAGTATATAAAGAAAACATAGGACGTAGGTTTTACATATCTTTTCATTCACAATGTAACCTATAATAAGCTTTGATCTCTAGGTGTGGGATTCAATGTATACACACCTAGAGTTGTTTGTGTTAATCTTTAATACAAGCACTTTGGGAGAAATTCATCTTTGTTCTTATAACATCTTGTTACTAATCAATGTTCTATTCCGCTATGATTAACATCATATGAATGTTGATTATCCTAGATAGAATGGTTCTTAACCATTGAGTCTAACGATCCATGGACTCCACACCGACTAATATTACTAGGAGAAACCAAGAACACAACCAACATGAATATATGAGACCAGTAGGAATGACAAGCAGTAACGAAAACCTACCAGTAGCATCTCAATCCTTTTTTTCTTTCTTTTTTTCTTTTTTTTCACATTCTGTCACTAAGCTGTTGCTAAAATTATTGTTGTTGATGTTGCTAATTTCAAACACATTTTCCCTACTGTTGCTATAACCGTACTTTGAAAAACATGGATAGTACTTACATGGCCCAACCCATATGAACGTCCAGCATATGCATCCAATATCTCCAAATTTATTAGGAAATAATCATGGAATAAACCACAATCCCTAAAAATCAGGAACAATAAGTTACGTATGCATATATCACGTCCATTATTTCCTTGTAGTCAACTTTCATATAAACGATTTGAGGACCTGTTGACATAATCCAAGCAATCTCTAATAAAGCAGGAAGTATATACAGATAATAACTTCCATAAATACCTTGTGGATTTTATCAACCATATAGAAGAAATGACCATAATGCCAGCCGATATGTACTACACCCTTACGTGCAACAGTACTCCAAAAATCACGCAACCATAGTTATCACCACGTCTAATATGCAGTAATATCTCCATAAATCAAGGAGGATATATACAGCTATCACAAACGTGTGATTTTAACAATAGGAATAGCTGCCAAAAATATCTTGAATAGTTTCCCACGTTATGAACCAAGAAAACCACAGAAGGTAATCCAAATATTTTAGCAAGTCAATAATGAGCACATGTTTTTGTGAAGAATGACTGCTAAAATCACGCAACCTTGCTGACTTTTGTAAACATATTTGAAACTACTCCCATAAATATATCACACTAGCTTCAAGGCCCGCCCAATGGGCGGCTAGTTTTAAGTATTTTTATGAAATAATTGATGTAGAAATGATATAATTAAAAAATGTTATACCAATTTTGTATCGTACATATACATGCGCATCATAGAAAAGTAATATGTCAGCACTTTAATACACACAATGTAATTCCTTTCTTTGTCGAATGTTGTATGATATGCAAGGGCTATAACATTACTTGTACATGTATTTTAGTCTAATGGTTGAGTCGGACAAATGTACTTCTAGAATGAGATCTCAGCGTCCTTGTAAAGTTTTCATATGCCTCCATAAAACCCATTGGCCTCATTGCCTACTTCACGATGGTCCTTTATTTCGATCACCACTGCTCTCTATAATTTTAGCCACCTTATAGAAGATAGCAAGCTTGCTCCATGTATTACACATATGTGCAGTTTTCTTATTGCTACTTCACAAATACTTCCCACTCCAGACCTTCTTTTACTTGCAAATATTATTACAAATTAAAACTGAAGCCAATTGGCTATAAAAAACGCAACTAATATATAGTTATTGCAATCTTACAATATGCATAACTTGGGTGCCACATATGCAGCCAAAAAACGCAACTAATATATAGCTATTGCAGTTATACAGTTTGCATAACTTGGCTGCCAAATATGCAGCCAACTCCATACAATTCGAGGGCATACAGTGAAAGTCCAGACTTCCTGGTCCCGAGAGTAATTTAAGTAGAACAAACAAACATTTCTTCGGTTTCATCCATCAGGCTTGTTATGTATATATAAATATCTGTCTAAAGTATCTCATATCTGCGATATTAAATAGAAAGTTATCATTATGAGAGTTAATATAGTACAATAAGACGTAAAAAATCTCTAGAGAGTTCATTTATCTGAGATATGTAGAAAACACAGTACCTGAGATAAATCATCGAGTAGCGTACTATCATCACCAACGTTTATTCTAATAATGGTCCAGTCTCAACGTTTCCACTCTTTTACCCTTTGCACTTCAGATACAACTATATCCATTTTATGCAATTGAAAGTCTCAGTACCACCAAGCCCCTGAAGCTGCGATAACAAAGGCCAGGATCATTCTCGTGGGTTGTGGCTGAAAAATGATTTCACTTCGTCCGCCCATGCACTACATAGTAAAAATGTCAATCAAAAAAGAAAATTAAAATCGAGTTAAGTTTAAAAAGAATCCACATTTTCTACGCAATTCATTTTTCTTTTGATAGCATCAACATTGAAGATGCTGTATTTACTATCGAAAAGTGACCTTTACATTAACACTATTTTTTCCTACAATATTAAAGGCCACTTTCCGTTAACGAATAATGTGATCTAGGAAAAATAGTGTAGGCATGATAAAAGAAATATTTTTATCGTTTTAATCAGCTCTACATGTCCGTCGAAGTGTATAAATTTCCAATGAAACAATTCAATTGTGTCTCCATTTCTAAAAATATATGTTTTTAGGAATCTCAAATTTATCAAAAAATAGGACATAGCATATGTCAATTATAAATCTCAAATTAATACATGGAGGGTAATATCACACTGATGTCAATTGCCACTAAAAATGCGTTAATGAAGCATCCTCAACTATAATAACCACACCCTTGATGGAATGGTAGTTTGGTTAAAAGAAAGCGTTAATGAAGCATCCATCCGCACTATTTATGTTTCTAAATTATCAATAAGTTTGTGCTATAACAATAAGCATTAAGTTTTACAAACTTGAATCACAGGGTGAATATGAAATATGGCAAAAAAAACTCAAATTAGAGCAGCATGACAACTTTCTTCATTTAGGTCACATAAGCCCACTAATTGATACTACATAGGAATATACATACATCAATATAAAACAGTTGAAAGATGTAAGGAGAAAAAAGTTACCAAAATCAAGTTGACTTTTAACACACGCATTTAAGAGTGACCATAGTACCTATATACAGTAATTTAAAACTTGTATGCTTTTCGTGTTCAGAGAGCTTCATTAGAAACAGGGCCGCTGAAATTCACGTCCTAAGTGTGTGCATGATCAATGCTGAAATATATATGAAATGATATGCGAACGAAATTTTTCTCTCCAAGTTTCAACCTATCATGGATTGAGTAGTAAACTATATATCTTGGATTAATAGGTCATTTAGCAAAAAGGAAGTGATTCTACATATACCATATAGAGCTCAAGTAGACTATACATATTATCAGTATAGAGTTTCAATCTTTTTTGAGTACTTATTTCAAACTCCATATACCTTTGTTTAGTGTTTGTTTATCCATTATGACATAAGTATAATGTAGTAATACTTTTGTATTCTTACTTATAACGTAGTGAATACTTTTGTTTGACAACATATCTGAAATGTTGTTGTTAAAGAACAACAGCTCAAATAGCAGTATCGCCTCCAGATCTAAATAAAGCATTAATTTGTCCATCAAAAGCTCAAACCCCTATGAACCTTGTAAAAACAAAATTAACCAAACTGAATAAGGATTAATCATTTTTCCAGTAGCCAAAAGTGCATCCATAACTTATCATAACTCGAGAACTTGACACATAATCTCTCCATATGATAGCTAAAAAAGAACTTTAATAAAGACCTTTAAATAGAGTGAGGTTATATCATAATTATGTTCTTTGTTCTTTAATGTTCCTTTCAAATTCCTCGATCTGAAACAACAACAAAGTTAAACTGTTAGGACCATTGTAATAGTTAAATGTAATAGGTAGACTAGGAGGTATGTAGTTCCTCCTGGTCCTAGTAGTAGTAGGAGCAAGTCCTGCTCCTGGTCCTAGTCGAAGTCAAACTTTATTATTTACTTAATATTCTGTTAGGATATGCATGAGATATGTTAGGAAAGGATATGCATATCAGTTTTACACGTTTTCTTTAATGCTGTATTAGGGTTTCCTTGTAGTATAAAAGGAACCTTAGGCAGAAGGGTTATACACACCTTCACAAAACGTAGTTCTAGTGATTATCAATATTAGAAATCCTTAGAAAGGATCAAGTCTTTATAGTTATTCTGTTCTCCTTGATTATATTTATATTTTACATTCATATTATGTATAGAGTCTCTTTGTGATTTGACTTGTGATTACAGAAGTCATTCACCGGTCCTGACAGGCTGCAAGATCTACATTCAGTAGACCCAACAAGTGGTATCAGAGCCTGGGAGGGTCTCTATACAAGAAGAATCAAGTTTTCTTATTACTGACATTTTTTTATCATGTCTGCCTTAACTTCTACTCAAACAGGAGAAGACAGCACTCCTAAAATTGTGCAACCTCAGCAGATCCTTGCTACGGTCTCAAACACGAATGGTAAATTCCCTCTTCTGAAAAAGGGTGAATATGATAACTAGGCAATGAAGATGGAATGGTGGATCACCAATACTGATCAAGATCTTTGGAAGATCATTCTGAATGGGAACAGCAGGAAGCTTACTAGAAGAGACAAGAATGGTAATATTACCCTTCTTGACCCTAAATCTCATGAGGAAATCATAGCTATTCAGAAGGAGGTAAAAGCAAAAACGATTTTACTTCAATCTCTTCCTGAAGATCACATGGGTGACTTCTATCATTTGGATGATGCCAGAGAGATCTGGAATGGCTTAAAAGCAAGGTTTGGCGGGAATGAGGAGTAAAAGAAAATGCGAAGATCCATGCTGAGAGATGAATTCACAGAATTCAAAATCTCAGAAACTGAAGGTCTACATCAAGGGTATGATAGGTTTCAGAAGATATTGAGCCAGTTGAATCAACTTCGGTCAAAGCCTGATGATGGTGATATTAATGCAAGGTTTCTTAAAGCCTTACCCTACTCATGGAATCAGGTGGTGATCTCTCTCAAAGCCAAAGGTGGGCTTGGCTATCTTAACTTTGATGATCTGTTTCATAGGCTCAGAACTTTCGAACCTCATGTGAGAGGATTTTCGAGTGACTCTTTTCCCACTCCTGCTAACTCCGCCTTTGTGAGTTCTATGGCATCTAGTCCCATGTCATATGCAAGTAGCCCAAGCAATACTATCTCCTCTACGCATACTGTTCAGCATACTTCTGCTCCTGATCTTACTGCCAAGTCTGGTAGTATGGTAGAAGCCGTTCTTCATTCTTTTGTGGCTGATGTTAATGCTGAACAACAACTTGCTTTTGATGACTTCAAACAGGTTGATAAACTTGACCTGGATGAAATGGATCTTAAATGGCAGATGGCCATGCTCACTCTTAGGGTTCACAAGTTTGAGAAGAAAGTTGGACGGAAATTTAATTACAACCCTCGGGAGCCAGCAAGATTCAACAGAAGCAAGATTCGATGCTATAACTGCCAGCAACAAGGTCACTTTGCAAGGGAGTGCCCCAACAAGAATGATCAGGAGAAGGAGCAGGTACTCCGCTTTCAAGGTTCAGGAGATAAAAGATGACAAGAAGGCATTGGTATCTGTTGACTCTATGGTCAACTGGAATGATCATCAGGCTTCTACTCTGGAATCAGCTGAGTCCTCGACTGACGTGTTTGCAATGATTGCTGGGAATCTCTCTGATGCAGAAGAAGCAGGCGAGTTTGCTCTTATGGGCATCTCACCTCAGGTACAACATTGTCCTCTTGGTTGTCATGATAAATACTCAGAATTGTTGTCCCAATTTAATGACGTAAATGATCAAAATGATAAGTATTTTTTAGAGGTTCAAGCCTATAAGGCTTCATTAAACACATTGGAACAACAAAAGAGGTGGTTACAAGATACTCAACGTGCGTATGAGGATAAAATCAGGATACTAAGCATCGATTTAGAAAACACGACAAATATGCTTAAATATACAGAAATAGTAAGAGATGCTAGTATCTAAGAAAAAGAGGAGATGCAAGGAAAATTAGATGCTACAATGCTAAGATTTGAAAAATGGCAAAAGGCACCTAAAAATCTTTCGAAATTAATTGATAGTAGCATGTCTGGTAGAACTAAAAGAGGCTTAGGATTTGAAAAATATATTGATTCAGAAGATGTATTTGATTTATCTTTTTCAAGTGTCTTTGATGCCGACAAAGAGGATGAGGGAAAACCTAGTTACAATAGGTTTAAACCAGCAGCAGAAATGCATGCGGTCCCTCCTCCTCTTACTGGAACTTTTATGCCCACTTCATGGCATAATGACTTGGATGAATCTCAGATGCATGAGTCCCCAACAAGTTCTACTAATACTAATGAGTTTGTCTCATGTACTTTCAGTGACAAAGCCAGTGACTCTGCATCTAGTGGTTCAAGTGAAGAGTCAAGACCTACAAGTTCCAAGTTGAATGAACATGCTGCTACTGGTGCTAGGAAGTGTGAAGAAAGAGTTGCTGTTATGTCAAGTGTGTCTGGTCCTAGTTTATTGAGTCCTAAGAAGAATGTTTCTCCTAGAATTGTGTGTAATAAAGTAGGCAGTATGAAACAATCTCATTCTAATAAAAGGTCTTTCAAAACATGTTTTGTTTGTGGCAGTGCCTTTCATTTAATTAAAGATTGTGATTATTATGACACACATGCTTCTATTAATCATGCTTTGTCTGCTCCTGGTCCACCAGGAGCTGCCCCATATGCTACTAGAAGACTTAATCCTTGTGCTCAATCGTTTTCTTCTTCTAGAAGGACCTCTCCTTTAGCTTCTGATCTTTGGAGAAATATTGGATTCCAAACCACCAGTAATTATTTTCAAAATTTTAATCCAATCTATCCACATAATTTGGACCACACGTATTTTGGTTTGGGAAGTTTGAGAACTGCTGTTAAGCCCTCAGCAGGTTGTTCTTGGTCAAATAATAATACCCATATGATGAATAGGCAACCAAGGAACAACGGTGGATCTCATCAATCTTCTTGGCACTCTTCTAAAGATCCACAAGGCAGGCTCAAACCTGAAAAGGTTTGGGTCCCCTTAAGACACTAACTTTTGCATTGTTATTATCTTGTTGTTGTAGGTTACTCCATACCAGGATCCTAGTCTAGGCATTGTTGATAGTGGTTGCTCCAGGAGCATGACTGGCAATAAAAGTCTTCTCTCTAACTTTGTACCATTTCATGGAGGCAAGGTCTATTTTGGTGGGGGTGAAGGCAGAATCACTGGCAAAGGAACGATAAAGACTCCTAATCTAAATTTTGAGCAGGTCTACTATGTGGAAGCACTTCAGCACTTCAACTTGATATCGGTCTCTCAGATTTGTGACAAGAAGCAGTTTGTTCTCTTCACCGATACTGATGCACTTGTGCTTTCCAAAGACTTTCAGCTTCCGGATGACTCACAAGTTCTACTCAGAATCCCTAGAAGACACAATCTCTATAGCATCAAGTTGAATGAAGTCAATCCTACTGGTCAACTAGCATGTCTAGTTGCTAAAGCCTCAGAAGATGAAGCCACTCAATGGCACCGAAGGATGGGGCATGTGAACTTTAAGACCATTTACAAACTTGCAAATCTGAATCTGGTCTCTGGTTTACCTCCCAAGTCCTTTAGAAATGATATAAATTGTATTGCCTGCAGTAAAGGCAAACATCACAAAGCATCCTTCAAAGCCATTACTGCTCTTAGTCTTATTACTGAACCATTGCAGCTACTACACATGGACTTATTTGGTCCTACTTCCATTAGAAGCATTGACCACAAGCAATTCTGTCTGGTGGTAACTGATGGATATAGCAGGTTTACGTGGGTGTTCTTCATGGCTGCCAAGAGTGAGACCTACTCAATTCTTAGAGATTTTCTTACCCTGATAGAGAATCAGTTGTCCAAGAATGTTAAAGTATTCGTTGCGACAATGGAACCGAGTTTAAAAATAAAGACCTCATCGCACTTTGTAATGCTAAGGACATCAGAAGAGATTATAGTGCAGCAAGGACTCCTCAACAGAATGGTGTGGCAGAAAGAAAGAACAAGACACTAATAGAAGCAGCAAGAACTATGCTTGCCGATTCCAAGCTTCCAACCATGTTCTGGACAGAAGCTGTTAATACTGCAAGTTATGTTTTGAATAGGGTTTCTATTACCAATCCTCACAAGAAGACTCCTTATGAGCTGCTCACGGGCAAAGTTCCAAATATTGCTCATTTGAAGCCTTTTGGGTGTCCAGTCACCATTCTGAATACTAGTGACTATTTGGGGAAGTTTGATGGCAAGGCAGATGAAGGATACATTGTGGGATATTCAGCTCACTCTCGGGCATATCGTGTCTACAATCTCCAAGCCAAGCGGATCATTGAAACTATTAATCTCAGGTATTTTGAAGAGAAGTCAAACATCCAAGGCAAGGGTCCAGAATGGTATTTTGATCTTGATTATCTTAGTGATTCGTTAGGATATTTTCGTTTCAAAATTAACCATGATGTAGGACCACAAGTGTTTGCAACTTCTAGTACTGGTGTACCTTCTAGTCTTTCTGATTCAGATGATGAGGATGACATTTTTGTGGTTCCATCCTATTCCACCACAGTTTCTCCTACTCCTCCTGGTGATGCAACTCCATTGGATGTACAGGATTCCCAAGTAGCTTTTGACACTCTTCTCCAACAACAACAAGAAGCTACTAAAGCAGCTGCTCAAGGTGGTTTTGAGTTTCCCTTGGTTGAGCCTACTGACAAAGCTGCTCCTGGTACTCCAGCTTCTGCTCCTAGTGCTAGCTTATCATCTACTGGTACTCCGGCTAGTGAGTCTGCTTCCAATACTCGTTTCTCCAGTCCTACTGATTTGGGGAACCATCAAAAGAAGGCTTCTACCAAGCTGGATGATATTCATAAACAACCGGTAGATGGGATTTTCAACACTGCTTCATATGATGCTGACTTTGTTGGTGATCTCAATAACTTGGCACCAGAAGTGGAGGTTTCTTCCAATCCAGTCTTGCAATCACACAAAGATCATCCTACCACTCAAATCATTGGAGATCCTGGTTCTACTGTCAAGACACGTAGAATGCAGAAGAAGGCCTCGTCTGATCATCATGCTCTTGTGAGCTATATTGAAGATCAAAAGCGTAATAATCATACGGACTTTCAACACTGTTTGTTTGCTTGTTTTCTTTCACAGGTGGAACCTTGGTCTGTTTCTCATGCTCTTGAGGATCAAAGTTGGGTGGAGGCTATGCAGGAGGAAATGCAGTAATTCTTGTTTCAGAATGTTTGGGTTCTGGTTGACTTACCAGATGGAAAGACAGCTATCAATACCAAATGGATTCTCAAGAACAAGAAGGATGCACGGGGAATTGTCGTAAGGAATAAAGCTAGGCTTGTCGCACAAGGCCACACTCAAATTGAGGGCATTGACTACACTGAAGTTTTTGCTCCGGTTGCAAGGATCGAGGCCATTCGTCTGTTTTTGGCCTTTGCTTCTTATGTGGGCTTTACGGTGTTTCAGATGGATGTCAAGAGTGCATTTCGCTATGGCAAAATTGAAGAGGAGGTCTATGTCACTCAACCTAAGGGCTTTGTAGATCCACTTCATCCCAAGAAAGTTTACAAGGTGTCCAAGGCTCTTTATGGATTACATCAGGCTCCTAGAGCTTGGTATGAGCGTCTTTCAACTTTCTTGTTAAAGAATGGCTATAGAAGGGGTACTATTTACAAAACATTATTTCTTCGGAGGAATACCAAGGACATTATCCTTGTTCAGGTTTATGTGGACGACATTATCTTTGGTTCTACTAGGAAGGAATGGTGTGATGAGTTTGAACACTTGATGAAAGGCAAATTTCAGATGAGTGCGATGGGAGAACTTTCTTTCTTCCTTGGTCTTCAGGTCAAGCAACAATCGGATGGGATTTTCATCAGTCAAGATAAATATGTTCATGAGATTCTTCAGAAGTTTGACATGGATCCTCTTAGACCCGCAGCGACTCCTTATGAAGTTGCTAAAATCAAACTTAAAAATGAGCCAGACCCCCCGGTCAATGTTCACATATACAGGTCTATGATTGGCTCCCTCATGTATTTGACTGCATCTCGTCCGGATATCATGTTTGCAGTAAGTGCTTGTTCTAGACACCAGGTGACTCCAACGGTTTCGAACTTAAATGCAGTAAAGAAGATTTTCAAGTATATCAAGGCTCAACCTAAATTAGGCCTATGGTATCCTAGAGAATCACCTTTTGTTCTAGAAGCCTATAGTGATAGTGACTATGCTGGTGCTAATAATGACAGAAAGTCTACTACTGGTGGTTGTCAGTTCTTGGGTCGTCGACTTATTTCATGGCAATGCAAGAAACAGACAATAGTAGCTACTTCTTCAACAGAAGCTGAATACGTTGCTGCTGCTAGTTGTTGTGGACAAGTTTTGTGGATCCAAAATCATATGTTGGATTATGGTTTCAATTTTATGAACACCAAAATTTTTATAGATAATCAAAGCACTATTTGCATTGTGAAGAATCCTGTTTTTCATCAGCGAACAGAAGCATATTGAAATTCGGCATCATTTTATACGGGATGCCAATGAGAAAAAGCTGATTCAGGTTCTTAAAGTTCATACGGATGATAATGTTGCTGATTTGCTGACTAAAGCGTTTGATGGTCCTCGGTTTAACCACTTGGTGGTTCACATTGGGATGGTCAATCCTTGAGGTCTAGGATTGAGGGGAGGCTAAGCCTAAGGGGAGGCTTTGTGTACATATTCGTAGGACAGACTAACGTATTCATAGATTTTAACACCTTATTTTATTGGTTCTGGTGGTGTGTGTTACTTCTGGTGGAGGTTTTTGCTCACTTCTAGTGGATATGGTCTTACATGACTGGCGTCTGATCCTCATTGGTCAGCTTCTAGTCATAATTGGTTGGCTTCTGGTGGTTCAAAATCCTTCCATGTCAAGTGGTGATTGGCTCCTGGTGCTGGTCTGGCACACTGTTCATTCCTTTTGTCCTTTGTGAATCACGTTTTGCTCCTGGTCTGACCATTGTGTGCTTTGACTTTTGGTCAACGCTCCCAATCCTGGTATTTACATTTTTAATTACGTATGGTAAATTGGGAGTTGGTAATTATGTTAAAAAGGGCAAGTGGTTACTATGCAATTATGGTTAAATTTGAAAGGGCAACCCCCCATTAATAGGGGTCAATGAACAGTTACCTTTTTCCTTATTTATGGTCAAATTACACCCTTGACTCAATCATTCTAATTAACACACACACAAAACCGCTCCTACTATCTCCACCCTAATCACAATCCTTCTTCCATCAATTAATCAAGATCCATGGCTGCTCTTGCTTACCAACCTACTCACAACCGAGTTGCTTATCTGGGTGATGGTCCACATCGTGAACATTTTGCTGACATTCTAGATTTCATTGAAGCTTCCAACCTAAGGTTTGCATTTACTGTATGTCCCACCATACATGATAGTGTTATTCGTCAATTTTGGGCGTCTGCTCGACTTGTGGATGTGGTTGGTCGTCCACGTGCCCTTCATGCTACCATAGATGGACGTGCATATGTGGTGACTGAGGCTTCTAGTCGCTCTTCTCTTCATCTTCAGGATGAGGGTGGTGTTGAATCCATCCCCAATTCGGAGGTATTGGAGGGGATGGCTGCTTTAGGATACGAACATGGGGGGAAGTTTAACTTCCAGAAAAATAGGTTTTCCCCCAATGGAAGCTTCTGGTCCACTTTCTAATCCATTGTATGAGTCCCAAGTCTGGGAGTTGGGATGCTTTCCCTACTCCCTTGGCTACTGGTCTTATTTGCTTAGCCCAGGGTAGAATTTTTAACTTTTCCCATTATCCTTTTGAGGGGATGGTTAGTAATTTATCTAATGCTGGTTCTAGAAAGAAGTTTCTTATGTACCCTAGGTTTATTCAGCAAATACTGGTTTGCATTCCTCGTGATAGGACTGAGCATGTGCCGTCTAAGCTTACTGCCAAAGTGTATTACAATATGGTCAATGGGTTTACTGGGGAATGGAGGCCCCTGACTGAGGCCATGTTGGGACTGGCTCAGGGTCCTATGGGTGAGGAGGAGGAGGCTCCTGAGTTTGTTGTGATTGATGATGATCCCATGGAGGAGGAGGCTCCTACTGGTGGTCCTTCTCATGTGGTTGAGGAGGAACTGGTTGAGGAGGTGGTGGTTGAAAAACCATCCCCTTCCAAGGCTGGTCCTTCTTCAGTCCCACAAAAGTCTCCATTTGTGGAGACTCCACCTCCTAGTCCGGCTCCACACTCGACTGATAAACCTTTTGGTGCTAGTACTCCACAGGTTGACCCGTCTGTTGCTTCGGGCTCCAATGAAGCTTTCCCTGACCCAAGTTCTCTTGGTGGGCAGGCGGAGGAGCCTACTACACTTATGTCTTTGCTTGATCTTATGCGCAGGTACCATGAGCGGATGATTTCATTGGAAGCTGATTTGAACCAACACAGGAAACTTACTAGGGAGTTTGTTCTTCCTTTGGCTGATCGCATCAAAGCTTTGGAAACTTAGCAACGGCGCCGCAAGAAGCATGTGATCCATTCAGATTCTGATGAGGAGGGTACGGAGCATGTTGAGGATGGTTTGACATTATTGGCAAAGGCTGCCTTTGCTGATAAAGTTTATGATGATTTGCCGGTTCCTCCGACATCCTCCAGTGTTCCTTCTCCTGGTGCTATTCCCACTTCTTTGGATGGTGATTCTGGTCCTGCTGCTGGTTCCAATGCTGGTCCCTCCCATGATTCGACGGGCAAGGCTCCAATGACTGATGCTCCATCACCAGCTCGCAAGCGTACCCGTAGAAAGCTTGAAGAGGAAAGGCTAGGTGAGGAGGCTGCTCATCGGATTCAAGCCGAGGTTGATGAAGCTGATAGGGCTGCTGAAGAAGAGCTTCGAAAGCGGAGGCGTGAACAAATTCAGCACGATGCCATGCATTGGAGTGATAGTGAATGGATGCAAGTTTTGACTGTTCTCACCCGGGATTATGCTCAGTTTACAGATCTGTTGGGTGACGATGTTGATGAGCACAATTGTATTCCGAGAGCTATGGTATTGATGCGTAAGCACCAGTTGGCCCTTGCTGCACAACTTAGGGAAAAGAGAAAGAACAGACCTTTATCTCGGACTGAGGAGCGCAAGCAGATGCAACGCTATGTGAAATATCAGTCTGTTGCTCATTTTAATGCTCCTTGGAAGTGGGACCGGGTTCGGGCTTTGACTTTTGATGAGCTCAAGGCACTTTATGAAAGTATGGTTAAGCGTCAGAGTCAACCAATTCCGGAAAGATTTATTTACCATCCTCATGGTGTGACCTCTTCTTCGCCTGCTGCTTCTACTGGTCCTGCATCTGCTCCCACTCCTAGTTCTGCTGCTAGTCCATCGGGTTTTGTTGCGACTTCAGTTGGTCCTTCTACTTCTCCTTTGGTTGCTCCTTTGGGTTCTACTGCTGGTCCTGCTACCACCACCTTTGCTGCTACCACCACCACTCATGCTTCCACCACCACACATGTTCCAACCACCACCTTTGCTACCACCACAACTACTGCTGCTACACCTGATCTGTCATCTCCATCACCACCGGTTACTGGAACTCGACCAATTCCTACTTCTACTGCAGCTCCTGTTGATCCATTGGGTGGGCAGACTCATGCGTCTACTTCTCCTGCTCCCACTGCTGCTGCTGAGGTTACGGTAAAGGTTGAATCCACACCTAGTGATCCCACACCTAGACGTTCGCTTCGTCAGAAACAAGCTCGACGTGTTCGTCATGGTAAGACAGTCCCTTATGAGAAGCGTGATCCTAAGAATTTGATTGATGCCGCTTCAGACAGTGATTCGGATTTGCCATTGGGCAATGGGAACATTACTGGTTACATGGTTGAGCGTTCCACAACTCTTCCTGGTGTGGTATCCCATAGAATTACTTTGAGTGATGGGTCTGTGCGTTTGGCTTCGGGTTTGCAGGGTGTGTTATCGTGGGCTGACCGTATGGATCTTATGGCGTTATGGACTTGTGGATTCTAGTATGCCTTTTGACCCCATGGCTGTGTCTTCATGGCCTGGTCTGCGTATATGGGCTGATCTTAAGCTGATGTTGGATGCTCCTCCTAATGCTCCTGTTTCGGGCATATGGAAGGATCAAATGCAATGGGTGATTCAGCGCTGGAAGCTATATGCAGGATGTGGTGTGCATATGTTGGAATTAGAATCTGGTCATATGGTTTTTATGCTGACAGATGTAGAGTATCCTTTGACCATTTCTTCGATGGAAGCGATGTTGGCTAGTCATTTGCAAATTTCCAATGCTCCATCAGGAAATGAGTCCTCTATGGCCACGGGCGTTGGTGGAAGGAATTCATGCGCGGTTGATAGCAGATAAGAAGGCTGCTTCTGGTTTGTGATGTGATTGGGTTGTAAGTGTTTATATTTTGTATTTTCTTTTGTTCATTTGTTCATATTATCATTCTTTTCACCAATATGTAAAGTGATTGGTGAATTTAATTCTTTCTAGTTCAAAAAAAAACATACTTTTTATATAATATCTGCTTATACTTTTAACACATATTGGATTTTATACTTGTGAATATGATACCCCTTGGCTGCTTCACATTGTGGGTTCTGGTTACTGATTTGTGCTTGTACTGGTACTTGGTTTCACTTGGTGTTGGACTTGTTCCTCACAACAAATGGTTCTCAACTTACCATGTCTCATCGACAAGAAAAAGTTGATTCACCTTGAGGGTACGGCTCCTGGTGCGATTCTCAAATCCGTTGATGGTTGCCAGGTTGCCCAAAACTGGATGGTTTTCACTTGCCATAGTCTTGGACTGAAAAGTGGCTAATCCAAGGGGGTACGGCTCTTGGTAAAGATCTTATCAAATCCGTTGATAGCTGTAATAGCTTGCTTAAAGCTATAGGGTTTTCAACTCACCGATGCTTCATTGCTAAGAGTTGGCGAGTCCAGAGGGGTACGGCTTCTGGTAAAGACATATCAAATCCGTTGACGGCTGTGATGGTTTGCCTAAAATCATCAGGGTACTCCCACTCACCATTGATTCACGTTCTAAGAGTTGGGTTGGGTTCTAGTCTCCCAGGGTGATGCTTATTCCACCAGAAAGACTGGCTAGCCCAAGAGCGAGCAGCTACTTGGTTAAGGCTTATCAAATTTGCTCATGTTGCTGAAAAGATTCAACACGATGCTGATTTGTTCCAAGCTTTGGAGAAGCTTCTAGTGTTTCATGTTGCGGCGGTTCCTCTGATTCTTATCTTTCTGATGCTGCTATTTGTTTTGCTGATTCAATCATCGGGCTTATTTGCACGTTTTCCAGGAAACTTGAACTCAACAGGTCAAATTCAAGTTTAGGGGAGGATTGTTAGGACCATTGTAATAGTTAAATGTAATAGGTAGACTAGGAGGTATGTAGTTCCTCATGGTCCTAGTAGTAGTAGGAGCAAGTCCTGCTCCTGGTCCTAGTCGAAGTCAAACTTTATTATTTACTTAATATTCTGTTAGGATATGCATGAGATATGTTAGGAAAGGATATGCATATCAGTTTTACACGTTTTCTTTAATGCTGTATTAGGGTTTCCTTGTAGTATAAAAGGAACCTTAGGCAGAAGGGTTATGCACACCTTCACAAAACGTAGTTCTAGTGATTATCAATATTAGAAATCCTTAGAAAGGATCAATTTTTTATAGTTATTCTGTTCTCCTTGATTATATTTATATTTTACATTCATATTGTGTATAGAGTCTATTTGTGATTTGACTTGTGATTACAGAAGTCATTCACCGGTCCTGACAGGCTGCAAGATCTACATTCAGTAGACCCAACATAAACCAACCTTCATTTCCCATCCAATGCAATGTTGGCAGGGAGAAAAACATTTTTGCTTGTTAAGTTGTAACCTTTCCTTTTACAACCTTACCTTAAAAGGATCATGATGTTAGAACTTGACTCTTTCATTTGGACTTTTAGTTTTCTTGAACTCGTAAAGGTCCTTGACATGTATGTTATTAGTATCAACATTATGCATTGACAATTTTCAGTATTCCAGATATTTAAACCTCTCTTGTTCGCTCTCGATCTTTATCAACAAATTAAAGCTGTATGAAAATCTTTTATTTTCCAAGTATATTACTCTACTTATTGAGAAATAATTTAGACCAATAAAACACGTGTCTATGAGGCAGAACATAACACGAAATATCCGTATAATTAAACATTTGCTACAATCGTTTATTGTGTACTCCTAATTCGTCTATATTGTACTATTACGTGTTACTTACGCACTCATCACTCTTATGTAGTATTAGTGAAGGCATACATGAACTTTTTAGCAAATAAGGAGGTCGTGAACTCGTCGCAAATAATGCTAATATTTAATTTTTCAAAATCCAAACTCTTACAGTACATGTGTCATTTTTTAAAAAATTTATTAGAATTTTTTGTTCTCTACATGATCATAACTTGAAGAAACCAAATATCTTTTTTTCAATTACTAACCATAAATCACATAACAAATCAATCATTATCAAAAATCAAACAAACTTAATATAACCATATAATTTAAAAACCAAACTAAAGATTAGTGAAGAATGAACCTTAGGTTGAGTGGTAACAGGAACATCGATATCAAGTCATGTATGATAAGTTTAATGTGAAATCAAATGGTTATTAGATTAACTTAGGTTGAGTGGTAACAGGAAATCAAATGATTATTAGATAACCATTGTTATGATTTAGATTTGATAATTTCTTATGTTTTTTGTTTTGGTTTTTGTTGATTTGTTTTGGCAGGTTTTTTGTTTGCATTAAATGCTGATAGGAAAAATGATTTAGGACCGTTGATTAAAAATGAATTTACAGATGTCATTTTCTAAGAATTTTGACTTAATATTACTGTTTACAAAACCTTGCTTTATATAGGTAGTAGATATCACGTTTAAAAATATATGAGATGTTATGAGGTTGATCCACGTTTTTGACAAAAAGTCATACCTCCGTCCGGCCTCACCAAACTATGAAACATATACGGAGTACCATGTACTGCTGTGGGAAATCATGTGATTTGTATAACGTGATCCAACATTACAAGTTTAGGTTTTTAGTAATTCCAACAGGGACCACAATAATGTACACGACACATTCATCATCCTTTACCTCTTGGAAACATACGAACAGCAGTACAACAATCAGAAATCGTACATCATGGACCACAACATCCTTTGTCCATCTTCTCCTGCAGATCACATGCTTCTTTACAGAAAATCCCTAGTTCATGTATCAAACTTTTGAAACCCTAATAGGGAACTCTATTCTGATTTCATAGGAACAGGATACATAAAACTTTTCTGATATTCGTTCTAAGCAGCAACAGCAATTCAATCTAGAGTTTTATATAAACCCTAGAATGAAAATTGTTTGAAGATCACAGTAGCCATAAACACCTATGATCATACTAGGGTTCATCTTTGATTCAAGAACCAACTCACCAAAGCTAGTATGACCACCATCATAGTACCAACAGCAACATGATAGATCAGCAGCAACAGAACAACAAATCATCTAGGGTTTGTTGGGAAAAACCTTAGATCAGCAACTTTATTTATATAAAAACAGAAAATAACATGAAAACCTTGTAGATCAACCAGATCGAGAGCCAACAAGCTCTGATACCACTTGTTGAGTCTTAGGATCTAGACTCATCTGGGATATAATAACAATGATTGTAATAAGCATAGCGGAACATAAAGAAGACAATCAAAGTTATGAACAAGGCTTTCTTATTCATAAACTACTAACTACTACTCCTGGTGCCTTATAGGCTTGACACCAGGAGGAACGCGCACACACCTTTAGTTTACATTATATCTGAATGAATGAATAACCTTGTGTGCCTAACCCTCTTTATATAATAGAGGTACTAGGGTTACATTACAACCCTAGCTTACTATAGAAGCTAACTATTTATTATTAAGTCCTTCATCTTGTTTTGTCATATAAACTCAAGATATATAATTCCCAACAACCCGAATAAGATCCATGGGTCTTGGTATTCTTCCTTTTGTTTTGGATCCTGAACACCCTCTTCTGGTTTTTCGATGATGAAATCTGCCAGAGTTTTATCCTTTTACAGCATTGCGCGGTCTGTACGTAATGTTGTGTTCCCCAAGTAGAACACTCCACTTCTGTAATCTACCTGCAACGTCTGGTTTTGATATTATCTGTTATATGTGCTGATCTATGATCAACACTATAGGATGTGCTTGGAAGTATCTGCGAAACCTTTTCGCTGCAAATACCAGTGCGAGTACCAATTTCTCCATTAGGGTATAATTTAGTTCCGAGTTTTTTAATGCTCTGCTTATGAAGTATACTGGTGTTTGTACATTTTCCCTATCCGTCATTAGCATCGCGCTGATTGCTCCGTGCGTAGCTGACAAATACATTATCACTCCTTCTTTTGGACGTGGCGCGACTAACATAGGGAGTGAAGCTAAATGTGTTTTTAGTTCCTCGAAGGCTTTCTCAGCTTCCTTTGTCCAATTGAAGTATCCTTGTTTAATGCACTTCTTTAGTGTTTTAAATAAAGGGAGCGACTTCTCCATGGATTTGGACAAGAATCTATTCAACCCTACGAGCTTCCCATTTGACGATTGCACTTCCTTTTTCGTCTTTTGGCTTTGAAGCGGAATGACTGCGTTTGTCTTTCCCGGCAGGGTTTGATTCCATTGGGGTCAATCATGTATCCTAGGAACATGCCTTTTGTTTGCCCCAACAGTGCATTTCTTGGGGTTTAGCTTCATGTTTATCCTCCTAAGTGTGGAGAATGTTTCCTCTATATCCCGGGTAAGTTCACTTTCTGTGTGACTTTTTATTACCAGGTCATCAACATACACCTCCAAATTTCGCCCTATTTTTCCTTCGAACGCTTTATCAACCAATCGCTGGTAAGTAGTCCTTGCGTTCTTAAGTCCGAATGGCAATTTTGTGTAGCAATACACACCCTGGCTGGTATGGAATGCTGTTTTTTCTTCATCTTTTTCTGCCATTTGTATCTGGTGGTATACCTTGTATGCGTCCAGGAAGCATTTAAAAGGATATCCAGACAATGATTCTACTTTCCAATGTATCTATGAGAGTGGATAGCAGTCTTGGGGACAAGCCTTATTGAGGTCTGTGAAGTCAACACACATGCGCCAGCTGCCATCATGTTTTTTAACCATTACTGGGTTAGCAAGCCAATCATGGTAGTAAACCTCCCTCATGATTCCTGCATCTACCATCTTCTTCACTTCCTCAAGTATCACCTTGTTGCGTTCTGGGGCCTGTCCTCTTTTCTTTTGCCTAATTGGGGGGTATCCTTCGCGGATTTGAAGCTTGTGTTCAGCTATTGACATTGGTACCCCCGTCATGTCTTTAGGTTTCCACGTAAAGACATCTAGGTTTTTCTTTAAGAGGCGGCACATGTCAGCCTTTCCTTCGTCGGGAAATGTCCCCCCGATCATTATCTTTTGATCTGGATATTGCGGATGGACTGCCACTTTTAGGTTCGGCGGCGAGTCTATCCTGGGTTCTATTCTAACCCGAGGAGGTTCCGCAATCGTGTTGCACACTGGAAGTGCTATCACTGTGTTGAAGATCGTTACGATTCCTCCCTCCACTAGGAACTTCAGCATGCCATGGGCCGTAGAAGGTACTGCTCGCATTGCTAGTATGGCAGGTCGCCCAATGATTCCGTTATACTGCGATAGAGACCGTATTATCAAGAAGTTCATTGAGAACTTTGTCGAATGTTCATCGTTTTGCCACTTTTACTACCAGCTTTAGTTGGCCCAAAGGCCACACCGCTTCTCCGCTGAATCCAATGAGTGGGGAGGTTGCAGGTACCATTTGTCTCCTTACTTCTGCGCTGAGTTTCGGGAAACAGTGTTCATACATTATTTCTGCTGATGAACCTCCATCAAAATACATACGATGTATACTGTGTTCACCGATGCTTATTTCTATCACTAACGGGCCCTCTGCCACATTCATCGCGCTGAGGGGGGGGGGGGGGGGGAGGAGATGTCTCTTCCTTTCGAGAATTTTTGGCGCACCTTTTGTTTTGTCCTTCACTGCCATGCGTCCACCATGTAAACATTTGCGTTAGCGGTTTTTTGTTTCTCATCCTCCGCGGTTCCTTTGACAAGGTGTTTTAGCTTGCCTTCTTTTACCAAATTCTCGATATGTTTTTGTAGCTAAATATATTCATTCATAGCGTGTCCCTTCTCATCATGATATTCACAATATTTTTTGCCAATGCGCCTTTCTACAAGGGTGGTCATTGGCAATGGTCTTGGAAAGTTCGCACCTTCTGATATAAGGATTTCCCTCGGAGTTAACTTAAGGGAGTAAACCTGAAGTTACTGGCTCGCCCCTATCTTTTATTTCCTTGGTAATAAAGACCTCCAGGCCCGCTTTACCTACTAGACCCTTTATTAGGTGCTTCGCGAGATCTATAACCACGGTCGTTTTGTATGACTTCTAAGGCAACTGATTCCCCCTGTATGAAGGATCTTACTCGCCGTAGTACTCCATCAATGGTTTTTGGTGTTCTTTCATTCAGCTTTTTATTAGATCACTGTTGCGTATACCTGCCATGAAGCAAGACACTTTCAAGATCTCTGGGCATTCTTTTATTTGAATACACTCGCTCTTGAAGCGTTCTAAAAAATCCTCCAGGTATTCGCCCTAGTTCTGCTTGACTCTAGTGAGTGATACAACGCTTCTATCATGTCTTTTCTGCTGCACATAATTTCTTTTGAACGCTTTATGTAACACTTCATACCCATTAATTGTTCGTGGCGGAAGTCTGTCAAACCGGATCCGCGCGTTTCCCACGAGTGTAGAGTTGAACATATTTCACCATACAGGTTCTGGCCATTGCTCGATGCCTGCTTGGGATTCAAAGACCTTTAGGTGGTCTTCCGGATCTTAGGTGCCATCATACGTTTTTACGTTTGGTGGCATGTGGCGCTTTCTTGTATCCGAGTAATACTGTATGTGTCTCGTGAAAGCATTTTTTCTGGCTCTTCTCCAAGGTTGTGAGAAGCCTTGGTCATGTGAGGAGTAACATTCACGCCTGCGCTTTGCAGGATGGTTATCACCTGATCTTGATAGATTGCTTTCAGATGATTCACCGTGTTCTGCGCGTTCCTTTTCCTTCGTTCACTTCTGATTTTTCCTGTGTCTGGCAACCAGCGGGATGAGGGCTTGTAGATTACTAGCTACATAATCCTCCATCGCGCGCGCCTCCCTAGCGGTTACTTCCTCGCTTCCTTCGGGGAGTATACTTCTTTTTTGTTTATTAGGGGGAGGCTGAGTTGATTCCTGTTCTACGTTTCTTTTCACACAGTAGGTAGAGGAGTTGAGAACAGTACACATGTTCCTCTGAAAGGTGGATTTGTTACATCCCGTATGTTTGCCTGGCTGGCAGATCTAGGAGTAACATTCGTGGATGCAATGTGACCATCTACCGTCGAGGATCTTCGATGGCCTTCGTACATACCGTTTTTCGTCATTGCTTAGAGCTTTAGTGTAGGGCCCCACGGATGGCGCCAACTTGTTGATGCAAAAGTTGGATGGATCGTGCTTGACCCGAATTAGCCTTAATTCGGGGTCTTGCGGGCTCCCGTTCTTTCAACAAGTGAATTTTGTTTAAAGACCATGCGTACTAAAGCAGACACCGTTAGGCTTACCGTGGGTTTGTGGCCCACGATTACACTCTGTCGTCAGAGTAAGTAATCGATTTGAGTATATTAGGGTTTAGGGTATTGTGTGTATCGTACCTTTGTAGAACCATAGGGGTTCATTTTATACTCGAGAGAGTCCCGGCTGGGCTCCCTATTCTTGAGTCCTAAGGAAGAGATAATGACTCAAAATAGATTGATCCTTGTCGCATAACTATGACAAGTGTATATCCTTCTTTCTTAGGCGAATATAATCATAAGATAGATTATATTCTTGTCTGATCCTATAGCAGGGCGATGAGGACACGGTTAAGTAATGAACCGTATGTGCGACAGCGGCTTACCGGGCCTACTCGGCTGTGCGCGCGTTGCATGAGTTTTAATCCACTCCTGATGGATACACGTAGTACTCATGAGTTGGACTATCCAACCCGACTAGAGACTATACGTCATCACTAAGTTTGGTCCCGAGATAATATCGAACCGAACTGAGCATTTCGGTTTCGGTCCAGGTTGATAGCCTTTTTCGGTTTCGGTTAACTTCGGGTCGGGTCGGGTCAGTTTCGGCCCGAAGCTCAGCCCTATATATATATGCTAGTTAAACATAACACTTTGATGCTAACATTTTCATATACAATTATCTAGCTTATATTGTACAAAATTCACGATTTATTCGCATGTTCTTTGGATTGTTTTTCGTTTAACAAATTTATAATGTACATTTTGCATAGAGTCCTCAAAATTTACGAGACGACGCTATTCAAATGAATGTGCTGAACGTGTTATGTCGTGTTGTGTTTAGTAAGAGTATTGGAAGAAAAACTCTTCAATGACTCCATATAATTCATACTCCCACTATATTATTATTGTAAGTAATCGAACTATACTACCTTCATTTAATATCGAGTAGTTTTGTATGCATTCTGTATGCTTTATTACTGTTCATAGTAGAGTATAATATTAGTGATTAACTGATTGCATGTGTTCATGGTTCTGCGAATCCTAATTGATCATTTGACTGAATATATATAATTTGCAGAATTATAGCGACTAAGGTTATCTTAATCCGATCTTTTCATTTACTAATTTTGCAACATTATTCTGTACCAGTACTCTAACAAGAAGAATATTATAAGATGGATAGAATTAGAAACCATCGACCTTTATAGAAACCATCTTATGTCTTATACAGATTCAAGAGGCAGCAAGAACAAATATCCTATCTAAGGAATGGAGGTTAACGGGGGCGGACTTACATGGGAGCCGAGTGTGGCACGGGCCACACTTGATTTGACAGTACCAAGTGTAAATTTTTCCGAAAAATATTGATTCTCTAGTATCTGCAACACTTAAAAAAAATTGTGCTACCTTGGTTTAGGCTAAAACCTATTTATGATGTAAAATTTATTGTTTACGATAAAAAATAATATACCTTTTAGAATTTTTTTTGCACACTCGATAAAATATCCTGGTCCGCCCAGGTACCACTGGATCAGTATACCGAAACTTGTGTTTAATGAAGATTGGTTTGAAGTAACAATCAATGAGGATGATCTCTCTACTATTGAGAACACGTTTAGCATGCAAAGTCAAAGGAAATGGATGACCAAATTAAAAGGTTGAGAATTTTGTATGCTATATACCAAGTTCGACTTGAGCTATTGCAGTCTTGCAGATTGATATTGAATAGATGGAGCAATTCAACAATTACCAATTTTTTCGAGCTTTTGCCCTTGGACTGTCACGGTAATATTATCTACATGGTATACAATTTACTTTTGTAAATTTGGGATCATATCTTATTCTTATAGTTTATCTTTTTTGCTGGCTCTGGTTCTAGCGTTTTCTTCGGGATGGAGTTTCACTAAAGCTTCCAACTGCATTAGTTCACCAAAAACACGTGTACGTTAGTCATACGTGCTTCGATTTAAAATGTAGGGTAGCTCTTCTTGCTCTCTTGATGAAAAGCTCCCCGGACCTGAAGAAACTGAGATCGATGTATCCTATTTGACTAAACTCGTATGTCAAACTACACTTGCACAACAGTTAATTACTGTTGGTTGTTCCAGATTGATAATCCTAATGGGCCATTTGACTTGTGATTGTGATGGCATAATATCATGAATCATGTAAAGAGTGTTCATGACTTTTGCATTTATGTTTTGTTTCAGTTATATGTGTATGTTAACAAAATATTAAACTTCGTTGTACCGTAGCCACGTAGAAGTAGTTGCAAATAAAGTTGATGAAACAGTAAAGTTGCAAAGCACGGGAACTTGTCAAGTTGTGATCTTAATCGTTTTAAGCTCTGCTAAAAATGAATCACGTCTCTGAAAATGGAAACATTGCAAGTTTAGAGGCCAATTTTTTTTTTTTTTTACAAAGGAATAAACTCAAAAACAGAAGTTTGCAAGTATTAGTTATAATATGTTTACACTGGAATCAGCACAAGGGGTGACACCTTGCTTGAAGTCAGAAGTCCCTGGTCCATCAGTAGTGGCTGCAAATCTAAATCCCATGGCAGATGACATGTTATAACAGTTTCGCTACCTCCTTCTTGTTTGGTAAGAAAGTAGAGGTAGCATACACAATTTTTGTTAGTATGTTTGGTCTAATAGGATAATTTCCGCACCTATGCTTCTATTTTACTATATCCCAGAAGTATAGACTATATATATAATTCCTACACTAGATGTCCAAATTCATATTTCCTTATATGGCTCTATCCGTTTATTGTATAAATCATACATGTTGAGTGGTCAGTAGGTCTCATAAGACCTTGTTTATTGGCAAACTGAACAAATCGGTTGTTGAATAATAAAGACAAAACAGATGACAGTTTTTAAAGTATTTTTTCATTCTCATCCAATGAGACAAGTATACAAGGGGTTGGGGCTGCGATCTAAGGTCACCATGTGAACTGGTTCGGCCCTTTATTTCTCTTATTTTGGAATCTTTGAATATTATACTAATATTTTGTCCTTCAACCGGTTGTTGAAGGTTGCGGAGGGTGTTTTTCTAAGCTTATTTGAGGAGCTTAATGGCTTATTTTATTTTAGAAAAAGCTTTTAATCTACTTGAAGGTGTGCGCAACTAATCTCATAGAGCTTGTGGCTTTTTTGTAGGTAATATAAGATAAGTATTAAGCCCTTCATACTGGGCTTTTTGAGACCCAAAGGGTATTTTGTGCAGTAATAATTGTGATCATATTCAAACAGTACACTCTAAGGGCATCGGAAGCTTTAGGATCAGCTTGAATGCGTGAACTAGCTCCTGAATCAGAACCAGTTGCGGTCAGAACATGTGGGATTTTTCTAACAGTCGATCTATTTGTGTGATTAAAGTCTTCCCATCGGCATTGCATAGACACTTAAGCAGCTAAACCTATCAAAACCTTGTCTACCACCTTGTTTTGGACAAACAATTCACTCTCAACCAACTATAATCAAAATGATCATATAATGGCTATTTTATAAACAACAGGCAATCACATAAAAAATTCATAAATTAAATGAGTAAATTAAGTTATGGGTGGTTATATAGTCAGGACCATAGTCTTAGGAAACGCTAGCTTGCCTATGTTTCACGTTCCAGATCACTCGTACCCAAACGCGGTACAAACGCGTTCTGAAGCGTTTTGTGTTTCCGTTTCATGTGACGTTGGTTAGGACATGTCCAGTGGCAATGATTTTAAAAGCATTGATGCGATGAACTCATAATAGTGTATCCTATAGTTGGATACACGGTGTAACATGAAATTTAATTTCAATTCTCTCCCAACCCATACCATTATCAGCAACATCAAAAAACAACCTTTTTCTACACAAATTAGTGTAACCTCAAACGCACTTATCAACAACATGAAAAAAAACCTTTGGAGAACACACTTGATTGCTTGTTGTTGTATACTGCATAAAGATCCATAAACCAATAATTCATCTGTGTAGTTGTTCATCAATTAGACACACATTAATAATTAGCCAAACTATTAGAATTCTTAAAACTCTAAGAATACGAACCCTGGTCCTCTGCCATAGCATAACTCATCACCACAAGTGCTATGATTGAAATCCCACGGCAGTCCAGTATTTGTGCAGAATGCCCCTAGAGTAATTGGACTCACATCACAACAATCTGATCGGCAAAATGCACATACGAAGCGAGGCATATTGGCAGACCTAAAAGAATTTCTGACCCGTCTTGCAACGCTAAAGTATTTGGTTATCGCTTTACCTGAAGTGGACCGGAAAGAAGCAACAAGTTCCAACAATACATCTGCATTAAAAATAACACAACTAAAACATGAATACTAATTGGCAAGATGAGTGGGCAGGTTGAGAGGTCAAAATAGGTGTATGCTGAAACGGGCGATTTTAGTTAGAGCCGAAAGGGTGCGGGTTGTCCACGTTAAGAAGCTGTCATTTTTTACCACATTTTTTTTCTGAAAATTCATTTGGACCACATAAATCCCTCATAAAAAATGATATTGAAGCTATATCTAATTTTTACGTGGTCATCAATTAGATTGAACCTGGGATTTATGTTTATCTTATAAACTTGTCTAATGTTAGGTCTCTTTTAATCATTTTGAAAGTATCTGGATCATGCGGAAGAGATGCAATAGTAGTCCTTCTGAAAGAACCGATAAGGCTAACACTTGCTTGAGAAATACTAAACTCACATAACATTTACAAAATCAAATCCACACAATGAGTTGTCATGTTTATTATTGGTTCAAAATATAAGATGGATTGAAAAGTAAGAGAGATAACACCACATATTTACTTGCCACTTCATTATGTGGATTTTATTTTGTAAGAATTATGTGGTTCTAGCACACCTCCACTTGCTTTGCTTTGCACTACAAAATATATATGACATTTACTTATTGCATTAAATGTAATAACAATAAGCAATAAGAGGACGCTAAAAGTATTTATATCAATTTCTACTAATAAAAGTCAACAAAAGTTATTTTTATTAACTTATACTCTTAAGAAAAAAAGTAAGTAAGAGAGAGCATCATTAAAAGTCTATTCTTACTAAAAAAAAGAGTAAGCAAAAATATAAAATTTTTAATGACTCTTTTTTAGTAGGAAAAAGAGTATGCAAAGGTTGTGGGTTTCTTTTACTTACTTTTATATTCATTGTGTTTTAGTAAGGAAGAGTTATAATGACTTATATAATTGTAAATCTTATTAGTAAACAAAACTTTTAGTAAGTAAATGTTACTTTATTTTGTAATGTCGCTTGTCTAAGAGGGCAAGGAGTCATCACACCTCCACTTCCACATCCACACAAAAAAACCCATCTTATCAGCACACCATTTCCACACCACCACACCAATTTTTCCACTTATTTTCATAAAATACCCTTAACAATTAATTTATTCAAATCCTAATATACTTTATACATAAAAAACATTACATATAATTTAAAATGTAAACCTTAATTTATTTTCATTTTAATTATTTAAATTCGTAAATGAAAAACGTAAATAAAAACATAAACGTAAACACTTTTTATTCTAAAATTAAAACATTTATTCCATACTTAAAACATGAAAAAAAAATTAAAATTCGAATACAATACGAAAGGAAATACACCACTAAATAGATAACATAAAAATACATAATACGATTAGTCAGTTCCCGGATCTGAATCTGAAAATTGAACAGGTAAATCCCAACGCCTTGTCTCTTCTTCATCTTCTTCGGCCATAATTTGGGCCTACAGCTCCCTTCGTTCACTTTCTTTTTCTTCCAGACTTTCTCTCAACGCTTTTGATATATGTATAGTTGATACACCTCATTGTCAGTAAGTAAGCCATTTGAGTCGTTTGGAATTGGAAAGGGTAGATCGGGAGACACATTTCAGCTTCGGTGTTGTTGTGACGAAGAACCGATATGAGTTTGGGATGAAGAACCCAACTTATTCAGCCATTCAGTATTTTTTTCAATGCTAGCCTCCAATTTTATCGACTTTCTAAACAAAGATCTTCGGACGCTGACATCGACATCAGATTGATTACTTAGAAACGTGTCGATTAAATGACGTTTCTGTGGGGAAAGATCTTGGCATTTGGCACATGTTGTGCGCAATTTCGTATTTTCTTCACACGCGGCATCGAAATCTTCAGCTAAACACGTAAGCTTATCGTAACGACGTTGTTATTGATTTATTTGTTTCTGAATCACAGCCTTAATCTCGTCATCGTTGTGTGGGAAAGAGCATGCCATTTTTTATTTCTAAAAGTGTGTGAAAATACTGATAGTATGTGTGAAAATACTGAAAGTTGTGTGTGAAAATGTGGTATTTATGTTTTTTTATAAAGTAGCCGTTGGCTATAGTATTTAAATTACAAAAGTTATTTTTTTAATTCAAAAAAGTAGCCCTTGGCAACATATTTTTTTCAACAAAAATTCAAATATGTGTGTGAGGGGGAAAACAGCCGTTAGGGGGTGTTTCGAAAATAGTGAAAACAAAAAGATTGATTTAATAAAGTGTGGGAGGGGGCAAAATGGAAATTTTTTTGATTATAAATCGTCTTCCACGGGCGTGGCTCCAGCCACACCGCCTTCAACGCCGTCGACCACGGTGTGGTCACGCAGGCCAACACCGGGCAACGCCCATCCACGCAGTGATCATTCCGTACCCTCTAACTGTGAGGGTTTTGTCACCCATATTAAGACCATTAAGAGTTGCACACTATCCATGACAGATAAACGTACTTGGACGTAGATAAATATTACATCGTGCGTGCAAGAGGTCAAACTTTTTAAGACAGTTAAATAAGGTACTTCCAAATATATTTACAGAAATGTTTCAGTAGCAACTTCAGTATTTAGATTTTAATCTGGTCAGCATATTAGAAGGTAGCAATATATAACAACAAACATTAACGTTGTGCAACTAAGTTAATAGCAATCTAACGTCAGCATGGTGTCTAAGTGTAGGTTATCCAACACTTTCTCAGGCCTTAATGACACAATAAAATTTCACAATGCAAAACATGAGCCTCAAATCTCCCCTTTTAATATAACTAAAAATGTATTAATAACCTCGGAATATCTAAATGCTTACACATTAGTGGCTAATGTTTAACCTCAGAATATCCTTTTAACATTTTGGTTATTAATATATTTTTGTTTTATTATAAGGGTATCAACCACTATAAATCAGAATATCTAATGCATTGTTTCAAATCTTATAAGGATATAAGATGAGATGGTGACTATCTCGCAGAAGGTTTGAATGTAGCTCTTTTATATTTGTTTGATGGGTGGTTCGTCATTAGAAACTTGATATGGTATTTGCATCTGAATAGCTTATTTTGTATGCTTATCTATGTATGTAGATAAAGGTATAAATTTGATAATATGATCGATGATAATAACCTGTGACCCTCTGTTAGTTCTTTAACATCAAACAACAACCATAACAAAGAACGGTATTTAACTCATAAACAATGTGTAGAAAGGGTAATAATGGATTTTAATGTAAAACTTACATTCTCAATTCCAGGAATTTCAACTGGTTGAATTCCGACTCATCCTTGACAAGGGAAACTATTTAAACATGATTGAGTCATAGACATATAACACATCCCATCTGTATAAAATACCAATAATGAAATCCTTGATAGTAACAAACCAACTTTGCTTCCAAAGCAATGTCAAAATCCTGTTGAATTAAGTTGTTGCTTGGCTGAAATAAGCTGATCAGAAACAACTTTATACTGGTTTCTTTCCTTGTCAACAACTTCTTGCCAAGTATTTGGTTAACTATAATGGATTTTAGAATGTCAAGAAAATTTAAAGTAAAATAATCACTTTCTCTGACAACTTTATCCATCATTGGTTATAAATTAGTACATACTACTAAAATCAATGAGATTAGGGGGTGTTTGGCCGGTTGGGGGAGCTTAACAATGGTCCTTATAATCTATTTTATCTAATAAAATGCTACAAATTAAAAGTCCTTTAAGCATACCGCATTAAAAACAATTCCTTAAATAAACCACATGTACAAGCATTATAAAGCATCAAAATGGCATATCATTAAAAACATTTCCATAGATAAGCCATTTTTAGGCAAAAATCTGTAGGTATAACGTTAGCAGGCTCGAGTATGGATCAAAAAGCCCAACTCTCCCAAACCCGACTCACTAATTAATTAGCACGCTCCTCACATTAATTTGCATTAACACAGACAATTCAAATTTTCAAAAGTCAAATGCTACATTCGGTCAACAAACTGTTAATGTATTTTTGGAAATGTTTTTATGGCATTTAAAGAGTGAAACGCGTCTCACATTAATGTGAGGAGCGTGCTCCTACATTTTGAATTTGAAAACTTGAAAATTAGCAGTATATAAACACCACACAACTCATACATTTGCTTCCTATTGATCCGTGAGTTTTTGCTATGCAAGCACTTAGATCCAATACACACCCTTCTTCTCTCATTCTGTGTTGTGCTGCCATAGAATAGAATGGATTGCACATACCACTCCTACAACAGCACATGATCTAAGTGCTACCATTGAGGTTAACCTTAATAGTTGTCACACACTAAACCTGAATAGCTTGCATGTTGATATATTTGTGATGCCATAGAACAGAATGGATTGTACATACCATTCCTGCAACAACACATGATCTTGATGCAGCCATTGAGTTTAAACTTAATGGTTGGCACAACATAAACATATCTTCCCTGTTGGTCTTTTTTTGCTGCCATAGAACGGAATAGATTGCATATACCATTCCTGCAACAACACATGATCTTTTTGCAGCCATTGAGTTTAAACTTAATGGTTGGCACATCATAAACATATCTTCCATGTGAATCTTTTTGTGTTGCCATAAAACTTTATGTATTCCACATAAAAATCCTAAAAATGCACATGATATTTGGCACCATTAAGGTTTAACCTTAATGGTTGGCAGATCATAAACCTGTATCTCAAAATTGGTCTTTCTGTGCTACCAAACTTTAGGAATAAGAAAGTGGTCATTCCTAGAACATCATAAACTACAGGCTCACATTTGGTTGGAAACATAAATATGAAGATTTAAACATTCATGTTACCTTTCTATAATCTTTAAGGTAAAACCCTAAACTTGATCTTTTTTTAAAAACAAAATAATTAAAAACAAAATATATCAACATATTTTTACCTGCTGTTGCAGTTTTTGTAATTAATAAATTTAATTATAAATTAACTATATTGATGGTATGATCATATTTTGTCAAGTCAACAACACATTATCTGGTAAGAAACAATTGAACCACTATTTGCATTTATGTAGATAGAGTACATCACAAACAAAAAAAATCAGGACATTTTTTAGGATATCTTTAAAAAAGTTTAATGGATTTCTTTACCATAAATATATTCCCAACAAGTTACAAATTACTGTATGAACATTTTTATTTCTTCAACAACAACTTCTAAATCGTCATTTAAAATTGGAAGTTTCAAACCAAAACTTGATACTCTTTAACAGTTTTTACAAAAATAAATTAGCAATCTGATGCATCAGCTTCTTTAACACTTCGCCACCTAATATGAATGGGTTCTAATAGTGGCATACTATGTGTTAATATATTGTGCACGTGATAATTCAAACATGTGAAAACATTATATTGTTGTTATAAATCGTATTGACAATTGATAAAACAAACGCAATTTTAAAACGCAGTTCATCAGTTGCGTTATGAAAACTATGTTTGAAAACGCAGTTTATTTTGAATTGCGTTTTCATATCACAAATTTGAATTGCGGCATAATGTTAACCTATTGTTGAACTACATACACAATTTTATTGACAGTACTCTTTAAAACAAAAATATTTAATGATAGTTTTAATAACAAAAATTATGAAGATAATTATTAATTTTATATTTTGACTTCTTAAACACTTAAATGTGTTAACTTATTTCTGGTAAGGTTGTTTAGTTATATAAAGTATTAATTGAGTTAATTATGGCATAAAATATATACTTTCCCTTAATATTAATAGTTTGTTACGATTGTAAAAGATATCTTCTGGCATATCTTTTTTGAATGAAACCCTAAAAAAGTCTTATGCCTATATAACCAGTATTTGTCCCATATAGAGTTTCATAACAAACTTTAAGTTGTTTTCTCAACTTCATAAAATAGTTTTAGCATAATGGTAAACTTTGTTTCCGGTTACATCAGCGACCTCTCTAGGGTCAAAGATAATGTTTTACTTAGGGTTCGTATACTCAGGTGTTGGATGCAGGATGTGTATGGTAAAAGTAACATAAAAGACATGGAGCTTATATTAATGGATGAGAAGGTAATCCATTAGATCCATTTATTTATTGAGGTATTACTATGTTGTATACAATTGTTTAAATTTATGCTCACATTGTTTCATGTTATGTTACAGAATTCATGAATGCTAGCTACGGTTCGCATGGGATTGGTGAATCAGTTTAAAACAAAACTGGTGGAACAAAACTGTGTGATAATCAAACGCTACACATTAGGCTAGATACAACCAAAATTTCGCATGGTAGACAGAGCTATACGATTGAGCTTTTTGTCTAACACAGAGGTTGAGCCGTGTACCGATTGGAATGGATCAGTGCATGGATTTTCATTCAGGAACTTTGAAACCATTACTAATCTACAGCAAGAGCAGCCTGTACAATTTGGTATGTAGTTATGATACTTTTTCAATAATTATATAAATATGGAGGTTTAAAAAGAGTTGTTTTAATGTATTTTAAATTATTTTTGTCAGATATCATTGGCCACATTCGTTCCTGTGAAGATTTGATTGCATATGACAAGAATGGTAAAGTAGTGAAGAAAAAATCCTCAATGTTGGTTGATGCAAAGTGAGTTTGAACTAATATATGCATGTAAATTTTATGAATTAATTGAATGCATAGTAACCTGCATTTTAACTTTTGTGATATAAAACAGTGGCCATGAATTGAGGGCTACTATGTGGGAAGATTATGCGCAACAATTGAGTGATTTCCTGAATAAATGTTCAAACTATGGTAAAATCGTGATGGTTATTCAACTTACTATGATGAAAATATGGGATGGTAAGTATTTATAGTCATGAATAATTATTTTTAAATAATTGTTTTTTTACACTCTATATAGATTACTAATTTGTTGAGTTTGCTTGAAAATGCAGGTCATATGTGTGTTCAAAATGGATATAATGCAACAAAGGTTTTCCTTTTTGACTGTTTGTCGCCTATTACTAACGAAAATTTTTCCGACGTGAAGGAATATTGTGGAAGGTAATTGTACAATTAAAGATTACTTATTAAATTGTCCATGTTGATAATTCAAGTATCAATATGTTTTTCAGGTTGTTTGCTAACAATAAACAACAAGAGTCTGAAAACACGGTCACACACATCTCAACCGCCTCAAAGAATTCCACCAAGGATGTTTTTGTTACAGGATTCCCTCCTAGGAATATTACTGAGCTTTTGGAAGTTGAACATGTAATATTTGTGATTTATTGATTTTTAATAAACTTTTTTGATTTAGGCATAGTGACAAATGCTGTTAGACATGAATCTAACAATTGGAAATTATTAATTCAGGGTGTTTCGAGTGTTATTATTGGTACGATAATAGCCATTCATGAAGAGGAAGGATGGTGGTATCTCGGATGCAAGGCGTGTAAGAAGAAGGCCGTTAAGTCGTCGGATATTATTGATCTCGATGATGAGAAAGCAATTAAACATGCTGATGGGAAGGACGAATGGAAATGTCAAAAGTGCAACATTGTTCGAGTTATTAAAACATTGTAAGTAATAATATTCTTACGTAATAATTTGGAGCTAAATCATTTTAGCTAAGCTTCTCAAAATTGATTTGATGTTGTTATTAACGTGAGTTTTGTAATGTTTTGTTTGGTAGTTTCAAGCTTCAAATCAGAGTACAAGATGAGAGGTGGAATAATATCATTGACTTTGTGGAATGATGAGGTTCAGTCATTCGTTGGAGTATCTGCTTACCTTCTGTGTGAAAAGTTTGTAAAGTTGGATGTGCTCCCTCCAGTTATTGATGGGTTAGTTGGAAAGAAGTTCGCGTTCAAAGTAAGCAGAGATGAATTCAATGCTAAGAAAATGCTTCCGGTATTTACGGTTTCGCGTCTTACTGGTGATGTTGATATCATAGAAAGTATCCGTCCAACGGTTACACTTATGAAGGTAAATTACTAATTAACATGTTTTTAAATAAGTTACATTCTTATGCTATGACTTAATCACTCAATTTTTTACTATATTTATGTTGATAATTTCAGGATATTGAAGCAACAAGTTCTATTGCAATCTTTGTCGTTCCTTTGGTGAGTGTATTCATTCAAAGTTTGGTTATATGATTTTGTAATAAATGAAATAGATATATGATTTGTATTTAATTAAATTTAATAAAATATTACTTTATGATTGTAAGATTTGGAGTCACAAACAGATGAGAATCAAACTCCACTGGCTGCACAAAAAGCCAGTGGACCAAGTCCGGGTGACAAACGTGCTCGTGAAGACGATATCGATGGTGGCAGCTCTAATGGCAAAAAATAGATGTTGAAGTCAAAATTGAGAAAAATGCTGTTTGAATCAACCTTTTATTATTTTTGAGTAGAATAATGTGAGATAACAATCAAATTTCTCACCACGGAATGATTTTCGTTTTGAAACAATTTTTCTTCTTGCTTTATGATTGGGGAGTCCCAATTTATTATTTGTTTGTGTTTGATGCAACGACTTATGTTTGAGACCTTTTCATATAATGTTATCCTTTAGTTGGGGAGTCCCAACTATTTTTTTCATTGATTGTTTAAGATAACATTTTGATTAATATTAGTAATCTTACATAACGAAACTATTGTAGAGTACCATGTACTAAACTCTCTAGGGTTTTTTAATGTTTTTTTGTTTTAAAACTTTTATTTAATAATTAGACATTTTGCAATGTTTAAACAAAAATATATTATTGTACACTTGAAATACTTGCTGGATGCAATTTTTAAGCACATATAGTTAAACAATAAATTTTGTTTCATTAACTATGTTTAAAAATGTACACTGACTTTACACAGGAAACTAAGATTTTCCTTGGAAGTTTACAAAATAATTATTACATGCATTGTAAAACCCGCATTAAAAACCTATGAACAGTATACGTGAACAGTAACATACGAAAATACGGTAAAATTTAAACTTTCCATTTATAATATTAATACACGTGTCACGAAAATAATTAACGAACAATCATGAATATTATAAATGTGACACAATCACGAATACCAACATCACGAATAATAAATCACGAACACACACGGTAATTATTTAATACACGAAAAACTACGGGTTAACCCTTAGTGGGCCCCATAGTGGCGGCAACAAAGAGAAGGAGGCCAAGGTGGGCCTTTTGGCCCAACACCACTTTTAATAAAAAAAACATCAAGAGATTGTTTTCTATTATTTTATCTTTTAACCACTCAAGGGTGGCCTAGTGGCAAAAAGATCTGTGGCTATCACTCCAAAGTGTGTGAGGTCTCAAGTTCAATTCCCACTAGGTGCAAACAACCTTGAAGTGGCCACGCCAACCTCCTGAAAAGGGAGGGCTTTACCTAGTTTGAGTCTGTATGGCGGTAGGCTCAAACCCCGTGGATTAGTCGGCCAATGAGTCGGAAATCACGGTTACCAAAAAAAAAGATTTGTTTTCTCATAATTTAGGTTTACAAAATTTGATGCTCTCTCTCTTTGTCTCTCTAGGTGCCGACGGCTATAGTAATCAAGAAAAAGGGCAAACCCGGACGATTTTTGTGTTTGTTTAATTATTCGTGATCACCTCGTCATTCTACACGCATTGGTATATTCAAAAACCTTTTCTTTTCATTTTATATTCTTATGATCTCATGTTTAAAAATTAATTAATCACATGAACAATTAAAGGAATAACTAGGATTAATTAATTTTGTCAAGGGTGCGTTTGGTTTGTGGTTTGTGGTTTGTGGTTCGGCCGAGACACCGAGACCCCCAAAGTGGTGCTCGGTTTGTTTTTAATCACCACCACCGAGACCATAAAGGTCTCGGCTTGGTTTGGTGTTGGGTCGGCGCAACAAGGAAACCCCGACCATGGATCGCGGTGTGTTTGTTTTCGGTTTGTGTGGAGCCGAGGCACTACCAAGACCCCAAGGGGCTCGGTTGGTTTTTGTTAATCGGACCCGAGACCAAAGGGGACGCCGACTTCGAGTCGGGGTATGTTACATGTTTATTTGATTAAGTAGTGTTAACCGGGACCCGTCCAAGGTCTCGGTGGGACTTTGTTTATAGCTTATTTGATTCTGCTTAATTAAATCATGGGCTCGGGATTCGGGTTTTTATAAAAACTATTTTTATAAGTCATGTGATATTTAACTTTAGGTTAATTAATTTATTAAATTAATTCATGTATAACCTAAGGAATTTATACTTGGTCATTTTAATTAAACATGCACTTTAATTAAAATCATATAACGTATAGTTTAATTAAATTAACCAGTTATTTAATTAACCAACTATAATCATGACTTGTATTGTACTAATTTAACTTCACTTATTATTTATAATTCAGCTTAATTCTAATTATGGAAACTTACTAATTTTGGAAACTTTCTATTTTTGGAAACTTACTATTTATGGAAACCTGCTATTTTTAGAAAGTTACTTAGTATTACAATACAAGTATTATAATACACTAATACATGAATAATACATAACAGAACCTCAGAATAACTACAGTTAACACAGTAAACAATAAAATATGACAGAATACATGAAACAAGCTAATAACACATGGAACCAGTAAAACACGTGTAATTCAGATAACTCATACACGTCCATATTTCTTATGTAGTGTTATCCGTCAAGTCGGATAAGTCTTCATCATTTCTGTTAGCTTCTACTGGACATAAGGTACGGATTTCCCGTCCTTCAGTAAGGACAATCTCTTCCTTCATTAGGATTTCCCGTATGCAGCCAACTATTTTCCCCAGTAGTTACAAATTAAATGCTTATGTTATTAGTTACCTTAGCCATATACGTGCATGACCAGTTTCACCTAGTTATGGAGGTACCATAACCATAACACTAGAGGCACTAGTGTTATGACTTCACCACGGCGGAGTGATAGCTCGTGGCGTCCCTTTATAGTTATTTGGCCATTTCATTATTATATTATCATGTGGGGCGTATGGGTGCATCCTAGTTACATGTTTCAGTCAGGATTTCATGGAGAATGTGGTGTGTGCCTTGCATCCTTCACAAGGAGCTGATCCCTCCTACCTACTTACCAGTTAATTAGAGGCAACCCCTCTAATTGCATGATGATGTCTCCCCTCCAAATATTCATGCACGTTGTTGACCTCATGACCTGTATTGGCTATTATGGTACATTAACTAATACAGATTTCCATAAGTAACATAAGCTATGTTTTCAGAACTAAAACCAGTTAACATGACAGATAACTAGGTTTTCCAAGACTTATTCATTTCTGTTGCCATTCATGCTTTATATTCTTTATATGCTTCTATACTCTATGTTTTTCCATGCTTTATTGTATATCCGTGCACTGAGAGTTATTCTCAGCCGTCTACTTTCCCATGTTCCCAAACGGCAGGTACCCAAGGACGCAAGTAGGAACTCCAGAGTATGTGCATTCGGATTGGAAGCTATCCGGCCTCTTTTACCTTATGCATTTATTCCTACTTTATCATACCTTACATCTTTTGGACATTGTTTAGTCCTTTCCATCTACAGTACTTATATTGCTTGTTTGTGAGTTACTAGATTACCGATGTTTGATTCTGGTATTTCTATTTATGGTCATGAATGTTTAGCTATTTACCTTGCATGCTTTGATGATACGCCATAAATTACTGTAGCACTCTATCCTATTAAATGGGGTGTTACATGCATGCATATAACTTCCTGTAACCAACTTTGCCTGTTCGTTTCTTTGATCATAGTATATAAAGACCTCATTGGGTGCAATGGATAACTTGAAACCAACAATCAAAAATACAAAAACTGTTTCTTTATTTAAAATAAAATAAAATTATGTTTGGATCTTCCAAGAGAAACTCATATGCTGCAAATCTTGAAGACATCCAACCCAATATGAACAAGTAATTTAGTTTAAATAATTAGTATACTAACTTTTTCATGTCTTAAACAATCTCTAATATTATGTGTTTTGTTTTTCAGGAAATCCCGTGTTGAATCTTCCCAACAAGAGAATTTAATTGCAGAACCCTAAATTCTGCCTGAAGTGAAGCCCTGCAATGATGATCAGCATGATGAGCATCAATACTATGTTTAGGAGGCTGATTTGCAGCGGCAATGGAGGTTGGAAGATGAAGAAAAAGCCCGACTCGAAGAGCAGAGGTTGGAAGAAGAAAAGAGAGCGCGGCTTGAACAACATAGAAGGGAGCAGCAAGAAAGATATGAGGTGTACTAATACACGAGTTTTGCAACCAAGTATAAAATCTTGTTGTCCCAAGTCTTTTCGAATTAAAAATCGGTCTAAAGTGCGACTCAATCGTCTTTTGGTGAACAAGAGAATGGTTTGGTTTTGTTTATCTAATTTAAACTAATAGCAAGTAATATAAATGTCGTTGAGTAAAGTAGACGTTTAAAGATTAAAACGAGAATGAGTTAAAAGTTAATGCTTGAAAACTTAGAGGCAATATTGGAAAAGTACAAGAACACTAACAAAAATAACACTTAGAAATTTTATAAAAACAATTACTAAAAAAGCCCTAATCGGAATGTGGCAAAAAGACACTAATCGGAATATAGCTTAAAAACCCTCGATCGGAATATTGAACCAAGCCACAATCGGAATGTTAAGAAATAACGGCTAATCGGAATGTGAGCACTTGCACATTCGGAATATCAAAGAGATGATGATAATCGGAATACAGGGATAGTTCAAATCTGAATACATGCAAAAATTCCCAATCGGAATGTTCAAAGAGGGCTCAGATTGGAAAGTGTAAACCCTAATCCGATCACTCGATCGGAATAAGGGGGTGTAAATCGGAATACGGAGAAACCCTTTTCCGATTGGCAAATCGGAAAAAGGGGAAGGCTGCTCGAATACGGAGATCGGAAAGGGGTTTATAACCCTTTCCGATTTATATGGGATTCGGTTATAAGCCAAGAAATAATCTATATTGGTAAGCTTATTCCCAAAACTAAAACGAACCAATACTAAACCGGATCAAATAAGCTCTAGAATCAACTTATCTAAACTTAAAATAAACAAACTTTTGGATCAAACAATAAAAATATGAACTTTTTATGAAAACTTTTAAAAAGTAAATAAGCTAAACATAAAAATAAGCCAATAAGCACAAGAATCTCAAAGCTTATTCATATGAAAACTTAAGTAATAATCAAAAGATTAACTTTTTAAGCACGAAATCATTAAGAACAACACGGATCATATGAATTCGCACCAAAATCAATCTAATTATCAAAGAAAGGTAGAAGGAGATTAAGGATTAAAAGCTTAACTAGGACTTTGATTAATGAAAATAAGCAATACAAAGTGTTTAATCTTGAAAGATTAAAAGAAAAAGATGAAACTTAGTGAGAGAAAGTTTAAGACTTTCACTCTCTAAAACTAGAAAGAAAAGTAAGAAAATAAAAACTAGCTAACTCCTTCCTAATGACTATTAGGAGGGTATTTATAGGGAAGGTGGAAGGAGTGCATGTGTTGCATCTTCTTTCTTGCTTTCTTCACGTCTTCTCGACTCGACTTTAATTCTTTGTCTTTTCTCGATGTCGTCTCGGGATTTGAACTTGTCTTTTAATTTTCTTCTACTATTAGACTTAAGTTCTTCGACTTCGTTAAACTTCCGTCTTTAGAGTTTTTCTTCGATAAATCTTTAGAGTAGGCCTTGGACTTTCGTTCTTTTTGCACTCTTGATCTTTTGACTTCGTCTTTTCCCGTTTTCTTCGATAAAAGCTCGTGAAAACCCGTGTTTTCTTCCTTTTTCATATTTTGGTCCTAAAACACAATAAAAACACAAACCACGCATAATTCTGACTTTTACGACATAAACCACACGTTTTGGTCTTGTTATTATTGGAAATAAGTGGTAAAAGGATAAGTGTTTTCACACTTATTAAATCCCCTACACTTGACCATTGCAATGCCCTCATGCAATGCATTAATTTTAAAGCACGGTTTACATTTTCCATCATAAATAACCCACCTTGGCCTTTATTAAATACTAAACATGAAAAGATAGAACAAGCAAAGAAATTAAAAACTTACATTGGGTTTTGGCAGCCATGAACGTTTATCATCCTCAAGTTTCACGTTCCCCATACCAAGCTTAAAAACGAGATCATTGTTATTATAAGTTAGCAAACTATCACAAACTCATGTGGGCCAATTACTCACTTAGACTCCCTTATTCCTAGGTGTATCTCTTATATTTTATTTTTGTCTTGAATGATCACGAGGATGCATTGTTTGACTTATTTCGATAGTTATTTAGGCCGAAAATAAAGTGAACGATTTAATCAATAGTTAGCTAAAGGACCAAATCTTTTAAAACTGCTTCTCGGGACCTCATAAAGTTCATATCTTAGCATAACTCGCTTCACGATTTGAGACCTTTTTTGGAACGATATTTGGCAGCGACTTCATACTTCGAATCTTGAGAGACGTTCATGAAATAATGGCCTTCTCTTCATAATAGGAATTTCTTCACTTGAAGTTTTGAGAGATTCTTCATCTTTGGACCACGACTTCTTCATTTTTCTCTAATCTTTATTTTGGACTTTGATATACAACGATCCGCCTCCTTTTAGGACTTGGATCTATTTATCCTCATACCTTGTTAGGGTCTTTTTGGATAGACTTCTCCATAATCTTTTGAGGAGTATTTGCTTTTCGTCGTGTGTCTTGATCCTTCATATTGATTTTCGATAAATGATTCTTCACATCACTTTTGGATCTTTAGCAACAAAATGTAGTCCTCATGCCTTGTTAGGGCCTTTTCGGACTCGCCAATCTTTGCATCCCGCTTCAATAAGTTATGCCTTGGCTATGAACTCTAATCCGTACCGAGCAACTTTTAAACGATCTGGGGCTAGAAGCTAAGTAACCTTTTAAATCGTACAACCTTATTTATTGCAGATAAATTTATTAACAAGCGGAGGGAGAATAGGCTTATAATTAACTCACATAAATTCATGAAAGAATACCAAACTTATAATTGACTCTATCATTTCTCGTTCTCCACAATTTAAAATCTCAAGGAATGAGACTCGTGGATGCTTAGCCTATTAAATCAAAGTTTTGGGTTTTCGAGTCGCTTATAGGATCTTGCAAATTCTTAGACTTTTTCAAGTTTTAGAAATCGCATTTTAAAGTTCCCTTGATAAACGACTCTCTAGGATCAATTATAGGAACTTGCGAAAAGTTCTTGTCCTTAACCCGTGAGAGTTAAGACTTTCGCGTTTTATAGCTCCCTATATAAAAGCCTAGCAAAACTTGACTTAAACACGTTAAGGATATTAGCTAGAGTAAACTTAGGTAAGTAAACTCGGGTTGAGTCAAAATGTTCACGACTAAGAAAAATCTAAAACCAATTTATTGAAAATTTATTCTAGCAATGGAAAGAAACTAAACATGATAAAGGAAAATACAACTATACAACTAGGCCAAAATAGATTAAAAAGTTTGAAAAATGACGAAAAATCGAATTTTCCGATTAAAATGAGGGCAAATTCATGGAAAAGACCACTTACTTCGATAGAAGTCCCCCTACACTTAATATAAACATTGTCCTCAATGTTTAAGCATGTGGGAGTAAACTCCCCTACACTTAGGACATTGTGCACTTTGTTTAAATCTTGCTAAGGAAAGGACAACTAAAGTGAATTCAATGTGAACATATAAAATATGAAATATTGAATCACAAGAGTTTAGGATAGAACCGGGAAGATGGGAACACGGTATCACGGTTCGTCAAAAGTCATCAAGGTGTATCTTTGAAGCTTTAATCCCTGCACAACACAAGAAACAAGACAACAAACACAAACGGGGCTCCCCCTACACTTATTATGAAAGCAGTAAAGGATAGACCACGGGTTGCCTCCCGAGAAGCGCTTGTTTTTGTTCACCGAGTCACGAGCCTGACTCGACCCAATTTAGTTCATGGGGAACGTGGTGAGGGATGGAATCATCTCATGAGAGATGTCCTCACCAAAGTACAGCTTCAGACGCTGGCCATTCACCTTGAAATTGGGCCCATTCGGCTGAGAAAGCTCAATGGTCCCATAAGGAAAGACTTTGGCGACGGTGAATGGACCAGACCAGCGGCTCTTCAACTTGCCAGAGAAGATCTTCAACCGAGAGTTAAAAAGTAAGACTTGATCACCAACGTGGAACTCTCGGTTCTTGATTTTTGCGTCATGAATGATCTTCGTCTTCTCCTTGTAGATCAGCGAGTTCTCATAAGCTTCCTTCCTTAGTTCGTTGAGCTCATTGAGTTGAATCTTACGATGATCACCGGCTTTGTTGATGTCGAAGTTAGCCTACTTCAAGGCCCAGTGTGCCTTATGTTCCAACTCGTTGGGGAGGTGGCATGCTTTCCCGTACACAAGACGATAAGGTGTACAGCCGATCGGGGTCTTATAAGCAGTACGGAAAGCCCACAGAGCATCATCTAACTTATCGGCCCACGCGGCGCGATGCTCTTCCACAGTACGCTCCAAAATTCGCTTCAATCCACAGTTGGATATCTCGACTTGCCCATTGGTTTGGGGATGATAGGCGGTGGAAAGACGGTGATTGACACCATACTTAGCCATGACTCTTGCAAATTTATCGTTGCAAAAATGAGTCCCGCGGTCACTGATAATAGCACAAGGAACGCCAAATCAAGCGAAAAGCTGCTTTAAAAAGTTCACAACCACCCTCGCATCGTTCGTAGGGAGAGCCTTAGCTTCAACCCATTTAGAAACGTAGTCAACTGCGACGAGGATGTACTTGTTCCTTTTGGATGATGGAAATGGCCCCATAAAGTCGATGCCCCATACGTCAAAGATTTCACATTCCTGTATGAAATATTTAGGCATCCCATCCTTATGTGTGATCTTGCCTTGGTGTTGGCAAGCATCACAATGCTTAACCATTTCGTGGGCGTCACGATAAATGGTGGGCCAGTAGAATCCATAATCAAACACTTTCTTAGCGGTGTAGTTGGGACCAAAGTGACCACCGGTGGGTCCTTTGTGGCAAGCTTGGAGAATGTCAAAAGCTGCCAGTCCGTCAACACATCGACGAATGATTAGATCAGCACATTGTTTGAATAGAAAAGGGTCATCCCAAAAGTAAGTCTTAACATCATTCAAGAACTTCTTCTTTTGTTGGGATGTTAACCCTTTGATGAGAATACCACCCGCTAAGTAGTTTTCAATGTCCGCAAACCACGGGGTGTCATCAAAATTGAGATTTATAGACATTAAGGTCTCCAGGGGGAAAGAGTCATTGATCTCTTTGTTCGGATGATCCCCTTGATATGGATCCTCAAGTCTGCTCAGATGATCAACGGCCAGGTTTTCGGCTCCCTTCTTGTCGCGAATTTCAATGTTGAATTCTTGAAGGAGTAAAACCCAGCGAAGAATTCGTGGCTTAGAATCATGCTTAGTCATCAAGTACTTCAACGCGGAATGGTCCGTGTATACGATGGTGGGGGATAAAACAAGATAGGGGCGAAATTTCTCAAAAGCATAGACAACAGCTAAAAGCTCTTTTTCGGTTGTCGTATAATGCAATTGAGCCCCCATCATTGTTTTGCTAGCATAGTGGATTGGTTGGAAGTGTTTATTCACTCGTTGGCCCAAAACCGCACCAATAGCAAAGTCGCTACCATCACACATCAATTCAAAAGGCAGGTCCCAATTAGGGGTAACCAAGATCGGTGCCTTAGTTAGCTTATCCTTAAGAAGATTAAAGGCTTCGAGACACTCTTTAGAAAAGATAAAAGGAGTATCTTTTTCCAAGAGGTGGGTCATCAGGCGAGCGATTTTAGAGAAATCCTGAATGAATCGACGATAGAAGCCCGCATGACCCAGAAAACTTCTCACACCCTTCACGGTTGAAGGTGGAGGTAATTTGGCTATGGCATCTACTTTAGCACGGTCGACTTCAAGACCGGCTTTAGAGATTTTGTGTCCTAGCACAATGCCTTCTTTTACCATAAAATGGCATTTTTCCCAATTCAGAACAAGGCGAGTGTCTTCGCACCGCTTAAGCATACGTTCCAAATTGGCAAGGCAAGAAGAGAAGGAATCCCCGAAGACCGAGAAATCATCCATGAAGACTTCCATGGTTTGCTCAACCATGTCATGGAAGATAGCCAACATGCACCTTTGGAATGTCCCGGGAGCATTGCATAAGCCAAAAGGCATTCGTTTGTAAGCAAATGTGCCATAGGGACAAGTGAATGTTGTCTTCTCTTGATCTTGGGGATCGATGGGTATTTGGAAATAACCCGAGAAACCATCAAGTAAGCAGTAATATTCATTACCCGCTAAACGTTCAAGCATTTGGTGCATAAAAGGTAGAGGGAAATGATCCTTTCTCGTGGCATCATTGAGTTTGCGGTAGTCTATACAAACTCTCCACCCAGTAACGAGACGGGTAGGAATCAACTCGTTGTTTTGATTGGGCACAACGGTGATTCCGCCTTTCTTAGGCACACAATGGACTGGACTAACCCATGGTGAATCCGAAATAGGGTAAATCATACCCGCATCAAGAAGTTTGATAACCTATTTTTTGATGATTTCATGGATTTTAGGATTCACCCTTCGTTGGCTTTGAATTGTGGGCTTAAAGTCGTCTTCCATGAGAATTTTATGTGTGCAAAAGTGATGATCAATTCCACGGATGTCGGAGATTTTCCAAGGGATAGCTCTTTTATGCTTCTTCAACACTGCGATGAGTCGGGCTTTTTCTTCTTCTTGCAGGTCCTTCGCGATGATGACCGGTAACTTCTCGTCGTCTTCTAGGAAAACGTACGCAAGATGAGGAGGTAGGTCCTTAAGCTCAAGAGTGGGAGGATCCTCAATAGATGGTGAAACTAACGATGGATCATCATTAGTCAACTCTTTAGGAGAGGGAGGAGGAAACGGGTCCTCATTGAGAAGTCTCTCAATAGTACGAATGTCTTCATCCCAATTGGTGGACAAATTATCATACTTAATATCGAGAGGACCCAAGCTAGCTTCGAAATCATCCAAGTCACTTTCTCCAAAAGGAGTCAATGCCGGAGCAATTGAGGCAACGGTCTCAACATTAGGTAGAGAAGAAAGAGTACTTTTGCAAGCATCATGAAAATGTTCTTCACAAGCCTCATCGAGAACATCAATAGCATTAACACTCTCATATGAATAAGGTTGCTTAGAAATCTTACCCATGTTGAAGGCAATTTTATCGTCACTAACTCTCATGATTATTTCGCCTGCGGCTACATCAATGAGAGTGCGACCGGTCCTCAGGAATGGACGTCCAACGATTAATGGAACACGGGGATCCATCTCGTAGTCAACGACAACAAAATCCGCCGAGAAGGTGAATTTGTCGACGCCAACAAAGACATCTTCGGCTATCCCCACTGGATAAGCAACCGTTCGGTTGGCTAATTCCAAAGTCATTTTGGTGGGGACTAGCTCGGGGAGAGATAATTGCTTCCAAACACTTAAAGGCATTAAGTTTATACTGGCACCTAGATCGGCTAGGGCCATGCAATTCTCTACTCCCGGGAAGTTGCAAGGAATCAAGAAGCGACCCGGATCACCAAGTTTGGTGGGTAATTTCCTTAAGAGCACTGCGGAGCAGTTCTCATTAAGTTGGGTCTGAGCAATGTCAAGAAGCTTTTCCTTATCACTTAGAAGATCTTTAAACATCTTAGCGTATTTGGGCATGTGAGCGAGAGCCTCGGCAAAGGAGATGTTAAAATTCAATTGTTTAAACATTTTGAGAAAGTTTGAAACCTGAATATCATCCTTGCTATTTTACTTCTCTTTCCTCAACCTTGAAGGATAAGGTATATTGGATGAAGAAGAAGGCTTTAGGGAAATAGGATCACTCACAACCACGGGTGGTGGGGAAATGGGGATAAAAGGTGAAGGAGGTGGGGAAAGTTGCTCTTTTTCCTTGTTCACAATCACGGGTGGAGGTGTAGGAAGCTCGGGTTCCATATAACCTTTTCCACTACGAGTGGTGATTGCTTTCATCTCCCCTCTTGGATTCGCAACGGTATTACTCGGAAGAGTACCCGAAGAAGAGGGTTGATTACCTTGGATGAGCGAACCAATCATATCACGAAGGTTAACCGCTTGAGTATTGAAAGAGTCTCTCATGTTTGCATGAATTTCATTGCTGTGTTTTGCCATGTCATTCCTTAGCTCGGCTCGAATATCGTTCCCTTGTTTCATCATTTCGCCCTTCAAGTTGCGGACTTGACTCTGAAGATTCGTCACCATCTCCGGATTAGTCTTCATGAATGTCTCGACGTCTGGACTCACTGCCATCGGTTGATTGAGAGGTGGAGCTTGGTAGGCTTGAGAATTTCCTTGAGGTGGGTATGGGTTTTGTTGGGATTGATATTGATTGTTTGCACGAGGTTGGGATTGGTTGTTTTTGTTATGGATTTGTTGTTGGTTTTGGTTTACAGGAGGGAAACCGGGTGGAGAAAGATGGTTGTTCGAACGATAACTTAGCAAGCCACGGTCTCCTTGAGGGCGGGCTTGATAGCCTCCCGTAGGATAAGTGCCGTAAGCTGCGTTAACGTTTTCAGAAAAATTGCCTTGGGTAGAAGGACAATCATTATAAGAATGAGGACCACCACATGTGTCACAAGAAATAACAACGGCTTTAGCTTGTTGAAAGTGGTTTGTGGCTATGGACATGAAATCCTTGTGCATACTCGCGATTTGTCGGGTAAGTTCGGATATCTCGGGATTGGAAGTAGTAGAAGAAACATTGACTCTCGAGTTAGATCTTGAGGATGCGGATGAATCCCAATTCTTGTGGTGAGTAGTCATGTTTTCAATCAACTCTCGACACTCCTCCGGTCTCCTTTTCATAAAGGTACCACCGGCGGCAGCATTGATCGTGTCACGATCACGAAAAGTGAGACCATTGTAGAAGGTGTCAATGAGAGTGACGGGGAGCATATTGTGATTTGGACAGCGGTCGATAAAATCATTGTATCGTTCCCAAGCATCGAAAAGCGATTCATCATTGTCTTGCATGAATCCACTGATTTGGTTACGAAGGCTTGTGACCATGGATGGGGGGAAGTAGCGGGACAAAAAGCGTTGAGTCATGTCATTCCACGTATGAATAGAATTCTTAGGAAGACGGTCAAACCATTTTTCGGCGTGGTGAGAAAGCGAGTGTGGAAAAAGTTGGAGGCGAAGGTCATCCATAGAAACACCGGAGCATTTCATGCTTTGGGTTATGGTAATGAATTTGTCGAGGTGTTTGTTGGCATCATCATCCGGAATTCCACGAAATGGGTTAGTTTGCACTTGCTGGATCATGTGATGCTTCAACGAAAACTCCTGAGCCGTGACGTGCATTGGCGCAATCGGGCCTCCGCGTCCGTTCATGGTGGGTTGACACAATTCCTCCATTGTTCGTAAATCAGGTAAGGGGACATTGTTGTTGTTGTTGTTATTCAAATTGGGTAGAGGTGGGTTATTATTGTTGTTATTAACACCAGTCATATCTAGATCTTCACGAGTCTCGGGCTCAGAATAGTTCGAAGATCTAGTACGCATACACCTGCAGAAGAAAAATATACACAGAGAATATCTATATAATCTATATAATCTTTTTGGTGCAAAACCTTTTGAAAAGAATTGCTTTTATGATTTTTTTTAATGTTTTTGTATTTTTGAAGAGTTTTATATTTTTTAGGATTTTTAAAATTTTTAAAGCAAGGAAAATAACGTTCAAAGAACAGATCCCAAAATTCAATGCGTCTCTCACTAGAAACCGTTAATCTTAACGAAAAGAGCCAGCAGCAGCGCCATTTAATACTCGAGTTTTGCAACCAAGTATAAAATCTTGTTTTCCCAAGTCTTTTCGAATTGAAAACCGGTCTAAAGTGCGACTCAATCGTCTTTTGGTGAACAAGAGAATGGTTTGGTTTTGTTTATCTAATTTAATCTAATAGCAAGTAATATAAATGTCGTTGAGTAAAGTAGAAGTTTAAAGATTAAAACGAGAATGAGTTAAAAGTTAATGCTTGAAAACTTAGAGGCAATATTGGAAAAGTACAAGAACACTAACAAAAATAACACTTAGAAATTTTATAAAAACAATTACTAAACAAGCCCTAATCGGAATGTGGCAAAAAGACACTAATCGGAATATAGCTTAAAAACCCTCGATCGGAATATTGAACCAAGCCACAATCGGAATGTTAAGAAATAACGGCTAATCGGAATGTGAGCACTTGCACAATCGGAATATCAAAGAGATGATGATAATTGGAATACAGGGATAGTTCAAATCGGAATACATGCAAAAATTCTCAATCGGAATGTTCAAAGAGGGCTCAGATTGGAAAGTGTAAACCCTAATCCGATCACTCGATCGGAATAAGGGGGTGTAAATCGGAATACGGAGAAACACTTTTCCGATTGGCAAATCGGAAAAAGGGGAAGGCTGCTCGGAATACGGAGATCGGAAAGGGGTTTATAACCCTTTCCGATTTATATGGGATTCGGTTATAAGCCAAGAAATAAGCTATATTGGTAAGCTTATTCCCAAAACTAAAATGAACCAATACTAAACCGGATCAAATAAGCTCTAGAATCAACTTATCTAAACTTAAAATAAACAAACTTTTGGATCAAACAATAAAAATATGAACTTTTTATGAAAACTTTTAAAAAGTAAATAAGCTAAACATAAAAATAAACCAATAAGCACAAGAATCTCAAAGCTTATTCATATGAAAACTCAAATAATAATCAAAAGATTAACTTTTTAAGCACGAAATCATTAAGAACAACACGGATCATATGAATTCGCACCAAAATCAATCTAATTATCAAAGAAAGGTAGAAGGAGATTAAGGATTAAAAGCTTAACTAGGACTTTGATTAATGAAAATAAGCAATACAAAGTGTTTAATCTTGAAAGATTAAAAGAAAAAGATGAAACTTAGTGAGAGAAAGTTTAAGACTTTCTCTCTCTAAAACTAGAAAGAAAAGTAAGAAAATAAAAACTAGCTAACCCCTTCCTAATGACTATTAGGAGGGTATTTATAGGGAAGGTGGAAGGAGTGCATGTGTTGCATCTTCTTTCTTGCTTTCTTCACGTCTTCTCGACTCGACTTTAATTCTTTGTCTTTTCTCGATGTCGTCTCGGGATTTGTGTCACACCCCTAATTTATCAGAGTAATACAACACAATGGGGTGCGACGGTCATGACTATCACAAGACATAGATACAAAGAACGACTATTTAAAAGCCGTTTTAATTTAATTAAAAGCATAAAACTTGTTTCGGAAGCGAATTACACAAGATCGTAATAAAATATTGTTTCGAAAGACTTTAACATTGATCCAAATATCCATACACTAGTCACGACCATTTTCATTTAAAAATCTCCCATGCATAACCACGTCACTCCTCCGTCTTGATACCTGAGAAAAACATTGCTAAAGCGTCAACACAAAGGTTGGTGAGTTCATAGGTTTAAGTTTAAATAGTGTGATGAACCATAAGATTTTTCGAGGCAACCGGCATATAATCTTATAACAAATACAAGATTATAATCAAAAGTATACGTTTTAATCACCTACGCCTAAGCTCGTGACACCGAAGCGTTAACCTCTACCAACAAGAAATAATAAGAGCCCGAGCAAATGCCTATCCCGAAGCATTTGTAAATCCTCAAATGTAAGTGTATCTAACTTTGGCCACACAACCAAATTAGATAGGGAGGTTAGTCCCGATAGATCTATCCATAACATTCGCGCTTAAACAAAGTAATTAACGGTTCACGATAGTGGGCTAAAACATCTAGGATATCGCTACTTAGACATCATGTAGGCAAACGTATCAGTTTAAGGCACTTATGTTCATCCGTTAAAAACAAGCAATGTTCTCTCCCCAAAATAGTTAAAACAATTAAAAGTGGGGCTATGAAACTCACCTCGATGAAGCAGTAAATATGATCAACAAAGATAGCACGAAATATCAAGGCACGCAAAACAATGCGCAAACGATCTACTCGTAACCTATGTAAAATATCCGTACTTAGGCTAAATAAAATAAATAATAATGTACAATGCACTTGGTTGATAATTTATACTTGCTATAGATTTATAAAATGTTTTTATACATTTTTCTCGTTCAACCATTTTAGTCACGGGGTCAACTTTGGCTCTCGATAACTCGTTAAATAATAGTCCGAAAAATAATCGGGTTCTTGTTATAAATACTAGGCCGCGAGGTCTTCGATATTTCATAAATATCGCATTTTTATGAAATCGCTAAGTCTTGCAAATAATTATACAAAGTAGTTCACTTGTAACAAAAATAAACAAGGAAAGTTCATTATTATACAAGTATTGATCAAGCATTTTTGAAAATTAATTGCGGGTTCGTTACTCAACTTTAAGACGAACGGAAAACTGTTTTGACAACTAGGCCATGTCAACTTTAATAAAGTATCTTCAGATTTTCGGGACATGACCATTAAGTCGGTTAAACTTAGGCGTAAAGTAGGACCTGTGGGTCGAAATTTGTTTGTTACATGTACTCTCCTAACTCATTTTGGAAATAAAAGGAAATGGAGACTTTTGTGTTCACATTACCACTTGATTATTTGTCAGCCAATACACACGAAAAAAAGGGGAAATCATATAGCCTGAGAGTGACCACACTTGTTATCAAATTTGCCATACATACATACATGCATCATGCATACCATTTTGACTACTACCTTGTTTATCACATCAACCCACATGCATACACACAGTACTTTCTACTTTGCTATAGGGGGGGCTACTAACTTTACTAACTTTACCATACTTGTGTAAGCATACAAAAATGGAATGAAAAGAAAGGGGTCCATCACTATGCTTCTATATAACTTCATTCCCACTTGTTTTGAGTTCCTAGTTTCATGGTACACATGCATGCATCAAACCAAATGAAAGGTTTTCTTGTTGATGTTGTAACTCACTTCTGAGCACACACACGCACACAATCTAGTTGTTGTTTTCTGTAACTCGAAACACACACGCATCACGCACATACTATTTTCTTTGAGAGGAAAACACATAGTTAATATTCATAATCCATTTGAAAAGTACTAAGTTTACTCTATCATGCTACCTGCACAGGACATGTACACACTCATGAAATACTTGGTTAAGAGGTGGCTTTTATTTTCATAGTTTTTCTTATTCACAACCACTGGTCTTTACAAACATCTTGTACACACATTGGATTTGGAACTGAGCTTTTAATTTTGTATTAAACCTACAGCCATTACTACAGCTTATATTTCATTTGCGTTTACCCACACACACACTACAAAACGTACTTCCATTCCATCTACCAATGATCATTTGAAAGAGCATTTATATACAGTAACTTGTTTTCCTCTTTTGATTATACACAACACATTTGAAAGATTTCACTCCTTGTTACTCGTTTTCAAGAAAGAAACAAAGAGGTTGAAATATTTTTCATGCACAAATATACACTTTGGAGAACTTGGTTTCTTACTGAGTTGAACATTCACACTGTTTCGAGCACACGCATACTGTCTAAGTCACGTTGGCTAGGTGAGATTGTTTACACTCATGCATATATATAGCATAAAATACACATACTGTTAATGGACAAGGTGCATGAAAACATACACACACAAACTTAGTTCTTGGAGGATTGAAATTTGTGATTACTCTTCTCTTGTTCTTTCTGTGATTCGCCCGACCACAAGCACACCAAAACCATTTTCATGCAATACTTAACCTTAACATACGTACATGCATGCAAAAACACATATGGGTTGCTTTTGGGTTTCCTGTTAGTTTGAGAACACTCATGAAACACGCAACAACTTTAGCATAAAGGTTTTTAACATGGCAAAGCATCCTACACTTGTGTTTATTTACTAACCCCAAGCATACCACAACGTACTCAACTTTGGTCATTTGTCTATTGCCTACATGCACGCATATCATGTACTTTCTCTTTATGCAAGTATAATTCACTTTATAGTTTTAGCATTTTGTTGTTCCTCTTGCATTACAACACCTACCATTTACCAGATACTTTCGTTTGTTTTGTTTTTGTTCATCCAGTAACGTTTTATTAAACTCTAGTCGTGACCTCTTTGTTATCTTTTTAGCTCGTTTGATTTGTTCACAATGTCTATTTCGTTCCCCCAAGCCCAAGCCGTGACCTTAGTGTTTGAGTTTTAGAGTGGTTCAAGTTATCAAAACATTTGCAAGTATTATATCAACCAAGTAAACATAGGAGGGGTTTTAGGACTTACAAAACGTCCTAAGCTAGTTGAAGAAGACAAGACCAAGAACTAGAGATCAAATATCCAACAAGCACTCGCGTCCCAAAAATCTTGGTGTTCTTAGCTCGCTTCTAAAATCAACCCGAAACACTTGTTAGCTAGTCCTAGCCGTGGGCTTATTCAGGTGGGATTTTATGTTTCTTTGATGAGTTTAAGTTTGATGTGTGTGGGTTTATGAAGAGATGAGGTTGGTATTTATAGGCAATGAAGTGGGATCAAGGCTAAAGTAATTCTAGTTAGGATTGATTAGGGTTTGGTTATCTTTGTAGTTTGTTTCTAACCAAGGGAACTAGCATGGGGTTTTGCATTGTGTTGGGGAAGAGGAAAACCCTCTTTTGATGCGTCTAGGGCAGAGAAAGGGAAGAATGATGTACTTAGTCTTGACCAACATTGCTAAGTCTATGGGTAAACATGGTGGAAAAGAGATGTGTCCGAAGGTTTTGCAAGAAAGAAGGGGAACAAGAAGTACTATCTTTAATTGGTGGGTGAAAGTACAAAAATTTACATGTATTGTGGTGATAAATAACAAAAACATGGGTTTTGTACATAGTGGAGTAGGGACCGGTTGGTATTTTGGGTTTTTGAAAATATGATGTAGAGCTTATTTGAAATTATTTTGCTTGTGTAAAGTTGTAAGGTTTGAGGTGTAATATTAGTTTAAGGAAATCCAACTAGTATTAGTTTATTAAATTTGTTTTGAAAAGAAGATGGAAATTTTCTAAGTGTCTCATAAGTATGTTGGGTGAATTACCTTATTTCGTGTCGGACCTAATTGTTCTAAACCACGTCGACGTATCTATTTCAAAAATTGAAATTTCTATCACGCAACAAAGTGAATTATAGTCATTCAAGCAATATTTCCATGATTTCCATTCATAAAGATTTCAAATTCATATACCAAATACGCGTAAACAATCGGGAGCATCAATAGACACACAAGTCTAACCCGAACCATTGCGTTTCACATAAATTAAATAGATTCAAAATTCACGTGTGTGACAATTTGAACTTGTCTTTTAATTTTCTTCTTCTATTAGACTTAAGTTCTTCGACTTCGTTAAACTTCCGTCTTTAGATTTTTTCTTTGATAAATCTTCAGAATAGGCCTTGGACTTCCGTTCCTTCTGCACTCTTGATCTTTTGACTTCGTCTTTTCCCGTTTTCTTCGATAAAAGCTCTTGAAAACCCGTGTTTTCTTCCTTTTTCATATTTTGGTCCTAAAACACAATAAAAACACAAACCACGCATAATTCCGACTTTTACGACATAAATCACACGTTTTGGTCTTGTTATTATTGGAAATAAGTGGTAAAAGGATAAGTGTTTTCACACTTATTACGTACAGAAATGCACAACTTGATTTGGAGTTAAAGGAGGAACTTGATGAGGTTAGAAGGGAGATAGATGAGGAGGAAGAGGGTGAGGACTACTATGATTATGAACCATGTGAATCAGAAGAAGACTACGACAAAGACGAAGATGATTTTGAGGGGTCTGACGATTATGATGAATTGCATCATTCATTTGACCCTAAGAAATCTCCTAAGTTCAATTTTTAGATTTATGTTTATTTTGTATTTTCATTCTGCATATTTCTATTTTAAAAATCATGTAATGAGCATCTTGATTTGTACAATCAGTTTTAAAACTTTTTAATGCAAATGCTTTTGATTTATGTTAATTCAATATGTTAGTATATTTCTGTTATTTTTTATTTTTCATTTAGTTTACCCAATAAATACGTATATTGTAATCTCTATTGTTTGCATTACTTTAATTAAAACGAACATTTATACAAAGTATCCAAAATGTATATTCATCTTTGGTTGGATCATTTGGCCCAATATAACATATATACTATTGGGTTGGATAATAGTGTCCCAACATATTTATTTCGATAAAATAGATAATACTTCAAAATATTTTGGACCGAAAATATTAATTTGGGCCATTACAGTCTTTTTGTGCCAGCACATTTTTAAAATGACATAAGATATTATTTGATCATCATTAAATAACATAATACACATAGAATGATATTCATAAGAAAACAAAGGATTACATAACTTAAATAATGCCTACATTATGGTACGATAGTCATGCTATAATAACGTTAATAATACTAATAAACATTAGAAATATGTTCAAAATACATAAACTTCATCAAGTTTTATCACTACTACATAAACATAACCAAGTCTAATTGATTCCCATAACATAGTTCAAAAGACAGCAACTTAACCAAGTCTACTTGCTACCACAAAAAAACAGCATGCCTTAACGTTTCGACAACAAACCAAGTCTAAACAGAAGCAATAAAAACATGTTTTTGGTTCAACAGGCATAAACCACAAAGATAGATGACAAAAGATAAACGTGAGCAGGACTTAACATATGAGCAATGTTCAACATATTTGGAAGAGGGGCACCCGCATGTTTTCACCATCAACAACTTCCTGAACAATATCCATCAGCTTCATCCGCATCATTTTAGGTATCTTAAAACCACATGTTTCTCCAAAGATCCTCCACTTACCAGCCATTTTTACGTGGCTCATCCTTTCCGGCCTTAATCAATCTGGAATCTTGTTCAACTTCATAACAAACCTTACATCATCATGAACAATTAGTGCTCTCCTGTATGTATGCATCATAGTTGTTTTGTAGAATTCAGCCGGCAACGCCTAACAATACCCGTAAAAATACACATTATCACAAGACCATATATTACTACTCAATTGATTACGTGTATAAAGTTCTTAATAAGGTTTGTTACCAGTTGAGAAAGGTCATAGGCAAGATCATTCAGATCAACGTGTATAACATTCACTTCATCGTTGTTAGTCAAATGTCCTTCCCATCCGCAATAGTTTCGGGCTCTTTTATCTGCCAGACACAGTTACCATAAATTTGATATAGTGTTTCTAAAAGCAATTATATAGAAGAACTTATGCAATCCAGAGGAAATTCTCTGCGTGCTTGGCCTAAGATGCCTTACCCGGATGACAAATACGTGATTACACTTGGTAATCGTATGATATATGATGAGACGGATTATAATCCTGCTGAGTTACAGTTTGAGTATGAAAGGTTATACCCTTCCTTAACAGCAGAACAAAAGGGAGTTTATGACACTATAATTGGTTTTGTTGAGGATGGGACGGGAGGCGTGTACTTTGTATATGGATACGGAGGTACAGGAAAAACGTTCTTATGGAGAACACTAGCCGCGGGTATTAGGAGATGCGGAGACATAGTACTAAACGTTGCTTCCAGTAGTATTGCATCATTGTTGATGCCAGGCGGTCGGACTGCACATTCAAGGTTTCGTATTCCGATCAACGTTGATGAGACATCCACCTGCTCCATAGCTCCTTAGAGCGACCTGGGAGAGATTTTAAAGAAGTGCAAACTTATTATTTGGGATGAGGCTCCAATGGCAAACAAACTTTGTTTTGAGGCTCTCGATCGTACATTGAGGGACGTGCTTAGGAAAAATAGGCAGGATATGTGTCAAGAGCCATTTGGGGGCATGACGGTGGTGTTTAGAGGGGATTTTAGGCAGTTTCTACCCGTAGTTCCAAAAGGTTCGCGTTCAGACATTGTAAGTGCTTCCCTTAAGCAGTCTTACTTGTGGGATCATTGCAAAGTCCTTAAGTTGATGGCGAACATGAGGCTCACTGTTGGTGCACGGACAGAGGATGTTGATGAGATCCGTGAATTTTCTGAGTGGATTCTAAAAGTAGGAGACGATGAGCTTGGAGAGGACAATGACAGAGAAGTTTCAATTGATGTGCCTAACGAGATTCTGATAGACAAGAGTGACGACCCAGTTGCGTCTATTGTGGATTTCACTTATCCAGATCTTTTGGATAACATCCATGATCCAGCCTACTTTCAAGAAAAGGCAATTCTTGCGCCAACTAACGAAATCGTAGACACTATAAATGAGAAATTGTTGGAAAGATTTCCTGGCGAAGAATTGCTCTACTTGAGTTGCGACAACATCGACAAAAGTGAACGTGGTGCTTCTGTAGATGAATCCCTTTTCTCACCTGAGTTTATAAATGGATTAAAGTTCTCCGGTGTCCCAAACCACAGATTAGCCTTAAAAGTGGGTGTGCCTATCATGCTTTTGAGAAATATTGATCAAGCAAATGGTTTGTGTAATGGGACGAGGTTGCAGGTTCTTAAATTAACACGAACAAGAATTAGTGCATGAATTATCAATGGACGAATTTTGGAAAAGTAGTTATCATACCGCAGTTAAGAATCACTCCATCCGACAAGCGATTACCGCTCAAGATCGTCAGAAAACAGTTCCCTATCTCCATATCATTTGCAATGACCATTAACAAAAGTCAAGGTCAACCGCTTTCAAAAGTCGGATTGTACTTACCACGTCCTGTTTTCACGCACGGACAGCTATATGTAGCGGTATCTAGAGTTAAAAGCAAGAAAAGATTGAAGGTGGTTGCTTGTGATTAAGATGGGAATGTATGTAACACGACTGTAAATGTAGTTTACAAAGAAGTTTTACATGGACTTTAATCAAAAGTTTATGAGGGTATGTAATTTACTACATTTTAAAGTATTGGTTTACAAAAGTAATATCTATTAATCTTAACTATTGTTTTACTTTAGGTGTTAATGTAACGGGGATTGTCTTCTCATTTAAATAGACTCACATACAGCATGCTTGAAGATCATAAGAGATTGAATAATACTATTATTGTTGTTAGAAACTTTACTTGCTTATCGAATACTCCATGTTTTTTATATTACTGTTTTCATATACTACGCGAACCCGTTTCATGTTTTGAATATAGAGATCTTCTCATTTTTTATTACGAAAATCACTCTTTAAAGTAGTCCCGACGTTAGACGGGTCTTTAAGCTAGTTATGATATAATGAACTTATCCATAGTACTTGCTTAAAAGCTAACCGATGAAAAAAATGTTTTTTTTAGAACGCCAAATGTTAGTGGTTAGTGGGTCGAGTCGTGCAATAAAATCCAAGCGGCAGAATGTCTTCTTCGAACCCTCTCCTAGTTATGTTAAACTTCTTATCCGCTTCGCCTGAGAGGGCCCAAGACCTCTAGGAATCCTCCCAAGGAAACCATTTAGTGGAACTTTGGTGCCAACTGAGCTAAGCCAGTTGGTTGATGAACAAAAAAGGCTTTACGTTATAGATATAATCTCATTGAGAACTTAAACCTCCCCACAGTACATATTACAACTCAATAAAATGATTTAGCGAGCCGATTTGAGTTCAAAAGTAGGATAATTAAAAAAAAAACTGATTATAAGTGCATCAGAAATAAGTTGCACTGTTGTCTCTCAAGTTTCACATGGAAAACTATTTATGAGCATTTTTAGGCTCAAAAGTCTATCTGCTACTAAAATGATTATTAAATGAAATTTGAAAACAAACTCAAATGACTAATTAACAGTACCTTGAATGCCCTTTTTCAATATGACATTTCAGACCAAAATCGAAGAACACTCTTACTAACAAACTAAAGAAAAATAATACCTGAATCAAACACGAAGACGAAGATGGGAACCACAACCATTTCGATTATAGCAACCACAGTGAACAAATACCTTAGAAACATGTTCAAACATCAAGAATCAATAACTTAAATATACAAAACAATCAAAAATTGACTATATAGAAAAAACAGCATACCTGATTTAATCAATCAAGAAAATACTAAAACTATTTCTCCATTATTTAGGTTTCTTATGAAAAATGATCAAGACGATTTTTTTTTCAAAATTGAATTTTCCAAATCAGTGCAGCATAAAGTTTGTTCCTTCCAATTTATCATTTTTTATCGTGCCTTCAAAAGTCACCTCTATGTACAATCATTTCATTCTAACTTGAAGCGAGATAGTTTTAGCGAAGTCATAGCATAACTCATGGTACAACTTTGTGATGGGTTGATAAAAAACCTAAAAGAGGATGTTGTAACTCATAAATTGTTTTTTTTTACTAAAGAATCTTAACAAAAAGTGGATCAAAAAGAACATAATGCTTTACTCAAATATGGCACCATCGGCTTTAGTCAAGGTTGAAGATGAGTCGTTGTTGTTAGATCGACTTGTTCATAAAATAAGAAATAATATGCCAAAATAATATAGAATCAGAATCACAAATAAATACATTATTGGATGTTTTCTCTTTCAAATTAGCTAAGAACGTCTCCTGATTTACCAAGCGCAACATACTCATCAAAGTATCCTAAAGGAAATTTTTTCCGAAATAGAATACGACATGCATTTATGCATTTATTGTTCTTTCACATTTGAGCTGCTAATATAAAAAATACATATAAACAATCATCAACAACATATGATTATAACAGAAAGATCAATTTTAACTATATACATGTATTAGAGATGTCTAATAGTTTTCTAAAGCATAATAAGCTATTTAGCCCCTAAATTAAGTTCACTTAATCTATATAAACACAAATATTATAATTATAACTTCATCGAACGGTTCATATGCACGAAACTAACCAAAATTACTCAAACACAAAACGTTGCGTAAGACAACAATGCCATTTTACTGAAGTTAGTACCTTGGTTTGTACTTTGTAGACGAATGGATAAATTTTATTTTTGTTAATAACCACCTCTGTCACTCCTTTCTTTCCATTCGCTTCCTTTGCAGGCCTAATTCCTATCAGAATATGTACCCCAGTCATTGTTCGACTTGATGGGCTGCTAATATATTTTATTTCACCAAGATGAACATCAAACTCTAATAGTAAAATTAAATCAAAATACAAACCTGCTAAACACGATGAGAATACACGCATCAAATTTCAGTTTATCAAAATTTTATTTGCATACATGATATAGACCACTATGGCACGTTTGTTAGCATAGGAATGTAAATACAAAATTACAATAACATTACGAGAAATAAAAATGATATTGCTACATGAAATAAGTCTAATTGTATACTTATTTTTTTAATCAGGTACCTCGTTGTCAATGAGATTTTTATTGGGAATAAAATTAGTGATCGGTTTTGTATTCTACTACCAGTATTAATATTGTTTAATTCTGTTAAAAATATTTTTAGTACTGTGTTAGAAATACGTTTTTACGTATATTAGAAGTATCGGTCACTCCACAATAATATTCATGTTGTAATAGCTCGTAGTTAGATAATAGTTGTTATTTGCTTATTAACTTAAGTAAGAACCGGTCCATGGGCTTGTCATGGACCGGCCCAAGCCCAATGTTTAGCTTGGACTATAAATACCCCTTTCCACTAAGGAAAGGGGTTGGTTGTTGTTTCATTCACATTTCATAGTAATAAAATCTTCCATATATTTCTCTCACTTTCTCTCTCTAGTTTCTCTCACTAGAAAAACATCAACCCACTTCATAGATTCATAGGTTATCAATTTCTACATTTGGTATCAAGAGCTATGGGGTGATTTAAGGTAAGGATTGTGTTACTTTTTTAGTTTTTGAATCTATTAGTGATCTTTAGGAAAAATCATTCTTGAATCTTGTTGTTTTTGGTGTTTTTGTTATTGGGATTGATTGATAAGGATTGGGTTTAGCTTATTTTGGTAAAAATCATAAAATTTTTTGTGGTTTTGGATCAAAAATCGGGGTTAAAAGCTTCTTTTTAAGTCTCGGAAACAATTTCTTCCAGATTTTTCCGAATAGGATTCCGAATAGGAGGATTTTCAGCATAGACAGTTTATTCCGAATAGGATTCCGAATAGGAGGAGTTTTCCGAATAGAAGAAATTTTTCCGAATAGAGAATTTTTTTCCGAATAGAAGAAAAATTTTCCGAATAGAGAATTTTTCCGAATAGAAGAAAATTTTCCGAATAGAGAATTTTTTCCGAATAGAAGTTTGTTCCGAATAGAAGATCTTTCCGAATAGAAGATTTTTTCCGAATAGCCAATTTTTCCGAATAGACACCAATTTTCCGAATAGCCAACTTTTCCGAATAGACACCAATTTTCCGAATAGCCAAAATTAGGAAATATTCCGAATTGCCATCATTCCGAATAGACCAGTTTTTCCGAATAAGCCAAATTGCCAAAATATTCCGAATTGAAGAAAACATTCCGAATAGGGGTTTTTCCGCATAAGGGTTATTCTGCATAGAGTTTATTCCGAATAGGGTATTTTTCAGCATAGGATTATTCCGAATAGGCATTATTCCGAATAAGGGTTTATTCTGAGTTTGGGGTATTCTGTATAAGCAAGTTCAAGGGGTATTTGAGTTTTTTCGACGATCTTTAGTGGATTTAATCTTGAGTTCAACCAACACAACACAAATTCTCAACCTTTCTTCACTGCTCGATCAAACGATAATCTTTGAGTCTGTTAAGTGATCACAATGAATCCAAGTTCATTAATGCCTCAGATGACATCTCTTACGGATATCTCGATCATAACGGGGACTGATAGTCGTCCACCGATGCTTATTAAAGAGGTGTTTGAGGCATGGCAAGGTCGAATGATGCAATATCTAAAGGGGAAACCGACATACGGAAGGCTTATGGTCAAATCGATTTTGAATGGTCCACTCGACTATGGTACCATTACGGTTGACAACGTGACTAGACCACGAGAATTTGAAGAACTCACTCCAGCTCAACAACTTGTTGCAGATGCAGATGAAAAAGCTCTTCAAACAATTCTTCAAGCTCTTCCCCATGATATTTATAGGATGGTAAGTCAGTATACAGTGGCAAAAGATTTATGGGAACGGTTAAAGGTGTTGCTACAAGGCACGTCGCTCACCAAACAAGAAAGGGAGTGTCAGCTGTATGATTTGTTTGATAGATTCACATACAGCCCAGGGGAAACACTACACGATTACTACTTCAGATTCACTACTCTAATGAATGATCTGAATGTATACAATCTGGTAATTGCTCCATTCCAGGTTAACACCAAGTTCTTGAATACTTTACCTCAAGCTGAATGGGGTGAGTATATTACCGATGTGAAGTTAACCCGGGATTTGCATAGGTGCAACTTAGATCAAATCTATGCTTTTCTTCAGCAACATGAGAAGCATGTGATTATGCACCGTTCTCCTCGCAGTATGTACCCAGATTCTTTAGCTTTGATGGCGAATCAACCAAGCTTGTCACACAACAACACACCTTATATTTTGGGACATCAAGCCTATCATCCATCACCTTACATAACACCAACTTTTCCACAATACTCGATTTTGCCACAACCTCCCACCTCACATCAGCAACAGTATCGGTTCAATGCACCTTCACCACAGTATGGTTCACAACTTCATCCAGCAAATGTTGCACCTTATGCTCAGCCTTCATATTTGTCTTATCAAGAGAATGCAGCATATCAAACAAGCTACCCTGATCAAATGAGTATTCCTTCTACTGATTATGCAGCTCATCCAGATCAAGCACTGTATTGTGATGATGAAGAAGTCCCTGTTCCTGTTTTCCAACAAGGAGCTGACCCAGTTGAAGTGCTAACTACTATGTCTGCATATCTCACAAGAACTTTAAGCAAACGAGGATACAGAGGATCAGCTCCTACCAACAATCAATTGAGGAATTCATCCAATTCTCGCCAACAAGCTACAATTGAGAATGGCAGAGTAATGGTTCAGCCAATTCAACCATATCAGGGGAGATCTTCCACTTCAACCAATGCTCGCACGATTACTCCTGCTCCTGCTCCTATGGTCAACAATCCTCCACGGGCTAACACAGGCAAGTTGAGAATGATCACATGCTACAACTGCAAGGAAGAGGGTCATATGTCCAGGGATTGTAAGAAACCCAAGAGGAGAAGGGATGGACAGTGGTTTGCAGAAAAGATCTATCTGGTAAATGCTCAGTCGCAAGGAAGGGAACTTGATGAAGAGGAGCTTGCATTTCTTGCTGACCCAGGGATTGCTGAACAAGACGTTGTCACTACGCAAAATGCAGCTTACCAAGCCGATGATCTTGATGCGTATGACTCCGACTGTGATGACTTTCAAACTGCAAAGGCTGCTTTCATGGCAACTTTCTCCAGCTTAGGGCCAGATAAGAAATCTGAGGTACTTATTAATAACACCGATAATGCCACTGATGCTAGTATTCAACCACATCAAGTTGGGCAAGAGAGTGCTGATTCGAATGAATCTTCGGTGGTGAGTCCTTCAAACGAGGAGACAAACAATGATAGCAATATCAATGTGAGTCCCCAGACTTTGAGTGAATCACAACCGGGACCTAGTTCGCATACGCCTGCTCGTGCTCAACAAGATTTGGTCATGGTTCCTGCTACATTACTTAGCCAAATGAATGCTGCACTCTTAGAAACCTTAGCTAAGAATAAGAATTTGTCTGATGAGCTTGCCTTAACCAATGAGAAAGTACAAACTTTGGAATTAGTGCCTTCGTCTAGTGTTCTCACAAATCTCGAATATGATCATTTTAGAAACAAACAAATGGGTCACTTGCAAGAGATCGAAAACTTAAGAGCAAATCTGTCTAATGAACTTAAAGAAAAGGAGTTAGTGGTCACTAATTTTCAAAAACTTCAAACTGATTTTGAATTACTCGAATCTAAGAAGACTGAAATGGAGATTAATGCCACTAATAAGATTAGAAGTCTAGATTACTTGCTGTTAAGACAATACGCTGCTTCACAACTAGTTCACTTATTTGATGCCTCATTTAGAGAATTTAACTTATCACGTCTAAAAGGCCTTCCCCCTAATCCACGGTATGCAAAACAAGCTTTAAGACATAGTCCTAGACTTTATAATGCAACTCAATTAGGATTGGCTTTAGACCCGATTGTTTTTCCCAATGATCAAACAAGTAAGGATCTAGTTGATGAGGATCGGTCATACAATTCAGCAAAATATCCCGATTGTGATTATTTTAAAATGAATAAGGAGCTTGCTAAAACTGATTTTAGAGTTCGATTCCATATGGATAAAGATCTCATCACAGCACCGACCTACATGTTAGAGGAAGAACGCCCTAGTACATTTCCTACACTTGTCAACATGGAAGATCCTAAGGAAATTCCAAAGAATCTTCCACCGGTTAGCACTGTATGGTTAAACTTGAAAGAGATTAACCGATACTTTACTACCTTTGACAAGGTCATTTTGGAATGTACGACTTCAAATAGCTTAAACGCCGGAGAATGGGCTTTCGAACACATGAACGAGGTGTTTAAAACTAAGATCAATCCGTTTGTCGAAAGTCTAAAAGGAAGTTTTGCATCTCTTAAGGAAAATCTTCAGTTTGAAATTGGGGAAGTTCAAAAAGTGTTTTATGAAATGGACACCGCTTACGAACTGCAACTAATTGAAAAGGAAAAGATTTTAACCGAATATGACCGATTCTTGTCTGAAGTAATCTCGTGTGATGTGCTTACTACTGTAAATGTTAATTATTCGAATGAGCTTACATCCACTATGATTAATTGTGATGCTGTGAATATTTGTGAGGATATTTGTGATGATGTTTGTAATCTTTCTGTAAATGTTGCTGATACTGTAAATGAGGTAGAAAATCATTCTTGTCACGAATCTAACGCTGAGTTTTTAAAGCTACAAGATTCTTATAATTTACTTTCACAACGCTTTAATCAACTAGAACAACATTGTATATCGTTAGAATTAAAACAACAAAATCAAAATGAAAATCTTTTGATATCAAATGTTTGTGAAAACGGTGTTGAGAATAGTGACAAGATGATTGCAATTGTTAAGACATTAGAGGAAGAAATCATGAGATTGAAGAGAGAGATATCATCAAAGGAAACATTAAGAATGGAACTAGAGGCTGCAGAGTCTAAAAACCAGGTCTTAGAAATTAGACTATCAACTGTTCTAGGGGAGATGGATCGGACAAGGCAGGGACTATCCGCTCTTTATGGTTCACTAGAAGAACGCTTCGCTTTTAATGCGGCACAGCAACAATATTATGTTGAACAACTGAACCAAAAGTGCGAAGAAATCTCTGACTTGAACATCCTGCTCATAGACAAAAATATGGTTTTGGCTGAGTTAAAGGAGACACTTCTTCTCACCCGACAAGAAGTTGTTGATAACTTAGCTACCGACTCTGCACCGTCCACTAGTGCTCCAACAACCAAATCAGTAGTGCTTTATAAGAATCCGCTTCATAAGAGAAACCCGGTTGTATACGATGATTATATGAGGAATGCCATTAAGCATGTCGATCTTCTTAGGGATATTTTAGACGATCTTTATGCCTTAGATCCCTCAAGTAGCGACTATTATTCGGCTCATGAATATGTTAAGCGAGTTCAATATTGCTTGGCTTATTTGCAATACATAGGTACACCAGGTTCTGCACTACTTAATAATAAGCCCATTGCTGTCACTCCATTTAATAAGACTCCAGGAGCGAAACCGTCATTGGCACAATCAAGTAAGACACCTTTAAAATCTGCTGCTAATGTTCCCAATTTGCCTTCTACAGGATTAAAAGAGACTACTAAGGCTAAAGGATCGCCACTCAAGAAAGCTAAGATCAAGCCCTCCACTAGTAGTGCCACAAAGAAGAAAGTAGAAGTCCACAATAGGAATGCTAGTTCAGTTTTAAATAAAATGAATCATGTTAAGACTAAAAGCTCTGCGCCTGTGCAGCAGCCTAAACCATTCGTGAATTCTGATTTAAATTGTTGGAATTGTAATGAATGTATGTTTTCCCAGCGTCATGATTTGTGTCTGATTGATCACGTTAATGAAATGAATGCTATTAAGAATGGTCTTGAATGGAAGCCAACGGGTAGAACTCGTGCCCAAGTTGGCTGGCAATGGCGTCCCACTGGTAGGACCTTTACACTAGATGGTAAAATGTGCCCTTTAACTAGGAATGCAACCATTGAGGTTAGGTCTGAGCGTCCTTTAGTTAGGAACACTCGCACTCAAGTATGGAAACAGCGCCCTTTAATTAGGTCTGCCCCCACTATAGTGCCTATCAGTGTAGAAATACCTCAGGATTTGAGCCAATTAGAATCTACACCACCAATTAAGAAGAAGAAGGCTAGGAAATCTAAGAAACCTAGAGTTAGCAAATATAAGATTATTAAATCTGTACCTGCTAATAACAAGGAACACTCAGATTCCGATACCTCTACATTGTCTTTGTGTGGTGATATTTTCAGGTGGTCCAAATCATCCTGTGGTATTTGGACTCCGGTTGTTCAAAACATATGACCGGAAATCGCTCGATGCTCCGAAATTTCGTCAGCAAGTTTCTTGGTACGGTTAAATTTGGGAATGATCATATAGCAAAGATTATGGGGTATGGTGAATATCAGATTGGAAACGTGACGATTTCTAGGGTATACTACGTCGAAGGTCTTGGTCATAACTTATTCTCAGTAGGACAGTTTTGTGATTCCAACCTTGAGGTTGCTTTTCGACAACACACTTGTTTCATCCGCAACTTGGAAGGAAAAGATTTGTTGAAGGGATCTCGTGGTGCAAATCTTTATATGTTGTCCCTACAAGATATGATGGCCGCTTCTCCAGTATGTCTTCTCTCTAAAGCTTCTAAGACTAAGTCGTGGTTATGGCATCGCAGATTATCTCATCTTAATTTTGATGCTATTAATCATCTGGCTAAAAACGAGTTAGTTCGTGGTCTTCCAAAGCTTAAATTTCACAAGGACCATTTATGTTCCGCGTGTTCAAGAGGGAAGAGCACCAAGAAATCTTACAAACCCAAAGCTGAAGACACTAATCAAGAAAAACTTCATCTTTTGCATATGGATCTTTGTGGGCCGATGAGAACTGAAAGTGTGAGCGGTAAGAAATTCATTCTCGTCATTGTGGATGATTTTTCCAGGTTTACATGGGTTAGATTTCTACGTACAAAGGATGAAGCACCGAAGGCTATCATTACCTTTCTGAAGTTCATCCAGGTACGTTTGAATACCACTGTCCGCCGTATTCGTACAGACAATGGTACAGAGTTCGTCAACCAGACTCTTCGTGATTATTATGAGGGAGTTGGTATATCACATGAGACATCCGCTGCACGCACTCCACAACAAAACGGTGTCGTTGAAAGACGAAATCGCACACTTATGGAAGCTGCTAGGACCATGCTTATTTATGCGAACGCTCCATTGTTCTTGTGGGCAGAGGCTATTTCTACTGCATGTTTCACCCAAAACCGTTCTATCATTCGGAAACGCCATGGAAAAACACCTTATGAGCTTCTACATGATCGCAAACCCGATGTTTCATTTTTCCATGTGTTTGGTGCTCTGTGTTATCCAAACATCAATAGTGAGAACTTGGGTAAGCTTCAACCAAAAGCAGACATAGGTATTTTCATTGGTTACTCACCGTCCAAAAGAGCATACCGAATCTATAACCGTCGTCTTGGCAAGATTGTAGAAACTATGGACGCTGATTTCGACGAGCTGACAGCGATGGCTTCTGAGCAACACAGCTCTGAACCCGCGCTTCATGAGATGGGACCCGGTGCTATAAGTTCCGGATTAGTTCCCAACAATCCTACTTCTACATCATTTTTACCACCATCAAGGCCCGAGTGGGATAAACTGTTTCAACCGTTGTTTGATGAATTCTTCGATCCCCCGACTGATGAAGTTCCAGCACCTGTAGTAATTGCTCCAATACCTGAAGTGGTTGCTCAAGTTAATGAACCTTTATCTAATGCATCTACAATTCACATTGAACCGGATGCACCTTCACCAAGTGATTCTCAAACTACACCCGAATCATCACCCCTACTTGTGCCTAATGATGTAGAAGAGGATACTACTGATCACGACTTGGAATATGCTCACTTGCAAGAGCTTCCTTTCTTTGGTGTAGCGATCCCTGAAAACCCTTCAGCCGCGTCTACCTCAGAAGAAGCTCCATCTATTGTTCACTCCAGACCACCTAGGATTGAAAACCATAGCACTAAATGGACAAAAGATCACCCAATTAGGAATGTTATTGGAGATCTAGATCGACCAGTCTCTACACGCCATCAACTACAAGAAAGTGCACTATATTGTTACTTTGATGCATTTCTCTCTGAAGTTGAACCCAAAAATTGGCAGCAGGCTATGACCCAATCATCTTGGATTGAAGCTATGCAGGAGGAACTCAATGAATTCAAACGACTAGAAGTATGGGAATTGGTTCCTCGCCCTGACAAGGTTAACATCCTTACTTTGTTATGGGTTTATAAGGTTAAACTTGATGAGATGGGTTCGGTATTGAAGAATAAAGCCAGATTGGTCGCTAGAGGATATAAACAAGCCCTGGGTATAGACTTTGAGGAATCTTTTGCTCCTGTGGCTAGATTGGAGGCGATTAGACTATTCCTTGCGTTTGCTGCTCATATGAACATGATCGTCTATCAAATGGATGTGAAGACGGCATTTTTGAACGGTGAACTAAGGGAAGAAGTTTATGTTAGTCAACCGGATGGGTTCGTCAGCACGGAGTCTCCTAACCATGTGTACAAGCTTAAGAAGGCTCTCTATGGGTTGAAACAAGCTCCACGCGCGTGGTATGATCTCCTGTCAACATATCTCATGTCGGAAGGCTTCTCCAAAGGCAAAGTGGACCCCACTCTATTCACTCTCAAGGACGGCAACGACATGCTTCTGGTACAAATTTATGTTGATGATATAATTTTTGCTGCCACTAACATAGAATTGTCTAAACAATTTGAGAAGATAATGTCCACACGCTTTCAGATGTCGATGATGGGAAAAATTTCATTTTTCTTAGGATTACAGATTTCTCAGAATCCCAGAGGCATCTTTATTAATCAATCCAAATATGCTCTAGAATCTCTTAAGAAATATAACTTTGAGAATTGTGACCCCGTAGACACTCCAATGGTTGAGAAAACCAAGTTAGATGAAGATAGGGATGGGATTATTGTCGATCCGAAACTTTACCGTGGAATGATCGGCACCCTTCTCTATCTGACTGCTAGCAGGCCTGATTTGCAATTTGCTGTATGCATGTGTGCCCGGTATCAGGCTCGGCCTACCGAAAAGCACTTACATGTAGTTAAAAGGATCTTTCGGTATCTAAAAGGAACACTTCATCGTGGTCTATGGTATCCGAAAGATTCCTCGATTGCTTTAATATCATACGCAGATGCCGATCATGCTGGATGTCAAGATACGAGGCGTAGCACTTCTGGATCAGTGCAACTCCTAGGAGATAGATTGATCAGTTGGTCTTCAAAAAGGCAGAAAAGCGCTGCAATTTCTAGCACGGAGGCTGAATACATCGCCATGTCCGGTTGTTGTGCTCAAGTCCTTTGGATGAGATCACAATTAATTGACTACGGTCTTGGATTTAACAAAATCCCGATGTATTGTGACAACAAGAGCGCCATTGCCCTTTGCTGCAACTATGTTCAACACTCCCGGGCCAAGCACATAGATATTCGCTACCATTTCATTAAGGAGCAGGTGGAGAACGGAGTGATCGAGCTGTATTTTGTCACTACTGAGTATCAGCTGGCGGATATGTTCACCAAAGCCTTAGATCGAGGACGAATCGAGTTTTTGATCGACAAGCTTGGCATGAAATCATTCACTCCAGCGACTCTCAAAGAGTTGGTAGAAGAATCAGCTGAATAGTCGTGGTAAACTATTCAGAGTATCCTTTGGTTGTGATCATGTATATTATCGTAAATATATAAACCACAAAAGAAAAATACAAAAATATAAAACCAAGAAAAACCATAAAAAATATAAAACCAAGAAAAACCATAAAAAATATAAAACCTATAAAAACCATAAAAATTATAAAATCCAGAAAAACCAAAAATATTTTTCGTTTAAAACGGGCATGTCTTTTAGTACGGTAATATTTACGGCCTTAGAAATGTCGATCAATATTGACACGGTGCCATAAATAGAGTCCGTATAAAAGTTGTACATTTTTAAAACATGCCCATTATGGCTTGTAGTTATTTCAGACTGCAACCCGGTTTTCATATTAAAGTCACGTATTTCCTTGGAAAACGTTGGCTCAGAACGGGAATTAATTTTCTCGGGCGTGATTTACAAGCCAAATCATGCAAAGGGATCAAGTTTACTTTATAACTTGGTCTAACACGAATTTGTGTACGTCTCAGTGCATTAATTTGTTAAAATAAGAGAAATCTTATTGACACCACGAATCAAATTTTTTTTCAAGAAATCAATTGGGAAATGTTTTTCATCATCATGTGCCTCGTTAAACAATGACTACAGCTCTTTAAATAGAAAACGGGTCATCGTTTAAGGGGGAGAAAATGTTTCATCATCTTTCACATCAAAAAGATCCTCAAAAGTTTTAAAGGAAACTCACAAAGCTTAATGGTTAATGGTTGGATTGCTTTGGCATTTGTAGTGTTGTTGCTTATAAGTTTGTCGTGGATAGTGTTGTGCTTGTGTTAAGTTAAGTTAATCACTAAGGCTCGGATAGTTAACATAAGATAGGATCAATGTGACAAGTATCAAAACTTGGTAACCAAAACAAAATGATTGAATGAAGCAAAAAGAAGAATTGAGGGGGCAAAGTTGACAACATGTCTAACTTATGGAAAATTTGACCTAGTCAAATCCCCCCCCCGTTTTGTTTCTAATCATTCACTGTTTACATCTATACTTGCCGCCATTGATATCTTTCCACTCAAACTCACGAAATCAAACAAACAAGTAACAAGAACATCTCAATCTCAGATCAAGATCACAAAAAGGTATTAAATCGGATCTATTTTTCATATACATCAAGTTAATTAACTGATTAAGGTGGAAAATCAATCGAATCAAATTAATGATTAATTAGGGTTTGATTAAATGGGGGTTTTGCCTGGGGATGACTCGGAATAGGTTTAATTGCACTATTTTTGCCTTTAGATCAATTGAAACAAACGGATTAAGTGCCTACTTAGAAAAAATTGTAACTGTTGCAACACTTTCCGCGTAAGAACAACTTTCCGCATGGTGAAATTTTTCCGAATAGAAAAGTTTTCCGCGTAGGGCAAAAGTTCCGCATAAGAAAATGTTCCGAATAGGAAATGTTCCGAATAGGAAATGTTCCGAATAGGAAATGTTCCGAATAGGAAATGTTCCGAATAGGAAATGTTCCGAATAGGAAATGTTCCGAATAGGAAATGTTCCGAATAGGAAATGTTCCGAATAGGAAATGTTCCGAATAGGAAATGTTCCGAATAGGAAATGTTCCGAATAGGAAATGTTCCGAATAGGAAATGTTCCGAATAGGAAATGTTCCGAATAGGAAATGTTCCGAATAGGAAATGTTCCGAATAGGAAATGTTCCGAATAGGAAATGTTCCGAATAGGAAATGTTCCGAATAGGAAATGTTCCGAATAGGAAATGTTCCGAATAGGAAATGTTCCGAATAGGAAATGTTCCGCATAAGCCCAAATGTTCCGAATGGAGGAATTTTTTTTTTTCCGCATAGCCCAAATGTTCCGAATGGAGGAATTTTTTCCGCATAGCCCAAATGTTCCGAATAGTGCTTTTATTCCGCATAGCCTAATGTTCCGAATAGAGCTGTTATTCTGCATAGCCTAATGTTCCGAATAGAGCTGTTATTCTGCATAGCCAAATGTTCCGAATAGGCCTTTATTCAGAATAGGGATTTTATTCCACATAGGCTAATTATTCCGAATAGAAGATGTTTGAATGATTTCAAAGCTTAAGGGATTATGTCATATGTACAATGCTTAGGTTTAAAGTCATAATGATATTCATACTTGTTTGTATCAACCTTTGTGTTTTATCTTAAGCAGAGACGATGACTAACCCTACCGTACAACAACTACAAGACGACAGAGCTGCCGCCATTGCTGAAGCCAAGACTCTTAAGTTTGTTCCAAACAACTACCGTCTGAAGGAGGTATCTCACTCTACCCATAATGGCTTTAAGGTAGCTACAACCATGCTTGATAAATCTCATTTCAAGTATGCGCTAAGGAGAAGTGCTTCGGTGCCCTATGACTACCTTTACGAGTTCTGGGCTACCAAAGAGAGGACGTCGAACAAGATCACTTTTTCCTTGGACAACAAGCAGCAGACGCTTACTGTGTCAGACTTCAGGAAGATCTTTGGCTTTCGACCGATACTCAAAGGTCTACCATCATACTCACCCAACCCAACCAAGGACCAGATGATGGAGATGTTCACCGCCATTGGATGTCTTGACATACGAACCCCGTCTGAGTTTACTACTGCCAAAATTGGTCAACCATGGAAAGCTATTTTTGGGATTCTTAGCCGATGCTTGACACCCAAAACAACTGGGTATGATGCTGTTCGTCCACCGATCATCAAAATGTTTTATGGTATGTTCAAAGGTATGGGTATTGATTATGCATCACTGCTGTGGGAGGAGTTTACTTTTCAACTCTTCACTAACACAAAGGGTAAAATCAAAACTTACCAGTACCCTAGGTTTATTAAGTTGATCATACATTACTTTATGGAAAATGATGCATCCATTAACAAGCTTGCAGGTAGTCGTCACCACATGATAGATGATGATGATTTGGTAGACTTAAGGCAGGAGACTCATTCGAATACGGTTATTCCTGGTCCCATTCCCAGTCATCTTCTGACCGATGAGATCATTGAATCTGATGATTACAAGAACTTGCTCACGGAAATTGAGAAACAACGAGCAAGCCTTCTAGCAGGTGAAGACTCATCTACCACGGTTAAAAGCAAAGGTAAAAGGAAGCAAGCAGATTTACCTGAGCCCAAAACCAAGAAGAAGAAGACAGAGGGTAAGAAAGGAAAGGGTAAGGCTGATGAGATGCGTCTACGTGACGAAGAAAACATTGTTGATCCTACTCTTGATAAAGCTGAACAACAAATGATGAAGATAGCCATTAAAAGGAGTAGGAAAGATACTGGTGGTAGTGGTTCAGGTGTAAGAGTAGACGTTGAGGATGAGTATATTGAACCTGAAGATGTTGATGAGTTTGGGTCACCTGAAAATTATTCCACTTCGAAGGAGCCATCAATCCCTGTTTCAGCCGGTATTGAAAAGGCATCTACTCAACCTTTAACAACTCAACCTCCACCAACTCAACCCTTACCAACCAAACAGGTTTCTACACCGCTTCCTCCACCACCACCAAAGCCCATCCTTAGCACCGCAGTCACAACCGAGCCTATTCCCTCAACCCAGAGCAGCTCTGCAACATCTGCAATGGCAGCAATAGTGATGGCCGAGATGTTGGATAAACACATGGATAAACAAAAGAGCGAAATGGATGAACTTCGCCAAGAGTTACAAAGACGTGCTCAAAGTGAAGAAGCATATAAGAAGGCTCAAGAAGAGTTGATTGCCAAGTTCGCTGCAGACATGGAAGCTACACGTAAAGCTCATACAGAGGAACTTGCTCAGGTTAAAAGGGATGAAGCTAATAGGCATAAAGCACGAATTGCAAGACTTAAAGCTATTAAGGATGACCTTAAAGAGCAAAAAGACGCTCTTGAAGCTACTACTGAGCAGAAAGTGAAAGACTCCGTTGAATCCCTAATGCCTAAACTGCGTGATGATTTGAAGACGCTTGCTGCTGATAACTTGATGATCAAGTCATCCAATCCTTCAGAAGCCGCCTACAAGATCGCATATGACTTGACGGATTTTGAACTGAAGAAGATCCTTAAGGCTCGAATGAAGGAACTTGGTTCGTTTGATAAATCGAGGAAACAACGGGCTCTCTTCAAATCCCTGAATGACGCTATCATGGAGGATGATAGGTTGTTCAAGACGTTTGGAAGTGTGGTACCCTACCACATTCTCCCTGAAGAAGAACGGGAAGAGAGTGAGGAAGACGAGGGTACTGGTGGAGAGGAGGAAGAAGAAGAAGAAGAAGAAGATAAGAACGAGGAGGAGGATGAGGATGAGAATAATGATGAGGATGAGGATGAGAATGATGAGGATGATGATAATGATAAGGATGATGAAGATGATGATGAGGATGATGATGATGAGGATGCAGATGATGATGATAATGATGGTAACGATGGTGGTGATGGTCACCAGGAGAGTGTTAAGGGGAGCAATGCTGATAAAGGTGAACAGCGTGAGAAAGGGGATAAGGGCGCCAACTCAAAGAAAGTGGTTAAGTCTGGCACCAAGTCAAAGAAAGATGCAGCACCAAAGGAGAAGTCCACATCCACGGAATCCAGACGATCGAAGTGGCGCCATGACGTGAATGCCACTACCGGGTCATCTATTCCTGGTACATTTATCCATGCATCAATACCTGTTACCACTAACCCCGTTAGTTCTTGTGTTGTTACTCCTGTGGTTGCAGAATCGGTTACTGAACCAGAAGCTGCACAACACTCACCCGTCCATGACACTGCTGAAATGCCTGAATCTGAACAAGCAGATGTTTACGTCTCCACTCCTCAGCAACAAAACCCACAATCTACTATACCTGAACCAAGCACAAGGAACTGGGAGGACACGTTGGAAATCGACGAGACCGCTCCACCACAGGCTTGGATCACGGCAGCGGCGCAGTATGATCCGATCACCGACGCCGACAAAGAGGTCTTATATCTTCGTATCCGAAGTCCGATTGACTTATGTGCATTTCTTGCTCATGAGTATAAGACTTCGGTTACTCCATCTTTGGTGAAGAAAGTACTGAAGGATAAAAGACTTCGAGCCAAAACCCGGTTGACCCAAATGGAGTTCGAATACTATGCCGAGGAGATCCTGAAGGCTCTGAATACCGTTCAACGGCCCGGTCTTCATGAATCAGAAAGAGCTCCACCTCCAATGGATCAAGATAATCAGATTGCTCTTGACTTCTTTGTCACCAATGATCTGGTGTATCTACTGAAGGGGTCATCAAAGTACGCAACATCCCTGACATTGCTGAAAGCTGCCAACTGGGGGACAATACCCTTTATCGAGGAAAAGGTAAACCGACTCTGGGTCCCTAAGATAAATCGTAATTATGATATGTATGCTGTCATAGGTGCATCTCATTGGGACGAACGAGTCAGAAGGGCGTACAGGGGTTGCTGCTTGGTCAATTCTGGAAGCAAGGTTAGATCCGACATCCGCATCTCCAGCATCTTAGGGATGAAAACTGAAGCCAAGAATGGCTACTATCATGTGACGGAGATTCGTTTGAAAAGGGAGGATGACAGGGAATACAAAATCCAACAGGGAGATTTTTCCATCATTCGCCTTGAGGATATTGAAGATATGCTGCTTCTGATGACCAGAGATCAACTCACCCATATTCCTCGTGAAGACCTGATTGCGTTAAATACAGCACTTCGTATGTTCACACGAAGTGTTGTCATCAAGACACGAGTTGAAGATCTTCAGTTGGGAGTTGAAAGCTATCAGAGGAAGCTTAATTTAACCCGTCCTGTGAATCAAGTGTTACCTCAACATGTAGCAAGATGTCCTTATACCGGCATTTCTGTTCCAAATTCCGGCATCTTCTACTTAAACAGTCGAGGTTTGATGAAGTTTATGAGGATGGGGGAGCTCCACAAGTATAGTGATGGCACTCTTATACAAGTCAGAGACAAGTTGGAGCATCTGAACTCGGGTGAAACTTTGCCAGAAATGACGGAGGATTGGCATCCAGGTTACCGGCAAATGGCAAAGTATGTCATCAAGAAGATCGATCAGAAGCTCCGTGAACGTAGATTGATGAGGAGCTTGGAAAGATTCGTGGGTGGTAGACCATATGGAGTGCACTACAGGACACTGCAACGATCCATCTGAAGGGTCGTACATTTCAGGTCACTCTATATTGGTATTATTTGTGAATATGTATATTTGTGAATAATGTGCTTTAATGGCTTGTTGTAGTGTTAAGGTATGATAATTTTTCAAGAATTTCTCACGAGATTCTAAATCTTTCAAAATATATCATACTAAAGCACTACAACTACCCCTTATTAACTTAAGGGGGAGCAATCATTTGTTCTATGGCCAAACATCAATTTCATTTTTACCCAAAGACCGGTTAATCCATTCAATATCCCAAATATTAATGGTTAACATTTTGGATAAGGGGAGAAAATGGGATTAAGGAGATTTAAATGATACTTGGCTAAAATGAAAAAGACTTAAAGATTATCCAACTTAATATGTGGAAAACACGTGTTAAGGGGGAGCGTTTTTGATGAACAAAACACCTAAGGTACAAAACTTTTGATTTCAATATCACAAGTACTTTAGGTGATTTTCAATGATTTTTCATGGTGGCAATTCCTTCCCAAAACACGCTTAATTCACGACGGATGTGGTGACAAAAGGGTGGTAGGAATAGGTTTAGTCCAATGATTCATCAGAGCCGATGGAATCTTCCCAAGGACAATTCCCTAGTTAGAATTAGAAGTCCTAGGAAAGATGGAGAAAGAATGTGAACGTAGCTGAATGCCGACCAAGTACTTAAGCTAGCACTAGAACAATCACAACAAGGTGCTAGTGATGACGTATTGGTAAGCATTGAAGGGGTTGAAGAATGAAAAAGAAATGTAAAGATAAAGGGTGTAAAGAAAGAAGCCCTCCTTACAACTTTAGGCAGAAACCGGGTCAATACATATGCTATTGAGGTCATTTTTGCTAATGATTCTCGGTATTGAAGAAAGACATCATGGACCCAGTGATGCAATGCACAACCCTTCCCCAGCTAACTCAAATATCTCTCAAAAGGTATTTGTTTTAATCACACGGAGATCAACACGTTATCTATTGGTTTATTCACTCCGAATAGACTGGTATTGAAAAGGTGGCACTCCTCTCCAGCCATCGCTCACTAAATCAAAACGCACAATCGAGTCTAGAGCCAAGAGATCATCAAAAGTCTCATTAGGACACTTTCCTTTTATTCCTTGCTCTCTCACACACTGTGAAAAGTAAGAGATTTTCACGAGTCCTACGCAGTATTCCTGTAATATTGCCAGAACATCCGAGTAATACGCAAGTATTACAATGAAGATGGAAATCCTGCTTGAGCCAACATCAAACAAGCTCATGGTAGGTTACACGTGCGGTTCTTTTAGAACCAATCTTGTGAAAAACTGGAAGGTAACAGTGGTTTAATTCTTAATTGAACTTAAACTCGTTCCAGGCCTCTTCGCATTATCATATGATCTTGCCAGAACACTCAGAGTGACTCTTTATTGACCACAGTGACGAGTGGAAATCCTTCTAGTGTCAACATCAAACAACACTTGGTAGGTAACGTGCAAGATTCTTTATGAATTGAGCTCGTGACAACTGGAAAGCAACGATGGTGAAAATCTTAATTGAAATTCACTTGTTCCAGGTTTCATGAATTGACGGCTTTTAATCACAAGGATAATTTATCCAAGTGATTCACTCTTTATGTTCGCAGTCAGCTTTGGACGGTCGAGTAAAGAGAACGGGTTTACCCGCGAAATCCTGTCAGGAAGTTACTTAATTGAAACTATCCGTCACGGGTACGATATCTAATATCGTCCAACGGTCTTCACCGACCGGAGGTAAAATGCTACCGAATTAGAATAAAATGTTCAAAGCCATTTTATTCGTGTCGTTGCTGTGTACCTGTTAAAGACGGTGGCGTTGCTGTGTACCTGTTGAAGACGGTGGCGTTGCTGTGTACCAGTGAAGACGGTGGTGTTGCGGTGTACCTGTAAAAGTCGTTCCCACATGCTTATGTCTTTTGCAACAAAGTTCAGCAAAAATTCAAGAAAGTACAAGATAAAGTCTTCCGCTGTACCAAACTCTGAAGCTTTCGAGAATTCAACAAAAAGACGTAAGTGTGTGGAACATGAAGTCACGAGGAGGCAAAGTTCACAAGAAAGGCAAAGATCGCACGTGAAAGGCCAAAGAACAATGCTCTCAAGTCAAAGCCAAAAAGATCAAATCAACATATTCACAACAAAAGAAAGAAAAGAAGAAAAGACTACGAGCTAAAGAACGAAGACTTAGTATAGTACGCTAGGTTTAGAACTTTGTAAACGTGGAGTGACCTCCCTTAGGGGGAGATTGTTAGAAATACGTTTTTACGTATATTAGAAGTATCGGTCACTCCACAATAATATTCATGTTGTAATAGCTCGTAGTTAGATAATAGTTGTTATTTGCTTATTAACTTAAGTAAGAACCGGTCCATGGGCTTGTCATGGACCGGCCCAAGCCCAATGTTTAGCTTGGACTATAAATACCCCTTTCCACTAAGGAAAGGGGTTGGTTGTTGTTTCATTCACATTTCATAGTAATAAAATCTTCCATATATTTCTCTCACTTTCTCTCTCTAGTTTCTCTCACTAGAAAAACATCAACCCACTTCATAGATTCATAGGTTATCAATTTCTACATACTGGTAGTGCGGTAGTTAGTGCATGGCCAGAATTAAATTATGTGGACATGAGAAGATTAAGGTTGGTGGTTATATTAGTGTCGATTGAAGATAAAGACTGAAGACATGTGAAGATACATTTAGGAGATATTGTGTATATATCTCTTAAAAAATAAATTATTTGATTAGATGTTTATCTTGTAAAAGACTCTTTGTATTATAAATAGAGATCCTAGGTTAGCTGTAAAATTCATCGTATAGCAGAAATCACAACCAAACATACAAAAGTACATCACAAACTCTGCCTCACGGTATGTATTACAAACCAAACCGTAAGGCGGATTATTACCATAGCATCATACATGATGCGTATATATACATCTTTCGTATACATTTACTGTCAGCTTGTAATCTTTAATACTCTAATTTATAGTATTAACATTATCGGTAATAATAGTAAAGTATTTGTGTTACACCTCTGTTCAAACAATTCATATAATCTTCATAACATCAAAGAGTAGATTCGGCATACTCTTTGATATCATTCAAAGTTTTTACTAAGTTTATATAGGATCTATCATGTATAGTCTAAGTCTATTTGGGTTCGAGTCGAGTCTATTTGGGTTCGGGTTAACTTGAATACGGGTAAAATATTAAAAAAAGATTTTTATTTTTTTTTAAATAGAAAGTAAATAAAATTTATTTATAAAAAATAAAAAAAAATCTTACTCATGTCAATCTGGTTTACCCGAACCAGAATTAGATATAATATATTTACTCGATGTTTGATCCGACTTCGAATTCAGGTTAGTCAAGTTGACCCAATTAATCCAAATTCAAATTTTAACCCGACTAACCCAACCTAAATATATTCGGTTCAAATTCGAGTCGGGTCGGATCGACACCCCTAATCACATCCACTTGCCTCCTTATCAATCATACAAGTTAGGAAATGTCCAGAAAACATTAAATAACAAAATTGAAAAAAGTAGATAAGACATTGCCTTGGAAAAGGAGATAAGACGTGACTTTGTCTTGCTCACCTCCATTATATTACTTATATCCGTCGTATTTTGTTTCACTCATCATCTATCATGGCACCATAAACCTTGGCCATCACAAGTAGGAGTGTTCATGGGTCGGTTCGATTTGGTTAATTAGACAATTTTAACTATCCATCGCGGTTCGGGTAGTTAATTTTACTACCCGAAACCGAACCATACAAGGCGGTTAACCGGACATGCGGTTACCCAAAATGAGCGGTTACCCGCGGTTCGGGTTGCGGTTAACCATTTATAAGTTTCATAGAGTTTAAGTTTATAAATAATAACATTGTTTAGAACATAGAATGTCATCTTCGTATAATTCAATGACACTGAATAGATAAAAATCATAAAAAAGTTATTTCATTACAAAAATGGATTCGAATATTAATAAATAACATGTTAACAAAGAGTATTATTCGATGTTTATAGATTACGATCAAATTAACTAAGTTTTACATATAAATGTTTAACATTAAGAGTAAAAAAGTAGTTGTACAATAAAAATAGTGTACTAATATAATTAATACATGTGTTATTATTTGAATATTTTCATGCATGAAAATTCCCTCTGTGGTACCCTAGTAGTTTTTTCTCTTACCCAAGTGGTTCAAACAAATAAAAAAATTCTCACAATCAGATCCAAAACCAACTAAAATTGCTAAATATATCATCACAACTTGTTATCTATTGTTTCTATATTGACGTCCTTTGAAGATCTATCATTACAAATCCTTCACTTATGCTTTTCTTGTCCAGAGTCTATCAGATCTTAGGTGATGGCCGGAGAACTAAGCGAGTTGATGAAGTTGGTTACTGTCAATGATGCAGAACAAGATATGGTGGGTTTCGAAGGTCAGGGGAACTACAACAGTAGCGTCAAATATCTCGAGAAGACTATTTTGGGACGTATTCACACCGATCGTCCTTATAATTTTCAGCGGATGAAAATGGCTCTATTAGCAGCTTGGAGACCTCGTCGACCTGTCACTTTTTAGGAATTAGAATCAAATATGTTTGTGGTAAAAGTTGACCATGTCGTGGACTTAAGGAGGATATTGGAAGATGGGCCTTGGTCGTTCGAGAGGAATTTGGTGGTACTCAAGTTGATTGAAAATGATGAACAACCAATAGAATCGGAAATGATGAAAGTTTCATTTTGGATACGGTTTTTGAATATGCCTTTAAGTAGGAGAGATGAGCCATCAGTACGTCATATTGCAAGCAAAATTGGTGAAGCTGCGGTGGTTGACAACGCGTACTTTGCTAACCGAAGTAAACCTATCAGAGCAAAGGTTAGAATCAATATTACCAATCCTTTATGCAGACATGTTACTGTTCTAAATCTTCAAAATATTAAAATTCGCGTCCCCGTCCAATATGAGCGTTTACCAAATTTTTGCTATTGGTGCGGACTATTGGGTCATACGGAGAAAGAGTGTCTTACGAAGCCAATTGAGATTGATGGGAAGACATTCAAAGACTAGCCTTTCCAAGATTGCCTTCGGGCCTCCAACTCAAAAGAAGATGTGTCGTTTGGAGAACTGGTGCATCACGCTCCGACTATTCTTACCAACAATCGGTAACATTCAAAGGAAGTAGAAGGATTGTTTAATCGAAGGTTGTCGAATCAGGAGGCGGACTTACATACTAATGTCATGGAGAGGAAGGATCTGCATCATATTGAAACCGCAACTCAAGCCTCACAAAGAAACTCAAGTGTTGAGAGATTGGACAATAATTGCTCGAGAAATGGTAACAAAAGGTTACCAACAGACGGGTCAGTAGACAATGAACATAAAGGGACTAATAGGGGCGAGAAGGAAGCTAGGCCTCCCCAGGTTTTCAGAGGTGTTTCTTTAGCACTACCCATGACTGACCAATTGGTTGCAAAAAGAACACTGAACTTAAAATGGCCACGTATAAAAGTGGAACTACGCTTGCTACCCAATTAGAAATAGAGCTAAGTTCTTCCAATGCATCACAATTAAAAACATGGAAAAGGCGTAAGCAAAAAGAAAAGGGGACAGATAAAAGGCATAGTGCTAACACCATATATGAGATCCATGGAGGAAAGAGATCATATGATGCTTGCGTTGACGGAGATAAGATGGATGTTGATACTGCTAAGAGGTCCAAGGACCAAAATGATTGTAATCTAACGGCGAGTGTTGCGATGCAACACCGCCGACACCAATGAGTATCCTTAGCTGGAACGTCCAGGGAATGGGCAACCCTTGGACTGTTCAACACCTTCGCTCTTTAGTGAAGGATCTTAGCCCTACTATAATATTTATAATGGAGTCAAGGGTATGTGATAGTAGGTTATGTTAATTTAATATCAGTATATGTTTTAACCTAAGTATTTCTTTTACACTTAATTTAATTAAATCATGTTATTTTTAATTAAATCTTATAACCTATAGTTTATTTAATTCACATGTATTAATTAATAAACTATACCATTAATCACATGACTTAGTAGATTTAATCAGTAAAACTAAGCTTATATTTTAGCGTATTAATTCAGCTTATTTTTAAATATGGAAACTTTCTATTTCAGGAAACTTACTATTTGTGGAAACTTTCTGTTTTTAGAAACTATTCTATTTTAAGAGGTAAATCTATTTTTGGAAACTTTCTATTTTAGGAAACCTGCTATTTTTAGAAAGTTACTTATTATTACACTACAAGCATAATAACACAAGAATATCAGTTAATACTTAATCAGAAGACTTAAAACACATGATAAAAGCAGTATAACATTAAAATCAGTAAGACAATACTAAAACATATAAAACAAGTCAAGACATATTATAATTAGTTATGTACGCAGTAAACAGTATAATTATACACGTATCCTTCGATGTAGCATTAGTGGGATCGGAGTAGGAATTTCTTTCGTTCATCTTTTTCGTTCACTGGACACAAGGTACGGATTCTCTGTCCTTCAGTATGGACATTCTTTCCTTATTAGGATTCCCCGTATGCAGCCTACTGTTTTCCTAGTATATGTTTTATATGTTTTTGAATTGCTTATGTTTAGTTTTAAATGCTTAAGCCATATACATGCATGACCAGTTCCACCTATTAATGGAGGGTACCATAACCATAACACTATAGGCACCAGTGTTATGACTTCCCCACGGCGGAGTGATTTCTCGTGGCGTCCCTTTCAGCTTTTTGCCATATTATTTTATTATCATGTGGGGCGTATGGTTGCATCCTAGTTTACATGTTTTCAACAGATTATTCAGGTGAATGAGGTGTGTGCCTTGCATCCTTCACAAGGAGCTGATCCCTCCTATCTAGACTTATATTAATTAGAGGCAGCCCCTCAAATTTCATGATGAGGTCACCCCTCTAAGTATTCATGCACGTTGATATTTCATGACCTATATTGGCCTAATGGTTAATCAGTTAAACATTTTTCATAAGATAAACATAAGGCTTTTCAAACTATAAAACCAGTTTTGCTAAGTTATACCAGGTTTTCCAGGACTTATACATTTTTGCTGCTATTAAGTCTTTATTATGTTGCAGTCATTCATACTATCATATATCCGTGCACTGAGCGTTATGCTCAGCCGGTACTTTCCTTTCCATGTCCCAAAATGGCAGGTACCCATGGACAGACTCGAGCATTTGGAGGACGTGCATGAGATGGAAGCGGCCATAGACTTATTCTCCTTTTGCCTTCATATACTTATGAATGTTTAGTCTTTCATTCATTTCATTTCATTTACTTTATATATGTTTTGGGCTTATTTTGGGGACCGATGATTGATTCCGGTTTTCCCTATGGTCATGTATGTTTACTACATATTTCCTTGCATGCTTTGATGGCACGCCATAATTACGCGTAACGGTCCACTTATCAAAGTGGGGTGTTACAGTTATGGCATCAAAGCCAAGGCTTCGACCTGTAGGCTCAATTATGGTATCGAAGTCTTCCATTGTCACTCATGATAAGAATGATGATACCGATCATCGTCAACAAAAGGATACAACTTCATATGCTTCAACACCGGTTGCTGCAGATTTACCTCCTCAGTATATCACATCAACAATCAATCCTACCATATCAACAACTACTGTCATTGCTTCAGAGAACACAAATCAAGTAGACGATGCATTATTGACGATGATGATTTTCACAACCCATTCGGTACACTGGTACACGAAACTGGAGAGTCTTCTACTCGCCATGTTGATCCGTCAGATATGCATACGTTCTATCAGCGACATCCATCAACACATCATTGGACCCGAGAACATCCTTTGGTTCAAGTAATTGGAAACCCTTCACAGCCTATTCGTACAAGAAGACAACTTGAAACCGATGGTGATGTTTGTATGTTCGTACTCGCCGTATGTACAACTGAACCAACAAATATCAAAGAAGCCTTGGCAGATCACTCTTGGATTGAATCGATGACAGATGAACTTCAACAATTTGAAAGTCTTAAAGTGTGGGAACTTTTTGACAGACCATATGATGTAACACCTTTAAATCTTCGATCGATCTGGAAAAACAAGATGGATGAAGAAAACACGATCATCAAGAATAAATCTAGGCTAGTGGCTAAAGGGTACGGCCAGCGAGAGGGTATTAATTTTGAGGAATCATTTGCACCAGTGGCTCGAATAGAAGCGGTCAGGATTTTCCTTGATTATGCTGCTCATAAGGGATTCATCGTTTATCAAATGGATGTAAAGATAGCGTTTGTTAACAACCCTTTGAAGGAAGAAGTCTATGTCACACAGCCGGAAGGATTTGTAAATCCTCATCATCCTGACAAGGTGTATCTTCTCCACAAAGGACTATATGGACTTAAGCAAGCTCAAAGGGCGGCGTGGTACGACGAGCTCTCGAAATTTCTGGTATCCAAATGTTTCTCAAAAGGTTCCATTGATCTAACTTTGTTCATATATAAATCTGGGGATGGCATTTTGCTTGTGTAGATTTATGTCGATGACATTATTTTCGGGTCTACAAACCCAAAACTTTCAAAATGGTTTGAAAAACTTATGTACAGCAAATTTGAAATGTCAATGATGGGCGAACTAAAATTCTTTCTAGGAATTCAAGTTCACCAATCCCCAAGTGGTATCTTTATTAACCAAGCTAAGTATTGTCAAGAGATAATCAAAAAGCATGGTATGCCTCATGTGACCCCGTTGGGACATCATTATCAACCACATCCCTAGATGCTGACTTGGAGGGATTACCCATAGATCAAACGCGATGTCGCTCAATGATCGGGTCCCTCATGTACTTGACAGCAAGCAGACTAGATATTACACATGATACATGCTATTGTGCACGATATCAAGCCCGGCCTACATATAAGCACCTCAAGTAGGTTAAACGGATCTTTCGGTACCTAAAGAATACCATTCATTTGAGACTTTGGTATCCGAAGGAAACTGGTTTCTTTCTAACTGCCTATTCAGATTCTGATCACGCAGGGTGTCTTGATACTCGAAAAAGTACTTCTGGTGGTGCACAATTTCTAGGTCAAGATAAGCTTGTGGGATGGTCTTCCAAGAAGCAGGATTGCACGTCACTTTCATCAGCCGAAGCGGAGTATGTGTCTCTATCCGTGTTGTGCTCAAGTTCTTTGGATGAGAACACAACTCACAGATTATGGATTCCACTTTGATAAAGTTCCTATGTACTGTGACTCAAAGTCGGCATAGCCATCTCCTGCAATCCGGTACAGCATTCCCGCACAAAGCACATTGACGTCAGATACCACTTCATCATGGAACAAGTTGAACGCAATATCGTTGAATTATACTTTGTCGAAACGTATTATCTGTTAGTCGACCCGTTCACGAAAGCTCTGTCGAAAGATTGGTTTGAGTACCTCGTTAGGCAAGTTGGTATAAGATGTTTGACTCTAGCAGACCTGGAGATTCTGGCAAAGGTACCTTCTTGATTGATATTTCAAACATCTACTTGTATATATCTATGGAAAAGGAAAATACAAAAATACAAAACATAGAAAAACAAAATAAAAAATGGGAAAATCTTTCAAAAATATAAAAATATTCTTCTCGACATGTCTTTCAGTATCGGTAGTATGGACGTGCCTAGAAATGTCGCTCAATAACGACACGGGTATGTACATAAAGCTCGAATGAAAGTTGTAAATATTTTTCAAAACATGTCATTTCTTATTTTGTTAAAGGAAAATGTCTATTTTGGGAAATTTTTCCAACAACGGGTAGAGCAATCTATCTTGGGTTGAGCTTGTCACAAAGCATTCAACGTTTTGAGCTCAACATAATGGCTTGTGATTACTTTAAGGTTACAACCCGGATCTATATTCACGGGGGAGTGTATGACTTAGTGCTCTTACCCTCAGCAAAAGAAGATAAGTCATTTGTTTGCTACATCGCGTTGTTGCGCGCTTCGCATTGCTAGTAGTCTGTTCGTATGATCTCGCTGTCGCATAGTGCGAGCAATTATCCTGGCTGAAGGGGAGACTGCTCTTATGCGTTGTTGCTGGTGGTTACCTTGGGATGGAAGTATTACGACTGCCCGCCGCGCCATGTTTCCTACCGATGTTTCTAGAGAGCCAATAGTACGCCCTAGTTTTGAGAAGATTCCACCTCTCTTTGCGCTTTTCGTTGAGGGTGGTCCAGTAACCATGTTAGAATTCATCCTATGTCTTTATTCCGCCTGACATCAGTGACAACGCACCACCTTTTTACGAACATCCTTATGCATAAATGGCCAAAAATACCCTGAGCGAGTAATCTCCTCAACCACAGGTTTCGGGCCACGGGGGCATACCCTTCTATGTGTGGCTTCCACTAACGCTCGCGCTTGATCTGAAGTTAGACATTGCCGCATTCGCCCGTTACCTGATTCTCTGTACAGCGCCCCCTTTATGATTTTGAAGTGCCTAGCTCTCTCATGTATTTTCCTAGATTTTCTTCTACTGCTTAGCAACTTGTTATGTGACAAAAACTTTCTAATAGGTGTCATCCATGTTGGTGATTCAGTGTCCACGCTTATATTTTTGTGTAAGACAAAATCAACTAGGACGTGACTAGAAGGTTTATCCATGTCCACAATTTAAAGTTGGTCCATGTCAACCGATATTTCACCATTTTATTTTGAAACCTTTCGTATAGCAAACTCCGCGAACTTCCCTGTTATGTCCCTTTATTTTTCCATGTACTGGATTAGCACATGCCCTCGTGGCTCGCATGAACCTGCGACCCTGCTCGCTACCAAAGGGTTGTATGCGTAGGCCATTAGGCTCTTGATAACGCTCAAATCTAACATATTTATATGAGCATATTCGTGGTGTTTATGGATATATATATGTGATTATTATGAACATATGATACTTAATGAAACTTATTTGTTATTGTAGGTTCATCAATGGTTACATCACGAGAAATGAAGAAAAGACGAGTATTGGAGGTGAAAGAATGAACGATACATGAAAGTATAGCTCTCGTATGATAAATAAGACAAAGAATAAGAGTCTTGGAAAGTTTTGAAGAAAGAAAGTGCAAGAAACAAAGAAATGGGACCAAAGAAGAAATAAGGGAAAAGTTGGCCAAGATGCCACCGGCACAATCAAGATGCCACCGGCATCTCTTCCTGCTACCACTTTTCCAAGTAAACATAACCTTTCACTTACTTCACCTTGTTCCCCAATCCGACCATAACTCCATTCCCTCTCCTCCAAGCTTCATTAAACCCTTATTTACAACCCTTGGAGCCAAAGAAATATGCTTGGTGGCCAAGGAGAATTCACTAATAAATAAGACCCATGGGGTAGTTTTTATATCATTCTATCCATCTTTATCTTTATCATTGAATCATCAATCCCATGTCCTTAATATTTATGTGATTTTGATATCACCCCTCACCCAAGTGGTGAGGGGTGGAATTGGTTACCATGTTCATGTTATAAGACATGGAAGAAGTAGAGATGAAAGCCACACACCATAAACAATTCAATCTACAACAATCCTCATTCCCAAACACCCCAAAAGGCTCTATACTCGCAACAAGAGGTTGATGTCCATGAAGGCTATGGGTAGGATGCATTGTATTTTGGTTGTTCTATTGGTTAGAATCATTTAGATACTTTGTTGCTATGGATTCTAATGTTTGGTAACTTCTTCTTTATTATTCAATGTAGTTTATGTTCATGTTCATTGTGATTCTTATCTTTTTTGATATTGTGAATGTTTTGATACTTGTGTTGTTTATATGAAAACTCGTGATATATGGATGTTTTGATTCTATTAGTGCTTGTCATTGGATTATGGTGATAACATTATATTTGGTTGAATTGGAACTTGTTCTTGTTTGTCAATTTGGTTAATCATTGTTGAGTCTATATGTCGAAGTTATTCTCAATGTGGTTGATTTCAATTCATTAATCGATAAATGATTTGGTCTTGTGCTTTTGAAGATTGTGCAAGAGACTTAATAAACATAACAAGTAATGGTTTAATCTAGATTATAGGTCGAAAGGAGTCTTTTGAATATATTGTTCTAATCATCTTTCAAGTAAATGGAACTTATCAAACTAATAACCAAGTCTATGGGTCGAAAGGATTCTTGTTGTTATTGGTTTAGGCATAAGGCTCATGAGTGACCACTTGATTGAGACTTATGTATACTTGATTTATAAAGCACTAGTGTCTTATTATTGTTTCTATAGGTCGAAAGTATTACCTTTAATATGTTTTCCAAACTAAACATCCTAATGTCCATGTGATCATTTGTAAAACTCGCATGCTTTTTCCATAAATAGTACACTTATAATCGTACGTACATGATTAAAACTTACCTTATATAACATGTTTACGTTTCATGAATATTAATTACAAGTATTACGTATGTGTTATTACACGATAAGTATTAAGTATGTATTAATACAAAATAATTATTAACGATAATAACTAATATCACGAACATGAAATCATGAACGTTAAAATCCCAAACACGTAATTACATACTTATTTAATTAAATAAGAAAAATATCAATTACGCACAAGTAGTTGTTATAACACGAACTGTTTTAAACTTTTAATTTATTAAGGCACGACAAGAACTACGTATATTAATCACTTTATAATACGTATCTACATAAAATATTTAAACATGACTAGAAGCAAAAACGCGAGAACTCAAACACGAACATACACATACGTCATTTAAATACGAAACACGTGTATTATATAACAAGTCGCGAAAATAAGTAATAAGGCAAGAAGGGACTAATTGGGCTGGCGGTTTGGACAATAAAGGAAAAGAGAAAGAATGGGCCAGGGCCCATGGTGTGAACCGTGTAAAGAAAACAGACGGGAGGGAGTTGATATATTTTTGGACAACATAATCACACATAAAACCCTAAACATATAAAACAACCGTCATTTTTTTTGTGATCATCCCTTCCGACGTATGAAACGAAAAATAACCAGGAAAACGGGGCTTAAGGATTCAGAAGAATCAAGATGGTCGATTTATGTTTATGTTCTAAACTAAAAACGTAAGATAAGTTTTCATCTTTTCTGTTTTCCTTTTGATTCATAGGGTTATTCATGTAATAGCACATAAACCAGATTTATAACATCATTAACAGACGTGGAATTAACCAAGATTAAAAGGGGAGTGTCGTTTTGGCCGATTTCACACAAACCGAGACACTATTGGTCTCGGTGGTGATTTTACACCACCAGCCGCAAGGCCAGTGGGTCATGTTGGTTAAGCAGTGGGAACGACAGCCAAGCAGGGGAAACCACTGGCTACGGCCAGTGGTGTGTTTGGTCAGGCAGTGGGAGCCGAGAACTTTATGGTCTCAGTGAGAATTTTACTCGAGCAAGGGAAACCGGCTACTACCGGTGGCAGTAACACCACTGCCACGGGGAACTGGCAGTTAAGGGGGTGTGTGGGTTTTGATTTAAGACAGAATTATGGGTGTGTTTGGTTTTTGTTTTAAGGACAGGATTAAGGGGATGTTTGGTTCGGCTTATATGTAAACACAACACGGGTTTCACGGGTTTTCACGGGTTCTGTTTACGACATGTTTTAATAAAATAATACAGGGGTTCAGGTTATTATTTTTACAAGTTTAATTAGCTTTACATATATATTAATTTACAAGTTAATTAAATTAATTTAACATGACGTATAATTAATTTAATTAAATCATGGACTTAGGTTAATTATTATTATTAAATTATACATGTTCTTAACCTAAGTATTTAATTATTATTTTTACACTATAGTTTTAATTAATTATTAAACATGGGATATAATTAATTAATAATCATGACTTAGGTTATGTTAATTTAATATCAGTATATGTTTTAACCTAAGTATTTCTTTTACACTTAATTTAATTAAATCATGTTATTTTTAATTAAATCTTATAACCTATAGTTTGTTTAATTCACATGTATTAATTAATAAACTATACCATTAATCACATGACTTAGTAGATTTAATCAGTAAAACTAAGCTTATATTTTAGCGTATTAATTCAGCATATTTTTAAATATGGAAACTTTCTATTTCAGGAAACTTACTATTTTTGGAAACTTTCTGTTTTTAGAAACTATTCTATTTTAAGAGGTAAATCTATTTTTGGAAACTTTTTATTTTTGGAAACTTTCTATTTTAGGAAACCTGTTATTTTTAGAAAGTTACTTATTATTACACTACAAGCATAATAACACAAGAATATCAGTTAATACTTAATCAGAAGACTTAAAACACATGATAAAAGCAGTATAACATTAAAATCAGTAAGACAATACTAAAACATATATAACAAGTCAAGACATATTATAATTAGTTATGTACGCAGTAAACAGTATAATTATACACGTATCCTTCGATGTAGCATTAGTGGGATCGGAGTAGGAATTTCTTTCGTTCATCTTTTTCGTTCACTGGACACAAGGTACGGATTCTCTGTCCTTCAGTATGGACATTCTTTCCTTATTAGGATTCCCCGTATACAGCCTACTGTTTTCCCAATATATGTTTTATATGTTTTTGAATTGCTTATGTTTAGTTTTAAATGCTTAAGCCATATACATGCATGACCAGTTCCACCTATTAATGGAGGGTACCATAACCATAACACTATAGGCACCAGTGTTATGACTTCCCCACGGTGGAGTGATTTCTCGTGGCGTCCCTTTTAGCTTTTTGCCATATTATTTTATTATCATGTGGGGCATATGGTTGCGTCCTAGTTTACATGTTTTCAACAGATTATTCAGGTGAATGAGGTGTGTGCCTTGCATCCTTCACAAGGAGCTGATCACTCCTATCCAGACTTATATTAATTAGAGGCAGCCCCTCAAATTGCATGATGAGGTCACCCCTCTAAGTATTCATGCACGTTGATATTTCATGACCTATATTGGCCTAATGGTTAATCAGTTAAACAGTTTTCATAAGATAAACATAAGGCTTTTCAAACTATAAAACCAGTTTTGCTAAGTTATACCAGGTTTTCCAGGACTTATACATTTTTGCTGCTATTAAGTCTTTATTATGTTGCAGTCATTCATACCATCATATATCCGTGCACTGAGCGTTATGCTCAGCCGGTACTTTCCTTTCCATGTCCCAAAACGGCAGGTACCCATGGACAGACTCGAGCATTTGGAGGACGTACATAGGATGGAAGCGGCCATAGACTTATTCTCCTTTTGCCTTCATATACTTATGAATGTTTAGTCTTTCATTCATTTCATTTCATTTACTTTATATATGTTTTGGGCTTATTTTGGGGACCAATGATTGATTCCGGTTTTCCCTATGGTCATGTATGTTTACTACATATTTCCTTTCATTCTTTGATGGCACGCCATAATTACGCGTAACGGTCCACTTATTAAAGTGGGGTGTTACAATTATGGTATCAAAGCCAAGGATTCGACCTGTAGGCTCAATTATGGTATCGAAGTCTTCCGTTGTCACTCATGATAAGAATGATGATACCGATCATCGTCAACAAAAGGATACAACTTCATATGCTTCAACACCGGTTGCTGCAGATTTACCTCCTCAGTATATCACATCAACAATCAATCCTACCATATCAACAACTACTGTCATTGCTTTAGAGAACACAAATCAAGCAGACGATGCATTATCTGACGATGATGATTTTCACAACCCATTCGGTACACTGGTACACGAAACTGGAGAGTCTTCTACTCGCCATGTTGATCCGTCAAATATGCATACGTTCTATCAGCGACATCCATCAACACATCATTGGACCCGAGAACATCCTTTGGTTCAAGTAATTGGAAACCCTTCACAGCCTGTCCGTACAAGAAGACAACTTGAAACCGATGGTGATGTTTGTATGTTCGTACTCGCCGTAAGTACAACTGAACCAACAAATATCAAAGAAGCCTTGGCAGATCACTCTTGGATTGAATCGATGACAGATGAACTTCAACAATTTGAAAGACTTAAAGTGTGGGAACTTGTTGACAGACCATATGATGTAACACCTTTAAATCTTCGATCGATCTGGAAAAACAAGATGGATGAAGAAAACACGATCATTAAGAATAAATCTAGGCTAGTGGCTAAAGGGTACGGCCAGCGAGAGGGTATTAATTTTGAGGAATCATTTGCACCAGTGGCTCGAATAGAAGCGGTCAGGATTTTCCTTGCTTATGCTGCTCATAAGGGATTCATCGTTTATCAAATGGACGTAAAGATAGCGTTTCTTAACAACCCTTTGAAGGAAGAAGTCTATGTCACACAGCCGGAAGGATTTGTAAATCCTCATCATCCTGACAAGGTGTATCTTCTCCACAAAGGACTATATGGACTTAAGCAAGCTCAAAGGGCAGCGTGGTACAACGAGCTCTCGAAATTTCTGGTATCCAAATGTTTCTCAAAAGGTTTCATTGATCTAACTTTGTTCATATATAAATCTGGGGATGGCATTTTGCTTGTGTAGATTTATGTCGATGACATTATTTTCGGGTCTACAAACCCAAAACTTTCAAAATGGTTTGAAAAACTTATGCACAGCAAATTTGAAATGTCAATGATGTGCGAACTAAAATTCTTTCTAGGAATTCAAGTTCACCAATTATTAACCAAGCTAAGTATTGTCAAGAGATAATCAAAATGCATGGTATGCCTCATGTGACCCCGTTGGGACATCATTATCAACCACATCCCTAGATGCTGACTTGGAGGGATTACCCATAAATCAAACACGATGTCGCTCAATGATCGGGTCCCTCATGTACTTGACAGCAAGCAGACCAGATATTAAACATGATACATGCTATTGTGCACGATATCAAGCCCGGCCTACATATAAGCACCTCAAGTAGGTTAAACGGATCTTTCGGTACCTAAAGAATACCATTCATTTGAGACTTTGGTATCCGAAGGAAACTGGTTTCTTTCTAACGGCCTATTCAGATTCTGATCACGCAGGGTGTCTTGATACTCGAAAAAGTACTTCTGGTGGTGCACAATTTCTAGGTCAAGATAAGCTTGTGGGATGGTCTTCCAAGAAGCAGGATTGCACGTCACTTTCATCAGCCGAAGCGGAGTATGTGTCTCTATCTCCGTGTTGTACTCAAGTTCTTTGGATGAGAACACAACTTACAGATTATGGATTCCACTTTGATAAAGTTCCTATGTACTGTGACTCAAAGTCGGCATAGCCATCTCCTGCAATCCGGTACAGCATTCCCGCACAAAGCACATTGACGTCAGATACCACTTCATCATGGAACAAGTTTAACGCAATATCGTTGAATTATACTTTGTCGAAACGTATTATCTGTTATTCGACCCGTTCACGAAAGCTCTGTCGAAAGATTGGTTTGAGTACCTCGTTAGGCAAGTTGGTATAAGATGTTTGACTCTAGCAGACCTGGAGATTCTGGCAAAGGTACCTTCTTGATTGATATTTTAAACATCTACTTGTATATATCTATGGAAAAGGAAAATACAAAAATACAAAACATAGAAAAACAAAATAAAAAATGGGAAAATCTTTCAAAAATATAAAAATATTCTTCTCGACATGTCTTTCAGTATCGGTAGTATGGACGTGCCTAGCAATGTCGCTCAATAACGACACGGGTATGTACATAAAGCTCGAATGAAAGTTGTAAATATTTTTCAAAACATGTCATTTCTTATTTTGTTAAAGGAAAATGTCTATTTTGGGAAATTTTTCCAACAACGGGTAGAGCAATCTATCTTGGGTTGAGCTTGTCACAAAACATTCAACGTTTTGAGCTCAACATAATGGCTTGTGATTACTTTAAGGTTACAACCCGGATCTATATTCACGGGGAAGTGTACGACTTAGTGCTCTTACCCTCAGCAAAAGAAGATAAATCTTCTTACACTTGAGTGGATTCGTCAAGACATTCAAAGTCTATGAACTCAAGTTTATTCTTTAAGAAATACCATGTTGCCAAAAAGAAATGGTTTCAAAAAGCGTTGAACACAATTTTTTCAAGAGTTTTTTCAATGATTATTCAAAATCTTTCAAAAATTGTGTGTTCAACAACTCCTATCCTCAAAAAGCGAAATGTGGATCACATCCTCTAATGACACTTCAATCTGATCAACTTTTGAGGGGTAGCTTTCCAAAATCAAAGTTTTAATGTTTTTGGATATGTTATGTCAAAACAGTTTTATGTATCCAACACATTGTGTGTAAGTATCCTTTGGTATTATTCACATAAAAAGCTTTGATGTTCGTGAAAATTTTCTTTAATGACAATCTTTTGTTTGTTCATGAACATGTAGTGTTCGAGTACAATTTTTTCAAGAGTTTTTCAATGATTATTCAAAATCATTCAAAAATTGGGTGCTCGACACTATATAAACGGCTCCAATAATTCATGCTAAGTTTAACACATTTTTCTCCCGAAAGTTTTCAAGACTATTTTCTCACAATATATTTTAATCAAATTTGGTATATCTAATATCAAACGATTTTATATATTAGAGATAGGGGAGAAAATGTGATCTAAAGACTCAAGCACTTATGGTTACGATAAAAAAACCCACAACATCTTTAAATTCACGACGTTATTGGTGTAAAAGGGTGGTTAGTTTTAAGTCCTATGATCCAACCAGAACCGGAGGGATCTTCCCAAGGATAATCCAATAGATTATTAGAAGTCCTTAGGAAAGATGGAGTAGAATGTGAACGTAGCTGAATGCCGACTAATTACTGATGCTAGCACTGGAACAATCACAACAAGGTGCTAGTAATGATGTCTTGGTAAGCATTGAAGGGGTTGAAGAATGAAAAAGAAATGTAAGGATAAAGGGTATAGAGAAATTAGCCCTCCATACAACTTAGGTAGAAACCGGGTCAACACATTATGAAGACAACACATCATGGACCCAGTGATGTAATGCACAACCCTTACCTAGCTACTCAGGCTTCTCTCAAAAGAAGTTTGTTTTATTGACACGGAGAACAACATGACTTCTATTGACTTTCTTACTCCGAGTTAGTTGATATTGAATAGGTAGCATCTGCTCCAGCCTCCGACCACTAAAAGTGCACAAATCGAGTCTAGAGCCAAGAGATCAATCAAATCTCGTTAGGGCACATGGATGATGATCAAGAGAGTCCTAGGCTATATCCTTGCGATATTGACAGAACACTCAGAGTGATACTATTTAGTATTCACAATGATGAGTGGAAATCCTTCCAGTGTTAACATCAAACAACACTGCGGTAGGTCATGTGTAAGATTCTTTGTGAATTGAACATATGTAAAACTGAAAAGCAACGGTGGTTTGTTTCTGAATTGATTCAAACTCGTTTTAGGTTTCTACGCAATATCTTTATGGTCTTGCGAGAACATTCAGAGTGATATTCATTAATACTCACAGTGACGAATGGAAATCCTTCTAGCGTCAACATCAAACAGCGCTACGGTAGGTGACTTGCGAGATTCTTTATGTATCAAGCTTTTTTCAACTTGAAATCAACAATGGTAAGATTCTTTATGAATCAAACTTGTTCCAGGAATCTGAATTGACGACTTTAATCAAGCGGATATATATTCAATTGATTCACTCTTTATGTTCGCAGTCTTGCTTTGAGACGGTCGAGTAAAGAGAACGGCTAGTACAGCCGCGAAACCCTGTCAAGGAGATTCATAATTAAATCTACCTATCACAAGTACCATATTTAATATCGTATAACGGTCTTCACCAACCGGAGGTAAAATGCTACCGATTTAGGACGAATGTCAAAGCCATTCAGTCCGTGTCTATGTTTTGTCTCAAGAAGGTGGCGTTACGGTGTACTCAGCAATGTCAAAGACTCAAAACTACAACTCATGCCAAAAGACTTATTTAACAATTAATAGTGTGAGAATGTGGGTGAAGACACAAGATTGCAAGATGGCAAAGACAAGTCAAGGATGATTTGAAGATCTCAAGATTAATGACAAAGTCGAAAGACAACGACAATGGCTCAAAGATCACAGCATGAAGGGACAAGACTACTATTACACGTTCAAGACTCATTTATGGCGAGACTAGTAATCTCTACAAATTTCCTAAATGAACAAGGTTTATGACCTCTCACTAGGGGATAGTGTTAGCCTCAAAATATTGAGTCAAACAAGAATGATCGGTTATAGGTTTATTATGTATCGTATTTTAGAACGTTGTAATAAGTAGTAGGTTAGTCGTGTTTTACGGATTTAACTTTAAGCTAAAGTTCATTCCTAAGTAACTAAAGCCAAAAGGAAAGCCCGGCCCATTAGTATAGTCCATAACAAGCCCACATGTAAGGGGACTATAAATACCCCTTCTTAGCATGTTAGGAAGGGTGTTGGTTCATTTGTTATTCTCTCTGTAATTTAATATTTCCAAAGTTTCACCATTCTCTATCTTTTCTCTCTCTACATTCTCTCTCTAGAATTCATCTGTCTTCTCCATCTATTTTCTTGTTTAATCATTCATAAACTAGGGACAACATAATATTATAAAACATGTATACATAATTCGTGACTTTTGAAAAGTCTAAGGACCAAACTTTCCATTTTCGATAGTATAAGGCTGTGTTTTGTTTTAACCAAGACTTTAAATAATACACAAGGACCATATATGTCATTTCTTAAACTTATAACAAGCCCTAGTATCCCTTTTGCGCTTTATAATTATTTTCGAGACTAGGGGGACTAGATTTGCCATTTTACAAAGTATAACCGAGCCCTAGGGACTCGATTTGCCACATGCCCAAAGATATTAAACCCTACGAACTAATGCCATTGTTCGAAACTATTGTGAGCCCTAGGGTTTTTTTTGAAAATAAATGTAACGGACAAGGACTAACTATGCAAATACAATTAATAAACGAAACACCATGGGTTATTTTGGAAACTATTATCTTTACGAGGACTAATGAACAATTTAATTTAATTAAAACATTAATAACATTGTTTTGTAAATAAATTAAATTAAGTTACATTTAATTAAATAAACAATAAGAGTTTATTTACGACATTCGTATAACGGACAAACTATATTAGTGTATTTAAAAGCACTAAGGAAATTTGGTGAAACGTATTATTTTCTTATAGTCACTTAATTAGTAAAAATCTATTTATTTAATTGATTACACTATTAACGTACGAACAATTTAAATATAATTTTCGAAACTTAAAATATATTATTATCGATAACTTACTATAAGTTTAACGGTTAAACGATAATAACAACTTATTAAATTACTTAGGTAATTTCGATGCTCCGTGATCATACCATATCAGCATACCCAGTGACATTCTACCACTGCTTTATCATCAAGGTGAGTTCATGGCCCCAGCTTTTACTGTTTTATAACTGGGGGAGAAAACATTGTAATTATTGTATATGCAAACACTTATAGACAACAACAAAATTATTGCCTATTGTTTGCCCCATTTATTTCTGTGGACTGTAACAGTTAATAGTGTAGCGCGAAATGTTATAAATAGATCTATTTTGGTATTGAAAATACCCGTCTGGTGTGACTTGCTATAACGAAACGCTTAGTCCAAACAACAGGTTTATTTCATTGTCGGACTGAGTGTCTCACATCAGGATGATCCAGATAGGCACCTGATAAACATTGTCTAGCATCTATTACAGGGCAATAGGAACTACTATAGTATGTAGCTTGGTGCTCTACTATCTTCGTGGTGTTTTGCATATCAATACATTTGATTTTATAACTAAACCTATGAATTCACCAACCTCGTGTTGCCACCACATTTTACTTTTTATGTTTTCTCAGGAAAGTAAGCAAGTACTTGCATTCGATTCCAGCATCATAAGAAGCATCATATTTACCATCGGGCTGAGATTTTTTCTACAAATAATAAAGGTTGCTTTCAATACGTTTACTTAATTTACACAATTAACCTCATGTAATATGTTTTAATGACATATGATGATCATTGCTCAATATATTGTGTGCTATCAATCCACCATCAAAGTAACACCCCACGTACTATTCCGTTGCATTTGACCATTTGGCGCTTTTATAGCTTTGCCTAGACCAAAGATAGTTAGGTGGTGTTTGTTTCAATAAGATGTTTAAAGTCTGAATCTGACTACCGCCTCTTACTAGTAAGAGGTGGTTATAAAGTCTGAATCTGAATAAAATAATGTTGTTTGTTTTTATAATTGTCTGAATGATTTTAGTTATCAATTTTTTAGTTTTCCTTTTTTTATTTTATAATTAAATTATATTAATACGATAAATTGATATCTTGATTTATCTATAAAACTCATACACGCAAAAAAATTATAAATAGTTTCTGGCTAAAAGAAATGTATCCGCAAAACAAAAAAAAAACTCTTGTCAAATAAGATTATATGAAATTGTCAAACTATATTATTAAAAACAACAATACATAGTTTTTTTCAATGTTTTGAAACCCGGTTTTTGAATCCACCCTGTCAAGTCACCAGGTCCGGGTCAACCCGTTTTTTTTTAAATATTTTTTTTATATTTCTAATAATTAGCAAAAATTATATATAAAAACCATTAAAACTTCCGTATATTTTAGATATAATTTGTTTACCAACCAATATAATATGTAAAAATAAAATTTCATCGCAAATACGTAAAATTTACATATTTTTTATAAAAAATCGAAACTCGACCGGGTCACGAGAATCGGGTCGACTCGGGTCACCCCAAACCCGATGGGTCTAGCCGAGTTTCAGAAATGTGAACCCGAGTAAAAATGACCCGTTTTTTGGACCGAAACGGGTCAACCGGTTAACCCAGCCAGATCGACCCGAATTTCAAAACATTGTTTTTTTTTTCCTTTTTTCGTATCTTAAAAAATTAAGATATAGTAAACGCAGTAAATATTTGCAACTAGCTTTTAGTCATTACTGTATTTTGTTTTATTCTCTCACCCCACGTGACATTATACTATTGTACTATTTTCTCACATTTTTTGATGCATCTTCTTCTTAAATATTTTCTTCTTCAAAATTAGTAGATCTAGTTTTCGTTGTTCTATCTTTCTACAAAACAAAAACAGTCTCAAATTTGTGTGATGGCAGAGCCGGTCAGACCGAATCACCACCTCTGACTCAGTCAGACGTATAACCCATGGATGCGTCTGACACACCCGATAAAACAAAAAGCTTCGACATCTGACCGCGTCTGACTAGTAAGACGTCAGAGGTGGTCAGACCTTTTTTTGAAAAAACAAACATGGCCTTAAGCATGCCAAGGCTATTGTGCTGCAACTAGCCAGCGATTTCATGCAATAAATCTGTGATTAGTATTTGGATAAAGGATGTTAAGACATTATTATTTAATGAAATAAAGCTTAGGTTTCGTTTATTTTCGTTATTTAATTTTGTATCCTATTTTACATGTTTTAATCCATGAATAAATTTGTAATGTTAAAATGTCTGTTGTCGATTAATAATATGGGATTATTATTAAAATAAGTCAATCCGAAATTGCGTTACAGTATACTTGAAAGTATATTGATCGATTTTGGATGATATTCGACGTATTGAATATTGGACTTATCCCAACTATATGATTATACTTTATGGATCTTTGTCGTTAAGTATATCATACATAGTTATCCTCTGACCTGATATACCAGGAAACTTTCGTAAATCTGGTGCATTTTTGTGGAATAATCTAACGCTAAATGTAACTGGTAGCTATAAGGGTTATTTTCAGAAGTGTTGCAAAATTCATAAGTTTGGTTGCAGTCAATAAGGAATTTATTTCCTCCGATTTATTTTGGAGTTATAATATAGTTGGGCCCCTCGTAGGATTACTAAGATGTTTGTGTGGCCGCACTCATATTTGTTTTGGTAATCTTGCTGAGTCTATGAACGCGAAACAGAATAGTTAATGAAAGGAATGACTGGGATCCATATCCTTATTAACATTGTATTAGAAATAAAAGGATAATAATAATTATGAATCATTAAAAGGTTTAATCTTGGAGACCTTACTCGAGTTGTACTATAGACATTGCTAGTGTAACTAGACGCTAGTCAATGTAATCACACTATTCTAAATATGTCCAAGTTGGAGCCGAATGTTTATGGACTTATATTTAATAGTCGTGTGTAAGGATCGAACTCGAGATTATGGGATTCCACTCAATACGTAAAGATTTGATTTATTTAATAAATATATTTATTGTATTTATTATTTTATTTAATATATATTTATGTATTTATTAAATTAAACTAAAGCTTTAACTTTAACTACCGTTAACTATTAAGAGTTAAGTTAAACGATCGTTGTGGAACAAACAAGAGAAGGAAAAAAAAGATTCTGGAACACCCCTTGTGAGTGTTGCCGACTTTCGACACCAAAGGGAAAGGGGAAGAAAAAAAAGGGAACTTGTCACTTGACTTTTATTTTTTTATCTTGGGCTTCAAGGTTTTCAAGGCCTATATAAACATCCCCATACCCTCATAATTCAATACACAATCTCTCTTTCTTTCTCTTGTTGATCGCCGGCCAAACACACCCTTTTAGGGTTTTGTTTGGTTTTCGATTTTGCTAAATATCTAGTCCTAGCCCCTCTCTTGGGTTTTTGGGTAGATATTCCACTAGACGTAGAAGCTCGGTTTACACGTGCTAGAATCACGGTTAGCTCGTTGTATTACGTGTGTACAAGAACGTAATATAGTCTTACTTTAGACTATATCTTGGTGACAAGATTTTATCGATATTTGGTGCTTCGTTCTTTATCTTGTGGATCTTTGCTAGAAAAAAGGTATGTAACCCTAATTCGATTAATTATACTTGTGTTAATTATGATCTTGTTAAATCGCTTCTGCTATGTGTGCTTTGATCTCGTTTAGGATTTTCTGTGATTGTTATGAACTTTATAAACCTTCACCAATGCTCTTGAATGTTCCCCTATGCTCCCTTCTAAAGTCATGTAACTCACCACATGTTTGAAGGTTTGAACAATAAACATGCTCAAGTGTGAGGTTTTTCGGAAGGTTACTAGTGGCACAGTGAGGAGGAGGAACATGAGGGTTTAACCCGTCCATGAAAGTGTTCATAGATGGGGTGGAGTCACTCGAAGAGCCGAAGTGAGCACTCGTACCTTCGTCACCACCATCACTTGGTGACATATGAGTGTCCTCATTATCGAACTCTTGTGGTTCATTCCTTCTCGTACGACAATCAATTCTCAGATTTCGTGGTTGTACCTCTCGAATAGGCATCATGACACGATTGCCCAGACGAAAGCGAGAAAGATCGAGCTCGGAGTTGATACAAACTTTGGATGGATCGAGCTTGACCCGAATTAGGCTTAATTCGGGGTCTTGTGGACTCCGGCTCTTTCACCAAGTGAAACTTGCTTTGAGGACCCTACGCACTAAACAGACACCGTTAGGCTTACCGTGGGTTTGTGACCCACGATTAGACTCCAGCGTGAGAGTAAGTAATTGATTTGAGTATATTAGTGTTTAGGGTATCGTGTGTATTGTACCTTTGTGGAACCATGGGGGTTCCTTTTATACATGAGAGACTCCAGGCTGGGCTCCCTGTTCTTGCGGCCTAAGGAAGAGATAATGACTCCAAATAGCTTGATCCTTATCACCTAACTAACGTAAGTGTATATCTATATTCCTTAGGCGAATATAACTCTAATATAGGTTATATTCTGTCTGATTATGTCGCACTGCGACAAGGACCTAGTTAAGTAATTAAACTTTATGTGCGACAGCGGCTTACCGGGCCTCCTGGGTTGCGCACGCATTGCATAAGCATTTAATCCATTCCTGGGTAGTACCCGTGAGTCGGACTATCCAGGCCGACTAGGGACTATACGTCATAGTGTCCCCCCAGTCTAGTGGTCGTAGGTTTCCAACCGCGGCTACTAGACTATGAACCATCTATAGCCCCTTGCGAACATCCCATATAAAAAAGAAATTTCACGTACAACCCACATGAAATGAGTTTGAATATGCATCCTCGTCAGACTCCACTAACACAACCCTTATTTGGGAATCGGGAAAGGCATTAACCACGTAAGAGGGGCCAACTGACAAACACCGTAGGATGAACTAATCGTTTTAGACATGTGCCGCAAGATCCCATGCTTCCAAAGTGTACATAAATGCAGTGTCCCAGACCTTCAACATTCTTCTTCACCATTGCAACAAAACCTTCTACCATCGTTGAAAACAGCAAAAAACAATCTTTTCAGCAAAAAATAACACCAAATTCATACCCTTCTTAGAATACCGTCAAGAGAAAAAAATGGTAGCACAACTATTTGGTGTGACGTCCCGTATATCAGAATAAGAAATTTCCCGGTTCGCCACCAAGTATCATATACCTGTAGATCTCCATCCGACTGTGCCAGATCCAGAAGCACACATAGGAAGTTTCCCTGACAGAAAAATTGGTGTGTATACCAGGTTTTTTGAGTTTTCCAACAAACGCATACCCCTAAGACGTTTTTTGATGGACATACTAAGCTACTACAGCATACACCTCTCACAGCTGTACTGCATAGGTGCGGCCAAAATCTCAAATTTTGAAATAAACTACCTTCTTAAGAACGTTGACCCAACCATAAACTTGTTCCTTGCCTTCTATCGACCCTCTTGGATGAACGGGTGGATATCTTTCACGAAACGTCATGGTCAATTACAATGTTATAAGGTGAAGGTAGACTCTCTGAAGAAGTGGAACGACAAATTTTTCTTGGTAGACAAGGTTGTATTCCCATTCGACTATGACTTCATCACCCCCGAGACGATGATAATAGATGACCGCCCTATCGCTGGCACATATAACGAAGCAGACGCACAAATAATTAATGTCGATCAGATACCAATGCAAGAATACCCAGAGGCGCTACTATATGCATTAGGACTGAGTCATACATCAACTCTTCCTGTAAATCACCTTCCTCAATACTTCGACGACTTCGATCATGGTAAAAAATCCTGTTTCATAAAGACCTGAAATTCAAACGGCTTATCCGCATGTACTCATATATTCTTTATACTTTTGTAGAACTAACTTATACGCAGCTCGTGAAGCGCGAGAATCCATGCGCCGTGACCATGCGCGCTCGACCCTTCACACCATTTGAGCTATCAATTGGATGGCACATTATTCAACGCACCGTAGCACTGGAGTTTCCTTCCCCAACACCTGGTGGGAGCGTAGAGAGGACAATCGCAGTAAATGCTACTCTCACACGGAGTGTGCCATGTACAATAGAGTCTTCGTCGGAAGAAACGGATCTGAGAAACAATGAAGACTATGGTCTTGAGGAGAACTCGTGCGTAGGTCCATCAGAAGAGGTCATACCTATTCCCAGTTACAAAAGGTCACGGTAATCCCCTACGGATCAAATTCCTAAGAGAGGCAGGACACTACAGACCAGACCGCGCACCGATGTGACTTCGTGGAGGATGCTCTCAAAACCGCGTGAAAATACACATATATCAAGGTATATATCAATTCCGCTCCTTACATTCTTTTGGAAACAAACAATGCGTGCACCTCTCTAATACTCGCAGGATGTCAAATTTGTAGCCCCCATGTTGTAGCGACCAGGGCTGATGCCAGCACCTCGAAGTCCACAATATTCCTTCCTACCTGGAAGTGTACACGCTCATGCGTACTGGATAGCGTAGCTGCATGTGAGGACTTCCACCAACACCTAACTCCTCCTGGCTGCACCTAACGTTTGCACGAGATGTCCGATGAAATACTTATGAGAGAGTTGGACACAGTCGCGTCGCAGGAAGTAACATTAGCCTCTTACTTGAAAAAGAAGGTGGCACATCTGTCTGAGCGTCTGGCACAAGCAAACATGAAGGTCAACCAAGCGACAGAACAAAAAGACCGCGAGCTTGTATGCGCCAAGTTTGAACTCGCACGCCTGCGTGCTGTGTCCAGCATAAATGTCGGATCCATCCAATATTTAGAGGATAAGAAGGCATCATTATCTGAGGGTATAAATCGAGAGTGCCACCTACACGCGAGGCAAGAGGATGAAAACCGTTGGGACATGGCTAAGCTAGAGGAAGGTATGAGTGCCCTCACTTCAAATTGTGACAATTTCGTTACCAACTGTCATAAAGATATGGCTAAGAAGGCATAAGTTCAGAAGTACATGAGCACCGATTTTGATGAAGAGCTCTATCCGCACCTCACCACCGTGCGTGTTGAGAATCATTGGTTAATAAAGCACGGTCTGCCCCTAGCCGCTAAACGTGTCGTGGAGCTACCCAACCTCAATAAAGCGGTCAAGGACATTTTCAATGTTGCGCAGCTACTAGGACAAGGCCTTGCCATGGAGCGCGCCTTCAAAGATAATTTACTGATCGGACCCTTAGAGGGAACGAAATCTACTCCAGGTACGCATAAGAGATCTTTGACGCCGCATTCCACAGATTAGAAGGACTTCCTCTGCCCATCATAGATATCATTGAGAACGATCAAGATCTCCCATAAGCGTGACCATGGCAGGCCTTACTCTAGCGAGCCACTGCGCAGAAAAAAAGAAAGAAGATCCTCACGCGATGGCCAAGCCGGATATCTCTCAACTACAAGTCCCTGTCTATATTTCTGGTGTGCCGATAATGATTTCGGTGGAAGACAATTTGAAGCAGCATGTGAGACGCGTTGCAAAGAAGAACCGGACTTCAACCAAAGGTGTCGCCATTGGTCTAGGTCTAGCGCACCCTAGTCGATCTGGTGGTGTACCGGTTATTTTGCCTGCCATCGATGTATATCAAACACGCGCGCTGTAGTATATGAAGGAGGCGTCGGTACAACACCGCGCGTCACTAAACCCATCACACCGTAGGTTAAAGAGGTCGCTGTCAGCGAGCACCCTTCTATAAAAGGCACCTTTCCTTACTATATGCTTTGTTGTCACTATGCACATTAACTTGTAAATTAATAAATTGTATAACGTTTATAGCGACCTGTATGTTTGTAAGCACATAGCGTCCTGCGCTATGCTCATGTTTATTCGTATATACGTGTGTCCAGGTTTCTGCACCCACGCCTGAGATTGGGAGACAGAGCGCCTATTTATGAGTACATTTATTGGAGTGTGACTCTGAACTTCTAGGTGAGCTAAAAGTTTATTACGTGTGGACGTGCCACTACTACCATAAGCAATGTCATAGATAATGACGTGTTTGTTAGGCGTGCACACTATGTCTTGTGCATATCCGTCACAAAGTAAGAGGATTGCTTCACTTACCACAACGTGTTGTGGTAAGTTGCCTAACAAAGGATACCTGATCCGGCGCCACTGGGGGTACTTCCCTCTTACGTGACAAGTTTAATTAGTAGGGTAAACTTATTCCTCTTATTTTCCTGGAAACATTTTGTTGTACATGTACACCGGAAGGCCAAATTTATATATTTCAGAAAAGAAAAAATACCTTAAAGCATAAAAGATAAAAAAAAAGAGATCATTTGGGCTGCGGAACTAGCTAGGAATCGCAGTATTTTATTCATACTGTTTGCAAATGTTGAAACAAAGAACATAAAAAAGGAAATCCTAAAACAATTGAAAAAAGAAAAAAACATGGATCTTTATTAGGGCTTTCAGTAGCAGAGGGAACGATCCATGCTATTTATGCGATATCTCAGAGACTAGATACCGACTTCGCATAGCTAGGCGTGCTCATCCTATCCTTCGAGAGTCCTTTGTTTGCTACATCGCGCTGTTGCGCGCTTCGCATTGCTGGTAGCCTGGTCGTATGATCTCGTTGTCGCATAGTGCGAGCAATTATCCTGGCCGAAGGGGCGACTGCTTTTATGCGTTGTTGCTGGTTGTTACCTTGGGATGGGAGTATTGCCATGCCCGCCGCGCCATGTATCCTACCGATCTTGCCAGAGAGCGAATAGTATGCCCTAGTTTTGAGAATATTCCACCTCTCTTTGCGCTTTTCGTTGAGGGTGGTCCTGTAACCATGTTATAATTCATCCTATGTCTTGATTCCGCCTGACATCGGTGACAACGCACCACCTTTTTACGAACATCCTTAGGCATAAATGGCCAAAAATACCCTGAGCGAGTAATCTCCTCAACCACAGGTATCGGGCCACGGGGGCATACCCTTCTATGTGGGGCTTCCACTACCGCCCGCGCTTGATCTGGCGCTAGACATTGCCGCATTCGCCCGTTACTTGATTGTCTGTACAGCGCCCCCTTTATGATTTTGAAGTGCCTAGCTCTCTCATGTATTTGCCTAGATTTTCTTCTACTGCTTAGCAATTTGTTATGTGACGGAAACTTTCTAATAGGTGTCATCCATGTTGGTGATTCAGTGTCCGCGCTTATATGTTTGTGTAAGACAAAATCAACTAGGACGTGACTAGGAGGTTTATCCATGTCCACAATTGAAAGTTGGTCCATGTCAACCGAGATTTCGCCATTTTCTTCTGAAACCTTTCGTATAGCAAACTCTGCGAACTGCCCTGTTATGCCCCTTATTTTTTCAGTGTACTGGATTAGCACATGCCCTCGTGGCTCGCATGAACCTGCGACCCTGCTCGCTACAAAAGGGTTGTATGCGTAAGCCATTAGGCTCTTGATAACGCTCAAATCTAACATATTTATATGATCATATTCGTGGTGTTTATGGATATATTTATGTGATTATTATGGACATATGATACTTAATGAAGCTTATTTGTTATTGTAGGTTCATCAATGGTTACATCACAAGAAATGAAGAAAAGACGAGTATTGTAGGTGAAAGAATGAACGATACATGAAAGTATAGCTCTCGTATGATAAATAATACAAAGAATAAGAGTCTTGGAAAGTTTGGAAGAAAGAAAGTGGAAGAAACAAAGAAAAAGGACCAAAGAAGAAATAAGGGAAAAGTTGGCCAAGATGCCACTGGCACGATCAAGATGCCACTGGCATATCTTCCTACTGCCACTTTTCCAAGTAAACATAACCTTTCACTTACTTCACCTTGTTCCCCAATCCGACCATAACTCCATTCCCTCTCCTCCAAGCTTCATTAAATCCTTATTTACAACCCTTGGAGCCAAAGAAATATGCTTGGTGGCCAAGGAGAATTCACTTATAAATAAGACCCATGGGGTAGTGTTTATATTATTCTATCCATCTTTATCTTTATCATGAATCATCAATCCCATCTCCATAATATTTCTGTGATTTTGATATCACCCCTCACCCAAGTGGTGAGGGGTGGAATTGGTTACCATGGTCATGTTATAAGACATGGAAGAAGTAGAGATGAAAGCCACACAACATAAACAATTCAATCTACAACAATCCTCATTCCCAAACACCCCAAAAGGCTCTATACTCGCACCAAGAGGTCGATGTCCAAGAAGGCTATGGGTAGGATGCATTGTATTTTGGTTGTTCCATTGGTTAGAATCATTTGGATACTTTGTTGCTATGGATTCTAATGTTTGGTAACTTCTTCTTTATTATTCAATGTAGTTTATGTTCATGTTCATGGTGATTCTTATCTTTTGTGATATTGTGAATGTTGTGATACTTGTGTTGTTTATATGAAAACTCGCGATATATGGATGTTTGGATTCTATTAGTGCTTGTCATTGGATTATAGTTATAACATTATATTTGGTTGAATTGGAACTTGTTCTTGTTTGTTAATTAGGTTCATCATTGTTGAGTCTATATGTCAAAGTTATTCTCAATGTGGTTGATCTCAATTCATTAATCGACAAATGATTTGGTCTTCTGCTTGTGAAGATTGTGCAAGAGACTTAATAAACATAACAAGTAATGGTTTAATCTAGATTATAGGTCGAAAGGAGTCTTTTGAATATATTATTCTAATCATCTTTCAAGTAAATGGAACTTATTAAACTAATAACCAAGTCTATGGGTCGAAAGGATTCTTGTTGTTATTCGTTTAGGCATAAGGCTAATGAGTGACCACTTGATTGAGACTTATGTATACTTGATTTTTAAAGCACTAGTGTATTATTATTGGTTCTATAGGTCGAAAGGATTACCTTTAATATGTTTTCCAAACTAAACATCCTAATGTCCATGTGATCATTTGTAAAAGTCGCATGCTTTTACCATGAACAATACACTTATAATCGTACGTACATGATTAAAACTTACCTTATATAAGGTGTTTACGTTTCACGAATATTAATTACAAGTATTACGTACGTGTTATTACACGATAAGTATTAAGTATGTATTAATACAAAATAATTATTAACGATAATAACTATAATCACGAATATGAAATCACGAACGTTAAAATCACGAACACATAATTACATACTTATTTAATTAAATACGACAAATATCAATTACGCACAAGTAGTTGTTATAACACGAACTGTTTTAAACTTTTAATTTATTAAGGCACGACAAGAACTACGTATATTAATCACTTGTTAATAGGTATCTACATAAAATATTTAAACGTGACAAGAAGCAAAAACGCGAGAACTCAAACACGAACATACGCATACGTCATTTAAATACGAAACACGTGTATTATATAACGTCGCGAAAATAAGTAATAAGGCAAGAAGGGACTAATTGGGCTGGCGGTTTGGACAATAAAGGAAAAGAGAAAGAATGGGCCAGGGCCCATGGTGTGAACCGTGTAAAGAAAATAGACGGGAGGGAGTTGATATATTTATGGACAACATAATCACATATAAAAACCTAAACAAATAAAACGGCCGTCATTTTTTGTGATCATCCATGCCGACGTATGAAAGGAAAAAGAACCAGGAAAACAGGGCTTAAGGATTCAGGAGAATCAAAATGGTCGATTCGTGTTTATGTTCAAAACCAAAAACGTAAGATAAGTTTTCATCTTTTTTGTTTTCCTTTTGATTCGTAGGGTTATTCACGTAATAGCACATCAACCAGATTTATAACATCATTAACAGACGTGGAATTAACCAAGATTAAAAGGGGAGTGTCGTTTTGGCCGATTTCACACAAACTGAGACTCTATTGGTCTCGATGGTGATTTTACACCACCAGTCGCAAGGCCAGTGGGTCATGTTGGGAAAACAATTGGAACGGCAGCCAAGCAGGGGAAACCACTGGCTGCGGCCAGTGGTGTGTTTGGTCAGGCAGTGGGAACCGAGACCTTTATCGTCTCGGTGGGAATTTTACTCGAGCAGGGGAAACCGGCTACTGCCGGTGGCAGTAACACCACTACCAGGGGGAACTGGCAGTTAAGGGGGTGTTTGGGTTTTGAAGACTGAATTAAGGGTGTGTTTGGTTTTTGGTTTAAGGACAGGATTAAGGGGCTGTTTGGTTCGACTTATATGTAAACACAACACGGGTTTTAACGGTTTTTCACGGGTTCGGTTTACGACACGTTTTAATAAAAAATACACGGGTTCAGGTTATTATTTTTACAAGTTTAATTAGCGTTACATATATATTAATTTACAAGTTAATTAAATTAATTTAACATGCCGTATAATTAATTTTATTATATCATGGACTTAGGTTAATTATTATTATTAAATAATACATGTTTTTAACCTAAGTATTTAATTATTATTTTTACACTATAGTATTAATTAATTATTAAATATGGGATATAATTAATTCATAATCATAACTTAGGTTATGTAAATTTAATATCAGTATATGTTTTAATCTAAGTATTTCTTTTACACTTAATTTAATTAAATCATGTTATATTTAATTAAATCTTATAACCAATAGTTTATTTAATTCACATGTATTAATTAATAAACTATACCATTAATCACATGACTTAGTAGATTTAATCAGTAAAACTAAGCTTATATATTAGTGTATTAATTCAGCTTATTTCTAAATATGGAAACTTTCTATTTCAGGAAACTTACTATTTTTGGAAACTTTCTATTTTTAGAAACTATTCTATTTTAAGAAGTAAATCTATTTTTGGAAACTTTCTATTTTTGGAAACTTTCTATTTTAGGGAACCTGCTTTTTTAGAAAGTTACTTATTATTACACTACAAGCATAATAACACAAGAATATCAGTTAATACTTAATCAAAAGACTTAAAACACATGATAAAATCAATATAACATTAAAATCAGTAAAATCAGACTAAAACATATCAAGCAGGCCAAGACATAATATAATCAGTTACGTACGCAGTGAACAATATACTCATACACGTCCCTCTTTATTATGTAGCATTTATGGAGTATGATCTTCTTCACGTTTTCATCTTATGCGTTCTTCTTCGTTTGCAGTACTGGACGTGAGGTACGGATAATCCTTCACAAGGAGCTGATCCCTCCTACCCAGACTTATATTAATTAGAGGCAGCCCCTCTAATTGCATGATGAGGTCACCCCTCTAAGTATTCATGAACGTTGATGTTTCATGACCTATATCGGCCTAATTGTTAATAAGTTAAACAGATTTCATAAGATAAACATAAGGCTTTTCAAACTATAAAACCAGTTTTGCTAAGTTATACCAGGTTTTCCAGGACTTATACATTTCCGCTGCTATTAAGTCTTTATTATGTTGCAGTCATTCGTACTATGTCATATATCCGTGCACTGAGCGTTATGCTCAGCCGTTACTTTCCTTTCCATGTCCCAAAACGGCAGGTACCCAAGGACAGACTTGAGCATTTGGAGGACGTGCATTGGATGGAAGCGACCATAGACTTATTCTCCTTTTGCCTTCATATACTTATGCATGTTTAGTATTTCATCCATTTCATTTCATTTACTTTATATATTTTTTGGGCTTATTTTGGGACCGATGTTTGATTCCGGTTTTCCCTATGGTCATGTGTGTTTACTACATATTTCCTTACATTCTTTGATGATACGCCATAATTACGCGTAACGGTCCACTTATCAAAGTGGGGTGTTACAATTACGGTATCAGAGCCAAGGCTTCGACCCGTAGGCTCAAAAACCTGACCTGTGACTAGTGGGTAGTCACCAGGAGCTTCCTAAGCCAATGCTTGGTATTCTACGTATTGATGTTTTTAGCACCTTTTTGTTTTAACCATGACGTTTTCAGCACCTTGATGTTTAACCATGATGTTTTCACCAGTATCGTTTTTACTAATATGGAATGAAAAACCGTCATCCATACAAAGTTATGTGTCATTGTCTATGCATGATGTTCCTCGTGAACTGTGACTATGTCGACTGAACCCTAGTAGTTCATAATTAGTCACATAAAAAAATTTCTGTTAGGTTTTGACAATGTTTTTTACTTATTTATGTTTCATGCATTCATGCATTTATATCATATGTCATCTGTTGCAGGAATTTTGACTAAGTAATGCTTGGTACAGGACTGGCTCTATTTAGTCGTATGTGCTTTTATCGAAACTTTTACCTTTGGGACCGACCCATAGGCATCCCCGCGCCCTGTCATTTTGTTTGGGTAAACTGACCGTAGTCATTTACCTTCGCGCATATAAGTTCTATAAACTACATCATGCATTCATGCACTTTTTTCACGCATAAATTTTTTTCTTGATTAATGCATAAAATGTTGTTTCGTGTTTATTTCTATTACGCTCTAATCAGATTAATCATATCAATTTTGTTTTGTGAGCCGACCCCAGTCGTTCACACCAGTGATTTTCAGATTTTATTTCATTACAGTCATATTTATTTCATGTGCACTCATTAAATTTTTCATGATCTTTATGTTGATTATGTTTTCATACTATCATGGTTAACTTCATTTTCATGCTGATTATGTTTTATGCTCCCACATAGTTAATTTCATTCCAAGATTTTTTCATGATGATTTCATCTTCATGTTGAGTATGTCTTAAGTCTCCTTATGTTGATTATGTTCTCGTCATGTTGAGCATGCCCTCATGCTAGACATTGAAGGATTTCATCAAATCCTGTTTTTATGACAGTCATGGTTGGTTTTAATAATCATGATTTCATGATAATCAATGTTGGATTTTGATCCACCACCCTTCTAGGTGTTTTCCCTATGTAACCAGGATGATGTTTATGCTGATATTGCTAGGCTATCATGATGATCAGCCCAGTTTGGTCTTCAAACCATTTAATCAATTATTCCCTGTAAAATCATGTCAAACGATCAGCCCATATCGATCATTTCATCTGCATTCCACGTGTACTCCACGTACAGTATTCCATGTGTATTACACGTACCATAATCCATGTGTATTTCACTTTCAATACTCCATGAGTATTCACTAGTCGATTCTAAATCATCTCATGCGTATTCCATTTGTTGATGTTCTACAAGATGCTAATGCCGCCCATAACTTGGAGTTGTTACTAAAGGTTGATGCTGGTGATTAGCTGGGGATGCTACGAGATGCTGATGATGTTACTAAAGGCGTTAGAGCAAAGCCATTGGACGAGAAGATGCTTCACCACCAGAGGATTTCCATCACAAACCATGACCTTATTTTTGTCATATGTCACATGTCATTTAATTGCCCTTTCAATCATATGAGTGGGAACCGGTATCAGTCGGACACTCGGCTGAATGGTTACATGAATCACAGTCATGAGAATGACCGTCATGGAACTGACAGACAAGACGATAGTAACCACTACTGTGATACCAACCACCCTCGTAATCACAATAGAACACCGGTCACGGACATGATCAGATACTTTAAAGTGTCAACATGTCCGACCGATCCGCCAATTTAGGCATAATAACCTAAGAGTTCAGTTTCATTCATTTCACACCTCGAGACACATGTCAAGACATCAGTCAAGACACATGCCTCACGTATATTTTCCAAGACACGAGTCAAGACACATGACTCACGTCCATTCTGGAACATACCTAATAAATTCAAGGAACCCTCCAAGGGGTATATCCATTATGTTGTGCCATGTTTTAATCAGGCCACAATAATTTCACCACCATTACCGACGTATTATTCGCGGTAGCCACGCAGGGGTCGTTCTGCGTAAGACAGGCAAGGTACATTTAGTGTGATCTGCCACGTTTACGTCATGACACTTCCATTTCTTGATTTCATATATTATATATCCACGACCATAAAGGACGCTATTCGTATCACCCATGTATACGAAGGTTCTCCTTCAGTCTAAGGATAAGATCCAATCCGATAACGCACCTACCTCGGGCAGATGCGAGTTAAATATGATTCTGATTATGGACTATGAACAGCACACCATGCTACAATTGGTCGTCATTCATATTGGATTATGTACAGCGACGTTCAGGCTCCTGAATAGGTTAAGCATGGTTTTCCATCAGGAAAATATGTAAAAATTATGAATGCTTTACAAGCACGTGTTTGTTACTCCATGGCTACGAAGATTTTCCAGCTATCAGTTGTGTCACACATCCAAAGTTCCTTTTCGTTTATGATCAGCTGATCATTCCGAAATCTTCCCATACATTCCAGAAGAACCTTCAAGGAGAAGGACGGGTCCATGAGATTATGTGTCGACTACCGTCGATTTAAACAAATCACCATTCATAACCGTTATTTTCCTCCACGTATTAACGACATGTCCAATCAACCTTAGGGTGTTAAGCACTTTTCCTAATATTGGCTTACGATCATGTTGTCAGCATTGACAAGTGAAGGAGCAGGACATTTCCATGACTGCTAATTATACACGACTGGGTCATGCTAAATTCATGATTTGTTTTAGTCTTATAAATGCTCCAGCAGCATTAGGGACTTAATAAATTGAGTTCCACGAACTCGTAAAATTCATCAGTATTTCTATCAATGACAACCTGATCTTCTCTAAGTCTAGAGAAGGGCATGATGACCATATTCGCACAATGTTGCAAATTCTACGACAAAAGAAATTTCACCATGAAATTCTTTAGTATGAAGTTTGGTTGATTACAGTGACATGCTGAATCACATTGTTTCTCACGGCTAGTCTTACCATGACTTGGCTTACATAAAGGAGAGAATTCTACACTATATTATGTGTTCTAGATGTTCCTACGCTATTAGAAGTCTAACTTCAGAGACTCATCGTTTCCAAACTTCTAGGTATCCAGTTCCTATTGAACAAGATGCAGTCATGTTCATATCTAATTTTCTGACATACCAACAGGTTAAGATAGAACACCTACATACTAGTAGCTATATCCACCGGGAACACTTCCCGAATAGAAATGGTATAGTATCTCCATGGAAGTGCCAGCAGCTTGAACAAGTCTACAAGATCCTTGCATCCGTAAAGATTTCACAGTAGTAGACTTTCAAATAGTTTTAGCCAGAGATCGTATGATCACTTGGCCTCTTTCGTCTAACAAAGTTAGATTTAGGCTCACCTTCGGATTCATTGTTACGATCACGCCTTTAGCCAATTTCATGATTGGCTTCTGCATTCTAGCTTACGATTTAACTCCCACTTTCATTCCGGAAGGTTATAGAGAACTTGGGAGACCAGACTCAAGTTTAATAAACCTTCCATCATCAGACAGACGTTTCACGTCACATTTCACGTCTTACCTCATACGGTTTAGCATTATCATCTAAGTTGTCTATGTTCATGATATGTTTCACATGTCATGTACATTCCACGTTTCACATATCACGTTCATGATATGTTACACGCATCATTGTTCATCATATGCTTCACATATTACACTCACCATATCTGACGTATCACGTTCACAATTGCTCACGTATCACGTTCACAATTGTTCACGTACTACGTTCCAGTATGTCTCGCGTATCATTGCTAAGACGTTACTATTATCAGTTAGGTTGGGGTATTTTGCGTCATAACGTTGCAGTTACCCTCGGACGTTAATCCTTATTTCCCTCGATCAAATTCAGGGGATCTATCTTACGTCGATAACCATGAACTGTTACGTATTTTCAAGTCAAGGTCAGGGGACCAAGATTTTCATTTATGTCAAGATTTTTTGGAGGAACCGTTCCGAGAGGGAAGCCACTTGGAAACGGACGAGTCCATCCGGATTTTATCCTCTCATCATTTCATAATTCAGTTATATTCTTTCTGTCGCGTCACGTTCCATGTCCATGTTCTGTCAGTTTACTTTATCTATAATTCGGGGACGAATTATTCTTTTTAGAGGGAGGGAGAATTGTAAAACCCGCATGCTTTTACCATGAACAATACCCTTATAATCGTACGTACATGATTAAAGCTTACCTTATATAACATGTTACGTTTCACGAATATTAATTACAAGTATTACGTACGTGTTATTACACTACAAGTATTAAGTATGTATTAATACAAAATAATTATTAACGATAATAACTATAATCACGAACATGAAATCATGAACGTTAAAATCACGAACACGTAATTACATACTAATTTAATTAAATACGACAAATATCAATTATGCACAAGTAGTTGTTATAACACGAACTGTTTTAAACTTTTAATTTGCTAAGGCACGACAAGAACTACGTATATTAATCACTTATTACTACGTATCTACATAAAATATTTAAACATGACAAGAAGCAAAAACGTGATAACTCAAACACGAACATACACATACGTCATCGAAATACGAAACACGTGTATTATATAACAAGTCGCGAAAATAAGTAATAAGGCAAGAAGGGACTAATTGGGCTGGCGGTTTGGACAATAAAGGAAAAGAGAAAGAATGGGCCAGGGCCCATGGTGTGAACCGTGTAAAGCAAACAGACGGCAGGGAGTTGATATATTTTTGGACAACATAATCACACATAAAACCCTAAACAAATAAAACAGATGTCATTTTTTTGTGATCATCCCTGCTGACGTATGAAAGGAAAAAGAACCAGGAAAACGGGGATTAAGGATTCAGGAGAATCAAGATGGTCGATGCGTGTTTATGTTCTAAACCAAGAAGGGACTAATTGGGCTGGCGGTTTGGACAATAAAGGAAAAGAGAAAGAATGGGCCAGGGCCCATGGTGTGAACCGTGTAAAGCAAACAGATGGCAGGGAGTTGATATATTTTTGGACAACATAATCACACATAAGACCCTAAACGAATAAAACAGATGTCATTTTTTTGTGATCATCCCTGCTGACGTATGAAACGAAAAAGAACCAGGAAAACGGGGCTTAAGGATTCAGGATAATCAAGATGGTCGATTCGTGTCTATGTTCTAAACCAAAAACGTAAGATAAGTTTTTGTCTTTTCTGTTTTCCTTTTAATTTGTAGCGTTATTCACGTAATATCACATCAACCTTATAACATCATTAACAGACGTGGAATTAACCAAAGATTAAAAGGGGAGTGTCGTTTTGGCCGATTTCACACAAACTAGGACTCTATTGGTCTCGGTTGTGATTTTACACCACCAGCCGCAAGGCCAGTTGGTCGTGTTGGTTAAACAGTGGGAACGTCAGCCAAGCAGGGGAAACCACTGGTTGCGGCCAGTGGTGTGGTTGATCAGGCAGTGGGAACCGAGACCTTTATGGTCTCGGTGGTAATTTTACTCGATCAGGGGAAACCGGCTACTGCCGGTGGTAGTAACACCACTGCCAGGGGGAACTGGCAGTTAAGGGGTGTTTGGGTTTTGATTTAAGACAGAGTTAAGGGTGTGTTTGGTTTTTGGTTTAAGGACAGGATTAAGGGGATTTTTGGTTCGGCATATATGTAAACACAACACGAGTTTCATGGGTATTCACGGGTTCGGTCTATGACACGTTTTAATAAAATAATACACGGGTTCGGGTTATTATTTTTACAAGTTTAATTAGCTTTACATGTATATTAATTTACAATAATTTGACATGACGTATAATAAATTTAATTAAATCATGGATTTAGGTTAATTATTATTATTAAATAATACATGTTTTTGTACGACCTTTACACACGAACCAAACACGAAAATCTAAGATCTACTAGAGACGTGACAAGATCTAGATGGTACGAATTATAGAACAAGAAATAAGATGATGAACAACAAGATTAAAACTAAGAATGGAAGATTAGATTAAAAAATAAGAAGAAAGAAAGAACAAGGAAGAAGATTGTGTAATCCTAGTGAGAGAAAGACAAGAACTTTCTCTCCCTACAAACTAATACACTATAGGAGACACACACACAAATGAGGTTCTAAGAGCCTTTTATACTACAAGTGTAATGTATAGAAGGCCTTCCTCATTTGTGTGTTCGGGACTAATTCCCGTTACATACATAACAATGACATAGAACTCTCGACACCGTTGAGTAGCATTTTCTACGAGCTTCGCAACGGTATATTATATGACCATCACTTTAAATGCTTCTAACAATCTCCCCCTAAGGGGTGGTCATATAATATGTGACTTCACTTCTTTGACCATCACTTTAAATACTTCTAACAATCTCCCCCTAAGTGGTGGTCATGTATTATGTGACGTCACTTCTTTGTTGTTTCAGATTTGAAGCTCGTTGTCTTGAGAGTTCTTTCATTGTTCCTTTCATGACTTGAGATCTTAGATCTTTGATCTTTGCCTTGACTTTATCTTGAAACTTTGCCAACTTGTGTTCTTGTGTCTTTCCCAACATACTCAAGCTTTGTGTTTTCTTGAAAGCTTGGTAACAATCTCCCTTGATTATCAGAGTAGCGGAAGTCTTTGTCTTTAGATGTTCTTGAGCTTTCTTCATTTACTTGAGTATGTGGTCTTGAATCACGACTCTTGAGATTACGCCACCGTTTGCATTCCTCCGGTTTCCCGTTATACAGTACGAATACTGTACCTGTGATTAGGTAAGTTCAAAGAACTTCCTTGACAGGGTTTCCGGCTGTGGTAGCCGTTCTCAATACTTGAATGTATCGAAAGATAATTCATAGTAAGGAGTGAATCATGCAGTTCCATTCTGCTGATTAAGTCGTCAATTCAATATCCTGGAACAAGTTTGAATCAATTAAGAATCAAACCATTGTTGCTTTCCATTTGACACAAGTTTGATTCATATAGAATCTCACAAGTTACCTACCGTAGTGTTGTTTGATGATGACACTGGAAGGATTTCCATTCGTCACAGTAAATACTAATAAGTATTACTCTGAATGTTCTGGCAAGATCATAAAGATATTGCGTCGAGACCTGGAACGAGTTTGAATTAAGGAAGAATCAAACCACGGTTGCTTTCCAGTTAACATATGTTCAATTCAAGTGAATCTTACATATGACCTACCGCAGTGCTGTTTGATGTTAACACTGGAAGGTTTTCCATTCAACACTATGAATACTAGAGAGTATCACTCTGAATGTTCTGGCAATATCACAAGGATAGAGCGTAGGACTCTGTAGCTTATCGCTTGTGTTCTGAAGATGAACAACAATTGATATATGAAATAAGTGTCCTAATGAGAATTTCTGATGAATCTCGTTGGCTCTAGACTCTATAAGTGCACATTTATTTGGTGATCGGAGGCTGGAGCAGACTGCCACCTTTTCAATATCTACCTTCTCGGAGTGAGAAAGTCAATATAAATGAGTTGAACTCCGTGACAATAAAACAAACTTCTTTTGAGAGAAGCTTGAGTAGGCTGGGAGGGGTTGTGCATCGCATCACTGGGTCCATGATGCTTTGTCTTCAATACCAGAAATCATCTAAGTGATTCTGATAGTAGATGTGTTGACCCGGTTTCTGCCTAAGTTGTATGGAGGGCTACTTTCTTTACACCCTTTATCCTTACATTTCTTTTTCATTCTTCAACCCCTTCAATGCTTACCAAGACGTCATTACTAGCACCTTGTTGTGATTGTTCTAGTGCTAGCTTAAGTCATTAGTCGGCATTATTCCCGTACACTCAACTACTCCATCATTCCTAAGGACTTCTAATTTCTAATGGATTGTCCATGGGAAGATCCCTCCTGTTCTGGTTGGATCATAGGACGAATACCTAACCACCTTTTGACACCAACGCCGTCGTGAATTAATGTGTTGAAGGGTATAGATATCGTAACCAGAAAAACCGATTGAAAAAGCAATCAAGGTGTTTGTGAAATCAATGTTTACACCTTGAAAGTTTTCTATATCACCAAAACGCTTCCCCTACATATGTGCATCGTAAAGAGGAAAGATTTTTGCACATATTAGGAAGAGAAAGAACTTATATCAAAGATCTTATCCAAGATGAAACAATTTGAACACATTTTATCACTATTCTCCCCCTCAAAGATTGCATGAGATTGAAATTTTTGTGAAACTAGTGATGAAACATGGAGAGAATAATGTTGCATGAAAGTTATTTATACTCCCCCCTCGAAAAGAAATTCTAAATAAAATAGGGGAGTATATGAGCACACAGTTTTGAAATACCTTGAAAAATTGTGCTCAAAACCGAGAAAACTGAATTTCCCGTTGTTAAGGAAAATGTACATAAATGAACATTTTCCTTGAGTTCATGAGTTTAAAACTTTGAATGTTTTAATGTAAGCCCATGACCGAAAAAATTAATTTCCCGTGTTTGAGGATAAGTCGTAGACTTTCCTTTCTTTTGGGACCGGGTTATATTCTGACATGTGACTATAAGCCATTATGTGGAACTCAAAACGTTGAATGTTTTGTGACAAGCTCAACCCGTGATAGATTACTCTACCCGTTATGAGGATAAGTTATCTTTAAAGATACACTCTCCTTTATTTGAAGTTCGAGTTACAGTCTGACATTTAACTGTAAGTCTTATTCTTGAGCTTAAAAACATGGAATGTTTTTAACGGAAGTTCATGACCGAGAAAGTTTAATTTTCTCGTTGTTAAGGATGTTATCATCCGTGATCAACTTTCCTTTCTTTGAGGCACGAGTCACAATCTGAGATAATTGTAAATCATTTGAATAAAAAGGAAATAACATGTTTTGAAAACATTTGAACTTTCATTCGAGCTTTATGTACACACCCGTGTCGTTAATGAGCGACATTTCTAGGCACGTCCATATTATCGAAACTGAAAGACTTGTCGAGAAGAATATTTTTGGTATTTTTGAAAGATTTTTTCGTTTTTTATTTTGTTTTTATAGATTTTATATTTTTGTATTTTGATTTTATCAAGTTTTTCGAAAATAATCCAAAATAGACCTTTGTACAGCAGAGGAAGGTGAGATTGAATGTACAGTGTTGGAACCCTTTGAAGAAATGGATTCAGAATCCGCTGAAGAACCTGCAATGACAGAAGAAGAGTGTGCACAAATACTAGTATTAGGAGTAACAAATTCATTTTCTACATTCAGAATACTCGCATTAGTGCTGTAGCAGGTTTCATCAGTTATCTTGATGGGAATCCACTTAAGACCAACTTCCTTGAAGATCCTACCCGTTGGTTTCCACTGAAGACTAGAGCGAGGAGTAGTGTTTTCTTTCACAACAGATGACTTCTTTGGAGAGACACTAATTCCTATGTTGATCCGTCTTTCCGATACCTTGTCATTGCTTTGCTTAGCTATGGGTTTGTATCTCCTAGTTGTCTTGTGGGATTCTACATTCTTTCTCTGTGATAAGGCACGAGAGTTTATCTCCGAGATGTATTGCAGAATGCAATGAGCATGGTTTCCATGGTGAATGCCCTTTTTGCACGTGGGGCATACATGGAGTTTGGGATTATCAAAAGACCTTGTGTACCTAGGTTTTGTTGTCCGTTCAGGCACCTTGTTCGATACACGACTACTCATTGGTGGTTGCCAATTCCTAGGCTGTTGGTTAGGGATCCTATGTTTTGGTTGACTACCATTAGGAGTGTGTCGAACTCTAGCAGTTGGTTGTTTACTAGGTGGTGAATACAAAGGGTTTACTTTCTGGATGTTCCCTTTTGACATACCCTTCCCTAGATTGTTTGTTTGAACAACATCATTGGACCCTTTAGATTCCGGTGTGGGCGTAAGAATCACATGCTTGGGAGGACTCTTAGGAGTAGTGAAAGGTGCATTCACATGGTTTTCTTTAGCAAAAGTGGGTTTTCGGAATGGAGGAACATAAGGTGATATCGTTGGTTTTGGAACATTTGATTGCACATCAGGATTAGGAGGTAACCTAGAAACATTAGAAGGCGGTTTTACTAAGATAGATGGCTTTGTTGCTTTGTACTCATTGGGTTGTCTAACAACTGATTTTACAACCTTAGGTTCCACAGTTTTTTCACCCATCTTTCTAACAAGTTTCTTCAACTCAGCAATCGCGATGTCCTTTTCTTGCAACTGTGCTTTCAAATCAGTAATTTCCAGACTCTTCTCATTCAATTCGCGAAATGATTCCGAGAGTTTTACTTGCAAGTGACCGTCATTTGGAAATTTACCAACTTCATTTTGCAATGCAAGTTCAAGAGAGTGACAATGTTTTTGTAGGAAATCGCATCGGTGTTGAAGAATCGTAAGCTCCTTTTGAGTAGCGTTTGTTGACAGCTCAATTTCACTTCGTTCCCCTCCTAACTGAGCTTGCAATCGTTCGATTGTTTGTTGCATTTCACTGTAAGCTTTATCATACGAAAGTTTGTCATCCTTACATTCATCACACTTTTTGACATATTTATTCCAAAGGTCGGTGAATTCGTTGTCCTTTTTGATAACATACGACTCCATTTTCTCTTTCATAAGATCAAGCTCAGTTTGGAGGTGTTCATTATTCGACACAGAGGTATCTAAGGTACATGGACTACTATCTGTATTCTCACCACTATCACTAACTTTCGAGAGATGTCCTAGATCGTTTTCCAGAACCTTAATCCTATCAAGAGATTCATCAGCCTCCTTCGCCAAAGATTTAAAGTCTTCAACAAATTTGGCTAGTTCTTTCAGAAGAGCGTTTTCAAGATTGCTTATCCTAGCGTCTACCTGATTAACGAGTGGATTAATTTCTTCTCTAATGATTTTGTGGACCCCAGTCTGAATGGGTGAAGTGAAATTTCCTCCAGTCATTTTAGCATTAACAACACGTTTCAAAATGACAAAATTATCTTTTAGCTCGTTAATAAATCGTCGAGCAACACTCGGTTTAGGAGGATCCTCCGTCAAATCCTCACTAGGAAGCAAAAGCAATTCAATACTAGTTTTAGACCGAACAAAAACAGTTGGAGGATTAACTTTTGGATAGTAAACGGGTGTCACTTCTTTATCAAGCTTTTTCATTCTTAAACGAGTCTCTACTGCAAGTTCAGTAGTTTCCTCGGAATCATGCACACAAGGAGGATCATGCTCATCAGACAAGAGCACACTACCATTATATAAGGTTTCATTAGTGGCCTGAACTTGCTTAAGATATCCTGGATTAGGAGGAAGGGGACAACCTAAGGCCAATTTGTATCGAGTGTAGTTTATCTCATTCACTTTTGGTGCGAGCATATTTATCGTCTGCATAGTTTGGCCACGTTTTACCAAAAGGTTGTCTAATTCCCTAATCCTATCCTGAGCTTTGCAAAAATCCTCAAGAAGCCCATCTTCTCGAATTTTGAAATCATGTTTCAGCTTTTTTCGTTCTTCTTTTAAATCCAAAATGATAGATTTTTCAGTTGAAAGCTGTTTATTAAGAGAGGTGATTTCATCATTCAGTTCGCTTATTTTTTTAGCACTACTTAAATGTAAGGCATTTAATTTCTTTGTGGTGCATTTTTCTTGATAAACCGATGTAGCATGAGCTTGTTCAAGTTCCTTGATTTTAGCCTGATGAATTTCAAAGCTTTTCTCCCTTTCCTTATAACCGGCAAGCTCAGTGGTCAATTTGGCATTAGTTTCTCTAAACTTCTTATTAACCACATTCGCATGAGCAACATTCTTGGCAAGCTTATCAAATAATGATTTATAATACGCATGCGTCTCGTCAGGAGGGGTTGTAGGTTGGGCAACTTGATCTCCACTAAGGTGCACACTGGGCGCATTAGAAATAATATTGCTATTATTTGTTTGATCCCCGTGTGTCTCAGTGGAGGACTCAAGTGACTCAACGTACTCTTCCTCCTGATTAAACATATTATATAACTCATTATCATTGAGACGTGGATGTACCTCAGATGAACCGTCTGAATCATACACAAGAGCTTTGTCAGCCTGAATTCCCGATGTTGATGCTTGCTGCGAATTAGCCATCAAGATTGAATTGGCAGGAATCTCTTCTTCCGCATCATATTCTGCAGCAGAAACCATGAGATCAAACTCTTCAGCTGAAAGTGGAATGCCTGCTTCTTCCTTTTGTGCTATAAGAAGCAAAGTCTGGAGATAGGCAGCATCCCTCATCTTTCTTGCATTGCTATCACAATGCTCAATACCCGCAACATCACTATCTTGTTGATACGTCATTGTAGAAGTCGTGTGTAAAACAGGATCTCAATTCGTAGAAAGCACGTTTCGGATTCTCAAAAAAAATCAAATTTTGCCGAAATTTTCCAGTCCGACAAAAAAATACCTCAGTCTGATATAAAATAAACTGGAAAATTTTCGAGTTGCCAAATTTTGAAATAGAGTTAGAAATAGCCAATAACTAGTAGGGAAAAATTTTGAAAAAGGAAAAATTTTGATAAAAATAAAACCTAAAAATGGCCTAAAAATTTGAATTTTGGTCCGAAAATTTGAAATTTTGGTCGAAAAAATTTTCGCAACGCCAAAATTTGAAATCAAAGCATAAATGGCCTAAAAATGGTCTAGGAAAAAATAATTTTTTTTTTTTTTAATCTTCGTGTAAACGATAGTCCGAAACTAGTCTAGATATTGGCTAAGTCTAAAAATATGTCGATCACAAAAAGTATGATTTCGCAATACTATCCAAATATGACAAGATTTCGCAATTGTCAAGATTTCGCAATTGGCAAGATTTCGCAATTGGAAAGATTTCACAATTGACACAGATGTCGCAATAGGCAAAGATTTTGCAATTGTCAAGATTTCGCAATTGTGAAGATTTCGCAATTGGCAAGATTTCGCAATTGACACAGATTTCACAATAGTCAAGATTTCGCAATTGTAAGATTTCGCAATTCCAAGATTTCGCAATTCCCAGATTTCGCAATACCAAGATTTCGCAATACCAAGATTTCGCAATTTCAAGATTTCGCAATACCAAGATTTCGCAATACCAAGATTTCGCAATACCAACGATTTCGCAATTTTCAAAGATTTCGCAATACCAAGATTTCACAATACCAACAATTTCGCAATTTTCAAAGATTGCGAAATTTTGGCAGTTTTCCTATAAAGAAGGAACTCGGAAAAAGGACGAAATTTGGCTCACTTTTTCGAAATTTTGAAGGATTTTAAGCCAATAAAAACCACCAAAACGCTAACCACGAATCCCTTGGCGAATGATACCACTTGTAGAACCTTTACACACGAACCAAATACGAAAATCTAAGATCTACTAGAGACGTGACAAGATCTAGATGGTACGAATTATAGAACAAGAAATAAGATGATGAACAACAAGATTAAAACTAAGAATGGAAGATTAGATTAAGAAATAAGAAGAAAGAAAGAACAAGGAAGAAGATTGTGTAATCCTAGTGAGAGAAAGACAAGAACTTTCTCTCTCTACAAACTAATACACTATAGGAGACACACACACAAATGAGGTGCTAAGGGCCTTTTATACTACAAGTGTAATGTATAGAAGGCCTTCCTCATTTGTGTGTTCGGGACTAATTCCCGTTACATACATAACAATGACATAGAACTCTCGACACCGTTGAGTAGCATTTTCCACGAGCTTCGCAACGGTATATTATATGACCATCACTTTAAATACTTCTAACAGTTTTTAACCTAAGTATTATTATTTTTACACTATAGTATTAATTAATTATTAAACATGGGATATAAATAATTAATAATCATGACTTAGGTTATGTTAATTTAATATCAGTATATGTTTTAACCTAAGTATTTATTTTACACTTAAGTTAATTAAATCATGTTATATTTAATTAAATCTTATAACCTATAGTTTATTTAATTTACATGTATTAATTAATAAACAATACCATTAATCACATGACTCAGTAGATTTAATCAGTAAAACTAAGCTTATATATTAGCGTATTAATTCAGCTTATTTCTATATATGGAAACTTTCTATTTCAAGAAACTTCCTATTTTTGGAAACTTTCTATTTTTAGAAACTATTGTATTTTAAGAAGTAAATCTATTTTTGGAAACTTTATATTTTTGGAAACTTTCTATTTTAGGAAATCTGGTATTTTTAGAAAGTTACTTATTATTACACTACAAGCATAATAACACAGGAATATCAGTTAATACTTAATTTGAAGACTTAAAACACATGATAAAAGCAGTATAACATTAAAATCAGTAAGACAAGACTAAAACATATAAAACAAGTCAAGACATACTATAATCAGTTACGTACGCAGTAAACAGTATACTTATACATGTATCCTTCTATGTAGCATTAGTGGGATCGGAGTAGGAATTTCATTCGATCATCTTTTCCGTTCACTGGACACAAGGTATGAATTCTACGTCCTTCAGTATGGACATTCTTTCCTTATTAATATTCCCCGTATGCAGCCAATTGTTTTCCTAGTATATGTTTTATATGTTTTTGAATTGCTTATGTTTAGTTTTAAATGCCTCAGCCATATACATGCATGACCAGTTCCACCTAGTTATGGAGGTCCATAACCATAACAGTGGAGGCACCAGTGTTATGACTTCCCCACGGCGGAGTGATTTCTCGTGGCGTCCCTTTCAGCTTTTGGCCATATTATTATAATATCATGTGAGGCGTATGGGTGCATCCTAGTTTACATGTTTTCAGCAGATTATTCAGGTGAATGAGGTGTGTGCCTTGCATCCTTCACAAGGAGCTGATCCCTCCTACCCAGACTTATATTAATTAGAGGCAGCCCCTCTAATCGCATGATGAGGTCACCCCTCTAAGTATTCATGCACGTTGATATTTCATGACCTATATTGGCCTAATGGTTAATCAGTTAAATAGTTTTCATAAGTTAAACATAAGGCTTTTCAAACTATAAAACCAGTTTTGCTAAGTTATACCAGGTTTTCCAGGACTTACATTTCCGCTGCTATTAGGTCTTTATTATGTTTCAGTCATTCATACTATGTCATATATCCGTGCACTGAGCGTTATGCTCAGCCGTTACTTTCCTTTCCATGTCCCAAAACGGCAGGTACCCAAGGACAGACTCGAGCATTTGGAGGACGTGCACAAGATGGAAGCGGCCATATACTTCTTCTCCTTTTGCCTTCATATACTTATGCATGTTTAGTCTTTCATTCATTTCATTTCATTTACTTTATATATGTTTTGGGCTTATTTGGGGACCGATGTTTGATTCTGGTTTTCCCTATGGTCATGTATGTTTACTACATATTTCCTTGCATGCTTTGATGACACGCCATAATTACGCGTAACGGTCCACTTATCAAAGTGGGGTGTTACATCATTTGACTATACATGTATGTTCTTTGTGTGTTTGTGCCTTTAAACGATTCTCATGGTAGTGTGATCTTGACAATCATACTTACCATTGTTAAAAACAACTACACTTGAGTATAACCAAGTCCCATGGGACGACCTTGACTTACCAATCTAATTGCAACATGACTAGAGTATACTTGCTCGAATTTTTGTTCCTAATTATTATCGGTAATTCTTTTTTATAAATTTAAAACCCAATGTGCGGAAGAACGCATCAAGTTTCTGGCTTCTTGTCGGGGATTTGTAATTGCATTCTTTAAATCTCTATGTCGGACACACATCAAGTTTTTGGCGCCGCTGCCGGGGACTTGCTAGTTTGTACTCTTGTGTTTGTTTGTTTTCTTGCTTGTTACTTGAATCGTTGTGTTACTAAATTTATACTTAACCCTAAAGAGTTGTTATACCCCATTTATCCGCATAGGGGGACGAATTTCGCATAGGAGGAATTCAGTTGGTGGAATTGTTCTAAATTCCGTTGCTCTTGAATGATTGCTCTTGTTCTAACCCTTGACAAAGGTTAGAACACCATTTTTTTAATCATCTCATAATTCTCAAAAATTTGCTTAAATGATCTTGGCGCCACAATCATATATTTGGTGTTGGGATTTCCTCTCTTGTGTTCTCAAAATTGCTTGTCTCAATGATTGCTTGCTAAATGTGTTCTAAGTGCTTGTTCTTAAAAACCCAAAAACCTTGTCCCGAATCTTTCTAGTCGATGGCTAGAATTACTTGACCACGTGAATTTTGTTTGTATGTGTTTTTTTTTAATTTTTTGTCTTGTTATGTGTAGTGTTTTTATGTGTTTATGTGCTTGTATGCTTATGTGCTTGTGTGCTTGTTTGCATTTCTCATTGTATGTATTATTGTTCTTTTTTCTAGTATAAGGGGGCGTTTGGATTAGTCATTTTCTAACGATTTTGATCATTTCCAAAATTCTCCTTTAGCCAAAATAAGTGGTATTCTATACCTTAAGTCATATTTGTTAAAATAAAAAATTAAATAAAAAATTTGAAAATAAATGGAAAATACATGAAAAATTAAAGATAAAAAGTTTGGAATCTAGTTTTTGTCATTTGTTTTATGTTATGTGTTAGATGTGCATTGTATTATGTATTATTTTTTTATTAGAATGTGATGTGCTAAGTGGTTTTACTTGTCTTTCTAGCTTATTAGTCTTTTCTTTTTAGTTTTGTGCTTATTTGTCCTTTTTCATGCATAATGTGTTATTTTTCTCAAGGGTGTGTTTAGATTAAGCTATTTCTTATGTTTTTTTAATCATTTTTATAAAAGTGATTTTAAAAAAGTTCTTAGTTTTATGTTCTAAGGATGTTTGCCAAAAAAAATTTGTGTCGGTGGCAACTATGCCTTGCCGGTAGGCTTCTCACCCAATGTTATCACCGTGTCGGTGGCAACTATGTTGTGCCAGCGGCAACTTTAAATTTTCCCAAAAAAATAAATATATATATATCTTTTTATCTTCTTTTATTTGAACTAGGCCTTAACCAAAACCATTCATAATTATGTTTTACACTCGTTGAACATCCGTTCTTCGAGTTTCGAACCAATTATTAATAAAGCTTATATCCCGCCCAACCACCCCGTTTTAGTCATTATGTATCTTATTCGTATTTCTATTCGCTTCGGTTAATTCCCAAACCCCGTGGATAGAACCCGAAGTCTAGAAAACCATCCGGTTTAATAGATTTGTTATAAAACCTCTATTATGAGTTTTTGTTTCATTTAGTTAAAAAATAGAGTTTTATTTTTAGATTTAAGAAATATGTTGATGTCGATTGTAACACCCCATTTTGATAAATGGAATGTCACGCGTAATTATGGCGTGTCATCAAAGCATGCAAGGTAATATGTAGTAAAACATACATGACCATAGGGTAAACCGGAATCAAACATCGGTTCCCAAACATAAGCCCAAAACATAATAAAGCAAAGGAAATGAATGAAAGACTAAACAAGCATAATTATATGAAGGCAAAAAGGAGAAGAAGTCTCTAGCAGCTTCCATCCTATGCACATCCTCCAACTGCTCGAGTCTTTCCTAGGGTACCTGCCGTTTTGGGACATGGAAAGGAAAGTAACGGCTGAGCAAAACGCTCAGTGCACGGATATAGACATAGTATGAATGACTGAAACATAATAGAGTCTTAATAGCAGCGGAAATATATAAGTCCTGGAAAACCTGGTATAACTTAGTAAAACTGGTTTTATAGTTTGAAAAGCCTTATGTTTATCTTATAAAAACTGTTTAACATATTTACCATTAGCCCATATAGGTCATGAAAAGGTCACATGCATGAATACTTAGAGGGGTGACCTCATCATGCAAATTAGAGAGGATGCCTCTAATTTAATATACTGGTTTGGGTAGGAGGGATCAACTCCTTGTGAAGGATGCAAGGCACACATCACTTTCACCATGAAATCCTGAATAAAACATGTAACTAGGATGCACCCATACGCCCCACATGATATAAATAATATGGCCAAAACTGAAAGGACGCCACGAGCAATCACTCCGCCGTGGGGAAGTCATAACATTGGTGCCTCCAATGTTATGGTTATGGTACCTCCATAACTAGGTGAACTGATCATGCTTGTATATGGCTATAGGTTATGCTAATTAAACATAAGCAATTCAAAGACATATAAAAGAAATACTGGGAAAACAGTTGGCTGCATACGGGGAAATCCTAATAAGGAAAGAATGTCCATACTGAAAGGACGGGAATCCGTACCTCAAGTCCACTGAATGAACGGAAGAGAGAATCCTACTTCTCGATCACTAACGCTACATGAATACACACGTGTATAAGTATTGAGTTACTGAATACGTACTAGGTTTTATGTCTTGTCTTAACTTATTTTATACGTTTTAAGTCATGTTTTACTGTTGTAAGCTTTAATCTGTGTTTATCTTATATTCTGATTAATCTGATTAAGTATTTCTGGTATTTCATGTATTATTATACTTACTGTGTAATAATAAGTAACTTTCCAAAAATAGCAGGTTTCCTAAAATAGAAGGTTTCAAAAAATAGAAAGTTTCCAAAAATAGAAAGTTTCCAAAAATAGAAAGTTTCCAAAAATAGAGAGTTACCAAAAATAGAAAGTTTCCAAAAATAGAAAGTTTCCAAAAATAGAAAGTTTTCAAAAAAGAATTACTGCTTAAAATAGATTAGTTTCTAAAAATAGAAAGTTTCCATAAATAGACTAGCTGCCTTAATTAAATAAGTTTCCATAAATAGATTAGCTGCCTGAAATAATTAAGTTTCTAAAAATAGAAGGTTTCCATAAATAGATTAGCTGCCTTATTTAATTAAGTTTCTAAAAATAGAAAGTTTCCATAATTAGAACTAAGCTGGTTAAATAAGCTAAGTACATAAGCCTAAGTGTTTTCATGCTTATTTCTTAAGTCATATTATATAATGTATAGTTTAATAATTATTTCATGTAATTAAATTAAACTATAGGTTATAATATTTAATTAAAGTATAACATGTTTTAATTAAATAAAGTTAAATACTTAGGTTAAAATATGTATTATTATTATTTAATATATAACCTAAGTCATGCTTAATTAATTATAACTATGGTTTATAAATACTTAGGTTAATTAATTTCATGATTATTAATAATTAAAATAACCTAAGTCATGTTATTAAATTAATCATGGCATTTCATTAATTTAATTTAACATAAGTTCATAAATCATAAAAAAACTAACATACACCATGAACCGGATCTTAACCTACAAACCGTGAACCGGACATGAAATCTACACCGTACCCCGAACCAAGGTCGGGGTATCCCTTGTTTGCTACTGTCGTGGGACCCACATCACCAAACCGGGGCCATATGGTCTCGGTGGTGGTCAAATGGCCAAACTGAGGCCCTCTCGGGTTCGGTTTAGGCGCGGCCAAGAACAAACACCCCTTAAACAACCCTTTTTGATTTATACCAAAACCAATTTCATGTTAGATCTATGATTTAATTATGTTTTTAAGAAAAACATATCATGTTCTTAATTATTAAAAGATTAAATCAAAAGAAAAGGGTTTAAACGAATTACCGAATGCGTGGATCTAAAGAACGATGAACAAACACGAACACTAGCAATAAATCCAAGATCCAAGATCAATCAAACACCTCCTTGGTGTGTTTGAAGGTGGCGACCAAACAAAGAAGAGAAGGAGGAGGAAGAACAAAATTAGGGTTTTCATTGTTTTTAATAAAATGTGCAAAATGAAAGACTTTTCCCCTTAACCCCCCCTTTAGTAAATTTTGATGGGCTTGGCCCATCTTTCTTCCTAATTTCGTGGCAATGAGGCCCACATGGGGTAACCCGATCATTTTCCGTGTCTAATTAATAAGTGTGATCTCGTGTTCGTGTTTTACGTGTTTGTTCGTGTTTATTTGTGTTCGCGTATTGTGTGTTCTCGTTAAATAAGTAACGTGACCTAATATATTTATTTATGCTCGTAATAATTATATATATGTACGTAATTAATATTAGTTCGTGTTTTAATGATGTTCATGATTAATTATTGTTAAATACTTATCATGTGTTCGTACGTAATCGATACTTATCGTGTTCATACACGTATGTAATACTTAAATACTAGCACTTGAATGTGATCATACTACATAAGGACGCTTTTAATCTAGGACGTATAATCCTAAGGGTACTATTCATGCTATAAGCAAGCGGGTTTTACAATTCTTCCCCCCTAAAAAGAATAATTCGTCCCCGAATTATAGATAAAGTAAACTGGAAAAGAAGAACACACCCAAATTAAACTGGTAGGGTATGTAAAATAACGGAAAATGAAGGTGACGTGGAACGTGACATGTCTTGAAAGGACATGGAACGTGACGTCACTGAAAGGACATATCTAATCGATAAGAGAAAACGAATAAGAAGTTCGGATTAACTTGTCCGTTTCCAAGTGGCTTTCCTCTTGGAACGATTCCTTCTCAAGGTTTTTGCAATGGTAAATCTCGGTCCTCCTGACCTTGACTTGAAAATCCAAAACAAGTTGTTGGTTATCAACGTAAGATGATCCCCTGAATTTGATCGATGGAAAAAGAATTAACGTATAAGAGTAACTAAAACGTTATTGTGCAAAACAATTTAACTTAACGAAAATTTGCAACGATGCGCGAGACATAATGAAACGTAGTGCGTGAACAATTTTGAACGGAATACGTGAAAAATTTTGAACGGAATACGTGAAAATTTGAACGGGATACGTGAAAATTTGAACGGGATACGTGAAAATTTTGAACTGAATACGTGAAAATTTGGTAGTATGAGTAAACATATCGCGATCAATGATACGTGTAACATATCTTGATCAGGATATGAGGAACGTGGAATGTACATGATATGTGAAACATATCGTGAACATAGAATATAATTGCGGTAACGCCAAACGCTACAAGGTGAGACATAGAATATGACGAGAAACGTCTATCTGAGGATAGGGAGTTATACTAAACTTGGGTCTGGTCTCTCAAGTTTTTGCAAAACTTCCCAGAATGAAAAAAATGAACGCAAAATCGTTACGCCGAGATGCCATCATGAATGTGAACAGTGTCATGAACGCGAGCTCGAAAGCAAGTCATGGAATTAGAATGAAGACGTGAAGTAATTAAGGAGTACCATTGCGGATCCTTGTCTGACCTGATAACTGAGGGATTGCCAAGTGATCGGATGAGCCTTGGTTGGAACATGTTCGATTAATCCGTTGGTTCTGAAATCCTTGCAGATGTAAGGATCCTGGAGACTTGATCAAACTGTTGACCATAACCCAGATAGCATCATGCTTCGTCTGAGTTTTCTGTAATCTGGGAACCAAAATCCATGGAGATCTTGTCCCTTTTCTGATCACAATTTCTGATGGTGGATAAACATCTAGTTTGTTGGTGATCTATCTTAGCCTGTTGGTATGTCAGGTACATTGATATGAACGTAGTTGTATCATGCTTCGTAGAAACTCGATATGTAGAAATTTGCGTAACTATGAGTCTCCGAATTTAGACTTCTCTTAGCATAGGATTTTCTTGGAACACCTAACGTAGTGTAGGGTTCTCACCTTTATGCATAAGCTGAGTCATGTTAAGATTAACCGTGAGAATACACGTGATTCAGCGTGTCACTGTAATCAACAGAATTGATATTGTAAAATTTGCAGGTTGAAATTTCCCAGTCGTAGAATTTGCAACATAGTGCAAGTATGGTCTTCCTGCTCTTCTCCAGACTTAGAGAAAATCAGGTTGTCGTTGAAGAAAAACACTGATGAATTTGTTTATGAGTTCATGGAAACTCGGTTTACTAAGTCCATAATGCTGTTGGAGCATTTATGAGACTAAAGCAAAATCATGAATCTAGCATGCCTGAGTCGTGAACGAATAACAGTCATGGACATGTCCTGCTATTTCACTCGTCACTGTTGGCAGCATGACCATGAGTTCGATCTTGGAAGAGTGATTAACACTATAAGGTCGATTGGACATGTTGTCAATACGTGGAGAAGAATAACGGTCATGAATGGTGATTTGTTTAAATCGACGGTAGTCGACACATAATCTCATGGTACCGTCCTTCTCCTTGTAGGTTCTTCTTGGAATGTATGGAAAGATTTTAAAATAATCAACTGGGTATGCGTAAAAGGACTCAAGTGGTCGTGTCTTACTGACAGCTAGGATATTTTTAGCAATCAAGGCTAACACAGCACATGCTTGTAAGCATAGATAATTTGTACAGATTTCCTGATGGGAAATCAAGCTGAATATATTCAAGAGCCTGAACATTACTGTACATAATTATGAGTCGTAGCATGGTGTGCTGTTCATAATCCATAATTTGGATAAAATTTTAACTCGTGTCTGTCCGAGGAAATGTGTTAGCAGCTTAGATCTCATCCTTAAGCTGAAGGAGAACCTTCGTATACGTGGGAATACGAAGGGCGTCCTTCATTGTTATGAATATATGAAATATGGTGAAAGAAATGAAAGTGTCATCGACAACGTGACAGTTCTCAGCGATGCGTCGGTAATGGTACTGAAATTCTTGTGGCCTGATTAATACATGGCACAACAAAATGGATATACCCTTGGAGGGTACCCTGAATTTCTTAGAAATGTTCCATAATTGGACGTGAGTCATGTGTCTTGACTCGTGTCTTGGAAGTATAAGCATGACATATGTCTTGACTGGTGTCTTGACATGTGTCTTCAAAAGTATACGTGAGACATGTGTCTTGACTGATGTCTTGACACGTGTCTCGAGATGTGAAGCAAATAGAACTACAATACTAGGTTATGTATACCAAAATTGGTGAATTGATTGGTACGCTAACCCTTGTAATACCCGATCACGTCCGTGACCGTGTTCTATGGTGATTACCAGGATGGTTGCAGTCAAAGTAATGGTTACTATTGCCTTGTCTATTAGTTCCATGACTGTCATTTTCATGACTGTAATTCATGTAACTATTCAGCTGAGTGGCCAGCTGGTACTGGTTCTCACTCATGTGACTGAAAACACAACTGCAAGGCTTATGACATATGATAAGGTAAGAACATGGATTGTGATGGAAATCCTCTGGTGGTGAAGCATCATCTCGTCCGACCGCTTCGATCTAACGCCTTTGTCTTCGTCTTTTAGGATCTCCAGGTTGTAAACGTCATCAGCATCTCGTAGCGTCTCCAACTAATCCACATCATCAGCATTTAGTAACATTTCCGAGTTGTGAGCGGCATCAGCATTTGTAGAACATCAACAAGTGGAATACGCCTGAGATGATTTAGAATCGACTAGTGAAGACTCATGGAGTATTGTCAGTGAAATAGACATGGAATATGGTAAGTGTAATACACATGGAATACGGTACTTGGAGTTCACATGGAATGCACATGAAATGATCAATATGGGTTGATCATCTAACATGATTCCCATGGAATAATTGATTAACGGTTTGAAGACCAACTAGGCTGATCATCATGATAGCCTAACAATATTAGCATAGACATCATTATGGTTACATAGGAAAACACCCAAAAGTGTGATGGAACGAAATTCAACAATGATTATCATGAAAGCATGATTAATGAAAACCAACCATGACTGTCATAAAATAGGATTTAATGAAATCCTTCCATGTTTAGCATGAGGGCATGCTCAACATGACGAGAACATAATCAAGATAAAACTTAAGATATACTAAATCATGAAGATGAAATCATCATGTAAATATTGGAATGAAATTAATCAAGATGGAGTATAAAACGTAATCAGCATGAAAATGAAGTTAACCATGATAGTATGAAACCATAATCGACATAAAGATCATAAAAATTTTAATGAGTGTTCATGGAATAATATGATTGTAATGCAATAAAATTTGAAAATCACTGGTGTGAACGACTGGGTCGGCTCACAAAACAAAATTGATATGATTACTCTGATTTGAGCGTAATATGAATAAACATGAAGCAACATTTTATGCATTAATCATGAAAAAATTTTATATGTAAAAACAGTGCATAAATGCATGATGTAGTTTATAAAATTTATATGCGCGAAGGTAAATGCCTATGGTCAGTTTATCCAAAACAAAATGACAGGGCGCGGGGACGCCTACGGGTCGGTCCCAAAGTTAAAAGTTTTGATAAAAGCACATGCGACTAAATAGGGCCAGTCATGTACCAACCATTACTTAGTCAAAATTCCTGCAACAGATGACATATGATATAAATGCATGAATGCATGAAACATAAATAATTAAAAATCATTGTCAAAACTTAACAGAAAAAAATTTTATGTGAAAAATATGAACTACTGGGGTTCAGTCCACATAATCACAGTTCACGAGGAACATCATGCATAGACAATGACACATAACTAAGTATGGATGACGGTTGTTAATTCCATATTAGTAAAACAATACTAGTGAAAACATCATGGTTAAAACAATAAGGTGCTGAAAACGTCAATACGTGGAATAATAAGCGTTGACTTAGGAAGCTCCTGGTGACTACCCACTAGTCACAGGTCAAGTTTTAGAGCCTACAGGTCGAAGCCTTGGATCTGATACCATAATTGTAACACCCCATTTTGATAAATGGAATGTCACGCGTAATTATGGCGTGTCATCAAAGCATGCAAGGTAATATGTAGCAAAACATACATGACCATAGGGTAAACCGGAATCAAACATCGGTTCCTAAACATAAGCCCAAAACAAAATAAAGCAAAGGAAATGAATGAAAGATTAAATAAGCATAAGTATATGGAGGCAAAAACGAGAAGAAGTTTCTAGCAGCTTCCATCCTATGCACATCCTCCAACTGCTCGAGTCTTTCCTAGGGTACCTGCCGTTTTGGGACATGGAAAGGAAAGTAACGGCTGAGCAAAACGCTCAGTGCACGGATATAGACATAGTATGAATGACTGAAAAATAATAGAGTCTTAATAGCAGCGGAAATATATAAGTCCTGGAAAACCTGGTATAACTTAGTAAAATTGGTTTTATAGTTTGAAAAACCTTATGTTCATCTTATAAAAACTGTTTAACATATTTACCATTAGCCCATATAGGTCATGAAAAGGTCACGTGCATGAATACTTAGAGGGGTGACCTCATCATGCAAATTAGAGGGGATGCCTCTAATTTAATATACTGGTTTGGGTAGGAGGGATCAACTCCTTGTGAAGGATGCAAGGCACACATCACTTTCACCATGAAATCCTGAATAAAACATGTAACTAGGATGCACCCATACGCCCCACATGATATAAATAATATGGCCAAAACTGAAAGGACGCCACGAGCAATCACTCCACCGTGGGGAAGTCATAACATTGGTGCCTCCAATGTTATGGTTATGGTACTTCCATAACTAGGTGAACTGGTCATGCTTGTATATGGCTATAGGTTATGCTAATTAAACATAAGAAATTCAAAAACATATAAAACAATTACTTGGAAAACAGTTGGCTGCATACGGGGAAATCCTAATAAGGAAAGAATGTCCATACTGAAAGGACGGGAATCCGTACCTCAAGTCCAGTGAATGAACGGAAGAGAGAATCCTACTTCTGGATCACTAACGCTACATGAATACACACGTGTATAAGTATTGAGTTACTGAATACGTACTAGGTTTTATGTCTTGTCTTAACTTATTTTATATGTTTTAAGTCATGTTTTACTGTTGTAAGCTTTAATCTGTGTTTATCTTATATTCTGATTAATCTGATTAAGTATTTCTGGTATTTCATGTATTATTATACTTACTGTATAATAATAAGTAACTTTCCAAAAATAGCAGGTTTTCTAAAATAGAAGGTTTCCAAAAATAGAAAGTTTCCAAAAATAGAAAGTTTCCAAAAATAGAAAGTTTCCAAAAATAGAAAGTTTCCAAAAATAGAGAGATACCAAAAATAGAAAGTTTCCAAAAATAGAAAGTTTCCAAAAATAGAAAGTTTCCAAATTAGAATTACTGCTTAAAATAGATTAGTTTCTAAAAATAGAAAGTTTCCATAAATAGACTAGCTGCCTTAATTAAATAAGTTTCCATAAATAGATTAGCTGCCTGAAATAATTAAGTTTCTAAAAATAGAAGGTTTCCATAAATAGATTAGCTGCCTTATTTAATTAAGTTTCTAAAAATAGAAAGTTTCCATAATTAGAATTAAGCTGGTTAAATAAGCTAAGTACATAAGCCTAAGTGTTTTCATGCTTATTTCTTAAGTCATATTATATAATGTATAATTTAATAATTATTTCATGTAATTAAATTAAACTATAGATTATAATATTTAATTAAAGTATAACATGTTTTAATTAAATAAAGTTAAATACTTAGGTTAAAATGTGTATTATTATTATGGGTTAAGCCCATATATTAGTAACTTACTTTCTAACTTTTACACATCTAGGTAACGTACTCCATATATTACTAATATCGCAATTAAACTTTCAAATTTGTTCCAATATAGGTAATATGACCGCTTGGTGCCAGTCAAAATGCCGATCATTTGTCTATTCTTAACCGACACCAAACGGTCATATTACCTATATTGAAACAAATTTGAAAGTTTAATGACGATATTAGTAATATATAAAGTTCGTTACCTAGATGTGTAAAAGTTGGAAAGTAAGTTACTAATATATGGACTTAACCCTATTATTATTTAGTAATATAACCTAAGTCATGTTTAATTAATTAATTATAACTATGGTTTATAAATAATTAATTAATTATAAGTCTTAAATATAAAAATACTTAGGTTATAATTTCATGATTATTAATAATTAAAATAACCTAAGTCATGTTATTAAATTAATCATGTCATTTCATTAATTTAATTTAACATAAGTTCATAAATCATAAAAAACTAACATACACCATGAACCGGATCTTAACCTACAAACCGTGAACCAGACATGAAATCAACACCGTACCCTGAACCAAGGTCGGGGTATCCCTTGTTTGCTGCTGCCGTGGGACCCACATCACCAAATTGGGGCCATATGGTCTCGGTGGTGGTCAAATGGCCAAACCGAGGCCCTCTCGGGTTCGGTTTAGGCGCGGCCAAGAACAAACACCCCTTAAACAACCCTTTTTTATTTATACCAAAACCAATTTCATGTTAGATCTATGATTTAATTATGTTTTTAAGAAAAACATATCATGTTCTTAATTATTAAAAGATTAAATCAAAACAAAAGGGTTTAAACGAATTACCGAATGCGTGGATCTAAAGAACGATGAACAAACATGAACACTAGCAATAAATCCAAGATCCAAGATCAATCAAACACCTCTTTGGTGTGTTTGAAGGTGGCGGCCAAACAAAGAAGAGAAGGAGGAGGAAGAACAAAATTAGGGTTTTCATTGTTTTTAATAAAATGTGCAAAATGAAAGACTTTTCCCCTTAACCCCCCTTTAGTAAATTTTGATGGGCTTGGCCCATCTTTCTTCCTAATTTCGTGGCAATGGGGCCCACATGGGGTAACCCGATCATTTTCCATGTCTAATTAATAAGTGTGATCTCGTGTTCGTGTTTTACGTGTTTGTTCGTGTTTATTTGTGTTCGTGTATTGTGTGTTCTCGTTAAATAAGTACCGTGACCTAATATATTTATTTATGCTCGTAATAATTATATATATGTACGTAATTAATATTAGTTCGTGTTTTAATGATGTTCATGATAAATTATTGTTAAATACTTATCATGTGTTCGTACGTAATCGATACTTATCGTGTTCATACACGTATGTAATACTTAAATACTAGCACTTGAATGTGATCATACTACATAAGGAAGGTTTTAATCTAGGACGTACGATCCTAAGGGTACTATTCATGGTAAAAGCAAGCGGGTTTTACATCGATAGTTTGTGTTAGAGGTGAGCATGGTGCGGTGCGGTGCGGTTTTTGGCAAAAACCACACCGCATCCGCAAATGCGGTTTTTCAAAAAGTGTAGATCCGCACCGCGCGGTTTTTGCGGTTTTGGTTTTGTGGTTTGTTCGTGGTTTTTGCGGGTTTTGCGGATTGTAACCGCACCGCACCATTTTCTATTATTAGTAGAATTTATGCGGGTTTTTGCGGATTTTGCGTCACAATGTTGGTATGTTCGGTTATAACAATACATATAGTTAATGAAAAAACACACATTACTTAGAATATTGTTGATAATATGCACTAGAACCCTTATAACACACATTAAATAACTGTTGTGCCATTTTTCGGGTTATATAACTAATGTGCGGTGCGGTGCGGATTTTGTGGAGCGGTTTTGTGGGTAAAACCGCAACCGCACCGCATTTTGCAGTTTTTCATTTTCTTAAAACCGATCCATCGGTTTTTGATGTGGTGCGGTTTTTTGCGGTTTTTGCGGTTTTGCGGTTTGCGGTGCAGTTTCTGCTCACCCCTAGTTTGTGTAGTAACATTTTTGAGTCATGATAAAACAATTGCTCGAAACTTATACTATTTGTTTTCCGGAAATTTTTGCGAGTAGTAACATTTATGAGTCATGATAAAAAGAAATATAAAGAAAAAAAGGAATGTCAACTAAATTATATTCTTATTTCATAAGACGTACCCTACTCGTTCCCTAAATATTTTTGCGAGTTGGAGAAGTTTTAGACTAAGTTTTTGTGGAAAAAAATATATAATAAACTAAAAATAAATATACAAACTCATAGGCATCTAGTAGCTCTCAAATCTCATTTTCTTTATTTTAGTTGTTCAATTTTAGTTTCTAATCTTTCTTAGTATTTCCATGGCACTAAAATAAAGTTTTTTTTTTCTCTCATCTTTAAATTATTAGTCATTTTTCTTATTATTAAAAAAAATTAACTTGCCGCCGGCAACTTTGTTTTGTCGGTTGGCTTCTTTGCTTCTGTTGACACCTTGCCGGCGGCAACTCAATGGTGCCGGTCGGCAATTTTGCCACTGTTTTTAAAAAAAGTTAGTTTTTCTTATTTAGTTTCGTTGAGTCATGTTATGTTTCTAAGTGTTTAGATTATTTTTATTTATCATATGTGTGATGTTTATATATACATAATGTTTGTTTTTGTTTTTGTTTTTGTTTTTGTTTGTTGTCTTGTGTGTTTGTTTCATTTCGTTTGCTTGCGTGCTTGTTTATGTTTGTTTAAGTTCATGTGGTTAATGTATGAACTTTGTGGGTGTGTTCGCTGGAAACCCTCACGAGACTATAACTCGTCCACTCGGGATACCGTGGGGCTTAAAGGCTTGTTGCATACGCTAAATGCAATTTGTTTTCTTTCTCATTTTTCGGATCTGGTTGTTGCCTACGAAAGTGTGCATAATAAATTTACGTGTTTTGTAGTTTAGTTTATTTTGCAGGTTCAATCAAGCTTATGGAGAATGGATTGGTTATATTGATGGATTGTATGTGAATACTCGTTTTGGAGATGAAATCGCTTGATTTTCTTTACTTGGCATCTTATCATATGGAGATCAAATGCAATTTCTTAGCCCGGAAAGTTTCGTGTCTTGGTCTATTTATTTATTTTCTTCACTTTTCATGCTTTGAAGTTTAATTTTCTTATTGAGTCCAATCCAAAACTTAAGCGTGAGGGGAAATAAATGGGAAAACGAAACCGAATTTTCAAAATATGAATTTTGGGCTAATTATAAGAAAATTTATTTAAAAAAGAATGAAAGAAAAAAAAAGAGGGAGAGATTGTACAATTGTTTGCCCTTAGGATTTAAATATTTTCACACATTTGTATGTAAATATATTTCAATAATCATCCACATGGTAAAGTAATTATAATAAATAAATATAAAATTTCAAAAAAAAAATTAAAAAAGTAAATAAAATAAGTTTTAGTGAGATCACACTTGTGTGATATAAGTGTATAGAGGAAAGTTCCATAAGGAACATGCATCCAAAAAAGAAAAAAGGAAGCAATCTCAACCATCCATTCAAGTTCTATCTAATGGTCCATATTAATCTTTTTAAATTTAATTAAAAAAACCCATTTTCATCCTCTTTCTTAAAAATTAAATATCTTTCAAACCGTTGATCGTTACGGAAAACTAATTATACCATCGCGACGAGAATTAAATTATCTTTCTATAGATATGCACTTCTATACACTTTCGGCAAACTTTTTTTTAAAATTTACGCATAAAAAATTACATGTGATTCTCGAAAAATTACATGTAATTTTTGAAAACTCGCGTTTGAATTTATTATTTTAAAAAATCACATTTGAATTTGTAATGTCACATGCGATTTACGAAAATTACGTGTAATTTTTTGGGCGAGAATTTTCAACACTGTAAATCGTTATAAGTATATGAAAATAACCGTCTATTAAATGAAAAAAAATATTTTGTATGAATTACATGTGATTTTGCTTGAATTACATGTAATTTTGCATGAATTACATGTGATTCGATGATAATTACATGTAATTCAAACATTTCAAAAATTTAACATCTTCTAATAAACCCACTTTAGATGAATCACATGTGATTTTGTTTAAATCACATGTAATTGTCAATATATAAAAATGTATTCTCATTCATGTAATGTATATATATATATATAATAATAATAATTTGGGTTCTGAACATGTGATTTTGCTTGAATTACATGTAATTTTGCATGAATTACATGTGATTCGATGATAATTACATGTAATTCAAACATTTCAAAAATTTAACATCTTCTAATAAACCCACTTTAGATGAATCACACGTGATTTTGTTTAAATCACATGTAATTGTCAATATATAAAAAATGTATTCTCATTCATGTAATGTATATCGATCTGGATCCCACAAGGCCATCACAAACATAATATTCCAGTCACATCATTCTTTGATATTATACTTTTTAAAGAAAACTACAAAACTAACTATTTAAAAAGAATACGAGATCTATACTTTTAAGTCATAAATTATAAAATTAAACTGGATAATGGCATTACTAATTTGCTTGAAAATTGATAAAGCACTGCCTGGTAAAACGGTACTTCGAACTCAAGACCCACACGTAGTTTCAAAACATTAGCAACAAATTATTTCATAGAAAAGCTAGTTTGTTGGTAACCTAACACAAAAAGCGTACTTCTTTTTTCTGGTGAAACACATATGCATTTTTTTAACATATTCAAGCTTTGGACGGTTCTCCTCTGAGGTGGAAGTGTGTTCACACGCACCGTTGTCGACTTACCGATGAGGGGATTATCAAGATAGATGGTCTGATGGTGTTTTATGATTTTCCGGCGGGTTCGGTGGTAATTACATGTTTTATGATTCTCTTTTGTAACTATGTTGAATTAGAAAATATGTTCTTTTGACCAATCTAGATGACTCATCAAATGTTACAGATCTAAATTGTTGTAGAAAAATAAAATCGCCACGTGGTTTTGTGTGATTTGCTATTTTTTGTTGTAAAATGAAGCAAATTTGATTGTATTTTGATCTATATTATAGTAAATCACGAGTGATTCTATTGTTGGAATGTTTTGTTATAAGAAAGTGTAAATTATGTGTGATTTGCTTTTTGTTCTTGTAAAAATCACATGTAATTTTTGTACAAATTACATGTAATTTTTACAAAATTACATGTGATTTTATAAAAATCACATGTAATTCGTGTATGAATCACATGTAATTTTTGTACAAATCACGTGCGATTTGTGTATGGATTACGTGTGATTCATGTATAAATCAGATGTGATTTACTTCAACAACATTTGTGTTTCATTGAATACGTGAGTCTACTTTTTGTAATTACTATGCAAGTTTATTGAAGAAACAAATCACATTTAATTTTGTAAAAATCACATTAATTTTGTAAAAATCACACGTAATTTTTGTACAAATCACATGTAATTTTTATAAAATTACATGTGATCCAATGCAAGCAAAATCACATGTAATTATCATCGAATTACATGTAATTCAAGAAGACAATTTAATATATTAACAAGATTACATGTGATTAAAAAAATCACATGTGATTCATCTAAAGTGGGTTTGTTAGAAAAAGTTAAGGTTTCGAAATGCTTGAACCACATGTAATGCAAGAAAAATCATATGTAATTATCACCGAATCACATGCAATTCAAGCAAAATTACATGTGATTCAAACAAAATCACATGTAATTTAGAAGCCAATTTGTTTTATATATTTTACATAAATGAAAATAGATAATACGTGATTAAAAAAATCATATGTGATTCATCTAATGTGGGTTTGTTAGAAAAAGCTACGGTTTCGTTATGCATGAATCATATGTAATGCAAGCAAAATCACATGTAATTATCACCGAATCACATGTAATTCAGAAGCCAATTTGTTTTACATATATTTTTTGGGTAAAGGGGACTCCACCCCGATAAAATGAACATATTTTATATTAATGGCAACAAACATTTTAATATATTAACAGAATTACATGTGATTCAAACATTTTAATGTAATTCACATAAATCACGTGTGGTTTTAAAGTAATAACGAAAATATTTTTGTCATTTAATAGACGGTCATTTTCATATACTTTTAATGATTTTATAATGTTTAAATTCTCGTCAAAAGAAAATACACGTGATTTTCACAAATCGCATGTGACGTTACAAATTCAAATGTGATTTTTAAAATAATAAATCAAACATGAGTTTTCGAGAATTACATGTAATTTTTCGAGAATTACATGTGATTTTTTTACGAAATTTTTTTAAAAAAAGTTCGCCGAAAGTATATAGAAGTGCATATCTATGGAAAGATAATTTAATTCCCGTCGTGACGGTATAATTATTTTTTCATAACGATTAACCGTTTGAGAGATATTTAATTTTTAAGAAATAGGATGAAAATGTATTTTTTTAATCAAATTTAAAAAAATTAATATTGGATGGTGGAGATTGCTTCCTTTGTTCTTTTTGGATGCATGTTCCTTATAGAACTTTTCTCTAAGTGTATATGCGTGACAAAGAGGCAACCTTAGGAATAAAACCCAAATAGCCTTTTCCATTTTCTTTTTAGCTAGTTACATCGATTAGCTAACCTCCCATATTAACCCTTTTGTTAGCAATCTCGTTTAGTGCTAGATACCCTTAGAACACCCATTGAGCCATTCTTTTCATTTTTGTTAAGTCTACTAAAAAAGAAAAAAATATTTAACCTTAAACCTTAGTCAACCCTTGTCGAAGTCTAAATGGTGGGTTGCTAGTTGCATGGTGTGTTGGATCATTTTTGATGATTTATAGTTGCCACACTTTGTTATATATGTGTGCCATTCCAACAAAGATGGAGAGGGCCCGCTTCTTATTTGTATTTTTTGTGATGTGTGCCTAAGAGAAGTGTGAGGGGAGCATGTGATGTATGCTAAAAAAATGGAAAAAAAAAGAGGAGGATGAGAAAAAAAAAGAAAAAAAATAATTCATCGAAAAAAAGGGTAAAAAAAAGCGATGACAATATTATGAAGATGAAGGAAGATGAAGTATTTTTAGATATCGATTAGCCAATGTGCTAAGACGTGATATGTGTGTGTTATGTTTTGAATAAACTTCGTGACTATGATCATTTTTGGGCTTGTGATTTGTTCGGTAACTAGCAACATAGGACTTAGACTTTTAACTTGTATATTCGTGAAACACCTCTCATAAAATTCCCATGTCTTATCCATACCCATTAACCCGAATCCTTAGCCTTGTAACCCGAATAAAAGTCCTCTTTAGATGTGTACACTTGGTGCTCATGCCATTCGGTTTAATCTTGTTTGTATTTAGTATATTTTCATCTTATTTTTCTAAAACATTTTTATGCACCATGTGGTAAATAATTTATTTTACTTTCTTGAGGACAAGAAACCTCTTAATTATGAGGGGTTTGCACCTTTAGCGATTTCGTATAAAAAAACCCAAAAATATTTTTCTTTTCCTTGCTTGACGACAAGCAAACTCTTAAGTGTGAGGGGGTTTGCACCTTTAGCCATTTCCTATAAAAACCAAAAAGATTTCTAATTTTTCATAGAATTTAAAAAAAAAAATTGTTTTCTTTTAGAATCTAAGTATTTTGTTTTTAGCTTTAATTTTATTTTATTTGATTGTGGGCAAGCAAAGTTTTACTTTCCCTTGCTCGAGGACGAGCAAAACTTAAGTGTGAGGGGATTTGATAACGCTCAAATCTGACATATTTATATGAGCGTATTCGTGGTGTTTATGCATATATTTATGTGATTATTATGAACATATGATACTTAATGAAGCATATTTGTTATTGTAGGTTCATCAATGGTTACATCACGAGAAATGAAGGAAAGACGAGTATTGGAGGTGAAATAATGAACGAGACATGAAAGTATCTCTCTCGTATGATAAATAATACAAAGAATAAGAGTCTTGGAAAGTTTGGAAGAAATAAAGTGGAAGAAACAAAGAAAAAGGACCAAAGAAGAAATAAGAGAAAAGTTGGCAAAGATGTCACCGGCATCTCTTCCTGCTGCCACTTTTCAAAGTAAACATAACCTTTCACTTACTTCACCTTGTTCCCCAATCCAACCATAACCCCATTCACTCTTCTCCAAGCTTCATTAAACCCTCATTTACAACCCTTGGAGCCAAAGAAATATGCTTGGTGGCCAAGGAGAATTCACTTATAAATAAGACCCATGGGGTAGTGTTTATATCATTCTATCCATCTTTATCTTTATCCTTGAATCATCAATCCCATCTCCATAATATTTCTGTGATTTTGATATCACCGCTCACCCAAGTGGTGAGGGGTGGAATTAGTTACCATGTTCATGTTATAAGACATGGAAGAAGTAGAGATGAAAGCCACACACCATAAACAATTCAATCTACAACAATCCTCATTCCCAGACACCCCAAAAGGCTATATACTCGCACCAAGAGGTTGATGTCCAAGAAGACTATGGGTAGGATGCTGATGAGATGGCTTTTATACATGATCTCATCGTTCTTTTAGGATTTAAATTTACAAAACATCATCAATAGACCATATATATATGCTTGTATTGGTTTCATGTGTATTTTAGGTACGGATATTGAGAAAACAATAAAAGATCACAAAGAACAAGCAAAAACGAACACGGGAAACGAAGCCGCACAAAGATCCAAGCCCTAGATTTGATTTCCCAAGAAATACCCTTGAAGATAAGAAGATTATGCAAGAAGGGTCCTCCAATATTGAATAATTGACACTTGTATAATCATAATTACAAGTTTGGTCCTTGAAGTTTTTCAAAATTGAAAAAAGGACCCTCTACTTTGAAGAATTGGCAAGTTTAGTCCCTCATAAAAACTAAATTGTCAATATTGGTCCTCCTTATATTCAAACATACCATGAAGACCTTCAAAGTTCAAAAATGTGCAAGATCAGTCCTTCAAATATCAAAGAAGTATAAAACAAGTGCTGATGTACCCTTGTGCAAAGTTTTGTGGCCAATATAGGAGTTTTGAAACTTATTTTACAAAGGGAATTAAACTTTTAGCTGAAAAAGTGCAAGTGGAAAGAAAGAAAGAAACAAGGGGTTAAATCTGGTTGACACAACAACTTACCTAGACCAATCCCCTCCTGACACGTCACCCTACACACAAAACCCACCAATCACACCACCCCCTTATGCCACCTCACACCCCACCACCGTTTAATACTAATTATTAATTAGTATTCAAATATTAGCGTCTTAACACTTAACCCACCCCTAAATTCGGATTAAACTAACCTAATTTCCCTGCCAAGAAGACATAAACCCTAATCCAATAAACCTATGTAATCAAAGGGGTTTTTGCTAATTTTCTCCAGATTCATAATTAACACCAAGCGAAACCTAAAACCACTCTTAAACATCCATCACCATCATCCCACATGCCACCTTATACCTCCCCTGCCCCACTTTTCACTTCTAAACAAAAAGCATGCAGCAAATCAACGTACCAAAGCTTAGCTTTATTCCTAAGCATCAAATGGACGCACAAGATCATCTCACATCTGTTGGCATCACATGTTTCTTCACAAACACCCAAATTCATTCAACAAGTATTCAAAATTCAAGGGAAATTCTAGAAGTTCACTATTAGGGTTTTACTTATTTTTTCAGATTTGTAGGACTTGTAAGGCTCTATATAAAGCCATTAGGTTACAACATACCAACTTGTTCTTGGTTTTCCTTGGTCAAAAATCTATAAAGCCTTTGTTTCTAGTGAATGAAAAAAGTGTTTGATTTTGTGACGAATTCCAAGTTCCATCCTTTACTTTCTGTTGTTATTGATATATGTTTGAGGTTTTGAAGTTTGAATGATTGTTTTCAAAGATTGTGCAAGTTTTTGCAAGTTTTCTAAAAACCTGACTTTTTCTAAGTCTTGTTCAAACACTTGAACTTTTTGGGCTATAAGTTGGTCATAGCATCCTGATAACCTTGATTATGAGTTATCAAGGTGTTGTGAAACTTGTGGTTTGGGAAGCATCAAGGAGTGGGGAATCAATCTTGAAAAATCTTGGTTATTTTCATTTTTCTGTTTTATATAATCTGTGTGTTACTAATCTTGTTGATCTTAGCAGCTTGTTTGAAGCTTGTGGTTTTTAAGCTACCACATAAGCTCAAACAAACGTGAGTGTTGATGTACATTCATGAGGTTTCTCTTAAAACCTTGAAAATCTATCAAAAAGGGAGTCCTTAGTGATTTTGTGATTCTGCTGGTGTTTATGTGTTTTTATGCTTGCAAATTGGTTCTTAGTTCATATGTTGTGTGTTATGATACTTATTTGAGCTTAAAACAGTCTTGAGAATACTTTGGCTTTGTTAAAATTGGGTTTAAAAAGTTAAAAGGGTGTTTGGGATTGTCTGTGGTTCAAGATTTGTATGATTTTGAGTTGGTATTGTGGTATTGTTTGAGTGTGTATCTGTTATTAGGTTGATTGTGTTCTGATATATGCAAAGTTTATGTCTTGAAACACTTAATCAAACAATTGGCTAGAAAATCTTGAAAACTAGTTGTTTTGCTCTGAAATCTTGTGCACACCTAGTTTGTATGTTAGCCTAGGGCTAACAAGTGTTAAATCATTGTTATTGCAACTTGTGTGATAGATCTGAAGCTTTGAATATGGATTTTGTGTCAAGTAGATCAACAAACTTTGTTCTTGTGTTCATCATTGTTCATCAGTGACTGCTTGCGCCTAGATCTTGTTCATAAGTTGGATTCTTTGCGTGAAATAAGTTAATCTGTGTTTCATTAAGTTGTATTAAGCTTGTGTGTTCATCTTGTGGTTTGTGGTTAGCTTTTACTAGCTTAAAAGTAGCTTATAATCATCAGATCTGCTTATTACAAGTCTATGCCATGTCTGTGGACTAATTGAATTAACTGTATCATTTGGCTTATTGGAAGTGTGTTTTCTTGCTTGATTTTGACTCCCTACAACTCACTGGTTGTAAGGGTACCTTGATTGTCCAACAAAACCAAGTGAAACTATTTAAATCTTAAAGTCAGAGAAGTCAAGCAGTGGGAAAAGTTCCCACTGCTCAACCTCCAAAACTAGCCCCTGCTAGTGTAAAACAACCAACAGCTTATTTATAAGCCATTTTGGTTGTGCAACAACTTATTTTTTGTGATAGATCTTCTTCATTTGACCCATTTATTTGATCTGGAGCTTATCATACATTTGCTTTGACTTTTTACTAGAAAACTCATAAGGTTGACTTTAAATTAAGTGCTTACCTGCTTATTTCATCTTATTGAGTGTGCTTATTGGAAAACTTTTTTGTTGATTAAGCTTAGTTAAGTCATTTAAAACTTTTTGAAACTTGAATCAGCACTTGGCTTATTTCAGGCTTATTTCTTGTGCTTTTTCAAGTTTTCTTTTTACAGATCTCTTTGGTAACTCAAAAGAAGCTTGTGTGTCAAATTTTAGCTTATGGCATTAGCTTATGGCTTAATGGGCCAAAAAGCCCATTAAGAATAAGTTGTTTTGAAATAAGCTAGCTTAAACACATTTTCAGCTTTTGGGCCTTCAGAGTTTTGTCTTTAAAATCAAATTTTGAGTCAGATAGGAGTTTTGGGGCTTATTTAAACAACTTTTTCTTATTGGGCCCAATTCTAAGCCCATTAAGGGTATGTTTGGACTTTTAGCCCATTTCAAGGCCCAATAGGGGTACTTTGTAATTTCAATTTCATTTTTGTGTTATTTAGGTTAAATTAAGTAGGTTTGCAACTTTTTAGAATTTTTTATAAATTTTGGGATTTTTAATATTATTTTATTATTAAAAATTTAAATTTAAATTTTTCAACTTTTTAAATTTTTCCTAGGTTCTATACATTAATTTAGGATTTTTACAACTTTCTAAATATTTTTAGCATCTTTTAATTATTTTCTAGGATTATTTTAAGATTTTTATAGTTTTTAGTGGTTTGAAAATTTAGAAAAATACTTTTTAGTTTAATTAGGTTATTTTAGAGGTTTACAAAATTTAAACCTTGATTTGGACTTTTTACTAGTTAATTTTGATTTTTAGGGCTTTAAGTAGCATGTAAAAATAATAATTAATTTAATAAAATGTTTTAGCAAGTTTTGATTTTTTGTAAACCTTTAGAATATTTTAGTGGATTTTTAGGAATTTTTTTTGGAATTTCTTAGAATAAATTTTTAATTTGCCCCTTTTTACGGTTTTACGTCTTTTACGTCTTAGTCTAATTTTCACGTATCCGTCTTCATTTTTCTTTTCTTCCATCATAATATTAATCACAAATAATTAATCCAAGTCATTACACACATAACACACTAGCCTCCTTAAGAACGAACTTGTATCATACTTTTGGGTCATTAGTATACGTTTTCCTAAACGTGTATTAAATACTTACCCTAATTACCTTGATTTCCTAATCAAGTGTAAAATACTCAACATCATTTTTACGCCAACTCATCCTCATATTCAAGCCTTTCTGGATCTTCTATGATTTGAACACTTGAATCTGAGCTGGCTTTGTCACTTTCCTCATCACTTTCTTCCTCACTCTCAGAAGTGGCAACAAATGGTGATGTACCACTTCTCTTCAACTCTTGCTCCATAAGTTGTGCAGCCAACTGTTTATCAAATGCAATTTATGCTGCATCCTTCTTTGGAACATCTTCTTTAACCAAAATTCCCTTACCCTTGTCTAGTGGATCAATGATGGGTAAGGTAGATGAAGATACCTGTGTAGACACATCTTTGATGATTGTTGATGACTGGAATACACCAACACTACCTGCAGGTTTGTCAGCGTTCAAGTTACCTGTGTCAGCGCCCCGATTACTCTTGTCAGCACTGGATGTGTCAGCGTTCAAACTCTTGTCAACGCCAATATTACTTGTAGCAGCGCCCTGTGTAAAATGCTCCATCATAGCTGTAAATGACACATCCAAGTTTGTAGGGGTTACCTTGGATACATCAATAACTGGGTGCTTCTTCAAGTCTGTGAGAGCCTCAGCAATATTCAAGGATTCACCATCATGTGAACTCCTTTCACTTGCAGTATGTATAAGCTCATCCACTTCATCCTCCCCTTTGGAAGATTCCTCCACTCTACTCCTGCTGCTAGCATGCTCCAAAACAGTTACCCGTTACCTCAATGACTGGAGTTCACGGCCCTGATTATTGACAATTTGTACAAGGCTGACATTTTGCTTTTGCAAGCTAATGACAGCAGCCGTCAATTCATTCAATGTCATAGGTTCCAATCTACCCTCAGCTAGAATGGGGATTTGACCTCCCAAAATAGAATCATAGGGCATGGATGAGGTCTTATCAATGTTGGAACTGTCTTGGCCAGCATCTAAGCCTGTACCAATAGCTCCAGCCTCACCCATGTCACCAACCACACTTGTGGTGGTGGTTCTCTCTGCAACATGGCTAGGACCACTAGAGGAGAACACTCCAGTAGTCCTTTGGCGTTTAGTCAACCTAGATTGTAAGGGGGTGGAAGATGATGTAGATTGTGTAGGTGTGGGTTGGTTAAGGGGTGTTTGGGACTGTGGAGGGATGTCATCAGCGTTGGGATTGGCTGTGTCAGCGCCAACATTGGAAGTGTCAGCGTTGACATCAGGTTGATCAAGTTCCATGGGTTCAGGTGAAGGTAATGGTTCAAGGACAGGCTCAATTTGAGGTTCAGGGTCTGGTTGTGGTTGAGCAGCCTGAATTACTTCAAGCATGGCTTGGCTGAGGGGTATAGGTCTGTTTGTGGAGATCATTTTGTCAAAAATGGTTTTCTTTTGCTTAGGGATCTCATAAAAATGGTCATGATCCCTAGGAAAATATTCTTGTATATCAAACACCATTTGCAAAAATCTTGGGTAGGCCAAAGTCATTTTACTTCCCTTATTTTTACACATCCCCTCAAAAATCATTTTTGAAAAATTATACGTAAGCCCACGTGACATACAAACCACAGCACTTGCAATAGACCTATTAATTTCATTAAAGGCTGTACATTTGGGACTTAAGCATTGGAGAAGGACATGTATCAAATATTTCCAGTCTGAGGGAAATTCCTGCTTATGATATTTATTTAAAGTTTTATCAGCAGGAATAGGATAACCCAATTCCCTAAGACCTTGTTCTATTGTTGCAATGGCAAGGGTAGTCACACCATCAACGTCTTCAAGACGCAAAGCTTGGCGAACCAAAGCTTCAGTGACCACCCATGTTCTTCCATGAACAGTAGATGTTAATGTAGTCACGTTATTAGTTGTTGTGGAACTAACATTGTTCCAAAACTGTCTAATATGAGCGATAGGTACAAGTGGTGTATGAGAAAGTGCATACCTTAATGGAGATGCATTTAAATATGCCACCATTTGTGAATATTGAGGGAACAAATCACCATCAGCGTCCAAGTAAGCTATCATGTTGTGCTGACTCTTGAACTCCAATGTCAAATTGTTTGAGTTGAACTTTGGTGCCATTGTTGAAAGCTGTTTAGGTTATGTGATATGTGAAAAATCTAGGAGAAAGTTGTTAGACAAGAATACAATATACCCAGGCTTAAAGGAGTTAGCCAAATATATAGGAGAAATGCATGGCTGTGATTGGTCAAAAATGAGGCAAGTATTTCCAAAAAGTAATGATGAGAATATTGAAAAGAAAATAACTTATCTCATGCATTAATTAAAAGTAACAACTCCCAAAAATTACGGCTAAGGATTAGTCAAAAATAACAACTGGGTAGGACCCACTAGGTGTCAACGTTCAAAAATAACCTGTCAACGCCCAACGGCTATATTCTTGTCAGCGTTTGCCTAAAGCCATGTCAGCATCACGATTGATCGTAACAGCGTTTGGAGAAAAACTTATCAGCGTCTAAAAAAATAATTAAAAAGAAAAAGACCTTAACAAAGTAATTTATCCTAAGGGAAATATCTTGCAAGTTGATAATTATTATAGCGGCGGCAAGCACTGTTCATTTATGCACACTTGCTTAAGCAAGATAGACACAAATGTCCTCAAGAGTCCCTTGATAACCAAAATTCTTAACAACTAAGTTATTTCACAAAATTCTTTGTAACTCCCAGGTAAACCCATGTCAAAAATATTCCCAAGTCTCCCAACAGACCACAACCAATTCTAGGCCAAAAATGTCTTGGCAGCATGCATAGTTTCTCAACTTTGCATGCTACAGTGCCTCATGGTTTAGTGAAACTAACCCATACTCACCTGTGGACACAATCTAGAATTTTGATGAGAGTATTATAAGAATACCCAAGAGTCCTAAAGGTTCCTAAAACCTCCCCTTAAACTATGATACATATGTTACTCAAAAATATGCATGAACATTAAAAATTTATGTCAAGATAGGAATATAAATATTCCAACCATCATCCATAAACAAAAACATGTCCAAATAGCTCTCCAAAGATCCATGAGCAACTCTGTATCCAATGGCATAAAGCTAACACCACCTACACATTTAAATTGAAAACCACAAAACTAACATTGTTGCTGACAGCGCCCCGATAACACTTATCAGCGTTGAAGGAACTCTTGTCAGCGTTCGACAATAATATTGCTAACAACGGCAAAATAACACTTGACATCGTTGAAATTACCTTTGTCAGCGTTAGAAAAATAAAGTGGAAAAATCTAAATCATCACAAAGACCAATAACAATGCATTATCCTGTACATACTTTTACAAAAAGGTTCCAAAACACATATTAAGTGAGATTTACCATTCCAATACTTGTTACCAAATATTGAAATCTTCCAGCATCAAAAGGTTTAGTTAATAAATCAGCCACATTTTCTTCTGTGTCTACCCTATCTGGTTGTATTAAACCTTTCTCAAAGCAATCTCTTATAAAATGATGTCTAATTTCTATGTGTTTGGTTTTAGAATGATGTACATGATTTTTAATAATGCATAAAGTACTGTTATTGTCAACAAAAATCTTGGTATGCATGAAATTATACCCATAATCCAACAGCTGGTTCTGAATCCATAAGACTTGTCCACAACATGCAGCTGCAGCAACATATTCTGCTTCAGTTGTAGAATTGGCCACCACTGTTTGTTTCTTGCATTGCCAAGAGATCAACCTACTCCCAAGAAATTGACATCCACCAGTTGTGGATTTTCTATCAAACTTGTCACCACCATAATCACTGTCTAAATATGCAATAAGCTCCAATGGAGAATCCTTTGGGTACCACAAACTAAGATCAGGATAGCATCTTAGGTACCTAAAAATTCTTTTGACAGCAAGAAGGTGACATTCTTTGGGATTCACTTGATGCCGTGCACAAGCACACACAGCAACCATGATGTCAGGTCTTGAGGTTGTGAGGTACATCAATGAACCAATCATTGATCTATAATGCCTGACATCCACATCTTTTCCAGCACTAACTTTTCCCCAAGGGTGTTCCCTGTCCATAGGAGTGGTAGCACTCTTTTCATGTGGAGAAAAGCCAAATTTCTTCAAGATTTCTGCTACATATTTGTCTTGGGAGATGAAGATACCATCTTCTTTCTCCTGAACTTGTAACCCTAGAAAGAAGTTCATCTCACCCATAGCACTCATCTTGAATTTATCTGTCATAAGCTTGGAAAAGTCTCCACTCATCTTTGGATTTGTGGATCCAAAAATGATGTCATCAACATAGACCTGAACAAGTAAGACATCCTTACCTTTCTTCTTTGTGAACAATGTTTGGTCTATGGTGCCCCTTTGAAATCCATTTTCCACTAAGTAAGTGGACAATGTACCATACCATGCTCTTGGGGCTTGATGAAGTCCATACATAGCTTTCTTCACTCTATATACCTTGTCTGGATGCTCAGGATCTTCAAAACCAGGAGGTTGCATGACATATACTTCCTCAGCAATTGTTCCATATAGGAAAGCACTCTTCACATCCATTTGATAAACAGTGAAGTCCATACATGAGGCATAAGCTAAGAAAATCCTTGTGGCCTCAATTCTTGCAACTGGAGCAAAGACCTCCTCATAATCTATCCCTTCTTCTTTGGTGTATCCCTGAGCTACCAAACGTGCCTTGTTTCTGACCACAATGCCTCTTTCATCCTTCTTGTTCCTTAGAACCCATCTTGTCCCAATTGGTCTAACATATCTAGGACAATCAACTAGCTCCCAAACATCCTGTATAGCAAATTGGTGAAGCTCATCCTGCATTGCTTCCACCCAACTAGGTTCTTTGAGAGCATCAAAAATTTTCTTGGGTTCCTGTTGTTACAGAAAATAGGCAAACAAACATGCTTGTACAAGAGGGGTATCAACCTTCTTGTGGATATTGGCAATGAAGCTATCATGAGTCTGGTGAGATCTTCTAGTTTGAACAGGAGTCATGATATCCCCAATGATTTGAGAGGGAGGATGATTCTTCAAGACAGATGTAAGAATTCCACCTTCAAGAATTTTGTTGTCTTCAATATCATCCTCCATGTTGCCAATATCTTCTTCAGACTCTCTCCCATCAATATTAGCATGAACCTCATCTGATCTGCTTGAAGGTCCACCTTGTTCAAAATTGGAAGAGAAAAGATGCTCAAAAGTGTTGTCAACGCTGGAATTTTGCTTGTCAGCGTTGTTGTCAGCGCTGGAATTACTATTATCAGCGCCAGAATTGTGGTTGTCAACGTTTGAGCCATCAACGCCTGAATTGGTCTTGTCAGCGCTAGAATTGCTTTTGTCAGCGCCTGAGTGACCATGCATGTTGTCAACTGGTGGTATTTGAGGACCACCTTTATTCTTTCCAGCAGCAGCAGCAGCAGCATAATCATCTGTCCATATGGGAAATGTAACATATTCTTGTGTGGGAGATAACTTAACTGCTTGTGATCCATCCTTTTTAGCAACCTGTGTACCTGAAACATTAATAATTCTCTTTTCCAAACCATTTGAAGTTACCTTCACAATGTCTGGATTAGTAACAGGCATATAATTCAAAGCTCTAGACAAAGGTTCCAAGTCAAATAACCAATTTGGACCACTTTCAGGATCACTAGGTTTACTTTCTAAAAACCTAACATGTACTTTTTCAAGTATACGTTTTTCCTTTTTAATGTAAACCCTATATCCTTTGCTCTGCACTGAATAACCCATGAAATAGCCTTCATCACCTTTTGCATCAAATTTGCCTAGGTCATCACTCGTTTCTAAAACAACCACATGACAACCAAAAGGCTTGAGAAAGCCAATATTTGGCTTCCTTCCCCAAAGCAATTCATAAGGTGTCTTATTGTGTATCTTGTTGACCAATGCCCTATTTTGCACATAACAAGCTGTATTAACAGCCTCAGCCCAAAAGGCTATAGGAAAGTAGGCATCAGCCAACATGGTTCTGGCTGCTTCAATTAGGGTTCTATTCTTCCTTTCAGCAACCCCATTTTGTTGTAGAGTTCTAGCTATGCTAAACTGCCTAGTAATCCTTTTCTTGGCACAAAAATCCTCTAACAACTGATTTCTAAACTCACCACCATTGTCACTTCTAAGTATCTTGACCTCATTACCACTCTTCTTTTCAATTTGGGTAATGAAATCAATCAAAATTTTGGCAGTTTCACTTTTCTTGACTAAAAAGAAAGTCCAAGTAAACCTAGAAAAGTCATCAGTGATGACAAAGCAATATGATTTACCCTTCAAGCTTTCTATATTAGTTGGACCAAAGAGGTCCATATGCAATAAGTGAAGTGGTTTAGAACTGGAATGCACCTGTTTAGACTTGAATGAGACCTTGTGATGCTTGCCTTTAAGACATGCAACACAAGAGTGGTCATTGTGGAAAGCCTTTTCAGGCAAACCATCAACTAAACCAAGTCTCACAAGCCTATTGATATTCTTAAAATTTATGTGCCCTAATCTCCTGTGCCAAAGATTACTTTCATCTACTGAAGCTTTAGCATAAAAACATGACATTTTATTATTCATCTTAATTCCATTAAGATTCAAATTATAAATGTCTTTATGCCTTGGTGTTCTAAATTCTATGTATTTCTCATCAGGAAGCTTATAATCTTTGCTCAACACCAAGCATTCAGTATCAGTAAAAAGAACTTTGTTTTTGTTATCACACACTTGTGATACACTAAAAAGATTATAGTCAAGGTCCTTTACCAGAAATACGTTTTCAAAACGTAGATTGTTGGTGAGAAGTGTTCCTTTGCCTGTGATAGTTCCATATCCGCCTCCAAAGAGAACCTTATCACCATCCTTAATGGGAGTGAAGTTACTCAAGTAATCTTCTTTCCCAGTCATGTGCCTAGAGCATCCACTGTCCCAATATCCATAATCATTTACCTATTTTTGAATGCCCTGCACATAAAGAAAACAAATTAGTTTTCTTTGGGAACCCAAGCCTTAGAAGACTTGGATTCATCTGGTTGTTCAACAAGAACAGACTTGGTTCTCATAACAACCCCATGTTCATCCCTTTTAGGATGAAATGCCCAGTTAACCCCAATTGGTTTTGACATGACCTTTGAAATATAATGAAATCTATTGCATGTCATAGAAAGGCCATTAGAATTAGGATTTTGGTCTTGTTTTGGTCTCCATGTTAAGCTAGAAGAAGCTTTAGACCCCTTACCCTGTGGTTGCAAATACCTAGGTCTGGCAATCTTTCTGTCGGCGTTGAAGTTGGTCTTGTCAACGCCCCGATTGCCTTTGTCAGTGTGGAATCTAGGGTTTGCTACAGGAACCCATTGCCTATTGGACCAAGTATTTGTCTTTTGGAAAAGTCTTAGGCCATGTGTGTTAGACCCTCTAGTAAAGAATGGGGCTGGTCTAACAACTGGTGAACTTTTGTTCACAAAGGTTTTGGGTCTGTCAGCGTTTGACCTATGTTGACTTTTGTTAGTGCTGAATTTGTTCTTATCAGCGTTGACATTGGAAATGTTGACACATTTGTATGCCAAATGTGAAAAGCTACCACATGTGTAACAGGCTTTTCTAGACATAGTATTAGATCTAGAGGAAAAGAAGCCTGTTCCATGGTTACTTACTTGGCTTTTTGGTGACCTAGTATTCCTATACATCTCTGCATACCTAACACTAGGTTTCTTAACAGTGTGTGAGCCAAGGTCAACAGTCTTGCCAGTGGTTGGGTGTGTGATCTTGATAGGTGTAGGATCATGGCTCATGATAGGTGTGGGCTTATTTGGACTTTCACACAACAAACCTCCCTTAACAAACAAGGTATGGTTGGCTTTCTTCCATTCCTCTAGGTCAGTCAGCTTTTGTTTATACTCTTCAACTGGGGAAGTGACTCTTGGTGGAGGAATAAATTCCTTCTCTTGGAGTTCTGGTAAAACAGTCCAAGATAAGTCCTTTGATTGGACACCATAGAAGTCCCCAGCTGGTGGTGGAACTACAGTATAATCTTTCATCCCAATCCCACTCATGTCCTTAGAGTCTCTTTGCTTACTAACACACTCTCCTAGGGTTTGTGTGGCCTTATCAAATCTCTGAATTTTAAGACTCACGTTATCCTTATTCTTGTTAGCCTCATCTAACTTAGCTATTAAATCAACATTAACCCTTTCCATGATGTTTCTAACATCCATGCTTTGATCTAAATCATGTTTTAAGATATTTATTTTATCTTTTAGATCAAATTCCATTTTCCTATACTCAGCAACTGTCTTTTCTGTTTGAGTGAGAGCAATTTGATAATTAGACAACTTACATCTTTCAGTACTCATATCATCTAATAATTTTACTATCTCCTTATTAAGTTTCTCATTATTTAAACGACAACCCTTGGAGCAAAAAGCATCATCATATACCTCATTATCTGATGAAGAGGAGGAGTGTCATGAGAGCATATTCAACATGCTCTTCTTTAATTTCAGCAACCAATGCTTTGTCCTCATCCTCATCCTTAGCCAAAAAGTTCCAGCTCCAGTCCCATCCTCCAACGCCATCAATTTGTTGAACAGCTACTATGGCCTTGGAATCCTGACTCTTACCCATTTGGCTTGAAGGCTTGCCAGCATCAGATCTTCTTGGAGATCTGCATTCCCTCATAAAGTGCCCCATACGATGACAATTGTAGCACTCCACTTTGGACTTGTCAAATCCAGCAACATCCTTAGCATCAAAGGTCATCTTCTTCTTGAACCTTCTATTAAACCTGTTTGCTCTTAAACTTACAAGAGCCATAGTCCACTTGATGTCCATCTCTTCCAATTGCTCATCACTTATTTGCTCAAGATCCTCATATGTAATTCTTGAATCACTGGGCAAAGAAGCAATGAATGCACATACAGTATCTTGATCTAAACCAGCAGGTTTAGTTCCATCAGCGCCAAAGTTGTGAGTGTCAACGCTTGAGTGTGAGGCGTTGACAGGATATGATCCGGCACTGACAGGATGTGTTCCAACGCTGATAGGATGTGATCCAGCGTTGACACATACAGATCCAGTGACTGTATATCCATAGGAGTTCATGGAATCAAATTGGCCTTCACTGTGTGAGAAGAAGGCCATATTGCTACTAGAAGGTTTATTATCATGCTCCAAAAGCCATTCATTCTACAACAGCCTTAGTTTGTTGAAGATGTCATCAAAGGTAGAAGTTTTGTGGGTATTATTGACAAGAATGGATCTTGCCTCAATCTTCCATACATCACCAAGACTTTTGAGAAAAGTAGCATTCAAGTCAGTATCATCAATCTGTGTTCCCATGAAGGAAAGTTGACTTATAATGTCAAGCAGTCTACTTCTCACACTGCTAAGATTCTCATTGGGTTGAGACTTAAAGACAGCATACTCATGCATGAGTTGCTTCTTCTTTTCTTCCTTAGTATCAGCATTGCCACCATGTGCTACTTCAAGAGCCTCTCAAAGTTCTTTTTTAGACTCATAACGTTTGTATTTGTGCTGATTCTCGTGTCCCAAAGAGTGTTTCATGATGTTTAGAATTTTCATGTCCACCCTTTTCTTTGCTATATCTTCAGCAGACACAGCTCTTCCATCTCCAGGTTTTTCTTTCTTATCAGCTTCAGGACAATTAGGGACAGCTGTCCTTGTGGCAATAGCATTGGCAATCTTTCGAGCTTTGTCGAATGTGTTTCCATATTCAACAATCTCCCAAAGAGTGTAGTCATAGATGGCTACGTATTGCTCGAAATTGGATTTCCATAGCTCGAAGTTCCTAGCATCAAACATGGGAACTCTGATGCTAGGATTTGTGCTGTTGTTGTTTTGTAGCAAAGCAGAGGTATTGGGTTGTTCTTCCTCAGACATGATGTTGTTATGGTTTTGAGAAATTTAGGGTTTCGGTGTTTTTAGGGTTTTTGGTGTTTTAGGGTTCTTGCGTTACTTAAAGATCAAAAGTTTCTCAACAAGCTCTGATACCACTTGTTGATCCCAAACTTAGATCGATTAAGCTTTGTGTATACGAGATTAGATCAAGTAATACACGTAGAGAAACCTTTGCTTGTGAATGAAGTAACTAAGTGTTATGCGGAATTAACACTTAACCTAGAACACAAAGATGTTAAACAAACTTTCACTTTGATTAGAATAATCAAACTTGATTACAATGAAAGAGTTTTAATAATCGAAAACTTATGAAAACTTATGTCGAACATTAACCTAAAGATCTTCTTTTATAGATACAAGAAGTCTTGTACAATAAGCTACGAATCAACTATTCTAGGTAAAGATAATAATGGAAAATACAATATTGAACTTATCTTTACCATAAACAAATATAGAAACAAATAAACAAAAGATTCGTATGAGATAAATTCCATCAGTGCTGGTCTTCAAGGCTGTCAACGCTTGACTTCTCTTCTGTCAATGCTTGGCTATCAGCGTTCCAATTCTTCTTGTCGGCGCTTGGATTATTCTTATCAGCGCTCTAATAAACTGGCCCATAATTTATTCCCAACAGTATCCTTTGATGTTCTAACCTTAGGGTTTTAGCACACCTCTTAAACGGCTATTAATTTAATGGTTCCACCCTTTCCATGATAGATTATGCATTCGACTACGTCTCTAGTATGGGGGTTTCCAACCCTTAGACTTGAAACATTGGGGACAATGTTTAACTTTAGTATGGGGGGGTGAATAGATACTTGCCTTGCTTACGCCCTCGTGCACTCCAAAAAAAATTTTTTGTCTCTCTTTTTGTTGCAAAATAAGGCTAAAAATGGCCAAATTTTAAATTTTTCTCATGTTTTTATAAGTGTTTGGTGACACGAATGTAGATTTTCCGATGGCGAGAATAAGAGTAATTTTTGACTCGACCGTGCGTGTAGAGAACTTAGCTTCGATTCCTTAACTTTTTAGGCTAAGTCTCTTAAATGAGGACGAGAAATGATAGCGTTAATTATAAGTTACTATGCTAAACGTAGAGTATTCATATCCTTTCAAAAACTCATGTGTCCTAATTGTTTGCTTATTCTCCCTTCGCTTGTATATAAATTTTGCTAATAAGTATTAACTTAGCGGTTTAGTCTTAATTATTGGTTTCTAGCTTTTTCTAGTAGCTTCCATGTAATTAAATTGTGAAACATTTGAGAATCGCCAGCCTCACGGTTTTGAAGTATTGGCAACCCGAATAATCGGAAGCTTCTACCCAATTGTTGGGTCAAAAATGATATGAGTTGATGTGGCATAAACTCCAAAACGAAGAAAACATGGTAGACGCTGACACGGCTTATGTGGACGCTGACAGAAGTCTACGGCGCTGATGGAAATTCTATTTACGGAATATATTGGATATATTCTAAATAATATATTCAGTATATATCTAAAGAAATAGAATATTTAGATGTTTATTTGATATTATCTCTTGTAGATTCTATTCCTTCCACTATAAAAGGAACAAGAGTCTTAGGTTTTATTCACAATTCAATTCATTCACAATGTAAACCTAAAGTGTGTGTTGCACTAGACGTGGGATTCAATGTATACACGTCTAGTGGTTGTTTGTTATTAATATAATGAGCAACCCAATTGTTTAATTCTTGTGTTCTTTGTGTCCAAACACCTTGTTCATGATCATTGTTCTTATTCCGCTATGTTATCATATGAATGATGATCAACCTAGATATAATGGTTCATAACCATTGAGTCTAACCAATTGTTTAATTCTTGTGTTCTTTGTGTCCAAACACCTTGTTCATGATCATTGTTCTTATTCCGCTATGTTATCATATGAATGATGATCAACCTAGATATAATGGTTCATAACCATTGAGTCTAACGATCAATGGACTCCACACCAATAACAAGATTTCAAGTGCTCACCTAAATCAAGCAAACAACTTGAAGCTCACAAGGCCGAAAAATTTATGCAAAAATTGAAAGTGAATCAAGCCTTAATCTTTGAAGCTTTAAAGATCCAAAATTCGCTTTTAGCGTGAGGATATACGTCTTTGGCCATAATAAACACCTCATGACGAGGTTAAATAAAAGTCATGGCAAGACCGATCCCAAAAGGTGAAGGTAAACCTATGATAATAAGGCCCATCCGGTAGGGGGCGTATAAAAGTCTTGGTAATAAGTCTCATGTTCAAAAACGTTCTAAAACCGTGTTTATCGAATCTCACTTGTTAACTTAATTTTTTGACATCGTTGTCTATTAGGGGAGGCTATTAATTTGATGATTTTTATTACACCGTTTCGTTTCTATTTTTGGACCTTAATCTCTATCATCACATAAGTCAAACAATGCATCATCATGATCATTCAAAGACAAAATAAAATATAAGAGATACAAATTAGGATTAATGGAAGTCTAAGTACGTGATTAGAGCATATGAGTAGTGTTAGTATTACTAACTTGTTATGACAATGATCTCGTCACACGCTTGGCATGGAATTGGGTGAAAATCAAGGACGATGAATTTATCTCTATGAGGCACTCACATGTTCTTATTCTATGAAACTAAACGTCCCATTTTGCGATGAAAATCATACATTATGTCTAAAACACAAAGTATTATTAGTGTATCAAGTTTACCTTTGAATAAAAGTGCATAAAATTGAATTTTGGAGTTGCGTAGATACTTTATTCTAGCATTGCGTGGGGGCACGGCAATTAGTATGGAGGTGTGATGAGATGGCTTTTATACATGATCCCATCGTTCTTTTTGGGCTTTAAATGTACAAACCATCATCAAATAGACCATATATATGCTTGTATTTGTTTCATGTGTATTTTAGGTACGGATATTGAGAAGACAACAAAAGATCACAAAGAACAAGTAAAAACGAACACAGGAAATGAAGCCGCACAAAGATCCAAGCCCTAGAGTTGATTTCCTAAGAAATACCCTTGAATATTTAAAGATTATGCAAGAAGGGTCCTCCAATATTGAAGAATTGACACTTTAAACACTTTTATAATCATAAATACAAGTTTAGTCCTTGAAGTTTGTCAAAATTACAAAAAGGACCCTCCACTTTGAAGAATTGGCAAGTTTAGTCCCTCATAAAAACTAAATTGTCAATACTGGTCCTCCTTATATTCAAACATACCATGAAGACCTTCAAAGTTCAAAAATGTGCAAGATCAGTCCTTCAAATATCAAAGAAGTACAAAACAAGTCCTTATGAACCCTTGTGAAAAGTTTTGTGGCCAAAATAGGAGTTTTGAAACTTATTTTACAAAGGGAATTAAACTTTCGGCTGAAAAAGTGCAAGTGGAAAGAAAGAAAGAAACAAGGGGTTAAAGCTGGCCGACACAACAACTTACCTAGACCAATCCCCTCCTGGCACGTCACCCCACTCACAAAACCCACCAATCACACCACCCTCTTATGCCACCTCACACCCCACCACCGTTTAATACTAATTATTAATTAGTATTCAAATATTGGCTCCTTAACACTTAACCCACCCCTAAATCCGGATCAAACTAACCTAATTTCCCAGCCAAGAACACATAAACCCTAATCTAATTAACCTATGTAATCAAAGGGTTTTGCTAATTTTCTCCAAATTCATAATTAACACAAAGCTAAACCTAAAAACAATCTTAAACATCCATCACCATCATCCCACATGCCACCTTATACCTCCCCTGCCCCACTTTTCACCTCCAAACAAAAGCATGCAGCAAATCAATGTGCCAAAGCTTAGCTTTATTCCTAAGCATCAAATGGACGCACAAGATCATCTCACATCTGCTGGCATCACATGTTTCTTCACAAACACCCAAATTCAGTCAACAAGTATTCAAAATTCAAGGGCAATTCTGGAAGTTCACTATTAGGGTTTTACTTATTTTTTCAGCTTTGTATGACTTGTAAGGCTCTATATAAAGCCATTAGGTCACAACATACCAACTTGTTCTTGGTTTTCCTTGGTCAAAAATATGTAAAGCCTTTCTTTCTAGTGAATGAAAAAAGTGTTTGATTTTGTGACGAATTCCAAGTTCCATCCTTTACTTTTTGTTGTTATTGATTTATGTTTAAGGTTTTGAAGTTTGAAATATTGTTTTCAAAGATTGTGCTAGTTTTTGCAAGTTTTCTAAAAACCTGACTTTTTCTAAGTCTTGTTCAAACACTTGAACTTTTTGGGCTATAAGTTGGTCATATCATCCTGATAACCTTGATTGTGAGTTATCAAGGTGTTGTGAAGCTTGTGGTTTGGGAAGCATCAAGGAGTGGGGAATCAAGCTTGAAAAATCTTGGTTATTTTCATTTTTCTGTTTTATATAATCTATGTGTTACTAATCTTGTTGATCTTAGCAGCTTGTTGGAAGCTTGTGGTTGTTAAGCTACCACATAAGCTCAAAAAAACGTAAGTGTTGATGTACATTCATGAGGTTTGTCTTAAAACCTTGAAAAGCTGTCAAAAAGGGTGTTCTTAGTGATTTTGTGATTCTGCTGGTGTTTATGTGTTTTTATACTTGCAAATTGGTTCTTAGTTCATATGTTGTGTGTTATGATACTTATTTGAGCTTAAAACAGTCTTGAGAATACTTTGGCTTTGTTAAAATTTGTTTTAAAAAGTTAAAAGGGTGTTTGGGATTGTCTGTGGTTCAAGATTTGTATGGTTTTGAGTTGGTATTGTGGTATTGTTTGAGTGTGTATCTGTTATTAGGTTGATTGTGTTGTGATATATGCAAAGTTTGTGCCTTGAAACACTTAATCAAACAATTGGCTAGAAAATCTTGAAAACTAGTTGTTTTGCTCTGAAATCTTGCACACACCTAGTTTGTATGTTAACTTAGGGCTAACAAGTGTTAAACCATTGTTATTGCAACTTGTGTGATAGATCTGAAGCTTTGAATATGGATTTTGTGTCGAGTAGATCAGCAAACTTTGTTCTTGTGTTCATCATTTTTCATTAGTGACTGCTTGTGCTGAGATCTTGTTCATAAGTTAGATTCTTTGCATGAAATAAGTTAATTTGTGCTTCATTAAGGTGTATTAAGCTTGTGTGTTCATCTTGTGGTTTGTGGTTAGCTTTTACTAGTTTAAAAGTAGCTTATAATCATCAGATCTGCTTATTACAAGTTTGTGCCATGTCTGTGGACTAACTGAATTAACCGTATCATTTGGCTTATTGGAAGTGTGTTTTCTTGCTTGATTGTGACTCCTTAAAACTCACTGGTTGTAAGGGTGCCTTGATTGTCCAACAAAACCAAGTGATACTCTTTAAATCTTAAAGTCAAAGAAGTCAAGCAGTAGGAAAAGTTCCCACTGCCCAACCTCCAAAACTAGCCCCTACTAGTGTAAAACAACCAACAGCTTATTTATAAGCCATTTTGGCTCATCCAGACGTGAAACTACTTATTTTTTGTGATAGATCTTCCTCATTTGACCCATTTATTTGATCTGGAGCTTATCAGACCTTGGCTTTGACTTTTTACTAGAAAACTCACAAGGTTGACTTTAAATTAAGTGCTTACCTGCTTAATTCAGCTTATTGAGTGTGCTTATTGGAAAACTTTTTGTTGATTAAGCTTAGTTAAGTCATTTAAAAGCTTTTGAAACTTGAATCAGCACTTGAGGTGGTCTAGAACTCAAAAACGACTATTTTGTCGTTTTCTGTAGAGAGTCTTGGCTTAATTCAGGCTTATTTCTTGTGCTTTTTCAAGTTTTCTTTTTACAGATCTCTTTGGTAACTCAAAAGAAGCATGTGTGTCAAATTTTAGCTTATGGCATTAGCTTATGGCTTAATGGGCCAAAAAGCCCAATAAGAGTAAGCTGTTTTGAAATAAGCTAGCTTAAACACATTTTCAGCTTTTGGGCCTTCAGAGTTTTGTCTTTAAAATCAAATTTTGAGTCAGATAGGAGTTTTTGGGCTTATTTTGACAACTTTTTCTTATTGGGCCCAATTCTAAGCCCATTAAGGGTCTGTTTGGACTTTTAGCCCATTTCAAGGCCCAATAGGGATATTTTGTAATTTCAATTTCATTTATGTGTTATTTAGGTTAAATTAAGTAGGTTTGCAACTTTTTAGAATTTTTTATAAATTTTGGATTTTTAATATTATTTTATTATTAAAAATTAAAATTTAGATTTTTCAACTTTTTATATTTTTCCTAGGTTCTATACATTAAGTTAGGATTTTTACGACTTTCCAAATATTTTTAGCATCTTTTAGTTATTTTCTAGGATTATTTTAAGATTTTTATAGTTTTTAAGTATTTAAAAATAGTTTTTAGTGGTTTGAAAATTTAGAAAAATATTTTTTAGTTTAATTAGGTTATTTTAGAGGTTTACAAACATTAAAACCTTGATTTGGACTTTTTACTAGTTAATTTTGATTTTTAGGGCTTTAAGTAGCATCTAAAAATTAATAATTAATCAAATAAAAGGTTTTAGCAAGTTTTGATTGTTTGTAGACCCTTAGAATATTTTAGTGGATTTTTAGGAATTTGTTTTGGAATTTTTTAGAATAAATTTTTAATTTGCCCCTTTTTACGGTTTTACGTCTTTTACGTCTTAGTGTAATTTTCACGTATCAGTCTTCATTTTTCTTTTCTTCCATCATAATATTAATCACAAAATATTAATCCAAGTCATTACACACATAACACACTAGCCTCCTTGAGAACGAACTCGTATCATACTTTTGGGTCATTAGTATATGTTTTCCTAAACGTGTATTAAATACTTACCCTAATTACCTTGATTTCCTAATCAAGTGTAAAATACTCAACATCAGATGCATTGTATTTTGGTTGTTCTATTGGTTAGAATCATTTGGATACTTTGTTGCTATGGATTCTAATGTTTGGTAACATCTTCTTTCTTATTCAATGTAGTTTATGTTCATGTTCATGGTGATTCTTATCTTTTGTGATATTGTGAATGTTTTTATACTTGTGTTGTTTATATGAAAACTCCTAATATATGGATGTTTGGATTCTATTATTGCTTGTCATTGGATTATGGTGATAACATTATATTTGGTTGAATTGGAACTTGTTCTTGTTTGTCAATTTGGTTAATCATTGTTGAGTCTATACGTCGAAGTTATTCTCAATGTGGTTGATTTCAGTTTATTAATCGACAAATGATTTGGTCTTGTGCTTGTGAAGATTGTTCAAGAGACTTATTAAACATAACAAGTAATGGTTTAATCTAGATTATAGGTCGAAAGGAGTCTTTTGAATATATTGTTCTAATCATCTTTCAAGTAAATGGAACTTTTCAAACTAATAACCAAGTCTATGGGTTGAAAGGATTCTTGTTGTTATTGGTTTAGGCATAAGGCTCATGAGTGACCACTTGATTGAGACTTATGTATACTTGATTTATAAAGCACTAGTGTCTTATTATTGGTTCTATAGGTCGAAAGGATTACCTTTAATATGTTTTCCAAACTAAACATCCTAATGTCCATGTGATCATTTGACTATACATGTACATTCTTTGTGTGCTTGTGCCTTAAAACGATTCTCATGGTGGTGTGATCGTGACAATCATACTTACCATTGTTACAAACAACTACACTTAAGTATAACCATGTCCCATGGGACGACCTTGACTTACCAATCTAATTGCAACATGACTAGAGTATACTTGCTCGAATTTGTGTTCCTAATTATTATTGGTAATTCTTGTTTATAAATTTAAAACCCAATGTGTGGAAGAACACATCAAGTTTTTGGATTTTTGTCGGGGATTTGTAATTGCATTCTTTAAATCTCTATGCCGGACACACATCAGCTCTTCATGCCCATCCTGAGCGCCAATCTCAGACCTGTTATGAGGGCTTCAAAATCCGCTTCCATGTTAGTTGTGGGAAAGTTGAACAGTAATGCGTAGGTATATTTTATGACGCCCTGATTTTTGAGGATGAACCCTGCATCTGGTCCTCCTTTTCCTGCAAAACCTATCGAGAAAAGGACCCATGGGAGCCCTGACGGTGAGCCCTCGCGTACAAATATGCTTTTATTCTGGGACTCTTCCGAGAAACACCTCCTTCTCTTCATCCATGAGCTGGATTCCGTGTCGCGCTGACTCCTGTCTGCATCCTTCCTTTTTGCGTTGTGGCTAGAAGGGTTGCTACCCCCTTCGAGCGTATCTATGTTACGGATGGTGATTACTCCATCTTGCACTGGGAATTAAACATACCATGTACTATGGAAGGTACCGCCCGCAACGTTTTTGTGCTGGATATCCAATTATTCCGTTGTACGATGATTGAGACCGCACAACCATGAAATCCATCCACTCCATCGTCGAGTGTCCTGCGCTTCCAACGGTCACTTGTGTGCAGAGGTGTCCCAGTGGCCAAGTTTTATCACCGCTAAACCCCATGAGGATTTGTGCGGTTTCTTTTAGCTCCTTCCTTATCTCCCATGGTAGACGTGCGAAACAATGCTCGTTTAATATGTTCGCTACTGACCCCTCGTCGACGCACATGCCTTCTATAGCATGGTCCCCGACGGCTATGTCAATGGTCAATGGCCCGACCTTATAGTCCACGTCTGAGAGAATAGGGAACGCCATCTCTTTATCGTGCAAAAATTCTGCGACCACTCTTCTTTGCATGAAAGACTTTTCCCTTTCTACCATGTATATGGTTATGGGTTTATCCTTTTGTTTTTTCGCTTCAGTTTTCTTCGTATCCGTGCTCTTCCTCCAGTCTCTTATCAGGTGGTTTAACTTTCCTACTTTGGCCAGGCTTTCAATATGCCTTTTTAGTTGAATGTACTCATCAGTAGCGTGTCCTTTATCATCATGGTATTCGCAATGCTTTGTGTTATCGCGTTTATCTGCTGGTCCCGTTATTGGGCTAGACTTTGGAAAGCCTGCCCCTCCTGATAGAAATATCTCCCTGGAGGTTTTTTGCAGAGGGGTAAACTTACTGTTGTTATTATTATGCCCTTGCTTTGTTGTTCCTTGGAAATCCACTGTGTGACTGATGTTTTGTCCGTATGACTACTTCTTGGGCCGATCTTGGTACTTGTAGCCTGATGTCATCTGCCTGCTATCGGCTGCTACGGTTTCGCCTTGGATAAATGCTCGAACCTTCTTCATTACCCTATCAAATGTTGTCGTGGTTCTGTCGTTCAATTTCTTTATTAGGTCCGGGTTAGTGATGCCCGCGAGAAATCCAGAACTTTTAAGGATCTCCGGGCAATCCTTAATCTGGTTGCATTCAGATTTGAAGCGATCCATGAAGTCTTCAAGGCTTTCATTATGCCTCTACTTCACTCTCGCAAGCGAAACAGGGCTTTTGTCATACTTCTTTTGGTGCACATAATTTCTTCTGAATGCTCTCCTAAGTTCTTCGAACCCATCAATGCTCCATCGCGGGAGACGTTCGAACCATGTCTGACCGTTCCCGATGAGTGTTAAGTTGAACATGTGACACCACACGGCCTCTGGCCATTGTTCTGTCCCTGCTTGAGATTCGAACACTTTCAGGTGATCATCTGGATCCGTCGTACCGTCGTAGGTCTTGACATTGGACGGCATGCACCTCTTTCTGTTATATTTGAAAGTGGTTATGCGTTCTAAAAACGCACTTCCTTTCTCTCAACGACATGGCAGGGTCCATTGATCCTCACTGCGTATCCTTGGTTTTTTGGGTGCCATGAGATGTTTTCTGTCGTAGTCAGAGGAATCAGAATCCTCAGTGGATGAAGGAGCGACCCTTTTATGGCGAGGGTGGCGATCGCTATAATTAGAGTCCGAGGAATCTTCACTTGAGGAATTCCTTCTGCTCGCCCTTCTAGTGCTCATGTTCCTTTCCTTCCCTTGCGGATCCAGGGATGCATCTTTTCCCAAGGGGCCCAATCTATCAAGGGCGCTCCGTCTACCTGAAGGATCGGGCCCTAATCTGTCCTTCACCCTTGCGCGCTGATGGTTATTGACTGGTGTAATGAAGCCGTCCTCTCCTTTTGGGATCTCCGAACTGTCTGAGAATGATGCGTTTTCAATGAAAGGCGCATCCGTTTGTATCTCAGTTGTTCCTTCTTTCTTCCTCCTTTCTTTCCTAGCTTCCTTGAGTTCTTTATCGAAGTCTAGACTGGTCCGAAGATCCCTCGTCGGATTGTGTTGGAAATACGTTTTTAACGTATATTAGAAGTATCGGTCACTCTAACAATATTATTAAACGTTGTAGGCTCGTAGTTAATTTTTTACTTTAGTTATTTAAATAGCCTAGCCCATGGAAATGTCCATGGGTTGGAAGGCCCAAGCCCACCATGGCTTGGGTATAAAAGCCCTCTCCTTTGATGGAGAGGGTGTTGGTTGTTTTCATTTTATTAATATACTTGTAGGTTTTTCTCTCTCTTTCTCTCTCTACTTTCTCTCTCTAAAACAACAAACCTCTTGATAGAATCAAAGATTATCAATATTCTACAATTGGTATCAAGAGCCATGGGATGAAATCAAAGTTCTTTTGATTGTTGTTCTTGTTGGTTTTCAAATTTTCGTGGGTTTTTGATCTTGTTTACCAAAGCTTCAAATTTTTTTTTGTTTTTTCGTTTTCTAAATCATTCACGTATCTTTATCATTGTTAGTTTAGTGATTTGGGTATTTTGGTTTAGTGAAAACACGAATCTTGTTGCCTAAAAGTTGCTAAATTCGTTGGATAAAAAGTTGGAAAAATCTTCTACCTATTGCGACAGCTTCAATTTCGAAAAAGGTAAGTACAGTTTTGATCGCAATAACCCAAGGGTTTTACTTTGCGACCAACATTGCGACAGCTCCCTTATTGCGACAGTGATTGCTATTGCTCATTGCGATAGCATATTGCGACGCAACTAGGGTTATAGAAACGTTACTCTGCCCACATTGCGACAACCATATTGCGCTCAGTCTCTTATTGCGATACATATTCCGACAGGTTATTGCGATACATATTGCGATAGACATATTGCGATAGACACCATATTACGATAGTCACCATATTGCGACAGGGTTATTATTGCGACAGGGTCTTATTGCGACAGGGGTATTATTGCGACATGAATCATATTGTGACAGGGTATTATTGCGATAGAAGGTTGCGATACTTTTGGTATTGCGATAGGGGTATTATTCAGATAGAATTTGTTTAATTTTGGGATAAAATTCGCATAACTTAGAGGATTTTAATAATTTGCAACTAATTTGGTAATTATCATCAACCACATAACAAAAACATAATAACAAGAGTGTTAATTCAATAATACAAAACATAACTTTATTTCATTGCTCGATCACTTTTGGTAATCTTTTTCGTCAAGTGATAAAATGAATCCACATTCATATATGCCGATGATGCCGTCGTTTACCTCACTTACGGATATTTCCATCATCTCGGGTACCGATACCCGTCCACCATTGCTTATCAAAGATCTATTTGAGGCATGGCAAGAGCGAATGATTTCTTACATTATGGATCGTCCAAGTTGACCGCTTATGGTCAAGTACATTAAAGAAGGACCACTTGATTATGGCACTGTGACGATTGATAATGTGACACGGACAAGAGTCTTTGCTGAGCTCACACCAGAGGAACAAATCATTGCTGACGCAGACGTACGTGCTACTAAGACTATTAGGCAAGCTCTTCCTCCGGATGTTTTTCAAATGGTAAGTAATTATACGGTGGCAAAAGCACTATGGGAGCGGTTGGAGGTACTACTACAGGGAACTTCCTTGTCCAAGCAAGAACGAGAATGTCAATTGTATGATTTGTTTGATCGTTTAACGTACATTCCAGGGGAGACTATACATGACTACTATTGGCGCTTCACTACACTCATGAATGACTTGAATGTCTATAGCCTTAACATTGATCAGTTTCAGATCAATACTAAATTTCTGAACACACTAACTGTAGAGTGGGGCCAATATGTCACTGATGTTAAGTTGATCCGTGATTTGCATAAATCAAACTTAGATCAATTGTACTCATTCTTGCAGCAACAGGAAAGACATGTGATAATGAAAAGGATGTCTCAAGGATACTCTCACGAACCATTGGCATTGATGGCAAATCAACCACGTTTGTCATATAACAACATATCCTCTGCTATGGGACATCATGCTTACAGTCAACCAGCTTATCGCACTCCCAGTTTTTCTCAGTAATCAATTTTACCTCAACCACTCACCTCTTATCCGAATCAACATCAGTATCAAACATCTTCATCACAAAGGGATCCACATCCGTATTCATTACCTCATGGTCAGCAAGGGTATTTACCTTACCAATCTCCTCAGGCTCCCGCAATTGCGTATCCAAACCATGAAGTAGGTCAGTCAAGCTACTCACAACATGTCTCTGCTCCTTCACATACATATGAAGCTCCTCCAGCTCTAGTTTTATACTGTGATGATGAGGTGCCAGTCCCTGAACTTAGAGAAGGTGATAATCCAGTTGAGGTGTTAGCTAAAGTGTCTGCCTATCTTACTCAAACATTGAGTAAACAAGGGTATAGAAGACCATCTCCAACAAACAATCATATGAGGAATTCTTCTAACTCTCGTCAACAAGCTACAATCCAAGATGGCAGGGTCATGGTTCAACCACTTCAGGGTCGCCCAAGTTCTTCAGTTCCTGCTATTCGTACTTACAACACTGCTGCATCAAAGGGCAAGGCTGCAGGGACATTGAAGATGATCACCTGCTACAACTGCAAGGGAGAAGGTCATATGGCTAAGGATTTCAAGCAGCCAAAGAGGAAGAGGGATAGTACATGGTTTCAAGAGAAACTATATTTGGTTAATGCTCAAGCAGAGGGTCGGGAATTGGATCAGGAGGAGTTGGCATTTCTTATGGATCCGGGAATTGCGGAGAATGAGGGAACCACAGCTACCTACACTCAAAATGCAGCATATCAAGCAGATGATTTGGACGCATATGACTCTGAATGTGATGACTTCAACACCGCCAAAGCAGCTCTAATGGCTCAGATTTCACTCTATGGGTCTGACAACATCTTTGAGGTACCAAGTTCTAACAGTGATACCACTATTGTCCCTTATCAAGTTGAGCAAGGGTCTGAGTATCAGGAAGATCCATCGGTGGCGAGTAACTCAAATGAGGAAAAGAGCAATGATTGCAATATCAATGCAAGCCCCCAGACTTTGAGTGAAACACAACCAATTGCTATTTCTCATATGGCGTCTCCTCCTCAACAAGATTTGGTTACGGTTTGTAAAACCCGTAAAAATAAGGTCATAATTTAATTATATTTTTCAATTATTTTGAAGTATTTTATAACGTTAAATATTATTATGTTTAACGGTTTAAGTTGAAACCAATATTAAATATTATATTTTAATATTTTGACGAGCAACGAGGACTACTAGTGATCGCGATACCGACGGATGCCAAAAATTCTATATTTTATTATCGATCGTTTCGATATTTAATATTCTCGACGATATTGTTTTAATTTCGTATCGAGTCGTTATATTATTATTTTTCGTGTGCGTTTAAACTTTTAAGTATTTTTACGAAACCCGAGTCCCGTAAATATTTTCAAAAATTTACTAGTGACAATTTCCCACCTTTTTGCTAATTATTTGCATTTTTAACCAAACTTTTGCCAAATTGCATTTTTTTGGTCCTCACCCCACTAAACAAAAAAAAAATAAAAAAAAATAAAAATAAACAAACACACTTTTCACTTCCAAAATTTTTTTCTTCTCTCCCTTTTTTCTTGTTTTTGTCGAGACCTCACTCACACACCCAAACCCATTCAATTTTCAATTTATCTTGAATTTAAGGTTGAATCTAGCTAAACCAAGCATAGACCCATCTCTATTTTTGATCAAGGATCATAAAGGTATAAAAATTTTACACATGCAAGCACTTTTTAATTTCTTGAAGTTATGGTGGAAGCCATTGTTATACATGGTGTTTTTAGCATAATCCATGGTGGTTTTTGCTAGAAATCTTGTTAAAAACTATATTTTGATCCAAAGATTTTTATTTTTATTTTGATTTTGATGTTATGGTGGATGTATGATGATATTAGAGTATAGGAATGACCATTTCTATGGTTGGTTGTGGTCAAAAAGTTGATTTTGTAAGAGATTTTTATAGTCAATTTTAGGCAGTAGGTTTGAGGACATTTTCGAGGGTCTTAAGTCTGGATATAGGATGATATTATAGGATAATATTGTAGAGAATTTCGAGAGCTTCGATTTCATATAAAGTAGGCCTTCCAACTCATTACGAGTCAAAAGATACGCTAGTTTGATTTTCGTGTACCGGGAGACGAGTGTCGACACAATCCGAAAATTGTTGTCGATATTTGGATCGAATCCCGGGGACCATAAAATGAGTTTCAAAATGAGTCAAGGGCTGTTCTCAGGCCCCAATTTTAGTATTTTGAGTCTATTTTTAGAACCAAGTGGCGGTTTTACAAATGGAGTTGTTTAGGATGGTCAAAATGGTTTCGTAAGACAAGGTCGCTAAACTGTCCGGATTTTGTGATTCAAAGATGAGTCGGGCAGGTTACTTTAGAAGTAAAATCTTTTAATGGGCTTTTGAGAGGACTTTCTACAGATAGTAAGTAAGTTCTCTGAGTAGTATCATAAAAATTTGATGTGTCTAAGTATGGGAAAACGGCTTGGACATTTGGTATGTTCCGGCAGATTTTTGTTAAAGGCATAGAATAATAAAATGAATATATAGGAGAGTGTAATAGTATCACTTGTATCGTTTTCTCTCGAGTTTGTCGTGATTATATGAGTCGAGTTTTATATTCTTATGTATGGTTTATTTCTCGAGTCTATTATTAATGAACGCACCATATTTGATAGGTTGCGGTTCTCGTGTTTGAAAGGCATCATCTATCGTCGGCGATTGTCTCATTACCACTATTGGCTAAGGTGAGTCTATAGCCTCGCTTGTGCACATTAAATTGTTTTAAAAACCCGCGAGGGGGAATACATGTTTTTATAAACTTAGAACACAAGATTTTTATGGTATGCTTTGTCCCTCTATGAATGGACCCGTGGTTGCCTTTAAATTGCATTAAGTGATTGCCATTGTTAAAGCCTCAATTATGGACCGTTAACTAGCTTATGATGGGCTAGCCGCTAGTACAATTAATAGATCTATGGGGGAAGCCGCCCCGGTTCAGTTTGTGTGGACTTGTCACAGAAGCTTAGGCCCGACCTCCACACTGTTTGGACATATTGTATTGAGAAGTCAGGTATACGGCAATGTACCAATAATCAGGGGGTAACGACAATTAATAAATCTCTTGTCTTATTAGACCTAACGGAGTGTCTAAGGGCTCGGTTCCATGAGCTTATTGCAATTTATGCTATATACAATTATTATTGTTGATGCAAATTATTAGATGCTTATAAGCATGCCACAAACTTATAATCTTTGCTTGTGTTCAAATTGATTACATAAACCTATAGATTCACTCGGCATTTTTGCTGATTGTTTTACTCACACGTATTTCAGGTAATCAAGAAGTGGAAGCTTGGGAGGTCACGGGGAATGAAGTTGTGCACTGCTTTTGTTGTTCAAACTCTTTGATTTATTTATCGTTCCATTTTTAAAACAAACTAATATGTTGTTTTAACTTATCTTTTGGTAACGATTACTTGGGACTACGCTACTCTGATAAATGTTTTAGGAACGATAAATCTAAAACGTCTCTTTTCGAGTCGTTCTTTATAAATTATGTGTTGTTGTATCATTGTTTAGCACCCAAAAATGTATTCCGCTGCGTGTAAATTTGGGGGTGTTAAAGATTGGTATCAGAGCCATGAGTTATAGAGAACTAGGTCTTTATTTTAAAAACCTAAACTATAACTGTCAGTTTTTATTTTTCAAAGAGTCGGTGCACATAACTTCGCGTGACTTCAAGTTCAAGCTACTTCTGGGATTACAACTTTAGTATACGTTATTACGTATCCTTTTATTGCCAAGTATTTATAAATAAATACTATGATCCCTTTATTGATATATATTTATATCTAGGATCCCTTTATCGATATGTATTTATGTCGTTAAACTTTTGGATAAAAGTTTATCATTTATTAATGATTAATTTAAATAAATACATTGAATTTTCAAGATCTTTCTGTATTTATTTTTGAAGTATTTAAATTGCTTTTATTGCAAAAATTTTATATTATGACCTTACATACCTTCATCTATGCGCGCTACTTTCATTGTTTAACCCTTTGTGATATCTATATAGATATTCAAATCGTCTTTCGGCTATTTGTGCTTGGACGTCTTTTAACGTAATTTCTAGACCATTGTGTAGCTCAATGTGTCTTTGGAATAGACTAACCGCTATTTATTGACATTTATATGTATCAACTCCGAAGTGTATTGTTCACTTACATCTCGGTAACGTCATCGTTATTTTATAAATCATCGTCTAGATTATGGCGCTAGATTGGGATACGATTTTACTTCTATAAAATTGTATCATTTGTTTTTCATTAACCTTCTTTCTCTCGGAACACAACCTATGAATGTTCCACTCTTTTCTTGTTATGTTTTGTGTTTTTGACAATCGTGGCACCAAGGAGATTTGCCTACATTGCATTTTGAAACTTAAATTATGAACGTCATGAACCGTTTTGACTTTCTAATTTCTTGTTGGTATTCTTGCATTTTTATGCAATATTTTATATGCTCATTATATAAATTATATTTCATTACTATATAATCCATGATACATGTGTGTATGTAATTTTTGGGTCATTAAAAAGTTTTGGTAAAATATATTATATGACGTAGAATAGAAATTGCGTTATGATTTAAAATATTAATAAAGTTTGATTGAACTTTCAGATGTGTCAGAAAATGCATTTTATGCAGAAATTTTTAATGAGACTTAAGGTTGTCTATAAAATGCTCTTATAAACATTAGACTTAAAACTAAAATTTTTGGGGCCGAATCATGTGTACTATATCATGAATGTATAAAATGGAGCTTTTGAATAAAAATTGTGGATAATTAATTTTGTCAAAAAGGTTACCATTTTTATAAGTCAATTTTAACGACTTAGATTTCGAAACTTTCTAAAATCGGAAACTTGTCTAATATATAAACATTCTAAATATATAAACCTTACAGGATTAACAATTACCGTATTAGAGGTGTTATTTGATAACGAATAATATACTTTTCTTAAAAGCATGTTTGTGTCGAGTAGAATGCACATATGGATTGATTTACTATTTTTATATATGACTCATTTGTCATTCGATGTTATTTTATTTTTATTTTCTTCTAACCTTCCACTGATTTGGGTTGAGTTTTGAAGTTTTGCCTTCACATTCTTCGTCGATATTTTATCACGTGTCTCATGGCATTTTCGTCTAAACCTTATAACCTTTTGAAACCTTAACAACTTGTAACCATTTCATTGGTTTTCCTATGAGCTACTATCTGCTACTTTTTGCAAACCTTTGGCTACTTTATACGTTGTCATAATGTCACCTTATAAATAAACCTGATATTGTTTTACGATTATTTTCACCAATTGTTTTTACTTTGGTCCTGATACTTTTCGTAACATTAAAAGTTGCTTATTGAGTATCTCACAAATTACTTGTATCCTTTAAATTTATAAACTATTTTTAAATTCCATTTTACAAATGGCATGGTTTATATATAAACATAAGAAACGTATTACTTTTCGACGAAACTGAGCACTACATTGCTATTCCTAAATTATACATGGCCTGATCACCTATGTCTAATTTAGAAGGAGCCATGCTAGGCTGAATAGTAGTCCACTTAAAAATCTTTGATAATAATCAACTTTGTATTTGAATTCATAATAGAATAAAATAAAATGAAATAAAGCAAAAAGAAGTTTTGAAAACCTTTATATTTTGTGCAAGTAGCGCAATTTCTATGCATCCGCATACGTTTTCTTACCTTTTCTTAAACGAATTACGTGATTATAAGTACGTTTTTACTCGATGATTGCTTTTCCACTTGTTACTTCATTTTGTCTTATAACTGATTTCTTTTGACCGTTCGTCTAATTATTGACTGTTGATAAATGACTTGAAAGTCTCGATGTTTTATCCTTCCTTCTCGTTCAATGTTCTTTATGCGATTTTATAGATATTTGGAATGTCTCCGCACGTGAATGATGATTTATCACTAGAGTGATTTCCGTATATCCGGGATGACGTCCGTCACTCTCGTTTGTCTCGAAATCCACTCTTGTGAACCGTGCTTTGACTTCTCTCTTTAAACACTAACATCGTTCATTTGATTTGTTTTAATTACAAGTGATTATTAGAAATTTTATTTTATTAAAATTTATTGTACGGATCTTCTTTCCGATCATGTATCGACCACCGCTAAGTTAACAAACTGATATTGGTGAACCACCGACCGCACTAACAAAATCGACAAATTGTTTAATCTATTATTTCTTATCGTCTTACCATCAACGCCTTTATTTTATTATTCTCTTTAACATTCATACGACATTTGTTTCGTCCCCTTTTGTACCATTGATTTCGTACTAATTGTTGACCATTATTTCCATTCGTATTCGTTTGTTATCTTGTCACATTTTGAAATCCGATTATATCCCATGTTTATTTTGGGATAATAAACACCCTTATGTATTTCTACAACGTATTATAAAATTTTCATGGAACTTTTATACATTCTCCAATAATTTTCAATTATCGAAATAACCATCACAAGTAAAAGGTCAAATTTATACACCATATTTTGTATAACTAAAACTAATGTTTAAAATAAAATTATGTTCTACCTTTTGAACTAATTGACTTATCATACATTACTTTTAATGTAATAAAATTACCGGTTTAATTTATATTCCTAATAATGATTTAATTTGGAAATTATATTTTCTAGAGCGTAACCAACAGTATGAGTTTAATTAATAAATTTATGTCATTCTTTCAAAGTTTCTTAAGACAACCAAAATAAATTATGAAGCTATTTAACTTCTATTTTTAATATATCATCTTTATCAAGAAAAGTACCTCAATTGAATTTTAGGGTAATACCAAAACCGGGATGGATACTTGCGACAAACCTTATTTTAATGTTGATATTTAGTTTACTCTTCGTCTCATTTTCTTTCTAATGTGAATTGTCGAGATCCCTCGTCGATCGTCAACCTTAAATCATTTTAGCACATTGTTTTCGTTTATGCGTTTATTAAATTGATTTTTTTTATCTCGTACTGTTCCTCGTATTGAAGATCACTACTTGATGTTATGTTCGACCTTTCCTTTTTATGTACTTATGTGGTATGTGATCTAGTATAATGATCGTAAGTTGTGAGAACTTGAGGCGGCATCATCCGATGACGTCCGATCATGTAGAGCACATATTATGTAATATCTTTTTGACTTTCAACGACGATGTTCATTGAGTTTTGAATGCGCGTTGGCGAAAGTGAGATTGAGTCTTTGTATTATCTTTTAGTGGGGACCCGCGTGTGAGCACCCTCCGATGAAGAAAATGTTTTCTTGTTAGTTATTTTTGATGTGCGTCCATGGCTATCCGGCCAGTGGCTATCCTTTAAATTGCAACATTCCTTTTAACTGGACTTACCCAAAAATCTTGTCATCTATTCTTGTCGTCGAATGAGCTTCGTGTGATTCATAAAATTTTCATGTGACGAGCTTGACGGGTGAATGGTGGATAAGGATTTATTTATTCCTTTTTGGTGAGATACAACTTGACGACAAGTTGCGTTTTGTAAAAGAACCAGTGGAGATCGTGGATCGAGATACACGTGGGAACGTAAGGACTTCTTATTAAGGAATTCCGTCATCCTTCCGGGTAGTGATCAACTCGTGTATGAGGTGAGTTGAGCGCCGGGACGTCGCTCCCTTAAGGTGGTGAGGATGTAAAACCCGTAAAAATAAGGTCATAATTTAATTATATTTTTCAATTATTTTGAAGTATTTTATAACGTTAAATATTATTATGTTTAACGGTTTAAGTTGAAACCAATATTAAATATTATATTTTAATATTTTGACGAGCAACGAGGACTACTAGTGATCGCGATACCGACGGATGCCAAAAATTCTATATTTTATTATCGATCGTTTCGATATTTAATATTCTCGACGATATTGTTTTAATTTCGTATCGAGTCGTTATATTTTATTTTTCGTGTGCGTTTAAACTTTTAAGTATTTTTACGAAACCCGAGTCCCGTAAATATTTTCAAAAATTTACTAGTGACAATTTCCCACCTTTTTGCTAATTATTTGCATTTTTAACCAAACTTTTGCCAAATTGCATTTTTTTGGTCCTCACCCCACTAAACAAAAAAAAAAAAAAAAAAAAATTAAAATAAACAAACACACTTTTCACTTCCAAAATTTTTTTTCTTCTCTCCCTTTTTTCTTGTTTTTGCCGAGACCTCACTCACACACCCAAACCCATTCAATTTTCAATTTATCTTGAATTTAAGGTTGAATCTAGCTAAACCAAGCATAGACCCATCTCTATTTTTGATCAAGGATCATAAAGGTATAAAAAATTTACACATGCAAGCACTTTTTAATTTCTTGATGTTATGGTGGAAGCCATTGTTATACATGGTGTTTTTAGCATAATCCATGGTGGGTTTTGCTAGAAATCTTGTTAAAAACTATATTTTGATCCAAAGATTTTTATTTTTATTTTTATTTTGATGTTATGGTGGATGTATGATGATATTAGAGTATAGGAATGACCATTTCTATGGTTGGTTGTGGTCAAAAAGTTGATTTTGTAAGAGATTTTTATAGTCAATTTTAGGCAGTAGGTTTGAGGACATTTTCGAGGGTCTTAAGTCTGGATATAGGATGATATTATAGGATAATGTTGTAGAGAATTTCGAGAGCTTCGATTTCATATAAAGTAGGCCTTCCAACTCATTACGAGTCAAAAGATACGCTAGTTTGATTTTCGTGTACCGGGAGACGAGTGTCGACACAATCCGAAAATTGTTGTCGATATTTGGATCGAATCTCGGGGACCATAAAATGAGTTTCAAAATGAGTCAAGGGCTGTTCTCAGGCCCCAATTTTAGTATTTTGAGTCTATTTTTAGAATCAAGTGGCGGTTTTACAAATGGAGTTGTTTAGGATGGTCAAAATGGTTTCGTAAGACAAGGTCGCTAAACTGTCCGGATTTTGTGATTCAAAGATGAGTCGGGCAGGGAACTTTAGAAGTAAAATCTTTTAATGGGCTTTTGAGAGGACTTTCTACAGATAGTAAGTAAGTTCTCTGAGTAGTATCATAAAAATTTGATGTGTCTAAGTATGGGAAAACGGCTTGGACATTTGGTATGTTCCGGCAGATTTTTGTTAAAGGCATAGAATAATAAAATGAATATATAGAAGAGTGTAATAGTATCACTTGTATCATTTTCTCTCGAGTTTGTCGTTATTATATGAGTCGAGTTTTATATTCTTATGTATGGTTTATTTCTCGAGTCTATTATTAATGAACGCACCATATTTGATAGGTTGCGGTTCTCGTGTTTGAAAGGCATCATCTATCGTCGGCGATCGTCTCATTACCACTATTGGCTAAGGTGAGTCTATAGCCTCGCTTGTGCACATTAAATTGTTTTAAAAACCCGCGAGGGGGAATACATGTTTTTATAAACTTAGAACACAAGATTTTTATGGTATGCTTTGTCCCTCTATGAATGGACCCGTGGTTGCCTTTAAATTGCATTAAGTGATTGCCATTGTTAAAGCCTCAATTATGGACCGTTAACTAGCTTATGATGGGCTAGCCGCTAGTACAATTAATAGATCTATGGGGGAAGCCGCCCCGGTTCAGTTTGTGTGGACTTGTCACAGAAGCTTAGGCCCGACCTCCACACTGTTTGGACATATTGTATTGAGAAGTCAGGTATACGGCAATGTACCAATAATCAGGGGGTAACGACAATTAATAAATCTCTTGTCTTATTAGACCTAACGGAGTGTCTAAGGGCTCGGTTCCATGAGCTTATTGCAATTTATGCTATATACAATTATTATTGTTGATGCAAATTATTAGATGCTTATAAGCATGCCACAAACTTATAATCTTTGCTTGTGTTCAAATTGATTACATAAACCTATAGATTCACTCGGCATTTTTGCTGATTGTTTTACTCACATGTATTTCAGGTAATCAAGAAGTGGAAGCTTGGGAGGTCACGGGGAATGAAGTTGTGCACTGCTTTTGTTGTTCAAACTCTTTGATTTATTTATCGTTCCATTTTTAAAACAAACTAATATGTTGTTTTAACTTATCTTTTGGTAACGATTACTTGGGACTACGCTACTCTGATAAATGTTTTAGGAACGATAAATCTAAAACGTCTCTTTTCGAGTCGTTCTTTATAAATTATGTGTTGTTGTATCATTGTTTAGCACCCAAAAATATATTCCGCTGCGTGTAAATTTGGGGGTGTTAAACGGTTTCAGCATCTTTACTTGGCCAAATGAATACTGCGGTTCGTGAAACCCTAGGTGCCAATCAGGAATTATCTGCCCAGCTTGCTTTGTATAAAGAAAAGGTGCAAACCTTGGAATTAATTCCCTCGTCCACTAGCCTCACCAACCCTGAATTTGATCATTTTTGCCAAACACAAATGGGTCATTTAACAGAAATTGAAACGTTAAACGCAAATCTTTCAAAAGAAATTCAAGAAAAAGCGTTATTCGTAGCTAATTTTCAAAAACTTAAAACGGATTTTGAAGTCTTCGAGGATAAAAAGGTTGAAGTGGAAATTAATGCGTCTAATAGAATTAAGAAACTTGATTATTTGTTGTTACGTCAATATTCTGCGTCAGAATTAGTACACTTGTTCGAGGCTTCTTTTAAGGAACTCAATCTTTCGCGTCAAAAAGACCTTAAACCTAACCCGGGATATGCAAAGCAAGTTTTTCGCAACCACCCGCGAATCTATGATGCAACAAAGTTAGGTTTGGTCTTAGATCCGATAGTTTTTACGGTACCTTATGACACCTTGTCACCGTATGAAAAGAGAAGCGCTAACCTGCTTCCCACATATCCTGAGTTTGACTACTCTAAGATGAATAAAGAATATGCCAGAACCGACTTTAGAACGCGCTTTAACTTACACGGGGATCTAATCTCAAACCCTATCTTCATGTCTCATAAAGAAATCCCTAGTACATTTCCTACACTTCTTAATTCGGGAGATCCTAAGGAGACTCCAAAGGATCTTCGACCAGTAAGTACTGTTTTGGTCACTTTGCACGTGATTAAAAGGAACTTTACTAACTTTGAAAAGGTCATTAAGGAATGTACAACTCCGACGGAAAAAACCGTTGGAAAATGGGCCTTCGAACACATGAAATCGGTTTTTGAGAATGAAATCATTCCGTTTGTCCATAATCTTTAAGAAATCTTTCTAGACCTAGGCGATAATCTTAATTTCGAAATGAGAGAAGTTCAAAATGTCTTCCATGAAATGGATGATGTTTATGAGCAACATTTAGTTGAGAAAGAAAAGATGTTGTCTGCATATGATATTTTCTTAGAACAAGAGGTCGCTCTTGATGTGATGCAAATAGTGACGACTAAGTGTGCTAGTGAGATGACCTCCACTGTGAATAGTTGTGATGATGTGCCGGATCTTTCTGTGACTAGTATTGCACCTGTAGAAATCATAGATGATCATTCTTGTCACGAATCTAACGCTGACTTCTTACAACTGCAAGATTCTTTTAACTCACTTTCAAAACGTTTTGAAAACCTTCAACAACACTGTTTTTCTCTTGAAATAGAACAGCAGTCTGCAATTGAAAAGCTTTCAAAATCAAACGAGTGGGCAAACAGCGTTGAGACTAGTGACAAGATGATTGAGGTAGTTCAGGGTTTAGAGGAAACATCATGCAACTTAAGAGAGAATCATCAATCGTAGAACCTTTGAAACAAGAACTAGAGGCTGCAATGATAAAAAAACCATGCCTTAGAATCTAGACTCGCATCTGTTCTAGGGGAGATGGAACGTGCAAGGCAGGGATTTTCCGATCTTTATAGTTCAATAGAAGAACGCTTCGCTTTTAATGCGACACAGCAGCAATCACTTGCTAACCAACTGAACCAAAAATGTGAGGAAATCTCTGAACTTAACATCCAGCTCATTGATAAAAACATGGTTTTGGCTGAGTTAAAGGAGACACTTCAACTCACCTGACAAAAAGTTGTTGATAACTTAGCTAATATCTCTGATCCATCCTCTAGTGCTCCACCAACCAAGTCAATGGTGATCCATAAGAATCCATATCATAAGAATAACCCCGATACATATAGTGTATACATGCAAGATGCTATTAAGCATGTGGATCTTGTTAGGGATATCCTTGATGACCTTTATGCGTTAGACCCTTCAAGCAGCCACTATTACTCAGCTCATGCTTACATTAAGTGTAACGCCCCGTTTTGGTAAATGGAATATCACGCGTAATTATGGTGTGTCATCAAAGCATACAAGGATAAATGTCTAAACATTACTTGACCATAAAAAGAAAATACCGAAATCAAACATCGGTAGTCCAAAAGTAAAGCTCATCATACACAAACATAAGTACTGTAAAGGAAAGGACTAAAAAATATCCATAGCAAGCTGTATCAAAGTAAAGATAATGCATAAAGTAAAGAAAGGCTGGAGAGCTTCCAGTCCATATGCACGTACGTTTGGAATCTACGAGCATCCCTGAGTACCTGCCGTTTTGGGAACATAGAAAAGGAAAACGGTTGAGCAAGACGCTCAGTGCGCGGATGTACAATAAAGCATGGATAGGATAAGCATATAAACATTTAACAGCGGAAGACTAAGTCCTGAATAACCTGGTTAAGTATTGAGAAAACTGGTTTTATAGTTTGAAAAGCCTTATGTTTACCTTATAAAATTGTTTAACATATTTTACCATTAGCCCATATAGGTCATGAAAAGGTCACGTGCATGAATACTTAGAGGGGTGACCTCATCATGCAAATTAGAGGGGATGCCTCTAATTTAATATACTGGTTTGGGTAGGAGGGATCAACTCCTTGTGAAGGATGCAAGGTACACATCATTTTCACCATGAAATCCTGAATGAAACATGTAACTAGGATGCACCCATACGCCCCATATGATATATAATAATATGGCCAAAACTGAAAAGGACGCCACGAGCAATCACTCCGCCGTGGGGAAGTCATAACATTGGTGCCTCCAATGTTATGGTTATGGTACCTCCATAACTAGGTGAACGGGTCATGCTTGTATATGGCTATAGGTATGCTAATTAAACATAAGCAATTCAAAACATATAAAACAAATACTGGGAAAAACAGTTGGGTGCATACGGGGAAATCCTAATAAGGAAAGAATGTCCATACTGAAAGGACGGGAATCCGTACCTCAAGTCCAGTGAATGAACGGAAGAAAGAATCCTACTTCTGGATCACTAACGCTACATGAATACACACGTGTATAAGTATCTGATTACTGAATACGTACTGATTTTATGTCATGTCTTGGCTTATTTTATATGTTTTAGGTCGTGTTTTACTGTTTTAAGCTTTAATCTATGTTTATCTTATATTCTGCTTAATCTGATTAAGTATTTCTCGTATTTCCTGTATTATTATACTTACTGTGTAATAATAAGTAACTTTCCAAAAATAGCAGGTTTCCTAAAATAGAAAGTTTCCAAAAATAGAAAGTTTCCAAAAATAGAAAGTTTCCAGAAATAGAAAGTTACCAAAAATAGAAAGTTTCTAAAAATAGAAAGTTTCCAAAAATAGAAAGTTTCCATAAATAGATTAGCTGCCTTAATTAAATAAGTTTCCATAAATAGATTAGCTGTCTGAAATAAATAAGTTTCTAAAAATAGAATGTTTCCTTAAATAGATTAGCTGCCTTATTTAATTAAGTTTCTAAGAATAGAACGTTTCCATAATTATAAATAAGCTGGTTAAATAAGCTAAGTATATAAGCCTAAGTGTTTTCATGCTTATTTTCTAAGTCATATTATATAATGTATAGTTTAATAATTATTTCATGTAATTAAATTAAACTATAGGTTAAAATATTTAATTAAAGTATACCATGTTTTTAATTAAATAAAGTTAAATACTTAAGTTAAAATGTGTATTATTATTTATTAATAATATAACCTAAGTCATGTTAATTAACTAATTATAACCATGGTTTTTAAATAATTAATTAATTATAAGTCTAAATATAAAAATACTTAGGTTAATTAATTTCATGATTATTAATAATTAAAATAACCTAAGTCATGTTATTAAATAAATATGTCATTTCATTAATTTAATTTTAACATAAGATCATAAAACACAAAAAAAAACTAAACATACACCATGAACCGGATCTAGCCTACAAACCATGAACCGGACATGAAATCGACACCGTACCCCGAACCAAATCGGGGTACCCCTTGTCTTGAGGCTACCGTGGGACCCACACTAACCAACTGGGACCATATGGTCTCGGTGGTGGTCGGATGGCCAAACCGAGACCCTCTCAGGTTCGGTGTAGGCTGCGGCCAAAAACAAACACCCTTAAAACATCCCTTTTGATTTTATTAAATCCCATTGGTGTTAGATCTATGATTTTAATTAGGTTTTTATAAAAACATAACATGTTCTTAATTAATTAAAAGATTAAATCAAAAGAAAAAGGTTAAAATGATTTACCGAATACGTGGATCTGAAGAACGATGAACAAACACGAATACTAGCAACAATTCCAAGATCCAAGATCAACAAACACCTCCTTTGGTGTTTTGAGGGTGGCGGCCATAAAGAGAAAAAGGAGGAAGGAGGTTTAGGTTTTTGTTAAAATCTTCTGTAATGTAAAAATGAGTAGTGTAAAAACCCTTTACCCCTTTTAGTGAAAAACTTAAATGGGCTTGGCCCATTTGTTCCTTGTAGTCGCGGGTAGGGGGCCCACATGGGGTACCCGTACCTTTTCCCGTGTCTCGTCATTACGTGTTTGTTCGTGATTAATTATGTTCGTGTTTTAAATGTTCTCGTTAAATATTTACCGTATCTTAATGTATTTATTAATGCTCGTAATAATATATATGTACGTAATTAATATTAGTTCGTGTTTTAATTATCTTCATGCTTAATTATTGTTAAGTACTTATCATGTGTTCGTACGTAATCAGTACTTATCGTGTTCATACACGTATGTAATACTTAAAATGCTAACACGTGAATGTGATCATACTATAAAAGGAAAGTTTTAATCTAGGGCGTACGATCTTAAGGGTACTATTCATGGTAAAAGCATGCGGGTTTTACAACTCTTCCCCTCTAAAAAGAATAATTCGTCCCCGAATTATAGATAAAGTAAACTGGGAAAAGAAGAACATACCCGTATTCAAAATATGAAGTGAGGGTAAGAAGCCCGCATAGACTCCTCTGTTTCCCAAGTGGCTTCCCGCTCGGTATGATCCCTCCAAAGGATTTTGACGAATGGAATCGTCTTCCTTCTCATGACTCGTTCTTGCCTGTCAAGAACTCGTTCGGGTTCTTCTATGAAATTGAGATCTTCACGTATCTGCTCCAGTGGATACTGAACCATGTGAAGGGGATGATACTTGTACCCTCTGAGTAAGGACACATTAAACACATTATGTACGTGCGAAAGCTGAGGAGGTAACGCCAATCGGTAAGATACTTCACCGACTCGTTCAATGATATCAAACGGTCCGATGAAACGAGGACTGAGCTTCCCTTTGATCCCGAAGCGTCTAACACCACGTGCCGGTGAAACCTTGAGGAAGACGTGATCTCCGACGCTAAAATGTATGTCCCTACAATTCTTATCGGCGTAACTCTTCTAACGTGACCGTGCTTCCTGTAGCTTCCGCCTAGCTACTGCGATCCTTTCATTGGTCATCTCTACAATTTCTGGTCCTTCGAGTGTTCGTTCGCCAACCTGATCCCAGCAGATTGGGGTGCGACACTTTCTGCCATACAACATCTCAAACGGAGCACACTTGATACTTGCGTGCCAGCTGTTGTTGTATGCAAACTCCACCAAACAGATGTAATCGTCCCAATCACCCGTCCATTCCAACGCACACGATCTCAACATGTCCTCCAATGTCTGAATCGTTCGCTCCGACTGTCCGTCTGTTTGAGGATGAAAAGCCGTGCTAAGCTTAAGTTGTGTACCCCAAGCTTTTTGCAGACCTTTCCAAAATCGCGACGTGAAACAAGGATCTCTGTCTGAGACGATGCTAGATGGAGCACCGTGTAGTCTCATGATCTCCTTTCTATATGTATCTGCGAGTTTACTTACCGGATCTTCCTTGCGGATCGGTAAGAAATGAGATGATTTGGTAAGTCGGTCTACAATAACCCAAATTGCATCGTGCTTCTTCTTGGTAGGCGGAAAACCAGTAGCAAAATCCATGGTGATTTTGTCCCACTTCCACTCTGGAATATCTAACGATTGAAGAAGACCGCCAGATTGCTGATGCTCGATCTTAACCTGCTGGCAGGTAAGACATTTGGAGACGTAAGTGGCCACATCCTGTTTCATACCACTCCACCAAAAGTACTGCTTGATGTCATGGTACATTTTAGTCGAACCAGGATGTATGGAGAATGGGGAGCTATGAGCTTCAGCTAACAATGCTTCCTGGAGTTCTTGGTCATCAGGAACACAAAGTCTCGTGCCCTGCCAAATGATACCGTCTGCGTCTACTCTGAATTCTGTCTGTTTCTCCAAATTCTGAATTATCGCCCAGATTTCTCCATCATCTTTCTGAGCTTCCTTGATCCTAGAGAGTAACTCGGGTTCAACTCTAAGATTAACCCAGTATCCGTGATGTCCACGTACCATGATCTCGATGTCTAGTCGCTCCAAGTCTCTTATGATCTGCTCCTTGATTTTAATGTCGTTGATCATTCCAGACTTTCGGCTAAGGGCATCTGCTACTACATTAGCCTTTCCGGGATGATACTGTAGATTAATGTCATAACCCTTCAACAGCTCTAACCATCTTCTCTGTCTCATGTTCAATTCACGTTGAGTGAAGATATACTTCAAACTCTTGTGGTCCGTGAAAATGTCACATGATTCTCCATATAAGTAGTGCCTCCATATCTTCAATGCAAACACCACTGCCGCAAGTTCCAAGTTATGCGTAGGGTAATTTTCTTCATAAGGCTTAAGCTGCCGTGAAGCGTACGCGATCACTTTCCCATGTTGCATGAGAACACAGCCAAGTCCCTTCCCCGATGCATCACTGTAGATTTGAAATCCACCTGTACCAGATGGGAGAGTAAGAATAGGTGCAGATACTAACTTCTGCTTTAGGTCTTCAAAGCTCTTCTCTCGTTCTTCCGTCTTGACGAATTTCTCTCCTTTCCGCATCAGTTTGGTCAACGGTAGTGCCAAGTGGGAAAAGTTCTCCACAAACCTGTGGTAATAGCTAGCTAAGGCTAAGAAACTGCGGACTTCTGTCGCTGATGTCGGTCTTGGCCACTTAGTGATGGCCTCGACCTTTGCTGGGTCCATAGTGATTCCTTCTGCTGATACAATGTGACCTAAGAATGCCACCTTGTCTAACCAGAACTCACACTTGGAGAATTTAGCATACAGCTGCTTCTGGCGAAGAATCTGTAGTACTGTACGAAGATGGTCTTCGTGTTCCTCCGTGGACTTTGAGAAAATCAGGATGTCATCGATGAAGACAATGACGAACTTATCTAGAAATTCATGGAAGATTATGTTCATCAAATCCATGAATACTGCTGGAGCATTCGTCAGGCCGAATGGCATAACTACAAACTCATAGTGGCCATAGCGGGTACGAAAAGCAGTCTTGGCAATATCCTGCTCCTTAACTCGTAGCTGATGGTAGCCTGACCTCAGATCGATCTTCGAGAAGTGTTTGGCCCCATGAAGTTGGTCAAACAGATCGTCTATACGTGGCAGTGGATATCTATTCCAGATGGTAATCTTGTTCATCTCGCGGTATTCTATGCAAAGGCGCATGCTGCCATCCTTCTTCTTAACAAAAAAGACCGGTGCGCCCCATGGAGATGCTCTTGGTCGAATGAACCCTCGTTCTAGAAGTTCCTGTAGTTGATCCTTCAGTTCCTTCAGCTCTATGGGAGCCATGCGGTACGGAGCCTTAGAGATTGGTTCAGCTCCTGGAACAAGGTCGATATTGAATTCCACTTCTCGTGCAGGTGGTATGCATGGGAGTTCAGCTGGAAAAACGTCTTGAAATTCCGACACTACAGGTTGATCCTGAATCGATAGAGATTCAGCATCTATTTCGTGAACCGTAGCTAGATAACCCTCGCAGCCATGTGACAGTAGTGCATGTGCTTGCAGGGTAGATATGATTTGTACAGACCGTCCGGGTATGAACCCGTTATGAATGTACTCAGATGCATTAACATCGCCGAAGATCACCCGATATGAATGGAAATCTATTGTAGCATGGTGCTTGGATGGCCAGTCCATGCCGAGAATCATATCGAAGTCAATCATGTCCAGCGGAAGTGCATCAACAGGACGAAGTTTATCGTCAAATTCTAAGGGAAGACTCTTGTATACATGGGTGATTAATACAGAGTCCCTCAAAGGCGTGGAAATAGTAAGCCTATTCTCTAGTGGCATGGGGAGGATCCTAATGTTCTTAGCATAAGCAGTAGAAATAACTGAGTGAGTAGCACCCGTATCGAAAAGAACACATGCAGCTTGGCCATACATATACAAAATTCCAGTGATGGTACCTGTAGATTTGTTGGCCTGATCTCGAGATGTCGTCTAGACACGCCCAATGGTAGGAGGCGGCTTGGTATCAGCATGACCCGAAGTACCTTCCATCTCGCCCTTACGGCAGTCCTTAATACGATGGCCAGGGAGGCCACATTTGAAGCACGCGTCGGTATCACGACGACATGGCCCCGGGTGTCTACGATGGCAGGTATTGCAAAGAGGATGAGTGAATCCTCCAGCAGGAGTCCTTGCTGGCTGAGGGCCTGCTGATGACAAAATGTGTAAGATAAGGTATACGTACGAGTATAAGATAGATAAATCATGCGATGATTACCAGTGATAGCTGAACGGTTAGGCTGCGAACCCCTGTGGTTCTGGTCCCTTCCGTTACCGTTGTTCCTGGTAGAGATTTGCTAAAGTGTCAGAATATGAGATATAACATTACCGCCACGCCGTTACCGTTGTTCCTAGTAGGACCTGCTGCTGTTGGAGTGTCCAGCGTTGTTACGATAATTATCATTACCGCCACGCCTTTCCACAACAGAACGGTCGTTAGCATGACCGTTTCCTCTGGGCTGATGAGGGCTGCTGTTGAGTAGCCGGCTGAGACCGGTCCCCAGTTTTCCGCCTGGGAGATACAAATTTAAGATATGATTAATGGACATATATTGATAGGATACGGTTTGGTTACCGCTTGAATACGAATGTTTACCTCTTGTCGGGTCTCTCAGCTTCCCCGAACTCATCTCGCTCCTGCAGCATCTCCAGCTTTCGCACTGCGTCGACCACTTGTGCTACAGTATTGAACGTAGCACACACCAGATTGTTCGCGACCGAAGTGCGAAGAGCCCACCTAAAGTGGTGTGTCTGCTCCTCAGGAGTACCTGCTGCTGCCCCAAGGAAACCACCTAGGCGAAGAAAACGCTGCATAAACTCGTTGCTATTCTCGCCCGCTCTCTGTCGTATCCCATGGTACTCTCTCTTGAGCTTGTCCTGTTCCACCTTGGGAAAGAACTGCTCCATCACCCTCTCCTTGAACTGGTCCCATGTCAATCCAGCAACCCAATCATCACCTCCCTCTGACTGCGTCAACGCTAACCACCAGCTTAACACATCGCCTTCGAACTGGTAGCATGCCAACCTAGCCTTGTATGCGGGGTCACAACCCATAGCATTGAAAATCTTCTCGATATGAGCCAACCAGCTTTCAGCATCGCTGGGGCTATCTGTCTTCTCAAAAGCTCGAGGACGGAGCTTGTTGAATCTTTCCAGCCATACTGCTAATGTCACTGGAGGAGGAGGAGGTGCTTGGTGTTGTTGCTGGTTGTTTGCAGCCTGAACTTCAGCCCTGGTGTCATTCCTCAGTTGAGGAAGTAAGGCTTGCATTGCAGCTTGTATTTCTGCATTCAGTTGCTCCTGTTCGCGTGTGAGAACCATCTGACAGTATAACATAAAATATATGATTAACAGATCAAAACATAAAATATAAATATTCATGAAAAAAAATTATGCAAATAAATCAGAGAAACATTTTATGCAAGAAAATTTGTGTATGAATGCATGATGCAGTTTTGAAAACTTTTGTATGCTCGAGAGTGAACGCCTATGGTCAATTCACCCAAATAAAAGACATGGCGCGGGGACGCCTATGGGTCGGTCCCAAAGTTAAAAGTTTCGATAAAAGCACATGCGACTAATATGGTCAGCCCTGTACTAACCATTACCAGTCAAAAACCCTGTAACAAATGACATTATATATGTATGCATAAAAATATGATGAATGCATGAAAACGACTTTCAGTTCTAGGAAGACCGTAGTGACTACCCACTAATCACAGGTCATATTTTGAGAGCCTACAGGTCGAAGCCTTGGCTCTGATACCATAATCGTAACACCCCATTTTGGTAAATAGAATATCACGCGTAATTATGGCGTGTCATCAAAGCATACAAGGATAAATGTCTAAACATTACTTGACCATAAAAAGAAAATACCGTAATCAAACATCGGTAGTCCAAATATAAAGCTCATCACACACAAACATAAGTACTGTAAAGGAAAGGACTAAACAATGTCCATAGCAAGCTGTATCAAAGTAAAGATAATGCATAAAGTAAAGAAAGTCTGGAGAGCTTCCAGTCCATATGCACGTACGTTTGGAATCTACGAGCGTCCCTGAGTACCTGCCGTTTTGGGAACATAGAAAAGGAAAACGGTTGAGCAAGACGCTCAGTGCACGGATGTACAATAAAGCATGGATAGGATAAGCATATAAACATTTAACAGCGGAAGACTAAGTCCTGAATAACCTGGTTAAGTATTGAGAAAACTGGTTTTATAGTTTGAAAAGCCTTATGTTTACCTTATAAAACTGTTTAACATATTTTACCATTAGCCCATATAGGTCATGAAAAGGTCACGTGTATGAATACTTAGAGGGGTGACCCATGCAAATTAGAGGGGATGCCTCTAATTTAATATACTGGTTTGGGTAGGAGGGATCAACTCCTTGTGAAGGATGCAAGGCACACATCACTTTCACCATGAAATCCTGAATGAAACATGTAACTAGGATGCACCCATACGCCCCACATGATATATAATAATATGGCCAAAACTTAAAAGGACACCACGAGCAATCACTCCGCCGTGGGGAATTCATAACATTGGTGCCTCCAATGTTATGGTTATGGTACCTCCATAACTAGGTGAACTGGTCATGCTTGTATATGGCTATAGGTATGCTAATTAAACATAAGCAATTCAAAACATATAAAACAAATATTGGGAAAAACAGTTGGCTGCATACGGGGAAATCCTAATAAGGAAAGAATGTCCATACTGAAAGGACGGGAATCCATACCTCAAGTCCAGTGAATGAACGGAAGAAAGAATCCTACTTCTGGATCACTAACGCTACATGAATACACACGTGTATAAGTATCCGATTACTGAATACGTACTGATTTTATGTCATGTCTTGGCTTATTTTATATGTTTTAGGTCATGTTTTACTGTTTTAAGCTTTAATCTATGTTTATCTTATATTCTGCTTAATCTGATTAAGTATTTCTGGTATTTCCTGTATTATTATACTTACTGTGTAATAATAAGTAACTTTCCAAAAATAGCAGGTTTCCTAAAATAGAAAGTTTACAAAAATAGAAAGTTTCCAAAAATAGAAAGTTTCCAAAAATAGAAAGTTACCAAAAATAGAAAGTTTCTAAAAATAGAAAGTTTCCAAAAATAGATTAGCTGCCTTAGTTAAATAAGTTTCCATAAATAGATTAGCTGCCTGAAATAAATAACTTTCTAAAAATAGAATGTTTCCATAAATAGATTAGTTGCCTAATTTAATTAAGTTTCTAAGAATAGAACGTTTCCATAATTAGAAATAAGCTGGTTAAATAAGCTAAGTATATAAGCCTAAGTGTTTTCATGCTTATTTTCTAAGTCATATTATATAATGTATAGTTTAATAATTATTTCATGTAATTAAATTAAACTATAGGTTAAAATATTTAATTAAAGTATAGCATGTTTTTAATTAAATAAAGTTAAATACTTAGGTTAAAATGTGTATTATTATTTATTAATAATATAACCTAAGTCATGTTAATTAATTAATTATAACCATAGTTTTTAAATAATTAATTAATTATAAGTCTAAATATGAAAATACTTAGGTTAATTAATTTCATGATTATTAATAATTAAAATAACCTAAGTCATGTTATTAAATTAATATGTCATTTCATTAATTTAATTTTAACATAAGATCATAAAACACAAAAAAAACTAAACATACACCATGAACCGGATCTAGCCTACAAACCATGAACCGGACATGAAATCGACACCGTACCCCGAACCGAATCGGGGTACCCCTTGTCTTGAGGCTACCGTGGGACCCACACCAACCAACCGGGACCATATGGTCTCAGTGGTGGTCGGATGGCCAAACCGAGACCCTCTCGGGTTCGGTGTAGGCTGCGGCCAAAAACAAACACCCTTAAAACATCCCTTTTGATTTATTAAATCCCATTTCATGTTAGATCTATGATTTTAATTAGGTTTTTATAAAAACATAACATGTTCTTAATTAATTAAAAGATTAAATCAAAAGAAAAAGGTTAAAATGATTTACCGAATACGCGGATCTAAAGAACGATGAACAAACACCAATACTAGCAACAATTCCAAGATCCAAGATCAACAAACACCTCCTTTGGTGTTTTGAGGGTGGCGGCCAAAAAGAGAAAAAGGAGGAAGGAGGTTTAGGTTTTTGTTAAAATCTTCTGTAAAGTAAAAATGAGTAGTGTAAAAACCCTTTACCCCTTTTAGTGAAAAACTTAAATGGGCTTGGCCCATTTGTTCCTTGTAGCCGCAGGTAGGGGGCCCCACATGGGGTACCCGTACCTTTTCCCGTGTCTCGTTATTACGTGTTTATTCGTGATTAATTATGTTCGTGTTTTAAATGTTCTCGTTAAATATTTACCATACCTTAACGTATTTATTAATGCTCGTAATAATATATATATATATGTACGTAATTAATATTAGTTCGTGTTTTAATTATGTTCATGCTTAATTATTGTTAAGTACTTATCATGTGTTCGTACGTAATCAGTCCTTATCGTGTTCATACACGTATGTAATACTTAAAATGCTAACACGTGAATGTGATCATACTATAAAAGGAAAGTTTTAATCTAGGACGTACGATCTTAAGGGTACTATTCATGGTAAAAGCATGCGGGTTTTACATTAAGAGAGTTCAACATAGCTTAGCATCCTTGCAATACATCGGACGACCGGGTTCTGCACCACTTAATAAAACAACCATTGCCATAACTCCATTTAACAAGACTCCCGGCGCTAAACCGTTGTTAACATTAGATTCACCACCTAAGGCTAAATCGATTGCTACCACTAATGTTCCTTTGCCTTCTACAGGAGTAAATACGTCTACTAAGGCTAAAGGATCACGCACCAAGAAAGATAGGATCAAGCCTTCCACTAGTAGCACTCCGAAGAAGAAAGTAGAAGTTCACCCTAGGAATGTTATTTCAAATTTGAATAAAAAAAATCATGTATTTAAGACTAAAATCTCTACGGTTGTGCAGCAGCCTAAGCCAAATGTGAATTCTGATTTGCGTTGTTGGAATTGTAATGAATGCATGTTTTCTCAGCGTCATGATTTGTGCCTTGTTGATCACGTGAATGAAATGTATGCCATTAGGAACAATCTTGAATGGAAACCAACTGGGCGAGTCCTCACCCAAGTTGGATGGCAATGGAAACCCACTGGTAGGACCTTTACTGCTAATGGAACTAAGTGCCCTTTAACTAGGATCACTTCCACTAAGAATAGGTCTCAGCGTCCTTTAACTAGGAAGCCTCGCACTAAAGTAGAGAAACAGCACCCTTTAAATAGGTCTGCCTCCACTATTGTGCCTACCAGTGAACCAGTACCTCAGGAAATTAGGCAACCTGTGACTAAACCGAAACCTAGGAAGCAAGTTTGGAAACCTAAGCAACCTCAGGATAGCAACTCTAAGATAATTGTATCTGTACCTGCTAACTCTGAGGAACAATTAGATTCCGATACATTGTCTTTGTCTGGTGATACTTTCAGGTGGTTCAAATCATCCTCTGGTACTTGGACTCCGGTTGCTCCAAGCATATGACCAGTGATCGCTCGATGCTCAAAAATTTCGTCAACAAGTTTCTAGGAACGGTTAAGTTTGGTAATGATCATATTGCTAAGATTATGAGGTATGGTAAATATCAGATTGGGAATGTTACGATTTCACGGGTATATTATGTGGAAGGACTAGGTCACAACTTATTCTCAGTGGGACAATTTTGCGATTCAAACCTTGAAGTTGCTTTTTGACAACATACTTGCTTCATTCGTGATTTGGCAGGAAATGATTTGTTAAAAGGCTCCCGAGGGGATAATCTATATACATTGTCCATTCAAAACATGATGGCCGCATCTCCCGTATGTCTTCTCTCCAAAGCATCGAAGACTAAGTCATGGTTATGGCATCGCCGGTTATCTCATCTCAACCTTGATGCTATTACCAACTTGGCTAAAAACGAACTAGTTCGTGGTCTGCCGAAACTTATATTCCACAAGGATCATTTATGTTCCGCGTGTTCATTGGGGAAAAGTACCAAGAAATCTTACAAACCTAAAGCCGAAGATACCAACCAAGAACCTTTGCATCTTATCCATATGGATCTTTGTGGGCCTATGCGGACTGCCAGTGTGAGTGGTAGAAAGTATATGCTAGTTATGGTGGATGATTATTCACGTTTTACATGGGTAAAATTATTGGCATCAAAGGATAAAGTACCAGAATTTATTATCAAGTTCCTAAAGATGATCCAAGTACGACTTAATGCCACTGTTCGCCGCATTTGAACTGACAACGGAACAGAGTTTGTTAATCAAACTCTTCAAGCTTATTATGAAGAGGTTGGCATATCACACGAAACATCCGTTGCTCGCACTCCCCAACAAAACGGTGTAGTTGAAAGACGTAACCGTACACTTATGGAATCTGCTAGAACTATGCTTATCTACGCCAATGCTCCTTTATTCTTATGGGTTGAAGCAGTGGCCACAGCATGTTATACCCAAAACCGTTCCATCATTCGCAAGCGCCATGGAAAGACCCCCTATGAGCTCCTTCATGGACGTAAACCTGATATTTCGTTCTTTCATGTGTTTGGTGCCTTGTGCTATCCAAATACAAATAGTGAAAATTTGGGCAAACTACAACCTAAGGCCGATATAGGAATTTTCATTGGTTACTCATCCACGAAGAAAGCTTACCGAATCTATAACCGTCGTCTTGGCAAGATTATAGAAACTTTGGATGTCGATTTTGATGAGCTGACAGCGATGGCTTCTGAGCAACGTAGCTCTGAACCCGCTCTTCATGAGATGGGAACCGGAATCATCAGTTCTGGATTAACTCCCAACAATCCTATTTCATCATCATTTACACCACCAACTAGGTCCGAGTGGGATGAGTTATTTAAACCTATGTTTGATGAATTATTTGATACCCCTAGAGAGACAGTTCTAGCACCTGAAGTGATTGCTCCAATTCCTAAAGTCGTTACCGCAGATAATGGAGCTCAATCAGATACATCCACTGTCACTATTGAACAGGATGTACCATCACCAAGTAATTCTCAAACAACACCAACATCCTCACCCCCACCCGTTCCTAATGATGATGAAGAGGATCACTATGATCACAATTTGGAATATGCTCACTCTCACGAGCTTCCTTTCTTTGGGTCACACATACCAGAGAACTCTAATGATGCATCTACATCAGAGGAAGCTCCTACAACTGTATACTCTAGACCACAAAGGATTGAAAATTATAGCTCCAAATGGACAAAGGATCACCCAATCCGGCATATCATTGGTGACATCGATAGACCAGTCTCAACACGCCATCAATTACAAGAGAATGCATTATAATGCTATTTTGATTCATTTCTCTCCGAAGTTGAACCCAAAAATTGGCAACAACCCATGACACAATCATCATGGATTTGGGCCATGCAAGAGGAACTTAATGAATTTCAACGTCTTGAAGTTTGGGAATTAGTTCCTTTACCCAACAACGTCGATATTCTTACTTTGTTGTGGGTTTACAAGGTTAAACTTGATGAAATGGGTGGAGTGTTAAAGAAAAAAGAAAGATTGGTTGCTTGAGGTTACAAACAAGCGTTGGGTATTGACTTCGAAGAATCCTTTGCTCTTGTTGCCCGATTGGAGGCCATTAGACTATTCTTTGCTTATGCTGCTCACATGAACATGATCGTCTACCAAATGGATGTTAAGACGGCATTTCTTAATGGTGAATTGAGGGAAGATGTCTATGTTAGTCAACCAAATAGATTTGTCAACTCAGAATATCCCAACCATGTGTACAAGCTTAAGACGGCTCTCTATGGGTTGAAACAAGCTCCACGCGCGTGGTACGATCTTCTCTCGTCATATCTCATTTCGGAAGGATTCTCCAAAGGCAAGGTGGACCCAACACTGTTTATTCTCAAGGAAGACAACGACATGATACTGGTACAAATTTACGTTGATGATATTATATTTGCTGCCACTACTCAAAGTCTGTCAGACCATTTTGAGAAAATAATGTCCACACGGTTTAAGATGTCGATGATGGGAAAAAAATCATTTTTCTTAGGATTACAGATTTCTCAAAATGCCAGAGGCATCTTTATTAATCAATCCAAATATGCTCTATAATCTTTAAAGAAATATAAGTTTGAAAACTGTGACCCCGTGGATACTCCAATGGTGGAGAGAACGAAGTTAGATGAAGATAGGAATGGGATTGTTGTCGATCTGAAACTTTATCGTGGAATGATCGGCACCCTTCTTTATCTGACTGCTAGCGGGCCTGATTTGCAATTTGCTATATGCATGTGTGCCCGGTATCAGGCTCGGCCTACCAAAAAGCACTTACATGTTGTGAAAAGGATCTTTCGATACCTTAAAGTAACACTTAATCGTGGTCTATGGTATTCGAAGGATTCTTCTTATGCACTAATATCATATGCAGATGCGGATTATGCCGGGTGTCAAGATACTAGACGTAGCACTTCTGGCAGTGTGCAACTTCTTGGAGATAGACTTATCAGTTGGGCATCCAAAAGGCAGAAAAGCGCTGCGATTTCAAGTACTGAGGCTGAATACATTGCTATGTTCGGATGCTGTGCTCAAATTCTTTAGATGAGATCTCAACTGATAGACTACGGTCTTGGATTCAACAAAATGCCGATGTACTGCGACAACAAAAGCGCCATTGCCCTTTGCTGCAACTACGTTCAACACTCCAGAGCAAAGCTCATTGACATTCGCTACCACTTCATCAAAGAGCAAGTGGAAAATGGAGTTATCGAGCTATACTTTGTCACTACTGAATATCAGCTGGCAGACTTAGTTACCAAGGCCTTGGATTGAGGACGCGTCGAGTTTTTGATCGAAAAACTGGGCATGAAATCATTCTCTCCAGCGACTGTTCAGGAGTTGGCAGATGAATCTGCAGAATAGTGGTGGTAAACTATTCTAGCTATCCTTTGATCGTGATCTTGTATATTATCGTATATATATAAACCACAAAAAGAAAAAGACAAAATTATAAAATCTACAAAAACCATAAAAAATATAAAATCAAGAAAACCCAAAAATATTTTTTTTCTTTTTAAACCGGGCATGTCTTTGAGTACGGTAATATTTAAGGCCTTAGAAATGTCGATTAAAATTGACACGGTGCCATACATAGAGTCCGTATAGAATTTGTACATATTTTTTAAAACATGCCCATATGGCTTATAGTTATTTCAGACTACAACCCGCTTTTCGCATTAAAGTCACGTATTTCTTTTGAAAACGTTGGCTCACAACGGGAATTAATTTTCTCGGGCAAGGTTTACTTTAAAACCTTGTAAGGGATCAAGTTTACTTTATAACTTGGTCTAACACAAATATGTGTACGTGTCGGTGCACTTATTTTGTCTAAATAAGAGAAATCTTATTGCCACAAGAATCGTTTATGTAGAAACTAGAAGGGGGGGTTGAATAGTTTCTTATATTTTACTTATTAAAAGGTGGTTTAAAAAAATCCTTTTTATAAAACTTAGACTTGATGAAATATGTGAAATCTTCCTATGCACAATATGAAAAATGATAGTGTAACTAAACTAATACTAACAAATATATATGCACAAAGAATAAAGAATGTAAAGAGTTAAGGGTAAAGAAAGATCAAACCGAACACCAAGGATTTATAGTGGTTCGGCAACGAAGCTCACTCCTCGTTCCTACTCCACTCCTCGAGTACTCCTTACTCGAGAGTTCACTACACAACAAGCTCCTTATGGTGGAGAAAACTGTACACGTCGCTTAACCAATTTCCGACTCTAAGCTAAAAGTCGAGCCCTAATCGTAGCTAGGACCAATCTACACAACTATACTTAGTACATACACAACTTCCAAATAGACACAACTACTTGGATCTTCACAACTATTAGACAACAACAAATGTATAAAAGTAGATCTTCAAATGGATCTTTGGTGGTGGACTCAACACTTCACTAGGATAGTGTTCTTCTCTTTGCACTTGGAGAGGAAGGATTGGAAGAACAAGATTCACTTCTTAAACAAGTAGTAATCAAACAAATGATCAAAGATTTGAAAGATTAAAGAAGAGTTTGAATCTGGAAAGAGATGTGCAAAAGAGGTGATTTGAAAAGCTGAGAATGGGCCACTATTTATAGGACAAGAGAGCCAACGGCTATATCTGAGCGCGGTACCTTAGCTCAGCCTGCGGTTCCTTATCGATAAGGAACCGCCTAGGTGCTAAGGAACCGCTACTAGACTCCGCTCCCTTTTTTGTCCTTTAGTGGTGGAGGTCTTATCTGGGTATATAAAATATCCTGAAAGGATATTCTTAGCCAAATAAGAATATGCCATTTTCAAATTTCAAATAATTAATTTAATAAAACATTTTGTGTAACACCTATGAAAGTGCCGTACGATGCTAAGTTATTGTCTCAAGAGTTGTTCAGTATGAGCATCTCTCTTAAGTTGCGACTCACTTGTGGATGTGATATCCCGAGCCCAACGTTATTTATTTAATCCTATTTTACTCATATTTTTGAAATTTTTAAGAAATTTCGTTTGCTATATATTTGACGGTTTAAGTTGAAACCAATGTTTACGGTCATAATTTAACGTTTGACGATTAAGAAGAACCGATGACGACTACGATACCGACGGATGCCCAAAATTTACCTTTTATTATCGATTGATCGATATTTGAGTTTTTCGAGATTTTTATTTTTATTACGTGTTAAGTCGAGTCGGAACCATGTGAATACTCGTTTTGTGTGCGTTTGAACCATTTAAAAGTATTTTGAGGTAGCCGGGACGAAACCCGACTCCCGTAAATTTTTAAAAACCGACTAGTTACCATTTTCCGCTCTTTGCTAATTAGTTTGCAAGCAAGGCCAAAAGATAGACTTATTTACACATTTGGTCCTCCCTCCACTATATATAAACTTATTTTTTTCCACACACCTCATTTTCACACTCCAAAAATTTTCTCCTCCCTCCTTTCTCTCTCAAAACTCACGGCCCACTCTCACCACCACCAATCCACCTCCAAAACTTGAATTTTGAAAAATCTAAGCAATGACCCATCCTTAAAACGTCATTGTAAGTAAATCCCACCACAAAAATCCAACATGCAACAACTTTTTTTTTAAGATCTAATTTTTGATGTATTTTGAAAAATACCACAAATTGATCTAATTAATTTCGTGGGTTTGTGTTTAAATGTGTTTCGGAGTGAAGATAATTAATAAAACAAGGATGGGGATTATGTATTTGGTGTTCCACAGCCCCAAAACCCACGAATTGGTGGGGGGTTTGGGTGTTCTTGGTTGTTTTGATCCATTTAATCAATGTAAAGTTCCATTGTTATTGTTAATATTATTTTAATTGTTTTTATTTGAGTGCATGCATTTGTTTATAATTTTTGGTAAATTCATATTGATCATACAAGTGATTAAGGATAGTTATGATGTTTGGGAATGATTATTAGATGTTAGAATAGGCCTAGGAATCATTGGGTGTGATTGGAATGATGATTTGTTATGATTTTGAAAAGGGTATTTTAGGTCAGAAACTTTAGGGGTGTTTTTCGTGGGTTTAAGTCTAAGTTCAGGTTGAGAAGATAGGATATTGTTGTAGGTCTTCTTTTTAGCTTCGATTCGGTATAAGGTAGAGCTTCTAACTCAAAACGAGTCAAAAGTTATGATATTTTAAAGTTTGAGGCGTACCGGGTGATGAAAATCACAAGTTACGGGTTTTTGTCAAAATATAGGTCGAATGACTAGGATTGTAACTAGAGTTCTAAAAATGTTTGGAAGTTGTTCTTTGGTCCAAAACCTGTACAAAAGAGTATATTTTCAAGTTTAGGAGTTGGTGTTTCAAGTTGAGTTGACTAAATAAGTCAAAGTCAAGTTGCACTTGGAAGGTGCAAATCTGCCCAATATTTTAAGGTATAGAGATGTGTTGAGCAGTGGGTCCTAGAAGTGAAAACTTTTTATGAAATTTGGTATGGGTTTCTACAGATTATAAGTGATTTTTACAAATTTTCTCAGATTTTTAGGAGTGGTCTAAGTGGGGTAAAACAGCCCGTACATTCGGTATGTACCGGCAGAATTGTAAAATGAGTAATAGTTCTAATAAAGTATAAAAATTGGACGTGTCTAGTAAATGTCACTTGTATGGATTTTTGGCGTGAGTTTATGTGAACCTTGAGTGTTCTTAATTATGTACATACAGTACTTGAAGGTACTTGAATGTGTTGATTCATTACATGTTTATTCGTTAGGTGTTGTATTTGATTTCCCGGGGCATCCTCATCGTCGGTGATCGATTTCGTTTACGCCGTAGTTACTAATACTACCACTACTACCTAAGGTGAGTCTATAGCCTCGCTCTTTACTTATTTCAAATGTTTTTACCCGCGAGGGGGATACATGCTAATTTAAATGAAAAAGAACGTAAGTCATGAATGATTGTTGGACCCGAATGTTGCCTTGAATTGTGTTGAGTACCTAGTTGCAAAAGTCCCTAATTTCATGAACTATTAACTATTGTCTTGCCTTGTTGGGGTTGGAAATAGCCGCTTATACAAAGTGATAGTACTATGGGGTTGACGACCCTATCCGAGACGAGGGCTAGTACGTTGGGTACCCCCTGTGGACGGATAATTTGTGATAAGAGATAAGGTATAATTGCAACTAATGCCTTTAGAGGGGCGGTGGTTTATTCGAATCACGCCGGTAATTATTACGCGGGTGATTGAGTTAACGGGTTAGTGTCATGAGCTTAAACACAATTGTAATATATCCTTGAGTAATAGATTGTTTACGCGACAATGCTATTGAATGATCATGATTGGTTTTTAACACTTATGTTCAAACTTATGATTTGATAAACCTATAGATTCGCTCAACCTTTGTGTTGACGATTTTAAGCATGTGTTTCAGGTAACCAGGATTGATAGCAGCGGAGCATGCGAGGATGGAAGTTGTTGTGGCTTGGCGGTCTATATGTTTTTCCACCCATTTTTAACTTGAACATATTAATCTTTATGTCATGTTGTTGTGAAAACTGTAGTCTTTTGGGGTTGATATCCATGGGGACCGAGACGCAAACTCTGTTTTGTATTATTTTGGGGTTTGGAAAACAGTAGACATGTACATTTTAACTATGTTTAAATTATGTCAAGACTTTTACGTCTTTTGAGTCGTTTGATATATCTTGTGTGCGATGATAACTGTGTAGCACCTAAATGGTGTAGTTCCGCTGCGCATAGCATTTGGTGGGGTGTTACAGATTGGTAATCAGAGCCATGAGTTATAGAGAACTAGGTCGTTTTGAAAAAAATCCTAAACTATAACTTTTGGTGTCGTAAGAAATTGTCCAAGCACACAACTATCCTGCATGGCTCCGGTAAGATTTCTTTAGCATTGCTATACATTTTAGATGTATCCCTCAAATTGACATGAATTCCCTAGTATCTAGTAAGTAAATACTATGATATATATTGAGATATATTTTTGTGTACGTCGAGTACTTATCATCGTAATTTGCAAATTCTTGTAAGATTATCTTATAGGTTGCATGTAATTGGCATACGGGCTACATTGCATTACATGGCAACACTGCGTTGTAATCCTACGTGTATGTAGGAATGATTGTACGTATAAATATGTATATACAATGGTATTTAAAGGCATTGCACGTGAAGCAATGGTCCTTGAGTGATTATCGTACATGTTATAATGCGGTTTTGTTGAGACTTCGGCCTTACCGCTAATTATCAATCTTGATAATTAATTATTGTTCGAATAACCCAGTGTGAACCTATTTTGATACCCTAGATACGTAAATAACGCCTCGTAACATATTATAAATTGACTAGATCGATCTCGATTGTCGTTATCGCACCATTATGTGTCATTTTGGGACACCTTCTTTTTGGATCGTAAATTACTAACGTACTATTTTATTTCCTTTATTCCTTATGGGTTTGATATATTAGTTCGCGTAGCTATAACATAACCGAAGTATAATCAACGATGCGTACATCGTGGCGGCGAATCATGTGTGTATATTATGAAACGTGGTTGAGGTGTATCGCCATTTAATCGTTCTTATCCTCCTACTTGAAATTAAAGATGTGTTTTAAAATAGACTAGCGTTGTGATCAATCGTGATAACTTGGAATTTGGTTGGTTTTTGTGTTAATTTTGTGGTGTACGATTTCGAGACTCATCTGAGGCCGATAACAACACTTAGTTGACATACGTATTCTCGCATCGTTTATTTCATTTTGTTTTGTTGTTTCATTATTTTGAATTCGATATTATACATGACGAGGTCCGGCATTTGGGTGAGTTAAATAAGCATTAAACTTTGTTGATCGAATGATTTAAACATAAAGTGTTTTACATATTAAATAAATGGCGAATGAAACTTTTGGATAAAAATGATGTAAAACCCGTATTTAAAATCCTCGAATATTAAATACGCGTAGTCTCAGCTTTAACCTTAATTAAACATACACATAAATACGCAGTCTCAGTTTATTTAAATACTACAATAAAATAATTATTCAGAAAAATAATTATTGAGTTCAGAAAAGATTACGTATGTATCAGTTATTTTACAGAAAATAAGTAAACGTTAACAGTAACTATGCAGTCCTAGTTTTATTTAAAAATGTTACGAAATCAATTATTTAGTATAATAATTAATTCTAACTATGTAAGTACTACATAAGTATTATGTATTAAAAAAATAGATACATAACGGGGTTTAAAGCACGAAAACGCAAGTAGATGTTATAAACAAAGCAAAAACCAAAACTTATACAATATATATGGTGGGCTTTGGTCCATTTAAAAAAAGAAAGAAAATGGGCCGACCTTTTTAGCAAAAGAAAAAAAACGGGGAAACCCCCTCTTTCACATAGCAGAAGTCGAACAAAAAAAAAGAGAAAGTGAATTAGGGTTCTTGGTGGCCGCCAGCATAGAAAGAAAAAGGGTTTCGTTTTGATTGTTTTGAATGTAAGAATATCACTCTTCCTTGAATCATCATACGGAAAACCTCCAGTTCACCTTTTCCTTTACGTTTTGATTTAGCTTTTAATCATCTAAACAAACCAAGTATGTTAATAAAGGGGAGTCGGACTACTGGTGTAAAAGGAACCGACCCATAAGGGTCTCGGTGACCCTGCCCTTTTGTCAGCCGATTGACCACATCCCCATAGGGAGGGGCGTGGTGAAGCATTGTACCCAAACCGAGAGTGATAGACTCTCGATGGTGTTGTTCTTGTAGTCGGCCAAGGGATAAGTCCCATTCGGTGGTGCTGTTGGTTTCATGCCGAGAGTAGCCAGCCCCAACAGGGGTCTGCGACTATAAAAAAAATGGACTGTTTGTTAAATAAGGGTGCGTTTGGGTGATGAAATCAGTGGGAACCAATAAGGTTGCGTTTGGCTTATGAAATCAGTGGGAAACAGAATAAAAACAGTGGGAATAAAGTTTTCATCAGTGGGATAAGTTTAGACAGAAAATAATAGACTTCTATTTTGAGATTAGTGACAGTTTTGTGACACAAATTTCTGTCGCAGAATGGTCATGACAGTTTTCTAGACAGTTTTGAAATCCAGTTTTAAATGACACTTTTTAGTGACTCAGACTTCTGTCACTAATTTAAATAGACAGATTTTACATATTTCGTTTAATCGTTTAGTGCGACCGAAAACGAGTATCTCGGTAGGCTCGGGATATAGTAAATTATAAAAATGGAGATTTTTAAATTATACCTTTTAGCACTTAATTTTTAAATGTATAAATTTTATATTTAAATATAATTATTAAATATAGTTGTTATAAGGTTTTAAAAAAAAAAGGGGTATAATTACCTAATAATTTTATTCATTTTGGAAAACGACCTAAATTAGGAAACTTTCTGTTATTAAACAGGGTACTAGATATAGAACTATTATAACGTCGAAATACGTGTATATCGTAATTAATAATAGAACAGGAATACGTTAAACATAAATATTAGAACATTCAGACGTATCAATTATATAATAACAGTATTACAAGATTAAATAAATTAACTAAGTACATTTGAGATAAATGGTAAACAGTAATCAGTTAACTTATTTTCGCGTACGTTATTTATGTAGTAACCATGAAGTCGGATAAATCTTTCAGCTTACAGTCTTATTTCATTTCTGGACACGAGGTACGGATTTTCCGTCCTTTCAGTAAGGACTTCCTTTCTATGCATGATTAGGATTCCCCATCTTCAGCCAAATGTTTTTCCCCAGTATATGTTTAAACTTATCAGTAATCATAAATTGCCTGAGCATTATATACAAGCATGATTAGTTTATCTACTAGTTACGGAGGTACCGTAACCACGACACTAGAGGCACCGGTGTCGTGACTCACATGCAGGAGAGTGATATCCTGCATCGTCCCACTCAGTTCAGCTTGGCCATTTTATCAGTATTATTAGTGGGGCGTATGGATGCATCCTAGGCTACAGTTTAGAGTTTAGCAGGTGAATGTGGTGTGTGCTCTACATCCTTCACATTGGAGCTGATCCCTCCACCCAGCACAGTATTTAGAGGTCACCCCTCTACAGCATGACGAGGTCACCCCTCTATGTATTCATGCAGCAGTTGTTACAGCACATGGCCTATATAAGCTCTTGGCAATTAAAATACATTAAATGCATGTTATACAGATTTAACAGATAACAGTTCAGTTTCATTATTGATAAATCAGACTTTACAGATTATTTACAGATTTCCACTGCAATTTTACTTATCAGTCTTACAGCTTCAGTATTTATCATCTACTTCATTTCCGTAATTCCTTATCATGCTTCATATCCGTTCACTGAGCGTTATGCTCAGCCGTAGTTCCTTTCATGTTCTAACGACAGGTACACCAGGACGCTTTTAGGATTCTAAGAGCATGTGCATTTGGATGGAAGCTATCCAGACTTCTTACTTTATGCATTTCTTACATTATTCTATTTATTCGGACATTGTTTAGTCCTTTCATTCAGTATTTTATTTTTCATGTTTTGGGCTTATGTTTGGATTACCGATGTTTGATTCCGGTATTTCCTTTATGGTCAGTTAATATTTTAGGACATTTACCTTATGCTTTGATGACACGCCATAAATACACGTAACGGTCCACTTATCCAAGTGGGGTGTTACAATTATGGTATCAGAGCGCAAGGTTCGACCTGTAGGCTCTAAAACTTGACCTGTGACTAGTGGGTAGTCACCGGGAACTTCCCAGAGTTTGGCATTGTTATCTTTCATGTTGCTCATGGATTATTCAGCCAGTTTTCTTCATTTAACAGTCAGTTTTCTTAAAGTTTTGACTAAGTAAAAGGTTGGTACAGAACTGGCCGTACTTAGTCGCATGTGCTTTTAGCGAGCTTTCGTGTTGGTGAACTGACCATAGGCGTTCACCCTTGCCCGTTCAGATTTTGTATTGGTAAACCGACCATAGGCGTTTACCCTTACTCATGACAGATTCATGTTTTCAGTCAAATATTACTTGGTGAACCAGCCATAAACGTTCACCATTTCTCAAGTCAAATTTCATGCTTTTCAGTCGAATGATGTTTTGTGAATCGACCCACAGATGTTCACCTTTGTCATATCAGAACATTTCATAAATTTTGACAAGTAGGGATTGGACTACAGCCATCCCTATTTAGTCCGAGATTATAAATTTCTATACATGACAGTTCTCAGAAAATTTTGACCAGTATGGATCGGACCAGAATGGCCCATACTTAGTCTCATGTTTCTTCTCTGAATTCTGTGGATTGAACCATAGCCATCCATATCAGTTGATATTACGCCTCAGTTGATTTGATTTTTATGCTCCTTGTAACAGTCAAATTTTCATACCTCACGTTGATGTCATCTACATGATGATTCAATTTCATGTCTCCTTACGAGGATTATGTTTTCAGCAAGGTGATGATGCCTTCAGGCTAAAATACAGAAGGATTACAGCAAAATCCTATTTCATGATAAATCATGTTCTGGTCTTTATCAATCATGTCTTCTGTCTTCATACTGAACATTGATGAAACTCTGTTTAATCATACTTTCAGCCTCTATACAACCATCATTAAGTCTACGCAGGAATTACCAGGATATCACGTTACCCATTTCAGTTCAAGTTACTACCGTTTAAATCAAGTTATTTCTTAGATCATGTCAGACAATTGACACCAGTATCGATCATCCCATACAATTTCCTCCAGTGCCATGTATAGTATTCCATATGTACCTCATGTACAGTGCCTCAGTTATCCTCCATGTACAGTATTTCACGTGTACTCCACGTACAGTGTCTCAGATATGCTGCATGTGCAATATTCATTTGTACTTCATGTACAGTAGTCCAGGTGTACTCTAGGTACCCTACTCCATGGATATTGCTGATTGTTCCTTAATCATCGCGGGCGTTTCCACTTGTCGATATTTTGCCATAGCTGATGCCGCTAACACTTTGAAGACCTCACAAATGCTGATGCTGCTGATACGTTGGAGATTTCTCAAGATGCTGATGCCGATCATACTATGAAGACTCTACAGAACAAGGACGAAAAACACTAAATTTGAAATGTCTGACAAGAATAAATTTCAACCATAAGACACTTCTATTCCATTTCATACTTACCTTCTCAGCTAGATGTCACACTTCACTCAGCTAACCACCCTATTTCAGCAGAATAGTTACACGAATCACGGTCATGATAATGACCGTCATAAATTGACAGACAAAGCAGTAGTGACAACCATCGTATTTATAATTAATCAGTCAGTAACCATCGGAACTCCGGTACGGACGTGACCAGAAATACAGAGGTCGGTAGTCTAATCGGTCCGCCAATCCTAGCAGTTACCAAAATTTTTAACCTTGTTCAGATTCATCTACTAAAACACGTGTCAAGACATCAGTCAAGGCATAGGCCTCAGGTATCTTTTCGGAAGACACATAATAGGACACCAGTCATGGTACACGTCATACGAATATCTTCTCAACATACGAGTCAGAACTCATAACTCCAGTATGTTTCTAAACCAGGCCCTCAGAAATTCAGGGTACCTTTTAGAAAGGGTTATACCCGTTCTATTATGTCACGCATGAATCAGATCATTAAAATTCAGTCACCACCACCAGATTATTATTCAGATTAAACACACGGTAATCATTATGTGAGGTTACAGACGAACCCACTCAGTGGAAGTCGCCACGTTACTCCACGTATTCCTATGTCAGCTTTATGTAAATCAGGTATTTACCTACCTCTCAGCCAGAAAGGACTCAACAGTATCGCCATATTTATTAAAGCCTTATTTTCAGTTAACGACGAGATCCGTCTTACTAAATCCCAAATGTATTCATTATAATTTCTGTCAGAAAAATCAGTAAAATTATTTCTGCCTTACAAGCGCGTGACTTATCAGTCCATAGCTACGAAGACTTTTACCTACCTGTTATTAATTCACTTCTAAAATTCCTTAAATTCATGATCAGCAGATTATTCTAGAGTTGCAGATATAATTTCAGAAAGTTTTCAAGAAATTCCTTCCTAACCACGAGACAGAAGTTTAACATCGAGCTAGTCTCAAGAACAGAACCTTTTTTCAGAACTCTTGATCACAGGGCTTTAGCTAAGTTAAACGAGTTGCAGTATTGCTGCAAGAGATACCGAAATGAGGCTTTATTCGCCCCAGTGCACCATCAGGAAATGCACCGTGTTACGCCTATCAAAAAGAAGGTCGGTAACATGAGATCATGTATCGATCACCGAAAACTTTATAAGATCACCATTCATAATCAATGTCATCTCAAGTATAGAAGGTTTACGAAACCTACTACGACATTTTCTAGATCGATTCACGATCATGCCACCAGAAGTGGTGAGAGAAGAACATGATGTTTTCCAGACTGCGGTTGCACATATTATAGTCTCTCTAAAGATTTTGATTTTATACTTCTGAACTCCCTAATGCTCCAGCTATATTATGGAATTTATGAATAAATTTTTCCTATGATTCTCAGACAAAATCGTCAGCGTATTCATTGATCACATTTTGGTATGCTAAATTCTAGAGAAGAATACGAGAGTCATCTTCTCACAGTTGTATAGAATCTTCGATAGGAGTTATTATACACAACTTTCCAGATATAAATTCGCCTGAACTGAGTGACATTTCTGAGCCACCCTATTTTAGCAGAAAGAAATTTCAGACAATCCTGCGAAGGTGAAGGCCATCACCTGATGGTCCCGACTGAAGACTGTGAACGAAGTACAAATTTTTCTAGAAATCAATTGACTGCTAACGCAGAAATTGCTGACAGTCATCACTAAAGCCCAGGCTAACGCATAAATTCTGCTATGACTATTCAACCAGATTCACACCAGAATGTCCCATAAGCCTAAACAGAATTTTGATAGAAACCGTATTACACATTGATAGAGCTATGTTCATATCTAGATGTCTGACATACCGCAGGTTCAAGATAGAACGCCTTCATGTTAGTGTGTTACCATTAGAAAAATCTGAACAGAATGAGACATGATTCCATGGAGATTATGGTCAGACTCAGAAAAAGTATAATACTATCTAGGTCATTGTCGACCATGTAATCAACCTACGCATTTTCTTTCATCCGAAAGGATTACGTAGTAGCGGACCTGCAAAAAATTTAGCAGTAAATCGTACGAATTCAAGGCATTCCATCGACCATCATATCAGACAGAATTCATGTTCACGATCAAGTGTATGTTTACGCCCACTTTAAATTCACGTTTATTTTCACTTTCACGTTTACGTCTCATTCGCGGTATGATGTTGTTTCAGTTCATCTTTTATGCGATCTCATAATTTAAGCTCACGTTTGTGTTCATAACATTGTTCACGTTCAAGTTCGTGTGCCATTTCACGATACACGTTTCTCAGTCTATTACCGAATACGGTTACAGAAAGCTTGAGAGACCAGACTCAAGTTTAGCACAACTATTCCATAACCAGGCAGGCGTTTCACATCTCAGGCCGTATCATTTGGCATTCATTCCTCAGTCAGCATACGTTCATGATATGTTCTAGTATCACGTTCACAGTATGATTCACTTATCATATTCTAATTCCATGCCAGCGCTCCTCATATAATTATGAACCACGTTCACAATTGCTCACGTAGCACGTTCACAATTGTTCACGTAGTTCATCCCTATATATTCCAGCAGCTTGCTCAGAGTTATAAATGTTATCTTTTCAGAATATTTACACGTATCGTCTCATGTATCATACATGCTATAGTTATTCAGTCTATCAGATTCAGAAAATCCATCTTAAGTATGAAACCAGAAACTATCCAGCATCATCAGGACAGGGTCATCAAGACCAAGAATTGTTCATTATGTTTAGACCTTTGAAGGAATCGTTTCGAGCGGGAAGCCACTCGAAACGGAGGAGTCCATCCGGACCTCTCATCCGTTTCCTTCAATAAATCAGTTAAGTTTTTTTTTCCAGTCATGTTATGTTCCACAGTTAGGTCATGCTATAAAATTTCAGCAGCATTATGTCTTACCTCGAGTGCGAATTATTTTTCAGCTTATATGTCCTTCCAGCTTTCATATTCATTCAGCCTATGTGTCTGTTCCAGCTTTTATAACTTCACCAGCTTATTACCTTTAATTCGAGGACGAATTTCTCTTTTTTAGAGAGGAAGAATTGTAAAACCACGGCAGAATCGCATCCTTAATTCGAGGACGAATTATTTTTTTAGAGGGGAAGAATTGTAAAACCCGTATTTAAAATCCTCGAATATTAAATACGCGTAGTCTCAGCTTTAACCTTAATTAAACATACACATAAATACGCAGTCTCAGTTTATTTAAATACTACAATAAAATAATTATTCAGAAAAATAATTATTGAGTTCAGAAAATATTATGTATGTATCAGTTATTTTACAGAAAATAAGTAAACGTTAACAGCAACTATGCAGTCCTAGTTTTATTTAAAAATGTTATGAAATCAATTATTTAGTATAATAATTAATTCTAACTATGTAAGTACTACATAAGTATTATGTATTAAAAAAAATAGATACATAACGGGGTTTAAAGCACGAAAACGCAAGTAGATGTTATAAACAAAGCAAAAACCAAAACTTATACAATATATATGGTGGGCTTTGGTCCATTTAAAAAAAGAAAGAAAATGGGCCGACCTTTTTAGCAAAAGAAAAAAAACGGGGAAACCCCCTCTTTCACATAGCAGAAGTCGAACAAAAAAAAAGAGAAAGTGAATTAGGGTTCTTGGTGGCCGCCAGCATAGAAAGAAAAAGGGTTTCGTTTTGATTGTTTTGAATCTAAGAATATCACTCTTCCTTGAATCATCATACGGTAAACCTCCTGTTCACCTTTTCCTTTACGTTTTGATTTAGCTTTTAAACATCTAAACAAACCAAGTATGTTAATAAAGGGGAGTCGGACTACTGGTGTAAAAGGAACCGACCCATAAGGGTCTCGGTGACCCTGCCCTTTTGTCAGCCGATTGACCACATCCCCATAGGGAGGGGCGTGGTGAAGCGTTGTACCCAAACCGAGAGTGATAGACTCTCGATGGTGTTGTTCTTGTAGTCGGCCAAGGGATAAGTCCCATTCGGTGGTGCTGTTGGTTTCATGCCGAGAGTAGCCAGCCCCAACAGGGGTCTGCGACTATAAAAAAAATGGACTGTTTGTTAAATAAGGGTGCGTTTGGGTGATGAAATCAGTGGGAACCAATAAGGTTGCGTTTGGCTTATGAAATAAGTGGGAAACAGAATAAAAACAGTGGGAATAAAGTTTTCATCAGTGGGATAAGTTTAGACAGAAAATAATAGACTTCTATTTTGAGATTAGTGACGGTTTTGTGACACAAATTTCTGTCGTAGAATGGTCATGACAGTTTTCTAGACAGTTTTGAAATCCAGTTTTAAATGACACTTTTTAGTGACTCAGACTTCTGTCACTAATTTAAATAGACAGATTTTACATATTTCGTTTAATCGTTTTAGTGCGACCGAAAACGAGTATCTCGGTAGGCTCAGGATATATTAAATTATAAAAATGGAGATTTTTAAATTATACCTTTTAGCACTTAATTTTTAAATGTATAAATTTTATATTTAAATATAATTATTAAATATAGTTGTTATAAGGTTTTAAAAAAAAGGGGTATAATTACCTAATAATTTTATTCATTTTGGAAAACGATCTAAATTAGGAAACTTTCTGTTATTAAACAGGGTACTAGATATAGAACTATTATAACGTCGAAATACGTGTATATCGTAATTAATAATAGAACAGGAATACGTTAAACATAAATATTAGAACATTCAGACGTATCAATTATATAATAACAGTATTACAAGATTAAATAAATTAACTAAGTACATTTGAGATAAATGGTAAACAGTAATCAGTTAACTTATTTTCGCGTACGTTATTTATGTAGTAACCATGAAGTCGGATAAATCTTTCAGCTTTCAGTCTTATTTCATTTCTGGACACAAGGTACGGATTTTCCGTCCTTTCAGTAAGGACTTCCTTTCTATGCATGATTAGGATTCCCCATCTTCAGCCAAATGTTTTTCCCCAGTATATGTTTAAACTTATCAGTAATCATAAATTGCCTGAGCATTATATACAAGCATGATTAGTTTATCTACTAGTTACGGAGGTACCGTAACCACGACACTAGAGGCACCGGTGTCGTGACTCACATGCAGGAGAGTGATATCCTGCATCGTCCCACTCAGCTCAGCTTGGCCATTTTATCAGTATTATTAGTGGGGCGTATGGATGCATCCTAGGCTACAGTTTAGAGTTTAGCAGGTGAATGTGGTGTGTGCTCTACATCCTTCACATTGGAGCTGATCCCTCCACCCAGCACAGTATTTAGAGGTCACCCCTCTACAGCATGACGAGGTCACCCTTCTATGTATTCATGCAGCAGTTGTTACAGCACATGGCCTATATAAGCTCTTGGCAATTAAAATACAGTAAATGCATGTTATACAGATTTAACAGATAACAGTTCAGTTTCATTATTGATAAATCAGACTTTACAGATTATTTACAGATTTCCACTGCAATTTTACTTATCAGTCTTACAGCTTCAGTATTTATCATCTACTTCATTTCCGTAATTCCTTATCATGCTTCATATCCGTTCACTGAGCGTTATGCTCAGCCGTAGTTCCTTTCATGTTCTAACGACAGGTACACCAGGACGCTTTTAGGATTCTAAGAGCATGTGCATTTGGATGGAAGCTATCCAGACTTCTTACTTTATGCATTTCTTACATTATTCTATTTATTCGGACATTGTTTAGTCCTTTCATTCAGTATTTTATTTTTCATGTTTTGGGCTTATGTTTGGATTACCGATGTTTGATTCCGGTATTTCCTTTATGGTCAGTTAATGTTTTAGGACATTTACCTTATGCTTTGATGACACGCCATAAATACACGTAACGGTCCACTTATCCAAGTGGGGTGTTACAAATGACCTATAATATGTCTTGTAACAAGTAAAACTCTTATAGAGAGTAAAGTGGCAATGTGAAATTATTATTTTTTTCTTTTAACCTTGGTTGGTAGATCGTAACAAGTAATTTCTATTACTCGTAAAATCCTTGTTTCATATATTAATAATTTGATACTAGAAGTTTGTGACAGATTTGTTAAGATATTGTTTAATTTAATTTGAAAAGGGAGTTATAATAAAATTTACGATATGACTGTTGAGTATATATAACTTTGGATTTAGTATGAATTAATTTTTGGGTCAATGTAGCAAACTTTTGGCGTATCTGGTAATATAAAACATGAGTAGAAAATTGGTCACGTATTTTGGAGCTAGAAACTTGGTAAAATTGGTTTTATTTTAAACATAAGGTTATGTTTACATATGCATTGGTGTAAACTGGAACACGTCACTTGTTGTAGTAACTAAACTGGGATAAAAATCGAAATGTACTCTTTAAGTGAGAAATTATAACGCTTTAAATAAATTATTAAAAGTTGATGGAACGTCATTTGAAATCATTTGTTTGTTTAATTTTTGTTATAGAGAATCAATATGTGTAATTTGATGATGCTTGTTTAAAATCGTTTGAAAAATCTTTTGTCTTATTCCGCGGCGAGATGAGTTAATTTTAAAATCGTTTGATAATGGGCTAAGGATTAAAAGTTGAATTTTATATATTTTGGAAATAATTGAAATAAGCATTTTGATCACCTACTTCATTATTATATTATTATATTATTGTTATTTTTGAGATTCAAGTCTCGACTAAAATCAGTAATTTATCCGAGATAATACTACGTGAAACCTCTTTATCATTTGAGTCGAATTACGCGAATATGAATTAACAAATCAGTTGTAAGGAAAACATGTGTGTAATTAAAAGTCAAGGTTAATTTTAAGAGTCAATTGGACTAATTTGAGTTTTGTTGATTACTTGCATATATGTGATAAGATAAGTTGTAATAATAAAAACATAAAACTTGGAAAAATTCTTACTATGAACGTTTTTGGTACTTAAGATATGAACATTAATGAGATTTTTACACAAGTATGGAGATTTTCAAACCTAATGATTTTATCGATTATGATAACCGAGTCACCGAATCTACCAATGTTAGTATTTTTCTTGAGATTATAACTTCCAGAAATAAAAACTTTGTAAAGATTGAAACATGAAAGGTATAAATTCTTTAATGGTGTAACACAAATTAAAAATGTGTAAATGCTCTCTTTTAAAAGGTACAAGGTAACAGTAACTAGAAAATGAAAATGGATTACCCAACAAACGAATATTTGTATTATTTTCCTAAGATGTATATATATAATGTTTTGAGTCACGATGGTTCGATCGTACATCATCACTTCTTTGATTTTATGAGTCTGTATCTAAACTTGAGTCGTCATGTGACTGTTCATTTTAATATTGTATATGGTTTGAAACCATTATTATTATATTTATTTTAAAACTACTATTTCGCTAGTACTTGATAATGAGGGTATGTCACCCGCTGTATTTCTGTCATGTTCATGGACGCCGTAACTTTTCTTCTTTCGGTTAATGAAACCTAAAATTTTGTATTTACTTGAATGATGCTGTAAATATTCATTAAAGTGGTTATTTATCTATATGGAACAAAAGCGAGGAGGCGAAGCCGCTTTACCGAATTGTGGAGGTGAAAGAACTCGATCTTCCTGGTGAAATTGTTTCTATTCGACCAAGTGATTATTCTCCTCTCCCCGTATGCCCTTGGTGGAATGCGTGTGCAACTCGAGACGGTGGGAATTATGATCGTTGTTCTATTTTAGTGACGCTTGTTTTGATATTCAATTTTTACCTTATGTATTCGTAGATCGTTGTTGTTATCCCGAGACTTTTGTCATATATTTGAAGTATTTTCATTTCTAATGTAGTTAATTTTAGTTGGCAATTGTATTGCTCGTTTACCTTGTTCGATCTCATTGATTCTTGATTTTATTACTTGTTGTGCTTCCGATGACCTTTAATCTTGAACCACCTTACCGTTATTTTGTGAATAGTCTATTTTGAAAATATATATGAGTGTGTCAAATGGTTCGTTTAACCAAATGCGAATGGTGTCGAGTTATTTATTTATTTATTTTCTCATAAAAAGGCAAAGTAAAAGTATGTTTCCAAAGCGGACGAAAAATGTTTGATGTGTTTCTTAAAACGATGGTAACAGTATTTTCCCATTTCAAATGATATTATTATTTTGAAGTTTAGGTCGAAAACTTTCATAGTCATCTTCGGTGTGTCATAATAATGTTTGTGTTGTCACTCGATCCTCAATTATGCACAGCTTAGCTAACTATGCATAATTCGGTAAGAGTCCTGTTTTGTTAATTGTCGTTGCTTGGTCCTCAAGTATGCATGATCTAGCTAGTTATGCATAGTTTTGGAAGGGCGATATAGTTTCAAGTCAATTGGTCATCTTTAAAACCAGTAATGTTTTTGATAAATGTTTGGATGAGAACGTTTTTAAAAATGGTGGATCCTTATGCAAGCAATCGTATTCTCTTTGATTCCTAAAGGAAATCTTTGAATTTTCTTGTGTTCCTTGAAATCTTTTCTTTCGTTTTGCGTTGACTTAGTAAGTCACTTTGACCGAGTAATTTTGGAAAATGTTTTTATGTGTTGTGTGTAATGTGTGAAGTTTATCGGAATCACGAGAGTGTTGATGAAATACCAAAGGGGCGCGAATTGACACTGAGAAGGATTTTTAACAAAAATAGAAGACTGCTGATACATCGCTCTTGCGTGGGTGGAAGTGAAGTGAAATGATAGATGAAGCGAAGGTTGTCGTTGTTTCGATCTCGGTGTCTCTTCGAATGGATAACAGTCAAAAGTGGTACTAATCGTTCTTGGTGTCGAAACGGGGTTTGATTTTCTAATCTACTTGAAATGTAAGTGCGAAACGTGATTAAAATAAGCTAGAAGCAAACCTAGGAAAATTGTCACCTTTTATAAAAAATAGGAAAACACTTGGTAAAAATGAACTTTTCGGGAAGCGTGCGATTTTCGTAATTAAAAGTAAATTTGAAAAATAAAACAACCAAATTAATTAAATTAATTATTGCGATGGAATCAAATTAATTATTGTGATGGAATAAAAATGATTATTGCGATGGGATGAATGGATCTGTCGCAATGTTGGAGCTATCGCAATGTTGGGCGATCGCAATATGATCGCAATAAGGGACAATCTCAATAATGATCGCAATGAGGGACTGATCGCAATGTGGCTGTTGAAAATTGGGCAGAGTTCTGTCGCAATAAGACCTTAACCCCATCGCAATGTACGATCGCAATAAGCGATCGCAATACGATCGGAATAAGGGAGTATCTCAATAATCGATCGCAAAGTAAAACCCTAGGGGTTATTGCGATCGCAAAGCCGTCTCAATAATCTGTCGCAATGTAAAACCCTTTTGCGATGGAATGAAGCTATCACAATATGAAAACCCTAACCCTTTTGCGATGGATCTCAAGATAGCACAATAGAACAAAATAAGCTAAAAATCCAATAAGCACTTATAATAATCTCTTTTCCCAAACTAAACAAGATCAATAACGAGGGAAACCAAATAAGCAACGAATGGAAAACATTCAAAACATCAACACGCCACTTTTGTAAAACAACTTTTTAAAGATCAACTTTTTTGAAACGATTAAAGGTGGAATAAGCTAGACGCTTAATAAGCCAATGACAAAACTTGTGAAACTTAAAACACGAATCAATAAAAAGTGAAAACCATGAGTTTATTAAAACTAGACGAAATCAAAAGATGAAAAAGATGAAGGATTTGTGGATCGAAAATAACAAAAACTTGAAAAAGATGAAGATGAAAACAAGATTAAAAAGTAGAGTCTTGATTAAAAACAAGAAAAGAAGATGAAAGTTATCTAGTGAGAGAAACTGTCACTTTCTCTCTCTAGAACCTACACACACGAAAATGAAAGAAAAAATGAAACTAAAAACTAACTCCCTAAATTGTGAGGAAAAATCCTATTTATAGGTTCTTTCTTGTGGGCTTGTGAATGGGCTTGGTTCATGGGCTTGTCTTCTTCTTCCTCCTTTAGTCTTTACGTTTCTTTTAAATAAACGTTTCGACTTTGGAATTTGAGAAGTGTCGGTGAATAATTCCAACTCGTCTTTTAATTTCTCGTTAAATAGACTTGAGTTCTTCGACATATATAAATCTGCCGTCTTTGGCCCTTTTCTTCGATAAATCTTCAAATCGGTCCTTTGACTTCCAATCTTTTGCATTCTTGGACTCTAGACTTCGTCTTCAGTCTTTTTCTTCAATAAACTCGTGCAATCCCATGTTTTCTTCAATATTTATCCGGTTAGCTCTGAAAACACAACACAGACAAAAACCACGCATAATTCCAAACAAATGATATTAAATACGCGTTTTGGGTCTCGTTTCAGCAAGAAATAAGTGGTAAAAGGATGGGTGTTTACACACCTATCAAATCCCCTACACTTAACCATTGCCATGCCCTCATGCAATGCTCAGTGACAAAGCAAAATTACACCTTTCTCATAATCAATCAACCTTGGCCTTATTAACATACTACTAACACTTAAACAAAAATTAAAATACTAAGAGAATATAAAAACTTGAATGAAACAAAAGGGATAGAAAACCATTTTCACTTGAAAATTAGCTGCATGGAAGTAACTAGCAAAGAGATCAAGGACTTACACTAGGGCTTTGGTGCTGCGAAGATTTATCACCCTCAAGTTTCACGTTCCCCATGCCAAGCTTAAAAACGAGATCATTATTAGTATAAGATAGCACAACTAACACTTACTCATGCGGTTCAATTAATCACTTAGACTCCCTTATTCCTATGGGTATCTCTTATATTTTATTGATGCCTTGAATGATCACGAGGATGCATTGTTGACTTATTTCGATAGGTTATTAGGGCTGAAAATAAAGTAGGACGATCTAATCCATAGTTAGCTAAAGGACAAAATCTTTTAAAACTGCTTCTCGAGACCTCAAAAAGTTCATATCTTGGCATAACTTGCTTCACGATTTGAGACCTTTCTCGGGCCGATATTTGGCATGTACTTCATACTTCACATCTTGAGAGACGTTCTTGAGATAATGGTCTTCTCTTCGTTTATAGAATTTCTTCACTTGGAGTATGTTTGAGAGATACTCCAGCTTTGTTGACCACGACTTCATCATTATTTCTTCAATCATAATTTGGGATTTTGATATACAACGATCCGCCTCCTTTTCGGACTTGGATCTATTTATCCTCATACCTTGTTAGGGTCTTTTCGGATATACTTCTCCATGAAACTTTATGGGAGTTGATTGCTTTTCGTCGTGCGTATTGACCCTTCATATTGATTTAAGAACAATGCTTTTCACATCTTCTTGGATCTTTAGCAATAAAATGGAATCTGTTGGAAATACGTTTTTACGTATTTATGAAGGATCGGTCGCTCCAACGATATATTATTGTATTTGGCTCGTGATCCAGTTTGTACTAAATATAGTCCATATAGCCCACATGTAGGGTGGGCTATATATACCCCTCCTAGCATGTTAGGAGGGGTGGTTCATTCATTTACACTTTCATTTAATCTAATTTCACTTTCTCTCTCTACTTTTCTTTTCTCTCCTTTCTCTATCTATATTCATCTTCTTCTTCCTCCTTCCACCATCTTTTCAATAGATCTAATCCATCATTTACCAAATCCTTAGATTTCGTAGACCTACAATTGGTATCAAGAGCCATGGTTAAATCTTAGGATTTGCATTTTTTTATCTTTTGATTTGGTGGTAAAAATCCTTTCTTTTCTAATTTCTTATCAATCTTTTCATCATTCGATAAACTTTTTATCAATTTTTATAAATTTTATCAATTTTTATTTTTTATCAGTTTTATTTTTACGTGTTTTTTTTTATAATCAGTTTTTTATTATCAGTTTTTCTTGTTAAATATTCAAACTTTTTAAATAATCAGTTTTTCTTGTTAAATAATCAGTTTTTTTTTATATCATCATTTGTCTAATCATATTTTTTAATCAGTCGTTTTTTTTTTAATATTTTGTTAATCATTCAGTCATTTTTTTATCATTTTTTTTTAATCAGTTTTTTCTTCCTTCTTTTTTCATTTCAGTCCAATCTGTTAACACTGTCCAGACTGTCCAAAACTGTTCAATCTGTCCAAACTGTCCAAAACTGTTCAATCTGTCCAAACATATCCAAAGTTATCAGTTTTCCGCATAGACACAGGTTTCCGAATAGACACAGTTTTCCGAATAGACAAAACTTTCCGAATAGACAAAACTTTCCGAATAGACAAAACTTTCCGAATAGACAAAACTTTCCGAATAGACAAAACTTTCCGAATAGACAAAACTTTCCGAATAGACAAAACTTTCCGAATAGACAAAACTTTCCGAATAGACACAACTTTCCGAATAGACAAAACTTTCCGAATAGGACTTTCCGAATAGGATTTTTTTTCCGCATAGGATTCCGCATAGGGATTCCGCATAGGGATTCCGCATAGGGTTTCCGCATAGGGTTTCCGCATATGGTTTCCGCATAGGGTTTCCAAATACATTTTTTTCCGAATAGATTTTTTTTTTAAAATAGACACTTTCCGAATAGAAGTCTATTCGGAATAGACACCTCTCGACTGACACCAAAAAGATTTAGACTCATCACTCCCCCTTGACCAACAAACCCCCAAACACCCTCTCGTCACACCTCTCGACTCACCCCAACAGATTCACACATCCTCGACTCCCTCTCTCACACCTCAAAATACTCTCAACCCTCGACCAACACAAACCAAACCAACAGGACTCTCAAACTAACACCCTCGCCTACTCTCAAACCGTCACACCCTCTCAACCGACACCCAACCACCCACACCCACAAACTCTACTCAACCTTAACACTATACCTCTCGTCTTACAAAACAAAACTTCGACTTCGACTCACACAATTTACCCACCCACCCTCACTCGGACACCCACCCTAGACTTCAACACACTCGGACTCATCACACCCAAACTTGATCAAAACCCACACCCTCTCAAAACCACCTTGACACTGACCCTCCTCAACAACCACTCAACAACAAAACTCTCGATTCTTCTTTCCCTCACCCAACTCACAGACTCATCAACAACACTCTCGACCCTCACTCCCTCACCGACACCCTCTCGACTCTCACATTACCTCACTCTCGACTCATTCAATCGACTCACATCACACACACATACTCGCACTCGACTCATCACAAGAACGACACTACAGAAGAGAGAGAGACTCAACAACACACAAACAACACAGTAAGAATACCTACCCGAGATCTCATTAAAGATCTTGAAGCCTCTTCTTGTTCTCGAAGCAGTCATAACGAAATCAAAAGGTCGGGTAATGATCTATTTTGATCAGTTATACGAAGTATGAAGCAGTTATGAGAGGATTTGTGAGGTTTGGTGACTGTTAATTTGAAGAGAGAGAGATTTTTGGGAGAGAAAATGGAGGATTATGAGTTTAGTAGGCAGTGTTAGAGGAGAGAGATACAAGAGATTTGGATTGTGATTTAGATTTGATGAGTTCAGATGAGATAAAGGATTCGTTTTTTGTTTTTGAAAGCTGTGAGATCTGCACAAAGAAAGAGACAAAAAAGGACGGAGAAAACTATATTATTGAGAAGATTTGTGTTAGATTTGTGTGACTTTGTTTTTGACATTTATATAAACAAAAGCCAGACGGAGGTTACTATGTGAAATGACTTTTCGAAGTTATTTAAAGTAGAAAAGGGGCGGAGGTTCCTAAGTCAAAGAAGGTGGGTACAAGGTCTCCACGTGTGTGATCTAAGTTACATTTGGTATTTTTGTGAGTAGTATTTTGCCACGTTTCTTTTTTTTGGCATCTTTGTTTTTGGGACACGCATCAATATATCCAATTTTTTTTTTATTTTTTATTTTTTTTATTTCTTTTACTTTTATTTTTATTTTCGAATTTTAAGTTAACTTTTTAATTTAGTTAATTTAGTATGTTTGTCAATTAATATTTGTCATTTTTATTTTAATCTAGTAAATTTTTGGTACTTCGTATTAGGCGGGTATTCCGAAAAAATTAAAGTGGTAAAATATTTGATGGTCCGTTTATTATATTTATCGTAGCTTGGTTTTATTTGTTGGCGGGTTTTATTTTTGAAGTGAGCCGACTTTGCTTTGATTTCCGGTTTATTTTATCTTCGTTTGAGCCGACAACATCTTTTGAACCGATTCAAATTGTAAAAACCCGACAACAACAACATCCACATCATTTTTCTTTATCTTTCCTCGATTTTCAATGGATTCGTTCAATTCGACACTTAAAGAGGGAGACTTGCATCGAATGCAAGACAAAGCTAGAGAAAGTGGTATAAATTCATTTCGAATGCTTCAATATCATCTTGTCACTCTTTCGGGGATTCAAGGAGGGAGCGAATTTGTGACAATCTTTGGACAAGATCGTCATATATTCATCGACTCAATCTTCACCACTTTGACCCAACTCGCAGAGCAACTCAACAATGAAAATTTTGATCACTCTGCATCGGCACTTGCTTATAAGGCTCTTGTGACACAACTCACGCCTTTTCTCCAATTTAATATCATCAAGTCTGAAAGTTCAGTGATTTGCCAATCATTTCTTCGAGATACACATACCGAGCTTCGAGTTTTCCGTGATACGATTTTGAAACTCATGTCATCGGTCTCGTCTTCGATTTATGAAAGATCTCGACTTCAGCAAGGGTATGATAATGGAGTGCAAGACTCTTCGATGCAAGAGGAAACTGGTCATACGGTTGAAAACTTTGAGCCTAACGATGGCAAGAGCACGGAATCAGGAGGACAACATGATACCAGTGGCACGTCAGGGAATGTTCACGAGATTTCTCTTGATGACACCTTACCCATTTATGACGAAGAGCCTGCAAACATAGTACAATGTGATGTTGGTTATGATGTATCTGCTGATGACATGCCGCATATTGAGCATTCTGAACCTAATTATGACAAACATGGGATGGAAAAGAGTGATAGAAATACCACTTCTGATTCATCCGATGTGAGTCATAATGGGGGAGAAAGTGTTCAAAATGCTATAGTATATCATGATAAATGCTTTAAAACTGCCTCGTTAACTGATTCTGATTCCAAGATTAAAGAGCTCGAAACGATCGTAGCTCGGCAATCAAAAGATCTTGAGGATGCCAAACTTGAATTTTCTAAGAAAACGGACAAATTTGAAACATACTTTGAAAAACTTGAAAAGTCAAACGTTGTTCTTGAAAGAAAATTGGATCAAACTGTTCTAGATTCTAAAGCTGAAAAGGATAATCTTTTGAAACAAATTCAACTGCTTGAATCTAAGTTGGCATCCCAAGATAACTTGCTCAAAGAAAATGAAACGTTAAAAGCCCAAGTTCAGGAAAAGGTATTTGCTATAGCTGCGTTGAAAAACGAGTTAAGAAAAAATAGAGGACCTAGTGTGGACACTAAGCTTGAAAAACCATCAATCTTGGGGAAACCGCCTACAAATCAGTTCGTCAGACAACCGATTGTCAGACAACCTACTGCATTTAGATCCGAGCGACCACAATCCTCGAGACCGCGGTTTGCCTCCCAAGTTGATTTGGTTCATCTTTTTAGACCAGTCACTCCAGCAACTAGGCCCAATGTGATCACTCCAGCTTTAGCAAGACCAAATCATATGATTGCCTCTAGTTTCCCTAAAAATACCAAGACCACGTCTAGAACTAGTTCAAATGACGTTTGCCATGAATCTGATCTTAGGGAAGCTAAGCAAAAGACACATGTAAGAGATAGGAATTTCAAACCTAGTCAGATGCCTTCTAGTTTACCCAACACTGCTAACCGTAGCATGTCCAATCCTAGGAGCATCAATCAATCATCTAGGGATTCTAGATCTTACTCGGATATTAAATATGCTACTTGTAAAACATGTAGAAAATGTGTCTTTACGGCTAATTATGATTCCTGTATCAAAAAATTGCTTAATGAGGTGAACTCCCGTGCTAGACTTAAATCCCAGTGGGTAGCTAAAATCAAACCCGTTGGTAAAATGTGGTGCCCCACTGGTAGAACTTTCACTCTTGTAGGAAACGAGTGCCCTTTAACTAGGATAGTCTCCGTTTCTTCTAAGACTACTAGGGAGGAAATTGATAAAGATGATACTTCACTTAAGCCTAAACTTAAGATTTTCTATAAAAGGAAACGTTTGCCAGCTAAGATAAGTGAATCATCTACTCAGGTCGCCTCTGACACAAGTAAAGCCAACTGTGAACCCCCACGTGCTTCAAACATAGATATCTCTAACCCATGCAAAAGTATACAAACTCCTAATGAGAATGCAGGTACCAAAGTTGATGTTCCAAAAGAACGAAGCGGTCCAATCGTTGTATACCGTTCAACTAAGGACACTCTTAGAGTTTGGTTGCTGAAGAAGCAGATATCAGAGAAACAAATGTCTCAGGGGATTCATGGTTAAGCTGCAAAAAGGACTTATAGTCACATCACAGACTATAACTCGATCTCCAAAGACAGGAAAGTTCATCCCGATGATGACTTATCCTAAAAACGAGAAATTCATTTTTCTCGGGCATGAGCTTATATCAAAAACATTCCAAGTTTTTAAGCTCATGCATTATGGCTCCTCGTTATATGACAGACGACGACCCGGACTTCAGAGACAGGGAAGTTTATCTACGCAACGATAACTTACCCTCTTAACAAGAAATTAAGTTTTCTTGGACACGAGCTTATCCTAAAACCATTCAAAGGTTTTAAGCTCGTGTATAAGGCTTATAGATAAATGACACTCTGTAACCCGTTCTTCAAAGGCAGGAAAGTTTATCGCCGATGATAAACTTATCCTTACAACGAGAAATTAATTTTTCTCGGGCATGAGCTAATATTAAAAACATTCGAAGTTTTTAAGCTCATGCACAATGACTTACAGTTAAATTTCAGACTGTAACTCGAACTTAAAATAAAGGAAAGATTATCTTTTATGATAACTTATCCTCTTAACGAGAAATTCACCTTTCTCGGTCATGAGCTTGTCTTAAAACATTCGAAGTTTTAAGCTCAGAAAGGAAAGTGTATCTTTTAAATAAGAGAACTTTTCCTCATAACGAGAAATTAACCTTTCTCGGTCATGAGCTTTCCGTTAAAACAGTCAAAGTTTTCAAGCTCATGAAAACGACTTCTAAGTAAATGTCAGCTTAGGACTCGTCCTTCAGATAAAAGGAAAGTTTATCGCCGATGGTAACTTATCCTTAACAACGGGAAGTTTACAACTTCTCGGACTTGAGCTCGCTTTTAAGATATTCAACATCTTAAGCTCAAGTAATTGGTTTTCAAAACTTTGAACACAATTTTTCGAGAATTTCTCAAAAAGTTTTTCTAAATCTTTCAAAATTGTGTGTTCAAAAATATTTTGATAAAAAGAGCATGTCTTCTGGAATCGATAATATTTACGAACCTAGAAATGTCATTCAATAATGACACGGGGTTGTAAATAAAGTTCGAGCAGAAGTTCAAACTTTTAAAACATGCTCAAAATGGTTTGCTATTATTTCAGATAGCAACCCGCTTTTCATAATCAAGTCAAGCATTTCACTGGAAAGCTTTGACTCAACAACGGGAATTAATTTTCTCGGGGACGTGACGAGGTGACCAACATTCGTGAACAAGAACCATGTGCTTCTTTCATATGATGTTCTCCATTATTCAGGTCCAACCTCGTAAATTGCTAATCTTGTGAATACATTATCATATATGATCCTTGCACGTGATAAATACCTTACACTTGTGTTTAAAAGGTATTTAATTTACGTTTCAAGTACACCCTCATTAATTTGAGGGGGAGCTTGTTAAAATCATGAAGATAATTGGATTTGCATTTTTCTTCCCAAATTTTCTTAAAATGCTATTAAATCAATTGATATTAAAAACATCGATTGGGTTCATATTTTTAATATGGGGGAGAAAATGTGATTTAATATGGGATATGATCAATCATAAATGGTTTGACTTAACGTGTTAGCTCATCTCGACATGTGCGAAATGTTTTCGAATATCGTAGCATATGTTAAGGGGGAGCAAAATGGATTTGCACTTCAAAATGGATTTCATGGTGACATACACTTACCAAAACATCTCTATTCACGACGGTGAAGGTTGTGGTGACATAAGGATGGTAGGATAGGTTAAAGTCCAATGATTTCTCTAGAACCGGAGGAATCTTCCCAAGGACATTCCATAGCTAGAAATAGTAGTCCTTAGGAAAGATGGAGAAAGATTGTGAACGTAGCTGAATGCTGACCAAGTACTTAAGTTAGCACTGGAACAATCACAACAAGGTGCTAGTTATGACGTATTGGTAAGCATTGAAGGGGTTGAAGAATGAAAAAGAATTGTAAAGATAAAGGGTGTAAAGAAAGAAGCCCTCCTTACAACCTTAGGCAGAAACCGGGTCAATTCATATGCTATTGAGATCATTTTTAATGATTCTTGATATTAAAGAAAGACATCATGGACCCAGTGATGCAATGCACAACCCTTCCCAGCTAACTCAAATATCTCTCAAAAGGTATTTGTTTTAATCACACGGAGATCAACACATTATCTATTGATTTATTCACTCCGAATAAATTGGTATTGAAAAGGTGGCACTCCTCTCCAGCCTCCGATCACTAAAATCCAAAATGCACGATCGAGTCTAGAGCCATTTGAGATCATCAAATATCTTATTAGGACACACTTTCATATTTACTTGCTTCTTCACACACTGTGAAAAGTAAGAAAGTTCTTAAGAGTCCTACGCAAAATCTTCATGATCTTGCCTGAACATCCGAGTAATACGAAAGTATTTACAATGAAGATGGAAATCCTTCTTGAGCGAATATCAAAAAGCTCATGGTAGGTGACTTGTGCGATTCTTTATGAATTAAACTTGTGATAACTGGAAAGCAACAGTGGTTTAATTCTTAAATGAATTTAAACACGTTCCAGGCCTCTACGCATTATCATATGATCTTGCCAGAACACTCAGAGTGACTCTTTATTGATCACAGTGACGAGTGGAAATCCTTCTAGTGTTAACATCAAACAGCACTTGGTAGGTAACTTGCAAGATTCTATATGAATCAAGCTAGTGACAACTGGAAAGCAACGATGGTGCGGTTCTTAATTGAACTTCACTTGTTCCAGGAACATGAATTGACGGCTTCAAATCATGCGGATAATATTATCCAAATGATTCACTCTTTACGTTCGCAGTCAGCTTTGGACGGTCGAGTAAAGAGAACGGGTTTACCCGCGAAATCTTGTCAAGGAGGTTCTTTATTGAAACTACCTGTCACAAGTACGATATTTAATATCGTCCAACGGTCTTCACCGACCGGAGGTAAAATGCTACCGAATTAGAATGAAATGTTCAAGGCCATTTCATCCGTGTATATGGTTTGTTGCTAACTGTCTTATGCAACGTAACAAAAAGGTGGCATTGCGGTGTATAATCCAGAAGAAGTCGTCACCACATGCTTATACTACATACACTTAGTACTTCAACAAATTCAAGAAAGTCTGAAGGTCAAGTCTTCCGCTGTATCAAACTCTGAAGCTTTCAAGAATTTAAAGGTATAAGTATGTGGAACATGAAGTCACGAAGAGGCAAATTTCACAAGTGATGAATGCACAAGGTCAAGGCAAGGAAACATGCTCAAGACTAAAGTCAAAGATCACATCAAGCATATTCACAAGAACAAGATCGAAGACTCAAGCATAGTATGCTAGGTTTAAGATTTTGTAAAATGGTGTGACCTCCCTTAGGGGGAGATTGTTGGAAATGTGTTTTCCCAAAGAAAGTCTCGGTCACATCATTATTAGCATAGATCACGAGCTATAGAATATTTAGAACTTTGTAACTTGGAGCGACCTCCCTTAGGGGGAGATTGTTGGAAATACGTTTTTACGTATTTATGAAGGATCGGTCGCTCCAACGATATATTATTGTATTTGGCTCGTGATCCAGTTTGTACTAAATATAGTCCATATAGCCCACATGTAGGGTGGGCTATATATACCCCTCCTAGCATGTTAGGAGGGGTGGTTCATTCATTTACACTTTCATTTAATCTAATTTCACTTTCTCTCTCTACTTTTCTTTTCTCTCCTTTCTCTATCTATATTCATCTTCTTCTTCCTCCTTCCACCATCTTTTCAATAGATCTAATCCATCATTTACCAAATCCTTAGATTTCGTAGACCTACAGAATCCTCATGCCTTGTTAGGGCCTTTTCGGATTCGCCAATCTTCGCGCCCCGCTTCATTAGTTATGCCTTGGCTATGAACTCTTATCATTACCGAGCAACTTTTAAACGATCTTGGGCTTAAAGCTAAGTAATTTCTCAGACCGTACGACCTTAATTATTGCATTTATTTATTTACAAGCGATGGGAGAAAAAGATCATAATTAACTCGCAAGAGTTAATGAAAGAGTACCAAACTTATAATAACTCTATCATTTCTCGTTCTCCACAGTTTAAAATCTCAAGTAATGAGACTCATGGATGCTTAGCCTAATAAACCAATTAAGGTCTACATGGTTAAGGATACTAGCTAGAATGAACTTGGATAAGTCTATTCGGGTTGAGTCAAAACAATCGCAACGGGCCTAATATATCTAAGAAACTCTAAACTAGCTAAACCATTTTATTAATATTTTATTTTTTTTGACTTATTATGGAATATATACATATGAAAGCAACGATAATAGGAAAAAAATAAAGGACATAAAAATTTAAAAATTACGACTAAATGGCCAAAGTTAATTAAAAATTTGAAAAATGCTGAAAAACATGATTTTCCGGTTAAATGAAGGCATTTTCATGGAAAAGTCCACTTAAAACTTCGATAGAAGTCTCCCCTACACTTAAGATAAACATTGTCCTCAATGTTTAAGCATGCGGGAAAAGTCTCCCCTACACTTATGACATTGTGCACGTTGGTTAAATCAAGCTAAGGAGGAGACAACTAACGTGATCAATTTCAAATGTGAGTATGAAGAAAATTGAATCACGATAGTTGAGAGATAGAACCGGATTGCAGATAACATGGAAGCACGGTTCTTCAAAAGTTCCAAGAGCGCAGTAATCCCTGTAATCACATCACCACACAAACACAAACGACCAAAATAGGTCCCTCCATACTTAGGAGGTTAAAGGGATAGATACTCGGGTTGCCTCCCGAGGAGCGCTTGTTTTTGATAACCGAGTCACGAGCCTGAATCGGTCCCGAATTAATTCGCAGGGAGGGTGGAGAGGGATGGAATCTCAGTAGAGATTTCCTCTCCAAAGTAGAGCTTCACTCGTTGGCCATTCACCTTAAAATTCGGGCCATTGGTTTGAGCAAGCTCAATGGTACCATATAGAAGAATTTGAGCAATGGTGAATGGGCCGGACCAACGAGATTTAAGCTTTCCAGAAAAGATTTTCAACCGAGAGTTAAAAAGTAGAACTTTGTCTCCAACATGGAACTCTCGGTTTTTAATCTTTGAGTCGTGAATGAGCTTAGTTCTTTCCGTATAGATTAAAGAGTTGTCATAAGCCTCATTCCTCAATTCATCAAGTTCATTGAGTTGGACCTTGCGCAAATTTCCGGCTTTATTGAGATCAAAATTTGCCCATTTCAAGGCCCAGTAAGCCTTGTGTTCCAACTCAATGGGGAGGTGGCATGCCTTTCCGTACACGAGACGATATGGTGTACAACCAATCGGAGTCTTGTATGCGGTACGGAAGGCCCACAGAGCATCATCGAGTTTATCTGCCCAGGCGGCTCGATGCTCTCTAATAACCGTTTTTTAATTAAGTTCGTTTTCTCCTCGAATCGTGTCGAATTGATATCAAATTTTACGTTTCGACTTAATTGTTTTTGGTTAATAAAACCAGATTTGGTATTTATACTACTTTCGACAAATTTATAAACGTCACGGAAAACAAAGTTAAATACTATTATAATATTCTATTATTATTATACCACTATTATGAAAATAAGCCTAATTAATTATCATTTATAAAAGAAAATAGGCCAATTGATATACTAGAAATAAAACCAATTACAAGTACAAAACAATAGCTGAAACACAAATCCTAGAAAACAGCCTAGTACAATAACGGGCCAACATATCTAATTAAAGTCTAACAATAAACTGATAAAAAAAATCATACTTCTATTCTACTGATACAAAGCAAACTATTAAACGCCCATAAAACTACTGAACATATTATGCATCTATACTGAAATAAATTATGACGAGACTAATGGCTACAACTAAAAGGAAAAAAAAATTATCCTAGTGAGAAACTAAAAGCAATCAGAACTGAATAAGAACAAGTATCTACTAGTTCTAAGCTAGCGAAACAATTTTAGAATGCTGAAAATGTAAACACGAGACTACCTGCGTCCGACGCCAGTCCGTTGATGACGATGCTAATCTAACTGCTGAAATGAAAACACTATCACTACACCAATTGACTTCGACTGCATCCTAGCCTGTCCGCTGATGTCGAAGCGCTGCTAAATAAACGAACCTAAAACTGATAGCGAACTTGAACCGAAATCTGAAATCGATACTACACTCGAACCGAAATCGAAATTTGAAGCTACACTTGGCCAAAACTATACCACTGCTCTAACGATCTCTACCCGAACAAGCTTCGAACATTAACAAATCAAATGCTCGACGTGTAAAAAAAATGAACAGTAGCTCATAAGAGAAACACCAACAGTTGGACAGTAAATTTAGGCTTAACTAATTCCACCACTTAATAGCAAATGAAAAATGAGAACAGTTTCTCCAATGAGCCACTAAACCAAATCTACGAACATTATTATCCTAAAATAACAAAGGTTCTAAAAAAATGAATATTCTAAACTGCATTCATTCACTAACTTTATGAAATCAATACAACAAAACTAAATTAAAACTGCTTACTACCATAATCGAATCAAAACAGAAACACGACCAGAATCTGATTTATTAACCGAAATCGATCTCGAACCAACATCAACATCACTATCTATCACTACTACTTTAGATTCAAACAACCGAATCTAACCATTTAACTCATCCGAAGTTTAACCGAAACATAAACGACTACCTGCTCTGAATTATACCGAAATCTGCCAAACATAAAATGAATCGAAATCGAAATCTTCAATAGTACCGATTAACGAACACATACATTAAAACTGAATCAAAAACAAGAAGTAGATTGAATCGAATCGAAATCTGTCAACAATCTTCATCACCAAACATCTACCGAGAACTATAAAACCACAGTGAATCGAAACAACTTTTATAAACCAAAACTCAAATCAAACTTTTATTAATAAAAGAGAAAGTAAAACAAGATTGCAATGGAATAAAAAGCTGATTTAGAAATTACACTAATCCCTCCCTATCTAATCTACGAAAGAAAAAAGAAAATCAGAGAAAGACATGGAAAAAGTAATATTTATTGAAAGCTGCCTGTTTATTAAGCTATCCCTACGCTACATACCTGACAAAGACAGAAAAAGGAAATTATATATGGTGCGTTTCTATGTGTTTTCTACCCTATAAAATAAAGACAGGAAAAAAGAGTACAGAATAAAAAATGAAAGATGCGTCTATATGAAGCTATCCCCCATCAGATCTATCCATTTTTCTATATATAAGGTCTCTGTTTGCTTTCTTTTTTTCTGATGGACTTGTGTGCAAATCGAATGGGCCAGCCATGCGTTGTTGGGCTTTCAAATTGGGCCTTCCTTTTCTTTTGGGCTTCTATTATCCAGACTGGGCCAGCAGCTTTATAATAGTCCACTTAGATTGTTAATGGGTCGGTCCAACCCATTTAAACGGTGTCGGGCCGGCCCATTAAAATAAGACGGCATCGTTGGACTCGATTTTCCCTCTTCTTTCCATGTCTCGTGTCCGTTTTGGATCTTTGGCTTCGTTTCTTGTGATTTCCTTGATATCCATACCTGCACATGCACAAACGACAAAACAAGCATATATTTGGCATTTATGATGATTATTTGACCATTTTAAGCACCTTTTACGAGGAAATATGATGTGTAATTAGAGTCACATCACACCCCCCTACTAAACCATTGCCGTGTCCTCACGCAATGCTAGAATAAAGTATAAAGCACCTCCGTTTTTCATTTATTAAAAGCATTTATTCATTTTATTAATAATATATGTGTAAATGACATAATGTATCGCTTTCATTATTCAAAAATAACTTTTAGGATCACAAAATTTGAATAAGTTCATCGTCCTCGACTTTTCACTCTTTCCATGCCAAGCTCAAAAACAAGATCATTGTTAACAACAAGTTCTCATGTTAAGACCACTTATATAAGACATTTGTGTAAAACTCCTTCTCCATTATTCCTAAGTTGTATCTCTAGATTTTCAGGATTGTCATTCACCCGTAGGCTCATTTGACTTATTTAATAATTATTAGTCCAAAAATGAAGGCAAAACGGTGTAAACCCGACACTTAGAACCTAACCTCATCCTCAAAAACCGTTGTCACTAAAGAAAGCCCACATCAAGGATAATTTAACACGATTTAGGGAATCTCTTGTATTGACGACCTCGACATCTCAACTACGAGACCAGAAGCGGAAGTCTAAGATCATCCCGGACCCGAAATTTGGCTTATTTATAACAAAAACTTTATTTTAAAAAAAAAGATATTCCTTGGTCTTTTATTTGTCCTTAGAATCTAGAACCCCCCCACCGTCAAGTAGCCGTCGGAGTAGGCGACCTTCAGATTTTTTTATTACGACCTTGGATAATATTCCTCCACCTTAGGATCTAGAACCCCCTCGCTGTCAAGTCGGCATCGAAGTAGGCGACCTTTATCGGTTTTGGATTGTATACTTATACTTTTGGCATTTTTGCCTTATTCACAATACTTTAGCACATTTGTGCTTTATTTATTTTTATACATATAGTATGCCAAATTTCGAATCCCGTGGTCTGAATACCTCCTACTTAGTGGTTATCAGCCACCTTAGTCGGAAGTCCACGACGCTGACACCCTCAATGTGTTCTTGCTTTAATTACAAGGGAATAAAAGAGTTGGTTAAGAGCTAAAATATCGAACCTAAACCGCAAAAATCTTCATTTATTAAGCAATTAAATATACAAGCGGGGAGAAAGAGCCACAAAAACTCATATAAGGAAGAATTAACCTTAAAACTTATTATCAACTCTATCATCTCTTGTTCTCCACAATTTAAAATCTCAAATAATGAGACTCGTGGATGCTTAGCCTAATAAACCGAATAAACGATTTACATGGTTAAGGAATGAGCTAAGATAAAAACCGGTCGAGTCAAAAACTATTCTTATTTTCACCAACGGAAAGCTTACATTCGTGTCAAAAACACTTATTAAAATATGGAAAAAAATTAAAATTTATGCAACTTTAAGCACATTTATGAAAAACGGAGTACGTGAAGACAACGAACAAAAGGAAAAGCATATCGACAGATACCCCCCATACTAAAACCAAACATTGTCCTCAATGTTTCAAGTCGAAGGGTATAATACCCCCCTACTAGAGACGAAGAGTCGAATGCAAAATTCTAACATGGAAAGGGTATGACGCAAATAATTAAAAGCCATTTATTAATTATGCCAATAAAAATAAGCGTTAGTAAAGGATATAATCATCGGATATCGGATGTCTCAAATGAAGGATCGAAGCTCGAGTGATACGTGATGAAAACGAACACGAGAGTCTTCGATATATGAGAAACCTAAAAGCACATCACAAACGAAACACGAGAACAAATGAAAGAGCACAAGCCCTTCACATTAGAAATAAGAAAGAAGATAGAAATGATAAGCATGGGAATCTCCCACGCGGGCGCTCGTTTTTGTTAACCGAGTCATGAGCTTGACTCGACCCCGAATTAAATGGTCCATGGGGGAGCAAGAGAATCACCACTGGCGCAAAACAGATATGTTAGGGTCAAAAATCTTATCCTCATCACCGGATGAGAATAAAGAAGAAGAATCCACGGTATAAGTGAAGAAAAGCAGAAGGATTCTTATAACATACGAGAAATAGGTATAAAGGCGATCCTTGAGAATACTCGTCTTCGCCAAGGGCGGGAGGGTGGGAGAAAAAGATATCAAAGTGTCACCCGAGGACACTTGATAGACACTCAAATCAAGAGTCGATGGGATAACCGGTGAAACATCACAAGAAATAGTAGCATCAACGTCTCCTCTAGGATCAAAACACTCATCCTCATTTCCCGGTATGAAATGAGGAGAGTAAAAGCGATACATCACCCGCTTGGGCGTGCACGTGATAGGACGGGGTGGCAACATAATATGAGAAATATCAGAAGAAATATCTACCACCCGCGTCACCTCTCCAGACCGAATCAAACGGAAGGTAGGGTCAAATCTCTCCACCTCCTCTACGATGGGAGGTGGCATGGCTAACAAAGAATGCTCATCAATAGCAATAGAGTCGGAGCTATCAATGTCCTCAATCCCCTCTTCAAAAAGAGGATTTACCTCACTAGAGATGTAGGCGTCATCAAAATCAAATAAAGGGTTCGAATAAATCTTGAAATTTTCCTTCTGAACGTCTTCATCGGATAGTGACTCGTCATCACTAGAAGTAAAATCATCATCGAGATCAAACAGAGGATTAGAGAAAGCCAAAGAATCGTCTCCCAAGATGTCGGTGGGAGGTAATGAGTCATCACTAGAAAGAGATTCACACTCATCGTCACTATCGGAAGCAACCGTAGGCTCACTTTGGATTGGAATAAGAATCTCATCACAAGGAATAGTGATAAGACCCTCATCCCCCATGATGAGAGAGGCATCGGTCTCCGTAGTGGAAGAATCGAGAATAGGAGTGGTAGAATCCTTAGGCTCGAGAGCCGGCAAGTCGAGAGAAGGAATTACAATTGCACTAGGACATTGAGCACAAAGATCATTCCAAGAAATAGAATTCTCATCGTCATCATCATCATAATAGTAAGAACTCACAAGAGGAGGAGTATAATCACTAAGATTAGATACTTGCTCTTGTCGTTGTCGTTGTCGCTTTTCCTCCTCCTTTGCTTCTTTTAGAAGAACAACGGCTTCTTGAAGTTGCACAATAATGGCGTGTCTTTCGTCATTCAAAGCATTGAGTTGTTGAATTCTCTTAGAGGATTAATGATTGAGAGTGGGATGTGGGGGTTCAAAATTTTGAAAACCGGAATTATAGCACGGATGTGGCTCATAATTCATTGGTTGACAATAAGAAGTATCGTGAGGGCCCCCACAATGATTGCAACACGGGTATTGAAAAAAACCCGGTGCATGTTGCGGATAGGGATTTTCATAGACGGGAGGGGGTGAGAAAGTATTGTAAGAGGAGAAGTACGAATTTGTTGAATTGCAAAATGGACAAAATCCAAATTGTGTATTGTCGATATCAAAACCGCACCGCTCACAAGTACACCATTGACATGTTTGAAAACCATGCCATGGTCTCCCACACCGAACACAAGACGAATCCATGAAGAATTATAAATAAGAGGGGTAGAGAAAAGAATTAAACACAATAGAGGACAAAGAAGAATATTTTTGGTGTAATACTTTAGGAAAAGTATCACTTTTGGATTCTTTAATTTACTTTTTTTTTTTTTCTTTGCGAATCTTAGGAAAGAATTTGCTTTTGTTGCTTTTTTAATTTTTTTGTATTTAAGTTTTTGATTTTTTTTATGTTTTTGATTTTTTTTTTTTTTATTATTTTTTTTTAATAATAAAATAATAATAAAGTAATATAATATATAATATATAGCTAAAAGAAAAATAAAGTCGAAAGAAAATATTTTTGGTTTTTAAATTTTTATTTTTTTTATTTTATTTTTTTTTTTACAATGAAAAATAACGTTCAAAAACGAACGGGTCCCAAAATCCAAATCGTCTCACGAAAAATCGTCAATCGTAACGAGCACGAACCGGCAGCGGCGCCATTTTAATAACCGTTTTTTAATTAAGTTCGTTTCTCCTCGAATCGTGTCGAATTGATATCAAATTTTACGTTTCGACTTAATTGTTTTTGGTTAATAAAACTTGATTTGGTATTTATACTACTTTCGACAAATTTATAAACGTCACGAAAAACAAAGTTAAATACTATTATAATATTCTATTATTATTATACCACTATTATGAAAATAAGCCTAATTAATTATCGTTTATAAAAGAAAATGGGCCAATTGATATACTAGAAATAAAACCAATTACAAGTACAAAACAATAGCTGAAACACAAATCCTAGAAAACAGCCTAGTACAATAACGGGCCAACATATCTAATTAAAGTCTAACAATAACCTGATAAAAAAAATCATACTTCTATTCTACTGATACAAAGCAAACTATTAAACGCCCATAAAACTACTGAACATATTATGCATCTATACTGAAATAAATTATGACGAGACTAATGGCTACAACTAAAAGGAAAAAAAAATTATCCTAGTGAGAAACTAAAAGCAATCAGAACTGAATAAGAACAAGTATCTACTAGTTCTAAGCTAGCGAAACAATTTTAGAATGCTGAAAATGTAAACACGAGACTACCTGCGTCCGACGCCAGTCCGTTGATGACGATGCTAATCTAACTGCTGAAATGAAAACACTATCACTACACCAATTGACTTCGACTGCATCCTAGCCTGTCCGCTGATGTCGAAGCGCTGCTAAATAAACGAACCTAAAACTGATAGCGAACTTGAACCGAAATCTGAAATCGATACTACATTCGAACCGAAATCGAAATTTGAAGCTACACTTGGCCAAAACTATACCACTGCTCTAACGATCTCTACCCGAACAAGCTTCGAACATTAACAAATCAAATGCTCGACGTGTAAAAAAAATGAACAGTAGCTCATAAGCGAAACACCAACAGTTGGACAGTAAATTTAGGCTTAACTAATTCCACCACTTAATAGCAAATGAAAAATGAGAACAGTTTCTCGAATGAGCCACTAAACCAAATCTACGAACATTATTATCCTAAAATAACAAAGGTTCTAAAAAAATGAATATTCTAAACTGCATTCATTCACTAACTTTATGAAATCAATACAACAAAACTAAATTAAAACTGCTTACTACCATAATCGAATCAAAACAGAAACACGACCAGAATCTGATTTATTAACCGAAATCGATCTCGAACCAACATCAACATCACTATCTATCACTACTACTTTAGATTCAAACAACCGAATCTAACCATTTAACTCATCCGAAGTTTAACCGAAACATAAACGACTACCTGCTCTGAATTATACCGAAATCTGCCAAACATAAAATGAATCGAAATCGAAATCTTCAATAGTACCGATTAACGAACACATACATTAAAACTGAATCAAAAACAAGAAGTAGATTGAATCGAATCGAAATCTGTCAACAATCTTCATCACCAAACATCTACCGAGAACTATAAAACCACAGTGAATCGAAACAACTTTTATAAACCAAAACTCAAATCAAACTTTTATTAATAAAAGAGAAAGTAAAACAAGATTGCAATGGAATAAAAAGCTGATTTAGAAATTACACTAATCCCTCCCTATCTAATCTACGAAAGAAAAAAGAAAATCAGAGAAAGACATGGAAAAAGTAATATTTATTGAAAGCTGCCTGTTTATTAAGCTATCCCTACGCTACATACCTGACAAAGACAGAAAAAGGAAATTATATATGGTGCGTTTCTATGTGTTTTCTACCCTATAAAATAAAGACAGGAAAAAAGAGTGCAGAATAAAAAATGAAAGATGCGTCTATATGAAGCTATCCCCCATCATATCTATCCATTTTTCTATATATAAGGTCTCTGTTTGCTTTCTTTTTTTCTGATGGACTTATGTGCAAATCGAATGGGCCAGCCATGCGTTGTTGGGCTTTCAAATTGGGCCTTCCTTTTCTTTTGGGCTTCTATTATCCAGACTGGGCCAGCAGCTTTATAATAGTCCACTTACATTGTTAATGGGTCGGTCCAACCCATTTAAACGGTGTCGGGCCGGCCCATTAAAATAAGACGGCATCGTTGGACTCGATTTTCCCTCTTCTTTCAATGTCTCGTGTCCGTTTTGGATCTTTGGCTTCGTTTCTTGTGATTTCCTTGATATCCATACCTGCACATGCACAAACGACAAAACAAGCATATATTTGGCATTTATGATGATTATTTGACCATTTTAAGCACCTTTTACGAGGAAATATGATGTGTAATTAGAGTCACATCACTCTCCCATGGTTCTTTCGAGTATTCGCTTCAACCCACGGTTGGAGATTTCGGCTTGGCCATTCGTTTGTGGGTGATACGCGGTGGAAAGACGGTGGTTGACACCGTACTTTGCCATCACTTTTGCGAATTGGTCATTGCAAAAGTGAGTTCCGTGATCACTTATGATGGCACGTGGCACGCCAAATCTAGCGAATAGTTGTTTCAAAAAGTTGCAAACCACCCTTGCATCATTAGTGGGTAAAGCTTTTGCTTCAACCCATTTAGACACGTAGTCGACGGCTACAAGGATGTATTTGTTTCCTTTTGAAGAAGGGAATGGCCCCATAAATTCGATGCCCCAGACGTCAAATATTTCACATTCTTGGATGAAATTTTGAGGCATCTCATCTTTATGTGTGATCTTGCCTTGTCGTTGGCAAGCATCACATTTTTGCACCATATCGTGAGCGTCACGATAAATGGAGGGCCAGTAAAATCCCGAATCAAACACTTTTTTAGCCGTGTAATTGGGACCACAGTGACCACCGGTGGGTCCTTTGTGGCAAGCTTCTAGAATCTCTAGAGCTGCTGGTCCATCAACACAACGGCGTATTATCAGATCGGCACATTGTTTGAAAAGATACGGGGCATCCCAGAAGTAAGTCTTTATGTCTTTAAAGAACTTCTTCTTTTGTTGGGATGTCAACCCGTCGATGAGAATTCCACCCGCCAAGTAGTTTGCGATGTCCGCAAACCACGGGGTCTCATCAGAAGTAGAGTTTATAGACATTAAGGTCTCCAAGGGGAAAGAGTCATTGATCTCTTTGTTCGGATGATCCCCTTGGTATGGATCCTCGAGTCTGCTCAGATGATCCGCGGCTAGGTTTTCAGCTCCTTTTTTGTCTCGAATTTCGATGTCAAATTCTTGTAAGAGTAAAACCCAGCGGAGAAGTCTTGGCTTGGAATCTTGTTTGGTTAACAAGTACTTCAACGCGGAGTGATCGGTATATACGATCGTTGTTGATAAGACAAGATAGGGGCGAAATTTTTCAAAAGCATACACGACAGCTAAAAGTTCTTTTTCTGTGGTCGTGTAACGCAATTGAGCCCCGCTCATTGTCTTGCTAGCGTAATGGATCGGTTGGAAATGTTTGTCAATTCGTTGTCCCAACACGGCTCCAATAGCGAAATCACTAGCATCGCACATCAACTCAAAGGGAAGCTCCCAATTGGGTGTAACCAAGACCGGTGCCTTAGTTAGCCTGTCCTTTAGAATGTTGAAGGCTTGAATACACTCATTGGAAAAGATAAAAGGATTATCCTTTTCCAAGAGGTGGGTCATGGGGCGAGCGATTTGAGAGAAGTCCTTGATAAATCGTCGATAAAAGCCCGCATGACCCAGAAAGCTTCTCACACCCTTCACGGTTGAAGGTGGAGGCAACTTAGCGATAACATCGACTTTAGCACGGTCTACTTCAAGACCGGCTTTGGAAATCTTGTGTCCTAGCACGATGCCTTCTTTTACCATAAAATGGCATTTTTCCCAATTCAGAACAAGGCGAGTGTCTTCGCACCGCTTAAGCATACGTTCCAAATTGGCAAGGCAAGAAGAGAAGGAATCCCCGAAAACCGAGAAATCATCCATGAAGACTTCCATGGTATGTTCAACCATGTCATGGAAGATAGCTAACATGCACCTTTGGAAAGTCCCGGGGGCATTGCATAAGCCAAAAGGCATTCTTTTGTAAGCAAATGTGCCATAAGGACAAGTGAATGTTGTCTTCTCTTGATCTTGGGGATCGATGGGTATTTGGAAGTACCCTGAGAAACCATCAAGAAAGCAGTAATATTCATTACCCGCTAAACGTTCAAGCATTTGGTCCATAAAAGGTAGAGGGAAATGATCCTTTCTCGTGGCATCATTGAGTTTGTGGTAGTCTATACAAACTCTCCACCCAGTAACGAGACGTGTTGGAATTAACTCGTTGTGTTCATTGGGAACAACGGTTATTCCGCCTTTTTTTGGTACACAATGGATTGGACTAACCCATAGGGAATCCGAAATAGGGTAAATCATACCCGCATCAAGAAGTTTGATAACCTCTGTTTTGATGACTTCATGTATTTTTGGATTCACCCTTCGTTGGCTTTGAATTGTGGGCTTAAAGTCATCTTCCATGAGAATTTTGTGTGTGCAGAAGTGAGGATCAATTCCGCGAATATCAGAGATTTTCCAAGCAATAGCCTTCTTATGATCTTTAAGCACGGCGATGAGGCGAGTTTTCTCTTCATCTTTTAAGTCCTTAGCAATGATGACTGGCGACTTCTTCTCTCCTTCGAGGAACACATACTCGAGATGGGGCGGCAACTCCTTAAGTTCTAAATCCGGAGGATTTTCGACGGGAGGCGTTTTCAAAGTCGGAGTATCGATAGCAATAACCGTGGGAGATGGAGGAGAAGTATTGTCTTCGTTGAGAAGATTTTCAAAGAATTTCATGTCTTCATCCCCATCGGTGGGCGAATCATCATTAGATAAGTTCACATCTCCCATGGTGGCTTCAAGATTGTTCCAAAACAAATCACTTTCTCTAAATAGAGACAGTGATGAATCAATAGAGGAAACGGTCTCAACATTGGGAAGAGAGGTATGAATACTTTTGCAAGCATCAATAAAGTGTTCTTCACAAGCCTCATCAAGAACGTCAATATAATTAACACTCTCATATGAATAAGGCTGTGTAGACAACTTTCCCATGTTGAAGACTACTTTATCGTCACCCACTCTCATGATAAGCTCACCAGCTTCAACATCGATGAGAGTGCGACCGGTCCTCAGGAATGGAAGACCCACGATCAAGGGAACACGAGGGTCCATCTCGTAGTCGACGACGACGAAATCGGCAGGAAAAGTGAATTTGTCGATTCCTACAAAGACGTCTTCGGCTATCCTCACTGGATAAGCGACCGTACGGTTAGCTAATTCCAAAATCATTTTGGTGGGGACTAGCTCAGGGAGAGATAATTGTTTCCAAACGCTTAGAGGCATTAGATTAATACTGGCACCTAGATCGGCTAGGGCCATGCAATTCTCTACTCCCGTGAAATTGCAACGGATTAAGAAACGACCCGGATCACCAAGCTTGGTTGGCAATTTCCTTAAGAGCACTGCAGAGCAATTCTCATTAAGTTGGGTGTTTGCAATATCAAGAAGCTTTTCCTTGTCGCTCAGAAGATCTTTGAACATTTTTGCGTACTTAGGCATGTGAGCGAGAGCCTCAGCGAAGGAGATATTGAAATTTAGTTGTTTAAACATTTTAAGAAAGTTTGAAACCTGAATATCGTCCTTGCTTTTGAGCTTCTCTTTCCGCAACCTAGATGGATAAGGTATATCGGAAGAAGAGGAAGGCTTTGGGATTGAAGGATCACTCACATCCTTGGGTGGAGGAGGGGTAGAAGTAAGAGGTGGAGAAGTTGGGGAAGTAGAAGGATGAGGAATAGGAGCAGGGGACTCGTTCTCCTTAGTCACAACCACCGGTGGAGGTATAGGAAGCTCGGGTTCCTTGGTACCTTTGCCACTACGAGTAGTGATTGCTTTCATCTCCCCTCTTGGATTCACAACGGTGTTACTCGGAAGAGTACCCGAAGAAGAGGGTTGATTACCTTGGAAGAAACTAGCCATCATGTTCTTCAAGTCATTTGTTTGACTATCCAACGTGTTTCTCATGTCAGCTCTCAGATCGTTCCCTTGTTTGACTAGGTCTGCTTTCAAATTGAGCACTTCCCGTTGAAGGTTTTCCAAGATCACATCGTTAGTTCTCATGTAGGTCTGCACTTCTTCGTGTAAAGCGGTGGGTTGGTTGGGAGGAGCATTGTATGCGAGTGGTTGATAAGCAGGTTGCTGGTAAACTTGGTTATTTCGTTGAGGTGGAGGTTGCTGCTTGTGAGGAGGGATGTATGGTGTACGAGGTTGTGGTTGTTGTTGAGGCGGGCGATTGAGGTTTTGTTGTTGGTTTGGGTTGTTTGGAGGAAAACCGGGTGGTGAGAGGTAGTTGTTGGAGCGGTAGCTAAGCAAATTTCGGTCACCTTGAGGTCGAGCTTGATAAGCAGGTTGAGGATAGGTGCCATAGGCTGCATTAACGTTCTCACAAGAGTAGTCTTGGGTGGCAGGACATGAAGTATAAGAGTGAGGACCACCGCAGATGTCACAAGATTGACTCACAGCATGGGCTTGAGCATTTTGTGCATTTATGCTTTTGTTATTGTTGGCGGTTTGAAGAACAAGAGATTCAAGAAGGGTAGTGATCTTATCAAATCTCTTGTCGTTGTCACTAGTGCTAGCACTAGCGACATTGGTCCTTACACTCTTGGTTTGCACACGAGACTTGGTTTCAATGATATCCCACGCTGCATTACAAGTTTTAGCTAAAAGATTACCCCCCGCGGCACTGTTTAGTGAATCTTGGTCCGTCATTCGTAAACCATTATAAAAAGTATTGATTTGATGCACCTTGGTAAAACCATGTGGTGGACATTTTCTCAAAAGATCTTTAAAACGGTCCCAAGCTTCACTAAAAGTTTCATCGTACTTTTGTTCAAAATTTATGATTTCATTCCGCAAAGCGGTAGTACGAGAGGGTGGGAAAAAGTAGTTTATGAACTTGGTCTCAAGATCCGCCCACGTAAGAATACTTTGTGGGGGTTCCTTAGCAAGCCAATGCCGGGCTTGTCCCTCGAGAGAGAAAGGAAAGAGTTGTAAGCGTATTACCTCTTGGGGAACACCATTGTACTTCACCGTGTTGGCAAGCTGAATGAAGCGTTGAATGTGATCATGTGGATCATCCATTGGGCGTCCTAAGAAAGGTTGAGCAGAGACCATTTGTATGAAGCCAGACTTAAGCTCAAAATTATTAGCAGCAACGACTGGTATGACAATCGGATCATTAGTGGCGTCAATATGCGCTTGCAAAAGCTCAATCATAGGTTGATTTTCCATCGGAGGAATCACTGGGGGCTCGTCAACTGGAGGTTGTTGAAGGTTAGGATTCTGATTGGCTTGATTGGCTTGCTGCGCTTGTGATCGCGTTTGCATGTACCTACAAAAGACAAATCAAACAAAGAAATATTTTTGGATTTTATATGTTTTTCTATTTTTTTGTATTTTTTGAAAATTTTATATTTTTTAGGATTTTTGAAAATTTTTGGTGCAAAGAAAGGAACGTTCACGGCGAACGGATCCCAAAATCGTATTTTCTCACAAAAAACCGTTAATCGCTACGAAAAGAGCCGGCAGCGGCGCCATTTGATACATCGCTCTTGCGTGGGTGGAAGTGAAGTGAAATGATAGATGAAGCGAAGGTTGTCGTTGTTTCGATCTCGGTGTCTCTTCGAATGGATAACGGTCAAAAGTGGTACTAATCGTTCTTGGTGTCGAAACGGGGTTTGATTTTCTAATCTACTTGAAATGTAAGTGCGAAACGTGATTAAAATAAGCTAGAAGCAAACCTAGGAAAATTGTCACCTTTTATAAAAAAGAGGAAAACACTTGGTAAAAATGAACTTTTCGGGAAGCGTGCGATTTTCGTAATTAAAAGTAAATTTGAAAAATAAAACAACCAAATTAATTAAATTAATTATTGCGATGGAATCAAATTAATTATTGCGATGGAATAAAAATGATTATTGCGATGGGATGAATGGATCTGTCGCAATGTTGGAGCTATCGCAATGTTGGGCGATCGCAATATGATCGCAATAAGGGACAATCTCAATAATGATCGCAATGAGGGACTGATCGCAATGTGGCTGTTGAAAACTGGGCAGAGTTCTGTCGCAATAAGACCTTAACCCCGTCGCAATGTACGATCGCAATAAGCGATCGCAATACGATCAGAATAAGGGAGTATCTCAATAATCGATCGCAAAGTAAAACCCTAGGGGTTATTGCGATCGCAAAGCCGTCTCAATAATCTATCGCAATGTAAAACCCTTTTGCGATGGAATGAAGCTATCACAATATGAAACCCTAACCCTTTTGCGATGGATCTCAAGATAGCACAATAGAACAAAATAAGCTAAAAATCCAATAAGCACTTATAATAATCTCTTTTCCCAAACTAAACAAGATCAATAACGAGGGAAACCAAATAAGCAACGAATGGAAAACATTCAAAACATCAACACGCCACTTTTGTAAAACAACTTTTTAAAGATCAACTTTTTGAAACGATTAAAGGTGGAATAAGCTAGACGCTTAATAAGCCAATGACAAAACTTGTGAAACTTAAAACACGAATCAATAAAAAGTGAAAACCATGAGTTTATTAAAACTAGACGAAATCAAAAGATGAAAAAGATGAAGGATTTGTGGATCGAAAATAAAAAAAACTTGAAAAAGATGAAGATGAAAACAAGATTAAAAAGTAGAGTCTTGATTAAAAACAAGAAAAGAAGATGAAAGTTATCTAGTGAGAGAAACTGTCACTTTCTCTCTCTAGAACCTACACACACGAAAATGAAAGAAAAAATGAAACTAAAAACTAACTCCCTAAATTGTGAGGAAAAATCCTATTTATAGGTTCTTTCTTGTGGGCTTGTGAATGGGCTTGGTTCATGGGCTTGTCTTCTTCTTCCTCCTTTAGTCTTTACGTTTCTTTTAAATAAACGTTTCGACTTTGAAATTTGAGAAGTGTCGGTGAATTATTCCAACTCGTCTTTTAATTTCTCGTTAAATAGACTTGAGTTCTTCGACATATATAAATCTTCCGTCTTTGGCCCTTTTCTTCGATAAATCTTCAAATCGGTCCTTTGACTTCCAATCTTTTGCATTCTTGGACTCTAGACTTCGTCTTCAGTCTTTTTCTTCAATAAACTCGTGCAATCCCATGTTTTCTTCAATATTTATCCGGTTAGCTCTGAAAACACAACACAGACAAAAACCACGCATAATTCCAAACAAATGATATTAAATACGCGTTTTGGGTCTCGTTTCAGCAAGAAATAAGTGGTAAAAGGATGGGTGTTTACACACCTATCAACTGCCGAAGTAGAGGAAAACCGAGTTTGAATAACTCTAAGGGAAATGACGAAGACTTCTCCTACATCGAATGTATCGTACTTTAATTGCTTCTTTTCTTGTTCTTTTGATATGACAACGACACATGATAAATTGTTGAAGTTTACCAACTGTGCATCGGTAATTGGAAGACCATTCCAATTGTCGTCTTCGTTTATTTAAGTAAGGAATCCTCTTTGTTTGACTCAACCATCCTTGATTATCGATGGTTAAACGATAGATATCCATAGTTGATGTTTTTAGGGTGAACCCTTACCTTTTATGTATTTATGTGGTAAGTGATCTAGTCGAGTGATCGTAAGTTGTGAGGACTTGAGACGACATTGTCCAATGAAGTCCGATCATGGAGAACACGCGCCATGTAATGTATTTCTTTTATATCTAACTGTGAACGATGATGTTTATTGAGATTTTGACCACGTTTAGGACGGAAGTAAGATGGTATTCTTGTAATATCTTTTGGGTATGGATCCGTGAGTGAGCACCCTACGATGACATATGTTTGTATTTTATTTCTTTTTGGATATGCATCCATAGCTATCAAGCTCGTAAACTTTCTTTAACTTGCAATTTTCTTTTGACTGGACTCATCCGAGAATCATGTCAAATATTCTTCTTTTATCATGGCTTGGCTGATTAGTAAGCATGAATTAACTTGATTTAACTTATTGACTTGGCATGGTTTGGCTATTTGGCAAACATGTCGTAATGTGGTTGTATGTGTTTTATTTTGGCTTTTGTGTTAGACTGGATTGTGACGTTTTCGAGAGAGTTATGTAGGCGCCGAATGATTTATGTATCGATGAATTCGTTTTTGACGAACTAGGGTTGTATGTACGTAATATTGCGATAAGGAGATTTTGTATGACTAGTATTAATTACTTCGTCTTTTATATTTTGAACGTTTTTTGATGGGGTTATGTACGACCCGTGCGATTTTATTTTGTGAATAATTGTTTTTATGAGACGATGAACCAAGTGAAAGGACGATTCGAAGTTTTGAAGACGTGCTCCGAGCGGGTGTGATTGATTTTGGTAGTTGTTGAGATCGGCCATTGCCGTTGGTAGTACCTTTGTACGACGACATTTACCATGTTAGCCGTGAAGCTGCGACATTTGAAGAATCATGTTGATGAAAATATGGATCACCAGTTGAGTGGAATGAAGTAGGAAAAAGTCAGTTGAATGGACTTGAAATGATTCGAGAGGCTACGGAAGAGATGGTGTAGATTAAGAATCACTTGTTGACCGTGAGAAGCTGTGAGAAGAGACGTGTCGATAACCGAAGGAAGGATTTGAGAAATTGAAGTGGGGTTCATGGATCGTGATGTTAAGAGATTGAAGCAAGGTATGATACTCATTGTGAAGATGTAATAGAACCCGAGACGTGAACCGAAGTCCACATTGGAACGTGAAGACCTATTTAGGAAGAAGTACCTTTATCTTCCTAGTAGTACAAAATGCGAGTATAAGGACCGGAGAGCGCCGGGACGTCGCTCCCTTAAGGAGGGGAGGATGTAACACCTGTGAAAGTGCCGTACGATGCTAAGTTATTGTCTCAAGAGTTGTTCAGTATGAGCATCTCTCTTAAGTTGCGACTCACTTGTGGATGTGATATCCCGAGCCCAACGTTATTTATTTAATCCTATTTTACTCATATTTTTAAGAAATTTCGTTTGCTATATATTTGACAGTTTAAGTTGAAACCAATGTTTACGGTCGTAATTTAACGTTTGACGATTTAAGAAGAACCGATGACGACTACGATACCGACGGATGCCCAAAATTTACCTTTTATTATCGATTGATCGATATTTGAGTTTTTCGAGATTTTTATTTTTATTACGTGTTAAGTCGAGTCGGAACCATGTGAATACTCGTTTTGTGTGCGTTTGAACCATTTAAAAGTATTCTGAGGTAGCCGGGACGAAACCCGACTCCCGTAAATTTTTAAAAACCGACTAGTTACCATTTTCCGCTCTTTGCTAATTAGTTTGCAAGCAAGGCCAAAAGATAGACTTATTTACACATTTGGTCCTCCCTCCACTATATATAAACTTATTTTTTTCCACACACCTCATTTTCACACTCCAAAATTTTTCTCCTCCCTCCTTTCTCTCTCAAAACTCACGGCCAACCCTCACCACCACCAATCCACCAACAAAACTTGAATTTTGAAAAATCTAAGCAATGACCCATCCTTAAAACGTCATTGTAAGTAAATCCCACCATAAAAATCCAACATGCAACAACTTTTTTTTTAAGATCTAATTTTTGATGTATTTTGAAAAATACCACAAATTGATCTAATTAATTTCGTGGGTTTGTGTTTAAATGTGTTTAGGAGTGAAGATAATTAATAAAACAAGGATGTGGATTATGTATTTGGTGTTCCACAGCCCCAAAACCCACGAATTGGTGGGGGGTTTGGGTGTTCTTGGTTGTTTTGATCCATTTAATCAATGTAAGGTTCCATTGTTATTGTTAATATTATTTTAATTGTTTTTATTTGAGTGCATGCATTTGTTTATAATTTTTGGTAAATTCATATTGATCATACAAGTGATTAAGGATAGTTAGGATGTTTGGAAATGATTATTAGATGTTAGAATAGGTCTAGGAATCATTGAGTGTGATTGGAATGATGATTTGTTATGATTTTGAAAAGGGTATTTTAGGTCAGAAACTTTAGGGGTGTTTTTCGTGGGTTTAAGTCTAATTCCAGGTTAATAAGATAGGATATTGTTGTAGAGCTTCTTTTTAGCTTCGATTCGGTATAAGGTAGAGCTTCTAACTCAAAACGAGTCAAAAGTTATGATATTTTAAAGTTTGAGGCGTACCGGATGATGAAAATCACAAGTTACGGGTTTTTGTCAAAATATAGGTCGAATGTCTAGGATTGTAACTAGAGTTCTAAAAATGTTTGGAAGTTGTTCTTTGGTCCAAAACCTGTACAAAAGAGTATATTTTCAAGTTTAGGAGTTGGTGTTTCAAGTTGAGTTGACTAAATAAGTCAAAGTCGAGTTGCACTTGGAAGGTGCAAATCTGCCCAAAATTTTAAGGTATAGAGATGTGTTGAGCAGTGGGTCCTAGAAATGAAAACTTTTTATGAAATTTGGTATGGGGTTTCTACAGATTATAAGTGATTCTTACAAATTTTCTCAGATTTTTAGGAGTGGTCTAAGTGGGGTAAAACAGCCCGTACATTCGGTATGTACCGGCAGAATTGTAAAATGAGTAATAGTTCTAATAAAGTATAAAAATTGGACGTGTCTAGTAAATGTCACTTGTATATATTTTTGGCGTGAGTTTATGTGAACCTTGAGTGTTCTTAATTATGTACATACAGTACTTGAAGGTACTTGAATGTGTTGATTCATTACATGTTTATTCGTTAGGTGTTGTATTTGATTTCCCGGGGCATTCTCATCGTCGGTGATCGATTTCATTTACGCCGTAGTTACTAATACTACCACTACTACCTAAGGTGAGTCTATAGCCTCGCTCTTTACTTATTTCAAATGTTTTTACCCGCGAGGGGGATACATGCTAATTTAAATGAAAAAGAACGTAAGTCATGAATGATTGTTGGACCCGAATGTTGCCTTGAATTGTTTTGAGTACCTAGTTGCAAAAGTCCCTAATTTCATGAACTATTAACTATTGTCTTGCCTTGTTGGGGTTGGAAATAGCCGCTTATACAAAGTGATAGTACTATGGGGTTGACGACCCTATCCGAGACGAGGGCTAGTACGTTGGGTACCCCCTGCGGACGGATAATTTGTGATAAGAGATAAGGTATAATTGAAACTAATGCCTTTAGAGGGGCGGTGGTTTATTCGAATCACGCCGGTAATTATTACGCGGGTGATTGAGTTAACGGGTTAGTGTCATGAGCTTAAACACAATTGTAATATCCTTGAGTAATAGATTGTTTGCGCGACAATGCTATTGAATGATCATGATTGGTTTTTAACACTTATGTTCAAACTTATGATTTGATAAACCTATAGATTCGCTCAACCTTTGTGTTGACGATTTTAAGCATGTGTTTCAGGTAACCAGGATTGATAGCAGCGGAGCATGCGAGGATGGAAGTTGTTGTGGCTTGGCGGTCTATTTGTTTTTCCACCCATTTTTAACTTGAACATATTAATATTTATGTCATGTTGTTGTGAAAACTGTAGTCTTTTGGGGTTGAGATCCATGGGGACCGAGACGCAAACTCTGTTTTGTATTATTTTGGGGTTTGGAAAACAGTAGACATGTACATTTTAACTATGTTTAAATTATGTCAAGACTTTTACGTCTTTTGAGTCGTTTGATATATCTTGTGTGCGATGATAACTGTGTAGCACCCAAATGGTGTAGTTCCGCTGCGCATAGCATTTGGTGGGGTGTTACATTTTGTTAAAAAGAAAGTTTAATAAAAAACTTGTCACACTTAAATAAAAAGTGAGTTTTAAGAAAGATTAAATCATTTGATCACTTGATTAAGGTTATTACTTGTTTATCCATACCTTAAGTGAAAATGGGTAAAATGAAAAATACTTGAACTCAAGAATTTGTTTTTCGTTGTTTTCGTAAATGCTTGTTTTTACATATTGTCGTAATCAAAACTAAGCGACACCGAAAAATGCAAGTAACGTTTTTAGGCATTATTGCATTAACAATCTCCCCCTTTTTGATTCCGACAATACATAAACTCAATCACACAAAAACAAGATTTTCGAAGACGAGTTTATTCATTTCTCCCCCTTTGTCGAAGCTAAAAGGTTGCGTAAGTCGGTGTTGAAGAAAACGGACTTTGCAAAGACTCCCCCTTGGTGCTTACTCCCCATAGCTTGGGGCACCGAGGAATCGAGATATGGTGACAAGCTACATAGAAGGGTTAGTTGAACAAAGGAAACAACCAACAAGATATAGCAATAGGTCACAAAAAAATAAAAGAGAAGAAAGACACAAAGATAAAGATCCAAGATAAGTTACTAAAAAGAAACATCATACAAAGTTGTATGGAAAAAGAAAACAAGCCAAAAGCATAAATCTAATCCTAGTTATTCTAGAATTGTAAGATTTGCTAGAGTTTGGTGTCTTGAGAATAATTGTTGGAAATGCGTTTTCCCAAAGAAAGTCTCGGTCACATCATTATTAGCATAGATCACGAGCTATAGACTATTTAGGACATTGTAACTTGGAGTGACCTCCCTTAGGGGGAGATTGTTGGAAATACGTTTTACGTATTTATGAATGATCGGTCGCTCCAACGATAATTATGTAATGGGCTCGTGATCCACTTAGTAATTGTATAGTCCATATAGCCCACATGTAGGGTGGGCTATATATATCCCCTCCTAGCATGTTAGGAGGGGTTGCTCATTTTTTATATTTTCATTTATTCATCTTTACTTTCTCTCTCTACCTCTCTTTTCTCTCTTTTCTCTCTCTACACCATCTTCATCTTCTTCCTCCTTATCCTCCTTCTCCATTCCCAATCAATAGATAATCAATCTTTATCAAATCCTAAGAAATCGTAGACCTTCAGCCTCTTACGTGATAAGGAAGATTGATGAAAAGCTCCATGACCGTCGATTGCACCGGAGCTTGGAAAGATTTGTTGGTGGCAGACCACATGGAGTGCACTACAGGATGCTGCAATGATCCATCTGATGGGTCGTACATATCAGGTCCACTTCATATTGGTTTTTTTTTGTGAATATGTAAATTTGTGAATATTGCTTTTGTGGCTTGATGTAGTGTTAAGGTATGATAATGTTTCAAGAATTTCTCACGAGATTCTAAATCTTTCAAAATATATCATACTAAAGCACTACAACTAACCCTTATTAGTTTAAGGGGGAGAATTAATATGTTCTATGGCCAAACGTTAATTTCATTTTTTACCCAAAGACCGGTTAATCCATTAAGTATCCCAAATATTAATGGTTAACATTTTGGATAAGGGGAGAAAATGGGGTTAAGGAGATTTAAATGATACTTGGCTAAAAGATGAAAAAGACTTAACGATAATCCAACTTAATATGTGTAAAGCACGTGTTAAGGGGGAGCGATTTTGATGAACAAAACACTTGAGGTACAAATCTTTTGATTTTAATATCACAAGTACCTCAAGTGATTTTCAAGGATTTTTCATGGTGACTATACTTTCCCATAACACACTTATTTCACGACGGATATGGTTACAAAAGGGTGGTAGGAATAGGTATAAGTCCAATGATTCATCAGAGTCGATGGAATCTTCCCAAGGACAATTCCCTAGATAGAATTAGAAGTCCTAGGAAAATTGGAGAAAGATTGTGAATGTAGCTGAATGCCGACCAAGTACTTAAGCTAGCACTGGAACAATCACAACAAGGTGCTAGTGATGACGTATTGGTAAGCATTGAAGGGTTGAAGAATGAAAAAGAAATGTAAAGATAAAGGGTGTAAAGAAAGAAGCCCTCCTTACAACTTAGGACAGAAACCGGGTCAACACATCTATGATTGGGATCATTCTAAATGATTCTCAATATTGAAGACAAGATATCATGGACCCAGTGATGTCGTGCACAACCCTTCCCAGCTAACTCAAATATCTCTTAAAAGGTATTTGTTTTAATCACACGGAGACAACACATTATCTATTGATTTAATCACTCCGAATAAATTGGTATTGAAAAGGTGGCACTCCTCTCCAGCCTCCGATCTCTAAAATCCAAATGCACGATCGAGTCTAGAGCCATTTGAGATCATCAAATATCTCATTAGGACACACTTTCATTGTTCCTTGCTTGTTCACACAATGTGAAAAGTGAGAAAGATATTAAGAGTCCTACGCAAAATCTTCATGATCTTGCCTGAACATCCGAGTAATACGAAAGTATTTACAATGAAGATGGAAATCCTTCTTAAGCGAACATCAAAAAGCTCATGGTAGGTAACTTGTGCGATTCTATATGAATCAAACTTGTGATAACTGGAAAGCAACAGTTGTTTAATTCTTAATTGAATTTAAACACGTTCCAGGCCTCTACGCAATATCTTAGTGATCTTGCCAGAACACTCAGAGTGATACCTTAGTGTTCACAGTGATGAGTGGAAATCCTTCTAGTGTTAACCTCAAACAGCACTTGGTAGGTAACTTGCAAGATTCTATATGAATCAAGCTCGTGACAACTGGAAAGCAATGATGGTGCGGTTCTTAATTGAACTTCACTTGTTCCAGGAACATGAATTGACGGCTTCAAATCATGCGGATAATATTATCCAAATGATTCACTCTTTACGTTCGCAGTCAGCTTTGGACGGTCGAGTAAAGAGAACGGGTTTACCCGCGAAATCTTGTCAAGGAGGTTCTTTATTGAAACTACCTGCCACAAGTACGATATTTAATATCGTCCAACGGTCTTCACCGACCGGAGGTAAAATGCTACCGAATTAGAATGAAATGTTCAAGGCCATTTCATCCGTGTATATGGTTTGTTGCTAACTGTCTTATGCAGCGTAACAAGAAGGTGGCATTGCGGTGTATAATCCAGAAGAAGTCGTCACCACATGCTTATACTACATACACTTAGTACTTCAACAAATTCAAGAAAGTCTGAAGGTCAAGTCTTCCGCTGTATCAAACTCTGAAGCTTTCAAGAATTTAAAGGTATAAGTATGTGGAACATGAAGTCACGAAGAGGCGAATATCACAAGTGATGAATGCACAAGGTCAAGGCAAGGAAACATGCTCAAGACTAAAGTCAAAGATCACATCAAGCATATTCACAAGAACAAGATCGAAGACTCAAGCATAGATGCTAGGTTTAAGATTTTGTAAAATGGTGTGACCTCCCTTAGGGGGAGATTGTTGGAAATGCGTTTTCCCAAAGAAAGTCTCGGTCACATCATTATTAGCATAGATCACGAGCTATAGACTATTTAGGACATTGTAACTTGGAGTGACCTCCCTTAGGGGGAGATTGTTGGAAATACGCTTTTACGTATTTAGAAAGGATCGGTCACTCCAAAGATATATTTAGTATTGGGCTCGTGATACGTTTGTAAACAATATAGTCCTAAATAGCCCACATGTAGGGTGGGCTATATATATACCCCTCCTAGCATGTTAGGAGGGGTGGTTCTTCTCATTTCATTTTTTTCATTTAATACATTCACTTTCTCTCTCTACTCCTCTCTTTTCTCTCCTTTCTCTCTCTACACCATCTTCATCTTCTTCCTCCTTCTCCTCCATCTCCACCAAATCAATAGGTCCATTCCATAGATTGCACAATCCTAAGATTTCGTAGACCTTCCAAGTTTTTAAGCTCATGCACAATGGCTTATCGTTAAATGTCAGACAATGACCCGAACTTCAAATAAAGGAAAGATTATCTTTTATGATAACTTATCCTCATAACGAGAAACTAACCTTTCTCGGTCATGAGCTTGTATTAAAACATTCGAAGTTTTAAGCTCAGAAAGGAAAGTGTATCTTTTAAATAAGAGAACTTTTCCTCATAACGAGAAATTAACCTTTCTCGGTCATGAGCTTTCCGTTAAAACAGTCAAAGTTTTCAAGCTCATGAAAACGACTTCTAAGTAAATGTCAGCTTAGAACTCGTCCTTTAGATAAAAGGAAAGTTTATCGCCGATGGTAACTTATCCTTACCAACGAGAAGTTTACAACTTCTCGGACTTGAGCTTTCCTAAGATATTCCAAATCTTAAGCTCAAGTAATTATTTTTTCAAAACTTTGAACACAATTTTTCAAGAATTTCTCAAAAGATTTTTCTAAATCTTTCAAAATTGTGTGTTCAAATATGTTTTGATAAAAAGAGCATGTCTTCTGGAATCGATAATATTTACGATCCTAGAAATGTCGTTCAATAATGACACGGGGTTGTAAATAAAGTTCGAGCAGAAGTTTAAATGATTTAAAACATGCTCAAAATGGTTTGCTATTATTTCCGATAGTAACCCGCTTTTCACATTGAAGTCAAGCATTTCACCGGAAAGCTTTGACTTCAGAATCCGAAGTTATCAACTCCACAATCCGAAGATCGTTGCAATTGATATCTACATACTAGACGATGCGACTGCTCAAACGACGACTACAACTCTTTAAGTAGAACACGGGTCAACAATTGAGGGGGAGCAATTGTCCAGCATTCCGAATCTTCGATGCCGAAAGTGCCAATGTTCACAAGTTGGTGTCAAGACAACGATATCAATTGTCCATGTGGTGTAAAGGAGAAGATAATTTCAGAAGTTACGAGGAAGACCAACGTCCGCAGACAAGAACCACGTGATCTTATCACATGATGTTCTCATCATTTCAGATCCTAACTCGTTTACTATAATCTTGTGAATTCATTTTTATATATGATCTTTGCGCGTGAATATTATTATTTGCGAATCAAGTGCACCCTCATTAATTTGAGGGGGAGCTTGTTAATATCATGAAGATAAATGGATTTAATCGATTTTGCATTTTTCTTCCCAAATTTTTTCTTAAAACATTATTAAATCAATTGATATTAAAAACATCGATTGGGTTAATATTTTTAATATGGGGGAGAAAATGTGATTTAATGTGTCTCAATGGTTTGACTTAATGTGCTGGTTCATCCCGACATGTGCGAAATGTTTTCGAATATCGTGGCATATGTTAAGGGGGAGCAAAATAGATTTTATATTCAAATGGATTTCATGGTGATGTTACTTACCCATACCCTATCTATTTCACGACGGTGATGATTGTGGTGACATAAGGATGGTAGGATAGGTTAAAGTCCAATGATTCTTCCATATCCGGAGGAATCTTCCCAAGGACATTCCATAGCTAGAAATAGTAGTCCTTAGGAAAGATGGAGAAAGATTGTGAACGTAGCTGAATACCGACCAAGTACTTAAGTTAGCACTGGAACAATCACAACAAGGTGCTAGTTATGACGTATTGGTAAGCATTGAAGGGGTTGAAGAATGAAAAAGAATTGTAAAGATAAAGGGTGTAAAGAAAGCAGCCCTCCTTACAACCTTAGGCAGAAACCGGGTCAATTCATATGCTATTGAGATCATTTATGATTCTCGATATTGAAGATAGACGTCATGGACCCAGTGATGCAAGGCACAACCCATCCCAGCTAACTCAGATATCTCTTAAAAGGTATTTGTTTTAATCACACGGAGACAACACATTATCTATTGATTTATTCACTCCGAATAAATTGGTATTGAAAAGGTGGCACTCCTCTCCAGCCTCCGATCTCTAAAATCCAAATGCACGATCGAGTCTAGAGCCATTTGAGATCATCAAATATCTCATTAGGACACACTTTCATTGTTCCTTGCTTGTTCACACAATGTGAAAAGTGAGAAAGATATTAAGAGTCCTACGCAAAATCTTCATGATCTTGCCTGAACATCCGAGTAATACGAAAGTATTAACAATGAAGATGGAAATCCTTCTTAAGCGAACATCAAAAAGCTCATGGTAGGTAACTTGTGCGATTCTATATGAATCAAACTTGTGATAACTGGAAAGCAACAGTTGTTTAATTCTTAATTGAATTTAAACACGTTCCAGGCCTCTACGCAATATCTTAGTGATCTTGCCAGAACACTCAGAGTGATACCTTAGTGTTCACAGTGATGAGTGGAAATCCTTCTAGTGTTAACCTCAAACAGCACTTGCTAGGTAACTTGCAAGATTCTATATGAATCAAGCTCGTGACAACTGGAAAGCAACGATGGTGCGGTTCTTAATTGAACTTCACTTGTTCCAGGAACATGAATTGACGGCTTCAAATCATGCGGATAATTTTATTCAAATGATTCACTCTTTACGTTCGCAGTCAGCTTTGGACGGTCGAGTAAAGAGAACGGGTTTACCCGCGAAATCTTGTCAAGGAGGTTCTTTATTGAAACTACCTGCCACAAGTACGATATTTAATATCGTCCAACGGTCTTCACCGACCGGAGGTAAAATGCTACCGAATTAGAATGAAATGTTCAAAGCCATCTCATCCGTGTATATGGTTTGTTGCTAACTGTCTTATGCAGCGTAACAAGAAGGTGGCATTGCGGTGTATAATTCAGAAGAAGTCGTCACCACATGCTTATACTACATACACTTAGTACTTCAACGAATTCAAGAAAGTCTGAAGGTCAAGTCTTCCGCTGTATCAAACTCTGAAGCTTTCAAGAATTTAAAGGTATAAGTATGTGGAACATGAAGTCACGAAGAGGCGAATTTCACAAGTGATGAATGCACAAGGTCAAGGCAAGGAAACATGCTCAAGACTAAAGTCAAAGATCACATCAAGCATATTCACAAGAACAAGATCGAAGACTCAAGCATAGATGCTAGGTTTAAGATTTTGTAAAATGGTGTGACCTCCCTTAGGGGGAGATTGTTGGAAATGCGTTTTCCCAAAGAAAGTCTCGGTCACATCATTATTAGCATAGATCACGAGTTATAGACTATTTAGGACATTGTAACTTGGAGTGACCTCCCTTAGGGGGAGATTGTTGGAAATACGTTTTACGTATTTATGAAAGATCGGTCGCTCCAACGATAATTATGTAATGGGCTCGTGATCCACTTAGTAATTGTATAGTCCATATAGCCCACATGTAGGGTGGGCTATATATATCCCCTCCTAGCATGTTAGGAGGGGTTGCTCATTTTTTATGTTTTCATTTATTCATCTTTACTTTCTCTCTCTACCTCTCTTTTCTCTCTTTTCTCTCTCTACACCATCTTCATCTTCTTCCTCCTTATCCTCCTTCTCCATTCCCAATCAATAGATAATCAATCTTTATCAAATCCTAAGAAATCGTAGACCTTCAATTGGTATCAAGAGCCATGGTTAAATCTTAGGATTTGCATACTTTTTATCTTTTGATTTGGTGGTAAAAATTACTTTTTTTTTAATCAATCTTATCAATTTTGCTTTCATAATCAATATTTCAGTTTCTCGTTTATATTTTTTTATCAATCATTAGTTTTATTTTTTCTGATTTTCTTAAAATCTGTTTTGGTCAATCAGTTTTCGAAAAACTTCCTGCAATCCAATATCCGAATTCTTAACTCATCAGCTTTTAAATTTTTTTATATTTTTATTATTTTATTTTTATTTTTAGTATTTTTTTTATCTGGGTTTCTATCAAGGTCCAAACTGTCAAAAAACCCTCTATCTGTCCATTCAGTTCTTGTCCAATCTGTCCAATCAGCTCTTTGTCCATACAAATCCGTCATATTGACATTTCAACAGTCAATTTATTTGTTATTTTTTTTTCAGAAAAATCAGTTTTTACTATTATCAATCCCATCAATCAGTTTTTGGGTTTTTCGATCGCATCAATTTTTATTCCGAACGAACGGATTTATTCCGAACGAACAGATTTATTCCGAACGAACAGATTTATTCCGAACGAACGGATTTATTCCGAGTGAACAGTTTATTCCCAGATTATTCCGAGTGAACAGATTATTCCGAGTGAACAGTTTATTCCGAGTGAACAGTTTATTCCGAACGAAAGGCTTTCATTCGGAATAACGCTCTCACCCGGAATAACGCTCTCACCCGGAATAACACTCTCACCCGGAATAACACTCTCACTCGGAATAACACTCTCACCCGGAATAACACTCTCACCCGGAATAAAAGTTTCCCTCGCTCTAGGATTCAAACATAACGGGAAAACAACTCACCCTCGAAGAGAGATTAGGTTAAAGTATTTTAATTGGGCGCTATACTCAAAGAAAACAGTGGGACGGAGTAACCAAAGTTTTTTAAGTGGCCACGTGTGTGTTTAATATCACATTTGACGGAGGATACAAAGTTTGCCACATTTTTGGCAAGTGTGATTTTTGGGACACGTTTTTGGGACACTATAAAATATATCCGATTTTTTTTGGCAATTTTGATTTTAATCAGATATTGTCTCCTTCAAATAATATATCCGATTTTTTTTTATTTGTTTTATTTCTTTTACTTTTATTTTTATTTTCTAATTTTAAGATTAACTTTTTAATTTAGTTAATTTAGTATGCTTGTCAATTAATATCTGTCATTTTTGTTTTTTAGTCTAGTATATTTTTGGTACATCGTATTGAGGCGGGTATTCTGAAAAAACTAAAGTGGTAAAATATTTGATGGCCCGATTATTATATTTATCGTAGCTTGGTTTTATTTGTTGACGGGTTTTATTTTTGAAGTAAGCCGACTTTGCTTTGATCTCCGGTTTCTTTTATCATCGCTTGAGCCGACAACATTTTTTTGAACCGAGAAAAGATTTATATCATCCATCGTTGATTTTTAAAAGTTATTTACGGATCCTTCGAAGTTCCTTCACGACTTGGTAAATTCCGAAAACAACTACAATCACGATCATTTTTCATCATAATTAAATGGACTCTTTGAATTCAACGTTTCAAAAGGGAGAATCGCATTTAATGCAAAACAATGTTAGGAAAAACGGCATCGCTTCCTTTCAAATGATCCAGTATCATCTTGTTACTCTTTCACGGCTTCAAGGAGGGAGTGAATTTGTGACAATCTTTGGACAAGATCGTCATATATTCATCGACTCAATTTTCACTACTTTGACCCAACTCGCCGAGCAACTCAACCATAACATCTTTAATCACTCTGCATCGGCACTTGCATATAAGGCTCTTGTGACACAACTCACGCCTTTCCTCCAATTCAATATCATCAAGCCTGAATGTTCAGTGATTTGTCAATCATTTCTTCGAGATACACATACCGAGCTTCGAGTTTTTCGTGATACAATTTTGAAACTCATGACATCGGTCTCGTATTCGATTTATCAAAGATCACAACTTCAGCAAGTGTATGATAATGGAGTGCAAGAATCAATGACGCAGATGGTAGAGGAGATTGATCATACGGTTGACAACTTGGAGCCTAACGATGGCAAGAGCACGGAATCAGGAGGACAACATGATACCAGTGGCACGTCAGGGAATGTTCACGAGATTTCTCTTGATGACACCTTACCCGTTTATGACGCAGAGCCTGCACACATGGTACAATGTAATGATGTTTATGATGTATATGCTGATGACATGCCGCATATTGAGCATTCTGAACCTAATTATGACAAACATGGGATGAAAAAGAGTGATAGAAATACTACTTCTGATTCATCCGATGTAGGTCATAATGGGGGAGAGATTGTTCAGAATGCTATAGTACATCATGATAATTGTATTATAACTGCTTCATTGACTGCTTCTGATTCCAAGATTAGAGAGCTCGAAACGATTGTAGCTCAACAATCAAAAGATCTTGAGGATGCCAAACTTGAATTTTCTAAGAAAACGGACAAATTTGAAACATACTTTGAAAAACTTGAAAAGACAAACGTTGTTCTTGAAAGAAAATTGGATCAAAAAGTTTTAGATTCTAAAGCTGAAAAGGATAATCTTTTGAAACAAATTCAGTTACTAGAGTCTAAATTGGCATCCCAAGATAGTTTGCTCAAAGAGAATGAAACGTTAAAAGCCCAAGTTCAAGAAAAGGTGTTTGCTATAGCTGCGTTGAAAAACGAGTTAAGGAAAAACAGAGGACCTAGTGTGGACACTAAGCTTGAAAAACCATCAATCTTGGGGAAACCGCCTACAAATCAGTTCGTCAGACAACCGATTGTCAGACAACCTACTGCATTTAGATCCGAGCGACCACAATCCTCAAGACCGCGGTTTGCCTCCCAAGTTGATTTGGTTCATCTTTTTAGACCAGTCACTCCAGCAACTAGGCCCTATGTGATCAAAACAGCCTTAGCAAGACCTAATAACGTGATTGCCTCTAGTTTCCCTAAAAATACCAAGAACACGTCTAGAACTAGTTCAAATGACGTTTGCCATAAATCTGGTCTTGGGGAAGCTATGCAAAAGACACATGCAAGAGATAGCAATGTCCAACCTAGTCAGATGCCTTCTAGATTACCCAACACTGCTAACCGTAGCATGTCATCTCCTAGGAGCATCGATCAATCATCTAGGAATTACTCGGACATTAAATATGCTACTTGTAAAACATGTAGAAAATGTGTCTTTACGGCAAATCATGATTCTTGTGTCAAGAAATTACTTGATGAGGTGAACTCCCGTGCTAGAATTAAGTCCTAGTGGATAGCTAAAATCAAACCTTTAGGTAAAGTTTGGCGCCCTACTGGTAGAACTTTCACTCTTGTAGGAAACGATTGCCCTTTAACTAGGATAGTTTATGATTCTACTAAGACTACTAGGGAGGAAATCGATAAAGATGATACGTCACTTAAGCCTAAACTTAAGGTTTTCTATAAAAGGAAACGTTTGCCAGCTAAGATAAGTGAATCATCTACTCAGGTCGCCTCTGACACAAGTAAAGCCAACTGTGAACCCCCACGTGCTTCTAAAATTGATATCGCTAACCCATGTCAAAGCAAGCAAATTCCTAATGAGAATGCAGGTACCAAAGTTGATGTTCCAAAAGAACGAAGCGGTCCAATCATTGTATACCGTTCAACTAAGGACACTCTTAGAGTTTGGTTGCTAAAGAAGCAGATATCAGAGAAACAAATGTCTCAGGGGATTCATGGTTAAGCTGCAATACAAGGACTTACAGTCACATAACAGACTGTAACTCGCTCTCAAAAGACAGGAAAGTTCATCCCGATGATGACTTATCCTTACAACGAGAAATTAATTTTTCTCGGACACGAGCTTATATTAAAACTATTCAAAGGTTTTAAGCTTGTGTATAAGACTTATAGATAAATGACAGTCTGTAACCCGTTCTTCAAAGGCAGGAAAGTTTATCGCCGATGATAAACTTATCCTTACAACGAGAAATTAATTTTTCTCGGGCATGAGCTAATAATAAAAACATTCGAAGTTTTTAAGCTCATGCACAATGGTTCATTGTTAAATGTCAGACAATGACCTGAACTTCAAATAAAGGAAAGATTATCTTTTATGATAACTTATCCTCATAACGAGAAACTAACCTTTCTCGGTCATGAGCTTGTATTAAAACATTCGAAGTTTTAAGCTCAGAAAGGAAAGTGTATCTTTTAAATAAGAGAACTTTTCCTCATAACGAGAAATTAACCTTTCTCGGTCATGAGCTTTCCGTTAAAACAGTCAAAGTTTTCAAGCTCATGAAAACGACTTCTAAGTAAATGTCAGCTTAGAACTCGTCCTTTAGATAAAAGGAAAGTTTATCGCCGATGGTAACTTATCCTTACCAACGAGAAGTTTACAACTTCTCGGACTTGAGCTTTCCTAAGATATTCCAAATCTTAAGCTCAAGTAATTATTTTTTCAAAACTTTGAACACAATTTTTCAAGAATTTCTCAAAAGATTTTTCTAAATCTTTCAAAATTGTGTGTTCAAATATGTTTTGATAAAAGAGCATGTCTTCTGGAATCGATAATATTTACGATCCTAGAAATTTCGTTCAATAATGACACGGGGTTGTAAATAAAGTTCGAGCAGAAGTTTAAATGATTTAAAACATGCTCAAAATGGTTTGCTATTATTTCCGATAGTAACCCGCTTTTCACATTGAAGTCAAGCATTTCACCGGAAAGCTTTGACTTCAGAATCCGAAGTTATCAACTCCACAATCCGAAGATCGTTGTAATTGATATCTACATACTAGACGATGCGACTGCTCAAACGACGACTACAACTCTTTAAGTAGAACACGGGTCAACAATTGAGGGGGAGCAATTGTCCAGCATTCCGAATCTTCGATGCCGAAAGTGCCAATGTTCACAAGTTGGTGTCAAGACAACGATATCAATTGTCCATGTGGTGTAAAGGAGAAGATAATTTCAGAAGTTACGAGGAAGACCAACGTCCGCAAACAAGAACCACGTGATCTTATCACATGATGTTCTCATCATTTCAGGTCCTAACTCGTTTACTATAATCTTGTGAATTCATTTTTATATATGATCTTTGCTCGTGAATATTATTATTTGCGAATCAAGTGCACCCTCATTAATTTGAGGGGGAGCTTGTTAATATCATGAAGATAAATGGATTTAATCGATTTTGCATTTTTCTTCCCAAATTTTTTCTTAAAACATTATTAAATCAATTGATATTAAAAACATCGATTGGGTTAATATTTTTAATATGGGGGAGAAAATGTGATTTAATGTGTCTCAATGGTTTGACTTAATGTGCTGGTTCATCCCGACATGTGCGAAATGTTTTCGAATATCGTGGCATATGTTAAGGGGGAGCAAAATAGATTCTATATTCAAATGGATTTCATGGTGACGTTACTTACCCATACCCTATCTATTTCACGACGGTGATGATTGTGGTGACATAAGGATGGTAGGATAGGTTAAAGTCCAATGATTCTTCCATATCCGGAGGAATCTTCCCAAGGACATTCCATAGCTAGAAATAGTAGTCCTTAGGAAAGATGGAGAAAGATTGTGAACGTAGCTGAATGCCGACCAAGTACTTAAGTTAGCACCGGAACAATCACAACAAGGTGCTAGTTATGACGTATTGGTAAGCATTGAAGGGGTTGAAGAATGAAAAAGAATTGTAAAGATAAAGGGTGTAAAGAAAGCAGCCCTCCTTACAACCTTAGGCAGAAACCGGGTCAATTCATATGCTACTGAGATCATTTATGATTCTCGATATTGAAGATAGACGTCATGGACCCAGTGATGCAAGGCACAACCCATCCCAGCTAACTCAGATATCTCTCAAAAGATATTTGTTTTAATCACACGGAGACAACACATTATCTATTGATTTATTCACTCCGAATAAATTGGTATTGAAATGGTGGCACTCCTCTCCAGCCTCCGATCACTAAAATCCAAAATGCACGATCGAGTCTAGAGCCATTTGAGATCATCAAATATCTCATTAGGACACACTTTCATTATTCCTTGCTTGATTCACACAATGTGAAAAGTAAGAAAGATATTAAGAGTCCTACGCAAAATCTTCATGGTCTTGCCTGAACATCCGAGTAATACGAAAGTATTTACAATGAAGATGGAAATCCTTCTTGAGCGAACTTCAAAAAGCTCATGGTAGGTAACTTGTGCGATTCGTTATGAATCAAACTTGTGATAACTGGAAAGCAACAGTTGTTTACTTCTTAATTGAATTTAAACACGTTCCAGGCCTCTACGCAATATCTTAGTGATCTTGCCAGAACACTCAGAGTGATACCTTAGTGTTCACAGTGATGAGTGGAAATCCTTCTAGTGTTAACCTCAAACAGCACTTGGTAGGTAACTTGCAAGATTCTATATGAATCAAGCTCGTGACAACTGGAAAGCAACGATGGTGCGGTTCTTAATTGAACTTCACTTGTTCCAGGAACATGAATTGGCGGCTTCAAATCATGCGGATAATTTTATTCAAATGATTCACTCTTTACGTTCGCAGTCAGCTTTGGACGGTCGAGTAAAGAGAACGGGTTTACCCGCGAAATCTTGTCAAGGAGGTTCTTTATTGAAACTACCTGCCACAAGTACGATATTTAATATCGTCCAACGGTCTTCACCGACCGGAGGTAAAATGCTACCGAATTAGAATGAAATGTTCAAAGCCATCTCATCCGTGTATATGGTTTGTTGCTAACTGTCTTATGCAGCATAACAAGAAGGTGGCATTGCGGTGTATAATTCAGAAGAAGTCGTCACCACATGCTTATACTACATACACTTAGTACTTCAACGAATTCAAGAAAGTCTGAAGGTCAAGTCTTCCGCTGTATCAAACTCTGAAGCTTTCAAGAATTTAAAGGTATAAGTATGTGGAACATGAAGTCACGAAGAGGCGAATTTCACAAGTGATGAATGCACAAGGTCAAGGCAAGGAAACATGCTCAAGACTAAAGTCAAAGATCACATCAAGCATATTCACAAGAACAAGATCGAAGACTCAAGCATAGATGCTAGGTTTAAGATTTTGTAAACTGGTGTGACCTCCCTTAGGGGGAGATTGTTGGAAATGCGTTTTCCCAAAGAAAGTCTCGGTCACATCATTATTAGAATAGATCACGAGCTATAGACTATTTAGGACATTGTAACTTGGAGTGACCTCCCTTAGGGGGAGATTGTTGGAAATACGTTTTACGTATTTATGAAGGATCGGTCGCTCCAACGATAATTATGTAATGGGCTCGTGATCCACTTAGTAATTGTATAGTCCATATAGCCCACATGTAGGGTGGGCTATATATATCCCCTCCTAGCATGTTAGGAGGGGTTGCTCATTTTTGATATTTTCATTTATTCATCTTTACTTTCTCTCTCTACCTCTCTTTTCTCTCTTTTCTCTCTCTACACCATCTTCATCTTCTTCCTCCTTATCCTCCTTCTCCATTCCCAATCAATAGATAATCAATCTTTATCAAATCCTAAGAAATCGTAGACCTTCAATAAGCAACCAATGCTTATAAGAAAGACACGGTAATTGCGGAGGGTGGTGGTGGTGGCTTGTTGGAGATCTCATAATCATAGTGAAGAGAAGGCTTGATTAAGAGACTCTTGATGTAGCTCAACTCCTCATAGATGTGTGCCATAGCAAGATGTTGATATTGACAACATTGACAATATGTTCCATGGTGTATGACATTATCATGAGAAGGAGGAAGAACACTAAAGGGTGGTGGTGGAAGCAAAGAGGTTCCACAATCAACATTCTTGGAAGGAGAGATGTGATTAAGAGTGTTCTTGGGTGAAATTGGGTTGAAAGCAATTGGAGAGAATGGAGGGGATTCAAGGCTTTCATTGGGAGAATAAGACATTTTGTGGTGTGAAGTATGGCAAAATGCTTAAGGTTTAAATAGGGAAGGTTTAAGGTATTTTGGGGTGGTCAAAGGGTTTGAAACAAAGATTCTCAAAAATGTTGGAGCAAATCTGGAGTTTCAGAAAACACAAAAAAGGAAGGCTCTATACGCGGTTCCTTATCATGCCCGGCGGTTCCTTATCACTAAGGAACCACGGTTCACTTATGGAACCGCCTACAGGGGCTTGTGTTTGGGGTATGGTGGAAGATTTTTGACTCAACAAATCTTATTTTTCTAGTCTAACTTATCATAGAGATGTGCTTAAAAGCAAAGATAGACAAAGAAAACATATGCACACATACCAAATAGACATTTGACAAAAAATCAATGTAGGAGGTGTGTAAAACAAGACCTTAAGTCATGACACAATGATCCTCCATGATTCTATCTTGTTCTTGCTATGTTTGAGAGAAACATACATATGAATTATGTAAGCTCTAGATTAATAGCGAGAATCTATGAAAACCCGTTTTTAGATTGAATTAACAATGTAAAAAGCATTTTTCAATCATTTTTGAAGAAAACTTTGAAAGTTTTAAAAAAGATAGGAGAAGATTTTTCAAGGAGAGTTTAAAAGACTCAAAGACTCAAAGTGATAAGCTATAGAAAGAAGAAAATCAAGGAAGATGTTCCATTAATCCTAGACCTAGACGCAAGTAATTGAAAGGTTCCCTCTTAAGTGGCTTAGTGAAGATGTCGGCTAAGTTGTCCTCGGAGGGCACCTTCTCAATAGAAATGTTCCCCTTTTAAACATTATCCCTAAGGAAATGGTGTCTAATTTCTATGTGTTTGGTTCGCGAATGTTGCACAGGATTCTTGCTAAGGTCTATAGCGCCTTTATTATCGCACATGATGGGAACATCATCAAGAGAAATCCCGTAATCAACAAACGCTTGCTTCATCCATAGAGCTTGTTGGCATGATTTTCCGGCACTCACATACTCGGCTTCCGTGGTGGATATCGCAAGAGCGGTTTGTTTCATGGAGAACCAAGAAGTTAAACAAGAACCCATGAAGGTACAAACTCCACTAGTGCTTTTCCGGTCCACATAGTCTCCCGCATGATCCAAGTCCAAGTAGACAATGGTCTCTACGCCGGTCCCTTTAGGATACCATAATCCTAAATGTATAGTGCCTTTAATGTATCGGAAGATACGTTTAAGCTCTTCAAGTTGAGAGGTTTTGGGAGCCTCTTGGAAGCGAGCACAAAGGCAAACACTAAACATGATATCCGGTCGACTTGCCGTTAGGTATAACAAACTACCAATCATACCTGTATATTTGGTGTTGTCTACCGACTCACAATCATCATCTACGGTGAGTTTAGTATCCGAGGCCATAGGGGTCTTCATTGGTCTAGATTCTTCTAATCCAAATTTCTTTAGCATTTCTTTAGCGTACTTAGATTGACTAAAGAAAATACCATCATCCATTTGTTTAATTTGGAGTCCTAAAAAGAAGTTGAGTTCTCCCATCATACTCATTTCAAACTCATCATGCATGATCTTGGCAAAGTCATCACACAATCATTGACAAGTTGATCCAAATATAATGTCATCAACATATATTTGTACGATTATGAGGTGAGAACCTTTCTTCTTTGTAAAGAGTGTATTGTCTACCATCCCCATGGTATACTCATGTTTAACAAGAAACGCTTTAAGTCTATCATACCAAGCTTTGGGTGCTTGTTTGAGTCCATAAAGTGCTTTCTTAAGCTTGTAAACATGATCCGGTTTCTCAAAATCAGTGAAGCCGGGAGGTTGAGCCACATATACCTCCTCATTGATCAAACCGTTAAGAAACGCACTCTTTACATCCATTTGTTGAAGCTTAAAATCTAAGACACAAGCATAGGCTAAGAGAATTCTAATGGATTCTAGTCTAGCTACCGGTGCATATGTCTCGTCATAATCAATACCTTCTTGTTGATTATAGCCTTGAGCTACAATTCTAGCCTTGTTACGAGACACAACACCATTCTCATCTAACTTATTCCTAAATACCCATTTGGTTCCTATAATGGTAGAACTTCTAGGTGGAGGAACAAGTTCCCAAACATCATTGGCAACGAATTGATTCAATTCTTCTTGCATCGCAATGACCCAACTCTCATCCGTCAATGCTTCTTTAACATTCTTTGGTTCAATCAAGGAGACAAAACAAAAGAAGTTGCTTTGGTTTTGGACTTGAGATCTTAGGGTCCTTTGATTTAAGTCACCAATGACATTATCGAGAGTATGATCCCTAGATTCCTTAATGTTTACTTCCTTTTCAACACTAAGGTCTTCAACTCCTATTTTTCTAACCTCTTTGGCTTTAACTACTTCTAATTCATCCAAGTCATCATCAACCAATGGTGGTGTCTTGGGTGAAGGAGGGGTTTCATCAAAGGTTACGTTGAGTGATTCTTCAATAACCCCAGTGGTTCTATTTAGGACTATGTAGGCTTTACTAGTTTGGGAATAACCTAAAAGGATACCTTCATAAGACTTTGGGTCAAAATTGGTAAGGTAGTCTTTGGTGTTGAGGATAAAGCACTTGATTCCAAACACCTTAAAATATTCCAATGAGGGTTTCTTACCTTTAAGAATCTCATAGGGGGTTTTTCCTAAGAAAGGTCGAATAAGAATTCGGTTGAGAATGTAAGTCGATGTGTCCACGGCCTTGCACCAAAACTTTTGAGGCAAATATTGCTCGTTTAACATCGTCCTACTCATCTCTGGAGAGTCCTATTCTTCCTTTCAACTACCCCATTTGATTGTGGAGTGCGAGGAGCCGAGAAGTTATGGGTAATACCATGAGCTTCACAAAAGGCACCAAATTGCACTTCATTATCAAATTCCCTACCATGATCCGTCCTAATAGAGACAATTGAACATCCTAGTTGATTTTGAATTCTTCGACTAAAGATTTCGAAGTGATCAAAAGCTTCATTCTTAGATGCCAAAAATCTAGTCCAAGTGAATCTAGAATAGTCATCAACAATAACTAGGGTATAAAGGTTACCTCCATAACTTCGTATGGCGGAAGGTCCAAAAAGATCCATATGTAGGAGCTCTAAGCACCGAGAGGTCGAAACCAAATTCTTGGCTTTGTGACTTGAGTGAACTTGCTTTCCAACTTTGCAAGCATCACAAAAGTGACTATCAAACTTAATCTTAGGGAGATGTCTTACCAACTCCTTAGAGACTAAAGATTGAATTAAACGCATATTAGCGTAACCTAATCTCCTATGCCAAAGAGTAGAACTATCATCTATAGTCGCAAGACATATGTTGTCTCTTGACTTCTTATTGACCTTCATAACATAAAGCCCATGCTTTCTAATACCTTTTCTAATGACCTTTCCATCTTTTACGATTTCACTATCATGTTCTGAAAAGATGACCTTACACTTATTATCACAAATTTGACCTATACTCAAAAGGTTGAACCCTAAGTTATCTACGTGTTCAACATTTTCAATGGTCATGGAGTCAAGAGAAACCGTACCTTTGCCAATGATATTACCACGTAGACTACTAGCGAATGTGACGTTACCTCCATCATATGCTTTGTAATGCGAGAACAAACTTCGATTACCCGTCATGTGTTTAGAACATCCACTATCCTTAATCCACTCATCGGGCTCCAAATCAATTCCCAAGCATATCTAGGTAACAACACACAAGATCAAACATTTGGTCCCCAATATCTCATGGGTCCAAAAATTTTAGTTCCAAACATCCCTTGCATTTGGCTGGGATGCATGAATGAGGGAGGAATTCCCCGTGGAGAACAAAATGGGGGAGGGTAGTAATTCATGTAGCCATTTTGTTGTTCATTATTTCTCCTAGGTGTATTTGATCTAGGTTTATTATTATTCCTTGTAGGTGTTGGAGTTTTACTTCTAGGTCGTGAATTGCTTTGATTATCTTTTCTAGGAGATGTTGTTCTACTTCTAGGCTTAGACACATTACGTACTCTAGGTGGAGTAGAAGATGGTCTAGATAAACTTCTATTTCCTATGAGAGGTTTACTTAATGGCTTGTAGAACTTATTAACGGTATTGTTATCAAGTATGGGTAATTGAACTTTGTTAACAATAAGATGCTTTGGTTTTTCATCCAAATTAGACTTAACAGAAAGTTCAGGATTTTCACCAAAATCAACCTCTGGCCGCGGTTCCTTATCTATGGCGGCGGTTCCATATTGATAAGGAACCGCCCCATACAATCTGGGACCGCGTACAGCAGGTGTTTTTTGAGAAAACCTGACTTGTTTTGGTTCACTAGTTGAGGCTTCATTTGAGTTAAACCCTACACCGAGTCTTTCCTTTGAGTGAACTTGTTTGTTTAACATGTCATCAAGAGCACTAGTACCTTTCATGAACTTTTCCAATTTAATGGAGGTGCTCTTGAGATCTTCTTTTTCTAATCTAAGTTTCTCGCAACTTAAGCAACCTAAATCAACCTCTTTGTTTTTCTCAAGTTTAGCCAATTTCTCCCTAAGTTCATTTATCTCATTTTCAAGCTTAGTTTTGGTTGATTTTAAGGTTTTGTTCTTTTCTATGAACTTGAGACTAAGTTTGTGTAAACTATCATATTTGCCTTCAAATTCAATATCATCTAAGGTAGAGCTATCATTACTATAATATTCGGTTTCGGAATGTACCTCTTTAGAAGTGTGAGCCATGAGACATTTCTCCTCCTTGGTGTTGTCTTCATCATCTTCACCGCTATCGCTCCAAGCACCACTAACAAACGCCGTGTGGTTCTTATCACGAGCGGGCTTTGGACAATCACCAATGAAGTGATTTGGATCACCACATCTAAAGCAACTCCTATCACCTTTTTCGTTCTTGGCAAACCGATTCTTTGAGAATGATTTCTTGTCATTGTTGGGTTGCCTAACATGTTGACCTCGTCTCTTGAAGAACTTCTTGAAATCTCTCACCGCCAATGCATACTCCTCGTCATCACTTTCCGAGGAACTATCATGGTCACTTTGTGCCTTCTTGGCTTTAAGTGCAATAGATTTCCTTTCACTCTTAGTTTTCACTAATTCCGAGTCCTTCAAGATTATCATCTCATGAACCTTCAAGTTGCCTATGAGTTCATCGGGTGATAAAGTTGAGAGATCTTTCGACTCTTCAATCGCCGTGACTTTTTCTCTCCACTTTGGATGTAAAGCCTTTAGAAACTTCCTAACATTGTTCTTGCTAGAAAAACCTTCATCAAGTGCTTTTAGACTAGTAATAATGGTGTTAAACCTAGCAAATGCACTATCAATAGTTTCATCTTCTAAGATGACAAATTGTTCATATTGTTGGACAAGAAGATCGATTTTGCTTTCTTTGACTTGGATATTACCTTGGTGGGTTACTAAAAGAGTGTTCCAAATATCTTTAGCGGTTTCACACATAAAAATCCTTTCATACTCTTTCTTAGGTAAAGCATTATAAATCACCATTTTAGACTCATTATTTTTTGAAAGTTTCCTTTTTGTATCATCATTAGCTATGTCAAAAGTGATCAATTCTTTTGTTTTAGAAACTTCATTAAATTGATAAGGTAAAAAATCACCATTGGTAATAACATGCCAAAGATCTAAATCTTTTGATTTCACATAAGTTTCAAATCTATTTTCCCAATAAATAAAACTATCGGTTTCAAAAAGTGGTGGTCTTTGCATAGATTGCCCTTCTAGGTACTTGTTGAAATCCATAGATCGATTCAAGTTTTAAAATACAATATACTTTAAAAATCCTTGAGCAACCACGCTCTGATACCAATTTTAGAAACTAGAAGGGGGGGGTTGAATAGTTTCTTATATTTTACTTGTTAAAAGGTGGTTTAAAAAAATCCTTTTTATAAAACTTAGACTTGATGAAATATGTGAAATCTTCCTATGCACAATATGAACAATGATAGTGTAACTAAACTAATACTAACAAATATATATGCATAAAGAATAAAGAATGTAAAGAGTTAAGGGTAAAGAAAGATCAAACCGAACACCAAGGATTTATAGTGATTCGGCAACGAAGCTCACTCCTCGTTCCTACTCCACTCCTCGAGTACTCCTTACTCGAGAGTTCACTACACAACAAGCTCCTTATGGTGGAGAAAACCGTACACGTCGCTTAACCAATTTCCGACTCTAAGCTAAAAGTCGAGCCCTAATCGTAGCTAGGACCAATCTACACAACTATACTTAGTACATACACAACTTCCAAATAGACACAACTACTTGGATCTTCACAACTATTACACAACAGCAAATGTATAAAAGTAGATCTTCAAATGGATCTTTGGTGGTGGACTCAATACTTCACTAGGATAGTGTTCTTCTCTTTGCACTTGGAGAGGAAGGATTGGAAGAACAAGATTCACTTCTTAAACAAGTAGTAATCAAACAAATGATCAAAGATTTGAAAGATTAAAGAAGAGTTTGAATATGGAAAGAGATGTGCAAAAGAGGTGATTTGAAAAGCTGAGAATGGGCCACTATTTATAGGACAAGAGAGCCAACGGCTATATCTGAGCGCGGTACCTTAGCTCAGCCTGTGGTTCCTTATCGATAAGGAACCGCCTAGGTGCTAAGGAACCGCTACTAGACTCCGCTCCCTTTTTTGTCCTTTAGTGGTGGAGGTCTTATCTGGGTATATAAAATATCATGAAAGGATATTCTTAGCCAAATAAGAATATGCCATTTTCAAATTTCAAATAATTAATTTAATAAAACATTTTCTTAAAAAGAAAGTTTAATAAAAAACTTGTCACACTTAAATAAAAAGTGAGTTTTAAGAAAGATTAAATCATTTGATCACTTGATTAAGGTTAGTACTTGTTTATCCATACCTTAAGTGAAAATGGGTAAAATGAAAAATACTTGAACTCAAGAATTCGTTTTTCGTTGTTTTCATAAATGCTTGTTTTTACATATTGTCGTAATCAAAACTAAGCGAGACCGAAAAATGCAAGTAACGTTTTTAGGCATTATTGCATTAACAGTTTCCAAACAAACACTAAACCGGAAAATGTTCTCATGGATATTTGATTCTTTAAAAATCATGGACCACAGCTCTTTAGATAGAAAACGGGTCCGTGTTTAAGGGGGAGCAAATATTAAACGTTTTTGGACTCAAAGGGATCTTCAAAAATGATTTTTAGAAATTAAAACGATAATCGTCATCATTAATTACTTCGTGTGCCTTGTGTGGAATCTACTTTGCGGAATAAGGTATTTTGACATTAGGCATTAAGTTTAGGTATTCGTGTGTGTGAACGGGTTAGTATTTCGTTAAGTTCTTTCATTTATCCTAATGACCGTTAACTAACAATAATAATGGGGGACTAGTTGTGCATTTTGTGTAACTTAGGGGTATATATGTCCACTTGGATCAAACATTTGACCAAGTCAAATCATACTTAACCCCCCCCCCCTCCCCTTCGTGTTTCACATCCCAAAACACACACACTTAAACACAAACCGCCACTGTTGAAACATCAAACCCTTCATCTTCATCTATTTTGATTACATCCGTCTATTTGATCTCTAGGTATGCTTATTTGATTAACTTCTTACTACTTAATTCATCTTATACATCGTATCAAACACCCCAATTCATACTTAATCTAAGATTAGGGTTTTTACGTTTTGCGATGTACATGCATAATTGAATAGTGGGATATGTTAAGGTTGCCTAGATGAACATAGGTCTTGCTCAGAATTGATCAAAACATTTCCAAACTCCCGTAATCGTAAAGTCAAAATTTGAAAATCGAATCCCTGTCTCGGATTGCGATGGATATTATGATGAAACATTGCGATGCATGGCCATTGCGATGAGTCATTGCGATGACTTATTGCGATGGACTATTGCGATGGGTCATTCTGATGGCTTATTGCGATGGGTCATTCCGATGGCTTATTGCGATGGTTCATTGCGATGGGTTATTGCGATGGAACATTGCGATGGTACATTGTGATGGTGCACCCTGGCATCATTGCGATGGCATCGTGATGGTATTGCGATGGCACCTTATTGCGATAGATTTTTACATTGCGATGGAATCCCAATATTGCGATAGAAATTATTGCGATAGCTTTTTGCGATAGGATATTGCGATAGGACAACATTGCGATGGAAATAGTATTGCGATAGAATAATTTTGCGATGGAAAGAATATTAAGTTAGGAGGATATTGTGATGGGATTTTCTTGGAACACCTAACGTAGTGTAGGGTTCTCACCTTTATGCATAAGCTGAGTCATTGTAAGATCAACCGGAGAAACCCATGTGATTCAGCGTGTCACTGTAATGAAACAGAATTGATATTGGAAAATTTTCTAGGGTAAAATTTCTCTTTTCATAGAATTTGCAACATAGTGCAGATATGGTCTTCCTGTTCTTCTCTAGGCTTAGAGGAAATCAGGTTATCCTCAATAAAAACACTGATGAATTTGCTTATAAGTTCATGGAAACTCATCTACTGCTGGAGCATTGATGGGACTAAATCAAAATCATGAATCTAGCATGCCTGAGTCGTGAACGAATAGCAGTCATGGACATGTCCCGCTCTTTCACTCGTCACTGTTGGTAGCATGATCATGAGTTCGATCTTGGAAAAGTGATTAACACTATAAGGTCGATTGGACATGTTGCCAATACGTGGAGGAGAAGAACGGTTATGAATGGTGATTTGTTTAAATCGACGGTAGTCGACACATACTCTCATGGTACCGTCCTTCTCCTTGAAGGTTCTTCTGGAATGTATGGGAAGATTTTGGAATAATCAACTGGCTATGCGTAACAGGACTTAAGTACTCGTGTCTTACTGACAGCTAGAAAATTTTAGCGACCATGGCTAACAACGCACATGCTTGTAAGCATAGATAATTTGTACAGATTTTCCTGATGGAAAATCAAGCTGAATGTATTCAGGAGCCTGCACATTACTGTACATAATTATGGATCGTAGCATGGTGTGCTGTTCATAGTCCATAATTAGGATAAAATTCATCTCGTGTCTGTCCGAGGAAATGTGTTAGCAGCTTGGATCTCATTATTAAGCTGAAGGAAAACCTTCGTATACATGGAGAATACGAATGGCGTCTTTTATGGTTATGAATATATGGTATATGGGTGCAAGCGATGAAAATGTCAACGAGCAATCGTGGCAGATTTTACTAATACGGCGGCGATGGTATTGAAATTATTGCGGTCTGATTAATACATGGCACCACAAAATGGATATACCCTTTGAAGGGTACCCTGAATTTTCTTTAGGATGTTCCAGTATTGGACGTGAGTCGTGTGTCTTGACTCGTGTCTTGGAAAATATACGTATGACATATGTCTTGACGGATGTCTTGACATGTGTCTCCGAATGGGAAACAAATAGAGTTACAATACTAGGTTAATATGCCAAAATTGGCGGATTGATTGGCATGCTAACCCTTGTAATACCCGATCACGTCCGTGACCGTGTTCTATGGTGATTACCAGGATGGTTGCAGTCAAAGTAATGGTTACTATGATCTTGTCTGTCAGTTCCATGACTGTCATTTTCATGACTGTACTTCATGTAACTATTCAGCTGAGTGGCCGGCTGGTACCGGTTCCCACTCATGTGACTGAAAAGACAACTTCAAGGCTTATGACATATGATAAGGTAAGAACATGGATTGTGATGGAAATCCTCCGGTGGTGAAGCATCATCTCGTCCGACCGCTTCGATCTAACGCCTTTGTCTTCGTCTTTTAGGATCTCCAGGTTGTAAACATCATCAGCATCTTGTAGCGTCTCCAACTAATCCACAACATCAATATTTAGTAACATTTCCGAGTTGTGAGCGGCATCAGCATCTTGTAGAACATCAACAAGTGGGCTACGTATGAGATGATTTAGAATCGACTAGTGAATACTCATGGAGTATTGTCAGTGAAATAGACATGGAATATGGTAAGTGTAATACACATGGAATACGGTACTTGGAGTACACATGGAATACACATGAAATGATCAATATGGGTCGATCATCTAACATGATTTATATGGAATAATTGATTAACGTTTGAAGACCAAATTGGGCTGATCATCATGATAGCCTAGCAATATCAGCATAGACATCATTCTGGTTATATAGGGAAAACACCCAGAAGGGTGGTGGATCAAAATCCAACAATGATTATCATGAAAGCATGATTAATGAGAACCAACCATGACTGTCATAAAACCGGATTTAATGAAACCCTTCCATGTTTAGCATGAGGGCATGCTCAACATGACGAGAACATAATCAAAATAAAACTTAAGACATACTAAATCATGAAGATGAAATCATCATGAAAATCTTGAAACGAAATTAAAGAGGGAGTATAAAACGTAATCAACATGAAAATGAAGTTAACCATGATAGTATGAAACCATAATCGACATAAAGATCATAAAAATTTTAATGAGTGTTCATGGAATAATATGATTGTAATGAAATAAAATTTTGAAAAAAAAAATTTCGCTGGTGTGAACGACTGGGGTCGACTCCTAAACAAAATTGATATGATTACTCTAATCAGAGCGTAATATAATTAAACATGAAACAAAATTTTATGCCATAATCATGAAAAAAAAATTATGCGTAAAAATAGTGCATAAATGCATGATGTAGTTTATAAAACTTATATGCGCGAAGGTAAACGCCTACGGTCAGTTTACCCAAAACAAAATGATAGGGCGCGGGGACGCCTGTGGGTCGGTCCCAAAGTTAAAAGTTTCGATAAAAGCACATGCGACTAAATAGGGCCAGTCCTGTACCAACCATTACTTAGTCAAAATTCCTGCAACATATGACAAATGATATAAATGCATGAATGCATGAAACATAAATAATTAGAAGTCATTGTCAAAACTTAACAGAAAAAATTTTATGTGAAAAATATGAACTACTGGGGTTCAGTCCACATGGTCACAGTTCACGAGGAACATCTTGCATAGACAATGACACATAACTAAGTATGGATGACGGTTGTTCATTCCATATTAGTAAAACGATACTGGTGAAAACATCATGGTTAAAACAACAAGGTGCTGAAAATGTCACAGTTAAAACGAAAAGGTACTAAAAACATCATGGTTAAAACAACAATGCGCTGAAAACATCAATACGTGGAATAACAAACGTTGGCTTAGGAAGCTCCTGGTGACTACCCACTAGTCACAGGTCGAGTTTTAGAGCCTACAGGTCGAAGCCTTGTCTCTGATACCATAATTGTAACACCCCATTTTTGATAAATGTAATGTCACGCGTAAATATGGCGTGTCATCAAAGCATGCAAGGTAATATGTAGTAAAACATACATGACCATAGGGAAAACCGGAATCAAACATCGGTTCTCAAATATAAGCCCAAAACATAATAAAGTAAACGAACTGAATGAAAGACTAAACAAGCACAAATATATGAAGGCAAAAGGAGAAGAAGTCTATGGCAGCTTCCATCCTATGCACGTCCTCCAAATGCTCGAGTCTTGGGTACCTGCCGTTTGGACATGGAAAGGAAAGTAACGGCTGAGCAAAACGCTCAGTGCACGGATATAGACATAGTATGAATGACTGAAACATAATAAAGACTTAATAGCAGCGGAAATGTATAAGTCCTGGAAAACCTGGTATAGCTGAGTAAAACTGGTTCTACAGTTTGAAAAGCCTTATGTTTATCTTGTAAAAAAAAACTGTTTAACATATTTACCATTAGCCCATATAGGTCATGAAAAGGTCACGTGCATGAATACTTAGAGGGGCGACCTCATCATGCAAATTAGAGGGGATGCCTCTAATTTAATATACTGGTTTGGGTAGGAGGGATCAGCTCCTTGTGAAGGATGCAAGGCACACACCACATTCACACTAAGTAATCTGCTGAAAACATGTAACTAGGATGCACCCATACGCCCCACATGATAAATAATAATATGGCCAAAACTTGAAAAGGACGCCACGAGCAATCACTCCGCCGTGGGGAAGTCATAACATTGGTGCCTCCAATGTTATGGTTATGGTACCTCCATAACTAGGTGAAACTGGTCATGCTTGTATATGGCTATAGGTATTCTAATTAAACATAAGCAATTCAAAAACATATAAAATATATACTGGGAAAACAGTTGGCTGCATACGGGGAATCCTAATAAGGAAAGAATGTCCATACTAAAAGGACGGGAATCCGTACCTTATGTCCAGTGAACGAAGAAGACGAACGGAAGAGAGAGTCCTACTTCTGAATCACTAACGCTACATGAATACATACGTGTATAAGTATCTGATTACTGAATACGTGCTGGTTTTATGTCATGTCTTAGCTTATTTTATATGTTTAAGTCATGTTCTACTGTTTTAAGCTTTAATTTGTAATTATCTTATATTTTGTCTATTCTGATTAAGTATTACTTGTATTTACTTACTGTGTAATAATAAGTAACTTTCCAAAAATAGCAGGTTTCCTAAAATAGAAAGTTTCCAAAAATAGAAAGTTTCCAAAAATAGAAAGTTTCCAAAAATAGAATTACTGCTTAAAATAGATAAGTTTCTAAAAACATAAAGTTTTCATAAATAGATTAGCTGCCTTAATTAAATAAGTTTCTAAAAATAGAAAGTTTCCATAAATAGATTAGCTGCCTTAATTAAATAAGTTTCTAAAAATAGAAAGTTTCCATAATTAGATATAAGCTGGTTAAATAAGCTAATTATATAAGCTTAAGTGTTTTCTGATTATTTTCTAAGTCATAATGATATAATGTATAGTTTATTAATTATTACATGTAATTTAAATAAACTATAGGTTAAAAGTATTTAACTAAATGTATCATGTTTTTAATTAAATAAAGTTAAATACATAGGTTAAAACATGTATTATTAATTATTAATAATATAACCTAAGTCATGTTAATTAATTAATTATAACTATGGTTTTTAATAATTAATTAATTATAAAGTCTAGAAAATGTAAAATACTTAGGTTAATAAATCCATGATTTTAATAATTAAATTATAACCTAAGTCATGTTTATTAAATTAGTCATGTCATATTTATTAATTTAATTATAACATATGATTATATAAAAAAAATAATCTTAACATAAACCGTGAACCGGGTCTTGACTAGAAACCATGAACCGGACATGAAATCGACAACATACCCCGAACCACTTCGGGGTTCCCCTTGGTTTGTTGCTGCCGTGGGACCCACACCACCAAACCGGGACCATATGGTCTCGGTGGTGGTTTATTGGCCAAACCGTGACCCCCTTGGGGTACGGTTTAGGCGTCGGCCAAACAAAACACCCCTAAAAACATCCTTTTGATTTACCCCTTAACCAATTACATGTTTAATTTATGTTTTTAATTAGGTTTTTAAAAACATCATGTTCTTATAACTTTTATTAAATCAAATCAAAAAGAAAAGGATTAAAAAGGTATACCGAATGTGTGGATCAATAGAGGATGAACAAACACGAACACTTGTACAATATTCAAGATCAAAATCAACAAGAACACCCCTTTGGTGTGTTTATGGGTGGCGGCCACAAAAGAGAAGGGAAGAACAAAATTAGGGTTTTAATTGTTTTCAATAAAGTGTGATAAATGAATGACTTTTTCCCTTAACCCCTTGTTTAGTAAAAATGATGGGCTAGGCCCTTTTCTTTTCCCTAATTTCGTGGATATGGGGCCCACATGGGGTAACCCAAATGTTTTCCATGTCTAAAATATTATAGTGTGTTCTCGTGTTCGAAATTTACGTGTTTTTAATTAGTTATCGATCGTGACCTAATATATTTATTCGTGTTCGTAATAAATATATATATACATACTTAATTAATATTAGTTCGTGTTTTAATTATGTTCATGATTAATTATTGTTAAGTACTTATCGTGTGTCCGTACGTAATCAGTACTTATCGTGTTTTAACACGTATGCAATACGTAAAATACTAGCACGTGAATGTGATCATACTATATAGGGAAAGTTTTAATCTAGCACGTACGATCTTAAGGGTACTATTCATGGTAAAAGCATGCGGGTTTTACATCGAGCCAACTATTTATGTTTCGAGCCGAGCCCGAGCCCTGTTGAGCTCGGGCTCAGCTCGGCTCGTTTGCACCCCTATTTCCACGTGAACCCTCGTGATTTTGCCTTTGTTCATATTAATTTTGAGGCCGGAAGCATGGTGAAAACACTCCAAAACGTTTGTAAGAGTCTCGACGTTTCTTTCACACCACTTGCCAACAAAAACCGCATCATCCGCAAAAAACATATGAGATATGTTCAACGAGTTATTAAGTTTCATCCCCGTCAACATACCAACATCCACCACTCGCTGAAATGATATATGAAGGTTTTCCATGATGAGAATGAATAAAAAAGGAGAAAGAGAATCACCTTGTTTGAGACCTTTGAAAAATTGGAATTCTGACGTAGGGCTGCCATTAATGAGGATGGAACCTTTGGAAGACCGCAAACAGCTTTTTATCCAAAGGCGTTGTTTACAACCAAAACCGAACTTTGCTAGAACTTCATCCAAGAAATCCCACCTAACCGAATCGTATGCTTTTTCAAAATTTACCTTAAAAATGAGGGCTTGCTTTTTCTTCAACGAACACCATTTCATAATCTCATAAAGGATGAAAGGTCCATCCATAATTTGTCTACCTAAAACGAACGCGGATTGAACTTCATGAATAAGATCACCTACCGCAGGAGCAAGTCTGTTAGCCAAGATTTTAGTGATAATATTATATAAGCCGCCAATAAGACTAATCGGTCTGAAATCTTTAACCAAATTTGGATTAGAGATTTTAGGAATAAGTGCAACAAAAGAAGAATTACACCCACTCGTGAATACCCCATGTTTAAAGAAATAATTAACAGCCAAAGTCACATCCATTTCCAATATAACCCAAAATCGACGATAGAACCTAAATGTGAAACCGTCCGGACCCGGTGACTTGTCTACACCACAGTCCCAAACAGCCCGCTTTATCTCCTCACGGGTGACTTTTGATTCCAATTCCTCCTGTTGGTCTCGACTGAGTGATTTAGGGAACTCGATGTCTAAAGAAATATCTACAGGACGTGTGAATCTATCTTGAAAATGCTTCAGGAATTTGTCCTTCACAATATTCGGTATCTGTGCTGACTATTCTCTGGTGTTTGGGTTAACTACTAGAGAAGTGAAGATTGCAGCTCCATCAGATTATAGTTGTTCTTTGTCAAATATATGTCTTAATAACAAAAAAGAGTGTAGGCATGTGTACCTCTTTATCCTTATTTGATGTAAATTGTCAAATTTTTATTAATAGAAAATTCACCTTTTCTCTGGAAAAAAGAACATAAAGCGGATGTCATGTGCCCAAATTGTGTCCCTGTGCCATTTTAATCACGGCGTTACGTGATTTAAACTTGTTGATGTTGGCGGTGAAACCAATATATAGACTCTGCGGGGAAGTTTGTTTACCTTTTATCCATTCAAACTTATGCAGTTAGCGATTAATAAGTCAGGTCAGCTTCATTACCCGGAAGGCGTGAGCAAACAGTTGGGTGCAATCCATGTAAGGTGGTTAGTTGAAGTTACACATACTTGATACTGCAACAAAAGGCCACCCAATTTACATATGTTAGATACTGATGTTCGATAAACAGATAAAACTGATGTTCGATAAACAGTTGCATTTCAGAAACTTTATAAAAATAGATAGATCTTATAGCCAAAAAGTGAACCAGAAAAGCCAAAGCTTGCTGTAGAAAAGGTTAAAACGGTACAAATCATCCCAAAAGCAAAATTGACCATAGGCCACCGTTCTTTAACAACACGGAGCACATGACGTCTAGCAAGTAGTAAGTAGTAACATCAACAACTATTAAATCCTAAACAACCAAGATTGGACATAAGATAAGTTAGGTTATATGATTCGGTGATTCACATGAAGATCAATTTCGACGCCTATCGTCTATAATGTTGCGCTCATCCCAGATTGGACAGTTGCACGTAGCTTTCTTCTTGATCCACTCAGCTCCACATGTGTAGCAAAACTCATATCCGCATCTGCAACAGAGCATTCCAAGTTACAGTCATAGTTTACAAGTTAGCAGATGCTATTATACCTTTCATTTTATCAAATCAACATTGTCTTCTTCGTGGAAGTAAAGGGTCTTTAGTAATCAATAAGTCAGTATAAGCGGGGGCTTTGCTTTAGTTTTTCAGTTAGCAAATTAAAGTGTTTCTGTTAGCTAGATTACTAACCTAGATAGTATATATTTACACTAATATGTCAGTGTTTTCACAATAAATATCCATACATTATTGATTGTGTATCTTACAGAATCTGATAGTCACAAACATCCGTCAACAGAAAAAGAAAGTTTAGTGCATGTCTTTCAATCATAGTACGATGATACAAATGAAAAGATTCTAAAAAACTTGGTCGATCCAAATGTTATATTTTGGCCACCCTGCTTTTTCCTTGCCTTTTTCCTTGCCTGGACCACTATAACCTATAGGGATCGATGAAAGACGGAAAAATTATTTAGAAAAATTGCGACTTTTGAAAACTAGAAAAGCATAGAGACCGGGAAAGAACATAAAGAGATAGCAGAAGCACCTTATACTAAACTGGTTTTACGTGATTAGTAGTTTAGTACTACTGAAAAGCATAGAGATCAGGAAAGAACAATCAACCAGTCACAATAAGTCAATAACAATATTTGACGGATATAAACCAAGAAAATAATATATAGTTCACACATATTTTATCGCAGCTGGAGGTTTCATATTTAGCTTTATACAGAGCACAAAATTGGGCTGACTGGATAACAGGCCAATATGGGCTTAAGTCCACAAAAGTAATCTTAGTGATGGTCAAAAGTCTAAAGGATCTGGTTGGACCAACCCTCAAAACTTGTTTATACAGCTTTTTTCCAATTCTAAAACAACTAATGTGTTCATTATGATTACAATAACTTATATTATGATTTCAAGTAAGATGTCAACACACTCAAGGGTGGCGTACTGGCAAAAAGATATGTGTGAGGTCTCAAGTTCAGTGTTAGGTACAAATAACCTTGAAGTGGCCACGCCAACCTTCTGAAGAGGGAAGGCTTTACCGGTTTGAGTCTGTGTAACGGTGATTCAAACCTCGTAAATTAGTCAGTCAATATGTTAGAAAACATAGTTACCCAAAAAAAGATGTCAACACTGAAATGACTTGATTACCCAATTTTACCATTCCATAAATGATCACACAACCACACATGTGTTTGATTTGCTATGTACCTAAAAAACACTTCTAAAAGAAAAAATCTGTCGTGGAGGTTTCGACTATTATTTTTAGAGGGAAGTGCAAAAATTATCTTTGTGGTATGTCGAAAAATCGAATTACATCTTTCATTAATTTTTTGGACAACAGTCATCCCTCCGTTAGTGCGCGGGGCATAATACATCCCTAATGGACTAACAGTGCAAATGTTTTTCTCGTTAAGAATTAACAAGGTTTAAAAGAGAGGGTATTCTTGTCCTTTTCTTTTTTCAGGGATGTATAATGAACCTTATCCATAATAGTTTCGAATTTTCGAAGAAAAAATTTATTTTCGGAAAAAAAAAGATTTATTTTCGAAAAAAATTTAATTTTCGGAAAAAAATTTATTTTCGAAAAAAAAAGGTTTTATTCTCGAAAAAAAAAAGTTTTATTTTCGAAAAAAAAAAGTTTTATTTTTTCGAAAAAAAAGTTTTATTTTCGAAAAAAAAATTATTTTCGAAAAAAAAGTTTTATTTTCGAAATAACTTGTTTCGAACAAAGAGTTTATTTTTTTTTCGAAAAAGTAAAATCTTTTTTTTTTTTAAAGTTTAATTTTTGAAAAAATATTTTTTTAAAATTTTTTGTATCGATAAAAAAAAGTTTAATTTTTGTTTTCGAAACAAACTTTTTAAAAAAAATTAAACTTTTTAAAAAAGTTTTTTATTTTTTCGAAAAAGATAAAACGTTTTTTTCGAAATAATTTTTTTGTTCGAAACAAGTTTTTTAGAAAATAATTTTTTTTTTAAATAAAACTTTTTTAATAAAATATTTTTTATTTTTTTGGAAACAAATTATTTAAAAAAAAAATTCGAAACAAATATTTTTTCAAAAATTAAACTTTTTTTTCAAAAAAAAAAAAGATTTTACTTCTTCAAAAAAAGAATAAATTCTTTTTTCAAAATTTTTTGTTTCGAGATAAAAAAGTTTAATTTTTATTTTCAAAACAAACTTTTTTAAAGCAATTAAAGTTTTTTTTCGAAAAAAAGTTTTTTATTTTTTCGAAAAAGATAAAACGTTTTTTTCGAAAATATTTTTTTTGTTCGCAACAAGTTATTTCGACAATAAAACTTTTTTTTCGAAAATAAAACTTTTTTTTGAAACAATAAAACTTTTTTTTTCTAAAATAAAACTTTTTTTCCGAAAATTAAATTTTTTTCGAAAATAATTTTTTCTTTTACGAAAATAATTTTTTTTTCGAAAATACTTTTTTTTTCGAAACTATTATAGATAAGATTCATTATACATCCCTGGAAAAAGAAAAGGACAAGTATACCCTCTCTTTTAAACCTTGTTAATTCTTAACGAGAAAAATATTTGCACCGTTAGTCCATGAGGGATGTATTATGCCCCGCGCACTAACGTAGGGATGGCTGTTGTCCAAAAAACTAACGAATGATGTAATTTGATTTTTCGACATACCACAGGGATAATTTTGCACTTCCCTCTTGTTTTTAAAATAAACTTTAAAGAAATACTATATCCGCCTAGTCTCGTACACAGTGGCGGAACTAGGAAATTGAAATGTGGGGGGCAAATTTTTTTTTTGCCAATTGCGAGGTGAAAAAGACATGAATCGGAACGAAAAATCAAGTATTCGTACTTAAAAATGAAGAATTTATAAGTTTTGGAGTGTTAAAAGTTGGACTTTAGTGTGTGAGTGGGGGCATTTTGGATTTCGAGTGGGGGGCATATTAAAAGACACTCAAAATTACACTAAAATTTTATCGTATCGGGCTAGCAATGGGGGACGCCGCCCCCCACAGCTACTACATGCATCCGCCCCTGCTCATACACATCTTTCTACTTATTTTCCTACTGTTTAGGTGTCAATCACTCAACGGTGAGGAAGATAAGTTTATGGATGGTTGAGACTTAAGGCTAGACACAACGGGAGTCGAGTGACTCGGTTGCAACCGACGTCGCATTCGGTTGAGCTGTTGTGGCGACCGAATCGGCCTACTCGGTCGAGCAAATTAGACTCCTCAAACGATCGAGTTTGCAAAATGGAATAAAGGGAAAAAGGGTACTGTTGCTAGCCGTTGGGTTCAAAAACAAAAAGAAAACTTTTTTAAAAAATTTAAACTTTTACACTTATAAATACTTAACCATTTCTTCCAATTTTTTCACACATTTACATTCAAATTTCTATAAATCACATAACTATCCAACATGTCTAGCAAGAGAACCTCCAAAACAAAAACCAAAACCCCAAAATCCCGAGTTCGTCAAGAAACCGTCCCCCATATGACGCTGGATTCGGATTTTCGATTATCCGGCGTGGCACCTAACTTCCGGTTTAGACGTGTCGGATTTGAATATTGTTCACCGCAACCATCTTACCCAAACTATTCAAACCGTCCATTCTATCCCCCACAACGTGATAACAACCGACAACCTTTCTATGAATCTCTAACGGGTGTGTATCGTCGTACTATGGATTCTTACACTTCTTCGCATCTTAACCCGTCGTACTATGATTTTATGGAAATGATGTATAATCAAGACTACTTTGGCGATCAACGTGCAGGTGGGGTAACTAGTCAAGATCAGTCTACGGGTCATATCACGGTGCAGTTAACCTTGACGAAGACGAGGAAGAGATGTCATCAATTAAACCTAAGAAGCCCTCTAAACGTGATTCGAAAGCCAAGTCGGATGTGTCGAATGAGCCGCCAAAAGAATGGACAAGTGAGGAAGAGGTTGCCTTGTGCAAAGGTTGGTGTCATGTTTCGTAGAATAGCAAGGTTGGGAACAGTCAAAAAACAAAGGGTTTTTGGAAAGACGTAGTGAAGTACTTTGAAATTGAGATGGGTTCGGCTAGAGGGTACGACGCGGTTGTATGCAAATGGAAAAACGTTGAGCGTACTCATGATAGTGGTGCCAATGATCTCACATTCTCACCGATTTCCAAAAAGCTTGTGCTGAATTCAAAGTGACTTACATAAAACTTTTACGTATCTGGAGGCGTGGAAAGTGCTCGAAGATCACCCACGTTGGCATGAGGTTGAGATGTCAAAGTTTGCAAAAAAAAAGTAATAAAAAATCCAAGAATTCTGAAACCACTTCTGGTTATGGGCACGCTGGTTACATGAATTTGAACGATGATTCAGAAGATGAGAAGGAAGAGACTCAAGAATATCGGCCAATGAGTCGTGATCAAGCTAAAAAGCTGTCATGAGACAAGTCTTCATTTGTTGATCTTGTAACCAACAAATGGGATAAAATGAAAGACATTCGCTGGGAAAAAAGAAGCAGCAACAAGATGGATACTTTACCTTCAAGAAACGGGAGTTTGATTTGCATGAGGCAGCTCAATGGGAAGTAGCGGCCTTGAAAAGAGAAGAGCTCGAATTAAAGCGTCGAGAAATTGAGCTTGCTGAAGAAAAAAAACGAGATAAGGACTTATTGTTGTACAACACAGAAATCAACCCCAATTTGCCTCTAGTCTACCAACAAGCCTGGCAACAAATGAAAGACAAAATCAAGAAGACGCACAATTTAAATTACTACTCCCTCTGTCCCATATTAATAGTCTAGTTTATTCTTTTGGGACGTCCCAAATTAACAGTCCACTTCCAAAAATAGATTAAAAAAATAAAAATTAAGTTTACTATATCACCCTCACTTGAAGTTATTATTACAAACAATAAATAAGTTGTAAATTAATTAATTAAGGATAAAATTGTCATTGTGTAAAAAGTAAGAGTGAAAAAACTGAAAAAGTGTTATTTTTTATTAAACTTCGTGTTTTTTGTCGGTGGAATATTATTATGAGACGGAAGGAGTAGTATTATTGTAGTGTTTTTTCAGTGTAATGTTTTTTTATTGTAATGTTTTTTTATTTGAATTATTATGTTATGTTTATTTTAATTAAATGTAATGTTTTTATTAAATTTAATGGTTTTTTAAAAAAAAAAAAAATTTCAACTAGGTCGCCTTGTTGGGACAAATAGGTCGCACTATGTCGCCGTAAAAAGAAAGTTAACGCGCCAAAAAAATCAGGGTCGCACAAGGTCGCTGTCGTGTCCAGCCTAAGTGGTAGAAAGATATAGTGTTTCTCTAAGCTATTAACATTCGTCAACACTAAATAAAGGGGGTGTTTGGGATTACATATTGCTTCAAAATTCACAAAATAAGCCAAATAACGCTAAGGGGGTGTTTGTTTTAGCTTATATAGTGGGCTTATAAGCTTATTAGCTTATATAAGATTATAAGCCGAAATCAAGTATTTGGTTAAGCTTATATAAGTAGGCTTATAAGCTTATATAAGAGAGTTTTGGTAAGCCAAGCATTTGTAGCTTATATAAGGATAGATGACTTATATAAGAATATTATATGAAAAGACATTTATACCTACATTTAATATTTAAATCCTTTTTATTTTTTATGTACCTTTTTGTTATTTTACCTTATTAACTATATAAGCTAAACCAAAAAATTAAGAAAGGCTTATAAGCTTATTATATGTAAGTCATAAATGGCTTATATAACATTATATAAGCCCAATACATAAGTTTAACCAAACACCCCCTAATTATTTCTTTCTCAAAAATGCAATCGGCCAATGAGCACTCAAATTCCAAACTAAGGGGTGTTTGTGTTTGGCTTATATGTGAGCTTATGAGCTTACTTGAATTTGGCTTATATTTCATAAGCACCAATTTTCTGTTTTATTTTGGTACTTTTGGACTTATATAAACCCAGAAGTCTAAAGAAAGCCGAAAAATTAAGGCTTGGGAAATATAAGCTGAAATCAAATAAGCTCATAAAGCCACATACAAGCTGAAACAAACACCCCCTAAATCCCTTATATAAATTAATAATAAACATATGCGCTAAAAAGCGAAAGACTCAACCCTTCAACCCCAAACTAACTGCAACACTCAACCCTTCATAAACCAGATTAGTATCACAAAACACATGAACACGCTTCAACCCCAAACTAACCGCAACACTCAACCTTTCAATCACACTTTTAAGCTCCAAAATCTCTTCAGCATTAACCGCAACCCCTTTCTTAAGCTCAAAAACACAAATAATACGCATATCATATATCGCCACACCAATCCCTCCGACTCAACTAATGTATTTCCAGAAGCATTTTCTGCAAGTTGGGTGACCTGACAAGAGATTGCATCTCTTGACAGTTTGATATCATTTTGCCTCACAAGATATGCACCACAATAATCAAACTTTCTTTGAATAAGGTTCAATTGGTCAACCAATGTCACTGTCAGGTTGTTTGTTGGTCGCCTTTTACCCATGACTTGCAGGGCAAAAAATAACATCAATCAAAATATCCAATAGGTCTGTAAATACATAAGATTTGTAATATAGACAATCATAACAGATGAGTTACAATTACCAATACAGTGGGCAGAACATAATATTATAATGTAGAGCATCAAATGCGTGATGTAAATAAGGGAACAGAACAGAGGCAAACTTTATTATAACTCTTTACAAAAATGAACGACAAAAACCAATTTGCTATACATCTAATTTAGTTTATACTACCTGATTTGACATATGGAAACTAAGCTTAATAATTTTTTAAACTAACAACAAAAATCAGCCTAGATTAAATAGTTGGGATACGTTTGAATTAATTATAATTAACTTAGTAGTTACCATTGAAATCTAAGAATAATCTGAATAAGTCATAAATGTAATAACAAAAGAAACTAGATCTACCTTTTCGAAAGCATCTGTTACAACAAAGATGGCAAGAAAATCGCCAAGCACGTGCCACACACGCCTTTCATGCCCAAAGTTCATGGCTGGTCCAAATAGACTATAAAAGATCGAGTAGCAACAGCAAGTGAGGTTTTGAGAAAGAAAGACAACAGATTCTTTGTTGGCGGCTTGTTGTGTATGTTAGGGTTAGGGTTAGGGTTAGGTTAAATAAAGGGTTTTTGAATGGGCTATACGTTTTTGTTAAGACTTTTGGATGGGCTATACATTGACGTGGCTAGAACATTATTAGACTTTTTGGATAAAACCCAACTAATATTGGGCTACACATTTGCTAAAAATAATTGCACTAAATTTACAAGCCAACCGGATTTTCTAAAATCAACCTATATATTCGGTTTTCGGTTCGATTTTAATTACAGAAATGTAAATCAAAAAACCGAAGTTATATAAATATTTATATATTTTATATATTTATATTAAAAAAATCATTAAAACTCGTTGGTATTATATTATTTTAATTTCTTAAGTTTAAAAAAGAAACCACCTCTAAAAAGAACCGAACCTCCCTAATAGAAAATATTATGATTTAATGATTTCGGATGCGTGTAAATGAGCGACACCTGAAGGTGGTTCGGGTGCTGGTGGTGGTGTGGTGGGTTGTGAGATGGTTATGGCTTCTTGGAGCTAGAGATGATATGCGAAATCGAGGTCGGTGCCGACGGCTATGGCGGCGGTGAGTTCGCGGCGTTGCTCCGAGAGGAGGAGCATTGTGTCGTCGTCGATGTCCATGGTGGTCATGACACGTCACCACAAATGTGTTTTGTTTTTAGTTTTACTATGCTTTTCCAGTGACTTTGTTTGTTTTATTTATGGTTTGGAATCACATGTTGTTTTTTTTCTTTTTTTTTGACTTTGTTCGGGTAGCATTCTCTATGAGTCCATGGTGTGGAACTCTCAAGTGCGAGCTTAGTCCAACCATCACGCGTGGTACCCGGGTGTGACGCGGGTTACATTCTATTTATAGTCACGAAAAATAAACCTTTTACAAAATCGGTTTTTTTCTCGACACGTACAACACTCATTTTTACCTGACGTAAGACACCTTAGTACTAATAATCATAAAAATAATTTTTTTTTGCAACATCCTATTACTAAACCTAGATCCGCCAGTGTTGGTGGTAGATCTAGTGACCGTTACATCCGGTGTTAAGCTAAGCGTAATGATCCGATTAACATTATTTTAAAGATTGATTACTTTTCTCTTAGAGGGTTGGGTACCATAAAAATATTTTTGCTCTTCATTTGGGCCTCACGGGTGTTACGTCATTTAACATACCCACTTTAAAAAAAACAACCTTATTACTTTTGCTCTTCATTTGGGCCACAACACTATCTATTTTATTTTATTTTCTATTATTTTTAATGAACTAAATTCATTTTATAAACATAAAATTACAAAATATAATACTATTACAAAAACAAAAACATATGAAATTAAAAAAAATACAATCCAATTCCATATTCTATAAACTATATAGTAGTAGCAGGTTTTTATAGTCTTTTTATGGGCTTAGCAGGCCTAAGCCCAAGCCCAACTCTTGCATTAAGTTTTTCATAAACAACCATCATCTTTTACAAATTTTAACCCTAGCAAGAAAACACAACCCCATCACTCTGTTTCCAGATCAATATATCACTTTTATAAACATAAATATCAAAAGAAAATAAAGAAAATAAAATCATGAAAAGATAAATTAAAGAAAGAGAAAGAAAAAGATTTGTCGTTTACTTCCTCATGTTAGTGGTGAGATAGGCAACTGGCGAGGTGTGGCGAAGGCTGGCGAAAAGCCACATTGGAGTGGCGAGGCATCAATGCTAACCAAGATACCTTTTAAAAGGAGAAATTATGGGTCCAAAACCTTTAAAGACTCTTATTTTGGTTAAACCTAAACTTTTTTTAATAAAAGTCTACTTAAGTTAGAGGTGAGCAGAAACCGCACCGCAAACCGCAAAAACCGCAAAAATCGTACAACAAAAATCGCACCACAACGAAAACCGGTGGATCCGTTTTAAGAAAAAAGAAAACCGCAAAATGCGGTGCGGTTTCGGTTTTACCCCTAAAACCGCACCACAAAATCCGCACCGCACCGCGCATTAGTTATATAATACCGAAAAACGACACATCGATTATTTAACGTGTGTTTTAAGGGTTCTAGTGCATATTATCACTATTATTCTAAGTAATGTGTGTGTTTACATTAAATATATGCATTGTTATAACCGAAAATACCAACATTGTGAACCAAAAATCGCAAACACCCACATTAATTATATAAATAATAGGTGGTGGTGCGGTGCTGTTAAAATCGCAAAACCCACAAAACCCGCAAAAAAACGCAAAACCGACACCGCAAAAAATCGCGCGGTGCGGATTCATATTTTTCCAAAAACCCCAATCGCGGATGCGGTTTGGTTTTTACCAAAATCTGCACCGCTCCGCACCATGCTCATCCCTAACTTAAGTCATGTTTAATTAACAGATTACTTAATCCAAACAAGTGTTGTAGATATCAGTCATGGCAGCCGATATATCGGTGATATATCGCTTGGTGGTGGTTCACCGCCACGCCATGAAGCATATCGGCCAACTTGGCGTTTTGGTCAAATGTCGGTCAATATCGGTAAAAAAATTGGTTGACTTTTGGTATTTTGATTGGTTTTTATTGTTTTTTATTTTTAATATAAATTTTACAAGATATATAACTAAAACTAATGAAATAAAAGTATAAAAATATATAAGAATTTCATATTTATATTAAATAAATATTAAAAATATATCAAATAATGATAATTAATAGTACCCACCGAGAAACCGATATATCGCCGCCAAGACGATATATCGCTTGGTGGTGGTCGACCGCCGAGACCCCGCCGAGCGATATTTACAACCTTGATCCAGACACGTTAAGTTTTATTACACGTTCAGTTTTATTACTTAATATTTTCAGACATATGTCACAAACAAACAAGTTTTTTATGACTTTATAATTTTAAGTTTTTTAATATTAAGTTATTTAAATTATTATCAAACATTACTTTAGTCTTGCTAATTAAACATAGATTTAAGTTCATTTGGATACCATAATTTTCCTTGGATATGAGGGGACTCATCCCACCATTCATCTTATTTTAATCCAATGGTTAAGATTAAACACAAAATATATTTTCATCCACTTTTTTCAAACATTAATATCTCTTAAACCGTTAATCGTTATGCGAAAAAAACATACCGATACGAAGATAATTTAATTATCTTTCTACAGATATGCTATATGATACACTTTCGACAAATTTTATACTTATCATTTTTTTCACGTTTTCGAAAATTATCATATATGATACTAATATCATATATGATGTATCGTCAGTATCATATATGATATAACCTATCATATATGATAGAAACCCATATCATATATGATTTAACACTATTATGATGAAACAGTATTATCATATATGATATTTCATGTAAATTTTAAAAAACGAAAAAAAAAATGAATTTTTTTTTCTTTGAAAGAATATGATATTGCATATTGGTAGAAAGATAATTAATCGCTCGTCGCGATGGTATAATTATTTTCGATTAACACTTAATGGTTAAAGAGATATTTAAATTATAAAAAATAGGTGAAAAGTAAAATATATTTAATTTTATCTATTAGATCAAAATGAGATGGATGGTGGAGATGAGTCCCATCATATCCAAAGAAAAGTATAGTATCCAAAATAACTCTACTCTAAGAGTAAACACAAAATATATTTTCACCCTCTTTTTCAAACATTAATATCTAATAAACCGTTAATCGTTATGCGAAAAAAAACATACCGTTACGAAGAGCATTTAAATATCTTTCTATAGATATGTTATATGATACACTTTCGACAAAAAAAAAATTTCGTTTTTTTCCACGTTTTCGAAAATTATCATATATATGATACTAATATCATATATGACAAACACCAGTATCATATATGATATAACCTATCGTATATGATATAAATCAATATCATATATGATTTAATATTGTATCATATATGATGAAACAGTATTATCATATATGATATTTTACGGAAATTTTAGCAAGAAAAAAAGTCGAAATATTTTTTTCTTCGAAAGTATATCATAGTGCATATTAGTAGAAAGATAATTAAACGCTCGTCGCGGTGGTATAATTATTTTCGTTTAACACTTAACGGTTTAGGAGATATTTAAATTATAAAAAATAGGTGAAAAATAAAATATAATTAATCTTATCCATTAGATGAAAATGAGATGGATTGTGGGATGAGTCCATTCATATCCAAGGAAATTATATATCCAAAATAACTTTTCTTTAAAACATTGGAGAGTTGTTTGACATAATGTCTTCACCCAACGGAAGGTAATCCAAGACGTTAATCTTTGATGTTCGAATCCATGATTCAACATCACCTAGATTCTCGAGCATATCTTCGATTTTGTCAACAATAGGCTGTAACTCCTCCTTAGGCTTTGTATATGTCTGTTGAAGTGCCGGGAAGGTTGTATTAGTAGCAGGAAGATATGTAAACCATTCAACAAACGAAGCTTTTGAAGTGAAAAGGATTCCTGAAGAGGAAGACGACATGAAAAGTAGACGATCCAATAGAGTCCGTACACTTCCAGTCGGCCATAAAAGTATGATGTAAAGCATCCATGAGTGGTACAGCAACAGAATCTGTATTCAAATTTCTCACGACTGGCTTCCATTTGGGTTTCCAATGAAGCCCCATAACAGACTTTTTCTTAAGCCCTGTTCTGGAACCAAGAAATATCATCATGAGCCTCCCAATTGTCCAATAGATAAAATCACCCTCGATGTCAACATTTTTAAGAATAATCTCATCAAGCAAGTTGACTGAAAGATCAGTCTCCCTTAAGTAAACCAAGTCCTTGGATACTGCTTCCCGCCAGTCCAATGGAAACACGAGTTGAAAGTAATTCAAAGAACCATTAAGGAAACTTTTCAGCCTCTCTTTGTTAGGATCTGTGAGGTTATGATGCAGAAAGTCTAAAAGAAACTTGGAGACCTCGAAAATGTGAAGGAGAGTTGTGCTTTGGTGAAATGCAGAACTGTGACTTTGAGTTACTGAGGGCGTCAAGAGTTTCAAGTACCTTTATACCCACAGAAAGTAATTCTGACTGCCAATAAGACCGAATAGCAAACACCAACTCCCTGCCATCACAAGCTATGCGCTTCTCGTCCCTATCCTTGCTACCAGTGTTTTTTATCCACTCAGCATCGTTGTTGAGTGACAGGTGGACCATGTTTCCTTTTACACACTGTTTCCTCACCCCAAAATAATACAAACAAAAGTCCGCATGACCGGACTGGTCAAGTGATTCTCCATTTTCGAGACTTTTAATGCTTAAAAAGATATCTACGATATGCGTCTTCCAGAGATTCCAATAAAAAGCAAGAGTTCTAACCGAAACTCGGTTCTGAAACATCTTGGCTTTACAGTGCTTATATATGTCAAGCGGTAATTCATCCTCCCAATCATACTTTGAACATTTGAAATGAAGATGTTTATCTAAAATTTTCCTAATTGACAAGATTTCTCCCGTTAAACTAGCGTTGTCTTGAGAAATGCACAAATCTTTCTCTAGGTCGTGAAAGCTGTTTTGCTGATGAGAAAGTATTTTAAGCTCACTGCAAACAAAATCATTCATAATGTCTGTCCATTTTTGCAAGCAACCTTACTTTATTACAAAGTTCTTCCTTCTGAGCGAACTGCTTTAATGGCCAACCTCTGTTTCCGTTTCCCCATAACGAGCTGAAAAACAAATACCAAATTAACAAAAGAGCAGCCTCCTTCAAATCTCTAGTCTTCTCCAAAAGATCGGCCTCTTTTAGAAGATCGCTGCATGATCTCGCCAATTCAGCAGCTTCAAGCAAATGACCTGATTCTTCTTCCAACAATAAAAGTTCATCGAGGCAGCCTAACAACCTCAAGAATATACGCTTTGAGTCCATAGAACAAAATGCTCTGACAAACATCATCATGGATTTAGAATCTTTATGTTTGTGGTAATTAAGAGCACAACTCTCCAAAAATACTTGCTCAACTTCTTCTAATTCTTTATTCTTATTAATACCATGTTCTTCCCAGTATTCTATATATTGCATGCCTAGATAAAAAAGTTTCCCTTTTTTGCAAACCGACAGACAATTGGAGAGCTTGTCTCCTTTAGCGTAGGATTCTGCGGCTTCACTATAACACCCTGCTAGAGTGAAACACTCTGCGGATGAATCAAACTTTCCACACTTATGCATATAGATTTTTCCTGCACAAAACAAAGAGAGGAAATTAGAAGTGGCAAGGTGGGTGACTTGTGTGTTTGGGTGACATAACTATTAGAAAAAGAAGTTACCAGCTCTTTCATACTCCCCCGAATCACAATAAGATAATGCAGCAGACTCAAATTTCCCAATAGACTCAAACATTCCCGCTGCTTCATTAAGGTAACGTAAATAGGAATCAGGATTTGTTTCCCGTATTTGATCAGCGGATGCTCTCAGTCCAGAAGCCTTAGCCAATTTCTCCCACATCGTGTCTCCAGCTCTTTCAAAACACAATTTGCAAAATTGTTCTCATAGAAAAGCTGAGGACCATATAAAAATATGAAAGATGTCCTAAAACAAAACAAAGAAAAACTAAAGCATTAATAGGGAAAAAGTTAACCTTTTTTCCACGTTCCCGCCACTCCTGAGGGCTACTTTCGACCCGCATAGCCTGAGCCACTGAATCATTTAACTGCTGTACTTGAACAAGTCCCCTCACTTTTCAGTAGTCAAACATTGGCTTCGAGAGCTCCTCTTTGTTCTCGCAAATCCACAGCCTTTGCCTTGTTCGAGTTATGGCCACATACAATTGTTTCAGTTCAGAACACAAAACATTATGTCTTGCTTCATCGAATAACGGGAAAGATTGAGGAAGTTCTTTGACGAGCCAATCACGTTTTTCCATGAATCCGTATATAACTCTTCACCGGTCTCTCAAAGGTGATGTCCCAAAAAAGTTGTAGAGCAGTACATCCTAATTAATTATGGCAATCAAACATTAAAAAACTTCATTGGCAATTGGAGATCGCTAAAAAAGATATCTTCATGATAAAAGGATAAGAAACTAACCTGAAACTCGAGACCCTTACATTCGAATATAGTGAGAACAAGAGCTTTTTTTCCAACGTATTGAAAATTTTCATTTTTTGCACGGTCATCACGTACCAATATGACTTGTTCAGCACCAAACCCCACAATTTCTCTACTACTTCTACTACAACCAAAAAATTTTACAATTGCATTTTCATCATTACCAGACTCCAATAAAACAGGAGCTTCACCCGAAACATGACTAGTTTCACGCTCTAAACTGTCTATTGAGTGAACAAAATAAGAGTGTATAATGTCAATGACGCTCTGAGCCAAACTGAGCACGCCAGCATGAGTTCTGAAGTTCTGTTTTAGTTGAAAAATCTCGGATAGAAGACCTTTTTCTTGTATTCTAGATATTTTGGTGCTTAAGAACTCTTTATAGAAAAGAGATCTTACATCTTGAAACCTAAAATCAATCCCTTTTGCAATTGTTTGTGCAGTATCACCCGCAAACATAAAGCCTTCATCAACATTGTGGCAAATATATTTGAAAAGAGAAATCTGTCTCATACTAAGATCTTGCACTTCATCAATGTACACAAAATCAATTTGGTCACCATTATAATTCCCGTTTTTAAGCCTATGGTGAATATCATTTACAAAATCTCCCAAATCGAATTCCCCACGTTCACTTTTCATCTTTTCATATGCTTGAAAGAGGTTGTAAACAATTTCTCTTTTCTGTTTGCTTAAAGTTGAAGTACGACTTTCAAACTTAAATTTCCATCACTGCATTTCCCAGCCTGCGTGCCTCCTTTTATATGAGATATTATCTCTGTGAACACTCTATCAGGATCAAGCTTTTTTGTTAGATTTGCATTGAAGTGGGGCCAGTAAAGTGAACTAAACCTATCAAATGTAACCTGCCTTAATCTTATGAATCTTTGCAAGGCAACAGATCTTGAAGCTATACGGTTACCATGAGAACCTTCTCTTGCCTCAATAAATCTTTCAAAAAACGAACTTCCCAATGTACCGTCCAACATCATCAGATTTGAAATGTTATAACAAGAGGGTAATATTTCACTGGCATGTTAATAAACGTGTCCGGAATATCATTCAATTCTGTTAAAATATCCGCATCATCAAGATTGATATCTGCTGATGATCTCCCATTACTTGAAATACTGTCAAAAACGTTAATTTTTAAAGTCAGAACAAGACCGTATATATGAAGAAAAAAAAAGAGAATAGAATGAGTATCTGCACACCTTGTAAGGTGCGAAACATTCTGTTTCACAGCATAACACAAATTTGGGCTGACTGTCACAAAAAGCTGGCGAAGAACACTCTGTTTGCTAATTTCAGGATCATCGTCCACTTCAGCATCTCTAATACGGCAGCTTTTTGCTTCATAAATCCCATCTGAAACTATGCGAAATCCGTGTTATTGCTGGAGCAATTTCATTATCAGAATAGTGGTTTTCCCGGTTCCCGATCTCCCAATTATGAATGAATTCTTGCGAGATAATATTATATCCATCTGTTCATCATTGACTTGCATGGGTAGATCAACTTCTGTACCAGAAAGCAAATGGCTCACGACCCCACATGACAAGGAGTAGAACTTCATAAGCAATAAGCTTTCACTCACTTTTATGTTTTCAATGTGATTTCTAACAGCGCCTGGATTCACACTCACATCACTTTTGTCTTGATAGTCACTTAAATAACAAAATCTGATAATCTTTTGGGATGCGGGCCAACTCTTAGGAACTTCCAAGTTCCTGAACAATATACAGAAATAGGATTAAGCATATATAATTACCACTTTATGTATTAAGATTCCCTATAAAACAAAAGAACGTACCCCTCTTGACATTTTTCAGTGCACCGATTAAGATAATCATCTGTGTAAGCAGAATATATGCTCTCAAGTCGTTCTGTGAGTTTCGGAATCTCCTCTAAGGCTAATATATCCCAGACCTTCAAAACTTGAGTATAATTGACTTCCTTGATGATGTCAATAGTACAAATCACATAGAACCCTTCAACCTTAAATTGCTTCAAGATTCGTGAAGAATTTTCACAACACAAGTCTACACTTTTATTCTTGGGCCGCCAGCCACTAGAAAGTTTAAGTAAAAGGTTTAAAACCTGCTTCTTCAAGCGAGAGCCTGTCAACTTTCCGAACGTTCTTCTGAAGTTGTCACTGAAGAGAACCTGATAGAATAAAGTTGAACAAACATGAACAACAAAGTAGGATACATCATAATGATATAACTTGGTAAAACAATAATCACATACCTTCCATTTTGCATGTTTAAAAAGTAAACTATTCCCGTTAACCAAGTCATCAAGCTGTTCTAACTTTTTCTTTGCTCCAAGTATTGTCATCTTCAAGCATTCATCGGCATCAGCATCAAACAAACAATTGCGTCTCCTTGCATCACAGACCAACTCTTTCCATATGGACTCACTGGCAGTCAGGGTACTTTCATTTCCCAATATCCAAAGACAATGCCTACACAAAAATGGAAGACGGTATCATACTATATATAACAACAAAGTTTCTATTGTATCTAATTGTTAAGGAAGTGAGAAGATTGCATACCGTGCTCTTGTCAAGGCAACATTAGTTCTTTGAGGGCTAGATATAAAACCAACTGACCCATGACTATTCGACCTTACTGTTGACAAAATTATAATGTCTTCTTCTCCACCCTGAAACCCGTCAATTGATTTAACCTTCACTGAAAATCCATCAACATTTTCATACTTGTGAACAAGTTTTTCTTGAATCGAAACAACTTGGGCAGCATAGGGAGATATAACACCAATAGTAAGCTTCTTCTTTGAGTCCTTCCATGCTATAAATGATAGAGCATAAATGTTAAAATATGGGTTCGATAAAAACAGATTTAATTAAGCTTAAATCATGAAAAAGAATCTGAAATGACATAACCAATAGGCACACCTGTAAAGAGCTTTTTAACAATTTGAATCACAACAGCGACCTCAACCATATTTCTTTGGCTTCTTCCATCATTATCTTTTTCTTCTCTTCCCCCAACGACATTTATAAAGGAATAGGAACCAAACATTGGTCCTGAAAGGTACCTCTTTCCGTAACTTTTAGATAACACATTTTGTGCATCTAGGATTTGATTTTGATAAAACTTCAAATTTGGGAAGAAACTAATTGAAGGATGCATTCTGTATTGCACATTGAGAAGGTGCTTAGAGTGGCCCAGAGAACTTAAACGGTCAAATAAGCATCTTCCAAAACCAGATTCAATACAAGCCTGTCCACAAACACGAAGTTCATCAAAATAGAATATATAGTAATACTTTTAAGGTAGAAAGATAAGCATAGACTTACGTTGCTTATAACAGTTGCGGGTAATTGGCGCTCGTCTCCAATAAGAATAGCACGTTTCAATCCCGGAAGTTGAAGGGGAATGGTGGACTCTGCCTCTTTCAGTTGAGCAGCTTCTTCTAAGACCACCATATTCAAAGGCTCCATGTTAACAGCATGCAACTTGTCGGAACTCGAAGTTGTTGAAAATATTAGAGAAGCTCTTTCAAAACAAAATTGTTTTATTGCATATTTGTTTGAAAAACATGGAAGAGAGATGTTTGTTAGAGATACTTGCAAGTCTCTTAGCAAAGATATGCATGACTTAATAGAATCATCTTGCAATGGTTTAGAATTAAAGATGTCTTCAAGTTCTCCCGAAACAATATTCTTTTTAAACAACATAGATTCCAAAGAACTTAAATGATCGAGAAGAGATATCATATTCTGGAAATTATATTCCCCCATAAAACTTCTCGAGATATGAGTACAGAACGTGATAATGCACCTTCTGAGTGGCTCTGCAGAAGAACTGAATCGCTCTTGTACATACTCGATGAATGATTTGATTTCCAGCATTGTTCGTATACCTTCATTCTCATGTCTGAGTCGTTTTTCTTTCAGTGACTCGTTTTCTATAAAATTGTAATATTCAGGAACACAATTTTCCAATAAATCAATCATAGATCTTAGGCAAGGCTTCCAACCAGTCACTGGCCCTAGGCATTCTGCAAGCCTCTTTATCCTATTTGCTCTACAGATGAAATATGACAACATTGCGTTTTACAAAGCACGGCCATAACTGCTTCCCTCTGAGATTCATTCAAGCTAAACAAAAGTTGTTGATCAACTTTTTGAGATGCAATACTATCATAACCAAAAGAACAGATATTGCACTTCTCCTTAACCTGTAAACAACATATCCATTATTAATAATAACATTTATCACTAAAAACGGATGGAAAACTTAGTTAACTGATTTCTCACCATAGAGTCCGTGTAAAGAATCTCTTTGATTATATTTAGATTTCTATGCATGTGCAGTGAATTCCATATTCTTTTCTGACTTGTTACATTCATCACAAAAAATGCAAACATCCCGTCTTGGAATTCAATCGGTTGTGATGCCTTTACGCTTATAAATGTACTATCATCTTCGTTTCTTTTGACCAATGCGAGTGCCCACGTTCTTCCCACACGCTTCAAATCAGTAAGAGATTCCGGTTTCCCATGCATCTACTAAAAGAAGCAGATCACCAATTAATATATGGTAACCGTCTTTAACAAGTTCACTACATTGATTTCTCCAACGACCAACCGTAACATCATAGACCATATTTTCACCACTTTTGGACTCGTTAAAAGATATAATATCAGCAAACGGAGCTTGATGCATGATCTCCATGGATGAGGCTAGCTCGAAGCGTGTTTCCTCTAACAAAGGATAGACAAAAGAGCGGAAATATTGTTGTTCAGACTCAAAAGTAAGTGGTATGTTCTCCACCTACAAACAAGAAAAATCAATCTGTTTATACAGCTATAACAATATTGTTATAAGTTATAACTGTGAGGAAGTCTTAACAGGTTTATGCTTTCTCTATTTCAAACCGTTGAGTTTTCCATAAAGAGGGTGTTTGGGATTGCATATTTTTCTGCTTATGCCTAAACTAGCAATCAAAACAGCCTCACAATTGCATAGTGGTAAGGCAACTAGGACATATTTGGGAGTGTTGAATTATAAATAAACCTAAAGTGGCCACGCTAACATCCTAAAAAGTGGTCGAGACTCAGTTAATTAGTCCGCGAAAAAGGTCGGAAAGCGAGAAACAAACCCAATAACAACAAAAAGAAAGAAAGAGAAGAAAAACCTTGTTGTGAAAGAGGTGTGGATTGAGAATGTCATCAAGAGACCATGAAAGTATGATTTTGGTAAACTCATCTTCGTGATGCTCTTCTCCCAAACACCCTCCTTCTTCTTCTTCTTCTTCCATAGTCATCTCAGAATAATATATAATGCAAACTTTTTTTTTTTTAACAAAAATGTGTATTGCTGCTAGTGGTGTGAAATGGAATGGGTTTTGTTTGTTAATTATATGAGGGTTTTGAAGAAATGCAGGGGAGACCGGAGAGAGAGTAAAAGAGACTGATCTTAGTGTACAAGTTTCTCTATGCATAATGTACGACATTCTATAGCAGTACTTACGCGTCTCGAATTATTTTTGTCTTTATTAGATTCTTGATGACCATTTGTGTAAGGCCATGTGTGTGTGTTATTTGATAGGCGCCGAAGAAGAAACTAGTACAATACCTCGGATATCACGATTCAATAATTTAAAAAAAGAAAAGATATATCTTTGTGTGTATATTCAAAAAGAAATTTAGAAAATACATAGATTGTAAAGTGCATAATCATTGATATTTAATCTAAAATATACTAAAGAACTAAAAAAGTTTGAAACAACACAAATCACGTAAAGAACGGGTAGATTCAAACACAAATAGTTCATGAAAAAAAAAACAACTTATGATGAATTTTCCCAAACGGTATCAAATCTTCATATTTGAGATTCTTTCGTATCATCTTTCTTCATGTAAGCTTCCATCATATTTCTTTATCCATAACAAGTTGTAGGATTGATACACACGACTATAGAAGAATAAGAAATAAAGATGAAGATTAAACCAAAAAAGAAAGTGATGACGTATAGTCCCCAGTCGGGTCATGGACCCGGCCCACGGGTACTACCCGTATCCGGCCCATCACGGATGGGTGGGAATGATGTCATCTGAGCCTATGGGCTTAGATGAACAGTATCCGCGGCCCACGGCCCAACGTGGCCAGTTCAGGGTTAAGCAGAATCATCATCCTAATATACTTAGGATTTATCCTAAAGGAGAGGATATTCACTCACCATAATTAGAAGATAACAATCATTCTAAATCTGGTGATTATCCCTTCATTGGGGCCGAAGCATCGGTGACAGCCCATTAGGGTTTCACCGCCTATATAAGGAACCCCCAAGGGTTCCACAAAGGTATCACATGCTTCACTCATACTCTCCATCCGATTCTCATACCCTAACCGATTACTTACTCTCACGCCGGAGTCTAATCGTGGGAAACATTCCCACGGTAAGCCTAACGCGTGTTGCTTTAGTGTGCAGGATCCCAACCAAACAGTTCACTTGGTGCAGGAGCCGGAGTCCAATCAACCCGGATTAAGCCTAATTCGGGTTTAGCAAGGATCATCCAACTTTTGTATCAACAAGTTGGCGCCATCCGTGGGACCCTACACTAAACTACTCTACTAATGACGAAAGGACACTCTCAGCAAAACCAAAGGGGCACGAACCCTGGAAATCGAAGACCCGGGGGGGACGTCCCGATCCCTACCGTTCCTCCCCCACCAATCATTCCCTCCGTCGGCAATCAAGCAGGCGGACAAAACAACCGGGGGAGTTTTCAGTCCATGGGCGGGGCGAGCTCGCCCGTCATCACACCACCACCCACGATGACCTTGGACAACATAGATCCAGGGAGCGCGCCTAGGCGCCCTGACAAGGAGCTGCGCAGGCCAGCGACCAAGGAAGAAGTGGAAGTGGAACCACTTAGTGAGGATGATCTCACTCGGGTTCTCACAGAGAACTTTGAAAGAATCATCCCAGAAATCACATCTAGGATAAACCTAGGGAGGAATCTTCGATCTCGGCTCAACTTTGGCACCTCTCCCCATAACCCAAAAAGAAGGCGATCACGCCTCCGAGGTCAGAATCTTTTCGAAGAAACCCCACAGCCTCGGAATATCCTCGAGCGCATAGGGGACCGTATCATGCAGGAGTTGCAGCAGTCTCAGGAAGGAGAAAGGTCCAGGGACCCAGCCAAGCAGCGGGACTTGGAACTTGCTGAAAACGATCGACGCGCAGCCGAGGGGGGCAGAAGAAACACTAGAGGAAATCCTCGTACTCCTTACAAAGGAGCAAGCTATTCATCGAGGGTCGGAGCGCCACCTCCCTCCCCCAGTACATCAGGGGAGGATTCCGATGACCGCCCTCCCAAACGGCGTCGGCCCAAGCATACCCCTCCCCCGCTATCGGATGAGGATGGGTACTATGACGAGCCTTATTACGAGGATGAAAGGGATGACCTCACACGCCCGTGGTGTGATCCCAGGGAGGATCCCTTCACCCTCCGTATACGGAACTACTCCGAGGACAAGAAGCGCCGCATGCCAACGTGCGTCAAAACTTATGATGGGTCGGGCGATCCGGACGATCACTTGAAGGTGTTTGACACACAGGCAAAAATTGAACGGTGGCCTATGCCCATATGGTGCCAGATGTTCAACTCAACCTTGATTGGTAACGCTCGCAACTGGTTCGAAGGACTCCCTCCGCGAAGCATCGATAGCTTCACCGAATTACGTACGGCATTCAAAAACAACTATACTCAATGAAGGAAGTATAATAGAGATCCAGTCTCTCTAGCCACCGTCAAACAACGGCCTAGAGAATCGACTGAGGATTTCATGACGCGCTTCAATGACGAATGCACGCGAACAAAAACGATGTCGGAGCTCCTAAAAATTTCCGACTACATGCACGCCATAACGGATAGGGAATTAATCAGGCATCTTAACGACAAACGGCCAGAGAGGTACGAGGACCTTATGGAAAGGGTCAGAAATTTCATTGAAGGCGAAACCCCGGTAGCCGCAGTATATCCTTCAAAGGGGAACAGCTACCGATCGAATGACCAGTCCAGGAGGCAGTCGGGCGGCCAGAACAACCAGAGCAACGGAAGGAACTTGGACTACAAAAACCAAAACAAAGGAGGACGGTCGGAGGAAAAGTTCACTCCTCTAAAAATGTCATACCGGGAGATCCTGCTGACAGAGGGGGCTAACTTCCCGAGACCTCACCCAATGACAACTCCGTTGGACCGACGTCAATGGAATCGCTTCTGTGAGTTTCATAATGACAAAGGCCATGGAACCGAGGAGTGTATTCAGCTCAAGAAACACATCGAGTCACTAATCAAGTCGGGAAAACTCAAGCATCTGGTTAAGGATTGGAAGGATGGAAAGGATAATAAAAAGTATGAGAAGAAGGACCCTCAAAAGGAGAAGCCTTCAACTATATACATGATCCAATCGAGACAGCGCCGTGCAAGACAGAGAGTTAGTCAGAAATTCTCACGCAGCAGAGAAATCTCATTCCCTCCCATCACGGCGAGTGATATGGTTGATGCACCCCTCACAACGGAAATAAACATAGGAGCGCAATGCGTTCGCCGCATGTATGTGGATGGAGGATCCTCAGCAGAGGTATTGTACGAACACTGTTTCGCACAGTTAAGACCGGAAGTAAGAAGCCAAATGGTTCCTGCCATAATGCCGCTCATTGGCTTCAGTGGGGACACCATTTGGCCAATAGGACAACTGCGTCTGCTTGTAACCATAGGAGACGAGGAACACTCCACCACAGCGTGGATGAACTTCATGGTGATACGTTCACACTCCCCGTACAATGGGATCATAGGCAGGCCAGGCATCCTAGCTATACGGGTGGTACCCTCCACAGCCCACGGGATGATCAAATTCCCAGTGAAAAGAGGAATTGTCACTATTTATAACTCGACCACGAGACCCTCTGAGTGTCACGCTGTCACACCACCAGTCCCAGTGGTACCTCCCAAAGACGAACTGTCGTCCCCTAATTGGAAGGTAGCAATACACCCTGATTATCCGGATCAGGAAGTATCTATCGGGGGAACCCTCTCGGATGATGGCAAAAGTACAATGTGCTCCCTCTTGAAAGCAAACTTAGATGTGTTCGCATAGGAGCCCAAGCACATGACAGGCGTTCCAAGGGCAATAGCGGAACACAAACTCCAAATTCGCGAGGGGTATCCTCTCGTCAAGCAAAAGAAGCGCGGTCAGGCATCAGAACGTAGTTAGGTAATATTGGATGAAGTACGAAAACTGGTGGACGCAGGCATCATGCGCGAGGTATACTACCTGATGAGACGGCTTTTATACATGGTCTCATCGTCCAAAACGGGCTTAAATTGCATTAAATATCATTAATTATACCAAATATATGCTCGTGTTTGTTACTTGTGTATTTTTAGGTACGGATATTGAGGAAATGGCAAATTATCACAAGAATCAACCAAAAACAAACACGGAAAACGAAGTCGCACAATGAACCAATCCCAAGTATGGAAATTTGCAAAAAGACCCCTGAAGTTTGAAGAATTGGCAACTTTGGTCCCTCATCTTTGAAGAACTTGTCACAAATGACCCTCCAAATGTCATTTGTACAATAATGGTCCTTGAGGAATGAAGATTGTACAAGTTTAGCCCTTGGGAAATGATCAAATGTTGCAATGTTAGTCTTAAATAACAAAAGGACTTAACATGTAATTGGTTTGGACTAGAAGGATTAAACAGGCTGTTAGCTTTTTGGACTGGAAATGCAATAAGAAACCAACGGGGGTTAACCATTTGGACTGGCTGTGAGAAAACTACCCATTAGCCCAACAACCCCATAAGCCCAAACCCCCACACACGTTTTATTACCCGAATATTTTAATTAGCCAGGGTCAACAAGTCAACCCTCCATTTCCCTCCCTAAACACTTTATTTAAAAAAATCTTCTCCCAAAACGGATTAATCCCCCTAGTTACCCAAGAACCCTATTAACCCCAGAATCAATTGATTCCAAATCAAAGGGGTTTTGCTTCCCCTTTTCCAGATTGATGATTAAGCTCTTTGTCACCAAAACCCACCTCCCTAATCACCACAAGACACACCCATGTGTCTTGTGGGACCCTCCCCTGCAACATCACTTTCGCCCAAACCCCAACACCCGACCAAACCAACGATCCAGACCTATTCCTTTGACCCCAAGGAGTTATAAACGCTTTAGATCAACTCAAAACAGCTGGAATCACATGGGCTTCTGAAAAATCACATGGAAGCAACTTTTGACCAAATTCAAGATGAAGACCAAGGGCATTTTAGGGCATTCCATGGCTAGGGTTTAGTAGTTCTAGTATGTTCTTTTAGTTGTATAAATAGGAGACGAATGTGTCCCTATTCTTTGTTCCAGATTTTACTCCAAATTTTGTAATCCCTTTTTGAAGTAATTTATAAAGTTTGGTATTTTGTTGGCAAAAGTAATTCCTTTTATAAGTTTTTAAAAGTTGGTAAATGTTTGTTGAGTAGAAATCTGAGTTCCATATCACATTTGCAAACACCTTGTGTGTTTAAGGTTTCAAAAAAAAGGTTTTTATTTGGTCAAATTTTCAGAAATCCAAAGCTTTCAAGGAAGTGAAAGTGGACTTGGAAATTTGGATTTCTGAGTTTGATTTTATTTTTAAAACGTATCAAAGTTTCAGGATTCATTGGTTCAAAGTTTTTGAAAAGGTTTGTAAGTTTTCAGAAAAATCAGAATTGCATATTGCTTGTGTGTTCCATTTTTCTTAGCAGCTTTCAAGATCTTGTTTGTCCAAGAGCTCAGCATAGGCCCCAGCCTATAGGAGGTGGCTAGCAGCCACTGTTGGACCTGGAAGTAGGTCCAACAAGGTAAAATCATTTGTCCCATTTTGGTTTTCAGTTTTTGGTCACTTATGTGATTTGCATGAATCTTGTGAAAAAGTTGTTTAAATGGTTTGATTTGAGAGCATTTGGTGTTGTATGCATGTTATAGGTAGTTTAAATCAGTTTGGACAAGTTTTAAATTGATTTGCTTTGAAAAAAAATCATATATCAGATTTAAAGGGGTGTTTGGATGACAGGAATCTTGCTTAAAACCTGTTGAGACACACTTCCTAGGTGGTAAGTAGGTAGTTAATGCATTTGGTTTTTAGTTTGGTGCACTCTAAAACAAAATTGCATGCTTGAAAGTTGGACATTGTAGTTAAAAAACAGTCAAGTCCTTTTGTGTCTGATTTTGTGTTTAATTGTGCCTCATATCTTGCTATATGTTAGATTATAGGTCACTTTAGGATTTGTGATTGTTTGTTTGCTATTTGGTGAGCTTAATTTCAAGATATGAAAGTTTGAAATTCACATTAGTGCAAGTAATATAGCTAATCTTTTCATCAGTCACATATAGCTTAATCAGAAACCTCTTTGTGCATTTTGTGCTTATATTTGTGATACACTTGTGTGTTTTTGTTGTTCTTGACTTCCCACAACCCTACTGGTTGTGGGAGTGCCCCTATTGTCCATCAAAATCCAACAAGAATCACAAGACAAGCTCCTCTTGTCTAAATTGCACAAGTGAATATATACTCCTTTGTGTTCATCAGAAACAAAGGCAAAACTGGGCACGTTTTCATATTTCTTAAGCTTAATCTTGCTCAAATTGAATTTGGATTTGTGTTTTTGAGATCTAAGGGTATACATGTTTGAGATTTAAAAAGTTAAAAAGAAAAAAAAATAAAAACCAAAAAGGACGTGGCCAGGACTCGAACCTGCGCCACTCCTCTCACAACACACACACATTACCGCCATGCCCTTGGGTCTTTTACTGATAAAGACCCAATTCAACACCTACTTAACACGTTTTTGAGTTGGGCTTATAAATAAAAGCCGTAGCTTATTTAAGCTCTTTAGAGCTTATTGAATAAGCTAATTAGCCTAATATTATTTTTCCTAGGATTAGATATTCACTAGGGATTTTTCTAGCTAGGTTTTGTATTTTTCCCTTTAATTTATTATTTTTTATCATTTTTTCTTTAGCCGTATTTTATTAAATAGATAAAAAATAGTAAAAAGTGTTTTTAATTTTTAAAAAAATAGTTTTTAGGTTTTAATTTATATTTTTGAGGTTTACATCCCATTAAGTTTTCAAAAACTTTCATTTTTAATTTTATTTGATTTTAGGGTTTTCTATCAACTTTAAAAATTAATATAAAATTAATAAAAAGGTTTTAGGAACTTTTAATTACATTTTTGTCTTAGTTATATTATTCTAGGTTTTTAGTAATTTTTTAGAATTTATTTATAAACTTTTTATTTTTTTGAATATTTTAATATTATTTTATTACTAAAAATAGAAAGTTTGTTTTTTCTTCTTTTTTCATTTTTCTTAGTTCACTTAGATATAATTAGGAGTTTTATAACTTTTAGAATAATTTTATAGTCCTTAGATTTATTTTTATAATTATTTTAAGTTTTATTAGTTTTAAATCATTTTAAATAGTTTTTAGTATTTTAAAAATAGTTTTAATAGTTTTTAAATTTAGGAAAAGTACTTTTTAGTCTTTTAATAATATAAGTAAAGTATTTGTTCAATAAAATAATATTTTGGACATTTTATTAATTGTATTTAATTTTAGGGCTTTAATTAGCATTTAAAATTGAATATTTAATTAATAAAAGGGTTTTAAAATATCTTTGTTGGATTTTTATTCTTATTTATATTATTTTAGACCACTCTTAGCTTTTAATTTTGTTTTTGGTTTTAAAAATTTTAAATTTGTAGCTTTTTACGGTTTTACGTTTACGCCTTTTTCGTTGTAGTTTAATTCGTTTTCGTAACCGTCATTCTTTTCTTTCTTATTTCTATTTTTTCTTTTAATAATAAAATCAAACATTAATCATCTCATACACAACACACATGGCTCCTTGGGAAACGAACTTACTTAAGGGTCATTAGTGCTTACGTTTTCCTAAACGTACACTTAACGCTTACAACTACTTTTAGATGCTTGCTTTTTCCTAAAGGCAAGTATACTAATTTTACTCCATCAATTTTGGCGCCGCTGCCGGGGAGGCGTGTTGTGTTTGATTTGAACAACTGTTGTTTTCTATATTAGCCATAATAAGTATTTGTATTAGTAGCACTCTACTAATACGTATTATCGGTTTTTTGTTTTTTGTGAATACTATTAATATATTGTATACGTAGAACAATAAATTCACAAGTACTCCAAATACGTGAGAAATCACAACCTTGACTTGGGAGGTCATTACCCAATCATTGTATTCGAATCTCAAACCAAAGAAAAAAGGCAAAAATAGATAAATACTTTCGTGAAGCTCGATATTGAAAAATACAAACTATAAGGTGGGTATAAGGCGGTTGTATTTCACGACCTAAAGGAAAAAGGATCTTAAGTGCTTCGCGCCGCCTCGTTTCCTCCGCTTGCTTGTGCGTATTTGATTTTGAAAGCTAATCGAGGGTTTTGCCGCCCAAAGTATTATTACGTATCATATATATTTTCTTGGTTTCATTGATTAAACCCTCTTAAACGATTTGGTGTTCCACCATCGTTCTAAAGTCATCGAAGGCGTTCACTTCACGTGATCGTTTTCATTCCTTGAGGCTTCTTTAATCAAGAGATTTGATTAAGGAGGAGATTTGTAGATTTGTGTCTACTTAATACAATTCAAAATCCAAAAAAATTAAAAAACAATCAAAAACACAAAAAAATAAAAAAATAAAAAATACCAAAAAGAATCTTCTTTTCTCATCCCCACGTTGTACGTTACGTTTATGCTAACTCGTGCTCAAGCAAAACGTCAACGTAAACGTCGTAATCGAAAGGAAAGAACACCAACGCCTTCTAGCGAAGAGACTCCAAGTGAAGAACCCGTTGTAGAACAAGAAGCTATCATGGCTAATCGTACTATGATGGATTTGCTTCAAGCACCCACCGAGGGTTTTGGAGAGGCCATTGTGATTCCCGCCATCCTTGCGGAGAATTTTGAAATCAAAACGGGTTTAATGTCTATGCTTCAAGCAAACAAGTTTCGCCGTTACGAAAAAGACAACCCACATTATCACATTCGGCAATTTAATCGTCTCACCGCGACTAGCAAGTTTAAAAATGTGCCCCACGATGCCATTAAGATGATGTTGTTCCCATATTCGTTAGAGGGGCCCGCAAAAATTTGGTTAGAGAAAGAGCCACCCAATTCCATATTGACGTGGAAGGATCTCGTGTCTAAGTTTGTGAACCAATTTTTTCCGCCTTCTAAAACAACACATTTGAAAAACGAAATTTCACGTTTTACACAAAAACCTAAAGAGAGTTTTTCAATGGCTTGGGAAAGGTTTAAAGAAATGTTACATGAATGTCCTCACCATGATTTTTCCGAATTTCATCAAATTGATACTTTTTATAATGGGCTTAATGATCATGAACGAGATTACTTAAATGCCGCCGCGGGTGGTAATTTTTTGTGTAAAACGACCGATGAAGCTTTAATAATAATTGAAAATAGGTCTAAGGTTTATAGCCCTCGTAACACACAGAGTGTTGCCACTATGGGTTCGTCATCGTCGTCTCGTCATATGAATGCCTTGCAAGATGAAGCAAACGAGGAAAATCAGTTTTTCGATAGGTTTTCGACTCTTATGACTCATTGGAAAGCACAAGATGCTTTGAATACCGCCTCGGTTAAGGCAATTTCCAAGAGTTGTATTTCGTGTGGTGGAGCCCATGATTTTTCCGAGTGCATTACCGCGGATGGTAACACTTCGAATGCTTACGTAGCCACGGGAACTTACAACCAAGTCGGTCAAGGTTCCCGCCAAAATCAAGCTCCACAAAATCAAAATGCTAATAACTATCGAAACAATCAAAGTGGTGGTTACCAAGGAAATCAACGTAACTTTAATAAGGGGAATTATCAAAGTGGAAATGGGCAAGTTGCTAATCAAAACCAAAACCGTGATCTTCAAAACACTAACCAAGGTTTTCAAAACGCTCACACCAAAAATCTTAATGGAGAGTTTTTTGATTATGCCAAAGCTAACGATGCTAAGTTTGATAACATGCAACGTGAGATGATTAGCTTAAGATCCGAGTTAAAAACCGAGCTTAAAAACGAACTTGCTAATGAGTTGAGAAATCATGCTAATAAAATGGAAGGAAATGTCCAACGTCTCCAACAAAACCAACAAAAAATGGAGCAAGGGCAACATGAGTAAGCAAGAGTTGTTAAAAGCGGATGCTAGGCAATCTAAATTTGAAGATAGAATGGGTAAGATGTTTGAAGCAATCATGTGTAAGCCCTCTTCTTCGGGTGGTCTTCCTAGTGACACCATCGTAAACCCGAAAGGAGAATTGAAAGTTGTTGCTACACGTAGTGGCAAAACTCTCAAAGAACCTATTTCTCGTCCAAGTACTTCTATGGAGAAGGAAAAAGAGAAAGAGCCCGAGGTGGTGGTAGAAAAGGAGCATATCTCAAGCCCACGAAGTACCGCTCAAACCCCACCTACGGTTGACCCAATACCAACCATGGAACCCGAGATTCCAAGGCCGATGCCTATGCCCCAACCCACACCACCCTTACCTTACCCATCTAGACGAAGCAAGGAAAAGGCACAAGAACGAAATAATTATCACTTTGAACTTTTTATGAAAATGTTTCGTGACTTGCATTTTAACATAAGTTTTGCCGACGCTTTAGTCATGATGCCTCGATTTGCCGCGAACTTCAAAAGTATGTTGAACAACAAAGAGAAATTGCAAAAATCGTCTAATTGTTCATCGGTTTTCCTTAGCCGCATACCTCAAAAAGTCGGTGATCCCGGCAAGTTTTTAATCCCATGTGCTATACAAGATATGGAAGAATGCTACGCCTTGGCCGATCTTGGTGCTAGTATTAATTTGATGCCGCTTGAAATCTTTAAGTCGCTCAATCTTCCCAATCTTACTCCTTCAAGCATGTCAATCGAGATGGCCGATCATTCTACGATTTTAGCTTGTGGAGTAGCCGTGGACGTCTTTGTGAAAGTTGGGAAATTTTACTATCCCGTGGACTTCACCGTTGTTGACATTCCCATCGATCCTAAAGTTCCCTTAATTTTAGGTCGATCATTTTTGGATACTTCGAGAGCACTCATCGATGTGCATGCAAGAAAAATCACTCTACGTTTCAATGAGGAAGAACTCGTCATTAATGCAACTCAAAACTCTACGCTTTCTCATGTGTATTCGATCACGTCTTTGTATAATGTTAATTCCACCAAAAACATTTTCAAAAAAGAATCAAAAAGAGTTTTAGTTGTTGAAAAAAATGAAGTTCCATCCCCTCCGCCGATGGAGATTAAGAGTGTTAAGCCTAGGTCTCCTATCATGGACGACTCTTCGGATGATGAATATGTTGACCCAAATGGGGGAGTTTTCTTTGTTGACAAATGTTTTGAGAACTTACCACCACCAAAACCAAAATGATTTTCAAATGTGAGAATTTTTAGTGTGACTAATATTGCTTTAGAAACGCCAAATATTTTTGACATTATCAAATCGGGTTTTCATAAGGAGAGTTTAAAAGATGAAAAAGGAAAAGATTTTGAATTTAATTTAAAAGAAATTCCTACTACTCTAACTCCATCATCACCGCGTGTATTGAGCACTACAAGCTCGTCTTCTCCTTTTGACGATGCTTTGTGTAGACCTAGTGTGGGGGAAGCCCCTTATGTTCCCTCCCCTTTCTCCACCGAGGACGAGATATTTGACCCCGGAATTGCTTATAAAGGGAAATCTCGGTCTTCCACCGATGCAATAAATGGAAAATCTTTCTATTTGATTGGTGCGAGTCTACCTCGAGTAGCTCATGTTTTTAGAGACCCACCCATTGTCCCACCCTTCTATTTCTTCTCATCTATTTTCTTGAAACCCTTTGGGTTTTTGTTGACTCATGTTGTTGTGGCGTTGATTTGTTTGTCCAAAGGAAACGAGAATGCCATCTTCGACCCCGGTATATCTCATCATCAAAGGACTTAGTCCTAAATATCGGTTGCTTTTTGGGCCTTGATTACATGTAAGTCCCACCAAAAATTGACCATACCATGATTGTCCCCAAATGATCACATTTGTGGGGACTTGAGTCGAGCTTTTGACTCGGTTATCAAAAACAAGGTGCCTCGTGGGGGAGTTCCCATGTTTATCCTTGTAAATATTTTTCTTTTAATCCTAATGTGAGGGGATTTGTGCCCTTCCAACCTTTGTTCCGTGGTTGTTTGTGAATTGTAGTTTTTAGATCATCATCTTCACAATTCAAGTCTCTCGTGTTCGTTTTACGAGACCCTTGATCGTTTGCTTTGAAGACATTCTCAATATCCGCATGATATATCCTTTGATGTTCTAACCTTAGGTTTTTAGCACACTTCATAAACGGCTATTAATTTAATGGTTACACCTTTTCCATGCTAGATTAAGCATTCGACTACGTCTCTAGTATGGGGGTTTCCAACCCTTAGACTCGAAACATTGAGGACAATGTTTAACTTTAGTATGGGGGGTGAATAGATACTTTGCCTTGCTTACGCCCTCGTGCACTCCAAAATTTTTGTTTTGTCTCTCGTTTTGTTGCAAAATAAGGCTAAAAATGGCCAAATTTTAAAATTTTCTCATGTTTTTATAAGTGTTTAAGACACGAATGTAGATTTTCCGATGGCGAGAATAAGAGTAATTTTTGACTCGACCGTGCGTGTTGAGCACTTAGCTTCGATTCCTTAACTTTTTAGGCTAAGTCTCTTAAATGAGGACGAGAAATGATAGCGTTTTTATAAGTCTCGTAATCTTTCACGATCTTATGTGTAGTAATTATTACTTATTCTCCCCACACTTGTATACAAATAAATTGTTAATAAATATTGAATTAGCGGTTTAGTCTCTATTGTTGGTTTCTAGTTTGTTTTGGTAGCTTCCATGTAATTAAATTGGGAAAACATTGAGGATTCGCCAGCGTCACGGTTTTGAAGTATTGGCACCCGAATAATCAAAGCTTTCACCCAATAAAAAGATTTCAAGTGCTCACCTAAATTAAGCAAAAATTTGAAGCTCCTAAAAGCCGAAAAATCTATGCAAAGTTGAAAGTGAATCAAGCCTTAATCTTTGAAACCTTAAAGATCTAAAATTCGCTTTAGCGTGAGGATATACGTCAAGTCAATAAAACCACCGATGATGGTGGATAATAAAAGACAAGGGCAAGACCGAAGTCATAATAAAAGCTTCATGGCGAAGTTGAATAAAAGATGGAGGTAAACCAAGATAATAAAACCACCGATAATGAGGCGGATAATAAAATTCATGGTAATAAGTCTCATGTTCAAAACCGTTCTAAAACCGTGTTTATCGATCCTCTTTGTTGACTTAATTTTTTGACATCGTTGTCTACTAGGATGAACTATTAATTTAATGATTTAGGCTACACCGTTAAGACTCTATTTTTAGACTTAATCTCTATTCACATAAGTCAATGATGTATCCTCGTGATCATTAAAACAAAATAAAATATAAGAGATACCAATTAGGAATAAGGGGGATTAGGTATATAATTAACACTCATGAGAAATGATTGTGTTGCTAACTTATAATAACAATGATCTCGTTGCACGCTTAGCATGGAATCAAGTAAAAATCAAGGACGACGAATTTATCTCTATGAGGCACTTACGTGTTCTTATTCTATGAGCCTAAACGTCCCATTTTGCGATGAGAATCATACATTACGTCTAAAACGCAAGTAGTAGTAATGTAGCTAGTTTATCTTTCAATAAAAGTGAATAAAATGGAATTTTGGAGTTGCGTAGGTACTTTATTCTAGCATTGCGAGAGGGCACGGCAATGGTTTAGTATGGGGGAGTGATGAGACGGCTTTTATACATGGTCTCATCGTCCAAAACGGGCTTAAATTGCATTAAATATCATTAATTATACCAAATATATGCTCGTGTTTGTTACTTGTGTATTTTTTGGTACGGATATTGAGGAAATGGCAAATTATCACAAGAATCAACCAAAAACGAACACGGGAAACGAAGTCGCACAATGAACCAAGCCCAAGTATGGAAATTTGCAAAAAGACCCCTAAAGTTTGAAGAATTGGCAACTTTGGTCCCTCATCTTTGAAGAACTTGTCACAAATGACCCTCCAAATGTCATTTGTACAATAATGGTCCTTGAGGAATGAAGATTGTACAAGTTTAGCCCTTGGGAAATGATCAAATGTTGTAATGTTAGTCTTAAATAACAAAAGGACTTAACATGTAATTGGTTTGGACTAGAAGGATTAAACAGGCTGTTAGCTTTTTGGACTGGAAATGCAATAAGAAACCAACGGGGGTTAACCATTTGGACTGGCTGTGAGAAAACAACCCATTAGCCCAACAACCCCATAAGCCCAAACCCCCACCCACGTTTTATTACCCGAATATTTTAATTAGCCAGGGTCAACAAGTCAACCCTCCATTTCCCTCCCTAAACACTTTATTTAAAAAAATCTTTTCCCAAAACGGATTAATTACCCCCTAATTACCCAAGAACCCTATTAACCCCAGAATCAATTGATTCCAAATCAAAGGGGTTTTGCTTCCCCTTTTCCAGATTGATGATTAAGCTCTTTGTCACCAAAACCCACCTCCCTAATCACCACAAGACACACCCATGTGTCTTGTGGGACCCTCCCCTGCAACATCACTTTCGCCCAAACCCCAACACCCGACCAAACCAACGATCCAGACCTATTCCTTTGACCCCAAGGAGTTATAAACGCTTTAGATCAACTCAAAACAGCTGGAATCACATGGGCTTCTGAAAAATCACATGGAAGCAACTTTTGACCAAATTCAAGATGAAGACCAAGGGCATTTTAGGGCATTCCATGGCTAGGGTTTAGTAGTTCTAGTATGTTCTTTTAGTTGTATAAATAGGAGACGAATGTGTCCCTATTCTTTGTTCCAGATTTTACTCCAAATTTTGTAATCCCTTTTTGAAGTAATTTATAAAGTTTGGTATTTTGTTGGCAAAAGTAATTCCTTTTATAAGTTTTTAAAAGTTGGTAAATGTTTGTTGAGTAGAAATATGAGTTCCATATCACATTTGCAAACACCTTGTGTGTTTAAGGTTTCAAAAAAAAGGTTTTTATTTGGTCAAATTTTCAGAAATCCAAAGCTTTCAAGGAAGTGAAAGTGGACTTGGAAATTTGGATTTCTGAGTTTGACTTTATTTTTAAAACGTATCAAAGTTTCAGGATTCATTGGTTCAAAGTTTTTGAAAAGGTTTGTAAGTTTTCAGAAAAATCAGAATTGCATATTGCTTGTGTGTTCCATTTTTCTTAGCAGCTTTCAAGATCTTGTTTGTCCAAGAGCTCAGCATAGGCCCCAACCTATAGGAGGTGGCTAGCAGCCACTGTTGGACCTGGAAGTAGGTCCAACAAGGTAAAATCATTTGTCCCATTTTGGTTTTCAGTTTTTGGTCACTTATGTGATTTGCATGAATCTTGTGAAAAAGTTGTTTAAATGGTTTGATTTGAGAGCATTTGGTGTTGTATGCATGTTATAGGTAGTTTAAATCAGTTTGGACAAGTTTTAAATTGATTTGCTTTGAAAAAAAATCATATATCAGATTTAAAGGGGTGTTTGGATTAGTTATTTAAATGATATTTGTGACAGGAATCTTGCTTAAAACCTGTTGAGACACACTTCCTAGGTGGTAAGTAGGTAGTTAATGCATTTGGTTTTTAGTTTGGTGCACTCTAAAACAAAATTGCATGCTTGAAAGTTGGACATTGTAGTTAAAAAACAGTCAAGTCCTTTTGTGTCTGATTTTTTGTTTAATTGTGCCTCATATCTTGCTATATGTTAGATTATAGGTCACTTTAGGATTTGTGATTGTTTGTTTGCTATTTGGTGAGCTTAATTTCAAGATATGAAAGTTTGAAATTCACATTAGTGCAAGTAATATAGCTAATCTTTTCATCAGTCACATATAGCTTAATCAGAAACCTCTTTGTGCATTTTGTGCTTATATTTGTGATACACTTGTGTGTTTTTGTTGTTCTTGACTTCCCACAACCCTACTGGTTGTGGGAGTGCCCCTATTGTCCATCAAAATCCAACAAGAATCACAAGACAAGCTCCTCTTGTCTAAATTGCACAAGTGAATATATACTCCTTTGTGTTCATCAGAAACAAAGGCAAAACTGGGCACGTTTTCATATTTCTTAAGCTTAATCTTGCTCAAATTGAATTTGGATTTGTGTTTTTGAGATCTAAGGGTATACATGTTTGAGATTTAAAAAGTTAAAAAGAAAAAAAAATAAAAACCAAAAAGGACGTGGCCAGGACTCGAACCTGCGCCACTCCTCTCACAACACACACACACTACCGCCATGCCCTTGAGTCTTTTACTGATAAAGACCCAATTCAACACCTACTTAACACGTTTTTGAGTTGGGCTTATAAATAAAAGCCGTAGCTTATTTAAGCTCTTTAGAGCTTATTGACTAACCTAATTAGCCTAATCTTATTTTTCCTAGGATTAGATATTCACTAGGGATTTTTCTAGCTAGGTTTTGTATTTTTCCCTTTAATTTATTATTTTTTATCATTTTTTCTTTAGCCGTATTTTATTAAATAGATAAAAAATAGTAAAAAGTGTTTTTAATTTTTAGAAAAATAGTTTTTAGGTTTTAATTTATATTTTTGAGGTTTACATCCCATTTAGTTTTCAAAAACTTTCATTTTTAATTTTATTTGATTTTAGGGTTTTCTGTCAACTTTAAAAATTAATATAAAATTAATAAAAAGGTTTTAGGAACTTTTAATTACATTTTTGTCTTAGTTATATTATTATTCTAGGTTTTTAGTAATTTTTTAGAATTTATTTATAAACTTTTTATTTTTTTGAATATTTTAATATTATTTTATTACTAAAAATAGAAAGTTTGTTTTTTCTTCTTTTTTCATTTTTCTTAGTTCACTTAGATATAATTAGGAGTTTTATAACTTTTAGAATAATTTTATAGTCCTTAGATTTATTTTTATAATTATGTTAGGTTTTATTAGTTTTAAATCATTTTAAATAATTTTTAGTATTTTAAAAATAGTTTTAATAGTTTTTAAATTTAGGAAAAGTACTTTTTAGTCTTTTAATAATATAAGTAAAGTATTTGTTCAATAAAATAATATTTTGGACATTTTATTAATTGTATTTAATTTTAGGGCTTTAATTAGCATTTAAAATTGAATATTTAATTAATAAAAGGGTTTTAAAATATCTTTGTTGGATTTTTATTCTTATTTATATTATTTTAGACCACTCTTAGCTTTTAATTTTGTTTTTGGTTTTAAAAATTTTAAATTTGTAGCTTTTTACGGTTTTACGTTTACGCCTTTTTCGTCGTAGTTTAATTCGTTTTCGTAACCGTCATTCTTTTCTTTCTTATTCCTATTTTCTTTTCTTCTTTTAATAATAAAATCAAACATTAATCATCTCATACACAACACACATGCCTCCTTGGGAAACGAACTTACTTAAGGGTCATTAGTGCTTACGTTTTCCTAAACGTACACTTAACGCTTACCACTACTTTTAGATGCTTGCTTTTTCCTAAAGGCAAGTATACTAATTTTACTACATCACTACCACGAGTGGTTATCTAACCCAGTCATGGTCAAAAAACATGATGGGAGCTGGCGCATGTGCGTAGATTTCACAGACCTTAACAAAGCCTGCCCACAGGACTGCTATCCATTACCAGAGATTGATTGGAAGGTGGAATCCTTATGCGGGTATCCTTTTAAGTGCTTCTTGGACGCATATAAAGGGTATCATCAGATCAATGGCGGAAGGAGACGCAGAGAAGACAGCGTTCCATACTAGCCAAGGCGTATAGTGCTACACAAAAATGCCATTCGGGTTAAAAAATGCCGGGGCGACATATCAGCGGCTCGTTAACAAAGCCTTCGATTCATAGATAGGTCGTAACCTGGAAGTCTACGTCGATGACCTAGTTATCAAAAGTCATACGGAGGACGCACTTTTTCGGGACATCCAAGAGACGTTCGATACACTAAGAAGGATCAACATGAAGCTAAATGAAACTAGGATTTTTAGTCCTTTTTAATGCAATGAATGTTCGTTTTTCCTCGATTCGACTCGAATTTGATTTCAAATTAACGTGGATTATTTGTTCTTGGTGAAATGAATATTTTTGGTATTTTTTAGACTAAAATTTATTTAATATTTAAAACTATTAAAACAATTGTTAAAACTATTTAAAAATGAAACTAAAATTACTTTATTCTATTTAAAAAAAAGTAAATCCTTTAAAACTAAAAAAACTAATTAAAACATTTAAAGACAAATCTATTTTAAATTTTATTAAACTAATTTTAAAAATATTAAAAACTATTTTGAATTTAAACAAATTTCAAAACTTTATAAAAGAAAAATTATATTAAAAGAAAACTATTTAATTTAAAAATACTAACTAAAACTTTTAATTAAACTATATTCAATAAAACTGCCAGTAATTAAATAACCTATATTAACTAAATACTGTGTAAAGAAACTCAAAAAGTGGTCTAGATGAGATGGATAGGACGCTGGACAGTTAAACGAGTGGTCACGGGGTCGAATCCCTGGGCGACCCTTTTGGTGCTATTAATTATTTTTTTTTTTACTTTTTTGGAATTTTGAACAAACAAACAGATCAAAAGGATCTGTTGTTTTTATGCAGCAAAATAGCAATACAAAAAATCAAATAAGCTAAAACATTTGAATCAAATAAGCAAGCAAACTTAAAATAAGCAAATCTAACCAAAAAGCAAATCAGTAAAACCTAATATGCAGTAATAAAAATCTAACTAAACAGAATTAAATAAGCAGGTCAATAAAAAAGAGAACAAATGTAAACAATAATAAAAGGTCACCACTAAACAAGTCATAAACTAATCAAACAGATACCAAAAATCGAACAATACTCAAACTAAACAACCAGATCATACCATAAGCATATTCGAACCAATCTAGACAAACAGAAGCAGATCTAAACAACTCGAATCCAAAAAGGCAAACTAAACAAGCAGATAAATTATACCAGCAAACTTACAGATCTAAACAAAATTCTAATCAGAATCAACTTAACTAACTAGCAGATATAAAACTCGGACAAAATAATACTAAAGCAGATAACCAACACAAGCAGATAATCCTAAAACTAAATAAACATAAAAATTAACATAAAATTTAAAAGAGCGAAAACCTGTTTGGCGAAAACCTTTGGGAAGAAGGTAAGGCACTGAGCCCCCTTAATACCGAAACAATCACCAAACAAACACCACCTTTAATTCGAACCAAAACAACACCCTCGTCTCGAACCAGTAATATCAACAGTAGCCTTAAAACTTTCCCAGTAGGGGAAAATTGATATTCACTTTCTTTATATTTATATATATATTTTTTTAATAATAATAATAATAATAAATGACAAACAGTAACAATATTTTTTTATAAACGGATTAAAAAAAGAAACAGTAACTGGAAATTTAAATGAGACGAGAATTAAACTAAATTTAATTTTTCATTAATAAATAAAAAGATTACATCACTTGAAATTGAAAATTACAAGATTAAAACTAAGCCCTATTTTACTGAAAATTAAAAATATAAAGAAAAGCACACCAAATTACATGATGAGAGGGGTTTTTATAGGGGAACCCCGGACCTTCTAGGTTCTCCTTGGTGACCACGGAGTAGAATCTTGGCCGCATAATCCTTCACTCTCTTTCTTCTCTTCAAATCGACGGCTGAAAATCTTCCTTGTGCCATGGATTGCCCTCGTGGCATGTTTTGTGTTTCTTTGTGCTTCTTGAAAGATGATGTGGAATGATGTGATTGGTTGAGGGGTTTGTGGTGAGGTGTCATACCCAATCAAAGGATGCCACGTTGGAGAGAGAATGAGGACTTGGTGAGTGTATGCCCTGAAAACCATGAGGATTTAATTCCAATCCATGTGAATCACACAAATTGGGTAAAACCCCCAATTTTTACTTGTTAAGTTTTACTGATAAGGAATTAGGGTTTGCAAGGGAGTGGCTGTGTTTTTGGAGGGGAGAGAGAAGATGATGAGCAGTAAAACATTGTGTGTGTTTTGTTTATATCGAAAACAAGGAGAGAGATAGGGTAAATGTTAGTTTTATTTGGGGAATGGTAAAGTGGAAAACACGTGGGAAGTAAATAAGGTGTGAGGGCAACAACGTTTGGTTTACTAGCGTGTGGGTTGACCATGATGAAGGGTTGACCGAACATTGTTATCTTCGTTCCAATATACTTCTTTTAATTATTTCTGTTTATATTTCTTGTGCAATTGGGCTTTGTGACCCATTACTCCCCAATCTGTCCATAAGTGCAAATGTAAGTAACAAATGGGCTTTTAGGCCATTTATTTGATCCATCCATTCCTTAAATGGGCTTGTGGGCCCATTTATCCATTGTGGGACCCTCTTGGCCTGATTATCTTCATAAAGTTAAACCCGTGAAAAATCGAACTTGATTTTGACTTTCTTGATGATTTCTTCAAAAATTGAGTCGACTTTGTCGGTTTTCGTGATCTTCAGCACGCTTTTGGTCTTTTGACTTTGTCTTTGTCTCTTTTCTTGATTTTTCTCCGACATTTGACCATGAAATCCCGTGTTTTCTCTTCTTTTGATCATTTGTACCTATTTCAACAAAAAAACACAAAACCATGCGTAACTCCGACTTTTATAACATTAAACACATGATTAGGTCTTGTTTTTACTTGATTTTAGTGGCAAAAGGATAAGTGTTTACACACTTATTAAATTCCCTACACTTGACCATTGCAATGACCCCATGCAATGCATAGTTTTAAAGCAAAAAGTTACGTTTTTCTCATATTCAACCCATCTCGGCCTTTATTACAATTACTACTACTATTATGATAAAAAGATAAAAACTTAAAAGGAGACAAAAGTTAAAATGATAGCTTGGAAATTATTAGAAGAAAGAAACTCGTAAAGAAATCTAAGACTTGAATTAGGGCTTTGGTGTCATGAATATTAATCACCCTCAAGTTCACGTTCCCCATACCAAGCTTAAAAACGAGATCATTGTTATTACAAGTTAGCACAACTAACACTTACTCATGTGGTTTAATTATTCACTTAGACCCCCTTATTCCTACGGTGTATCTCTTGTATTTTATTTTTGTCTTGAATGATCACGAGGATGCATTTTTGACTTATTTCGATAATTTATTTAGGCCGAAAATAAAGTAGGACGATTTAATCAATATTTAGCTAAAGGACAAAATCTTTTAAAACGGCTTCTCGAAACCTCATAAGGTTCATATCTTGGCATAACTCGTTTCGTGATTTGAGACCTTTCTCGGACCGATATTTGGCATGTATTTCAAACTTCAAATCTTGAGAGACGATCTTGAAATTATGGTCTTCTCTTCATTTGGGTATACATCTTCATTAGGAGTGAAAGATGCTTCAAACGTTGACCACGACTTCTTCATTTATCCTCTTCTTTATTTAGGATTTTGATATTCAATGATCCGCCTCCTTTTCGGACTTGGATCTATTTATCCTCATACCTTGTTAGGGTCTTTTTGGATAGACTTCTCCATGATCTTTAGGGGAGTAATTGCTTCTCGTCGTGTGTCTTGATCCTTTATATTGATTTGGATTAATGATCTTCACATCATCTTAGGATCTTTAGCAAAAAAAAGTGAATCCTCATGCCTTGTGAGGGCCTTTTTGGACTCGGGTATCCTCATGCCTTGTTAGGGCCTTTTTGTATACGCCAATCTTCGCGTCCCGCTTCAATAAGTTATGCCTTGGCTATGAACTCTAATTAATCCCGAGCAACTTTTAAACGATCTTGGGCTAGAAGCTAAGTAATTTTTCAAATCGTACGACCTTATTTATTGCATTTATTTATTTACAAGTGATGGGAGAAAAAGCTCATAACTAACTCACATAAGTTAATGAAAGAATACCAAACTTATAATTAACTCTATCATCTCTCGTTCTCCACAATTTAAAATCTCAAGTAATGAGACTCGTGGATGCTTAGCCTAATAAACCAATTAAGGTCTACATGGTTAAGGATACTAGCTAGAGTAAACTCGGATAAGTAAACTCGGGTTGAGTCAAAATATTCACGACGGGCCTAATATATCAAAGACGTCTAAACTCGTTAAAACCATTTTATTTATTTATTTTATTTTATTCTTGAAATGAAATATATACATACGATGCAATGACAAAAGGAAAGAAAATAAATGAAAATACTAATAGGCCAAAATAGATCAAAAATTTGAAGAACGTTGAAAAATTAAATTTTCCGGTTAAATGAGGTCAAATTCATGGAAAAGCCCACTAAAATTCGATAGAAGCCCCCTACACTTGATATAAACATTGCCCTCAATGTTTAAGCATGTGGGAGAATAAACTCCCCTACACTTAGAACGTTGAGTACGTTGTTTAAATCGAGCTAAGGAAAGGACAACTAAAGTGATTACATTTATTTATATACAAGTATGAATCACAATAGCGAAAACTTATCGAAGGGACCGGGTACACGGGAACACGGGATCACGGGTCGTGTCAAGAGTACCAAAAGTGGATCATCATAGCACATGTACCTACACACATCACAACACACAAACAACCTACTTGGCTCCCCCTACACTTATTGGTGGACATGGATGAAGGCGAAAAAAGGGTGGAAAGGATGGTAAAGGTAAAACTCTAACCTAGTTAAACGATGCTTGATTTTTGCTTCTCGAGTCTCTAGCTCGACTCGATTTCCCGAATTTAATTCAAGGGAAACGTGGAGAGGGATGGAATCATCTCATGAGAGATGTCCTCTTCAAAGTACAACTTACCCCGTTGGCCATTCACTTTGAAATTGGGCCCATTTGGTTGAGCTAGCTCAAGAGTACCATATGGGAAAATTTGTGCAACGGTGAATGGACCGGACCAACGCGATTTAAGTTTTCCCGAAAAGATTTTCAACCGAGAGTTAAGGAGTAAAACATGATCACCAATTTTGAACTCTCGGTTCTTAATCTTAGAATCATGAATGAGCTTAGTCTTCTCCTTATAGATCAAAGAATTTTCATAAGCTTCATTCCTAAGTTCATTAAGTTCATTGAGTTGGATTTTCCTATGATCACCGGCCTTATTGATATCAAAATTAGCCCATTTTAAAGCCCAATAAGCCTTATGTTCCAACTCAATGGGGAGGTGGCATGCCTTTCCGTACACGAGGCGATAAGGAGTACAACCTATAGGTGTCTTATAAGCGGTACGGAAAGCCCACAAAGCATCATCTAATTTATCGGCCCATGAGGAACGATGCTCTCCCACGGTACGCTCTAAGATTCGCTTAAGTCCACGGTTGGACACCTCGGCTTGACCGTTGGTTTGTGGATGATACGCGGTGGAAAGTCGGTGATTGACACCATACTTAGCCATAACTCGTGCAAATTGGTCATTGCAAAAATGAGTACCGCGATCACTAATAATAGCACGAGGAACGCCGAATCTAGCAAACAATTGCTTCAAGAAGTTAACTACAACCCTTGCATCGTTAGTAGGTAAATACTTTGCTTCTACCCATTTGGAAACGTAGTCAACGGCTACGAGGATGTATTTGTTCCCTTTTGATGACGGAAATGGCCCCATAAAGTCGATGCCCCATACGTCAAAGATTTCACACTCTTGAATGAAATTTTGAGGCATCTCGTCTTTATGTGTGATCTTGCCTTGTCGTTGGCAAGCATCACAATGCTTAAACATCTCATGAGCGTCATGGTAGATGGAGGGCCAATAGAATCCGGAGTCGAAAACTTTCTTAGCGGTGTAGTTAGGACCAAAGTGACCATCGGTGGGTCCTTTATGGCAAGCTTCAAGGATTTGTAAAGCCGCCGGTCCATCAACACATCTACGAATGATTAAGTCCTCACATTGCTTGAAAAGATAAGGGTCGTCCCAATAGTACGTTTTGACATCCTTGAAGAATTTTTTCTTTTGTTGGGACGATAACCCTTCGATAAGAACACCACCCGCCAAATAGTTTGCAATGTCCGCAAACCATGGGGTATCATCAAGATTGGAATTAATAGACATTAAGGTTTCAAGGGGAAAAGATTCGTTAATCTCTTGATTTGGAAGTTCCCCTTGAAAAGGATCCTCGAGTCTACTTAAGTGATCCGCGGCTAGGTTTTCGGCTCCCTTTTTATCACGAATTTCGATTTTAAATTCTTGTAGGAGCAAAACCCAACGAAGGAGTCGCGGTTTAGCATCTTGCTTGGTCAACAAGTATTTGAGAGCGGAATGGTCGGTGTAAATGATGGTGGTGGAAAGCACAAGATAGGGGCGGAATTTCTCAACAGCATACACTACAGCTAAAAGCTCTTTTTCGGTAGTGGTATAATGCAATTGAGCCCCCGTCATTGTCTTACTAGCATAATGAATGGGTTGAAAATGTTTGTTAACTCGTTGACCTAAAACCGCTCCTACCGCGAAATCACTAGCATCGCACATTAACTCGAAAGGTAGCTCCCAATTAGGAGTAACTAAGACCGGTGCCTTAGTTAATTTACCTTTAAGAGTTTCGAAAGAATCGAGACAATCTTGGGAAAAGATGAAAGGAGCATCTTTTTCAAGAAGATGAGTCATCGGTCGAGCTATCTTAGAAAAATCTTGAATGAAACGTCTATAGAAACCCGCATGACCTAAGAAACTCCTAACTCCTTTGACGGTGGTGGGAGGAGGCAATTTAGCAATGACGTCGACTTTAGCACGGTCGACTTCGATACCGGCTTTAGAAATTTTATGCCCGAGGACGATGCCTTCTTTTACCATGAAATGGCATTTTTCCCAATTAAGAACGAGACGAGTGTCTTCACACCGTTTAAGCATACATTCTAAATTGGCAAGACAAGAAGAGAAAGAATCACCATAAACCGAGAAATTGTCCATAAAGACTTCCATAGTTTCTTCAACCATGTCATGGAATATCACCATCATACACCTTTGGAAAGTCCCAGGAGCATTGCATAAACCGAAAGGCATTCGTTTGTAAGCAAATGTTCCATAAGGACAAGTGAATGTGGTTTTCTCTTGGTCTTTTGGATCGATAGGAATTTGAAAATATCCGGAAAAACCATCTAAGAAGCATTAGAAATCATTACCCGCTAAACGCTCGAGCATTTGATCCATGAAAGGAAGAGGGAAATGATCCTTACGAGTGGCATCATTGAGTTTGTGATAGTCTATGCAAACTCGCCAACCCGTAACAAGTCGAGTAGGAATTAACTCGTTGTTTTCATTGGGAACAACGGTTATTCCGCCTTTCTTAGGCACACAATGGACGGGACTAACCCACGGCGAATCCGAGATAGGGTAAATCATGCCGGCATCGAGAAGTTTGATAACTTCTTTCTTAATGACTTCATGAATTTTTGGATTTACCCTTCGTTGACTTTGGATTGCGGGTTTAAAGTCATCTTCCATGAGAATTTTATGTGTGGAAAAGTTAGGATCAATTCCGCGGATGTCGGTGATTTTCCAAGCAATTGCTTTCTTATGATTTTTTAGCACTTCGATAAGTCGGGATTTTTCATCTTCTTTTAATTCCTTAGCAATTATTACGGGTAACTTATCATCCTCTTCTAAGAAAACGTATTCTAAATGCGACGGTAAATCTTTAAGCTCTAAATCCGGTGGATTGTCAATGGAAGGCTTAGTCAAATGAGGATCATCGTTTGTAACTTCCTTAGGAGTAGGTGGAGAAATATGGTCCTCATTGAGAAGTCTCTCAATGGTACGAATGTCTTCTTCCCAATCGGTGGGAGAATCGTCATATTTAAGATCCACGTCTCCTAAACTTGCTTCAAATTCGTGTAAGAGAAAATCACTTTCTCCAAATGGAGTTAATGAAGGAGCAATAGAAGCTACGGTCTCAACATGAGGTAAAGGAGAAATCCCGCTCTTACAAGCCTCGTGAAAATGTTCTTCGCATGCTTCGTCAAGCACATCGATGAAATTCACGGATTCGGGTTCATTGGGAAGTTTAGAAAGTTTACCCATGTTAAGACAATTTTGTCATCCCTGACCCGCATGATTAGTTCACCCGCGGCTACATCAATCAATGTACGCCCGGTCCTCAAGAAAGGTCGTCCCACAATTAAGGGAACACGGGGATCCATCTCATAGTCGACTACAACGAAATTGGCGGGAAAAGTGAATTTTCGACTCCTACGAAAACATCCTCGGCTATCCCCACCGGATAAGCAACCGTACGGTTAGCTAATTCCAATGTCATACGAGTGGGGACTAGCTCGGGTAGAGATAATTGCTTCCATACGGACAATGGCATAAGATTGATACTCGCTCCTAAGTCCGCCAAAGCCATACAATTCTCAACACCCGGAAAATTGCAAGGAATAAGGAATCGACCGGGATCTCCTAACTTAACTGGCAATTTTCTCAAAAGAACCGCGGAACAATTCTCATTCAATTGAGTATTGGCAATATCGAGCAATTTTTCCTTATCACTTAAAAGGTCCTTAAACATCTTAGCGTACTTAGGCATGTGAGCGAGCGCCTCGGCAAAGGTGATATTAAAATTCAATTGTTTGAACATTTTTAGGAAGTTTGAAACTTGAATATCATCCTTATTCTTCAATTTCTCTTTTCGCAACCTTGAGGGATAAGGTATATTGGGTTGAGATGAAGGCTTTGGAGTGGATTGCTCATTCACATCCTTTGGTGGAGGAGGGGTGGAAATGGAAGGTGAAGGAATCGGTTTGGGAACCGAAGGTGTGGTAGAAAAGTTAGGAATCGGTGGAACATAAGGTGTAGACGAAGGCATAACGGGTGGTATGTCGCAAGTAGGAGGGTGGGTAGAATAAGAAGGAATCTCGGGTCCTTGGTTAGGTGGGGAAGAGGAAGGTTCTACGGTGGTCTTACCGCTCCTAGTAGTGATGGCATTAACGTTAGCCCTAGGATTGGTCACGGTGTTCGAAGGGAGGGCACCTTGGGGACGAAAGGTTTGAATCATAGTTAAAAATTTCTTATCGGTCGATTCTTGCATCTCTCTCATCATTCGTTCATGGTCGGTTAATTTTTGGAGAACCAAGTCCATTTGAGGATTATGCATTTGATTATACCCTTGATTAGGAAAACCTTGAGGAGGAAAACCTTGGTTTTGATATTGATTATAACCTTGATTAAATCCTTGATTTTGAAAACCTTGGTTATTAAATCCTTGATTATTGAACCCTTGGTTTTGCCCTTTAAAATTCCCTTGATTTTGATTAAAACCCCGTTGATTAGAGTTTCCTTGAAAATTACCCCGTTGAGGACCTTGGTTTCTTCTTTGGGCGGGTGGGGGTGGTCTTTGTGGTGCTACAAAACCCGGGGGAGCCAAATAGCTATTAGACTTGTAAGACAAATGGTTAACATCAACATTAGGTTTGAAATGAATCCGATCATTGTCATTGTTATTATAAGCATAAACTTCTTGTTGATTATTGTAAACCTTGTCACAATTATAGTACGAATGTGGTGCACCACAAGTTTCACACTTTTCACTAGTTTCTTTCACGGCATGCACATGTGTGGTGAGGGCGTTGGTTTTTAGAGCGGGTGTTTCAACAAGCGAAGTAAGTCTATCGATTTTCTTGTCACTCTCACTAGAACTAGCACTTGCCATAGTGGCCCTAACACTCTTGGTTTGCACTTTAGCCTTGTTCTCAATAATGGCCCAAGCCTCGTTCATGGTTTTCACAAGAATATTGACCCCCGCGGCACTATTAAGTGAGTCTTGGTCATTTAGAGTTAAACCATTGTAAAACGTGTTAATTTGATGCACTTTAGTGAAACCGTGTTGTGGGCATTTTTTCAAAAGTTCTTTAAATCGATCCCAAGACTCACTAAACGTTTCCCCGTATTGTTGTTCAAAAGTGATGATCTCATTTCTTAAAGAAGTGGTCCGTGATGGTGGGAAAAAGTAGTTAATGAACTTGGTCTCTAAGTCGATCCATGTGGTAATACTTTGGGGTGGTTCCTTATCAAGCCAAATCCGGGCTTGTCCCTCGAGGGAAAAAGGAAAAAGTTGGAGGAGAACGGCCTCTTGTGGCACCCCATTGTATTTGACGGTATTAGCTAATTGGATGAAACGTTTGATATGAGCGTGTGGGTCATCATTAGTACGGCCTAAAAATGGTGTAGCGGAAACCATTTGAATAAAACCCGTTTTTAGTTCAAAAGTATTCGCTCCGATATCCGGCACCACAATTGCGTCATCGTTTCCTTCAACGTGAGATTGTAGAATCTCAATCATTGGTCGATTGTCCGTTGCCATCGTATTGTCGAAAGCTCGATTCTCGGGATCGGCTTGAATGACGGTCTTTTTGTTTTTCTTCTTCTTCTTTTTGGAAGAATTAGAAGTATTTGGTACACCAATCGGTATGTATGTACGCGCGCGAGTGCGCATACAATTAAAACTTTGGAATGAGGTAGGAGACCTCGGTCGACTTTGAGAGGAAAAGGTTTTTTTTTTTTTTTTTTTAATAATAATAATAAATGACGAACAGTAACAATATTTTTTTATAAACGGATTAAAAAAAGAAACAGTAACTAGAAATTTAAATGAGACGAATATTAAACTAAATTTAAATTTTCATTAATAAATAAAAAGATTACATCACTTGAAATTGAAAATTACAAGATTAAAACTAAGCCCTATCTTACTGAAAATTAAAAATATAAAGAAAAGCACACCAAACTACATGATGAGAGGGGTTTTATAGGGGAACCCCGAACCTTCTAGGTTCTCCTTGGTGACCACGGAGTAGAATCTTGGCTGCATAATCCTTCACTCTCTTTCTTCTCTTCAAGTCGACGGCTGAAAATCTTCCTTGTGCCACGGATTGCCCTCGTGGCATGTTTTGTTTTTCTTTGTGCTTCTTGAAAGATGATGTGGAATGATGTGATTGGTTGAGGGGTTTGTGGTGAGGTGTCATACCCAATCAAAGGAGGCCAAGTTGGAGAGAGAATGAGGACCTGGTGAGTGTATGCCCCGAAAACCATGGGGATTTAATTCCAATCCGTGTGAATCACACGAATTGGGTAAAACCCCCAATTTTTACTTGTTAAGTTTTACTGATAAGGAGTTAGGGTTTGCAAGGGAGTGGCTGTGTTTTTGGAGAGGAGAGAGAAGATGATGAGCAGTAAAACACTGTGTGTGTTTTGTTTATATCGAAAACAAGGAGAGAGATAGGGTAAATGTTAGTTTTATTTGGGGAATGGTAAAGTGGAAAACACGTGGGAAGTAAATAAGGTGTGAGGGTAACAACGTTTGGTTTACTAGCGTGTGGGTTGACCATGATGAAGGGTTGACCGAACATTGTTATCTCCGTTCCAATATACTTCTTTTTATTATTTCCGTTTATAGTTCTTGTGTAATTGGGCTTTGTGACCCATTACTCCCCAATCTGTCCGTAAGTGCAAATGTAAGTAACAAATGGGCTTTTAGGCCATTTATTTGATCCATCCATTCCTTAAATGGGCTTGTGGGCCCATTTATCCATTATGGGACCCTCTTGGCCTGATTATCTTCATAAAGTTAAACCCGTGAAAAATCGAACTTGATTTTGACTTTCTTGATCATTTCTTCAAAAATTGAGTCGACTTTGTCGGTTTTCGTGATCTTCAGCACACTTTTGGTCTTTTGACTTTGTCTTTGTCTCTTTTCTTGATTTTTCCCCGACATTTGACCGTGAAATCCCGTGTTTTCTCTTCTTTTGATCATTTGTACCTATTTCAACATAAAAACACAAAACCACGCGTAATTCCGACTTTTATAACATTAAACACATGATTAGGTCTTGTTTTTCCTTGATTTTAGTGGGAAAAGGATAAGTGTTTACACACTTATTACTAAACCCAAAAAATGCACGTTTGGAGCAACTGAGGGGATGTTCCTAGGCTACATGATTGATCCGAACAGCATTAAACCATGCCCAGAAAAAACGGACGCAGTCATACAATTACCATCTCCCCGGACACGGAAAGAGGTGCAGTCATTAAATGGAAAGTTGGCGGGCATGAACAGGTTCTTGTCGAAATCCGCGGAAAAATCACTCCCCCTATTCAAGACGCTCAAGAAGTGCATCAAGAAGGGAGACTTCCGGTGGACAAAGGAAGCGGAGGAAGCTTTTGTGCAGCTAAAGCAACATCTCGCATCCCTTCCAATGCTAGTGGCTCCCCGACCTAAGGAAGAACTGATAATGTATCTATCAGCAACACATGGAGCAATAAGTGTGGTACTCATGACGGACAGGGACACGGTCCAAACTCCGGTCTACTTCATAAGCAGGACATTACAGGGGCCGGAGTTGAACTACTCTCCCATGGAAAAGTTGGTCCTGGCATTAGTGTTTGCTACAAAACGGCTGCGCAGGTACTTTCAGGCGCACCCAATTGTGGTTATTACTGATCAGCCTATAAAACAAGTCATCTCCAGACCAGATGTAGCTGGCAGATTACAAAAGTGGAGCATCCTATTAGGAGAACGTAACATATCTTACAGACCACGAACGACTGTCAAGGGCCAAATCTTGGCAGATTTCTTGATAAAAAAGCCGGAGGAGGGAGAACCAATCATTCAACGAGAAGAACCTCCAGCGGAACCATGGGTGTTGTTCACGGACGGATCTTCATGCACGGATGGATCAGGGGCTGGTCTCATCCTTACGAATCCGGAAGGAATGGAGTTTACATACGCCCTGCGCTTTGAGTTCACAACAACTAATAACGAGGCAAGTCGAGCGGAGGATACAGGGAAACTGGGACCTAAGTGGGAAGGGCCATACGAAGTTATCGAAGCTTTGGGACGAGGAGCGTACAAGTTGCATGGAATGGATGGTCGCGACTTGCCGCGCACTTGGAATATCTGCAATCTTAAAAGGTGCTATCTTTGAGAGCTACGGCTTCCGCATGGACACTTCGCTATATCTAGCTTCAATGAAGGACCCATGTGTTATCTTTGTTTTGTTTCTATGTTTCTTAGGTCTCTTGGTTTTTTAGGATATCCCATTCTTGTTAAACAAAAAAAATCGTAAACGTTCTAATAAAGTGCCGTGGTGCCTAGCTAGCCCCACAGCTTGTCCTTGTGCAAAATATTTTCTACTTTTTTATATTGTTATGACTGTATAGATGTTATTATAATTTCTCATTATGTGCATTCATTCATTCACCGTACATGTACAATACGCCTCCAGGTGGGGCAGGAGGATTAAGTGAACATAATAATTCAACTTGTCACCTAAGAGGGATGCAACCCCAGTGGTGCGGATCACGTATCCTTACTAGACACCTTACTCACAAGACGTTGTGATAAGTTTTCCATATGTCGAGCTCACGTAGTGCTTTGCATGGTAAAAGCCGTACGCCGCACGTCCAGTAACGTATAGGCTTGATTGTATTTTTTAAGACAAGAAATGTCAGGCAATGTGGGTATATGATATATCACAGGGAAAAATACACAAGTTTCAAATTCATAAAAACCAAAAACTAGCCGTGGTGTGCACAGACTTTTTGAATCATTACAACAGTTTTTTTTAACCGTGTATACACACGGGAGAATCATTGTGTACAACTTAAATTACAATGGGGGTAGGCATTCCCTTATTTACCTTTTCCATTCCTCAATCAAAGCGCGGAGGACCTCGCCACTGGCAGTCTTCCCGACCTATACCCTGCTCATGTTGACATCTAGTGCCTCGGCTAGCATTTTTTGACCTGTTGACTCCTTCGACATAGGGTTATAGATTGGCAAGCTCGGATGGACAGGGTCTAGGGAGAGCTTGGACATTATCACCTCAGTGGGGGCATCCATCAATGCTTCCAACTCGTCCAAAAATGGATGTGGGACCTCAGCAAGAACATCCATGGACGCGGTTAGCCGGGCGGCGGCCAGGGGCTTATGATAGGCATGTGTAGTAATGTCCTTTCCCTTCCTTATCAGATCGGCAGCTTGGACCAGTCCCTCGTACCTACCACGGTCGATACCATCGGAAACAACGTTAGCAAAAGCCTGCCGAAGGTGGGGTGCTCGTGTCGCTTGGGTCACGGCAAGACGCAATCCTTGGCCAATCAACCACCTACGGCCAGCTACGGCCGTGAGCAGCGGAGGATGTATCTTTTCAGCGTAGTGGGTCACCATATGACAAAGTTCACTTTCGGCTGTTGCGGCTTGTTCAGTCATGGCAGCCCGCACTTGGCTTAACTCGTCCTGCAGAGCGTTGCGCTCTTGCGCAATGGTCAAGGATTGAGTGGTTGCAGCCATTGTCGCAGCTTCGGCTGAGGACACCTGTAGGAAGCAGTTAAAATTGAAATAGAGCGTCCAATTATGTGGGGCATAAAGTAAAATCTTAATGAAGGGCATACCTTCTCGTTCGATGCAGCTAGAAGCGTCTCCAACTCGGCGATACGACGATCTCGGGTGTTGGCATGGTGGGTCTGCTCCTCGATGGTTGCTTCGGCCACGGTCAGTGATTTATGCAAAGACGTGATGGTCCTCTCATGATTACTTACCATCTCATCACTACGGGATAGCCTTTCCTCGCCACGGTCCACATCATTCAGAACCCGGATTAGGCGACGTCTAAGGGCCGCGCTAGTTGACGCCTGCATCGTAAGGGCCGAGTCAAATTGCTCAAGTAGTGTGTCGTGGTCAAGATCATCCATATCTTGTGCCAAGGCGGGAGGAGTGATGTGCTCGACAAACTTCGTGCATTCCGACTCTGACTCCAACCTTGTTTGGCTGGAGAGGTTCCATGCGGGAAGTAGGCGGGTGTCAGGGCCTGCCTTGATAGGTTCCTCGGCATGAGCGACAGAAGGAGATGGGGGGTTCAGAGATGTAAAAGGAGTAGGTTCTCTCTCCATATCCTTCTCTTGGGCTACGGCCGAAGGATCCACACTGTAATAAAATAAGATGCTTTTGTTAGATTCGTTTATGCGTTTCTCAAACTTTTTTGAGTGTATATCAAATACTTACGTAGTGTCGGTCACGGGCTCCGTGACGGTGGGAGTAGCGACGCTTGTGAGATTAGTGGTCCAAAAGGGTTCCTCCACGATAGGCGGAGGTACGACCTGGGCCATGGATGTGCTGCTCCCTTCAAGAGGTGGGTGATCTTCCCTTTGCCTTTTTGTGGGAGCGTTGTGCGCCCCCATTTCATCTTCCACGGTAGAGGCTCTCTTCTTGGATGACCTCTTTCTCCTGGATACAAGGGGTCCAAACCCCGGGGCAGGATCTTCGTCCTCAACTGAGTGGTTGTCGGAAGGACTTGGGGGTTCTTCCGACTGTTCTGGGTGCGGCTTTGTGTTTTCCGGGAAATGTATTTCGTTCCCTTCAGTATGGTAGTCAAGTGACGCGTTCTCGTCTATGCCTCTTCCTTCATTAGGCTGTGGTTCGGTGTTTTCATTCAGCGGTATGGTTCTGTCAGCAGTGGTTTCTAGCAAGGGGATTTCACCGCCTCCTAAAGGGCGGAATCCTTCAGGTATCTCCATTGGCTCTCCTTGGCGTATAAGTCCGTGTAGATCCATCTCTGCAGTCAAATACATAAGTAATTAGTATAATTACAAGGAATTAGGTACGACGTTTTTTCTATGTGAATGCACCTACCCTGCCCACGTCCGTTTAGGAAGCACAGATACATATCCTCCCTCCAAAAATAGTTGCGGCTTATCCCCACTTGACATAGAAAGTTCTCTGGCAAGCCCTTATGAAAATCTGTACGGTGGGTATCCAGCACTTTCACGGCATTTTGGTCATAGTCCCTAGGGTTAGGGGGATAGTCTTGGCGTACTCGGTTTTGAAAGACAAACGGAGTCGGAAAAACTCGCTCGTCGACAAAGAAGTATTGGTCGTACCGGTTTTTTAAGGAATTTAGGGGGTCCCTGTACGTCTGAGGAGCCCTCGAAGACCGTTTTTTAAACGACAACCAACCATTTACCAACTGGGGGATGTAGAACACCCTGAATAAATTTACGGTGGGGGTTACCCCACACGTACGGCAAGTAATTTCGAACTGGTTTATTTTGCACGCCCCAATGCAATGGAGTTGGGTTATGTGAAAGCCATAGTACAAGAGGAGATCCACTAAGAATGTGGATAGAGGGATACGGTAGTTTGCCGAGTCAAATAGGCGCGTATACACGCCTATTTTTCCTCTCGGTGCGTCCGTAATGGCTTCATTTTCACCTGGATGGGTGGGATGAATGCTTTCGGGAATATAGTACTTCGGCAAGAAGTCTATAAATTTTTCCGCAGACATCACGTTTAGAACATCCGTGATAAAAGGGTGTTCCCTCACCATGTTTTATGAAAAAGGAGAAGAGAGCGTGATGATCTAACCTGCGGTGAGTAGAATCCGTGGAAATAGAAGGCGAAAGAGGCAAGCAGAAGCTCAAGAGGCAACAATGGTGGTGTAGGTTTAACTGTGTGTGTTTTGGCCGCACACACACGCTCTTATATAGGCTTGCCTTGGTTTTCGTGGTTCATTGGATTTGTGCCACGTGTTTACCACTAACCTCAATCGTATGGTGGGGAGGAGAGTGGTAAGTGAATCGTCAGATGGGCCCCAAGGGTCACTTTTGACTCTGACGTTTGTGTTGTTCGATGTTCAGCCTGATTGGAATTTCGCCAGTCGTCGGATGGGTGTACATTGTATGTCAAGACTTTGTTAAACGGATGTTATCGGTTGTCACATACGGCCAACAAAACTTCCGGAGCATGGACCATTTCCTACGGGTTTCTTGGTGCGTCCGACGGGCATTATACTAGTCTAGAGGTTACGCCTACGGCTGTAACAACTAGACTGGGGGGACATGATGACGTATAGTCCCCAGTCGGGTCATGGACCCGGCCCACGGGTACTACCCGTATCCGGCCCATCACGGATGGGTGGGAATGATGTCATCTGAGCCTATGGGCTTAGATGAACAGTATCCGTGCACACGTGTGTGGCCCACGGCCCAACGTGGCCGGTTCAGGGTTAAGCAGAATCATCATCCTAATATACTTAGGATTTACCCTAAAGGAGAGGATATTCACTCACCATAATTAGAAGATAACAATCATTCTAAATCTGGTGATTATCCCTTCCTTGGGGCCGAAGCATCGGTGACAGCCCATTAGGGTTTCACCGCCTATATAAGGAACCCCCAAGGGTTCCACAAAGGTATCACATTCTTCACTCATACTCTCCATCCGATTCTCATACCCTAACCGATTACTTACTCTCACGCCGGAGTCTAATCGTGGGAAACATTCCCACGGTAAGCCTAACGCGTGTTGCTTTAGTGTGCAGGATCCCAACCAAACAGTTCACTTGGTGCAGGAGCCGGAGTCCAATCAACCCGGATTAAGCCTAATTCGGGTTTAGCAAGGATCATCCAACTTTTGTATCAACAGAAAGATTAGATTAAGAAGAATAAAATAGAAAAACAAAAAGTTGTGATTTCCTAGTGAGAGAAAGATATGAGTTTTCTACTAACAATAAAATGGAAAACACACCCCACAAATGAGGTGCCTTAGGCTTTTTATACTACACGTCTAATGTATGGAAGGCCTTCCTCATTTGTGGGTTGGGGACTAATTCCCGTTACATACATAACATTATAATAGAACTCTCAACACCGTTAAGTAGCATTTTCCACGAGCTTCACAACGGTATATTATATGACTATCACTTTAAATACTTCTAACAATCTCTCCCTAAGGGGTGGTCATGTAATATGTGACTTCACTTATTTGGTGTTGTTGATTTTGAAGCTCGTTGTCTTGAGAGTTCCTTCATTGTTCCTTTCATGACTTGTGATCTTGGATTTTTGATCTTTGCCTTGACATGATCTTTAAGCTTTGCCAACTTGTGTTCTTGTGTCTTTCCCCACATACTCAAACTTTGTGTTGTCTTGAAAGCTTGGCAACAATCTCCCTTGATTATCAGAGTAGCGGAAGTCTTTGTCTTAAGATGTTCTTGAGCTTTCTTCATTTACTTGAGTATGTGGTCTTGAATCACGACTCTTGAGATTACGCCACCGTTTGCATTCCTCCGGTTTCCCGTTATACAGTACGAATATTGTACCTGTGATTAGGTAAGTTCAAAGAACTTCCTTGTCAGGGTTTCCGGTTGTGGTAGCCGTTCTCAATACTTGAATATATCGAAAGATAATTCATAGTAAGGAGTGAATCATGCAGTTCATTCTGCTGATTAAGTCGTCAATTCAATTTCCTGGAACAAGTTTGAATCAATTAAGAAAAACCATTGTTGCTTTCCAGTTGACACAGGTTTGATTCATATAGAATCTCACAAGTTACCTATCGTAGTGTTGTTTGATGATGACACTGGAAGGATTTCCATTCGTCACTGTAAATACTAATAAGTATTACTCTGAATGTTCTGGCAAGATCATAAAGATATTGCATCGAGACCTGGAACGAGTTTGAATCAAGGAAGAATCAAACCACTGTTGCTTTCCAGTTAACATATGTTCAATTCAAGTGAATCTTACATATGACCTACCACCGTGCTGTTTGATGTTAACACTGGAAGGTTTTCCATTCATCACTGTGAACACTAAAGAGTATCACTCTGAATGTTCTGGCAATATCACAAGGATAGAGCGTAGGACTCTGTAACTTATCGCTTGTGTTCTAAAGATGAACAACAATTGATATATGGAATAAGTGTCCTAATGAGATTTTCTGATGAATCTCGTTGGCTCTAGACTCTGTAAGTGTACGTTTATTTGGTGAACGGAGGCTGGAGCAGACTGCCACCTTTTCAATATCTACCTTCTCGGAGTGAGAAAGTCGATAGAAATGAGTTGAACTCCGTGACAATAAAACAAACTTATTTTGAGAGAAGCTTGACTAGGCTAGGAGGGGTTGTGCATTGCATCACTGGGTCCATGATGCTTTGTCTTCAATACCAGAAATCATCTAAGTGATTATGATAGTATATGTGTTGACCCAGTTTCTGCCTAAGTTGTATGAGGGGCTAATTTCTTTACACCCTTTATCCTTACATTTCTTTTTCATTCTTCAACCCCTTCAATGCTTACCAAGACGTCATTACTAGCACCTTGTTGTGATTGTTCCAGTGCTAGATTAAGTCATTAGTCGGCATTATTCTCGTACACTCAAGTACTCCATCATTCCTAAGGACTTCTAAGTTCTAATGGATTGTCCCCGGGAAGATCCCTCCGGTTCTGGTTGGATCATAGGACGAATACCTAACCACCTTTTGACACCAATACCGTCGTGAATTAATGTGTTGAAGGGTATAGATATCGTAACCAGAAAAAACCGATTGAAAAAGCAATCAAGGTGTTTATGAGATCAATGTTTACACCTTGAAAGTTTTCTATATCACCAAAACGCTCCCCCTACATATGTGCATCATAAGAGGAAAGATTTTTGCACATATTAGGAAGAGAAAGCACTTATATCAAAGATCTTATCCAAGATGAAACATTTTGAACACAATTTATCACTATTCTCCCCCTCAAAAATTGCATGAGATTGAAATTTTTGTGAAACTAGTGATGAAACATGGAGAGAATAATGTTCATGAAAATTTGGAACAATATGTTATGAGATATTTTATACTCCCCCTCGGAAAAACATTAGATATTAGAATAGGGGATATGAGCACACAATTTTGAAAGAATTTAAAAAACTCTTGAAAATATCTTAAAAAATTGTGCTCAAACCCGAGAAAACTTAATTTCCCGTTGTTCAGGAAGAATGTACATAATTGAACATTTTCCTTTGGTTCATGAGCTTAAAACTTTGAATGTTTGATATAAGCCCATGAGCGAGAAAATTGAATTTCACGTTGTTAAGGATAAGTCACAAACTTTCCTTTCTTTGGGGACCGGGTTATAGTCTGACATGTGACTATAAGCCATTATGAGAAGAGAAAAAGAAAAGATATGTTTTAAAACATTTGAAACTCCCATTCGAACTTTATGTACGTACCCGTGTCGTTATTGAGCGACATTTCTAAGTACGTCCATATTATCGATGCTGAGAGACATGTCGGAGAAGAATATTTTTGGTATTTTTGAAAGATTTTCTCATTTTTTATTTTGTTTTTATAGGTTTTATATTTTTGTATTTAGATTTTCTGATAAAATATATACAAGATTACTGCAAATGTGCAAGACGTTCAAGCTCATCGGGATTAAAACTACGCATACCAAGTTGACGAACCAAGAATTCAAATCTGTCTTGAGAAAGAGCTTTGGTGAAGATGTCGGCGAGTTGGTAGTCTATCTTGACAAAATACAGTTCGATCGTTCCTCTTTCCACGTGCTCCTTAATGAAATGGAATCGAACAGCTATGTGCTTGGTCTTGGAGTGTTGTACCGGGTTGCAGGATATGGCTATGGCGGATTGTGAATCACAATAAATAGGAACCTTGTTAAAGTGAAAGCCATAATCCGTGAGTTGTGTTCTCATCCAAAGGACTTGAGCACTGCACACGGATAGAGACACATATTCTGCTTCCGCGGTGGACAACACCGTACAATCTTGCTTTCTTGAGGACCAGCTCACTAGCTTCTCGCCTAAGAATTGTGCTCCACCGGAAGTGCTCTTGAATGTATCATGACACCCTGCATGGTCGGCATCTGAAAACCCAGTTAGATTAAAACCAGAATCCTTCGTATACCAGAGACCCATGTGAACGGTTCCCCGGAGATAACGAAAGATTCTTTTAACCTCCTTGAGGTGCTTCTCAGTTGGCTTAGCCTAGTATCGAGCACATAAACAAGTAGCATGCACAATATCTGGTCTGCTTGAGGTTAAGTACATAAGGGACCCGATCATACTTCGGTATTTTGTAGTATCTACAAATGTCCCTTTCTTATCCAAGTCAAGCTTGTGTTTAGTGTCCATTGGTGTACCAATAGAATCACAGTTCTCCATTCCAAATTTTTTTAGAATTTCGAGCACATATTTGGACTGATTTATGAAAATACCACGGGGGATTCGTGAACTTGGACACCAAGAAAAAACGTCATTTCCCCCATCATCGACATTTCGAAGCGGCTTTTCATAAGGTCGGAAAATAATATAGAATATTTAGGGTTAGTAGAACCAAATATTATATCATCTACATAGACCTGAGCCACCAAGATGTCGTTGCCGTAGTGCTTGATAAACAGTGCTGGGTCAATTGTTCCCTTGCTGAAGTGATTTTGGAGAAGAAATGATGATAATTCGTCGTACCATGCCCTCGGTGCTTGTTTCAAACCATAAATTGCCTTTTTCAACTTGTAGACATGGCTTGGATGTTCGGTGTTGATGAAACCTTCAGGTTGACATACGTACACATCTTCTTTTAACAGACCATGCAGAAAAGCCGTCTTGACGTCCATTTGGTACACGGTGAACGATTTGTGTGCAGCGTATGCCAAGAAAATCCTAATGGCTTCCATTCGAGCAACCAGGGCGAAGGATTCTGCGAAATCAATTCCCTCCTGCTGTTTATAACCTCTCACAAATAACTGAGTCTTGTTTCGAATGACCGTTTGCTCCTCATCCATCTTGTTTTTGAATAACCATTTCAGGGTAAGGGGGTCAATATTGTCCGGTCGTGGTACTAACTCCCATACATCAAGCCGGATGAATTGATTGAGCTCTTCTTGCATAGATTCAATCCATGATGCATCGGTCATTGCTCCTTTCACATTTGCTGGTTCCATTATGCTGACTGATAGTGCATAGATACACATATCACCATTGGTACGCAACTGATTACGTGTCGAGACTGGTCGTGAGAGATCGCCAATCACTTGAACCAAAGGATGATCCTTAGTCCATTTGCGTTCATGTGGAAGTGTATGAGAAACTTGATGCGAGCTTGACGGATCCACATATGGTGTTGAAGGCTGAGTGTTACTAGTGGAAGCCGCAAATGGGTTAACAAACTCATGTTCGTTTAGCATCGCATTGTTCGCATTTTTAGCAACGATTTCATTCTGAAGATGAACATGATTTGGGATTTGCTGAAAATGTTGTTGAGTCGCGTCAGTAGTCTGAGAGGTGGTTGGAACGTTTAGAGTTAATATGGTTGAGGTTGACGTATATGGTGCAAAAACTGATGCCGTTGGTGTAGATGCATTTGGAGGTTCTTGAACTACCGTAGCAGGTGCAACCAGAGCATCTTGAGGAACACCAAGTGACGAAGTACCTTCCATATATTCATCATAAATTGGCCCAAATAAAACTTCCAAATCACGTTCCGAAGGTTGTAATAATGAGATTGCTGACTGTGCAAATTGAAGCGTGAGTCCTGAACTTACGTGTCCAGAAGTCTAACCTTGAAACTCGGGATGTGAACTTCTATGTTGAGATGCCATTCCCGAGAGTTCATCAAAGGTAACATTCATAGTCTCCATTACCTTTCTTGTCCTTCGATTATAAACCCTGTAAGCACAAGCCGTTGAAGAATAACCAATGAAAAAGCTAATATCACCTTTAGGTTCAAGTTTACCGATATCTTCACGATCATTCTTCGGATAACATAATGCACCAAAGGCATGTAGAAATGAAATATCCAGTTTTCTTCCATTAATGATCTCATAAGGTGTTTTGTTGAAGCGGGTGTGAATGATTGAGAGGTTTTGAGTATAACATGTAGCAGCTATAGCGTCGGCCCAAAGGAATAACGATGCACTGGAGGAGAGAAGCATCGTCCGAGCAGCTTCAACTAACGTACGATTCCTCCGTTCCACAACTCCATTCTGCTCTGGAGTTCTTACAAATGAAGTTTGATGAGAAATCCCAACTTCGTCAAAATAAGATTTCAGTTGCTGATTTGTGAATTCAGTGCCGTTATCCGTTAGTACAATGATGACAGGGGCTTGCAATAAAACTGATGTTTTCTTCAAGAAATTGATGATGACACCAGGGGCTTCATCTTTTGAGGCAAGAAAATGAACCCATGTGTAACGTGAATAGTCATCCACAATTACTAGGACATACCGCTTTCCATTAATGCTTTTGATTCTCACTGGGCCACGCAAATCCATATGTAGGAGGTGTAACCTATTCGTGGATATTGGAACAGGTTTGGGTTTGTGAGGCTTCTTCTTGCTTTTGCCTTGCTCACATGAAGGACAAAGATGGTCTTTTGTATATTTGAACTTTGGAAGACCGGTAACGAGATCATCTTTTGCGAGTTGGGTGATGGCATCGAAATTGAGATGAGATAATCTTTGATGCCATAACCATGACTTTGTTGAAGTATCCCGGGCCATGAGGCAAACTGGAGACGCAACAGACATTTGAAAAAGATCAATGGTGTAAAGGTTGGTGGTGCGATTTCCTTTCAACAGATCAATTCCTTCATGATCTCTTACAAAACATGTGTGACTCCGGAAGGCTACTTCCAAATCTGAATCACAGAATTGCCCAACCGAGAACAAATTGTGTCCCAATCCATCAACAAAAGAGACTCTGGTGATGATAATATTTCCCCAATGAAGATCACCATAGCCTAGAATTGCAGCAACGTGATCATTACCAAATCGAACAGTTCTCATGAATCGCCAAAAAAAGTTCTTGAGAAGGCTTCAATTCCCTGTCATATGTTTGGAGCAGCCCGAGTCCACGCACCAGAGACAAATTTCAACAGCATACCAATGATAAGAGAAAAAAATATTTTGGCAACCGATGAAATAGGTTCCTGTAGGGTTAGATGATAATTATGCCTTATCACATACCGACATGTCACTGTTAGTATGAGATCTACTAGTGTCGATAATTTTGCCACTACTGTCAAAATTTCTACTAGTAGGCAACCATTTATAGGTGAATCTAGGGCGACTAGGCTTAGAAATACTTTCTGTGGACCCTACATGCGGACTTTTTAGAACATACACCTTAGCCTTAGGAGTGCTATGTTTTTCACTGATTGACAGCTTGTCAATCCGAGTGTAACCACCATAATTCAACCCATTCATAGTCAAACCACAAGCATCATGACTAAAAGTAAAGAAACATTTATTACACTTAGCACAAATAACTTCAGATTTTTCATTCCGAATAGCAAGCTTAAAGTCATTACATTCAGATGAATCAAGTTTCTGATTGTGATTAAAAAGCGGTAAATTCCTACGGTGTTCTTCTACTTCCATGTTATTGATCTTGGGGCGACTACTTCTAGAGTCAAAAGGGACCCTATCATTCCTTGTATTGCTCGTAGAATGTGGCCTTCTGCTCTTAGTGTAGTGATTTATTCCTGTAGAAGAAGACACGCGTCTATTAGAATTAGCACTTCTTAAATCAATGACTTGTGGTTGAGAAATAGTGGTTGGGTTTGTCCTAACGCTTGCTTTATGTTGTTTGCTAGGCACAGAGGTATCGACCATAGGTTGAGAGGAGTTGCTAACACGAAACATTCATGGGGCAATCACAGCAGCTTTCGGTCCAGCAACCTTGGGAGAAGGTGTTACAGCAATACGAGTGGGCCACGAGGTTGCTGGTTTCTGGATCATCGTGTCAACAATCAAGTTGGGCACAAAAGTGTTATCTTTTAACAAGGCCTTTAACTTACAGTTTTCACAGATTTTATCTATGAGTTTCTGATAGACAGACTTACTTTGTTCAACAGCCCGCTATACGAAACAACAACAGATTCTAAATCTGCAATCTTAGCCTTAAGCTTTTGACCATCCCCATCACTGGCCTTCTCTAACCTAGAAGGAGCCAGATTGTTTCCCTGAGCACCTCCCAACTGAGCTGTCAAACGAACGATTTGTTGTTGCATTTCATTGTAAGCTTTTTCGTACGAAATCTTGTCATATTTGCATTCATCACATTTTTTGACAAATTTATTCTAAAGATCGGTGAATTCTTTATCCTTTTTAATGACATAAGATTTCATTTTCTCTTTCATAAGAGCAAGCTCAGTTTGGAGGTTCTCATTATGCGACACAGAGTTATCTAAGGCATCTGTATTAGTATCTATACTATCACCGCGATCACTAGCGTTCGAGAGACTTCCTAGATCATTTTCCAAAACTTTAATCCTATGAAGAGATTCATCAGCCTCCTTAGCTAAAGTTTTAAAATCTTCAACAAAATTGGCTGCTTCTTTCAGAAAAGCGTTTTCAAATGTGCTCATCCTAGCATCTACTTGATTAATGAGCGGATTAATTTCTTCTCTAATGATTTTGTGGACCTCAGTCTGAACGGGTGAAGTAAAGTTTCCTCCAGTCATTTTAGCATTAACAACACGTTTCAGAATGACAAAGTTATCTTTTAGCTCGTTAAGAAATCTTCGTGCAACACTCGGTTTAGGAGGATCCTCCGTCAATTCCTCACTAGGTAGCAAAAGCAATTCAATACTAGTTTTAGACCAAACAAAAACCGTTGGAGGATTAACTTTCGGATAGTAAACAGGTGTGACCTCTTTTTTAAGCTGTTTCATTCTTAAACGAGTTTCTTCAGCAAGTTCAACAGTTTCCTCCGAATCATGCACAGTGGGAGGATCATGCGATTCAGAAAAAAGCACACTACCATTATAGAGAGTTTGATTCGTTCCCTGAACTTGCTTAAGATATCCAGGATTAGGAGGAAGAGGACAACCTAAAGCCAATTTTTATCTAGTGTAATTTATCTCATTCACTTTTGGTACGAGCATATTTATCGTTTACATAGTTTGGCCACGTTTAACCAAAAGGTTGTATAATTCCCTGATCCTATCCTAAGCGTTACAAAAATCCTCAAGAAGCCCATCTTCTCTAATCTTGAAATCATGTTTCAGCTTTTTTCTTTCTTCTTTTAACTCAGAAATAATAGATTGATCATCTAAAAGCTGTTTATTAAGGGTGGTGATTTCATCATTTTACTCGCTTATCTTTTTGGCACTACTTAAGTGTAAAGCATTTAATTTCTTAGTGGTGCATTTTTCTTGATAAACCGAATTAGCATGGGCTTGTTCGAGTTCCTTAATTTTAGCATTATGAACCTCAAAAGTTTTCTCCCGTTCCTTATATCCCGCAAGCTCAATGGCTAATTTAGCATTAGTTTCTCTAAACTTATTATTAACCACCGTAGCATGGTCCACATCCTTAGCAAGCTTATCAAATAAAGAGTTATAATACGCATGGGTCGCATCAGGAAGGGTTGTAGGGTGGGCAACTTGATCCACACTGAGGTCCACACTTGGCTCATTTGAAGTAATGTTATTATTATTCGTTTGATCTCCGTGTGTCTCAATGTAGGGCTCAAGCATCCCAGTATACTCCTCATCCTGATTAGACATACTGTAGATACCAGATAGGTGTGAAAACACCCGTCCTTTCACCACTTAAAACAATTAAAAACGGGACCTAAACGTGTATTTGATGTCGTAAATGTCGGAATTATGCGTGGTTTGTGTTTTTGTTGTGATTTAGGGCCAAAAGATGAAAAAGGAAGAAAACACAGGCTTTCACAGGCTTTTATCGAAGAAAAAGATAAAAGACGAAGTCAAAAGATCAAGAGTGCAAAAGATTGGAAGTCAATGGGCTTATTTTGAAGATTTATTGAAGAAAAGGACCAAAGACGGAATATTTACAAGTCGAAGAACCCAAGTATAATAAATGAAGAAATATTAAGACAAGTTCAAGATTTTTATCGACAAATCCCGGGCCAAAGTCGAGACCTCAATTTAATTTAAAGATGAGACGACAAAAAGAAAAGAAAAGAAAGAAGACAAACTCACCAACCACCACCTACCACTTACCACCTCTCCTATAAATACTAGGCCACCATCTCATTTTTATTTTGTTAGCTAATTTGACAAATTAGTCTCTCCATTTTATTTCATGCTCTTTTCTTTATTGTCATTTTAATACTTGTCATTTATTTTTCAAGATCATACCAAGTAAGTCTTTAATTTTGTGTATTGAATCTTTATCTTTTAATCAAGTTTTATTTTTATTCTCATCCTTCATTTCTTTTTTGGTTTGTTGATTTGGTTGATTTGGTTTTGATTAATCTAGTGGGTTTTATAGTTTTATTGATTTTGATTCCATAAAGTTTGTTGATTTAGATGTTTTAATGCTTGGTAGATCTTAATTAGTGATTTACTGTTTTTAGTTTTAGTGTTTTTGGTTGATTTAAGTTTTATTTTATTAAGTGGGTTTTGATTGATTTGGTTTTTATTGTTAGTTTTATTGATTTGGTTTGATTGATTGTTGTTAGTTGATTATTAGTGGTTAGTTTAGTTTAATTTTTAGATTGATTATGGTTGATTTTGGTTAAATTCGTGTTACCTATTGCTTTGTTTTGTCCACTGTTAATCTTTTCCAGTTTTTCCCGAACGAGAAATTTTTTTACCGAACGAATAATTTTTCCCGAACCAACATATTTTCCCGAATGAGCTAATTATACCGAATGAGCAAAAAATCCCGAACCAAGGTTGTTTCCAAAAAATCCCGAACCAACAATATTTCCAAAAAAGATTCCGAATCAAAAGAAAATACCGAACGAAGGATTTCAAAAAAAAAAATATACCGAACAAAGGATTTGTTAAAAATTATACCGAACGAAGGATTTGTTAAAAATTATATACCGAACGAGAGGTTATATTCTGAACCAACCAGTTTATACTTTGACATGCTTGCCTGCCAGCTTAGACATTTTTCCCGCCAAATTTCAGCAGTCTACCTGCTTGCTTGAGCAGCTTACTTGCTTGCTTGTTTCTTGTTCCGCAATCGTTTAGTTTAATCTGAAAGTTGTTCCGATTTTAATTTTGAAAGTCACGTATTTTTAGTTTTATTTTTCATCGATTTTTAGTATTAATACTTTTTCGTAAAGTTCAAGTTTTATCTTTTATTTAGTACCCGCTTTAGGTTTTGCCTCGTTTAGCTTTAAAGTACCATCTTAGTTTTATTCTCTCTTTTTTCATTAAGTAAATTTTATTTTCGAGTCGATAGTTATTTGTCTTTTAGTTTTATTTTATTAATTGTATCGTTTTAATTTACGTTTTATTATTTGTTTCGCTCCTTTATTATTAGTTATTTGTTTTTGGTTTATTTTTATTACGTTTCGCTTTTACCTTTTAAGTAAAAATAGAAAACCAAACTTTCCTTTTCGTTACCAAAACCAATAATTCCATTTTAAACCGTGATCAATTCGTTAAGATACCGAGAACGAACAAATATATAATTTTTAATATACTAAAAAACGAGTTATTAAAATGGCGCCGCTGCCGGATCTTTTCGTGAAGATTAACGGTTTTCTATGAGAGACGCGTTGGATTTTGGGATCCGTTCACACGCGAACGTTATTTTTCGTGTAAAAAATTTTCAAAAATCCTAAAAATAAAAAATTTTCAAAAATCCAAAAACATTAAAAAACTCATAAAAAGCATTTATTTTTCAAAGTTTTGCACCAAAAAGATTTTATTTTTACGTTAACCATTATTTGTCTATTTCTTTGCTATCTTTTTCTTTTGCAGGTGTATGCGTACTCGCTCATCGTCTTATTCTGAGCCCGAGACTCTTGAAGACTTAGACATGGCGGGTGTACACAACAATAATAATCCACCTCACCCCAACATGAATAATAACAACCATGGCCCTCAACCAGACCTTCGAACGATGGAGGAGCTTTGTCAACCAACAATGAATGGACGAGGAGGACCGATTGCACCGATGCAAATCACGGCTCCAGAATCTTCGTTGAAGCATCACATGATCCAACAAGTTCAAAATACTTGTCCATTTCGCGGATTGCCGGATGATGATGCCAACAAACACCTCGACAAATTCATTACCGTCACTCAAAGCATGAAGTTTCCCGGTGTTACTATGGATTTTCTTCGCCTTCATCTATTTCCACACACCTTATCCCACCATGCCGAAAAATGGTTTGATCGTCTTCCGAAGAATTCAATTCATACATGGGATGAGATGACTCAACGATTTTTGTCGCGCTACTTTCCACCATTCATGGTCACGAGCCTTCAGAATCAAATCAACTGTTTCACACAAGAACCTGATGAATCACTTTTCGATGCTTGGGAACGCTATAATGTTTTGATCGATCGATGTCCTAACCACAATATGCTCCCTGTCACCTTAATTGATGCTTTCTACAACGGTTTAACTTTTCGAGATCGTGATACGATTAATGCAGCCGCTGGTGGCACATTTTTGAAAAGAAGACCCGAGGAGTGTAGAGAGCTTATAGAGAACATGACTACTCATCACAAAAATTGGGATTCATCCGCATCTTCAAGGACTAAGCCGAGAGTCAATGTTTCTTCTACTTTATCACACACCGAGATGACCGAATTCACCCGCGTGATGGCTGAAATGAACAAAAATATCCTACTCATAGCTACGAATCAACAACAACAAGTTGAAGCTGTAGCACTTTCTGGTGAGATTTGCGGCAGTCCTCATTCATACACTGATTGTCCTTCTACTCATGATAATCCGGAAAACGTGTATGCGGCTAACGGTAACTATTACACGGAAGGCTATCAAGCCCGACCTCAAGGTGATCGTAACTTGCTAAGTTACCGTTCTAACAAATTTCTTTCACCCGGTTTTTCTCCTCAAAACCACAACCCCAACAACTACAATAGAAGCACTCCAAACCCACCTCGAGCTTCTAATCCATATCACCCACCCGCTCAACAAGCACCACCCATCACTCAACCCACGACTTATAATCATGATGTTGAAGCTTTCATAAGGACCCAAGGAGAGGTAGTTAAGAATCTTCAAAGCCAAATCATTAACTTGAAAGGTGATATCACTAAACAAGGGAATGATATTAGAACCGAGCTTCGACATGATATGCAAACTTCTTTGAGCAATCAAACAAATGATTTGAAGAATATGATGGCTAGTTTCTTTCAAGGCACTCAACCCTCCACTTCGGGCTCTCTTCCTTCAAATACCGTCACCAACCCAAGAGAGAATGTGACTGCTATTACTACACGCAGTGGAGCAACTTTAGTAGGACCATCTATATTCCCCCAGTTACTCCATCTACACCTCCTCCACCACCTTTTATCCCACCTACTTCCAAGCCTAGTATTAGTTCTCCATTACCGTCTCCACCTCTTAATGAAGAAGTACCCAAGAAACACCCTCCACCAACCCCACCTTCCACCTCTAAACCTTCAACATCTCAACCTTCACCTTCTGCACCTACACCACCTAACCCCAACATCCCTTATCCTTCTCGCTTAGACAAGGGCAAATTGCTTACCAAGTATGACATTTAAGTGTCAAACTTTTTGAAGAAGATTTCGGGAGTGACCATCGCCATTAGCCTTGTCGAAGCTCTTGCCCAAATGCCAACATTCGTTAAGATGTTTAAGGAATTGCTTAATAAGAAGGAGAAGATGGCCGAGTTTGTTAATACTCGATTGGATGAAAACTGTTCTATAATCCTTCTTAAAGAACTTCCAGAAAAACTTAGAGATCCCGGTTGTTTTATGCTACCAAGTACTTTTAATCAAACCGACGAATTTACTGCCTTAGCCGATCTCGGGGCAAGTATTAATTTGATGTCTTTAAGTGTTTGGAAAAAGTTATCATTACCCAATCTTACACCAACAAAGATGACCCTTGAGCTAGCAAATCGAACTCTCTCTTACCCCGTTGGTATTGCCGAAGATGTGTTTATTAAAGTTGGTACCTTCACTTTTCCGGTCGATTTTGTTGTTGTTGATTATGAAATGGACCCTCGTATTCCGTTAATACTTGGACGACCATTCTTGAGAACCGGAAAAGCTTTAGTCGATGTTGCCAAAGGTGAACTCATTCTAAGAGTCGGGAATGATGAACAAGTATTTAAAATGGGGAAGATTACAAGCAAATGCAATGTAAGAGAATCGGCGAATATGATTGATGTGCTTCAAGACGCGCTTACAACTCCTTTGGAAAGTTTAAAGCTTGATGATTTTGTCGTCTACAACAATCCTCTTTTCGAGCCTCTCTATGATAATCCACTTTTTTAAGATGATGTGGATGATTCTCTCTCCAATTTGGATCCTCCACCCATATATGATGCTCCACCAATCTACGATGATTCTAGTTCCGATGTGGATGATTATGATGATTTTACTTCAGAGTATAAAGACATGCCAACATATGATGATTTTGATGATGTTGATTGTAACACCCCACTTGGATAAGTGGACCGTTACGTGTATTTATGGCGTGTCATCAAAGCATAAGGTAAATGTCCTAAAACATTAACTGACCATAAAGGAATACCGGAATCAAACATCGGTAATCCAAACATAAGCCCAAAACATGAAAAGTAAAATACTGAAGGAAAGGACTAAACAATGTCCAAATAAGCAGAATAATGTAAGAAGTGCATAAAGTAAGAAGTCTGGATAGCTTCCATCCAAATTCACATGCTCTCAGAATCCTAAGAGCGTCCTGGTGTACCTGCCGTTAGAACATGAAGGAACTACGGCTGAGCATAACGCTCGGTGAATGGATATAAAGCATGATAAGAATATACTGAATGAAACCGGTGATAGAATACTGAAGCTGTAAGACTGATAAGTAAAGTTGCAGCGGAAATCTGTAAATAATCTGTAAAGTCTGGTTTATCAATAATGAAGCTGAACTGTTATCCGTTAAATCTGTATATCATGCATTTACTGTATTTTAATTGCCAAGAGCTTATATAGGTCATGTGCTGTAACAACTGCTGCATGAATACATAGAGGGGTGACCTCATCATGCTGTAGAGGGGTGACCTCTAAATAACTGTAGAGGGGTGACCTCTAAATACTGTGCTGGATGGAGGGATCAGCTCCAATGTGAAGGATGTAGAGCACACACCACATTCACCCTGATAACTTGTAAACTGATAAGCCTAGGATGCATCCATACGCCCCACTAAACATACTGATAAAATGGCCAACCTGAACATGAGTGGGACGATGCAGGATATCACTCTCCTGCATGTGAGTCACGACACCGTTGCCTCTAGTGCCATGGTTACGATACCTCCGTAACTAGTACATAAACTGGGCATGCTTGTATATAATGCCCAGGCAATTTATTTAGTTATTAACATGGTTACTGATAAGCTTAAACATATACTGGGGAAAACATTTGGCTGAAGACGGGGAATCTTAATCATGCATAGAAAGGAAGTCCTTACTGAAAGGACGGAAAATCCGTACAATCAGTCAAATAAACGAAAGAATCAACGAATCAAAATAATAGTAGAAAGATAAGGATATCAGTACCTTAACCAGTCTCGACGTCTAAATTAATCCAAAATTATTTTTCATGAAATGATCTACATAAATTATTCGAGTACTAATTAATAACGAGCAATCATGTGTGAATATATATATTCGTCTCATGGTGTATGTCATCTTTTCCATTTTTTTTCTAACTCCATAACTAGTACCGTAACTGATTAGTCCATAGCTACCAAAATTTACTTTATTTAATTATTCAAGTTAGTTTACATAACATCTTAGATAGATCCTTGCATATATTATTAACTATGATGTTAACTAATGTAATGTTCATATTCTTTTTTGGTAAAATGATACTACGTATAATAGCTTAGAATGGCTAACTATTAATAATGAATATCATAATCAATGGTTAGTTTAAGGTTTACCTCTAAGATAGAAAAGTAGTTCGACACACAGAACACGAACGCACGCAAGATGACGAGATACGGCTAAAACTTGAAGCGACGACGTAACCGAAGAGCTATGACCAATCGTGAACCAAAACCTAAATCTCACACAACCTTGAAACTATGTTCAGCAACTAAAATCTTAAGCGATCGAAAACCAAAATCAAGACACGAACCACAGCCCGAATCGGACTCTGTCACGAACCAACGAAAACCAAAACTCTTCACGCGAGCTACACCACGAGAGTCCAACGAAGGACCAATTAAATCAACCTAAGGACGTCGTGAACTAGATCAACCCTGACATAAACCATACTCGAACTCAACTCCGATTACGATGAATGTGTGAATAGATAATTTTTGTTTGCGGTGGCTAGTTTGTTTTAGTTTAGCAACTTAGTGATGATGTTATTGAGTTGTAGCTGCATATATCATATATATACATGTGGATGAAATTTTCGTAACGATACGCATGGAGCGGATGAGACCATTTAAAAGTTTCCAAATAATGCAATTGTAGTCTAACGTTTTCAGTCCATATTATTATGATAAGATATTTTGTTGACTTAATTCTAATTCCAATGCGTCAATTTCGTAATTGATCGTACATCCCATAAATACAATTTTGACTAGGATCATGTTAAATACAATTTTGACCAGGACCTTTATGGAATAATAAATTATTATACCTTTTTTTTTCTTATTAAGCATATATATCTTATGTTAAACAATTAATAATACACAAGTAATTATAACATAAGATTTTAATATCAATTGCTTATTATTTAAACTTAAGCTTTACTCAAAATGATGATATGAAATACAAACCAAATTTTTGGGTTTTACAACTCTTCCCCTCTAAAAAAAATAATTCGTCCTCGAATTATAGGTAATTTAAACTGATCAAAGTAAAAGCTAAAAGTATACGTAAGCTGAAAGACGTATAAGCTGAAAGGACATATATGTTGAAAGAGCATGAAGGCTGAAAGGCATATAAGCTGAAGGATCACTCGTCCTTGATTTAGAACATAATTCCGCTGAAAGGGTATAAACATGACATGACTGAAGTGAACATGGAACGTGACATGGCTGAAGAGGACTTGGAACGTAACCTTACTGAAAGAACTTAACTGGATTTATTGAAGGAAAAGTGATGAGAGGTCCGGATGGACTCCTCCGTTTCGATTAGCTTCCCACTCGAAACGATTCCTTCAAGGTTCTAAACATAATAAACATCTTGGTCTTGATGACCCTGTCCTGACGATGCTGAATAGTTTGTGGTTCCATATTTAAGATGGATTTTCTGAATCTGATAGAATGAATAAGCTATATTATGTAGGGATACATGAAATGATAAGTACAATAACATGAAGCGATGACCTTTATATCTCTGAGCAAAGCTGCTGAAAATATATAGGGAGGAACTACGTGAGCAATTATGAACGTGCTACGTGAGCAATTGTGAACGTGGTTCGCTATTATATGAGGAACGTTGTGCATGAAGTATATTGAGAACGTGATACGTGAAACATACTGTGAACGCGATACTAGACATACCATGAACGTATGCTAACTGAGAACGGAATGCCAAACGGTACGACCTGAGACGTAAAATGTCTGCCTAAATATGGAAAAACTGTGCTAAACTTGAGTCTGGTTTCTTAAACATTCAATGACCGTATCCAGTAACAGGCTGTGAAACGTGTATCATGAAATGGACACGAATCTGGACGTGAACAATATCATGAACGCGAACGTGAACTTAAATCATGAGCTAGCACAAAGTATGGTCTGAAACAACATCATAATGTGAACGTTAGACGTAAATGTGAAGGTGAACTTGAACGTGATCGTGACATGAGCGTGAGCGAAAATCGTGAATGTGAAAGTTCTATCTAACATGATTGTTGATGGGATACCGTGAAATTGTACGGTTTATTGTTAAAATTCCTGCAGATTTGCTACTGCGTAATCCTTCCGGATGAAAGAAAAATGCGTAGGTTGATTACATGGTCGACAATGACTTAGATAGTATTATACTTTTTCTGAGCCCGTGGTAAACTGATAACAATCTCCATGGAGTCTTATCTCCTTCGGTCCAGAATTTCTACTTGTAGTAATAACTCGATATCATGAAGGAGTTCTATCTTAAACCTACTAGAATGACATGCATTAGATATGAACATAGCTGCCTCAACGTGTTATACTATTTCTATCAAAATCCTGCCTGGAATGTTTGTACATTCTGGTGGAATCTGGGTGAATAGTCATGAAAGAATTTTGAGTCTGGGTAAAATAGATCTCTCCTAGCGTAGGATCTTATGTGATACAAAATTTTAGTGTAGGTCTTCTCCTATATGCGTAAGCTTAACCATGGGAGGCTAATCATGGGAACTGTCCGCAATTTCTGCGGTATCAGTCAACTGAGTTCTAGAAAATTTTGTACTTCATTCACAGGCGTCGGTCGGGACCAGCAGGTGATGGCCTTCACCTTCGCATGATTGTCTGAAATTTCTTTTTGCTGAAATAGGGTGGCTCAGAAATGCCACTTTGTTCAACTGGAATTCAAATCTGGGAAACTAGGTTTATAATTTTCTCCTATCTGAAAATCTGTATGGCCATTAGAAGATGATCTCACATTCTTCTTTAGGATTTAGTAGATCAGAATGTGATCAATGAGTATACTGACAATTTTGTCTGAGAATTCATGGGAAAGATTTTATTCATAAATTTTATAATATAGCTGGAGCATTAGGGAGCTCAGAAGTATAATTCAAACTTTGGAGAGACTATAACATGTGCAAAAGCAGTCTGGAAAAAAAATCTCATGTTCTTTCTCTCACCACTGCTGGTGGCATAATCGTGAATCGTTCCAGAAAATGTTTAAGACGTCGTAGCAGATCAGGTAAACCTTCTATACGTGAGATGACATCGATTATGAATGGTGATCTTGTAAATTTTTCGGTCATCGATACATGATCTCATATTACCGGCCTTCTTTCTGATAGACATAACACGGTGCACCTTCTGGGGTGTGCTAGGGCGATTAAAGCCCCGTTCCAGTAATTCTTGCAGCAAACGCTGCAACTCTTTTAACTCAGCTGAAACCCAGGAATAAAGAGTTTTGAAAACAGGTTCTGTTCTTGAGACAAGCTCGATGTTAAATTCTGTCTCATGGTTAGGAAGGAATTTCTGGAACCTTCTGGAATTTCTTCTAGAATTACTGAAAAAATATGTTGATCATAAATTTAAAGAACTTCAGAATTGGATTATAACTGGTGGCTAGAAAGTCTTCGTAGCTATGGACTAATAAGTCGCACGCTTGCAAGGCAGAAACAATTTGTACTGATTTTTCTGGCAGGAATATAATGAATATATTTGGGATTTAGTAAGACGGATCTTGACTTTAACTTAAAGGATAACTTCATTAAACATGATTGGTATTGTGGAGTCTTTTCTGATTGGGAGGTAGATAATGTCTGATTTAATATGAAGCTGACATATGAATATGTGAAGTAAATGTGGCAGATTTTACTGAATTTATATCGCCAGTAACTTCACAGAACGAACACTGCATGTCTAATATGGACAATACTCCTGTGGTGGTGACTTAGTATTTAATGGTTTGATTTATGCATGGCATGACAAAACGGGTATACTCCCTTGGAGGGTACCCTGAATTTCTGAGGGTCTGGTTTAGCAAACATACGAAGTTATGAGTTCTGACTCGTACTTTGAGAAGATATTCATATGACATGTACCATGGCTGGTGTCATGATGTGTGTCTTCCGAAATGATACCTGAGGCCCATTTCTTGACTGATGTCTTGATATGTGTTCTAGTGGGTGAATCTGGACAAGGCTGAAAATTTTGGTAACGGCTAGAATTGGCGGACCGATTAGACTACTGACCTATGTATTTCTGATCACGTCCGTTCCGGAGTTCCGATGGTTACTGAATGATTAATTATAAGCACGGTGGTTGTCACTACTGCTTTGTCTGTCAATTTATGACGGTCATTATCATGACCGTGATTCATGTAACTATTCTCTCGAGTGGCCGGCTGAGTTCCAGTTTCCACTCTTCTGAATGAACGGTTAGCTGAGTGAAGTGTGACATCTAGCTGAGAAGGTAAAAGTATGGAATGGAATGGTAGTGTCTGACGGTTGAAATTTATTCTTGTAATAAATTTCAAATTTATAGTTTTCGTCCTTGTTCTGCAGAGTCTTCATAGTATAAACGACATCAGCATCTTGATAAATCTCCAAAGTATCAGCAGCATCAGCATTTGCGAGGTCTTCAAAGTGTTAGCAGCATCAGCATCTGGTAAAATCTTCAACTCACGAGCAGCATCAGCACCTGGTAGAATATCGACAAGTGGTAACGCCTGAGATGATTGATGATCGATTAGCAATATCCATGTAGTAGGGTGCATGAAGTACACCTGGACTACTCTACATAAAGTACAAAATGAATACTACACCTGGAGCATATCTGAGACACTATACGTAGGGTATACATGAAATAATGTACGTGGAGTGTAGTTGAGAAACTGTACATGGGTTACATATGGAATACTGTACATGGCACTGGTGGAAATTTTATGGGATGATCGATACTTGTGTCAATTGTCTGACATGACCAAAGAGATAAATTGGCTTAAACGATAGTAAACTGAACTGAAATGAGTAACATGATAGCCTGGTAATTCCTACGTAGACTTAATGTTGGTTGTATAGAGTCTCAAAAGTATGATTAAACGGAGTTTCATCAATGGTTAGCGTGAAGACATGATTGATGAAGACCAACATGATTTATCATGAAATAAGATTTTACTATAATCCTTAGCATCAAACATCATCACCTTGCTAAAAACGTAATCCTCATAAGGAGGCATAAACTTAATCAACATGAAAACGACATCCACGTGAGGGTATGAAAATTTGACTGTTACAAGGAACATAAAAGTCTAATCAACTAAGGTGTAATATCAACTGATGTGGACGACTATGGTTCAATCCATAGAATTCAAAGAAGAAAACATGATTGGGCTATTCTGGTTCGATCCATACTTGTCAAAATTTCATGAGAACTGTCATGTATAGAATTTACAACCTGTGACTAAATATGGATGGCTGTAGTCCAATCCATACTTGTCAAAATTTATAGAATGTCATGATATGAGCAAGGTGAACGTCTATGGTTCAGTTCACAAAACAATATTCGATTGAAAGCATGAAAATTGACATGGATAATGGTGAACGTTTTATGGCTGGTTCAACAAGTAATATTTGACTGAAAACCTGAATCTGCCATGACTAAGGGTAAACGCCTATGGTCGGTTTACCAATACAAAATCGGAACGGCAAGGGGCAACGCCTATGGGTCGGTTCACCAAAACAAAATTCACAGAAAAGCAAATGCGACTAAATATGGCCAGTCCTGTACCAACCTTTTACTTAGTAAAACTTTAAGAAAACCGACTGATAACTAAAGAAAACCGACTGATAAATGCATGAGAAACATAAGAGATAACAACGCCAAAATCTGGGAAGTTCCTGGTGACTACCCACTAGTCATAGGTCAAGTTTTAGAGCCTACAGGTCGAACCTTGCGCTCTGATACCATAATTGTAACACCCCACTTGGATAAGTGGACCGTTACGTGTATTTATGGCGTGTCATCAAAGCATAAGGTAAATGTCCTAAAACATTAACTGACCATAAAGGAATACCAGAATCAAACATCGGTAATCCAAACATAAGCCCAAAACATGAAAAGTAAAATATTGAAGGAAAGGACTAAACAATGTCCAAATAAGCAGAATAATGTAAGAAGTGCATAAAGTAAGAAGTCTGGATAGCTTCCATCCAAATGCACATGCTCTCAGAATCCTAAGAGCGTCCTGGTGTACCTGCCGTTAGAACATGAAGGAACTACGGCTGAGCATAACGCTCAGTGAACGAATATAAAGCATGATAAGAATATACTGAATGAAACCGGTGATAGAATACTGAAGCTGTAAGACTGATAAGTAAAGTTGTAGCGGAAATCTGTAAATAATCTGTAAAGTCTGATTTATCAATAATGAAGCTGAACTGTTATCCGTTAAATCTGTATATCATGCATTTACTGTATTTTAATTGCCAAGAGCTTATATAGGTCATGTGCTGTAACAACTGCTGCATGAATACATAGAGGGGTGACCTCATCATGCTGTATAGGGGTGACCTCTAAATAATTGTAGAGGGATGACCTCTAAATACTGTGCTGGGTGGAGGGATCAACTCCAATGTGAAGGATGTAGATCACACACCACATTCACCCTGATAACTTGTAAACTGATAAGCCTAGGATGCATCCATACGCCCCACTAAACATACTGATAAAATGGCCAAACTGAACATGAGTGGGACGATGCAGGATATCACTCTCCTGCATGTGAGTCACGACACCGGTGCCTCTAGTGCCATGGTTACGGTGCCTCCGTAACTAGTACATAAACTGGGCATGCTTGTATATAATGCTCAGGCAATTTATTTAGTTATTAACATGGTTACTGATAAGCTTAAACATATACTGGGGAAAACATTTGACTGAAGACGGGGAATCTTAATCATGCATAGAAAGGAAGTCCTTACTGAAAGGACGGAAAATCCGTACAATCAGTCAAATAAACGAAAGAATCGACGAATCAAAATAATAGTAGAAAGATAAGGATATCCGTACCTTAACCAGTCTCGACGTCTAAATTACTCCAAAATTATTTTTCATGAAATGATCTACATAAATTATTCAAGTACTAATTAATAACGAGCAATCATGTGTGAATATATATATTCGTCTCATGGTGTATGTCATCTTTTCCATTTTTTTTCTAACTCCATAACTAGTACCGTAACTGATTAGTCCATAGCTACCAAAATTTACTTTATTTAATTATTCAAGTTAGTTTACATAACATCTTAGATAGATCCTTGCATATATTATTAACTATGATGTTAACTAATGTAATGTTCATATTTTTTTTGGTAAAATGATACAACGTATAATAGCTTAGAATGGCTAACTATTAATAATGAATATCATAATCAATGGTTAGTTTAAGGTTTACCTCTAAGATAGAAAAGTAGTTCGAGACACAGAACACGAACGTACGCAAGATGACGAGATACGGCTAAAACTTGAAGCGACGACGTAACCGAAGAGCTATGACCAATCGTGAACCAAAACCTAAATCTCACACAACCTTGAAACTATGTTCAGCGACTAAAATCTTAAGCGATCGAAAACCAAAATCAAGACACAAACCACAGCCCGAATCGGACTCTGTCACGAACCAACGAAAACCAAAACTCTTCACGCGAGCTGCACCACGAGAGTCCAACGAAGGACCAATTAAATCAACCTGAGGAAGTCGTGAACTGGATCAACCCTGGCATAAACCATACTCGAACTCAACTCCGATTACGATGAATGCGTGAATAGATAATTTTTGTTTGCGGTGGCTAGTTTGTTTTAGTTTAGCAACTTAGTGATGATGTTATTGAGTTATAGCTGCATATATCATATATATACATGTGGATGAAATTTTCGTAACGATACGCATGGAGCGGATGAGACTATTTAAAAGTTTCCAAATAATGCAATTGTAGTCTAACGTTTTCAGTCCATATTATTATGACTAGCATAGACCCGCGCAATGCGGCGGCGAGTACTTATAATCATTTTTAAGACTAACAAATATTAATCTCTTATCATTAAGTTTGTATTGTTAAAGCTGTAAAAAATCAGAAAAAACCTCTAAATTAAAAAAAATAATAGTTAATAAAAATATAACAAAATGGATATTGAATTAAAGAGCATAAAATTTTACAAAATATGGTGAAATTAGATTATAAAAATAACAAATAAATAAAAAGATTTTTCAATTTAAAAGAAAAAATGTTATTTAAATAGGTTGTTACAAAAGTTTGTTACAAAAGGTTGTTAGAAATGATTATAATATATAATGTTGATTAAGATATCAACAACTTGCTTTATTTAGTAGGAAAAAAAGTCTGAATTTTCAGCCTTGCTATTTTAAGAAGGTCCCAAATGCTTTATATAGTAGTATAGATAAGATATTTTGTTGACTTAATTCTAATTCCAATGCGTCAATTTCGTAATTGATCGTACATCCCGTAAATACAATTTTGACTAGGATCATGTTAAATACAATTTTGACTAGGACCTTTATGGAATAATAAATTATTATACCTTTTTTTTCTTATTAAGCTTATATATCTTATGTTAAACAATTAATAATACACAAGTAATTATAACATAAGATTTTAATATCAATTGCTTATTATTTAAACTTAAGCTTTACTCAAAATGATGATATGAAATACAAACCAAATTTTTGGGTTTTACATTGATACTCTTTCGAGTAATTCGTCACATGATGACCTTGTTCATACTTTTGATGAAGATCATCCACCAACAATGCTTGATCCTACTTTGGATGACTACTCATTTGAGGAAGATTTTGCTACTTTTCTCAACACTTACTTCCCCGATGAGAACGATTCTCCTCCTTTGGACTTTGATTTTGGTCTTTATCGTCCTTCTGATATTAAGAAACCCGTTTCAAAAGAGAAGAAACCGGACGACACTGACATCCGCAACACTTATGTTTTGACACCTCTCTATCCACCTTTTGAGGATGAGATTGTGCGATGTATGAGCGGATCTTCTTCACGTTCTACTGAGCCTTAGTCTTATTTCCCCCTAAAAGAAAAGGTGTTCGATCCGGGTATCAAAATTTTTAAGCCATCTCAGTATCCATCTGATGCAATAAAAGGAACGACTTTTGGAATCTGTAGAACTATGCTTTCACTTCACCATACCTTCCACCACCGTGCTCAACAGTTGCTTAAGGGAACCTCACATACTCTTCTTTGGCTTGTCTTGTTCACCTTAAGTTTGTGCTATTTGATGGGCAGAAACTATGTATTTGATCCCGTTGGATGTTCTTCAAGCTCCTTACCATTCTAATCAAGGTCGATTCAGGCTCACGACTCGGTGAACAAAAACAAAGCGCTTCTCGGGAGGTAACCCTAGTATCTATCTATCTTTATCTGTTTTCATCATAAGTGTAGGGGGAGCCCCGTGATGTTTGTTGTTTTCTTTCTTATGATGTGCAGGGATTCAAGCTTTCAAATATCCATTCTTGATGACTTTTGACGACCCGTGATTCTGTGTACCCGTCTTCCCGGTTCTATCCTAAACTCTTGTGATTCAATATTTCATATCTTATATGTTAACATTGATATCCCTTTAGTTGTCTCTTCCTAAGCAAGATTTAAACAACGTGCACAATGTCCTAAGTGTAGGGGAGTTTACTCCCACATGCTTAAACATTGAGGACAATGTTTATATCAAGTGTAGGGGGGATTTCTATCGAAGTTAAGTGGGCTTTTCTATGAATTTGACCTCATTTTAACCCGAAATTCGATTTTTTGACATTTTTCAAAAATTTTGATCTATTTTGGCCTAGTTATAGTTTTATTTATTATTGTTATTTTATATTATTCAATAAAATGGTTTTAGCGAGTTTAGATGTCTTTGATATATTAGGCCCGTCATGAAGATTTTGACTCAACCCGAGTTTACTTATCCAAGTTTACTCTAGCTAGTATCCTTAACCATGTAGACCTTAATTGGTTTATTAGGCTAAGCATCCACGAGGCTCATTACTTGAGATTTTAAATTGTGGAGAACGAGAGATGATAGCGTTAGTTATAAGTTTGGCATTCTTTCATTAGCTTATGTGAGTTAATTATGATCTTTTTCTCCCATCACTTGTAAATAAATAAATGCAATAAGTAAGGTCGTACGATTTGAAAAATTACTTAGCTTCTAGCCCAAGATCGTTTAAAAGTTTCTCGGGATTAATTAGAGATCATAGCCAAGGCATAACTTATTGAAACGGGACGCGAAGATTGGCGAGTCCGAATAGGCCCTAACAAGGCATGAGGATTCCGTTTTGTTGCTAAAGATCCAAGATGATGTGAAAAGCATTATTCTAAAGTCAATATGAAGGATCAAGACACACGACGAAAAGCAATTACTCCCATAAAGATCATGGAGAAATCTATCCGAAAAGACCCTAACAAGGTATGAGGATAAATAGATCCAAGTCCGAAAAGGAGGCGGATCGTTGTATATCAAAATCCCAAATAAGGATTGAAGAAATAATGAAGAAGTCGTGGTCAACATTTGAAGAATATCTCAACTACTCCAAGTGAAGATATACACTATAGACGAAGAGAAGACCATAATTTCAAGATCGTCTTCTCAAGATTCGAAGTATGAAATAAATGCCAAATATCGGTCCGAGAAAGGTCTCAAATCGTGAAACGAGTTATGCAAAGATATGAACTTTATGAGGTCTCGAGAAGCAGTTTTAAAAGATTTTGTCCTTTAGCTAACTATGGATTAGATCGTCCCACTTTATTTTCGGCCTAATAAACTAGCGAAATAAGTCAAAAATGCATCCTCGTGATCATTCAAGACAAAAATAAAATATAAGAAGATACACCATAGGAATAAGGGAGTGTAAGTGATTAATTGAACCACATGAGTAAGTGTTAGTTGAGCTAACTTGTAGTAACAATGATCTCGTTTTTAAGCTTGGCATGAGGAACGTGAAACTTGAGGGTGATAAGCATTCTTGACACTAAACCCCTAATGTAAGTCTTAGATTTCTTTACAAGCTTCTTCCTTCAAAATTTTTATTATTTTCTATCTTTTTAGTTTTTTTTAGTGTCTAGTATTCAATAAAGGCCAAGGTGGGTTGATTATGATGGAGAATGTAAATCTGCTTTGAAACTAATGCATTGCATGAGGTCATTGCAATGGTCAAGTGTAGGGGATTTGATAGGTGTGAAAACACCCATCCTTTCACCACTTAAAACAATTAAAAACGGGACCTAAACGTGTATTTGATGTCGTAAATGTCGAAATTATGTGTGGTTTGTGTTTTTGTTGTGATTTAAGGCCAAAATATGGAAAATGAAGAAAACACAGGCTTTCACGGGCTTTTATCGAAGAAAAAGACAAAAGACGAAGTCAAAAGATTGGAAGTCAATGGGCTTATTTTGAAGATTTATTGAAGAAAAGGACCAAAGACGGAATATTTACAAGTCGCAGAACCCAAGTATAATAAATGAAGAAATATTAAGACAAGTTCAAGATTTTTATCGACAAATCCTGGGCCAAAGTCGAGACCTCAATTTAATTTAAAGACGATACGAAAAAAAGAAAAGAAAAGAAAGAAGACAAACTCACCAACCACCACCTACCACTTACCACCTCTCCTATAAATACTAGGCCACCATCTCATTTTTATTTTGTTAGCTAATTTGACAAATTAGTCTCTCTATTTTATTTCATGCTCTTTTCTTCATTGTCATTTTAATACTTGTCATTTATTTTTCAAGATCATTCCAAGTAAGTCTTTAATTTTGTGTATTGAATCTTTATCTTTTAATCAAGTTTTATTTTTATTCTCATCCTTCCTTTCTTGTTTGGTTTAATTTAGTGTTTGGTTTGTTGATTTGGTTGATTTGGTTTTGATTAATCTAGTGGGTTTTATAGTTTTATTGATTTTGATTCCATAAAGTTTGTTGATTTAGATGTTTTAATGATCTTAATTAGTGATTTATTGTTTTTAATTTTATTGTTTTTGGTTGATTTAAGTTTTATTTTATTAAGTGGGTTTTGATTGATTTGGTTTTTATTGTTAGTTTTGTTGATTTGGTTTGATTGATTTTTGTTAGTTGATTATTAGTGGTTAGTTTAGTTTAATTTTTAGATTGATTATGGTTGATTTTGGTTAAATTCGTGTTCCCTATTGCTTTGTTTTATCCACTGTTAATTTTTTCCAGTTTTTCCCGAACGAGCAATTTTTACCGAACAAATAATTTTTCCCGAACCAACATATTTTCCCGAATAAGCTAATTATACCGAATGAGCAAAGAGTCCCGAACCAAGGTTGTTTCCAAAAAAATCCCGAACCAACAATATTTCCAAAAAAGATTCCGAACCAAAAGAAAATACCGAACGAAGGATTTCAAAAAAAATAAAAAACACCGAACAAAGGATTTGTTAAAAATTATACCGAACGAAGGATTTGTTAAAAATTATACCGAACGAAGGTTATATTCCGAACCAACCAGTTTATACTTTGACATGCTTGCCTGCCAGTTTAGATATTTTTCCTGCCAAATTTCAGCAGCCTACCTGCTTGCTTGAGCAGCTTGCCTGCTTGCTTGTTTCTTGTTCTGCAATCGTTTAGTTTAATCTGAAAGTTTTTCCGATTTTAATTTTGAAAGTCACGTATTTTTAGCTATATTTTTCGTCGATTTTTAGTATTAATATTTTTTCGTAAAGTTCAAGTTTTATATTTTATTTAGTACCCGCTTTAGGTTTTGCCTCGTTTAGCTTTAAAGTACCATCTTAGTTTTATTCTCTCATTTTTCATTAACTAAACTTTATTTTCGAGTCGATAGTTAATTTCGTCTTTTAGTTTTATTTTTATTAATTTTTTCGTTTTAATTTACGTTTTATTATTTGTTTCCCTCCTTTATTATTAGTTATTTGTTTTTGGTTTATTTTTATTACGTTTCGCTTTTACCTTTTAAGTAGAAATAGAAAACCAAACTTCCCTTTTCGTTACCAAAACCAATAATTCCATTTTAAACCGTGATCAATTTGTTAAGATACCGAGTACGAACAAAGATATAATTTTTAATATACTAAAAAACGAGTTATTAATATCATTATCATCAAAACGTGGGTGTACCTCAGAGGGACCGTCTGAATCATAGACGGGAGCAATATCATCATGCATTCCTGAGGTAGATGCTTGCTGTAAGTTTGCCATCAAGATGTAGTTGGCATTCACCTCTTCTTCCTCGTCATATTCTGCAGCAGAAGCCATAAGATCAAATTCCCCATCTTGAAGTAGAATCCCTGCCTCTTCTTTTTGTGCTATGAGAAGCTGAGTTTGAAGATAAGCAACGTCCCTCTTCTTTTTGGCTGTGCAATCGCGGGCATAATGACCAAATCCCCTGCAGTTGTAGCACTGAACCTAACGATTGTTGTTTCCATTTCCCGTACCAGTATTCTCCGCCCTTGCAACCACAATGTTTCCCATCTGATTACCAACCGCTGGCACAACAATTAACCCATTATGGTTTCCCACATTAGAACAACCCGGATTTTGACCACGGTTTTGACCATACTGATTTCCTACATTCCCAACCATCTGCCCAGCATTCTGACCATATGGTGGAAACTGTGTCCCCGTGTTCCCAGCAACTACCAATTGGCGATCTTGATTCGCATTCATGAAAGGTTGAGCAATATGCCTATTTCTGGTGTTCGAGGAGATTCTCTAATTGTTGTTGGTGGGGTTAATGGTGAATTTGAATGCTTTTGCAAGAAGGGTAAGACCGATATTAATCGCATGAGTAGGGTCGGTGATGTCATCTAAACAAGCAATCGGTTGTTGTAGGTAATTCACAGCAGCAGGAAGTTGATATCCATAAGAGGTGAGTTGTTGTTGTGGCAGGAAGTTACTTGATGAGGGTTGATGGTAGGGTACCATGGGATATGATGAAGAGTTTTCCATAAAAGCCAATGGATCTTGTGTCTTGGCACATCTTTCTTCCCTAACTTCGTTAGCTTCATCTTGATTCATCTTCAAATAGTCATATACTTGAGTGTAGTCCACGACATGAAAATCCTTGGTTTGATTGACAAGAGTGACATATCGTGACTATTCAAAAGGAAGATTATCAAGAAATTTAATGTTGGTAGCAATTTGAGCAGGTTCATTTTTGTTTCTTCTAAGATGATTCATGAGGGTTGAAAAACGATGATAGTAAGTGATAGGTGTGATAACACCCATCCTTTTACCACTTAATTACAATGAAAACAAGACTAAACGTATATTTTATGTCGTTTATGTCGGAATTATGCGTGGTTTTTGTTTTTATTGTGTTTCAGGATCAAAATATGAAAAGGAAGGAAAACACGGTCTTTCACGGGCTTTTATTGAAGAAAACGACAAAAGACGAAGTCAAAAGATCAAGAGTGCAAAAAGAACGGAAGTCCAAGGCCTATTCTGGAGATTTATCGAAGAAAAAGTCCAACGACGAAAGTTTAATAAAGCCGAAGAACTCAAGTCTTAATTTTGAAGAAATTATAAAGACGAGTTAAATTAATCCCAAGACAAAAGTCTAAAAAGTCGAAGAAATTAAGAAGACTAAAAGACTGAGGACCAAGCAAGAAAGAAAGAAAGGAGGAAGCCACCAACCACTTCCCTCTCCTATATATACCACCCTCATTTGTTGTGAGAGGGTTGGTTAGTTTTAGGAGAAGATTAGGAGTAGTGTAGATTTTACTTTCTCTCTCTAGATTTATGCTTTCTCTCTCTAGATTAATTTGTGAATCTTTAATTTTTAAGCTTTTGTTATTGAATCTTTACTTTTTAATTAAGCTTTTAATTCATCATCTTCTTGCTTTCTTGCTTAATCTTTGCCTTTGATTTGGTGTTGTGTTCTTGAGTTTTGTGGTTTTCAATCAAGTGGGTTTTGATTGATTTGGCTTTATTTGTTAGTTTTGTTGATTTGTTTTGATTGGTTATTGTTAGTATATGTTTATTGGTTGTTTTGGTTTAATCTTTTGGATCGTTTTGGTTAGATTTAGTCAAATTCGTGCCTTTACGTTACTCCCTGTTCTTCGTCTGTTGAAGCTACCCGGAATTCCGAATGAACCACTTTTCGTAATTATTCCGGATCAGTTTCTTATTACGAATCAAGCGTTGTTTACTTTTATTCCGAATCAAGATAGTTCATCCGGAATATTTTATATTCCGGATCAATGCCTTTCATCCGGAATAATTAATTATTCCGGATCAACTCCTTTATTCCGAACGAGAACTTATTCCGGATGAAAACAATTATTCCGAATGAGGTCCAATATTCCGGATGAGGAACTTATTCCGGATGAGCTGTTTATTCCGGATAAGCGATTATTCCGGATGAACTTGTTCATTCCGAATGAAGTCCAACATTCCGGATGAGGGTTTTATTCCAGATAAATGAATTTATTCCGAATGAAGTTTCTTTTCCGAATGAAGTGTTTTCCATTTTGTGCAATTTTCTATATTTAGTTTTAAACTTTATTTTTCCCGCCTTTTCCTTATTTGCACTTTTACTTGCCTTCCTTTTCAGTTTAAATTTTAGTTTGCGTTATTTACCTTTATTGCTTTTAATTTCCCGTCATTTACTTTTCGCCAAGTTTTAATCTTTCATTGTTTCTTCTTTTCCCGTCTTTATTTTATTGTTTCAAGTCTTTATTTTTCTTTAGTTTTAGACAACGACCTTTCCCCTTTTATTCCACCAAGAACAACTAATCTCTCGCACTTAACCAGTTATCAATTCGAGAAGATACCGAGAATCGAACTTTTCACCTAGAAAAATCTATACATTAGTAAGGTTCAATTTGTTCCCCTTCAGTAGACGTAAATTTCTCCCATTCACGGAGCAACTTAGTTTCCTTTTCTTATAAACCGATTTCACTGCCCTTCATCATTTTTTGAATCCTAAGCCACATCTCGTGTGCGGTTTTACAACTATTGACAGCAGCATAAACATCTTCAGAAAGTCCCATAAGAATGACTTGAATTGCTTGATCATCAGCGTCGAGTTGTTTGGATTCAGTTTCAGTTAATTCTTTATCCGTTTGCACATGACTTGAGTCAGCCACTGGGTTAGCATTCGTAGGGTCCCCAGGGACAAGAATCGTTCTTCTAACATAGGGACCTTCTTGAATCGATTTAACAATTAACTTTCCCAAAGGTCTACATTTTGCATAACGAAGAAGACGACTAGCCCATGTAGTGTAATTCTCCTTGGTAAGCATGGGTGGACGATTCTCAGTACCCGCAACATAGATATCTTGTTGAGACGTCATCGTATACGTCGTGTGTAAAAACAGGATCTCAATTCGTAGAAAGCGTGTGTTGGATTGTGAACAAAATCAAACTTTGCCGAAATTTTCCAGTCCGACAAAAAATTCCTCAGTCCGATATAAAATAAACGGAAAAAAATTTATAAGCGCCAAAATTTGAAATCGAGCTAGAAATAGCCTAAAACTAGTGTGGAAAAAATTTGAATTTAATTGACGGAAAAATTTTAACTTTTTTTTTTAATTTTCGTGTAAACTATGTTCCGAGACTAGTCTAGATAGTGGGTAAGTCTAAAAGTTACTCGAACAAAAATTAATCAAACAGATCGGAATATTATCAAACCCATCTCAATGTTGTAACGTCCATCGCAATGTAGCAGCCTAGCGCAATAACGTCCCATCGCAATAACATCCTATCGCAATAACGTTCTATCGGAATGTCTATCACAGTACTTCTATCGCATTATCCGTTTATCACAATATGTCTTCTGTCGGAATGTCTATCGCAATATGCTTCTATCGTAATATGGCTGTCGCAATGTGGGCCGAGTAACGTTTCAATAAGCCTTAATTCCGTCGCAATACACGATCGCAAAGAACGATCGCAATATACGTTGCAATAAGGGGTATCACAATACTGATCGCAAAGTAAAACCCTAGGGTTATTGCGATCAAACCATTGTACTTACCTGTACTTTTTCGATGAAAACTCTGCCGCAATGATAGATAATTTCGCAATTTTTTAGCCAAAGAATTTCGCAACTTTTAGCTAACAAGATTCGTTTTTGGACCAAACCAAAATACCCAAATAACGAATACAACTATGAAAAAGGTATACGAATCACTTGGAACACCAAAAAACACGAAAAAATTTTGAATCTTTGGTAAAAAAAAGATCAAAAACCCACAGATTTAAAGAGAAACAAGGACAAGACCAAAGAGCTATCCACGAATCCCTTGGCAAATGATACCACTTGTAGGATTGATACACATGACTATAGAAGAACAAGAAATAAAGATGAAGATTAAAACAAAAAAGAAAGATTAGATTAAGATGAATAAAAGAGAAAAACAAAAAGTTGTGATTTCCTAGTGAGAGAAAGATATGAGGTTTCTCTCTCTACTAACAATAAAATGGAAAACACACCCCACAAATGAGGTACCTTAGGCCTTTTATACTACACGTCTAATGTATGAAAGGCCTTCCTCATTTGTGGGTTCGAGACTAATTCCCGTTACATACATAACATTATGCTAGAACTCTCAACACCGTTAAGTAGCATTTTCCACGAGCTTCACAACTGTATATTATATGACCATCACTTTAAATCTTCTAACAAAAGTTCTTTCACATCAACTTCTCTCATATCACCTTCATTCATATCGACCTCCATATGAACAATTTATTTTGTAGCAATTTTTTATATCAACTTCTTTAAAAGCTAGTTTATGAGTATATCTCGAATTGTCCGCATTTTTCATTGTAGCATGAGCAGTAGAGCCCTCAAATGTATCTATTTGTAATCGTTTCAAATTCGATAACATTATTAGATCCATCTTCAGAAGTAACCACATTAGCATCACGAGCCTCATACACTATTGAAATGGAACCTCAAACGTAGTTTTAGCCATTGCTATTAGATAATAGTGCATGAATTATAGATTAAGGTGTGTTAAAAACTTGCATAAACACATTAAATAGATCTATCTACACAAGTATATCTTCATGCAATTTGGAGTGATTTTATCCTAAAGAAGGCGTTAGTGTATAAATATGTAATTTTGAATAAGGAGCTTCATATTCCTTTTCATTACATAAGTTTACTTATCAACATGTCAGCACCTTTCTGATATAACGGTGTTAGCTTGTAATTTTGTGAGGCTATTGCGCTATTCCACTTGTAATTTTCTAAAGAGGTTTTTTTTTTTCTTTTTATGGCATTATATAACTTGTATATCTCACTCTTTAATTTCCCTTATGAAACTTCTGTAAAAACTGTAGGGTTTCACTGTTTTCCTAGACAGTGGATCGAAATCCTCAAACACGTCGCAGTTAGTTTAGGCGTTGTATCATGGTCTTTGGTTATTTTTCTGCATTTTGCGAGTATATAGGAATTTAGGTGTCTTATCACACTCCTTAAAAAGCTTTGTGTCCTTAACCTTCTAAGCATAAAATTATGTCTATTAAGCTGGTTAGGATAGATTGCACGCATAAACAGTGTTTCATGTACCTGGATGTAATGTATGTACACATTGTTTTCATTTTTTGAAAAATACCAGTTATGTTGATTTACTTGCAAGTTTATCTTAGTCGTTGACTCGGGTCGATTAAGCATTACCTTAGAAATAACCAAACACTCCAAAAATGAAGAAAAATATGTGAACACCTCATAAAACACCTACAGTCCTGTAATCTTGTATACTCGCTAACATATCTGTTCAAGAAGTCAAATAGCATATAGAAGAATTCCAAAAGTTCGACAATGAATAAAAGGAAGTCGGCAACAACAAAAGAAAAAGACACATTCAAAAATTTAATCATCTGTTTATAATAATATATGGTTAAAAAATTCATACCTCTCCATAATGGCCAACCCAAGATGTGGGTATAACGATGATATTTGTATACTTTTGATACCGGATCACGTCAGCGTCACTTTAAAGTGAATCTCCCCTACAATTAAATAATCCATAGTTTCATATTTGTGTCATTTTTGACAATTTAAGAGTGTATATTTAAATTCAAAACATATGCAGAATTACATAATATGCATTGGAATTATAAAGATACCTCGCATCACATACAATAATTGTACGAATATGTGGATGAGCACTTTTTTCTTGATCCCTCATTTTCTCCAAGAGGACACCATTCGGGAAGAACTCCAATGACCTCTATAATAGAACTACAAGATAAGTTATAGTGTAGGTGATTAATACAAACATTTAAGTAAAAACTATACATAATAAGATAATGACACACTACAAGTACATGTCAGATACATTTCATTTCTGGAACGGAACGTACCCAACCATGTCGAATGGGATAAATGAAACAGTTCTACTTGCAGCGAAAGAGATGAACGTTCTAGATGTCACACTACAAAACTCAACAAAGATCTTGCGATCTAAAGGCTTATACAATATATTATACTCGCCCACCAGCTGGAAGCACGTGTGTATATTAAGAACTTAAATCCTCCACGATCTTAGAATCCATTTTCTTCCTTCCCTCCAAACTTTTTCTCAAACCGACAATTAAAACTATAATAGTTTCTTGCACATATCTTCTCAAAAGGTTGTAATCTCTAAGCTTATTTTAGAATGAAATGAAGGGTGAGTCTATTTATAAGGCTTATACATAGTAGTAATATTTCTGACGTCAAAAGTGGGTTTCACAAGTTGAGTAAAGATAAAATTTTATTTGACTTTATTTAATGTAGTATTCTTTACAAATATCCGCAATTTCCTCAAGTATGGTACAATAGTAAAGATAAAGGCACACTTTTCTCAAGTTTCGTATTATTCTCCACATACGGCTCAAGTTAGCTGACACAAATATTGTTTTAATTTATATGGTCAGGATTTCATGTTAGTATATATTTTGAACGGTCGAAAATAATTTACAAAATGAAAGACCGGCGGCAATAGAATAGTAGTAGAAGAAAAATCCTCCAACCCAAAAATGAGTTCCTTACTTTAACATAGTATATAATAATATCTTTTCACTAACACATGTTCTAACTTTTTCATTTGACTTCATCTAGTTTCAATTTTTATTTCTTTTCCAATTCCTTAAAAATATTTATTATACAATACAATAGGTAAATAAAATTAAGGAAAAAAATATGAACAATTTAAATGCAGAAAAAAACCTATGAAATGCAATACTACAATATTATTCAAACACTTGCATTGTCTCGTAACGGTTCATCAATGCCTGCTTGGAGGCCATGAATTTGGAAATTTCTTCTCGAATTGCAATTAAGTTATGTGGTAGATCTGACCAACTTGATCGCTCTAAAACATGAAAATCGAAATTGTTAAGGGGGCCATCAGGCAAGGCCTTAATCTTCAACAACTCCAGAGTTCGAATATGAATAGTTCCTGCACCGCTTAGTGTCGATCAACAAATTGTCCATCAAACGGGTGTCAATAATAAGTTCTTGACGAACTAGGTCGAGTAGTTCTTTTCGAATAGCGTTGGTTCGGTTGTCATTTTTCGGCGAAGATGTACGAAAAGGTGTGTTATTTGAGAGTATGGTGTGAAAATTTTGAGTTGTTAATTGGTTTAGGAATATATTTATAGAAAAAAGTAAAAAGAAAAGAAAAATGAAAATAAAGGTTTGAAGTAAAAACGACAACACTTCAAAAGTGGTTATGTCTTTTTCGCAGTCGATTACCCGACCCTGAAAAGTTTCGTAACCAAAGCGTCATGACAACATCCATGGGCCACGCTGTGATTTTGTCGTTTTCGGTTGCAAATTCAAAAAAATGTCGTATTCAAACAAAAACAATAACGTACTCGAAAAGGGGTTGAAAGAGCTTTTGAGGTCTTCAAAGGTAGTTTGCATATTATAACTCAACCAACAAGTGCATGGAGTATCAACAAGATACGATGAGTCATGTATACGCACATTATATCACATAACATATGTTGATCTCAATGAATAGATCGTTACAACCTGTTTAGGATGGTAAGTAGTTTGAATAAATACAAACTAACTACTATAGAAACAAAGACTCAAACACTATAAGTAACGCGGAATATGTCTTATAATGCTAAGAAGAACCATGAACAATGATAACCGAATTGCTAACTAATAATTCGTTTATTGGTATGACATGGACTATGATACTTATATTCTCATCCAGTCGTAGGGATTCTTTTATACACAGTAATACCCTAAACCTTAATGGGCTTTACATAAAAAGCGTAGAGTATCATGCATATCTCTTCCTAGAATAACTCATGGATATCCTCTAGCGGTGCTAACTATTTTGACATAAGATTACGTTGATTGGTGAATTGCAATAATAATCTAACGACCTACTCCTTTTGACAAACTATAAAGTGGGTATAACGCACCGCTGGTCATGTACCCGGTTAAGGAAGAAGGTGTTATGCCATTAGTCGCTGACCAAATTCCCGGCTCGCTTGTGCGTCAAATTGAAATTACCTACGATTATTAATTGAATTATACCTTAAGGGAGATTTATCACAAATTCACATCCGAAACACAATGAATAAGGGTATTGCTTTATGCGTAGCCGAGTTCTAGCAAAAGTACGTTGTGAATAGTTGTGGGTAAATTCTTTAATTGGTTTAACCAATACCGCATCATAATTTATGAAGAAATTCAATCTTGTGAAAAAGTTTACTAAATGTTTCATTAAACTTATGCTATGGAGTTGTATGCATGCTTCTCCATACATTGATTTTGAAATCGAAAATTTATACCCTTAAAATTTAAGTCGAATGCTCCTAATTGACGAACACTTGAAATTACTTCGTCATCAAATGAGATTTTGTGTGATGTTGTGATGGAGAGAAAACCATTTGTAGAAATGAGAATTCGTACGATGGTTTTATGTTACTCAGATTAGACGACTTAATTAAGTTACTCAGTGAGATCTGGAAACTTAATGCATTCAGAAGGGATGAAACATGTTTACAATGCAAAACGTTATTTGGAAATGTAAATCCCTTAAATATCTATAAACTGAAAATTGTTTGTCAATTGAATTGTTCGACAAGTCGCTATGTTGAGTACATTCATTACTAGCAGATCTACTGATGTAAATGGATTTATGTCAATATAGTTCTAGAAATTCAAGGAAAATAATATGGTTGTTATACCAGGGTAATTTTATTTTCTTGAAAGTATTTTGTTACTGAAAATACTAAAATAGAATTTTGTAAATTCTTTTACAATGTACTAATGCAACGTCACACCGTAAACGTGGTTTAGTCATTCATTTATTGATCTACAAACCATATGGTTGAGGATAGAGTCAATTTACAATGAAAAGATAAACCTAAACTATTTTCCATGAGTGAAGAAGGAGTCATAAGGATTTTAGAAATGTCTTATTCTAAATACATAACTCATAGCAAACCTTAATATTCTAAATACATAACTCATAGCAAACTTTAATGGTTAAGAAGTGCATATTTTGAGTTATTACATTTTAAGAATGGTTACCACTAATTGGTGTAAAGGCAAACTAGCATATTTTATCTAGTAGTTGTGCTTTCACTATTTATAGGCACTACATACCATTTTAGGCTTGGTAGACCTATTTAAGGAAGAAATTGCATGTCCAGTTTTTCAAGTTAAAAGCAACTGATGGATAAGTCATCATTTACAAAGTAGAGTACACTCTTAAACAGTACAAGTAAATTGTTATGAAGGTGTAAGTAATTGTTACGAATGTGTTTTTCAAAAGTAAACACAACACTAATAATTTTCAACGATTATGAAACATTTTTAGTGTTGTCAAATTCAGTGGGAGAGTTGTGTTGTATTACTGAATTCAAGGTTATTTAACATTCTCTTACTCAGTGGGAGTTACAAGCTTTATTGTCTTGGTAATAACCCATGTTATCTTTACGAAACTAAGATAATTACTTTCGAATTGTTGACACTATTATCTACAAAGGATAATCATGTATTGATTCTTGTTGATTAAGTGGTTCTACATCTACTTATAAAAAGCTAGTATATAGCTAGCATATTTGACACAATCATATGATGTATAGACAAACGTTAGACGTGATGTTTATCTAATATATATGAGGTTCTTCCATGCACAAGTGAGAGAAATGAGTATTGTGTGCAAGAAACAACTCATAAAGATATGATTCTCTTGACTTCAAGATAAGAGACGAAGGATCTAATTAATAATTAGATGAAAATTAGATCATGTGTCAATATGATTATTAAAGACTACTTAAAAGTATATATATCATTCACATTAAGAAATACTTGTGGTATTGTTTTAGTCATGTGAGAGATTGGACTAAATTGTAAACACAAGGGTTAAATATGCACATGTCGTAAGATCGGGCGTGGATTATTTTGAGGTTTCTTAAAATGAATAGTTCCTAGAATGACATAAATACATAGAGTAATCTTATACTACTAAACTAAGATATTTGTGTGTTCTTGGCATGACATAAATAGAAATGGTAGTGAATTAACTTGAAAAGATTAATGAAACCTAGTGGTGTTCATGTTTAATTTAGTTATACATGTTTATGATTTATTGTATAAAGTCACAAACATAAAGTCTTGAAAGACATATAATAAAGTAAGACGTTAATGTATTGTCTCTTTTCGTTAAGACATATACATGGAGTCATTTTCAAATGACTTAAAACGTATGATGGAATTATAACATTTATGTTTTAAAGACATGAAAATGAAGTGACTTCTTATTAGAAGTACTTGAGTTATAAAGCATGGAAAATGGTTAGGAAATCTATTTTACCATTAAGATAATTTAGTTGGTATATAGATAAACCGAAAGATATATATTTATTTTAATATTGTTAAGATTGGCTTACAATATTTCCCTAAATGAAATACATCATTGTTATGGTATGTTGATAGGTGTAGTTTTACACTTTTGCTTTAGGAAAAACAAAAACGTAAAAGCGGGAAGTATTAATCGACACGATTTAGGAAAACCGCGAAGACGAAAAATTCCGGGTTCGTTATCGAAGGAGGTGTGTGTATTAGGTGCCAAAATAAAAATCAAAGTTTGGATTAGTGACGTTTTGGGATGAGAAAAATAGAAAAGTAAGACGAATTACGCTAAAAATTACCCTACGACGCGAAAGACCCGGAATCGTAAAATTCGAATGTTCTAAAAATTACCAAATTTTAAACCTAACTAAATAAAAATACAAGGATTACAAATTTGAAAACCAAAATGTCTAAAACCTATTTAATAATTTTATATTAATTTTTAAAGTTAAAGAAAAACCTTAAAATTAAATAAAATTAAAAATTAACTAAAATGGAAATGTTAAAAGCTGTAAACCTCAAAATATTTAATTAAAACCTAAAAATATTTTTTGAAAATTTTTAAAACTAATAAAACTATTTTTATCTATTTATTAAAAAACAGATATAAAAATAATCATAAAAAAAGATTAAATAATAAGAAAAATAAAATTTTAAAACTAAAAAATCCTAAATGCTATACTAAACAAAGGAAAAATAAAGAGAAGTCAAAAATCAAAGAGAATAAGCTTAAAACAGCCTATTATGGTACGGCTTATATTAATAAGCCCAAACTAACTAACCCCCTTAAGTATTAAACGTGGTAAAGGCTTACCAGTAAAAGACCCAAGGGCAGTTGGTTATCACGTTGGTGTGTGGGAGGAGTGGCGCAAATTCGAGTCCTGGCCACGTCCTTTTTACCCAATTTTTTTTAACTTTTTCTTTTTATAACTCAAATCCAGTGACCTTTAACACTTAAAAAACACAAATGGAAACTAAAAGCAAAAAGAATAAGCCCAATAAGACCCAAAACGTGAAAAGGAAAACTGGATTTGTGCTACAGTGACTAAGACTGAAAAAACCCAAGAAAGTGGTATCTTCACCTATGAAGATACGACCAATTGTGGTTGATTTGGAGTGATTGCTGATTGTTCTTGGACAAGAGGGGCACCCCCACACTCATGGAAGTGTTGGGAGTCAAATTATGCAAGAAAAACACAAGTTTACAACAAAGAATCACACAAAATCCCCCAAAATGCAGTCACTGTATGAGTTGAATGGGTCTGGTGGACCTTTCTGATGCAATTGGCACACAAACAGATTTCAAAGCTTCCAAACTCACTTAATAAACTACCAATCAACTACTAACTAGTCGCACAACCTAACTTGACCTATTATCTAGCCATAAACAAGCTTTCAAGGCAAATTTACACTAAAACAAACACAAAAATGGACTTACTGATTTTCTACTTAAGTTCACCAAGAAAAGCATGCATATTACTCTAATCCTATCAAAACTGAAAACCAGGGCTAAAACTGACCTAACACTAGCATATAGAGTGTGTCTAAGCAGGTTTAACCAATCTATGTGTCACCCAAGACTGCTTAAAGCATACACCCAAACACCCCCTTAAATCCTAAATTTGAAATTTATCAAACCAAATGCTATAAAAATCAACACAAAACTAATCTAATTACGTCTAACATGCATAAAACTATCTAAGAAGCATAATAAACCAGAAAAGATTAACATAAAACAACTTAAACACAAAATCACATAATCACTTAAAGAAAAGCAAAAAAAAAACTCAAAATAGGGTTCAAGCCTTACTTAGGGGGCTAATGCCTTCTATTTGGGAGTTTTAGGCTTATAAGAGCTTATGCAATGTGTAGAGAGTGGCTGCTGATGGAATCCACAATGGAACCAAGCCAAAATATTCTTCAAAATTAGGAAATAGCATGGAGAATGGAAGGAGAAGGATGATGATCTTTGATAGGTGTGAAAACACCCATCCTTTTACCACTTATTGCTTGTTAAAACAAGACCAAAACACGTATTTAATGTCATTTGTTTGGAATTATGCGTGGTTTGTGTGTTTGTTGTGTTTCAGAGCCAAACGGATAAATATTGAAGAAAACATGGGATTGCACGGGTTTTAGACGAAAGACGAAGTCTATAGTCCAAGAGATGCAAAAAATTTGAAGTCAGTGGGCCTATTTGAAGATTTATCGAAGAAAAGGACCAAAGATGGAAGATTTATATATGTCGAAGAACTCAAGTATATTAAACGAAGAAATTAAAAGACGAGTTATAATTATTCATCGACAAATCCCGAATCGAAGTCAAAAACGTCAACTTTATTAAAGAAACGAGAAGACAAAAAGAGAGGAGAAAAGCACACTCAACTACCCACTCATAAGACATATAAATAGTCTCCTCCCCTTCATTTTGGAGGAGTTAGCTTTTAATTTTTATTCTTCTCTTTGGTTCGTAACAACCAACACCAATAGGGTGTTGGGTAATCTTTCATTTTTCATTTTTTAATCCATGAGCTTGTAAGTTTAATCTTTACTTTTGTTTGTTTGGATCTTAATCTTTTAATACAAGTTTTCCTTTAATCTTGTTCTTCCTTTTCTTGCTGATTCTAAACTTCTAAGTTTTGATTTGGTTGATTTTGATTTCCTAAAAACAAGTGGGTTTTGTGTTTTTATTGATTTGGTTTGATGCTTGTCATTAGTAGATGATTAGTGGTTATTTTGGTTTAATCTTTGAATAAAACTTGGTTGATTTTGGTTAATATTCGTGCTTTAGTTTTTCCCATGTTCTTCGCATTTTTTCCGTTACACAGATTTATTCCGAACCAGCTGATTATTCCGCATGAACCATAGTTTTTCCGAATCAACATTAAATTCCTAATAAGAAATTTATTCCGAGCCAACAATTATTCCGCATAAGCAATATTTTTCTGATTCAAATTATTCCGCATAAGCATTTATTCCGCATAAGCATTTATTCCGCATGAGTGATTTATTCCGAGCCAGTCATTTTTCCGAATGAACCTTTATTCCGCATGAAGCTATTATTCCGCATGAGCTGTTTTTCCGCATGAACACCCTATTCCGAATCAGCAATTTATTCTGAGTGAGTTACTTTTTCCGCATAAGCCAATTATTCCGAATGAACACTTTTTCCGCATGAGGTGATTATTCCGAGTAAGCAAAGATTATTCCGAGTGAAGCATTTTATTCCGTATCAGTTGTTTTTCCGAGTGAAGGTATTTTATTGTTTAGATTTAATTCCAGTTTTATTACTTTTAGCTGTTTCGTCTTTATTATTAATTGCTTTTAGCTTATTCTTATTACCTCACGCATTTACCTTTGAATTAGATATAGATCAAAAGCTCCCCCTTTTAGTTACCAACGACGATAATTACACTTCTAACCGTGATCAATTCGAAGAGATACCGAGAATGAACTTTCAACTTTTCAAGTTAGAAAAACCTTTGTATCGAATGGCGCCGCTGCCGGCTCTTTTCGTAAGGATTAACGGTTTTTTTGTGAAAAACATTGGATTTTGGGATTCGTTCTTTCGGGAACGTTATTTTCAACGCACAAAAATATTTCAAATATCCAAAAAAACCTATAAAAACCAAAAATATTTTCTTGCATCTTCTTTTTAGTGTATGCGTACTCGTTCTATGTCTTATCCTGAGCCCGAGACTCGTAGAGACATAGATATGGCAGGTGTGCACAACAATAATAATCCACCTCACCCCAACATGAATAATAACAACCCCCCACCCGACCTTCAAACGATGGAGGAACTTTGTCAACCGACTATGATTGGACGCGGAGGACCGATTGCCCCGATGCAAATCACGGCTCCTGAATTTTAGTTGAAGCATCACATGATCCAAAAAGTGCAAACTTGTCATTTTCGCGGATTACCGGATGATGATGCCAACAAACACCTCGACAAATTCATTACCGTCACCCAAAGCATGAAATTACCCGGTGTTACCTTGGATTATCTTCGCCTTCACCTCTTTCCACACACTTTATCCCACCATGCCGAGAAATGGTTTGACCGTCTCCCAAAGAATTCAATTCAAACATGGGACGACATGACTCAACGATTTTTGTCGCGCTACTTTCCACCATCCATCGTAACGAGCCTTCGTAACCAAATTAGTTTCTTCACTCAAGAAAATGACGAATCACTCTTTGATGCTTGGGAACGATACAATGTTTTGATCGACCGTTGTCCAAATCATAACATGCTCCCCGTCACTCTCATTGATACTTTCTACAATGGTCTCACTTTTCGTGATCATGATACGATTAATGCGGCCGCCGGTGGTACTTTTATGAAAAGGAGACCGGAGGAGTGTAGAGAGTTAATTGAAAACATCACTACTCACCACAAGAATTGGGATTCATCCGCATCCTCAAGATCAAATCTGAGAGTCAATGTTTTATCTTCTTCTTCCACCCCGGACACGACCGCCATGGAACGAGCCATTATTGAAATGAGCAAAAATATGCAAATTTTGGCTACTAACCACTCAACAAGCTAAAGCTGTCGCTATTTCTTGTGAAACGTGCGGCGGTCCTCATTCTTACAATGATTGTCCTTCAACCCAAGCCAATCTTTGTGAAAACGTTAACGCGACATACAGTAATTATTCTACGGGAGGCTATCAAGCTCGACCTCAAGGAGACTGTAACTTGCTAAGTTATCGTTCAAACAACTTTCTTTCCCCACCCGGTTTTTCTCCTCAAAACCAAAACCAACAACAAAACTATAACCGAACCAATCAAAGTCAAGCTCGAGCTCCCACCCAATTTCAACCCCAAAGACAACCATATCCACCTCAAAATAATAATCAAGTTTACCAACCCGTTCCATACCAACTACCTGCTTATCAAGCACCCCCTCCTACGCAACCCACCGTATTCAACCACGAGGTTGAAACGTACATGCGGACGAATGACGTGTTGGTGAAGAATCTTCAGACTCAAATTATTAACTTGAAGGGTGATATGACGAAACAAGGGAACGATCTCAGAGCCGAGCTAAGGAACGACATGAGAACTTCGTTGAGTAATCAAACGAATGATTTACGTGATATGATGGCTTCGTTTTTCCAAAGTAATCAACCCTCTTCTTCGGGTTCTCTTCCGAGTAACACCGTCGCTAATCCAAGAGGGGAGATGAAAGCAATCACTACTCATAGTGAAAAAGGGTATACGGAACCCGAGCTTCCTACACCTACTCCCGTGATTGTGCCAAAGGAAAAAGAACAACTTTCCCCACCTCCTTTGCCTTATGACCCCATTCCCCAACCACCCAAGGATGTGAGTGATCCCACTATTCTAAAGCCTTCCTCTACATCTGATATACCTTATCCTTCAAGGTTGAGGAAAGAGAAGCTTAAAAGCAAGGATGATATTCAAGTTTCTAACTTTCTCAAAATGTTTAAACAATTGAATTTTAACATCTCTTTTGCTGAGGCTCTCGCTCACATGCCAAAATATGCGAAGATGTTTAAAGATCTTCTAAGTGACAAGGAGAAGCTTCTTGAAATTGCCCAGACCCAACTTAATGAGAATTGCTCCGCGGTTCTCTTAAGGAAATTGCCCACCAAACTTGGTGATCCGGGTCGCTTCTTGATTCCTTGCAACTTCCCGGGAGTAGAAAATTGCATGGCCCTAGCTGATCTAGGTGTTAGTATAAACTTAATGCCATTAAGTGTTTGGAAGCAATTATCTCTCCCCGAGCTAGTCCCCACCAAAATGACTTTGGAATTAGCTAACCGTACGGTTGCTTATCCAGTGGGGATAGCCGAAGACGTCTTCGTTGGCGTTGACAAATTCACCTTTCCGGCGGATTTTGTTGTCGCTGACTATGAAATGGACCCACGTGTTCCATTGATTGTAGGACGTCCATTCTTGAGGACCGGTCGCACTCTCATCGATGTAGACGCAGGTGAACTTATCATGAGAGTTGGTGACGATAAAATTGTCTTCAACATGGGTAAGATTTCTAAACAGCCTTATTCATACGAAAGTGTTAATTGTATTGACGTTCTTGATGAGGCTTGTGAAGAACACTTTAATGATGCTTGCGAAAGTAGTCTTTCTTATCTTCCCAATGTTGAGACCGTTGCCTCACTTGCTCCGTCATTGACTCCTTTTGGAGAAAGTGACTTTCTTTTGGATGACTTTGAAGCTAGCTTAGGTACACTTGATCTCAAATATGATGATTCTCCCACCGATTGGGAAGAAGACATTCGTACCCTTGAGAAACTTCTCAATGAGGACTCTTTCTCTCCTCCTTCTCCTAAAGAGGTGACTAATGATGATCCATCATTAGTTACACCATCTATTGAGGATCCTCCGACTCTCGAGCTTAAGGACCTATGTCCTCATCTCGAATATGTTTTCTTAGAGGGCATTGATAAACTTCCCGTTATCATTGCTAAGGACTTAAAATCCGATGAGAAAACTCGTCTCATTGAAGTTCTCAAGAGGCATAAAAAAGCTACTGCTTGGAAAATCTCCGATATTCGTGGAATTGATCCTCACTTTTGCACACATAAAATACTTATGGAGGACGACTTTAAGCCCACTTTTCAAAGCCAACGAAGGGTGAATCCCAAGATCCATGACGTTATCAAAACGGAGGTTCTCAAACTTCTTGATGCGGGCATGATCTACCCTATCACGGATTCACCATGGGTTAGTCCGGTCCATTGTGTGCCTAAGAAAGGCGGAATCACTGTTGTGCCCAACGCAAACAACGAGTTGATTCCTACTCGTCTCGTTACTGGGTGGAGAGTTTGTATAGACTATCGCAAACTCAATGATGCCACGAGAAAGGATCATTTTCCCCTTCCTTTTATGGACCAAATGCTTGAACGTCTAGCGGGTAATGAATATTACTGCTTTTTAGATGGTTTCTCGGGTTATTTCCAAATACACATCGATCCCTAAGATCAAGAGAATACCACATTTACTTGTCCCTATGGCACATTTGCTTATAAAAGAATGCCTTTTGGCTTATGCAATGCTCCCGGGACTTTCCAAAGGTGCATGTTGGCTATCTTCCATGACATGGTTGAACAAACCATGGAAGTCTTCATGGATGATTTCTCGGTCTTTGGGAACTCATTCTCTTCTTGCCTTGCCAATTTAGAACGTATGCTTAAGCGGTGTGAAGACACTCGCCTTGTTCTAAATTGGGAAAAATGCCATTTCATGGTAAAGGAAGGCATTGTACTTGGACATAAAATCTCAAAAGTCAGTCTTGAAGTAGACCGTGCTAAAGTGGATGTCATAGCCAAATTACCTCACCTTCAACCGTGAAGGGTGTGAGAAGTTTTCTTGGTCATGCGGGCTTCTATCGTTGATTTATTCAAGATTATTTTAAAATCGCTCGCCCGATGACCCACCTCTTGGAAAAAGATACTCCTTTTATCTTTTCTAAAGAGTGTATTGAAGCCTTCAATCTTCTTAAGGCTAAGCTAACTAAGGCACCGGTCTTGGTTTTGGGACAAAGGATAAACAAAAATTTCCAACCGATCCATTACGCTAGCAAAACAATGACATGGGCTCAATTGCATTATACGACAACCGAAAAAGAGCTGTTAGTTGTTGTCTATGCTTTTGAAAAATTTCGCCCCTATCTTGTTTTATCCACCACCATCGTATACACGGACCATTCCGCGTTGAAGTACTTGTTGACAAAGCAAGACTCTAAACCAAGACTTCTTCGTTGGGTTTTACTCCTTCAAGAATTTAAAATTGAAATTCGTGACAAGAAGGGAGCCAAAAACGTAGCGGCGGATCATCTAAGTAGACTTGAGGATCCTTATCAAGGGGATCATCCGAATAAAGAGATCAATGCCTCTTTTCCCCTTTAAGCCTTAATGTCTATTAGTGCTACTCTTGATGGCACCCCGTGGTTTGCGGACATTGCGAACTACTTAGCGGGTGGTGTTCTCATCCAAGGGTTAACATCCCAACAAAAGAAAAATTTCTTAAAAGATGTTAAGACTTACTTTTGGGATGACCCTTTTCTCTTCAAACAATGCGTTGATTTGATTATTCGTCGGTGTGTTGACGGACCCGCAACTCTAGATATTCTCGAAGCTTGCCACAAAGGACCCACCGGTGGTCACTTTGGTCCCAACTACACCGCGAAGAAAGTGTTTGAATCGGGATTCTATTGGCCCACCATTTATCGTGATGCTCACGCAATGGTTAAAAATTGTGATGCTTGCCAACGACAAGGAAAGATCACACATAAAGATGAGATGCCTCAAAATTTCATTCAAGAATGTGAAATCTTTGATGTATGGGGCATCGACTTTTTGGGGCCATTCCCTTCATCTAAAGGAAACAAATACATCCTTGTAGCTGTTGACTATGTTTCGAAATTGGTTGAAGCGAAAGCTTTACCCACTAACGATGCAAGGGTGGTTTGTAACTTTTTGAAACAGCTATTCGCTAGATTCGGTGTACCTCGTGCTATTATTAGTGATCGCGGGACTCAGTTTTGCAATGATCAATTTGCACGAGTCATGGCCAAGTATGGTGTCAATCACCGTCTTTCCACCGCATACCACCCACAAACTAATGGTCAAGCCGAGATCTCCAACTTGATGATCGTGCCTCATGGGCCAATAAACTTGATGATGCTCTGTGGGCTTTCCGTACCGCATATAAGACCCCGATTGGTTGTACACCTTATCGTCTTGTGTACGGGAAATCATGCCACCTCCCAATTGAGTTGGAGCACAAGGCTTATTGGGCCTTGAAATGGTCTAATTTTGATATCAACAACGTCGGTGACTTAAGAAAAATCCAACTCAATGAGTTAAATGAACTTAGGAATGAAGCTTATGAGAGCTCATTGATCTATAAAGACAAGCCCAAGCTCTTTCATGATGCTAAGCTCAAAAGCCGAGATTTCCACATTGGTGATAAAGTTTTACTCTTTAACTCTCGGTTAAAAATCTTTTCGGGCAAACTGAAATCTCGTTGGTCCGGCCCATTCACCATTGCTCAAATTTTTCCATATGGTACTCTTGAGCTTGCTCAACCCAATGGCCCCAATTTCAAGGTGAATGGCCAACGAGTGAAGTTGTACTTTGGAGAGGACATCTCTCATGAGATGATTCCATCCCTCTCCACCCTTCCTTTGAATTAATTCGGGACCGAGTAAGGCTCGCTCCTCGGGAGGCAACCCGAGTATCTATCCGTCCCCGTCCATTTTTCCTCCTAAGTGTAGGGGGAGCTATATAGGTTGTTTGTGTTTGTATGGTGATGTGATTACTGGGATAAGTGCACTTTTGGAATCCTTTGAAGAACCGTGCTCCCGTGTTATCCGCAAATCCGGTTCTATCTCTCAACTATCGTGATTCAATTTTGTACATACATAAAACTTGAAATTGCTCACTTTAGTTGTCTCCTCCTTAGCTTGATTTAACCAAACGTCCACAATGTCATAAGTGTAGGGGAGCTTCTTCCCACATGCTTAAACATTGAGGACAATGTTTATATTAAGTGTAGGGGAGACTTCTATCGAAGTAATAAGTGGGCTTTTCCATTAAAATTCCTTCATTTAACCGGAAAATCGTCTTTTTTGGCATTTTTCAAATTTTTAATTAACTTTGGCCATGTAGTAGTAATTTTTAAATTTTTATGTCTTTTATTTCTTTTCTTTTATCATTGCTTTCATATGTATATATCCCATAATAAAGTCAAAAATAAAATAAAAATAAAAAATATTAATCAAGTGGTTTAGCAAGTTTAGAAGTCTTTGATATATTAGGCCCGTTGTGATTATTTTGACTCAACCCGAATAGGCTTATCTAAGTTTGTTCTAGCTAGTATCCTTAACCAAGTAGACCTTAATTGGTTTATTAGGCTAAGCATCCACGAGTCTCATTACTTAAGATTTTAAATTGTGGAGAACGAGAAATTACAGAAGTCAATTATAAATTGGTATTCTTGCATAAGCACACTTGGTGTAAGTATAAGCTTTTCCTCCCATCGCCTTAAATGAATAAATGCAATAAGTAAGGTCGTAATGTTTTAAAAGTTACTTAGCTTCTAGCCCAAGATCGTTTAAAAGTTGCTCGGTAATGATAAGAGTTCATAGCCAAGGCATAACTTATTGAAGCGGGGCGCGAAGATTGGCGAGTCCGAAAAGGCCCTAACAAGGCATGAGGATTCCATTTCATTGCTAAAGATCAAATATGATGTGAAAAGCATTATTCCCAAAATCAATATGAAGGATCAAGACGCACGACGAAAAGCAATCAACTCCCATAAAGATCATGGAGAAGTCTATCCGTAAAGACCCTAACAACGTATGAGCATAAATAGATCCAAGTCCGAAAAGGAGGCGGATCGTTGTATTTCAAAATCCCAAATAACGATTGAAGAAATAATGATGAAGTCATGGTCAACAAAGTTGAAGTATCTCTCAAAATACTCCAAGTGAAGAAACTCTATAAATGAAGAGAAGACCATAATCTCCGGAACGTCTCTCAAGATATGAAGTATGAAGTACATGCCAAATATCGGCCCGAGAAAGTCTTAAATCGTGAAGCGAGTTATGCCAAGATATGAACTTTTTGAGGTCTCGAGAAGCAGTTTTAAGAGATTTTGTCCTTTAGCTAAATATGAATCAAATCGTCCTACTTTATTTTCAGCCTAAATGAACTATCGAAATAAGTCTAAAGATGTATCTTCATGATCATTCTAAGAAAAAAATAAAATATAAGAGATACACTTAGGAATAAGGGAGTTTAAGTGTATAGTTAAGCCATGTGTGTAAGTGTTTGTTTTGATAACTTATAATAACAATGATCTCGTTTTTAAGCTTAGTTTGGGGAACGTGAAACTTGAGGGTGATAAATCTTAATAGCACCAAAGCCCTAATGTAAGTCTTAAGATCTCTTTGCGAGTTATTTCCATGTAGCTATTTCCAAGTGAAAATGGTTTTCTATCCCTTTTGTTTCCTTAAAGCTTTTATTTCTTTATAGTGGTTAAATTTTTATTTCTAGTAGTAGTTTATGTTAATAAGGCCAAGTTTGATTGACTATAAGAAAAGTGTAAAGTTTTTGCCTTATTTTATAACATTGCATGAGGGCATGAAAATGGTTAAGTGTAGGGGATTTGATAGGTGTGAAAACACCCATCCTTTTACCACTTATTGTTTGTTAAAACGAGACCAAAACGTGTATTTAATGTCATTTGTTTGGAATTATGCGTGGTTTGTGTGTTTGTTGTGTTTCAGAGCCAAACGGATAAATATTGAAGAAAACATGGGATTGTACGGGTTTTATCGAAGAAAAAGATGAAAGGCGAAGTCTATAGTCCAAGAGATGCAAAAGATTTAAAGTCAGTGGGCCTATTTGAAGATTTATCGAAGAAAAGGACCTAAGATGGAAGATTTATATATGTCGAAGAACTCAAGTCTATTAAACGAACAAATTAAAAGGCGAGTTATAATTATTCATCGACAAATCCTAAATCGAAGTCGAAAACGTCAACTTTATTAAAGAGACGAGAAGACAAAAAGAGAGGAGAAAAGCTCACTCACCTACCCACTCACAAGACATATAAATAGTCTCCTCCCCTTCATTTTGGAGGAGTTAGCTTTTAATTTTTAGTTTTCTCTTTGGTTCGTAACAACCAACACCAATAGGGTGTTGGGTAATCTTTCATTTTTCATTTTTCAATCCATGATCTTGTAAGTTAATCTTTACTCTTGTTTGTTTGAATCTTAATCTTTTAATACAAGTTTTCCTTTAATCTTGTTCTTCCTTTTCTTGTTGATTCTAAAGTTCTAAGTTTTGATTTGGTTGATTTTCATTTCCTAAAAACAAGTGGGTTTTGTGTTTTTATTGATTTGGTTTGATGCTTGTCATTAGTAGATGATTAGTGGTTATTTTGGTTTAATCTTTGAATAAAACTTGGTTGATTTTGGTTAATATTCGTGCTTTAGTTTTTCCCCTGTTCTTCGCATTTTTTCTGTTACCCAGATTTATTCCGAACCAGCTGATTATTCCGCATGAACCATATTTTTTCTGAATCAACCTAAAATTCCGAATAAGCAGTTTATTCCGAGCCAACAATTATTCCGCATAAGCAATATTTTTCCGAATCAAATTATTCCGCATAAGCATTTATTCCGCATAAGCATTTATTCCGCATGATTGATTTATTCCGAGCCAGTCATTTTTCCGAGTGAACCTTTATTCCACATGAAGCTATTATTCCGCATGAGCTGTTTTTCCGCATGAACACCCTATTCCGAATCAACAATTTATTCCGAGTGAGTTACTTTTTCCGCATAAGCCAATTATTCCTAATGAACACTTTTTCCGCATGAGGTGATTATTCCGAGTAAGCAAAGATTATTCCGAGTGAAGCATTTTATTCCGTATCAGTTGTTTTTCCGAGTGAAGGTATTTTATTGTTTAGATTTAATTCTAGTTTTATTACTTTTAGTTGTTTCGTCTTTATTATTAATTGCTTTTAGCTTATTTTTATTACCTCACGCTTTTACCTTTGAATTAGATATAGATCAAAAGCTCCCCCTTTTAGTTACCAACGACGATAATTCCACTTCTAATCGTGATCAATTCAAAGAGATACCGAGAACGAACTTTCTACTTTTCAACTTAGAAAAACCTTTGTATCAATATTCTTGCTTCTTTTTGCCTCCACAACACCACAAGACTACAAGACAAACTTCAAGTATCAAGGGCTACAAGCTATTAGCTTGTAGCTCTTGATACAGTGAAAATGTTAGAAATAAAATAAGGAATGAAAATAGATTTGATGAAAAATCTTGGAACACTGATTTTTGAAAAACCTATCTAAACCACTTTGGAAATCCTTTGAAAACGTTTAAACTAGACAATAATTTTAGAAAACCAAAGATTCAAATCCACTTTCACTTCTTTGAATCTTTGGATTTCTAAAAATCTTAAAACCTCCTTGAAAACTCTTGAAAACTTAAAACCTTTAGAAACATAATCTAAATTTGCAGGAAAATAAGGATACTCAAACTAAAACAATAATTTAAAACTGGAACTCAACACTTGCAAATTTTATAAAATTAAACTTTAAATATTCCTAAAATTAAAAAATATTACAAATGTTGGAACGAAGGGCAAACTCACAACCTGAGTGCTCCTTTTATACTAAAACTATGAAGGTTCTAGAATGCAAACATAAACTAAAAACCCTAGCTACAATCTACCAAGAATGCCCTTGGTCAAGAAGTTCAAAATTCGTCGAAGTGGTAACATGTGATGTTGTACTGATGTCCAGCTTGCATCCTTCAATCTTGTGCGTTGAAATCAAACTTTGGGACCAAGTTTGGGGCTTGGAGTCGTTGATTGACTAGCGGATTCTCTTTTTGCTATTTTGGATTGAGCAGGGGAACCATGGGGGTCCCATTTGAGTCACGGGTGAGGATATTTTGTTGGTGGGTTGGGTTAAGGGTGAGTTGAATTAGGGATCTGGAGGGTTTGGGGTTAAACCCCCTTGATTTGGGCGAGTTGGAGGATTAGGGTTATGTGATGGGGTTTAAGCAGGTAAGGGTTTGATTTGTTTTTGGGTTAATTAAGTTTAAAAAACAAGTTTACCACCAATTTTCAACTGATTTAAAATCAGTTAAATAAAAAGGAGAGTGGGATTTGACGTGGAAGAAGGGAAGTATCTGATTGGTGGATGGGTGAGTGGGTGATGAGGTGGCGGCTTTTGATAGGGTGAGGGGAGTGTGAGTGGGGATTTAATGGTGGTTTAGTTAAATAGGTTTGGGTTTGGGCAGTTTTAGCCCTCCCAGTTAATAACTCCTTAAGCAGCTTTGCATTGATGAGCCTTGGCATTTTTGCACCATCCATCCTTTGTGCATTTCATCACAAGTCCTTTGTAACTTTGGAAGGTTAAAGGACTAATATTTCAACTTCAATCAACCCTCAAGGGCTGGTCTTGATAATTTATGAAAATTTAGGGACCCCAAAGTACTTTTGAGATTCTTAGGGGTATAAAGTGTCAATCTTCAAAAGTTGAGGGACCAAACTTGACATTCTTCAAAATTGAAGGGCATTTTTAGAAAATCCATACTTGGGCCCGGTTCTTTGTGCGGCTTCGTTTCCTGGGTTCATTTTTGCTTCATTCTTGTGATCTTTTTTTGATTTCACGATATCCGTACGTAAATTACACAATGAACAAACACAAGCATATATTTGGGTATTTTGATGATATTTTAAGCGTTTTAAGCCCGATTTGGACGATGAGACTATGTATAATTGCAGTCTCATCACTCCCCCATACTAAACCATTGCCGTGTCCCCACGCAGTGGGAGAATTAAGTATCTTAGCATATCCAAAATTCATTTTATGATGACATTTATTGAAAACGTAAACTTAAGTAAACTACTACACGTGTTTTAGACATAATGTATTGTTTTCATCACGAGAACATGACTTTTAGGATCATAGAATAAGAACACGTGAATGCCTCATAAAGATAAGTTCGTCATCCTCGATTTTCACTCGATTCCATGCTAAGCGTGTAACGAGATCATTGGTATTATAAGATAGCAACACAATCATATCTCATGAGTGTTAATTATGTACCTAAACTCCCTTATTCCTAATTAGTATCTCTTATATTTTATTCTTGTCTTAATGATCACGAGGATACATCATTGACTTATGCGTGAATAGAGATTAAGTCCAAAAATAGAGTCTTAACGGTGTAACCTAAATCATTAAATTAATAATTCATCCTAATAGACAACGGTGTCAAAAAATTAAGTCAACAAAAAGGATCGATAAACACGGTTTTAGAACGTTTTTGAACATGAGACTTATTACCATGACTTTTATTATCCGCCTCATCATCGGTGGTTTTATTATCTTGGTTTACCTCCATCTTTTATTCAACTTCGCCATGAAGCTTTTATTATGACTTTGGTCTTGCCCTTGTCTTTTATTATCCGCCATCATCTGTGGTTTTATTATGACTTGACGTATATCCTCACGCTAAAGCGACTTTTGGACCTTTAAGGCTTCAAAGATTAAGGCTTGATTCACTTTCAATTTCCATAGGTTTTTCGGCTTTGGGAGCTTCAAATTTTTGCTTAACTTAGGTGAGCACTTGAAATCTTTTTATTGGGTGAAACCTTTGATTATTCGGGTGCGAATACTTCAAAACCATGACGTTGGCGAATCCTCAATGTCTTCCCAATTTAATTACATGGAAGCTACTAAAACAAATTAGAAACCAACAATAGAGACTAAACCGCTAAATCAATATTTATTAACAATTTATTTATAAACAAATGTGGGGAGAATAGACGATAATTACTAAACATAAGATCTTGAAAGATTACGTAACTTATAAATACTCTATCATTTCTTGTCCTCATTTAAGAGACTTAGCCTAAAAAGTTAAGGAATCGAAGCTAAGTGCTCAACACGCACGGTCGAGTAAAAAATTACTCTTATTCTCACAATCGGAAAACCTACATTCGTGTCTTAAACACTTATGAAAAAACAAGAAAAATTTTAAAATTTGGCCATTTTTAGCCTTATTTGCAATTAAACGAGAACAAAATGATGAAAGTTGGTTGCGTGTTGACGTGAGCAAGGTAAAGTATCTACTCACCCCCCATACTAAAACTAAACATTGTCCTCAATGTTTCGAGTCTAGGGGTGGAACACCCCCATACTAGAGACGTAGTCGAATGCTTAATCTCGAGCATGGAAAGGGTAAAACGAATAACCTAAAATCTGTTTATGAATTCTGCTAATAAGATAAACGTTAGAACGTAAAAGGATATCATCGGATATCGGAATCTCCAAAGGCAACGATCGAAGCTCGAGTGCTACGTAAAACGAACACGAGAGGCTTCAATGATGTCGATGTACCTAATGAATCACAATCACAAACAAACACGTAAAAAAGGTTGGAAGAGTACAAGTCCCCTCGTTACGTTAATCTAAGAAAGCGATAATATGTACAAGGATAAACATGGGAACTCCCCCACGAGGCACCTCGTTTTTGATAACCGAGTCAAGAGCTCGACTCGAATCCCCATAAATGTGATCATTTAGGGATTATCATGGTATGGTCATTTTTGTTGGGGCTTACATGATAAACAATGCCCAAAGCAACCGGTACTAAGGACTAAGTCCTTTAATGATGCAAAATACCGGGGTCGAAGATGGCGTCCTCGTTTTCATGGGATAAACGAACCAACACCATTTCAACACGTGACAAAACCCCAAAGGGGTAGAAGAAAAGAGATAAGAAGTAGAAGGGTGGGGAAATGGGTGGGGCAAACTTATGAGCTACTCGAGGTAGACTCACACCAAGCAAATGAATAAGATTTCCATTTATTGCATCGGTGGAAGACCGAGATTTCCCTTTACAAGAAATTCCGGATCGTAGATCTCGTCCTCGGTGGTGAAACGTGAGGAAACATAAGGGGCTTCCCCCACACTAAAAACACACACACCGTCGTCAAAAGGAGTAGACGAGGTGGTAGCACTCATAAAACGAAGTGATGGCGGAGTTAAACTTTTAGAAAAATCTTTTAAATTAAATTTAAAATCCTTTCCTTTTTCATCTTTTAAAAACTCCTTATGAAAAACCGATTGAATTTTGTTGAAAATATTTGGCGTATCTATGACGAGGTTAGGCACACTAAAAATTCTCACATTAACGCGATGGTTAGGGGGTGGTGGATTGTATAATTTCTCAAAACGTTGATCAACAAAGAACACCGCCCCCTCGGGGTCTACATATTCTTCATCCTCGTGATCGTGAATCTCATCGATTTCTTCATCAAAGATAGGATTGTCAAACCAAGGTTTGTCATTCCCCTCATTGAGTATTTTAGAAACTCTCTCGAAAAGATCACGATCAAGCACGAAACCATCATTCATTTGTGGGGATCGTTGATAAGTTAGATCCTCACGAATGTGGTGAACGTAATTCTCGTTTGAGGAGTGTTGATTAGGTAACTCCTCGAGAATTGGATTATGAAGTTCGTGAGTTGGTTCGTCATCATGAAAAATTAGACGTTCCAACTCATCAAGTTCGGCCTCGAAGTTGGAAAAATCGACCTCACTCGTAGGTGGCAGTGGAGGTAAAAGAGCTAGCTCTCGTGTGATTATTTCCTCGATCTCGGGCTCGAAGACGAAATCATCATACTCACCACATGTTGAACTCTTTTTGGGATAATCAAATATCGCTTGTGGATTTTGGAGTATGTGATTAAGTTCGGTAAAATCGTTCTCGTCTTCCTCGTCAAAGAAAGTGTCGATGTGAGAACTCACAACCATGGTCTTACAAGTCAAGTGACTATGCTTAGGTGACCTTTCTATGACGATTCGATTGAGATCGATAAAACCTTTAGCCTCAACGGAAGTTGGGCTAGATAATGGAGGCACTTCAAAATATTTAGAAGTTGATGCCTCAAAGACATGGTCCTTCGAAGGTGGTGAAGACGAGTCCATTTTGGTCATTGTCGTGATGGCACTAACGTCGCCCTTCGGAATTGGTGTTTCACTTTGTTCACCGAATAGATCCCACAAAGATTTTTCATCCATAAATTTACGCATACCCTTTTGAATTAAGTACACGTATTCTTTATCATTAAAATCATCGTCTTTAAAACCGTTCCTTTTAATTCTTTCAAAACATGCGTCAAGCCTCATATTTTCCGCTAAAGTCAACATTTTGAAACCATTAGAATTTGAAACTTTGGTTTTAACAAGATCATTAGAATTTTGGGATCTATTTGTGAAAAAGTCCATTTTGTGTTCCCCATACGACATCGTTAATTTTCCACCGTGAACGTCGATTACGGCTCGAGCCGTCGATAAAAAGGGACGACCTAAAATAATGGGGCATCTATGATCGCACTCGTAATCGGAAATGACGAAATCCACGGGAAAAATAAACGTTCCTATCTTAACGTAGACATCCTCGGCTATACCAATTGGTTTCAAAGGTGTACAATTTGCTAGCTCGATTGTCATGTTCGTTGGGGTGAGACAAGGCAATCTCATCAATTTCCAAAGAGAATGAGGCATGAGATTGATGCTAGCACCTAAGTCGGCAAGTGCTAAACATCCCTCAATCTCGGAAAAATCACAAGGTAGTAGAAATTGGCCCGGATCTTCTTCCTTTCTCGGCATACGCCTTTTAGGCTTTTGTAGAAGAATCGAGGCACAAGTTTCTTTAAGGGTTACGTTTGTAAGGTCGATAAAGCTCTCTTTTTGAACCGTGGATGGAATTCGAGGTACACGAGGGTGTGCACTCCTTTCCTTGGTCGCCACGTTCATTCCCTCGACTTTAGAACATGAAGGCGTTTGTGAAGTCGAGGGTTGAGGTATAGTAACAATTCTAAACCCGCTAAGGTTTGGGGAAATCGAACGTCCTTTTCCAATAGTTGAGGCGGATTTACATTGTTCCTTAGGATTGGCAACAGCGTCGCTAGGTAACGAACTCGATGACGCACCACTAGACTTGTTCATTATAGCCGAAAACATCTTTTTAATGTCAATTTGTCCTTGTTCAATTTTATTGTTTTGTCCTCTCAACGTGTTGGAAAATTCATTTTTCATGTCACCAATTTGCGTTTCTAATCTCCTCATATTAGCGTCATTTGATTTAACGTAGTTTTGAAAATCATTTGAGCCATTTATGTTTTGATTGAAAGCTTGGTTTTGATTTCCTTGAAAATTGTTTGAAAAATTTTGATTGTTAAAATTCCGGTTTTGATTGTTGTTGTTATTAAAACCTCGATTTTGCCAATACAAATTTTGACCTTTATTGTAACCTCCTTGATTAGCATGATTTCCTTGTTGACTATTTCCTTGAAAATTGTTACGATTTTGAAAATTATTGCCTTGATTGTTGTAATTCGTGTTTTGCGATGGACCGGCGTTATTTTGATTTGAAAAATTGTTTTTTAACGCGTTTACGTTCGACGTTTGGCCATCCGTAGCCGTACTATCGTAATAATTATGTGGTCCACCACAATACGTACACGAAACCTCCACCGCTTTCACCGTAGCGGGAGCGTCCTTCTTTTGCATTTCGATTAAGAACGATGTGAACACATTCGTTAACTTATCGACTTTCGCATCAACTCTCTCAATCTCGCGATCAGAATTACTAACGTTGGCGACATTGGCAACACTCGGTGTGCTACGGAGTTGGAAGACCTAGGATCGATTTTCGATAATCATCAAAGCGTCTTTCGGAGTTTTACACAAAAAGTTGCCACCGGAGGCGGAATTCAACGAATCTTGTTCTTTAAAACTAAGACCGTTGTGAAACGTATCGATCTGGTGCAACTCGGAAAAGCCGTGGTGAGGACATTGCCTAAGCAATTCCTTAAAACGATCCCACGCGTCTCTAAACGATTCATTCGGTTTTTGTTCAAATCTCGTAATCTCGTTTTTGAAAAACGTCGTCTTAGACGGTGGAAAAAATGATTAACGAATTTGGAAACGAGATCCTTCCACGTAATTATGGAATTAGGTGGCTCTTTCTCGTACCAATCCTTGGCGGCACCATCGAGCGAGTACAGTGATACACAGATTTTGCTAGGGGTTCAATTTTGTCTCGATATCCTCTCGAATTGATCTCAGTTTAAAGTGGAATGATTTGTTCTTGGTTAATAAAAAGTGGTTGGTTTGTTTATCTATTTTAAACTAATGACAAGTAATTAAAGTGTCGAAGAGTAAAGTTAAAGACTTGAAAGATTAAAGTAAGAAACGAGTTAAAAAATTAAATGGTTGAAAACTTTTTAAAGATTATGCAAGGGAAATAAATGAACACTTCATAAAAACTAACACTTGGAAAACTTTATGAAAAACAAAAACTTTATGAAAAATAAAAACTTAGTTTGAAAAGACTAAAAGAAAGTAAGATCGAACAAAGCAAATAGGAAAAATCGGAATAAGAAAACACACACCAATCGGAATCTTTTCCGATCAAGTGATCGGAATATGGGGAAAAATGGTGATCGGAATGTTGCCAAAGAATGTCAATTGGAATATTCAAATACACACCAATCGGAATGTTTAAGAAACAAACCAATCGGAATACTGAGAAATGAGTACGATCGGAAAATGGTAGACAGTCCAGATCGGAATATAGGGAAACTCACCATCGGAATATACGAAAAATGGACAAATCGGAATGCTAAAAAAAAACTCACCGTCGGAATCTCAAATCCCTCTTCCGATCGGGTTCAATCGGAATATGGAGAAGGGGGTACCGTCGGAATAAGGGGCCAATCGGAAAGGGTAGTAACAACCCTTCCTAAAATAATGGAAATGGGGAAAAGCTAGGTAATAAGCTAAAGTAATAAGCTAAAACCCAAAACTTATCAATCCAAATACGCAACCGAATCAAATAAGCACTTTTATCAACTTATCTAACTCGAAATCAAGCAACTTTTTAGATCAAACAATAAAAACTTAAACTTTTTAATAAAACTTTTTAATGATAAAAATAAGCTAATCATAAAAGTAAGCCAATAAGCACAAAAGTCTTAAAGCTTAATCAAACGAAAACTTATAAAATGATCAAAAGATTAAATTTTTAGCATGAAATCAATTAGAACAACACGGATCACATGATAATCACACCAAAATCAACCTTAAATCAAAGAAAAGTAGAATGAGATTAAGAGATAAAAGCTTAAAAATGGAACTTGATTAATTAAAGATAATACAAAAGTTTTAATTTGAAAGAGAAAAGAGATGAAATCTAGTGAGAGAAAGTTTAGAACTTTCTCTCCCTAAAACTAGAAACTACCTAAAAAACTAAGTGTCAATTTTTGTGAAGTAGGGGCCTTTATATAGGCGTGTACATGGTGGTGATGGGCTTTTGATTGGGCTTTGATTTGGGCTTCTTTTTCTTCTTTCTTCTTAAGTCTTCATGCGTCTTTTAAATAAACGTTGCCGACTTGGATTTGAGAAGTGTCGGTGAATTATTCCAACTCGTCTTATAATCTATTGTTTTATAGACTCGAGTTCTTCGACATATATGAATCTTCCATCTTTGGCTCTATTCTTCGATAAATCTTCAAATAGGCACAATGACTTCAAATCTTCTGCATCTCTTGGATAATAGACTTCGTCTTGAGTCTTTTTCCTCGATAAAACCCGTGTAATCCCATGTTTTCTTCATTATTCATCCGGTTGACTCTGAAAACACAATAAACACAAAAACCACGCATAATTCCAAACAAATGATATTAAATACGTGTTTTGGTCTCGTTTTAGCCCGATTTAAGTGGTAAAAGGATGGGTGTTTTCACACCTATCAAATCCCCTACACTTAACCATTGCTATGCCCTCATGCAATGCTTAGTGACAAAGCACATTTACACTTTCCTCATAATCAATCAACCTTGGCCTTATTAATATACTACCTAACGAAAATAAAAAATACTAGGAGAAATTTAAAACTTTAAAGCAAACAAAAGGATGGAAATAACTTTGCAAAGAGATCGAGGACTTACATTAGGGCTTCGGTGCTGCGAAGATTTATCACCCTCAAGTTTCACGTTCCCCAAACTAAGCTTAATAACGAGATCATTGTTATTATAAGTTAGCAATTCAAACACTTACACACATGGCTTAATTAAATGCTTAGACTCCCTTATTCCTAGGTGTATCTCTTATATTTTATTTTTGTCTTAGAATGATCATGAAGATGCATTTTTGGACTTATTTCGATAGTTATTTAGGGCAGAAAGCAAAGTAGGACGATTTGATCAATAGTTAGCTAAAGGACAAAATCTTTTAAAACTGCTTCTCGGGATATCAAAAAGTTCATATCTTGGCATAACTTGGTTCACGATTTGAGACCTTTCTCGGGCCGATATTTGGCATGTACTTCATACTTCATATCTTCGAGAGACGTTCTTGAGTTAATGGTCTTCTCATCATAATAGAGTTTCTTCTCTTGGAGACTTTTGAGGGGTACTCCAACTTTGTTGACCACGACTTCATGATTATTTCTTCAATCTCTAATTGGGATTTTGAGATACAACGATCCGCCTCCTTTTCGGACTTGGATCTATTTATCCTCATACCTTGTTAGGGTCTTTTCGGATAGACTTCTCCATCATCTTTATGGGAGTTGATTGCTTTTCGTCGTGAGTCTTGATCCTTCATATTGACTTTAGGAATAATGCTTTTCACATCACTTTGGATCTTCAGCAATAAAATTGAATCCTCATGCCTTGTTAGGGCCTTTTCGGACTCGCCAATCTTCGCGCCCCGCTTCATAAGTTATGCCTTGGCTATGAACTCTTATCATTACCGAGCAACTTTTAAACGATCTTGGGCTAGAAGCTAAGTAACTTTTCAAATCGTAAGACCTTACTTATTGCAGATAAATTTTTAACAAGTGATGGGAGATTAGGCAAATAATTACACCAAGTGAGCTTGCGTAAGAATACCGACTTATAATTGACTCTATCATTTCTCGTCCTCCACAATTTAAAATCTCAAGTAATGAGACTCGTGGACACTTAGCCTAATAAACCATTTAAGGTCTACATGGTTAAGGATACTAGCTAGAATAAACTTGGATAAGTCCATTCGGGTTGAGTCAAAATAGACGCAACGGGCCTAATATGTCAAAGACTTCTAAACTAGCTACACCACTTATTAATATTTTTGACTTTATTGTGCAATATATACATATGAAAGCAACGATAAAAATTTTAAAATTACGACTAAATGGCCAAAGTTAATTAAAAATTTGAAAAATGTTGAAAAATAGGATTTTCTGGTTAATTGAAGGCATTTTCCTGGAAAAGTCCACTTAAAACTTCGATAGAAGTCCCCCCTACACTTAAGATAAACATTGTCCTCAATGTTTAAGCATGTGGGAAAAGTCTCCCCTACACTTATGACATTGTGCACGTTGGTTAACTCAAGTTAAGGAAGAGACGACTAAAGTGATCAATTTCAAATGTGAGTATGAAGAAAATTGAATCACGATAGTTGAGAGATAGAACCGGATTTCGGATAACACGGGAGCACGGTTCTTCAAAATTTCCAAGAGTGCATTAATTCCTGTAATCACATCACCACACAAATACAAACACCTATGCAGGCCCCCCTACACTTAGGAGGTTAAAACGTAAAAGGATAGATACTCGGGCTGCCTCCCGAGGAGCACTTGTTTTTGATGACCGAGTCACGAGCCTGACTCGACCCAAAATTAGTTCATGGGGAACGTGGTGAGGGATGGAATCATCTCCTGAGAGATGTCCTCACCAAAGTACAGCTTCAGACGATGGCCATTCACCTTGAAATTGGGCCCATTTGGCTGAGAAAGCTCAATGGTCCCATACGGAAAGACGTTGGCGACGGTGAATGGACCAGACCAGCGGCTCTTCAACTTGCCAGAGAAGATCTTCAACCGAGAGTTGAAAAGTAAGACTTGATCACCAACGTGGAACTCTTGGTTCTTGATTTTTGCGTCATGGAGGATCTTCGTCTTCTCTTTGTAGATCAGCGAGTTCTCATAAGCTTCATTTCTCAGTTCGTTAAGCTCGTTGAGTTGAATCTTGCGATGATCACCGGCTTTGTTGATGTCGAAGTTAGCCCACTTTAAGGCCCAGTGCGCCTTATGCTCCAGCTCGATGGGAAGGTGGCATGCTTTCCCGTACACAAGACGATAAGGTGTACAACCGATCGGGGTCTTGTAAGCAGTACGGAAAGCCCACAGAGCATCATCTAGCTTATCGGCCCACGCGACACGATGCTCTCCCACAGTACGCTCCAAAATTCGCTTCAATCCACGATTGGATATCTCGGCTTGCCCATTGGTTTGGGGATGATAAGCGGTGGAAAGACGGTGATTGACACCATACTTGGCCATGACTCTTGCAAATTGATCGTTGCAAAAATGAGTCCCGCGGTCACTGATAATAGCACGAGGAACGCCGAATCGAGAGAACAGCGATTTCAAAAAGTTACAAACCACCCTTGCATCATTAGTAGGTAAAGCTTTGGCTTCAACCCACTTGGAGACGTAGTCAACGGCAACAAGGATGTATTTGTTTCCTTTAGATGAAGGAAATGGCCCCATAAAGTCGATACCCCAAACATCAAAGATTTCACATTCTTGAATGAAATTCTGAGGCATCTCGTCTTTATGTGTGATCGTGCCTTGCTTCTGGCAAGCATCACATTTTTTTACCATATCGTGAGCGTCACGATAAATGGAGGGCCAATAAAATCCTGAATCAAACACTTTTTTGGCGGTGTAGTTGGGACCAAAGTGACCACCAGTGGGTCCTTTGTGGCAAGCATCAAGGATTTCGAAAGCTGCCGGTCCATCAACACATCGGCGAATAATCAAGTCGGCACATTGTTTGAAAAGATACGGGTCATCCCAGAAGTAAGTCTTTATGTCTTTGAAAAACTTCTTCTTTTGCTGGGATGTTAACCCGTCAACGAGGATTCCACCCGCTAAGTAGTTTGCAATGTCCGCAAACCACGGGGTTTCATCAGCAGTCGAGTTGATAGACATTAAGGTCTCCAGGGGAAAAGAATCATTGATTTCTTTGTTCGGATGAGCCCCCTGGTAAGGATCCTCAAGTCTACTGAGATGATCCGCGGCTAGGTTTTCTGCTCCTTTTTTATCGCGAATTTCGATTTTAAATTCCTGGAGCAGTAAAACCCAGCGAAGAAGTCTTGGTTTGGAATCTTGCTTTGTCAACAAGTACTTCAGCGCGAAATGATCGGTGTACACAATGGTGGTAGAAAGGACAAGATAGGGGCGGAATTTTTCAAAAGCATAGACAACAGCTAAAAGCTCTTTTTCGGTTGTCGTATAATGCAATTGTGCCCCTGTCATTGTCTTGCTAGCGTAATGGATCGGTTGGAAGTGTGTGTTCACTCTTTGTCCAAGAACCGCTCCAATAGCAAAATCACTAGCATCGCACATTAACTCAAAAGGCAGCTCCCAATTGGGGGTGACCAAGACGGGTGCCTTAGTAAGCTTATCCTTAAGCGAGTCAAAGGCTTCAAGACACTCTTTGGAAAAGATAAAAGGAGTATCTTTTTCCAAGAGGTGGGTCATCGGGCGAGCGATTTGAGAAAAATCTTTGATGAATCGACGGTAGAAGCCCGCATGACCCAGAAAACTTCTCACACCCTTCACGGTTGAAGGTGGAGGCAACTTTGCGATAACATCGACTTTAGCACGGTCTACTTCAAGACCGGCTTTCGAGATCTTGTGTCCTAGGACGATGCCTTCTTTTACCATAAAATGGCATTTTTCCCAATTCAGAACTAGGCGAGTGTCTTCGCACCGCTTGAGCATACGTTCCAAATTGGCAAGGCACGCAGAGAATGAATCGCCATAGACCGAGAAATCATCCATGAATACTTCCATAGTGTCTTCCACCATGTCATGGAAGATCGCCATCATACACCTTTGGAATGTCCCAGGAGCATTACATAAACCAAAAGGCATGCGTTTGTAAGCAAATGTTCCATAGGGACAAGTGAATGTGGTCTTTTCTTGGTCCTTGGGATCAATGGGAATTTGAAAATACCCGGAGAAACCGTCTAAGAAGCAGTAATAGTCATTACCAGCTAGACGCTCGAGCATTTGATCCATGAAGGGAAGAGGAAAGTGGTCTTTTCTCGTGGCATCATTGAGCTTGCGATAATCAATACAAACTCTCCACCCAGTAACGAGACGAGTGGGAATAAACTCGTTGTGTTCATTGGGAACAACGGTTATTCCGCCCTTCTTGGGCACACAATGGACGGGACTTACCCACGGCGAATCCGAAATAGGGTAGATCAAGCCGGCATCTAGAAGTTTGATAACCTCTTGTTTGATGACGTCATGAATTTTAGGATTAACCCTTCTTTGGCTCTGGATTGTGGGTTTGAAGTCATCTTCCATGAGAATCTTGTGAGTACAAAAGTTCGGATCAATTCCGCGGATATCGGAAATTTTCCAAGCAATTGCCTTCTTATGAGCTTTAAGCACAGCGATGAGACGAGTTTTCTCTTCTTCTTGCAAGTCCTTAGCGATGATGACGGGTGACTTCTTCTCTGCTTCAAGGAACGCATACTCGAGATGGGGCGGCAACTCCTTAAGTTCTAAATCCGGAGGATTTTCGACGGGAGGCGTTTTCAAAGTCGTGGCATCGACAGCAATAACCGTGGGAGATGGAGGCGAAGGATTGTCTTCGGTGAGAAGATTGTCAAAGAAATTCATGTCTTCATCCCCCTCGGTGGGAGAATCATTAGTAGCTAAATTCGCATCTCCCATGGTATCTTCAAGATTGTTCCAGAATAAATCACTATCTCCAAATAGAGACAACGATGAATCAATGGAGGACACGGTCTCAACAGTGGGAAGAGAGGTAGGAATACTTTTGCAAGCATCATTAAAGTGTTTTTCATAAGCCTCATCAAGAACGTCAATACAATTAACGCTCTCATATGAATAAGGTTGTTTAGACAACTTTCCCATGTTGAAGACGACTTTATCGTCACCCACTCTCATGATAAGCTCACCGGCTTCAACATCAATGAGAGTGCGACCGGTCCTTAAGAATGGACGACCAACAATAAGTGGCACACGGGGGTCCATCTCGTAGTCGACGACAACAAAATCAGCAGGAAAGGTGAATTTGTCGACTCCTATAATGACATCTTCGGCTATCCCCACTGGATAAGCAACCGTACGGTTAGCCAATTCCAAAGTCATTTTGGTGGGGACAAGCTCTGGGAGAGATAATTGCTTCCAAACACTTAGAGGCATGAGATTAATACTGGCACCTAGATCGGCTAGGGCCATGCAATTCTCTACTCCCGGGAAATTGCAAGGGATAAGAAAACGACCCAGATCACCAAGCTTGATTGGCAATTTCCTTAAGAGCACTGCAGAGCAGTTCTCATTAAGTTGGGTGTTGGCGAGATCGAGGAGCTTTTCCTTGTCGCTCAGAAGATCTTTAAACATTTTAGCATATTTAGGCATGTGAGCGAGAGCCTCAGCGAAGGAGATATTGAAATTCAATTGTTTGAACATTTTAAGGAAGTTCGAAACTTGAATATCGTCCTTGCTTTTGAGCTTCTCTTTCCTCAACCTAGATGGATAAGGTATATTGGAAGAAGAGGAAGGCTTTGGTAGAATAGGATCACTCACATCCTTGGGTGGAGGAGGGGTAGAAGTAGGAGGTGGAGAAATTGGGGAAGGAGAAGGATGGGGAACAGGAGCAGGTGACTCGTTCTCCTTAGTCACAACCACCGGTGGAGGTATAGGAAGCTCGGGTTCCTTGGTACCTTTGCCACTTCGAGTGGTGATTGCTTTCATCTCCCCTCTTGGATTCGCAACGGTGTTACTCGGAAGAGTACCCGAAGAAGAGGGTTGATTACCTTGGAAAAAGCTAGCCATCATGTTCCTTAAGTCATTCGTTTGACTATCCATAGTGTGTTTCATATCAGCTCTCAGATCATTCCCTTGTTTCATCAGGTCTGCTTTCAAGTTGCGCACTTCCTGTTGGAGATTATCCACGATCACATCGTTAGTTCTCATGTAGGTTCCAATGTCTTGATGTGATGCGGGGGTTTGGTTGGAAGGAGCAGTGTATGCGGGTGGTTGATAAGCAGGTTGCTGGTAAACTTGGTTATTTCGTTGAGGTGGTTGTTGCTGCTTATGAGGAGGGATGTATGGTGTGCGAGTTTGTTGTTGTTGAGGAGGGCGGTTGAGGTTTTGTTGTTGGTTTTGGTTGTTAGGATTAAAACCAGGTGGTGAGAGATAGTTGTTGGAACGGTAGCTAAGCAAGTTGCGGTCACCTTGAGGTTTTGCTTGATAAGCGGGTTGAGTATAGGTGCCATATGCTGCATTCACGTTCTCTGCAGGGTAATCTTGGGTGGCGGTACAAGTAGTATAAGAATGAGGACCACCGCATATCTCACAAGGTTGGCTGACAGCGTTCACTTGAGCGTTTTTGGCGTTGTTGCTGTTGTTGTTGCTGACGGTGTGGGTGACAAGCGATTCAAGAAGCGTGGTGATTTTGTCAAGTCGCTTGTCGCTGTCATTAGTGCTAGCACTAGCAACATTGGTCCTAACACTCTTGGTTTGCACACGAGATTTGTTCTCAATGATATCCCAAGCAGCATTGGACGTCTTAGCCAATAAATTACCCCCTGAGGCACTATTCAGTGAATCTTGGTCACTCATGCTTAAACCATTGTAAAAAGTATTTATTTGATGTACTTTGGTAAAACCATGTTGTGGGCATTTTCTCAAAAGATCTTTTAAACGATCCCAAGATTCACTGAATGACTCATCGTACTTTTGTTCAAAGTTTATAATCTCATTCCGCAAAGCGGTAGTATGAGAGGGTGGAAAAAAGTAGTTGATAAACTTTGTTTCCAAATCCGTCCACGAGAGAATACTCTGTGGCGGTTCCTTAGCAAGCCAATGTCGGGCTTGTCCCTCTAAAGAAAAGGGAAAAAGTTGTAACCTTATCACTTCTTGTGAAACTCCATTGAACTTGACCGTGTTAGTGAGTTGTAGAAATCTCTTGATGTGGTCGTGTGGATCATCAATGGTGCGTCCCAAGAATGGTTGAGCTGAGACCATCTGGATAAAGCCGGACTTGAGCTCGAAATTGTTGGCGGCAATTGGAGGGATGACAATTGGATCCGTGTTGCCATCAACATGAGCTTGCAGCAATTCAATCATCGGGCGATTATCCGGAAGGTGCTCATTGTTGTTGTTATTATTCATGTTGTTGAAAGGCGGATTGTTGTTGTTATTATTGTTGTTCGGAGGTGGTATGTTATTGTTGTTTTGGACACCAGCCATGTCTAAGTTATCGAGAGGCTCGGGCTCTTGATAAGACGTGGATCGAGTGCGCATACACCTGCAAAAGAACAAACAAAGAAAAGCAAAGCAAAATATTTTTGGTTTTTATTGTTTTGTTTTTTTTTTTTTTATTTTTAGGATTTTTGAAAATTTTATATTATTTTTTTTTTTTTTTTTTTTTTTTTTTTTTGTGTTTTTGAAAATTTTTATGAAAAAGTAACGTTCACGGGGAACGGATCCCAAAATCCAAGTTTTTACAAAAAACTTTTGATCTTAACGAGAAGAGCCGGCAGCGGCGCCATTTGATACACAGATTTTGCTAGGGGTTCAATTTTGTCTCGATATCCTCTCGAATTGATCTCAGTTTAAAGTGGAATGATTTGTTCTTGGTTAATAAAAAGTGGTTGGTTTGTTTATCTATTTTAAACTAATGACAAGTAATTAAAGTGTCGAAGAGTAAAGTTAAAGACTTGAAAGATTAAAGTAAGAAACGAGTTAAAAAATTAAATGGTTGAAAACTTTTTAAAGATTATGCAAGGGAAATAAATGAACACTTCATAAAAACTAACACTTGGAAAACTTTATGAAAAACAAAAACTTTATGAAAAATAAAAACTTAGTTTGAAAAGACTAAAAGAAAGTAAGATCGAACAAAGCAAATAGGAAAAATCGGAATAAGAAAACACACACCAATCGGAATCTTTTCCGATCAAGTGATCGGAATATGGGGAAAAATGGTGATCGGAATGTTGCCAAAGAATGTCAATTGGAATATTCAAATACACACCAATCGGAATGTTTAAGAAACAAACCAATCGGAATACTGAGAAATGAGTACGATCGGAAAATGGTAGACAGTCCAGATCGGAATATAGGGAAACTCACCATCGGAATATACGAAAAATGGACAAATCGGAATGCTAAAAAAAAACTCACCGTCGGAATCTCAAATCCCTCTTCCGATCGGGTTCAATCGGAATATGGAGAAGGGGGTACCGTCGGAATAAGGGGCCAATCGGAAAGGGTAGTAACAACCCTTCCTAAAATAATGGAAATGGGGAAAAGCTAGGTAATAAGCTAAAGTAATAAGCTAAAACCCAAAACTTATCAATCCAAATACGCAACCGAATCAAATAAGCACTTTTATCAACTTATCTAACTCGAAATCAAGCAACTTTTTAGATCAAACAATAAAAACTTAAACTTTTTAATAAAACTTTTTAATGATAAAAATAAGCTAATCATAAAAGTAAGCCAATAAGCACAAAAGTCTTAAAGCTTAATCAAACGAAAACTTATAAAATGATCAAAAGATTAAATTTTTAGCATGAAATCAATTAGAACAACACGGATCACATGATAATCACACCAAAATCAACCTTAAATCAAAGAAAAGTAGAATGAGATTAAGAGATAAAAGCTTAAAAATGGAACTTGATTAATTAAAGATAATACAAAAGTTTTAATTTGAAAGAGAAAAGAGATGAAATCTAGTGAGAGAAAGTTTAGAACTTTCTCTCCCTAAAACTAGAAACTACCTAAAAAACTAAGTGTCAATTTTTGTGAAGTAGGGGCCTTTATATAGGCGTGTACATGGTGGTGATGGGCTTTTGATTGGGCTTTGATTTGGGCTTCTTTTTCTTCTTTCTTCTTAAGTCTTCATGCGTCTTTTAAATAAACGTTGCCGACTTGGATTTGAGAAGTGTCGGTGAATTATTCCAACTCGTCTTATAATCTATTGTTTTATAGACTCGAGTTCTTCGACATATATGAATCTTCCATCTTTGGCTCTATTCTTCGATAAATCTTCAAATAGGCACAATGACTTCAAATCTTCTGCATCTCTTGGATAATAGACTTCGTCTTGAGTCTTTTTCCTCGATAAAACCCGTGTAATCCCATGTTTTCTTCATTATTCATCCGGTTGACTCTGAAAACACAATAAACACAAAAACCACGCATAATTCCAAACAAATGATATTAAATACGTGTTTTGGTCTCGTTTTAGCCCGATTTAAGTGGTAAAAGGATGGGTGTTTTCACACCTATCATACAGAAAAAAGCATAAGCTTGACGACATCGGTGTCGACGTTCTTAAACTTGCTCGTGGCTAAAATACGATCGAAATTTCGATGTGATCGTGAGGATTATCGGCTTCACATCCTTGAAACTTCGTAGCTTGGATTAATGAAAGCATTCCGCTCTTAATCTAAAAATTCTCCGCCTCGATGGCGGGAATTACGATCGCGTCTCCATAACCCTCAGTGGGTGCTTGGAGCAATTCCATCATCGTACGATTCTCGGCCATCTCGTCTACTGTTTCGACAACGATATTAGGAACGTACGTTTCTAAAGTTCGTCTACGTTGTCGATTCTTTCGATTTCGATTGCGTCGATTCGATGCGTCACTAGAATTCGTGTAGTCCTTCGATGGAGTGCGCATGCACTAACGTAGAATGGGGGGTAGCAACGAAGATTCTTTTTGGGTTTTTATGATTTTTCAATTTTTTTTGGTTTTTGATTGTTTTTAATTTCTTTGGATTTTTGGTGTATTACGTAGACAAAAATCTACATATCTCTCCTCGAATCGATTTTCTCGATTAAAGGATCCTCAGGGAATGAAAACGATCACGGGGCGTGAACGCTTTCGATGACTTTAGAACGTTGGTGGAACACCCAAACGTTCAAGAGGGTTTAATCTTGAAAACAAGCAAATATATATGATACGTAGATAATACTTGGGGGGCAAACCCTCGATTAGCCCTCTTTCTCAAAACACGCACACGCAAGCGGAGGAAACGAGGCGGCGCGAAGCACTTAAGAGCCTTTTTCCTCTAGGTCGTGAAATACAACCGCCTTATACCCACCTTATAGTTTGTGTTTTTCAAAATTAAGCCTCACGAAAGTATTTATCTATTTTACCTTTAAACTTTTTCTTTAGATTCGAATATAATGATCGAGTGATGAAATCCCGAATCAAGGTTGCGTTTTCACGCTTTTGGAGTACTTGTATATTTATTGTTTTACGTATACAATATAGTAATATATTCACAAGAAAAACGAAAACGATAATGATTTATCTAGAATATAGTAAAATGATTGGTTTGTGTTTAATTTAGGAAAATTAAACACGATTTATTTGGATACTATAATATAATAAGGAAAAATAACAAAAATGAGTATGTACCTTATATACGCTTTCCAAAAATTGAAAAGCAAAAACGCGCTACTCACACAAACACGATATCTAGTATGGCACTAAAAACACCTCCCCGACAGCGGCCCCAAAATGATAGGTGTAGTTTTACACTTTTGCTTTAGGAAAAACAAAAACGTAAAAGCGGGAAGTATTAATCGACACGATTTAGGAAAACCGCGAAGACGAAAAATTCCGGGTTCGTTCTCGAAGGAGGTGTGTGTATTAGGTGCCAAAATAAAAATCAAAGTTTGGATTAGTGACATTTTTGGATGAGAAAAATAGAAAAGTAAGACGAATTACGCTAAAAATTACCCTACGACGCGAAAGACGCGAAATCGTAAAATTCGACAAAAGGAAAAAGTGTTCTAAAAATTACCAAATTCTAAACCTAACTAAATAAAAATACAAGGATTACAAATTTGAAAACCAAAATGTCTAAAACCTATTTAATAATTTTATATTAATTTTTAAAGTTAAAGAAAAACCTTAAAATTAAATAAAATTAAAAATTAACTAAAATGGAAATGTTAAAAGCTGTAAACCTCAAAATATTTAATTAAAACCTAAAAATATTTTTTGAAAATTTTTAAAACTAATAAAACTATTTTTTATCTATTTATTAAAAAACGGCTATAAAAATGATTAAATAATAAGAAAAATAAAATTTTAAAACTGAAAAATCCTAAATGCTATACTAAACAAAGGAAAAATAAAGAGAAGTCAAAAATCAAAGAGAATAAGCTTAAAACAGCTTATTATGGTACGGCTTATATTAATAAGCCCAAACCAACTAACCCCCTTAAGTATTAAACGTGGTAAAGGCTTACCAGTAAAAGACCCAAGGGCAGTTGGTTATCACGTTGGTGTGTGGGAGGAGTGGCGCAGGTTCGAGTCCTCGCCACGTCCTTTTTACACATTTTTTTTTACTTTTTCTTTTTATAACTCAAATCCAGTGACCTTTAACACTTAAAAAACACAAATGGAAACTAAAAACAAACAAGAATAAGGCCAACAAGACCCAAAACATGAAAAGAAAAACTGGACTTGTGCTACAGTCACTAAGACTGAAAAAACAAAGAAAGTGGTATCTTCACCAATGAAGATACGACCAATTGTGGTTGATTTGGAGTGATTGTTGATTGTTCTTGGAAAAGAGGGGCACCCCCACACTCATGGAAGTGTTGGGAGTCAAATTATGCAAGAAAAACACAAGTTTACAACAAAGAATCACACAAAATCCCCCAAAATACAGTCACTGTATGAGTTGAATGGGTCTGGTGGACTTTTCTGATGCAATTGGCACACAAACAGATTTCAAAGCTTCCAAACTCACTTAATAAACTACCAATCAACTACTAACTAGTCACACAACCTAACTTGACCTATTATCTAGCCATAAACAAGATTTCAAGGCAAATTTACACTAAAACAAACACAAAAATGGACTTACTGATTTTCTACTTAAGTTCACCAAGAAAAGCATGCATATTACTCTAATCCTATCAAAACTGAAAACCAGGGCTACAACTAACCTAACACTAGCATATAGAGCATGTCTAAGCAGGTTTAACCAATCTATGTGTCACCCAAGACTGCATAAAGCATACACCCAAACACCCCCTGACATTCGGATTTTATTAGGTTCTTTTTCGGCATCTCTTCGAATTGATCACGGTTAAAAGTGGAATTATCGTTCTTGGTGACTAAAAAGGGGGTTCGGTATTCTATATCTAATTAAAGGGTAAATGCGCAAAGTAATAAAATTAAGCTAAAAACAATTAATTATAATAACAAAACAATTAAAAATAATAAAGCGGGAATTAAACAATAATTGAAAACTTAATTTTTATTAAAATTAGGAAAACACTTTTTCATTCGGAAAAAGTAACTCATACGGAAAAATTGGTTCATGCGGAATAATATGTTGATTCGGAAAAACAACTCATGCGGAATAATAGCTGACTCGGAATAAGTGCTTGATCCGGAATAAAATGCTCATGCGGAAAACTGACTCACTCGGAATAATAAGCTTATGCGGAATAAAGGTTCATTCGGAAAAACATGCTCATGTGGAAAAAGTGCTTACTCGGAATAATTAGGTGACTCGAAAAAAAATGCTCACTCGGAAAGATATGCTCATGCGGAAAAATGTGTTTATTCGGAAAAATACATTCACTCGGAATAATGAGCTGGTGCGGAATAAAGCTTGACTCGGAATAATATGAAAACTTGCTCACTCGGAATATATTGCTTCCTCGGAATATATATTGCTCATGCGGAAAAATTTTTGATTCGGAATAAACTGGGAAAACAGATATAGCGAAAAATAGGGAGAAAAACAAAAGAACGAATTTTAACCAAAATCAATCAAGTTTTATCCAAAGATTAAACCAAACTAAACACTAATCATCAACTAATGATAAACCATCAACCCAAATCAATAAAAACACAAAACCCACTTGTTTTTAGGAAATCAAAATCAACCAAATCAAAACTTAGAACTTTGAATCAACAAGAAAAGGAAGAACAAGATTAAAGGAAAACTTGTATTAAAAGATTAAGATTCAAACAAACAAAAAGTAAAGATTAAACTTACAAGATCATGGATTGAAAAATGAAAAATTACCCAACACCCTATTGGTGTTGGTTGTTACGAACCAAAGAGAAAAAGATGGAAAAAACTAAAAACTCACTAGTCTAAAATGTGAAGGAGGGGCTATTTATAGGTGTGGTGAAGTGGGTTGGTGAGTGGGATTCTTTCCTTTCTTTTTGTCTTCTCGTCTCTTTAATAAAGTTGACGTTTTCGACTTCGATTCGGGATTTGTCGATGAATAAATTCAACTCGTCTTTTAATTTCTTCGTTTAATAGACTTGAGTTCTTCGACATATATAAATCTTCCATCTTTGGTCCTTTTCTTCGACAAATCTTCAAATAGGCCCATTGACTTCAAATCTTTTGCATCTCTTGGACTATAGACTTCGTCTTTCGTCTTTTTCTTCGATAAAACCCGTGCAATCCCATGTTTTCTTCAATATTTATCAGTTTGGCTCTGAAACAAAACAAAAACACAAACCACGCATAATTCCAAACAAATGCCATTAAATACATGTTTTGGTCTCGTTTTAGCAAGCAATAAGTGGTAAATGGATGGGTGTTTTCACACCTATAAAATCCCCTACACTTGACCATTGCCATGCCCTCATGTAATGCTATAAATTAAGGCAAAACCTTACACTTTTCTCATAGTCAATCAACCTTGGCCTTATTAACATACTACAACTACTAGAAACAAAAATTAAACTACTATAAAGAAATAAAAGCTTGAATGAAACAAAAGAGGTAGAAAACCATTTTCACTTGCAAATAGCTACATGGAAATAACTCGCAAAGAGATCTAAGACTTACATTAGGGCTTTGGTGCTATGAAGATTTATCACCCTCAAGTTTCACGTTCCCCAAACTAAGCTTAAAAACGAGATCATTGTTATTATAAGTTAGTAAAACAAACACTTACACACATGTCTTAATTATACACTTAAACTCCCTTATTCCTAGGTGTATCTCTTATATTTTATTTTTGTCTTAGAATGATCATGAAGATGCATTTTTGGACTTATATCGATAGTTTATTAGGCTGAAAATAAGGTGGGACAATTTGATTAATATTTAGCTAAAGGACAAAATCTCTTAAAACTGCTTCTCGAGACCTCAAAAAGTTCATATCTTGGCATAACTCGCTTCACGATTTGAGACCTTTCTCGGGCTGATATTTGGCATGTACTTCATACTTCATATCTTGAGAGACGTTCTTGAGATAATGGTCTTCTCTTCGTTTATAGAATTTCTTCACTTGTAGTATTTTGTGAGATACTTCAACTTTGTTGACCACGACTTCATCATTATTTATTCAATCTTTATTTGGGATTTTGAAATACAACGATCCACCTCCTTTTCGGACTTGGATATATTCATCCTCATACCTTTTTAGGGTCTTTTCGGATAGACTTCTCCATGATCTTTATGGGAGTTGATTGCTTTTCGTCCTGCGTCTTGATCCTTCATATTGATTTTGGGAATAATACTTTTCACATCATCTTGGATCTTTAGCAATAAAATGGAATCCTCATGCCTTGTTAGGGCCTTTTCGGACTCGCCAATCTTCGCGCCCCCTTCAATAAGTTATGCCTTGGCTATGAACTCTTATCATTACCGAGCAACTTTTAAACGATCTTGGGCTAGAAGCTAAGTAACTTTTCAAACCGTAGGACCTTACTTATTGCATTTATTCATTTAAGGCGATGGGAGGAAAAGCTTATACTTACACCTAGTGTGCTTATGCAAGAATACCGACTTATAATTGACTTCTATCATTTCTCGTTCTCCACAATTTAAAATCTCAAGTAATGAGACTCGTGGATGCTTAGCCTAATAAACCAATTAAGGTCTACATGGTTAAGGATACTAGCTAGAATAAACTTAGATAAGTCTATTCGGGTTGAGTCAAATTAATCACAACGGGCCTAATATATCAAAGACTTCTAAACTAGCTAAACCACTTATTAATATTTTTGATTTTTCTTTTATTTTTGACTTTATTATGGGATATATACATATGATAGCAACGATAAAAAGGAAGGAAATAAAAGACATAAAATTTAAAAATTACTACTACAAGGCCAAAATTAATTAAAAACTTGAAAAATGCCGAAAAAGATGATTTTCTAGTTAAATGAAGGCATTTTAATGGAAAAGATCACTTATTACTTTGATAGAAGTCTCCCCTACACTTAATATAAACATTGTCCTCAATGTTCAAGCATGTGGGAAAAGGCTCCCCTACACTTATGACATTGTGCATGTTGGTTAAATCAAGCTAAGGAGGAGACAACTAAAGTGATCAATTTCAAGTTTTATGTATGTACAAAATTGAATCAAGATAGTTGTGAGATAGAACAGATTTGTGGATAACACGGGAGCACGGTTCTTCAAAGGTTCCAAAAGTGAACTTATCCCTGCAATCACATCACCACACAAACACAAACAACCTATATAGCCCCCCTACACTTAGGAGGAAAAACGGAAAGGGACAGATAGATACTCGGGTTGATTCAGTCCTGAATTAATTCAAAGGAAAGGTGGAGAGGGATGGAATGATTTCATGAGAGATTTCCACTCCAAAGTACAACTTCACTCGTTGTCCATTCACCTTGAAATTTGGTCCATTAGGTTGAGTGAGCTCAAGAGTACCATATGGAAAAATTTGAGCAATGGTGAATGGGACGGACCAACGAGATTTTAGTTTGCCGGAAAAGATTTTCAACCGAGAGTTAAAGAGTAAAACTTTATCTCCAACTTGGAACTCTCGGTTCTTAATCTTGGAATCATGAATGAGCTTGGTCTTCTATTTATAGATCAATGAGTTCTAATAAGCTTCATTCTTCAATTCGTTAAATTCATTGAGTTGGATTTTTCGCAAGTCACCGGTTTTGTTGATATCAAAATTAGCCTATTTCAAGGCCCAATAAGCCTTGTGCTCCAACTCAATGGGGAGGTGGCATGCTTTTCCGTACACGAGACGATATGGGGTACAACCAATAGGAGTCTTATATGCAGTACGGAAAGCCCATAAAGCATCGTCAAGTTTATCGGCCCAAGAGGCACGATGCTCTCCCATGGTTCTTTCCAAGATTCGTTTAAGTCCACGGTTGGACACCTCAGCTTGGCCATTAGTTTGTGGATGATAGGCGGTGGAAAGTCGGTGATTGACACCGTACTTAGCCATGACTCGAGCAAATTGATCGTTGCAAAAATGAGTCCCGCGATCACTAATAATAGCACGAGGCACACCGAATCTAGCGAATAGTTGTTTTAAAAATTTAACAACCACCCTCGCATCGTTAGTGGGTAAAGCTTTCGCTTCAACCCATTTAGAAACGTAGTCAACGGCTACGAGGATGTACTTGTTTCCTTTAGAAGAAGGGAATGGCCCCATAAAGTCGATGCCCCATACATCAAAGATTTCACATTCTTGTATGAAATTTTGAGGCATCTCATCTTTAGGTGTGATCTTGCCTTGTCTTTGGCAAGCATCACAATTTTTAACCATTTCATGAGCGTCACGATAAATGGTGGGCCAATAAAATACCGAGGCAAACACTTTCTTCGCGGTGAAGTTAGGACCAAAGTGACCACCGGTGGGTCCTTTATGGCAAGCTTCTAGAATATCTAGAGCTGCGGGTCCGTCAACACACCGAAGAATAATCAGATCAGCGCATTGTTTGAAGAGATACGGGTCATCCCAAAAGTAAGTTTTAACATCTTTAAAGAACTTCTTCTTTTGTTGGGATGTTAACCCGTGGATGAGAATTCCACCCGCCAAGTAGTTTGCAATGTCCGCAAACCACGGGGTCTCATAAAGATTTGAATTTATAGACAGTAAGGCCTCAAGGGAAAAAGAGTCATTGATCTCTTGATTCCGATGATCCCCTTGATTAGGATCCTCAAGTCTGCTTAGATGATCCGCGGCTAGGTTTTCAGCTTCCTTCTTGTCACGAATTTTAATTTTAAATTCTTGAAGGAGCAAAACCCAACGAAGAAGTCTTAGTTTAGAATCTTGTTTGGTTAACAAGTACTTCAACGCGGAATGGTCCGTGTATACGATGGTGGTGGATAAAACAAGATAAGGGTGGAATTTTTCAAAAGCATAGACAACAGCTAAAAGCTCTTTTTCGGTTGTCGTGTAATGCAATTGAGCCCCTGTCATTGTTTTGCTAGCGTAATGGATCGGTTGGAAATGTTTGTTTATTCTTTGTCCCAAAACCGCTCCAATAGCAAAGTCGCTAGCATCACACATCAACTCAAAAGGTAGCTCCCAATTAGGGGTAACCAAGACCGGTGCCTTAGCGAGCTTATCCTTAAGAAGGTTGAAGGATTCAATACACTCTTGGAAAAGATAAAAGGAGTATCTTTTGCCAAGAGGTAGCTCATCGGGCGAGCGATTTTAGAAAAATCTTGGATAAATCGACGATAGAAGCCCGCATGACCCAAGAAACTTCTCACACCCTTCACGGTTGAAGGTGGAGGTAATTTGGCTATAACATCCACTTTAGCACGGTCCACTTCAAGACCGGCTTTTGAGATTTTATGTCCAAGCACAATGCCTTCTTTTACCATAAAATGGCATTTTTCCCAATTTAGAACAAGGCGAGTGTCTTCACACCGCTTAAGCATACGTTCTAAATTGGCAAGGCAAAAAGAGAAAGAATCACCATAGACCAAGAAATCATCCATGAAGACTTCCATAGTTTCTTCAACCATGTCATGGAAGATAGCCATCATACACCTTTGGAAAGTCCTAGGAGCATTGCATAAGCCGAAAGGCATTCTTTTGTAAGAAAATGTTCCATAAGGACAAGTGAATGTGGTTTTCTCTTGGTCTTTAGGATCGATGGGAATTTGAAAGTACCCGAAGAAACCGTCTAAGAAGCAATAATAATCATTACCCGCTAGACGCTCGAGCATTTGATCCATGAAAGGAAGAGGAAAATGATCCTTACGAGTGGCATCATTGAGCTTGCGATAGTCTATGCAAACGCGCCAACCCGTGACAAGTCGAGTAGGAATCAACTTGTTGTTTTCATTGGGAACAACGGTTATTCCGCCTTTCTTAGGCACACAATGGACGGGACCAACCCATGGCGAATCCGAAATAGGGTAAATCATTCCGGCATCTAGAAGTTTGATAACCTCTTTCTTGATGACGTCATGAATTCGAGGATTAACCCTTCTTTGGCTTTGGATTGCGGGTTTAAAGTCATCTTCTATGAGAATTTTATGAGTACAAAAGTTTGGATCAATTCCGTGGATATCGGAAATTTTCCAAGCAATTTCCTTCTTATGATTCTTTAGCACGTTGATAAGTCGAGATTTTTCTTCTTCTTTCAAGTCCTTAGCGATGATGACGGGTAACTTCTTATTGTCTTCAAGGAAAACGTACTCGAGATGAGACGGTAGGTCCTTAAGCTCTAAATCCGGAGGATTTTCGATGGAAGGCATAGTCAAATTCGGATCATCGATAGAGATTTCCTTAGGAGATGGGCGAGAAATATGGTCCTCATTGAGAAGTTTCTCAATGGTACGAATGTCTTCAACCCAATCTGTGGGAGAATCGTCATATTTTAAGTCCACATCTCCCAAAGTTGCTTCAAATTCTTTCAAAAGGAAATCACTTTCTCCAAATGGAGTTAGTGATGGAGCAATAGAGGCAACGGTCTCAACAATGGGTATAGAAGAAGAGCCACTTTTACAAGCGTCTTTGAAATTATCTTCACAAGCCTCATCAAGAACGTTAATGAAATTAACGCTCTCATTTTCAGAAGGCTGCTTAGAAAGTTTACCCATGTTGAAGACGATTTTATCGTCACCAACTCTCATTATTAATTCGCCCGCGGCTACATCAGTGAGAGTGCGACCGGTCCTCAAAAATGGACGTCCAACGATTAATGGAACACGGGGATCCATCTCGTAGTCAACGACAACAAAATCCGCCGGAAAGGTGAATTTGTCGACACCGACGAAGACATCTTCGGCTATCCCCACCGGATAAGCAACCGTACGGTTAGCTAATTCCAATGTCATTTTCGTGGGGACTAGCTCGGGGAGAGATAATTGCTTCCAAACACTTAATGGCATTAAGGTTATACTAGCACCTAGATCGGCTAGGGCCATACAATTCTCTACTCCCGGGAAGTTGCAAGGAATCAAGAAGTGACCCGGATCACCAAGTTTTGTGGGCAATTTCCTTAAGAGAACCGCAGAGCAATTCTCATTAAGTTGGGTTTGAGCAATTTCAAGAAGCTTCTTCTTGTCACTAAGAAGATCTTTAAACATCTTCGCATATTTGGGCATGTAAGCGAGAGCCTCAGCAAAGGAGATGTTAAAATTCAATTGTTTAAACATTTTGAGAAAGTTAGAAACTTGAATATCATCCTTGCTTTTAAGCTTCTCTTTCCTCAACCTTGAGGGATAAGGTATATCGGATGAAGAGGAAGGCTTGGGAATGGACTTCTCACTCACATCCTTGGGCGGTGGAGGGGTGGAAGTAAGAGGTGGAGAAATTGGAGAAGTAGAAGGTGGAGGAATAGGAGAAGAGGACTCGTTTTCCTTTGTCACAATCACCGGTGTAGGTATAGGAAGCTCGGTTTCCTTTAAACCTTTTCCACTGCGAGTGGTGATTGCTTTCATCTCCCCTCTGGGATTAGCAACGGTGTTACTCAGAAGAGAACCCGAACTAGAGGCTTGATTACTTTGGAAGAAACTTGCCATCATGTCCCTTAAGTCATTTGTTTGACTACTCAAAGAGTTTCGCGTATCGGCTCGGAGATCATTCCCTTGTTTCACCATATCTCCTTTCAAGTTGGCCATTTGCCGCTGAAGATTCTGCACTATCGCATCATTAGTCCTCATGTAACTTTCAACCTCGTGATTAAATGCGGTGGGTTGCGTAGGAGGGGGTGCTTGATAAGCAGGTGGTTGGTATGGAGCGGGTTGGTAAACTTGATTAGTATTTTGAGGTGGATATGGCTGTCTTTGGGGTTGAACTTGGTTGTGAGCTCGAGGTTGGTTTTGATTGTTTCGGTTAAGGTTTTGTTGTTGGTTTTGATTTGTAGGAAGAAAACCGGGTGGAGAAAGAAAGTTGTTAGAACGATAACTTAGCAAGTTACGGTCTCCTTGAGGGCGGGCTGGATAGCCTCCCTTAGAATAGGTACCGTATGCTGCGTTAACGTTTTCACAAAAATTGTCTTGGGTTGCAGTACAATTATTGTAAGAGTGAGGACCCCCGCATATTTCGCATGATCGACTCAAAACATTTACTTGTGCATTGATGGCTGTGGTATTGTTAGCGGTTTGGAGAGCAAGTGTTTCAACAAGCGAAGTAAGCTTATCAATCCTCTTACCGCTCTCACTAGTGCTAGCACTAGCCACATTAGTCCGAACACTCTTGGTTTGCACTCTAGACTTATTCTCAATAATATCCCACGCGTCATTAGAAGTCTTAACCAAAATATTACCCCCCGAGGCACTATTTAGTGAATCTTGGTCATTCATGCTTAAACCATTGTAAAAAGTATTAATTTGTGCACTTTGGTGAAACCATGTTGTGGGCACTTTCTTAAAAGTTCCTTAAAACGGTCCCAAGATTCACTAAAAGTCTCATCGTACTTTTGTTCAAAGTTAATGATTTCATTCCGCAAAGCGGTAGTACGCGAGGGTGGGAAAAAGTAGTTGATGAATTTGGTCTCTAAATCCGTCCATGTAAGAATACTTTGTGGATTTTCCTTTGCAACCCAATGATGGGCTTGTCCCTCTAAGGAGAAAGGAAAAAGTTGTAAGCGAATTACCTCTTGTGGAACCCCATTGTATTTGACCGTATTAGTGAGTTTAAGGAACCTTTTGATATGGTCATGAGGATCATCAAGTGTACGCCCCAAGAATGGTTGAGCAGATGACCATTTGAATGAAGCCGGATTTGAGCTCAAAGTTGTTGGCTCCAATCTCGGGTATGACAATAGCATCGGTGTTGCCCTCTACATGCGCTTGCAAAATCTCGATCATTGGACGGTTATCCATTGTGGTAACAATAGGAGGCTCGACAACCGGAGGTTGAATGATTGTAGCTTGAATGGATTTCTTCTTGCGTGATCGGGTACGCATACACCTACAAAAGAAAAACAAAGCAGAAATATTTTTGGTTTTTTATGTTTTTTTTTATTTTTTTGGATTTTTGAAAATTTTATATATTTTTTTAGGATTTTTGAAATTTTTATGCGTTGAAAATAACGTTCACAGGGAACGGATCCCAAAATCCAATTTTCTCACAAAAACTGTTAATCCTTACGAAAAGAGCCGGCAGCGGCGCCATTTGACATTCGGATTTTATTAGGTTCTTATTCGGTATCTCTTCGAATTGATCACGGTTAAAAGTGGAATTATCGTTCTTGGTGACTAAAAAGGGGGTTCGGTATTCTATATCTAATTAAAGGGTAAATGCGCAAAGTAATAAAATTAAGCTAAAAACAATTAGTTATAATAACGAAACAATTAAAAATAAAAAAGCGGGAAAATTAAACAATAATTGAAAACTTAATTTTTATTAAAATTAGAAAAACACTTTTTCATTCGGAAAAAGTAACTCATACGGAAAAACTGGTTCATGCGGAATAATATGTTGATTCGGAAAAACAGCTCATGCGGAATAATAGCTGACTCGGAATAAGTGCTTGATCCGGAATAAAATGCTCATGTGGAAAACTGACTCACTCGGAATAATAAGCTTATGCGGAATAAAGGTTCATTCGGAAAAAAACATGCTCATGCGGAAAAAGTTCTTACTCGGAATAATTAGGTGACTCGAAAAAACTGCTCACTCGGAAAGATATGCTCATGCGAAAAAATGTGTTTATTCGGAAAAATATACGGATTCGGAAAAATATATTCACTCGGAGTAATGAGCTGGTGCGGAATAAAGCTTGACTCGGAATAATATGATGACTCGGAAAAACTTGCTCACTCGGAATATATTGCTTACTCGGAATAAATATTGCTCATGCGGAAAAATTGTTGATTCGGAATAAACTGGGAGAACAGATATAGCGAAGAAGAGGGAGAAAAACAAAAGCACGAATTTTAACCAAAATCAATCAAGTTTTATCCAAAGATTAAACCAAACTAACCACTAATCATCAACCCAAATCAATAAAAACACAAAACCCAATTGTTTTTAGGAAATCAAAATCAACCAAATCAAAACATAGAATTTTGAATCAACAAGAAAAGGAAGAACAAGATTAAAGGAAAACTTGTATTAAAAGATTAAGATTCAAACAAACAAAAAGTAAAGATTAAACTTACAAGATCATGGATTGAAAAATGAAAAATTACCCAACACCCTATTGGTGTTGGTTGTTACGAACCAAAGAGAAAAAAATGAAAAAAACTAAAAACTCACTAGTCTAAAATGTGAAGGAGGGGCTATTTATAGGTGTGGTGAAGTGGGTTGGTGAGTGGGCTTTTCTCCTTTCTTTTTGTCTTCTTGTCTCTTTAATAAAGTTGACGTTTTCGACTTCGATTCGAGATTTTTCGATGAATAAATTCAACTCGTCTTTTAATTTCTTCGTTTAATAGACTTGAGTTCTTCGACATATATAAATCTTCCATCTTTGGTCCTTTTCTTCGACAAATCTTAAATAGGCCCATTGACTTCAAATCTTTTGCATCTCTTGGACTATAGACTTCGTCTTTCGTCTTTTTCTTCGATAAAACCCGTGCAATCCCATGTTTTCTTCAATATTTATCCGTTTGGCTCTGAAACACAACAAAAACACAAACCACGCATAATTCCAAACAAATGACATTAAATACGCGTTTTGGTCTCGTTTTAGCAAGCAATAAGTGGTAAAAGGATGGGTGTTTTCACACCTATCACCCCCTTGAATCCTAAATTTGAAATTTATCAAACCAAATGCTATAAAAATCAACACAAAACTAATCTAATTACGTCTAGCATGCATAAAACTATCTAAGAAACATAATCAACCAGAAAAGATTACATAAAACAACTCAAACACAAAATCACATAATCACTTAAAGAAAAGCAAAAAAAAAAAAAAACTCAAAATAGGGTTCAAGCCTTACTTAGGGGGTGATGCCTTCTATTTGGGAGTTTTAGGCTTATAAAAGCTTATGCAATGTGTAGAGTGTGGCTGCTGATGGAATCCATAATGGACCCAAGCCAAAATATTCTTCAAAATTAGGAAATAGAAAAGAGAATGGAAGGAGAAGGATGATGATCTTCTTGCTTCTTTTTGCCTGCACAACACCACAAGACTACAAGACAAACTTCAAGTATCAAGGGCTACAAGCTGTTAGCTTGTAGCTCTTGATACAGTGAAAATGTTAGAAATCAAATAAGGAATGAAAACAGATTTGATGAAAAATCTTGGAACACTGATTTTTGAAAAACCTATCTAAACCACTTTGGATATCCTTTGAAAACGTTTAAACTAGACAACAATTTCAGAAAACCAAAGATTCAAATCCACTTTCACTTCTTTGAATCTTTGGATTTCTAAAAATCTTAAAACCTCTTTGAAAACTCTTGAAAACTTAAAACCTTTAGAAACTTAATCTAAATTTGCAGGAAAATAAGGATACTCAAACTAAAACAATAATTTAAAACTGGAACTCAACACTTGCAAATTTTATAAAATTAAACTTTAAATATTCCTAAAATTAAAAAAATATTACAAATGTTGGAACGAAGGGCAAACTCACAACCTGAGTGCTCCTTATATACTAAAACTATGAAGGTTCTAGAATGCAAACATAAACTAAAAACCCTAGCTACAATCTACCAAGAATGCCCTTGGTCAAGAAGTTCAAAATTCGTTAAAGTGGTAACATGTGATGTTGTACTGATGTCCAGCTTGCATCCTTCAATCTTGTGCGTTGAAATCAAACTTTCAGACCAAGTTTGGGGCTTGGAGTCGTTGATTGACTGGCGGATTCTCTTTTTGCTATTTTGGGTTGAGCAGGGGAACCATGGGGGTCCCATTTGAGTCACGGATGAGGGTATTTTGTTGGTGGGTTGGGTTAAGGGATAGTTGAATCAGGGATCTGGAGGGTTTGGGGTTAAACCCCCTTGATTTGGGCGAGTTGGAGGATTAGGGTTTATGTGATGGGGTTTAAGCAGTTGAGGGTTTGATTTGTTTTTGGGTTAATTAACTTTAAAAAACAAGTTTACCACCAATTTGCAACTGATTTAAAATCAGTTAAATAAAAAAGAGAGTGGGATTTGACGTGGAAGAAGGGAAGTATCTGATTGGTGGATGGGTGAGTGGGTGATGAGGTGGCGGCTCTTAATAGGGTGAGGGGAGTGTGAGTGGGGATTTAATGGTGGTTTAGTTAAATAGGTTTGGGTTTTGGCAGTTTTAGCCCTCCCAGTTAATAACTCCTTAAGCAGCTTTGCATTGATGATCCTTGTCATTTTTGCACCATCTATCCTTTGTGGATTTCATCACAAGTCCTTTGTAACTTTGGAAGATTAAAGGACTAATATTGCAACTTCAATCAATCCTCAAGGGCTGGTCTTGATAATTCATGAAAATTTAGGGACCCTAAAGTACTTTTGAGATTCTTAGGGGTATAAAGTGTCAATCTTCAAAAGTTAAGGGACTAAACTTGACATTCTTCAAAATTGAAGGGCATTTTTGGAAAATCCATACTTGGGCCGGGTTCTTTGTGCGGCTTCGTTTCCCGTGTTCGTTTTTGCTTCATTCTTGTGATCTTTTGTTGATTTCATGATATCCGTACCTAAATTACACAATGAACAAACACAAGCATATGTTTGGGTATTTTGATGATATTTTAAGCGTTTTAAGCCCGATTTGGACGATGAGACTATGTATAATTGCAGTCTCATCATATGTTCATTAGGAGAATCAAACTCTCAATATGAGGGTGATGTTTGATTCAAGATAACTATATCTTCTTTCCTTCCAAAAGATATCAAGGTTAGAAAACTGAGTATGACTTGAGCTAAGAAGATTAATAAGATACCATATATGGAGTGTGATGAATCACATTATGTCTTAAATGAAGTTCGGATTTTGCTAAACTACTTATGAAGTGGGTTGTTAGAAAATAAAGAGATAGGAACTGTCATTGTATTATGTAAAGTCCCAAAATAGATAACATTGGAGTGTTGATCTATTTGCTATGTATTTAAAGATTAACTTTAAGTTACTAAAAGCAAGTGGGAGTTTTGATAATGAAAGATAAAATTAAAAAATACATAATCTTCTTAAATACACTAGTAATTATCATGAGGTAGGCGTGTTAATGCGAACTTTCAAGATAAAGGAATTTAAGTCATAGGTCCGCAAGGATATCTCGGATATGGGAGTAATATGCTGAGAATTATGAGTTACAAATAATTCTTATGATGTATTACCAAATATTGATTTGGGTAAACTACTCATACTATGAATGTTATGGATGTTGTCCAAACAAGATAATCAATTTTAGATTTGGTTTATCTTAAATAGTTTGACTAGAAATTAAAGATAAGTTTCGTCAAAGAAATGTTGAAACGGCCATTGTGGTGGTTTAAAATCCTTGTGTCGAAATTATATTGACAAGAATGTACACATATTTAATGTATGTATTATGGATAGATTATTAATTGTGATTAAGTATTCTTTCCTAAATGCATTAAATATATAAAGATTTTGGTGGTCATATTTTAATTGACAAGTTGAATATATATGAACTCTTTCTTGAATGACTACTTGAGCACGAGCTTAAGTAATCGAAAGAAGTTTATTAATTCAAAAATAAATCTTTGAAAAGTACAAAGAGCAATTATTCATGAATGGATAAATGTAGACATCTAGGAAATTATTCTTATGTTTGATTTGAAATCAAGATTGGATTTAAATTTAATAAGATGATTTCTAAGTATTCTTAAAAGCTAGTGGGGGTATTATGATTATTTTCTTAAATTATATGTCGAATAGACATATAAGAAAGTAAATTTCATTTAAATTAAATGTTGAATTGGTTTATGATTTGAAATGAAAATTTGCTTTGGTGATTTAGAAAATAAGATATACATAACATTGGAACAGATAAATTTATTTGTTTATGCGGTGGAAATACAACATAATATGCCATGTAGTAAGTTTATATGGATATTTAGAACATGAAAAAATCTAAATCTCGTTTGAGAAGTTTTCATGTGTATCATGTTGTATTTAAATCATGCTTAAATGCAAGATGATTTGAATATATTAATCTATTTGAATGTTATTAAATAACTTGCGTAATGAATATTCTAAATGAATATGTTTGGATATAGAATAACATCTTTGTCTTGGATCAGCTTCCATATTCTATAGATGAGTAATTTATCAATAATTGTGAAAATTATCATAGCCAACAAACTTAGAGGTTTGGTTGGAATCAAACATTACATAATAGATATTATAGGTAACGTATTTATATCTTTAAATGACAAGTTATAAAAACTTGAAAAGATATAATTGAGGTAACACTCAATATTAATCATGGGATCTTTGGAGATGAGATGTTGATTAAAGTTGCATTATACATTAAAAAATTAGAATAATTTAAACTTCAAACGTGATTTTGGAAGTTTAGTATAATAAATTGGTGATCAAGGATGTTTCACAATTTTGGTACCATGTGATAATATCAAACTATTTGAATGCATATGTGCAACAACTTCAATAATTGAATTATTGAAGAAAGTATTCTCAAAATTCCAATAGGTCAAGATTGATTGTTTTATGCTTTGTCAAATAAGTGTGAAGGTCACTACTAGAGGCATGATGCATCAACCATGTTTTTCATGCATTGATCTAATTAGTATTTCGGTAAAGGATGTTAATACATTATTATCTAACGGAATAAAGGCTGGGTTTCGTTTATTCTTGTTATTTAATTTTGTATCCTATTTTACATGTTTCAATCCATGAATAAATTGTTATGCTAAATGTACATTGTCGATTAATAATATGGGAATATTATTAAACTAAGACAATTCGAAATTGCGTTAGAATATACTTGAAAGTATATTGATCGATTTTGGATGATACTCGATGAATCGAATATTGGAATTATCCCAACTATATGATTATACTTTATGGATCTTTGTCGTTAAGTATATCATAACTAGTTATCCTCAGACCTGAGATACCAGGAAACTGATGTGAATCTAGTGCATTTGTGTGGAATAATCTAAAGCTAAACGTAACTGGTAGTTGTAAGGGTTATTTTCAGAAGTGTTGCAAAATTCATAAGTTTTGCTCGTAGTCAATATGGAATTTGTTTCCTTCAAATTTATTTTAAAGTTTAATACAGCTAGGGCCCTCGTGGGATTAGTAAGATGTTTGTATGGCCTTCCCAAAGTCTTTCTAAACTAAGTTTAGAAGTTTTGGTAATCTTGCTTGAATCCGATAACGAGAAACAGAATGGTTAAAGAAAGGAATGACTAAGATCCATATCCTTATTAACGTTGTATTAGAAACGAAAGGATACTAATAATAACGATGAATCATTAAAAGGTTTTATCCAGGAGACCTTACTCGATTTGTACTAGAGACATTGCTAGTGTATTTAACACCCCCAAATTTACACGCAGCGGAATACATCTTTGGGTGCTAAACAATGATACTACAACACATAATTTATAAGGAACGACTCAAAAAGAGACGTTTTAGATTTATCGTTCCTAAAACATTTATCAGAGTAGCGTAGTCCCAAGTAATCGTTACCAAAAGATAAGTTAAAACAACATATTAGTTTGTTTTAAAAATGGAACGATAAATAAATCAAAGAGTTTGAACAACATAGCAGTGCACAACTTCATTCTCGGGACCTCCAAGCTTCCACTTCTTGATTACCTGAAATACATGTGAGTAAAACAATCAGCAAAAATGCCGAGTGAATCTATAGGTTTATGTAATCAATTTGAACACAAGCAAAGATTATACGTTTGTGGCATACTTGAAGGCAACTTGCTTCGTATAATAATTTGCATCAACAATAATAATTGTATATAGCATAAATTGCAATAAGCTCATGGAACCGAGCCCTTAGACACTCCGTTAGGTCTAATAAGACAAGAGATTTATTAATTGTCGTTACCTCCAGATTATTGGTACACTGCCGTATACCTGACTTCTCAATACAATATGTTCAAACAGTGTGGAGGTCGGGCCTAAGCTTCTATGACAAGTCCACAAAAACTGAACCGGGGCGGCTTCCCCCATAGATCTATTAACTGTACTAGCGATTAACCCATCATAGGTTAATTAACGGTCCATAATTGAGGCTTTAACAATGGCAATCACTTAATGCAATTTAAAGGCAACCACGGGTCTATTCATAGAGGGACAAGCATACCGTAAAAATCTTGTGTTCTAAGTTTATAAAAACATGTATTCCCCCTCGCGGGTTTTTAAAACAATTTAATGTGCACAAGCGAGGCTATAGACTCACCTTAGCCAATAGTGGTAATGAGACGATCGCCGACGATAGATGATGCCTTTCAAACACGAGAACCGCAACTTATCAAATGAGGTGCGTTCATTAATAATAGACTCGAGAAATAAACCATACATAAGAATATAAAACTCGACTCATAAAATCACGACAAACTCGAGAGAAAACGATACAAGTGATACTATTACACTCTCCTATATATTCATTTTATTATTCTACGCCTTTAATAAAAATCTGCCGGAACATACCGAATGTCCAAGCCGTTTTCCTATACTTAGACATATCAAGTTTTTATGATACTACTCAGAGAACTTACTTACTATATATAGAAGTACTTTCAAGAGCCCATTAAAAGATTTTACTTCTAAAGTTCCCTGCCCGACTCATCTTTGAATCACAAAATCCGGACAATTTAGCGACCTTGGCTTACGAAACCATTTTGACCATTCTAAACAACTCCATTTGTAAAACCGCCACTTGATTCTAAAAATAGACTCAAAATACTAAACTTGGAGCCTGAGAACAGCCATTGAATCATTTTGAAACTCATTTTATAGTCCCCGAGATTCGATCCAAATATCGACAACAATTTTCGGATTGTGTCGACACTCGTCTCCCGGTACACGAAAATCAAACTATTGTAACTTTTGACTCGTAATGAGTTGGAAGGCCTACTTTATATGAAATCGAAGCTCTCGAAATTCTCTACAACATTATCCCATCATATTAATCTATACTCAGACTTTAGACCCCCGAAAATAGCTTCAAACCTACTGCCTAAAATTGACTATAAAAATCTCTTACAAAATCAAGTTTTTGATCAATTCCAACAACTTTTATCATCAACCTAAGCCCCTAATATCACCATAAACCAATCCTAACACTTGTATCATCATCAAAATCAAAAACCCAAAAAATTAAAATATAATTTCTTACAAAAATAACATGATCTACACATGATTATCACTAGATAATCATATGCAACATCATCTAACAACTTTACTCACCAAGATTCTTGATCGAAATTCCAAAGTTCATGCATGTTGATGAAAATGGTATCAAAATGTTCACAAGATGATTTTAAGATAGGGATAAAGCTTGGTTTTTCTTGAATTTGGCTAGATCAAAATATTTTTATGAAATTGGTGATGGTGTTCTTATGGTGGACGGCAAGAACAAGGCAAAAGGGAAGAAGAAATGAATTTTTTTATTAAAAAAAATTTTAATAAGTAGTTAGTGGAGGATTTATTTACTAGTGGGGTGAGGACCAAAGTGCAATTAGTGAATAGTTTTGGACTAAAATATAATAAAATAGTTTAAAAGGGTAGAAAGTATAAATTGTAAATTTTGAAATATTTACGAGACTCGGGTTTCGTAAAAATACTAAAAAGTTTAAACGCACACGAAAAATAATAATATAACGACTCGATACGTAATTAAAACGATATCGTCGAAAGTATTAAATATCGAAACGATCGATAATAAAATATAAAATTTTAGGCATCCGTCGGTATCGCGATCACTAGTAATCCTCGTTACTCGTCAAAATATTAAAATATAATATTTAATATCGATTTCAACTTAAACCGTTAAACATAATAATATTTAAAGTTATAAAATACTTCAAAATAATTGAAAGTAGAATTAAATTATGACCTTATTTTTACGGGTTTTACATCCTCACCACCTTAAGGGAGCGACGTCCCGGTGCTCAACTCGCCTCATACACGAGTTGTTCACTACTCGAAAGGATGACGACATTCTTTATGAAGAAGTCCTTATGTTCCCACGTGATTCTCGATCCACGATCTCCACTGGTTCTTTTACAAAACGCAACTTGTCGTCAAGTTGTATCTCACCAAAAAGGAATAAATAAATAAATCCTTATCCACAAGTCACCCGTCAAGCTCGACACATGCAAATTTTATGAATCACACTAAGCTCATTCGACGACAAGAATAGATGACAGGGTTTACGGGTAAGTCGAGTTAAAAAGAGAATGTTGCAAATTAAAGGATGTCCATCGGCCGGATAGTCATGGACACACATCAAAAAGAACTAACAAGAAAAACATTTTCGTCATCGGAGGGGGCTCACACGCGGGTCCCTACTCAAAAGATAATACAAAGACATCATTTCACTTTCGCCAACGCGCATTCAAAAACTCAATGAACATCGTCATTGAAAGTCAAAAAGATATTACATAATATGTGCTCTACATGATCGGACGTCATCGGATGATGCCGCCTCAAGTTCTCACAACTTACGATCATTTGACTAGATCACACACCATATAAGTACATAAAAGAAAAGGTCGAACCTAAACATCAAATAGTGATCTTCAATACGAGGAACAGTACGAGATAAAAATGAATTTAATAAACGCATAAACGAAAACAATGTGCTAAAATGATTTAAGGTTGACGATCGACGAGGGACCTCGACTTACGTAACCGTAAAACACAATAATTCGCAATACTAGAAAAAAAAATGAGAGCGATGAAAGAATTATATATTAACATTAAAGTAACATTTGTCACAATTATCCATCCCGGATTTTGGTATTACCTTAAAACTCGGTTGAGGTACTTTCTTGATAAAGATGATATACTAAAAATAGAAGTTAAATAGCTTCATAATTTATTTTGGTTGTCTTAAGGAACTTTGAAAGAATAACATGAATTTATTAATTAAATTCGTATTGATAGTTATACTTAGAAAAATATAATTTCCAAATCATTTTAAATCATTATTAGGAATATAAATTTAACCGGTAATTTTATCACATTAAAAGTAATGTATGTTAAGTCAATTAGTTCAAAAGGTAGAACAAAATTTTATTTTTAACATTTGTTTTAGTTATACAAAATATAATGTATAAATTTGACCTTTTACTTGTGATGGTTATTTCGATAATTGAAAATCATTGGAAAATGTATAAAAGTTCCATAAAATTTAATAATACGTTGTAGAAGTACATAAAGGTGCTTAATATTTTAAAATAAGTATGGGATATATTCGGTTTCAAAATGTGACAAGATAACAAACGAATACGAATGGAAATAATGGTCAACAGTTAATACGAAATCAACGGTACAAAAGAGGACGCAGCAAATGTCGTATGAATTCTTAAAGAGAATAATAAAATAAAGGCATCGATGGTAAGACGACAAGAAATAATAGGTTAAACAAGTTGTCAAATTTGGTTAGTGCGGTCGATGATTCACCAATATCAGCTCGTTAGCTTAGCGGTGGTCGTTACACGATCGGAAATAAGATCCATACAAAAATTTAATCAAAGAAAATTCCTAATAATCACTTGTAATTAAAACAATTCAAATGAACGATGTTAGTGTTTAAAGAGAGTAGTCAAAGCGCGGTTCACAAGAGTGGATTTCGAGACAAACGAGAGTGACGGACGTCATCCCGGATATACGGAAATCACTCTAGTGATAAATCATCATTCACGTGTGGAGACATTCCAAAGATCTATAAAATCGCATAAAGAACATTGGACGAGAATGAAGGATAAAACATCGAGACTTTCAAGTCTTTTATCAACAGATAGTAATTAAACAAACGGTCAAAAGAAATCAGTTATAAGACAAAAGGAAGTAACAAGTGGAAAAGCAATCATCGAGTAAAAACGTACTTAAAATCACGTAATTCGTTCAAGAGAAGGTAAGAAAACATATGCGGATGCATAGAAATTGTGCTACTTGCATAAAATATAAAGGTTTTCAAAATCTTATTTTCACTTTATTTCATTTTATTTATCTTTATAGTAAATACAAGTAAAAATTTCTTTATTATCAAGATTTTTAAGTGGACTACTATTCAGCCTAGCATGGCTCCTCCTAAATTAGACATAGGTGATCAGGCCATGTATAATTTAGGAATAGCAATGCAGTGCTCAGTTTCGTCCAAAAGTATTATGTTTCTTATGTTTATATTGTGACACCCTAGAATCGAGGTCATTAACGATACCCTAAATTACGCTAATTTTTGAAATTTTTGATAAATTTTAATTTCTATATCTATAAGTATTTTGGTTAGAGCCGATGTTCGAGGTTATAATTTTTACGATTGACGTTTTAAGAAGGACGATGACGATTACGATCCCGAGGGATGCCCAATTTCATATAATTTTTGACGATTTATCGATAATGTAATTTTTCGAGAATTTTATTTACGGTTCGTGTTAAGTTGAGTCGGGTGAGTTTTATAGCCTTCCAAGTACATTTAAAGTATCCCAAAAATATTTTGGAGCGTTCGGGAAGATTTCCGACTCCCGTAAAATTTTCAAAATTGACAAATGAGTCAAACCCGCAAAGTTTTGAGGTCGTTTTCTATTTAAGGACAAAAGAAGCCCAATATTGCACAAAGGTCCCTCCTAACTATCAAAAAGGGCCAAAGTGAACAAACACTTAAACACATACAAAATTTACAAAGAAAAATCAAACTCCCTCCCTCCTTGTCTCTCTCAAACCCACGGCACACCCCAACCCAAACAAAAATCCACCTAAAATCTTTTCTACTTGATTTTTCAAAAATCTAAGGTTAGACCACGCTTAGTTTGGTCATTAACCACCTATTCATGTGCTCAAATCCCACATGCATTGATAAAAAATTTTCAAGATTTTTCATATGATCCAAATTCGTTTTTGTGGCTAATTGAGCTAATGCATGTTGATATTTAGTGTTATGGAAGTATAAACACCATGAAAACCCACCAAAATTAATTTGGTTGTGGTGATTTGGTCACCCAAACCCCACGGCAAAGGGGGTGTTTGGGGAGCCATGGTGGTTGTTGATTTTGCATGTTGTTGTTATGTTTGGTTTGTTGTTTTAGGAAGATTCATATAGGTTTTATTACTTGCATGTCTATTTTTCTTTGATTTTTGATATTGAGATTGGTTGATCAATAGGGGTAGGATGGAAGTTTGATGTTAGGATATGTTTGGGAAGGCTTAGGATGATGTTTAGTGTTGGTTAGAAGTCTTGGAATCGAGTCTAAGCATGTTTTTGATATAGTCATTTTTAGGCAGAAACATTTGGTCTATTTTGGAAAAATGATTTTTGTTCCAGGTCTTGAAAACTAAATATAGTGATAGAGGGTTTTTCTAGCTTTAATTTGGTATAAGGTAGAGCCCGTGACTCAAAACGAGCTAAAAGTTATGACATTTTAAAGATCGGGTACCGGGAGACGAGGACTTTCACAATCCGGATTTGTGCAAAGTTTTAGTCAAATCCCGAGGGTCACAAGTATAATTTGGTGAATGATCAAGGGTCAAAACTTGGTCCCTAACCTGTACAAATGAGTCTATATGTTGACTTATGAGTCAAGGAAGTCAAGGGTATTTTTCATATAGGTCAAAGTGGTCAAAATTGGTCGAAGCGCAATTTCAGCCCGTAAAATGTAGTCGTGGAAATGAGTTGCGTGACGGGTCGTAAAAGTGAAAACTTTTGTTGGGCTTAAAAACATATTATCTACAGGTCATATAGGATTTTTGGAAATTTTGTCAAATTTTATAAGCATGGTTTAATAAGGTAAAACAGCCCGTACTTTAGTCAAGTACCGGCGAGAACATGTAAAAATGGACAACGTAGGTTATAAGAATGAATGGTATAAAATGAATGATACTTGTTGTTTTTGTTTTTGGCGTGAGTTATATTTGTCTTAAGTGACTTGTATATATGTATTTTATACAGTACCGTAAGTATTTAAGTGAGATTACTCATTACGCGTTATTTGTGATAGGTGTTGATTTACCCGGGCATCCGTAACATCGTCAGTGATCACTCCTCGAACTACCGACTACTTAATATCTAAGGTGTGAATTTATAGCCTCGCTTATATTATTTCAAATTGTTTTACCCGCGAGGGAAATGCATGCTAGTTTTTAAAAAGGAACGTATATCATGAATGATTGTTAGACCCGAAAGTTGCCTTAGAAATTGTGTTGAGTACCAAAGTTGCAAAAGTCCCTAAATTCATGAACTATTAACTATTGTCTTGCCCTTGCGAAGGGGGAAATAGCCGCTTATGCAATTTGTAGTACTACGGGGTTAACGACCCAATGCTAGCCGAGAAGCTGTACTTATAGTAAGTTCTGCGGTAGATTATTTTGTATGAGAAATAAGGTATAATTGCAACTGATGCCTTTAGAAGGGGCACTGGTTTCATCTGAATCATGCCGGTATATTTACGCGGGTGATTGAGTTAACGGATTAGTGTCATGAGCTTAAACACAATTGTCAGTATCCTGATTATAGTTTGTTTGATCGACAAGACTATAAATGATCACGAATGGTTTTTATTATATACGTTCAAATGGATTGAAAAACCTATAAATTCCACTCAACGTTTTCGTTGACCAAATTTTTGGCATGTATTTCAGGTAACCACTGAGCAGTAGGATGGAGCATGCATGGGATGGATGTTGTGTGATCGGCTTGGTGTCCGCTTGTTTTTCCCTCCTTTTCTACTTAAAACAATTTTTTATGTTTAATGTCATTGTAAAACTGAAGTTTTTGGGGTTGAGATTCATGGGGACCGAAAACGCTAAACTCTGTGCACTATTTGGGGTTGGAAAAATTGTGGACATGTATCATCTAAAAATTTTAAATGTTGAATTTTTAAGTCGACGTCTTTTTAGCGTCGTTTGATATATCTTGTGTGCAATGAATGCTGTGTAGCACCCATTGTTGTAGTTCCGCTGCGCATAACAAATGTGGGGGTGTTACAGATTGGTAATCAGAGCCACGAGTTATAGAGAACTAGGTCGTTTTTGAAAATCCTAAACTATAACTTTTGGTGTCGTAAGAAAGGGTTCAAGCACACACAACTATCCTGCATGGCTCCGGTAAGATTTATTGTTGTATTTATGGCATTTGACGTATACTTTTGAGTAAAGTATATATGTGGGTAATTATTATATAAGTATGGAATTACTATATGTAGACGCTAAATTTTACGTGAAATATCCGACATCGTAATTTTCATATTAATCATGCATGAGCATCATATTATTACATTTCGGGCATATGTACCACCTTTGCATTGCATTTGCATGCATATATTTATAATTATTGTATAATTACTTATGTACCCTCCGAAATTCGCTGTTATTGCAGGAATGGCCGAGGTACCGCCCAACGATAACGGTAACGATGTACGAGCCCAGGACCCCGACTCAAGGAGAACCACTTGTCCCACGCCTATGCGTACTTCCCATCTGGTTGGTGTACCAGATATTCCCAGAAGAGCCGAAGGTGCAATGAGCGCAAATTCTCTTCATCAAGGCATCCCAAGAATTTGCTGTCCCGGACCGAGGAATTATCATGACGTGCGACGGACTGTGAGAGGTTTGGAAGGATCGATGTGCATGAGGTATGTAGTGGAATCAAGGGTGGTCAGTAGATTCGACGAGAATGACAAAGCGGACGAAAGACTGTTGGAAAGGACTTCAAGAATTGCGTATGATGGGATGATGAACACAAGTGCCATCAACAGTTTGAAATCAATGGTTGCGAATTTGAGTGCTAGTCTTGATCGTGTGAGGGAAGATCAGATGAGGTTGTCGAGGATGCAGAGTTGGGAGCATCGTGTGAGGGATTCATTGCCCCCGGATTGGAGATTCGTGGACGATGTGGAGATGGAGGCGAATGACTTCATGGTTCAGCCGCCTACTGGAGGTGCTTGTATTTCGGTGGGAAATCAAGTAGCGATTGAGCATGGATCCACATCAGGGACGAGAAAGGAAACAGAATGTGGGCCAGATGAGAAAGGAAAGGGAAAAGTGGATGATGTGGACGAGGACGTGAGTGATGAGGAAACCGAGGAAGACGACGACGAGCCGCCATCCAAGAGGCAGTGTGGATCACCACATGCCTAGTTACTTGTTTTGTATTTTTCTTTGATCATTGTAATAGAACTATTTTAGACCTTTGTATGATGGTATTATGACGAGAAACTCAAGTACTTGATGTTTTGTGGTGAATGATTGTAGTGGCATTACTTGTCACGATTTTGGTTAACTATCAATACAATCTATGTTACCTTTCATGATCTGTGATATGTCTTAAATTTGATCTTTTGTGGTGTGAATTGATGAATATTAGTAACTCCGTAGTGATGTGTCGTTGTATGTATTTTATGTCTGGGAAACTTGATATGAATACTTACATTGTTTTTCTATTTTTCTTGTCTTGCAGAAAGAGATATTCGATAAAACAATGCCTCCAAAGTTGACTGCCGATCGTGTTAACAACATGATTCAGGAAGCGATAGCTAATGCGTTGCAAGCAGACCGAGCTGGGAGAAATCAGGATCCAGGAAGGAACGCGGGGAGACAACCAGCCCCGAGAGTGTGTACCTATTCTAGCTTTATGAAGTGCGGTCCTACGCAGTTCCGTGGATCGGGTGGAGCCCTAGAACTTAGGCGATGGTTGGAAAAAGTTGAGAGTACGTTTGAAATCAGTGGTTGTGCAGAGGCGGATAAAGTAAAGTTTGCAGCAGCTACATTTCTGGATGATGCGTTAAGCTGGTGGAATACCCAGGTAGCTACGGTGGGATTGGCTGTGGCAAATGCAAGAACGTGGAATGCAACCAAAGCCTTGTTGACCAAGAAGTTTTGCCCAGAGGAGGAATTGGGGCAATTGGAGGACGAACTGAGACACTTGACCTTAAGGAACAACGATATAGCTGCTTACACCAGGAGATTCAATGAGTTAAGTCTTTTGTGTCCGGACATATTTGCCAATGACACCAAGAAAATGAAGCAGTATATAAAGGGTTTATCTAGCAACATCAAGGGTGAAACAACTTCGTCGAAACCTGGAACGTTTGACGAAGCGGTTCAAATGGCACACGCTTTGATGGACGTTAAGCTTCAGGACAAGCAGAATTACATTGCTGAGGGCAACAAAAGAAAATGGGAGGCAGCACAAGGCAATCAATCCCAAGGCCAGAACCGAGGAGGAAACCGAAACAACCAAGGGCCGAACCGTAATCAGCAGTTTAATCAGAGAAGGAACGAAGGGATGAGGGCCGTGACGAACCCTAGAGGTGTGAAAGTGAATCCCCATTGTGGAAAGTGCAACTTGTATCATGTCGGAAACTGCCCGCCGGCATGCGGCAAGTGTGGAAAGGCAGGTCATAGGACTGCTAGTTGTCGAACGGGAGGAGTAGCCACTGGGGCTAATGCTATCAGGATGAGAGGATGTTATAGCTGTGGAGAAAGAGGGCATGTGCAAGCAAATTGCCCGAAGACAGGAAACAGACGGGGAGGAAATAATGCGGCAGCTGTGTATCAAGTGGGAACTGCTGATAAACCACAAGGTCCCAATGTGGTTACCGGTACGTTTTTGCTAGACGCTTGTTATGCTAGTATTTTATTTGATTCTGGCTCCGACAAGAGTTTTGTAGACGTTAGATTTAGTCGTCATATCGATAGAGAACCGGTGTTGTTAACGACTAGTTATAATGTTGAATTAGCCGATGGAAAAATTGTTAGTACGAATTCTATACTGAAAGGGTGTACCTTGAAGTTAGGAAACTACGCTTTTAAAATCGACTTGATGCCTATAGAGCTAGGATCGTTTGACGTGATTGTGGGAATGGATTGGCTAATGGCGCATAGTGCTACAATCGTCTGTGGTGAGAGATTGGTGCAGATTCCGCTGAGGAATAGGGTTTTGACGGTAAAGGGAGACGAATGCACTTCTCGTTTGAAGGTGATTTCGTGTTTGAAGATGATGAAGTACGTAGAGAGCGGATGCGATGTGTTTTTGGCACAAGTTTCGAGCAATGGTGATGTAGAGGCGAGGATTGAAGAGGTACCAATTATTCGCGAGTATCCGGACGTTTTTCCAGACGAGTTGCCAGGTTTACCGCCTAATCGTGAGGTCGAGTTTCGAATTGATTTAGTGCCAGGAGCTGCACCAGTTGCACGTGCACCTTATCGTTTAGCACCATCTGAGTTAAAGGAGTTAGCGGATCAATTGAAGGAATTGATGGACAAAGGATTTATTAGGCCGAGCTCATCACCTTGGGGAGCGCCAGTGTTGTTCGTAAAGAAGAAGGATGGTTCGTTTAGAATGTGTATTGACTATAGAGAACTCAATAAGCTGACGGTTAAGAATCGGTACCCATTACCGAGGATTGATGATTTGTTCGATCAATTGCAAGGGTCCAGTGTATACTCAAAGATCGATTTAAGATCAGGGTATCATCAACTGCGTGTAAGAGAGGAGGATATTCCTGTAACTGCCTTTCGTACGCGGTATGGACACTTTGAATTTCGAGTGATGCCGTTTGGGTTGACGAACGCGCCTGCTGTATTCATGGATCTTATGAATCGCGTGTGCAAGCCGTATCTAGATAAGTTTGTTATTGTTTTCATCGACGACATACTTATTTACTCTAAGAGTAGGGAGGAGCACGAGAAGCACCTGAGAAAGATTTTGGAGTTGTTAATGAAGGAGAAGCTGTATGCAAAATTCTCTAAGTGTGAGTTTTGGTTGGAATCAGTGCAGTTTCTAGGTCATGTGATTGATAGTGAGGGAGTTCGTGTAGATCCTGCTAAGATCGAAGCGATCAGGGAATGGTCAGCACCGACGACGCCGACTGAAGTTCGACAATTTCTGGGTTTAGCTGGGTATTATAGAAGGTTTATTGAAGGATTTTCGTTGATTGCGAAACCATTGACGCGGCTTACCGAAAAGAATAGGGTGTATGAATGGGGAAATGAGGAAGAGCTTGCTTTCGAAACGCTTAAGGATAAGTTATGTTCCGCGCCGATTTTATCATTGCCTGAAGGAACCGAAGATTTCGTAGTATATTGTGATGCGTCTCGTAAAGGTTATGGAGCGGTATTAATGCAACGTGAAAAGGTGATAGCTTACGCGTCGAGGCAATTAAGGAAGAACGAGGAGAACTACACGACGCACGATTTGGAATTAGGAGCGGTAGTGTTTGCGTTGAAGCTGTGGAGACACTATCTGTATGGGACAAAGTGTGTTGTATTCACTGACCACAAGAGTTTGCAGCACATTTTAGATCAAAAGGAGTTGAATATGCGACAAAGACGATGGGTTGAACTACTGAGTGATTATGATTGTGAAATTCGCTATCACCCTGGGAAGGCGAATGTTGTAGCGGATGCATTGAGTAGGAAAGAACGGGAGAAACCTTTGAGGGTTAGAGCTTTGGTGATGAGTGAGAGCGTTGACTTAACCGAAACCATACTGAAGGCTCAGGAGAGAGGATTGATGAAAGGGAATGTTGAAGCCGAGAACTTGGGACGAATGTTGAAACCTCTTTTTGTGATTAGATCTGACGGACTAAGATATTTTGAGAATCGGATTTGGTTACCATTGTGTCCATCTGAGGAAGGAAAGCCGGGAGTTCGAGAATTGGTTATGAATGAGTCGCATAAGTCGAAGTATTCGATACATCCTGGATCGGATAAGATGTACCACGACCTGAAGAAAGTTTATTGGTGGCCGAATATGAAGGCAGATATTGCTCGTTACGTCAGTAAGTGTTTGACTTGCGCGAAGGTTCAGGCAGAACATAAGAAACCATCTGGATTGTTGGTACAACCGGAAATCCCAGAATGGAAATGGGAGAAAATCGCAATGGATTTTGTGACGGGTTTACCTAGGACTCCTAGTGGATGCGATATGATATGGGTAATTGTGGACAGGTTGACGAAATCTGCTCATTTCTTACCTATGAAGAAGACGGACAGCATGGAAAAACTCGCCAGCGTGTACGTGAAGGAGATCGTCTGTAGACATGGAGTGCCGTTATCGATCATTTCGGATCGCGACAGTAGATTTACGTCGGAATTTTGGAAATCGCTTCAACGTGCGATGGGCACTGAACTGAGTTTAAGCACGGCTTATCACCCGGAAACTGACGGCCAGAGTGAACGAACGATTCAAACGATGGAGGACATGCTCCGAGCGTGCGTGATTGATTTTGGAGGAAGTTGGGAACGCCACTTGCCTCTAGTGGAATTTTCGTACAATAATAGTTATCATGCGAGTATCAAAGCGGCACCGTTCGAAGCATTGTATGGAAGGAAGTGTAGATCGCCCGTGTGTTGGAGTGAAGTAGGGGAAAGTCAATTGACTGGACCCGAAATGGTTTTAGAAACGACAGAGAAGATCGTGCAGATCAAGAACCGACTACTTGCTGCGAGAAGCCGACAGAAGAGTTATGCCGATAACCGAAGGAAACCGTTGGAGTTTGAAGTTAGAGATATGGTTATGCTCAAGGTATCGCCGTGGAAGGGTGTAATTCGTTTTGGGAAGAAAGGAAAGTTGAGTCCGAGGTACATTGGACCGTTTAAGATCGTTGAACGAATTGGACCAGTAGCGTACAAGTTAGAATTGCCGACCGAGCTTAGTGCTATTCATGACACGTTTCACGTATCGAACCTGAAGAAGAGTTTGGCGGACAAGGAATTGGTGATTCCTTTGGACGAGATTCGACTAGACGACAAAATGCACTTTGTGGAAGAACCTGTGGAAATCATGGACCGGGAGGTCAAGCGGTTGAAGCATAGTAGGATTCCCATTGTGAAGGTCCGATGGAATTCTAAGCGTGGACCGGAATACACCTGGGAACGTGAGGACTTTTTCAAGGAAAGGTATCCTCATTTGTTCCAGTAGCACGAAATGTGAGTACAAGAAGAGGCGAGCGCCGGGACGTCGCTCTCTTTAAGGAGGGGTGGATGTGACACCCTAGAATCGAGGTCATTAACGATACCCTAAATTACGCTAATTTTTGAAATTTTTGATAAATTTTAATTTCTATATCTATAAGTATTTTGGTTAGAGCCGATGTTCGAGGTTATAATTTTTACGATTGACGTTTTAAGAAGGACGATGACGATTACGATCCCGAGGGATGCCCAATTTCATATAATTTTTGACGATTTATCGATAATGTAATTTTTCGAGAATTTTATTTACGGTTCGTGTTAAGTTGAGTCGGGTGAGTTTTATAGCCTTCCAAGTACATTTAAAGTATCCCAAAAATATTTTGGAGCGTTCGGGAAGATTTCCGACTCCCGTAAAATTTTCAAAATTGACAAATGAGTCAAACCCGCAAAGTTTTGAGGTCGTTTTCTATTTAAGGACAAAAGAAGCCCAATATTGCACAAAGGTCCCTCCTAACTATCAAAAAGGGCCAAAGTGAACAAACACTTAAACACATACAAAATTTACAAAGAAAAATCAAACTCCCTCCCTCCTTGTCTCTCTCAAACCCACGGCACACCCCAACCCAAACAAAAATCCACCTAAAATATTTTCTACTTGATTTTTCAAAAATCTAAGGTTAGACCACGCTTAGTTTGGTCATTACCCACCTATTCATGTGCTCAAATCCCACATGCATTGATAAAAATTTTTCAAGATTTTTCATATGATCCAAATTCGTTTTTGTGGCTAATTGAGCTAATGCATGTTGATATTTAGTGTTATGGAAGTATAAACACCATGAAAACCCACCAAAATTAATTTGGTTGTGGTGATTTGGTCACCCAAACCCCACGGCAAAGGGGGTGTTTGGGGAGCCATGGTGGTTGTTGATTTTGCATGTTGTTGTTATGTTTGGTTTGTTGTTTTAGGAAGATTCATATAGGTTTTATTACTTGCATGTCTATTTTTCTTTGATTTTTGATATTGAGATTGGTTGATCAATAGGGGTAGGATGGAAGTTTGATGTTAGGATATGTTTGGGAAGGCTTAGGATGATGTTTAGTGTTGGTTAGAAGTCTTGGAATCGAGTCTAAGCATGTTTTTGATATAGTCATTTTTAGGCAGAAACATTTGGTCTATTTTGGAAAAATGATTTTTGTTCCAGGTCTTGAAAACTAAATATAGTGATAGAGGGTTTTTCTAGCTTTAATTTGGTATAAGGTAGAGCCCGTGACTCAAAACGAGCTAAAAGTTATGACATTTTAAAGATCGGGTACCGGGAGACGAGGACTTTCACAATCCGGATTTGTGCAAAGTTTTAGTCAAATCCCGAGGGTCACAAGTATAATTTGGTGAATGATCAAGGGTCAAAACTTGGTCCCTAACCTGTACAAATGAGTCTATATGTTGACTTATGAGTCAAGGAAGTCAAGGGTATTTTTCATATAGGTCAAAGTGGTCAAAATTGGTCGAAGCGCAATTTCAGCCCGTAAAATGTAGTCGTGGAAATGAGTTGCGTGACGGGTCGTAAAAGTGAAAACTTTTGTTGGGCTTAAAAACATATTATCTACAGGTCATATAGGATTTTTGGAAATTTTGTCAAATTTTATAAGCATGGTTTAATAAGGTAAAACAGCCCGTACTTTAGTCAAGTACCGGCGAGAACATGTAAAAATGGACAACGTAGGTTATAAGAATGAATGGTATAAAATGAATGATACTTGTTGTTTTTGTTTTTGGCGTGAGTTATATTTGTCTTAAGTGACTTGTATATATGTATTTTATACAGTACCGTAAGTATTTAAGTGAGATTACTCATTACGCGTTATTTGTGATAGGTGTTGATTTACCCGGGCATCCGTAACATCGTCAGTGATCACTCCTCGAACTACCGACTACTTAATATCTAAGGTGTGAATTTATAGCCTCGCTTATATTATTTCAAATTGTTTTACCCGCGAGGGAAATGCATGCTAGTTTTTAAAAAGGAACGTATATCATGAATGATTGTTAGACCCGAAAGTTGCCTTAGAAATTGTGTTGAGTACCAAAGTTGCAAAAGTCCCTAAATTCATGAACTATTAACTATTGTCTTGCCCTTGCGAAGGGGGAAATAGCCGCTTATGCAATTTGTAGTACTACAGGGTTAACGACCCAATGCTAGCCGAGAAGCTGTACTTATAGTAAGTTCTGCGGTAGATTATTTTGTATGAGAAATAAGGTATAATTGCAACTGATGCCTTTAGAAGGGGCACTGGTTTCATCTGAATCATGCCGGTATATTTACGCGGAGCTTAAACACAATTGTCAGTATCCTGATTATAGTTTGTTTGATCGACAAGACTATAAATGATCACGAATGGTTTTTATTATATACGTTCAAATGGATTGAAAAACCTATAAATTCCACTCAACGTTTTCGTTGACCAAATTTTTGGCATGTATTTCAGGTAACCACTGAGCAGTAGGATGGAGCATGCATGGGATGGATGTTGTGTGATCGGCTTGGTGTCCGCTTGTTTTTCCCTCCTTTTCTACTTAAAACAATTTTTTATGTTTAATGTCATTGTAAAACTGAAGTTTTTGGGGTTGAGATTCATGGGGACCGAAAACGCTAAACTCTGTGCACTATTTGGGGTTGGAAAAACTGTGGACATGTATCATCTAAAAATTTTAAATGTTGAATTTTTAAGTCGACGTCTTTTTAGCGTCGTTTGATATATCTTGTGTGCAATGAATACTGTGTAGCACCCATTGTTGTAGTTCCGCTGCGCATAACAAATGTGGGGGTGTTACATATATATAAACCATGCCATTTGAAAAATGGAATTTAAAAATAGTTTATAAATTTATAGGATACAAGTAAATTGTGAGATACTCAATAAGCAACTTTTAATGTTACGAAAAGTATTTTATAAGACCAAAGTAAAAACAATTAGTGAAAATAATCGTAAAACAATATCAGGTTTATTTATAAGGTGACATTATGACAACGTATAAAGTAGCCAAAGGTTTGCAAAAAGTGACAAATAGTAGCTCGTAAAACAATCAATGAAATGGTTACAAGTCGTTAAGGTTTCAAAAGGTTATAAGGTTTAGACGAAAACGCCATGAGACACGCGATAAAAATGTCGACGAAGAATGTGAAGACAAAACTTCGAAACTCAACCCAAATCAGTGGAAGGTTAGAAGAAAATAAAAATAGAACAACATCGAATGACAAATGAGTCATATATATAAAAAGAGTAAATCAATCCATATGTGTATTCTATGTAAGATACTCGACACAACATGCTTTTAAGAAAAATATATTATCCGTTTTCAAATAACACCACTAATCCGGTAATTGTTAATCCTGTAAAGTTTCTATATTTAAAAATTTTATATATTAGACAGGTTTCCGATTTTGGAAAGTTTCAGAATCTAAGTCGTTAATATTGACTCATAAAAATGTTAGCCTTTTTTGACAAAATTAATTATCCACAATTTTATTCAAATGCTCCATTTTATACATTCATGATATAGTACACATGATTCGGACCCAAAAATTTTAGTTTTAAGTCTAATGTTTATAAGAACATTTTATAGACAACCTTAAGTCTCATTAAAAATTTCTGCATAAAATGCATTTTCTGACACATCTGAAAGTTCAATCAAACTTTATTAATATTTTAAATCATAACGCAATTTCTACTCTACGTCATCTAATACACTTTACCAACACCTTTTTAATGACCCAAAAATTACATACACACATGTATCATGGATTACATAGTAATAAAATATGATTTATATAAATGAGCGTATAAAGAAAATATTGCATAAAAATGCAAGAATACCAACAAGAAAGTAGAAAGTCAAAACGGTTCATGACGTTCATAATTTAAGTTTCAAGATGCAATGTAGGAAAACCTCCTTGGTGCCACGATTCTCCAAAAACACCAAAACATAACGAGAAAAGAATGGAACATTCATAGGTTGTGTTCCGAGAGAAAGAAGGTTAATGAAAAACAAATGATACAATTTTATAGAAGTAAAATCGTATTCCAATCTAGCGCCATAATCTAGACGATGATTTATAAAATGACGATGACGTTACCGAGATATAAGCGAACAATACACTTCGGAGTCGATACATATAAATGTCAGTGAATTTAATCTTCGTATGTCGTATAAAACGATAATAAAAATTAACAAAATATTATGAAAAACCATGATATTATTCAACACGATTTTTAAGAAATGTTTCAAAATGTATGACTCACACGATAGCGGTTAGTCTATTCTAAAGACACATTGAGCTATACAATGGTCTAGAGATTACGTTAAAAGACGTCCAAACGCAAATAGCCGGAAGACGATTTGAATATCTATATAGGTATCACAAAGGGTTAAACAATGAAAGTAACGCGCGTAGATGAAGTTATGTAAGGTCATAATATAAAATTTTGCAATAAAAGCAATTTAAATACTTCAAAAATAAATACAGAAAGATCATGAAATTCGTTGTATTTATTTAAGTTAATCATTAATAAATGATAAACTTTTATCGAAAAGTTTAACGACATAAATATATATCGATAAAGGGATCCTAGATATAAATATATATCCATAAATGGATCATAGTATTTATTTATAAATACTTGGCAATAAGGTATACGTAATAACGCATACTAAAGTGGTAATCCCAGAAGTAGCTTGAACCTGAAGTCACGCGAAGTTATGTGCACCGACTCTTTGAAAAACAAAAATGACAGTTATAGTTTAGGTTTTTAAAATAAAGACCTATTTCTCTATAACTCATGGCTCTGGTACCAATCTTTAACACCCCCAAATTTACACGCAACGGAATACATCTTTGGGTGCTAAACAATGATACTACAACACATAATTTATAAGGAACGACTCAAAAAGAGACGTTTTAGATTTATCGTTCCTAAAACATTTATCAGAGTAGCGTAGTCCCAAGTAATCGTTACCAAAAGATAAGTTAAAACAACATATTAGTTTGTTTTAAAAATGGAACGATAAATAAATCAAAGAGTTTGAACAACATAGCAGTGCACAACTTCATTCTCGTGACCTCCAAGCTTCCACTTCTTGATTACCTGAAATACATGTGAGTAAAACAATCAGCAAAAATGCCGAGTGAATCTATAGGTTTATGTAATCAATTTGAACACAAGCAAAGATTATAAGTTTGTGGCATACTTGAAGGCAACTTGCTTCGTATAATAATTTGCATCAACAATAATAATTGTATATAGCATAAATTGCAATAAGCTCATGGAACCGAGCCCTTAGACACTCCGTTAGGTCTAATAAGACAAGAGATTTATTAATTGTCGTTACCTCCAGATTATTGGTACACTGCCGTATACCTGACTTCTCAATACAATATGTTCAAACAGTGTGGAGGTCGGGCCTAAGCTTCTATGACAAGTCCACAAAACTGAACCGGGGCGGCTTCCCCCATAGATCTATTAATTGTAATAGCGGTTAACCCATCATAGGTTAATTAACGGTCCATAATTGAGGCTTTAACAATGGCAATCACTTAATGCAATTTAAAGGCAACCACGGGTCCATTCATAGAGGGACAAGCATACCGTAAAAATCTTGTGTTCTAAGTTTATAAAAACATGTATTCCCCCTCGCGGGTTTTTAAAACAATTTAATGTGCACAAGCGAGGCTATAGACTCACCTTAGCCAATAGTGGTAATGAGACGATCGCCAACGATAGATGATGCCTTTCAAACACGAGAACCGCAACCTATCAAATGAGGTGCGTTCATTAATAATAGACTCGAGAAATAAACCATACATAAGAATATAAAACTCGACTCATAAAATCACGACAAACTCGAGAGAAAACGATACAAGTGATACTATTACACTCTCCTATATATTAATTTTATTATTCTACGCCTTTAATAAAAATCTGCCGGAACATACCGAATGTCCAAGCCGTTTTCCTATACTTCGACATATCAAGTTTTTATGATACTACTCAGAGAACTTACTTACTATATATAGAAAGTCCTTTCAAGAGCCCATTAAAGATTTTACTTCTAAAGTTCCCTGCCCGACTCATCTTTGAATCACAAAATCCGGACAGTTTAGCGACCTTGGCTTACGAAACCATTTTGACCATTCTAAACAACTCCATTTGTAAAACCGCCACTTGATTCTAAAAATAGACTCAAAATACTAAACTTGGAGCCTGAGAACAGCCCTTGAATCATTCTGAAACTCATTTTATAGTCCCCGAGATTCGATCCAAATATCGACAACAATTTTCGGATTGTGTCGACACTCGTCTCCCGGTACACGAAAATCAAACTAGTGTAACTTTTGACTCGTAATGAGTTGGAAGGCCTACTTTATATGAAATCGAAGCTCTCGAAATTCTCTACAACATTATCCCATCATATTAATCTATACTCAGACTTTAGACCCCGAAAATAGCTTCAAACCTACTGCCTAAAATTGACTATAAAAATCTCTTACAAAATCAAGTTTTTGATCAATTCCAACAACTTTTATCATCAACCTAAGCCCCTAATATCACCATAAACCAATCCTAACACTTGTATCATCATCAAAATCAAAAACCCAAAAAATTAAAATATAATTTCTTACAAAAATAACATGATCTACACATGATTATCACTAGATAATCATATGCAACATCATCTAACAACTTTACTCACCAAGATTCTTGATCAAAATTCCAAAGTTCATGCATGTTGATGAAAGTGGTATCAAAATGTTCACAAGATGATTTTAAGATAGGGATAAAGCTTGATTTTTCTTGAATTTGGCTAGATCAAAATATTTTTATGAAATTGGTGATGGTGTTCTTATGGTGGACGGCAAGAACAAGGCAAAAGGGAAGAAGAAATGAATTTTTTTATTAAAAAAAATTTAATAAGTAGTTAGTGGAGGATTTATTTACTAGTGGGGTGAGGACCAAAGTGCAATTAGTGAATAGTTTTGGACTAAAATGTAATAAAATAGTTTAAAAGGGTAGAAAGTGTAAATTTTAAATTTTGAAATATTTACGAGACTCGGGTTTCGTAAAAATACTAAAAAGTTTAAACGCACACGAAAAATAATAATATAACGACTCGATACGTAATTAAAACGATATCGTCGAAAGTATTAAATATCGAAATGATCGATAATAAAATATAAAATTTTAGGCATCCGTCGGTATCGCGATCACTAGTAATCCTCGTTACTCGTCAAAATATTAAAATATAATATTTAATATCGATTTCAACTTAAATCGTTAAACATAATAATATTTAACGTTATAAAATGCTTCAAAATAATTGAAAGTAGAATTAAATTATGACCTTATTTTTACGGGTTTTACAGTGTAACTAGACGCTAGTCAATGTAATCACGATATTCGAAAAATTTCCAAGTGGGAGCTGTTAGTTTATGGACTTATATTTAATAGTCGTGTGATAGGATCGAACTTGAGATTACGGGATTGCACACAATACGTAAAGAGTTAATTTATTTAATAAATATATTTATTGTATTTATTAATTTATTTAATAAATATATATATTTATGTATTTGTTAAATTAAACCGAGACATAACTTTAACGATCGTTAAATAATTAAGAGTTAAGTATTAACGAGCGCTGTGGAATAAATAGAAAGAGGAATAAATAGAAAGAAGTTTGGAAGGTTCCGGAACACCCCAAAGGGGTGTTTGGGTCGTCGACCATAGGGGAGAAAAAAGGAAGGGGAAAACTTTCCTTTTATTCGTTTATGGATACAAGTCTATGCCTATATAAACAACCCCTCACCTCCATAATTCTTCACCATATTATTCTCTTTCTCTCCTTCTTGCGATCAACAAACCAATCACAACCTTAGGGTTGTTTGGTTTGTTTGGTTTCTTTCTTGCAATCAACACTAAAGGAGAAACACATTTTTTAGGGTTCCTTTTATCCTTTGGTTTTGGATTAGCGATAATCTAGTCGTAGCCCCTCTCTAGGGTTGTTGGGTAGATTTTCCACTTAATGTTGTTGCTCGCTTTTCATGTGATAGAATCACGGTTAGCTCGTTATATTACGTGTGTACAAGAACGTAATATAGTCTTACTTTAGACTATGTCTTGGTGGTGTTTGTTATATACCCTAATTGGTGATTCGTTGGTGATCTTGTGGATCTTCGCTAGGATAAAGGTATGTAACCCTAATTCGATTAATTATAATTTTGTTTTTATTATGATCTTGTTAAATCGCTTCCGCTATATGTGCTTTGATCTCGTTTAGGGTTTTGTATAATTGTTATGATATTAATAAACATTCACGATTTGATATTTCTTTACCAGTAGTTGTTTGCTCTAAACTAGCCAATGCTTCATTTTGTAAAAATAAGGTGCATTGATTACCATACAACTTTTGATAAACTGTCAACCATCAACAAATCTGAGTTGTCTTTACAAAGAGCGGTTTGCTCTTGGACTAGCCAACTCTTCACAACGAAGCATGGTGAGTTGAGAACAATGTAGTTTTTGGCAAACTACAAGCCATGAATGGATTGGATAATTCTTTACCAAAAGCCGTTTGATTTTGTACTAGCCGGTTCTTGATATCTGTGAGACATGGTGAACTGATTACCATTTGTTGTGTGGCTGTGAGCCCAACACCCAGAGCTCGTTCTCAATTCTTTCATCCGTCTCAAACTCCCATATTATTTGTTTTACTAATCTTAGCAAGTCCAATGCACTATCAGTTTCTTCTTAAACTTCAAACTGGAATTCCAACATCCTTTCCAGCAGTGCCTTGGTGAGAGGATACATGTTCTCAACAAATGTAGAAGCATAGTTTGGTTGGACCAGTTCTACGACTCTCCTGAGCCGTTCGTCATCTTCCCGAATCCTTAGTAATGCTGCAAACAATAGAAGAACCGGTTAGACGTACACCCGAGGCCGGAGCCCCGGGGTCCACCTCCGACGTTCAAGTTAGTATCCTGATGATATGTTGTAAAAGAGGTGTGTTTAGAGGAGATAACCTGATGTAAAATGAGCCCTCTACCCTTCTATTTATAGGAGTAGGTATTTGATGAGACTGCTTATATACATAGTCTCATCGTTCTTTTTCGGCTTTAAATGCATTAACCATCATCAAATAGACCATATATATGCTTGTATTTGCTTCATGTGTATTTTAGGTACGGATATTGAGAAAACAACAAAAGATCACAAGAATCATACAAAAACGAACACGGGAAACGAAGCCGCACAATGAACCAAACCCTAATGAAGATTTCCCAAGAAAACCCTTGAAGATTTAATGTTTATGCAAGAAGGGTCCTCCAATATTGATGAACTAACACTCTAAACCCTTTTATATTCATAGTTACAAGTTTGGTCCTTAAAGTTTGTCAAAATTACCAAAAGGGCCCTCCACTTTGAAGAATTGGCAATTTTAGTCCCTCAACAAAGCTAGATTGTCAACCATTATCCTCCTCAAAGTCAAATATATCATGAAGTCCTTCAATGAACAAGAAAGAACAAGATTGGTCCTTGAAATATGTCAATTTGCAAAAAGGACCCTTAACTTTCAACATTTGGCAAGAATGGTCCCTCAAAAATGAAGAATTGGAAATTTTAGTCCTCCAAAATGTCAATCATACAAGTCAAGAACATATTCATTGAAGAAAATGCCAAATAAGCCCTTCAAGAATCATAAAATGACAAGAAATACCCCTGAAAATACTTTGGAAAAGTATTTGGGGGCAAAAGTGTGAAAATGAAAACTTTAAATACAAAGGGATTTGAATTTTGGCCAGTTTATTTGCAAATGAAAGGGTTTAAAAAGGTGGAGGGTTATTTCTGGCAGACAACAAAGATACCTAGACCTATGGGAGTTTGACACGTGCCACACTACCAAAAACCCACCAATAGGAGCTCACCCTGGCGCCACCTCACTCCCCACTCATAACCAACTTTAACTAATTCAGATTAGTTAATTAAGTGGCGCTAAACACCACTTTTAAACACAAATCTGGATCACAAATTGGCTTATTCCAGCTTATTGAGTGGATATTTTTGAAAGATTTTTGGTCATAAGCTTAGTTAAGCTATTTGTGACTTATTGCAATTTGAATCAGCTCTTGAAATGGTCTAGAACTCGAAAACGACTATTTTATCGTTTTGTGAAGATAGCTTATTGCTTATTCAGGCTTATTTCTTGGATTTTTTTCAAATTTCTTTTTGCAAATAGCTTAATTAGGTCAAAAGAAGGACGTGTGTTTAATTTGAGCTTATGGCATCAACTTATAGCTTAATAGGCCAAAAAGCCCACTAAGAATAAGTTGTGGTGAAATAAGCCAGCTTAAAGGCATTTTCAGCTTTTAGGCCTTTGGAAAAAGTTGTTCAGAATCAAATTTTAGGTCAGATAGGAGATTTTGGGCCTTATTGGACAATATTTTCTTATTGGGCCTGTTTTGAGCCCATTAAGGGACTGTTTTGGATTCTAGCCCGTTTCTTGGCCCAATAGGGGTATTTAAGTAATTTCAAGTTCATTTATGTGTTAATTAGGTTAAAATAAGCTAGTTTGCAACTTTTTAGTTTTTTTTGGGATTTTTGCATTTTTATTAATATTTTAATATTAAAAATTAAATTTCAGATTTTTCAAGTTTTTATATTTTTCCTAGGTTCTAGACATCAAATTAGGATCTTTACAACTTTCCAAATATTTTTAGCACCTTTTGACTATTTTCTAGAATTAATTTAAGTTTTATTAGTTTTTAAGTGTTTAAAAATAGTTTTTAGTGTTTTTAAAATTTTGAAAAATACCTTTTAGCTTAATTAGGTTATTTTAGAGGTTTACAAACTTTAAAACCTTGATTTGGACTTTTTAATAGTTAATTTTGATTTTTAGGGCTTTAATTAGCATTTAAAAATTAATAATTAATTAAATTAAAGGTTTTAGCAAGTTTTGATTTTTTATAAACCCTTAGAATATTTTAGTGGATTTTTGGAATTTTTTTTGGAATTTTTAGAATAAATTTTTATTTTTGCCCTTTTTCACGACTTTTCGTCTTTTACGTCTTAGTGTAATTTTTCCATATCCGTCTTCATTTTCTTGTTTTCTTCTTTGGTAATATTAATCACAAACTATTAATCCAAGTCATTACACACATAACACACTAGCCTCCTTGAGAACGAACTCGTTTACATACTTTTAGGGTCATTAACTTGTGGTTTTCATAAATCACGTGTTTAATAGTTACCCTAATTACATCCTTCTTTTCCAAAACAAGGGCGTTTTTACAACTATCAGGTTTCTTGAAAGATAAGTAAGGTGTATGGGCCACAGGCCTATTAGGTTGCGGGCCTCCTAGGTCGCGCGCATGTTAGGTCGGGCTTATACCGACTATACGTCGACATGTCCCCCCAGTCTAGTATGATATGGTTCATGACCATGTTATGCTAGACTCATTCATATGTCACGCTTACCAAATAAACGTGTATGGCTTGCTTCTAGGACATCTACGTGGTGGGCTACCTTTTAGCAAAAAGATGACGGGAAAACTATGCGAATAGTGAGCGCAGCCACTATACGTCATCATGTCCCCCAGTCTAGTATGCGAGGATTTCACCAAGGTTACTAGACTCTACACCATATCCGCTACCTGTAAGCGTATCCATGTCAAAAGAAATGGGGAACCTGTATACGTAAGACGTGTGGGTGTGCTCGAATGCTTGGTTTCCCGTGATTAGACGGTATGGACCCCGTAAGAAGAAAACATGTTCTATAGCTAGGGTAACACTGGCATCAGCAAGGTATAATTCTTATTCCTCTCTAATGTGAGGATGATAAGAAGGTTTTGTAAAGGTGGAGGTAGAACCCGTATGTTGCATCGTGAATACTTTGAAGGAGAACTTCTTATACCTACTGATGATGCAATATAGTGTGAATATTGCATTCGGCTTAAGGCCAATAGAAGATGTACTTCATATAACATAGGGCAAGGCTTTATGGTAATCAACTTAACACAGGGCTCGCGATACCTCTTACGTGATAAGTGTGAGTACGACACCCGAATTTAGCACACAATAGTTTAGCATGACCTCTTGCATGCTAAGTGCGAATACGAATTTTAGCGTTTAATGTAACACCATTGATACCGTATGCGGTATCGTTTGCACATGTACCTGACATGCGCGCTCCGGAGAGTCTTGTGGTGGTGGTTGACCGCACAAGATACATGATCTTGTAGTAACATAGTAGTTACGGTGCGCCTGCAGTACGCCTTAATGCTCACGTGGAGGCTTAGACTACATAAAGTAGTATTCTACATGCTTCAAAATATAAAACCTAAATTACAACAAATAAGATCATGTCAACGGTATTGTGATACCCCTATAGCCCCCCAAGTTTAATGGTGCTATATTGACTAGTAATATTAAACTTAGATGTAAAGTATCCGAAAAATTTGAACAATTTTCAACGCTTACCCGTATAGGACATGGCCCTCGTGGCTTAGGCCTAGAAAGGTGGTGGATCCACCTTAATATAGTGAAAATAAAACACAAGGCGTGTGTTTATTATAAGATTAAACTTCAGACATTTATATGGCGAATATATAAAACGAATGTAGAAATGCGTATGTCATACCACGACGAGGTATGGTTGTGTATGGCGAATGTTAAGCATTGCATGAGGTCATTGCAATGGTCAAGTGTAGGGGATTTGATAGGTGTGAAAACACCCATCCTTTTACCACTTAATTACAATTAAAATGAGACCTAAACGTATATTTTATGTCGTAAATGTCGGAATTATGCGTGGTTTCTGTTTTTATTGTGTTTCAGGATCAAAATGTGAAAGAGATCAAGAGTGCAAAAAGAACGGAAGTCCAAGGCCTATTCTGGAGAGTTATCGAAGAAAAAGTCTAAAGACGGAAGTTTAATAAAGACGAAGAACTCAAGCCTAATTTGTGAAGAAATTACAAGACAAGTTTAAAGTAATCCCGAGACAAAGTCTAAAAAGTCGAAGAATTTAAGAAGACTAGGGACTAAAATAGAAAGAAAGAAAGAAGGAAGCTTCCAAGCAACCTCCTCCCCTCCTTCCCTATAAATAGGAGATCATTTTTATTTTCTCATTTTGTTAGCTAAATTGACAACTTAGCTCTCCACATTTTATTTTTCTTGCTCTTTCATTTTGTCCATTTACTTTTGTTATCATTAAATTCCTGTCTTCAATTCCAAGTAAGTTTTTAATTTGTGTTGTTGAATCTTTATTTTTAATCAAGCTTTTCTTTATCATTCTCATCCTACTTTTCTTGTTTTTGATTTGATTTTGGTTCGGATTAAGCATTGATTTTGCTTAATCTTATTGCTTATTTGATTAAAAAGTTCATCTTTTTATTTCCATCCAGGCTTTTATAAGAATTAAGCTATAAGCTTGACAATCTTATTGGCTTATTTTGTATTTAGCTTATTTGCTTTAAAGTTTTCTTAAAAGTTTTATCTTTTTAAAGTTTGCTTATTTGTTTTGCTTATTTTGAGTTTGAAAAGTTTTTAATTTCGTAGCTTAATTTGTTAGTCTTATTGTTGTTTTGGTGTAGTTTTCAAACAGTGCTTATTGCGTTTTAGCTTATTTTCATTTCATCCGTTACTTGTTCTTTCCATCTCAATAGTTTAGGGTTTTATTATTGCGACAGCTCATTGCGACACTTTATTCCGACAGCTTGATTGCGATCACAATAAAACTTAGGGTTTCTACTTTGCGATCGAGTATTGCGATACTTCCCTTATTCCGATCGTGATTGCGATCGCTCATTGCGATCGTATATTGCGACGGGGTTTAAGGGCATATTGCGACAAGACGCTGCCCGATTTTTGTTAGCCATATTGCGACAGATTATTGCGACAGGTCATATTGCGACAGAACCCATATTGCGATAGGTCACATTGCGACGGATATACACTGTGACAGAGTGTATATTGCGGCAGAGTGCACATTTCGACAAAAGGATTATTGCGATAGATTGATTATTGCGAAAGGGTGAAGTATTGCGATAGCTTTCATCGCAATACTTAGTTTATTTTATTTAGTTGTTTTATTTTTTCAAGTTCGATTTTTATTACGTTTTAATTTCCAAAAATTGCACGCTTCCTGACGTCCTTTCCTTTTAATTAGTTTCTACAACGACAAACCTTTCTTTTACCCACCAAAGACGACTGAGTCACACATTTAACCGGAGATCAATTCGATTAGACACACACAACGAACAATTAATCTTTTTAACCTAGCAAAAGGTCAAATATTAACCCTCAAGTTTCACGTTCCCCAAACCAAGCTTAAAAACAAGATCATTGTTATTATAAGTTAGCAAACTAACACAAACTCATTTGGGCCAATTATTCACTTAGACTCCCTTATTCCTAGGTGTATCTCTTATATTTTATTTTTGTCTTGAATGATCAGGAGGATGCACTGTTGACTTATTTCGATAGTTTATTAGGCTGAAAATAAAGTGGGACGATCTAATCCATAGTTAGCTAAAGGACAAAATCTTTTAAAACTGCTTCTCGGGACCTCAAAGAGTTCATATCTTAGCATAACTCGCTTCACGATTTGAGACCTTTCTCGGATCGATATTTGGCAGCGACTTCATACTTCGAATCTTGAGAGATGTTCATGAAATAATGGTCTTCTCTTCATAATAGGAATTTCTTCACTTGCACTTTCTGAGAGATTCTTCATATTTGGACCACGATTTCTTCATTTTTCTCCAATCTTTACTTGGGATTTTGATATACAACGATCCGCCTCCTTTTAGGACTTGGATCTATTCATCCTCATACCTTGTTAAGGCCTTTTTGGATAGACTTCTCCATGATCTTTTGGGGAGTATTTGCTTTTCGTCGTGTGTCTCGATCCTTCATATTGTATTTTGATAAACGATTCTTCACATCACTTTTGGATCTTTAGCAACAAAATGTAGCCCTCATGCCTTGTTAGGGCCTTTTCAGACTCGCCAATCTTCACATCCCGCTTCAATAAGTTATGCCTTGGCTATGAACTCTAATTGATACCGAGCAACTTTTAAACGATCTTGTGCTAGAAGCTAAGTAACTTTTCAAATCGTACAACCTTATTTATTGCAACAAAATTTATTAACAAGCGATGGGAGAAAAAGCTCAAAATTAACTCACATAAATTCACGAAAGAATACCAAACTTATAATTGACTCTATCATCTCTCGTTCTCCACAATTTAAAATCTCAAGGAATGAGACTCGTGGATGCTTAGCCTATTAAATCAAAGGTTTGGGTTTTCAAGTCATCTATAGGATCTTGCATTTTCTTAGACTTTTTCAAGTTTAGAATTTGCATTTTAAAGTTCCCTTGATAAACGACTTTCTAGGATCAATTATAGGAACTTGCGAAAAGTTCTTGTTCTTAACCCGTACGAGTTAAGACTTTCGCGTTTTAAAGTTCCCTATATAAAAGCCTAGCAAAACTTGACTTAAACATGTTAAGGATACTAGCTAGAGTAAACTTGGATAAGTAAACTCGGGTTGAGCAAAATATTCACAACGTTGAAAACTAAAAACCACTTTATTAAAAATTTATTTTTTAGCAAAGAAAGTAAATAACGATAACAAGGGAAAAACTACAAGGCCAAAATATATCAAAAATTTTGATAAATGTCGAAAAATCAAATTTCTGGTTAAAATGAGGTCAAATTCATGGAAAAGCCCACTTAACTTCGATAGAAGTCCCCCTACACTTAATATAAACATTGTCCTCAATGTTTACGCATGTGGGAGTAAACTCCCCTACACTTAGGACATTGTGCACTCTGTTTAATTCTCGCTAAGGAAAAGACAACTAAAGTGATTCCTATTTTAATATTGGACAATATAAAATAGTGAATCAAAAGAGTTTATGATAGAACTGGGAAGATGGGAACACGGAATCACGGGTCGTCAAAATCATCAAGAGTGGATCGTTGAAGCTCTAATCCCTGAGTATGAGAATCGAGAAAAAAACAAACAACTATGGGTCTCCCCTACACTTAGGATAAAAACAGATAAAAGGATAGATACTTGGGTTGCCTCCCAATAAGCGCTTGATTTTTGTTCACCGATTCGTGAGCCTGACTCGACCTTGATTAGCATGGTAAGAACCTTGAAGAACATCCACCGGGATCAAATACATTGTCTTCGTCTAACAAGTAACACAAGCTTAAGGCGAACAAGACAAGACAAAGGAGAGTAGGCAAGGTTCCCTTAAGCAGACATGGAGCACGGTGGTGGAGAGTAGGTTGAGGTGACAGCATAGCTTCAGCAGTTCTAAAAATCATTCCTTTTATTTCATCAGACGGATACTGAGATGGCTAAAAAATATCGATACCGGGGTCGAACACCTTTTCCTTTAGGGGAAATAACACTCGGGCTCAGTATAATTTGAAGAACATCCGCTCAGAAATTGCACAGTCTCATCCGCAGAAGGTGGATAGAGAGGTGTTAAAACATAAGACCTGCGGATGTAGGTGTCTTCCGGCTGCTTCTCCTTTGGAATGAGTTTCTTCATATCTGAGGGAGGATAAAGACCATAATCATCAAAGTCCAAAGGAGGGGCATCACTCTCATGGGGAAAGTAGGTGTTGAGAAAAGCAACAAATTCTTCCTCAAACGAGTAATTGTCCAAAGTAGGATCAAGCATGGATGGCGGAGGATCTTCATCAAAAATAGGTGTAAGGGCATCATGAGAAGAATCGCTTGAGAGAGTATCCGCATCATCAAAATCATCATAAGTTGGCATGTCCGGATATTATGAAACAAAATTATCATAATCATCCCCATCGGAAGTAGAATCATCATCATACTCGTCATAGATTGGTGGAGAATCATAAATTGGTAGGGGATCCAACTCGGAAAGGGAATCATAAGAGGCATCCACATGATCATCGAAGAGTGGATTATCATACGAAGTCTCGAAAAGAGGATTTTCATAAACAACAGTCAATCATTTTCACGGATTCTTTTCCCTTAGATTTGCATGTAATCTTCCCCATCTTAAAAACTTGTTGATCATTCCCGACCCTAAGAATGAGCTCACCTTCGGCAACATCTACCAAAGCTTTTCCGGTTCGCAAGAATGGCCGACCAAGTATTAACGAAATACGAGGGTCCATTTCATAATCAACAACAACGAAATCGACCTGAAAAGTGAAGGTGCCAACTTTAACAAAAACATCTTCGGCAATACCAACGGGGTAAGCGAGAGTTCGATTAGCTAGTTCAAGGGTCATTTTTGTTGGTGTGAGGTCGGGTAATGATAGCTTTTTCCACACACTTAATGGCATCAAAATTATACTTGCCCCGAGATCGGCTAAGGCAGTAAATTCTTCGGTTGTGGAAAAAGTACAAGGTAAAACAAAACGACTGGGATCTCCAAGTTTCTCCGAAGTTCTTTGTGGAGGACGGTAGAACAATTTTCATTTAAGCGGGTGTTGACAAACTCAGCCATCTTCTCCTTCTTATTTGTAGGATATTGTAAATCTTGTTTATATTCTAGAGAGAGAAAGAGATAGAGAGATGGTGAGAACACACACACGTAGAGAGAGAAAGTGAGAGAAAACACACTTTACTATGTGAAAACTAAAGTGAACCACACCCTCTCCAACTAAGGAGAGGGTTTATATACCCAAGCCTTGTGATGGGCTTGGGCTTACAATGGGCCGCCGGCCTACACAAGCTGTAGGCTAGGCTTGGCCTTGTTTGTTTAATGTAAATTAACTAAACTACGAGCTACTACTTAATATATTGTCGGAGTGACCGAATCTTCCTAAATACGAAAAACGTATTTCCAACAATCTCCCCCTAAGGGAGGTCACTCCAAACAAGGGCGTTACCCGAGTTACAATAATAAAATAAACCTAGCATACTATGCTTGTCTTGAGCTCGTAGTCTTCGTCTTTCTTTTCTTTTTCTTTTCTGGTGAATATGTTGATGTGATCTTTATATCAATCTTGAGCATTGATCTCTCGCCTTGATCTTGTGCATCACTTGTGATCTTCGCCTCTTCGTGACTTCATGTCCCACATACTTATACCTTTTTAATTCTTGAAAGCTTAAGAGTTTGATACAGCGGAACACTTGACTTTTAGGCTTTCTTGAATTTGTTGAAGTATTAAGTACAACAAGTATAAGCATGCGGGGACGACTTCTTCTTGGATTCCACAACGCCACCGTCTTCAAATGTAGTAACACAAGTTGACACGAACGAAATGGCGTTGAACATTTCATTCTATCTTGGTAGCATTTTACCTCCGGTCGGTGAAGACTGTTGGACGATATAAAATATCGTACTTGTGACAGGTAGATTTAATTAAAAGTCTCCTTGACAAGATTTCGCGGGTAAACCCGTTCTCATTACTCGACCGTCCAAAGCTGACTGCGAACGTAAAGAGTGAATCATTTGGATAAAATTATCCGCATGATTGAGGCCGTCAATTCCGATTCCTGGAACAAGTTTGATTCATTAAAGAATCGCACCATCGTTGCTTTCCAGTTGTCACGAGCTTGATACATATTGAATCTTGCAAGTTACCTACCAAGTGCTGTTTGAGGTTAACACTAGAAGGATTTCCACTCATCACTGTGTACACTAAGGTATCACTCTAAGTGTTCTGGCAAGATCAATGAGATATTGCGTAGAGGCCTGGAACGTGTTTAAGTTCAGTTAAGAATTAAACCACTGTTGCTTTCCAGTTATCACAAGCTTGATTCATAAAGAATCGCACAAGTCACCTATCGTGAGCTTTTTGATGTTCGTTCAAGAAGGATTTTCATCTTCATTGTAAATACTTTCGTATTACTTGGATGTTCATGCAAGATCATGAAGATTTTACGTAGGACTCTTAAAATTTTTCTTACTTTTCACAGTGTGTGAACACGCAAGGAATTATGGAAATGTGTCCTAATGAGATATTTGATGATCTCAAATGGCTCTAGACTCAATCGTGCACTTTGGATTCTAGTGATCGGAGGCTGGAGAGGAGTGCCACCATTTCAATACCAATTTATTCGGAGTGAATAAATCAATAGATAATGCGTTGTCTCCGTGTGATTAAAACAAATACCTTTTGAGAGATATTAGAGTTAGATGGAATGGGTTGTGCATTGCATCACTGGGTCCATGATGTCTTATCTTCAATATCAAGCATCATTAAAATGATCTCAATAGCATATGTATTGACCCGGTTTCTGCCTAAGGTTGTAACGAGGGCTTCTTTCTTTACACCCTTTATCTTTACAATTCTTTTTCATTCTTCAACCCCTTCAATGCTTACCAATACGTCATAACTAGCACCTTGTTGTGATTGTTCCAGTGCTAACTTAAGTACTTGGTCGGCATTCAGCTACGTTCACAATCTTTCTCCATCTTTCCTAAGGACTACTATTTCTAGCTATAGAATGTCATTGGGAAGATTCATCCGGTTTTGGAAGAATCATTGGACTTAACCTATCCTACCATCCTTATGTCACCACAATCTTCATCGTCGTGAAATAAATGGGTTGTGGGTAAGTATACGTCACCATGAAAATCCATTTTGGTATAGAAAATCCATTTTGCTCCCCCTTAACACATGCCACGATATTCGAAAACATTTCGCACATGTCGGGATGAGCTATCACGTTAACTCAAACCATTAGTGATAATCTCCCATATTAAATCACATTTTCTCCCCCATATTAAAAATATTAACCCAACCGATATTTTTGATATCAATTGATATAATGAAGTTTTAAAAGTTTTTGGGAAGAAAAATTCAAGTCCGTTTTATCTTCATGATACCAAATGTAGATCAATGATACCGATTTGAAACATGATCACATATTCACCATATTAAAAAGTATGGACAAGGTTGGACCTGAGTGATGAGAACATCATATGATAAGATCAAATGGTTCTTGTCGGAACATGTTGGTCGCCTCGTAACGTTTGAAGTCATCTCTTGACACCACATGTACGATTGGTATTGTTGTGTTGACACCAATGAGTGAGCTTGGCACTTCGGGCGTCGAAGATTCTGAATGCTTGACAATTGCTCCCCCTCAATTGTTGACCCGTGTTCTATCGAAAGAACTGTAGTCGCCGTTAGAGTAGTCGCATTGTCGAGTATATAGATACCAATTGGAGAGAACCTCGGTTTATAGAGATGATGACTTCATAAAAACAAGATTTCTCTTGTTGTAACAAATAAATGCACTGATGCGTACATAAATTCGTGTTAGATTGTGTTATAAAGTAAACACAATCCCTTACATGGTTTTAAAGTAAACCATGCCCGAGAAAATTAATTCCCGTTGTTGAGCCAGAACTTTCATAAGAAATGCTTGACTTGAATATGAAAACTGGGTTGCAGTCTGAAATAACTACAAGCCATATAGGCATGTTTTATGAAATATATACAACTTTTGTACGAACTCTATTTATGGTGCCGTGTCGATATTAATCAACATTTCTAAGGCCGTAAATATTATCGTACCAAAAGACATGCCTTTGAAAAATGAAGTAAAAATATTTTTGGATTTTTAAGAGATTTTTCAATTTTTAGGGTTTTATATGGTTTTATAGTTTTGTATTTTGCTTTTGTGGATAAAAATATAAAATATAAAAATATATACGAATGATCACCAAGGATACGGAGAATAGTTTTACCACCACTATTCTTTCGCTTCATCTGCCAATTCCTTTAGAGTCTCAGGCGAGAAAGTTTTCAATCCTAGCTTGTCGACCAAAAATTCCATTCGAGCACGATCTAAAGCCTTCGTGAAAATATCCGCCAATTGATACTCAGATCGGACAAAGTAAAGCTCGATTACTCCGTTTTCCACTTGCTCCTTGATAAAATTGTAGCGAATGTCAATATGCTTCGACCGGGAGAATTGAACGTCGTTGCAGCATAAGGAAATTGCACTTTTGTTGTCGCAGTACATCGGGATTTTGTTGAAACCTAGACCATAGTCGGTTAATTGTGATCTCATCCAAAGAATTTGAGCACAACAACCGGACATAGCGATGTATTCTGCCTCCGTACTTGAAATTGCAGCGCTTTTCTGCCTTTTTGATGCCCAACTGATTAGTCGATCCCCTAGTAGTTGCAAAGTTCCACTCGTGCTACGCCTAGTATCATAACAACCCGCGTGATCCGCATCTGTATATGCCATGAGTGCAATCGAAGAATCATTTCAATACCAAAGTCCCCGATTAATGGTTCCTTTAATATATCTAAAGATCCGTTTAACAGTAGCTAAGTGTAACTCAGTAGGCCTAATTTGATACCGAGCACACATACAAATAGCAAACTGAAGGTCGGGTCGACTAGCTGTAATACAGAAGGGTACCGATCATTCCCCGATAAAGTGTCAGATCAACGGCAATCCCGTTTGGATCTGCATCTAGCTTAGTTCGTTCCACCATTGGAGTATCGACGGGGTCGCAAGATTCCATCTTGTATTTCTTAAGCGATTCAAGGGCATACTTGTATTGATTGATAAAGATATCTCTGGGACTCTGAGATATCTGATGACCTAAGAAGAATGATACTTTTCCCATCATTGACATCTTAAACTTGGAAGACATGAGTGTCCCGAACTCATCCGATAAGGTTTGGGTCGAGGCTGCAAATATAATATCATCAACATATATTTGAACCATAATCATATCTTTACCTTGTTTTTGAATGAACAACGTTGGATCCACCTTTCCTTTAGCGAAGCCTTGCGTAACGAGGAATTATGACAATAGATCATACCACGCGCGTGGAGCTTGTTTCAACCCACAAAGAGCCTTCTTAAGCTTGTAAACGTGATTAGGATATTTATAATTCACAAAACCATCTGGCTGTTGAACATAGACCTCTTCCTTGATTTCCCCATTGAGAAATGCCGTCTTCACGTCCATCTAATAGACTATCATATTCATGTGAGCTGCATAAGCAAGGAATAGTCTAATAGCTTCCAAACGGGCAACAGGTGCAAAGGATTCCATAAAGTCGATGCCTAATAATTTCTTATATCCACGAGCTACTAGTCGAGCTTTGTTCTTCAAAATGCCACCTAACTCGTCGAGTTTCACCTTGTAAACCCATTTCAAAGTGAGTAACTTCACTTGGTCCGGGCACGGGACTAGTTCCCATACATCAAGACGTATGAATTCATTAAGTTCTTCTTGCATAGCTTATATCCAACAAGATTGAGTAAAAGCTTCTTGCCACGTCTTAGGTTCAACTGCAGTGAGAAAAGCATCAAAATGACAAAACATTGCACTTTCTTGTAGCTGACTTCGTGTGGATACCGGACGATTAGGGTCACCAATAATAGAATCTATGGGATAATCCTTTGTCCACTTGCTGTCATGTTCACGAATCCGTGGATTGGAGTAGACCGTAGTACGAGCTCCCTCTGAGGTGGATAACCCGGCTTGATTAGGGTCGGGAATTGGTACACCAAAGAATGGAAGTTCACGCATTTGAGCGAATTCCAAATCGTGATCATTATCATCATTCTCTTCATCATCAATAGGTATGACGTAGGTAGTTGATATCGGTGTTGGTTGAGAATTACTTGTTGATGGTATATCTTGACCAATAGTTGGTGCAGACGTATCTGATTGTGCTTCGTTTGCTGGAGCAACAACTTCGGTAACCGGAGCTATTACTACAGGTTCTGGAGCAACAACACTTGAAGGAGTAAAGAATTCATCAAAGAACGGTTGAAACAACGTATCCCATTTAGTCCTAGTATGTGGTTTAAATGATGATGAAGTAGGGTTATTTGGGACAAGACCAGCGCTGATGTTACTGGGTCCCATTTCATGAAGTGCGGGTTCAGAGCTGCTTTGCTCAGAAGCCATAGCTGTCAGCTCATCAAAATCAACATTCATAGTTTCAAGGATCTTACGAGAATTACGATTGTAGATTCGGTATGCTTTCTTTGCGGGTGCGTAACCAATGAAAATACCAATATCAGCCTTTGGTTGAAGTTTTCCCAAATTGTCACCATCATTATTTGGATAACGAAAAGAACCAAATACATGAAGATATGATAAATCTGGTACTTTTCCATTGAGAAGCTCATACGGTGTGTTACCATGGCGTTTTCGAATTAGTGACCGGTTTTGGGTGTAAACTGCTGTAGTTACTGCTTCTGCCCATAAAAATAATGGAGCCTTTGCGTAAATTAACATCGTTCGAGCAGCTTCCATAAGTGTGCAATTTCGCCTTTCAATGACACCGTTTTGTTGTGGAGTGCGAGCAACTGATGTTTCATGAGATATGCCAACTTCTTCGTAATACTTACGCAATGTTTGATTCACAAATTCAGTTCCATTATCTGTATGAATGCGTCGGACAGTAGTGTTGAGACGCACTTTTATCATCTTGAGAAAGTCGATGATGATTTTGGGTGCCTCATCTTTAGTTGCAAGAAATCTCACCCATGTGAACCGTGAGTAATCATCCACCATAACGAGGATGTACTTTTTACCACCAAGACTTTCAACTCGCATTGGCCCACAAAGATCCATATGCAACAAATAAAGTTTCTCTTGGTTGGTGTCTTCAGTCTTGGGTTTGTATGATTTCTTAGTGCTCTTCCCCATTGTACACGCGGAACACAAATGATCCTTGTGAAATTTAAGTTTAGGAAGACCACGAACAAGTTCGTTTTTCGCCAAATGATTAATAGCGTCAAAGTTAAGATGAGATAACCTCCGATGCCATAACCATGACTTAGTCTTTGATGCTTTGGAGAGAAGACATACTGGAGAAGCGGCCATCATGTCTTGTAGAGACAAAGTATACATATTATTCCCTCGAGTACCTTTCAATAGATCAACCCCTTCCAAACTACGAATGAAGCAGGTATGCTCACGAAAAGCCACTTCTAGGTTTGAATTACAAAATTGTCGCACAGAAAATAAGTTGTGACCGAGTCCTTCCACGTAATACACTCTTGAAATAATAACATTCCCAATATGATATTCACCATAACCCATTATTTTTGCAATATGATCATTACCAAATCGAACCGTACCAAGAAACTTGCTGACGAAATTTCTGAGCTGAGAGCGATCTCCGGTCATATGCTTGGAGCAACCAGAGTCCAAATACCAGAGAACAATTTGGACCACCTGTTTTCAATAACAACAGTAGACAATGCATTGGAAACTATTGGTTCCGGAGTGTTAGCAGATATAGATATAAGATTATCAGACCTACTAACATTTGTGTTACCTTAGGTTTCCAGCATTTTCTAGGGGTAAGTGTAGTAACAGGTTTTATCGTTCCAACTTTCCGAGGTTTTGGATTTTTAGCGGGCACTATAGTGGGAGTAGACCTATTTAAAGGGCACTTGGTTCCTACAGTAGTGTTGGTGTTCCTAGTTAAAGGACACACTTGTGTTTTTGTAGCCTTGGTACTCCTAGTTAAAGGGCACACTTTCTTCACTTTAGTGGGAGTGATCCTAGTTAAAAGGCACGCATTTCCTACTATAGTGAAGGTTCTACCAGTGGGACGCCACATCCATCCAACTTGGGTTAACACTTTTCCAATCGGTTTCCATTCTAAATTATGCTTTCGGGCATTCATCTCATTCACATGGTCAGTAAGGCAAGAATCATGATGACTAGAAAACATGCATTCATTACAATTCCAACATTTCAAATCAGAATTCACAATAGGCTTAGAACGCTGCACAACCGCAGAGCCTTTAGGTTTAGCTACATGATTCTCTTTATTCAAAACAGAAATAACATTCCTAGGGTGGGCTTCTACTTTCTTCTTCACTTGACTACTAGCTGGGGGAAAGATCCTATCATTCTTCAAGTTTCTTTTAAGCTTAGATCTTTGAGCCTTAGTAGTTGTGTTTACTCATGTAGAAGGCAACAAGGGAATATTAGAAGCTGGTTTTGATTTTTCCTTATCTTTATTGATCAATGTTTGAGATGGGTTAGTCCTAGGGCCCTTGTTAAGTGGTGTGACGACTATAAGGTTCCTTTTGATTGCACTAGAGGACGGTGCTGAGACAGTGGCTGCGTTATCCACAACATTCTTACCTTTTAGGGTACGAATTGTTTCCTTTAACTCAGACAAAGCCAAATCTTTATCACAAATTTGTTCCCTCAAATCAGATATTTCCACCGACTTTCGATTCAGTCGTTCAATCAATGATTGATTCTGTGCAGTGGTATTAGCACATGCGGGCTTTACTGAATCGAAGAGTCGTGTATTTTTCTGTTTTAAGTTATCAACTTTGGACAAAGAAACTTGATTATCTAGATCAAGTTTAAGATTCTCAGCAGCCTCAAGTACGTTCACACAGTTAAGCTCCTTAGATTGCTCTATGTCTATTGGCACTGATGCAGCAACCTTATCACTCGTCTGACGCTGTTTTGATTGTAAATTCAATCGAAAATCCTTTTCAAAATTTGGATCATCTATATTAACACCTTCAAATGACGTGTCAAAAATCTCTTGAATAAATTGTTGCTTACATTCAAGCGAAATACAATGTTTTTGAATCTCATCAAAACGTTTTGAAAGCGAAGTATAAGAATCTTGAAGCTTTAAAAATTCAGCGTTAGATTTGTGACAGGTACTATCTACCATATTATCCACAGATTCAACATTATGCACAATAGAATCATTATCAACACTTTTATTCACACAGACGGAAACAACATCATGCGACATTACTTGCTTCAGAAGCTGATCATTTTGGCGTAAAAGACGTTCTTTTTCAAGTAAATTGTTTTCATAAGCATCGTCCATTTCATTGAAAACACGTCTAGCTTCTTCGATTTCCGAAAACAAATCTTGATCAATAGTGCTAAGACAAGATTTAACATTTCTTTACAAACGGAATAATTTCATCTCGAAACGCAGCGTTAGTGTGCTCAAAATTCCATTCACCTTCCGTTATGCCCGTAGCCGTCGTACGTTCCAAAATGACCTTGTCAAAATCGGCAAAGTATTGGTGCACTGCATTTAAGCTTTCTGACACCTTACTTACCAGTGGAATTAACTTAGTTAAATCCTTTTTGACGAGTGTAGGAGACGTACTAGGAAGGTTTTCATTTGACAAACTTGGGGGCACAATAGCTGACAATTCAGATAATTCCTTTTGTAGTCGAATGCGGGTCTTTTTACTAAATTGATCTTTATTATGCTTATCTTAATCAATCGTATGAAATTTTGAATCCATTTTAGAACAAGTTTCATCCGCAAGTAATTGTGTCTGCTCACTACTACGAACATAAGGTGCTTCTTTCGATTTGCCAATTATGGTCATATCATAGAGACAAGGAATATATTCCTGAGCTTGTTTTGCATAACCGGGATTAGGTGGTAAATCTTGAAGACACTTAAGTTCGATTTCTTTAAACGATTTAGTTAAAAGATGAACCTTTTCTGTGGAAGCGTATTGTTTTAAAAGTTGTTGTTCCTTGAATTTAAGAAGTTTGGTAGCATTAATTTCCGATTCAACCTTTTTAGACTCGAGAGTTTCGAAATCCTTTTTAAGTTTTTGATAATCATTTACAACCGACTCCTTTTCTTTAAATTCATTGGAAAGATTAGCTCTTAATGATTCTATTTCGTTTAAGTGTTCTATCCTCTCAAAGCGAAATTGGTCAATTTCAGAAAGAGTTATTTTCTCTGCTAGAGGGACCTTTTCAAAAACTTAAACCTTTTCCTTACACAACGCAAGCTCAGCTGTTAGGGTGGTATTCGTATCTACGGTTTGTCGGACAGCCATATTCATTTCATCAATAATATGCTTAGGCACCATTACCAAATCATGTTGAGCATAAGATTCCATACCCGTCGTAGCATTTGGTTGAGGTTCACTCAAATGTGTAGGATTGGGTACTACATCATTTGAGTTACTAGTTCCCGAATGCTGTTCGAGGTTGTCATTGTCATGCCCAACTTGATGTGAGTTATAATTAACAGGATTGGTTGTGGTTGGTACCTCAATGACGACATCAGAACCGTAGTGAGAGAGATTAGCAACGAGAGCAGCTGAGGCTGAGTGAATGTCATCACAATCCGAATCATATGCATCAAGATCATCCGCTTGATATGCTGCCTTTGAAGTAGAGACGACTGCAATGCCTTCATTATCCGGTGCCCCTGGGTCTACAAGAAACGCTAATTCATCTGAATCCAAAATCTTCCCCTTAGATTGAGCATCAACCAAATACATCTTCTCTTGAAACCATGTTGCATCCCTTCTCCTTTTCGGCTGAGTGCATTGCCTAGCCATATGACCTTGTCCTCGACAATTGTAGCAAGTCACAACCTTTTGAGGACCAATTGGAGTTCCATTCCACTTGCTTGAGAGTTTACAACTTCAGTGTTCACAGTCCTTGGAGTTGGTCCATATGAGCTTTGCCTTCCTTGTATGGATTGAACCGTTACTTGATCATCTTGAATAGTTGCTTGTTGGAGAGGATTTGAAGAAGTGCGAAGCTGATTGTTCGTTGGTGGAAATCCTCTAGTTGCAACAAGTTTTGACAAGTAGGCAGTGAGATGGTTCAAGACATCAGTTGGCGAATCATTTAGAGTAAAGACTGGTGCTTGAAGTGGTGGAAGTTCGTTGGAGTATAGGGCTTGTGCTTGTGGTGCTTCAATTGGAAAATATCCTTGTTGAGGAGTATAACCCATAGGAGAAGTGATAGCTTGTGTTGGGGATGCCTGATAAGAGGGTTGTTGTGGAAAAGGCTGTGGAAGAACACTTTGTTGTTGTAATCCTTGTTGTGGCATCATTGATGGTTGATAAAATGATTGATGTGGTTGCTGATAGTTGTGTGGTGGTTGCTGCTGGTATGATGATTGTTGATAAGTAGAAGACAAGTTTTGTGGGGAGTCATTTGTTGAGAAGCATACATTGCAAGTGGATCACGAACGTGAAATGTAGACAACCGAGCTTCGAGCACATGGCATTCATGTTGTTGAAGAAAAGCATGAATTTGATCCACATTGGTTTTATGCAAATCCTTAGCCAATTTAACATCCGTCACGTACTTACGCCATTCTTTTGGAAGGGTGTTCAAATACTTGGTGTTTAACTGAAACGTAGGGATTTCTAAGCCATAGATATTGAGCTCATTCAACAATAGACTAAATCTCAAATAGTAATCATTGAGAGTTTCCCCGGGAACATATTCAAACTTATCAAACGAATCATATAGCTTACACTCTTGTTCTTGTTTAGTTAACGAGGTGCCTTGCATCAGAACACGAATTCTATCCCATAACTCTTTGGCAACTTTATGTTTACTCACAAGTTTGTAGACATCTGGAGGAAGGGCTTGGAGAATGATGTTGGTAGCATACTTATCACATTTGTCTTGTAACTTCATATCCCCAGTCAATTCACCCGTTGTGCGAGGACGAGTGACTGCACCTTCCGTCACTGTACCATAATCTAATGGTCCATTGAGCACCGATCCCCAAAAGAGATGTCCATTCTCTTTGTTCAACATGTAAAGTTCTATTCGGGAAGTCCAATCCTCGTACATAGTCTTCTCCAACATTGGTGGACGATTATCCGTACCCGAGAGGATGGACTGATCCGAAAGAGTGTGCTCCATTTTGATAAGTTAAGATTTACAAACGTTGATCGAACAATGAGAGAAAGTTAATGTGTTTGTAGTTATGTGTAGAAACCGAGAAATAGTGTTGAAATCCCCTAAATTATGTTCTCGATAAACCCTAAAAATTTTCAAAAACACGTTTTTGAAAAATCTTGGAAATGTGTCGCAATGTTACTTATCTGAATACCTATCGTAATGTAACCTGTCGCAATATGTAACTTGTCGCAATATGTGATGGCAATACTATCGCAATACCTATCGCAATATGTGATCGCAATGTTTGATCGCAATACCTATCGCAATATGTGATCGCAATGTCTGATCGCAATACCTATCGCAATACTTGTCGCAATAACTATCACAATACCTGTCGCAATACCTATCGCAATGTTGAAAAAATTTGGACAGAGTAACATCGCAATATTGCCTTAATTCCGTCGCAATCCACGATCGCAATGAACGATCGCAATAACTGTCGGAATAAGGGGGCTATCGCAATAACTGATCGCAATGTAGAAACCCTAGGTTTATTGCGATCGATTTTGTACTTACCTTTTCCGATGGAGACAAAACTTTGCGATGGAGACAAAAGTACACTATTTTCGGAAAGTACACAACGAATTCGAATCTTTAAGCCTAAAAACGAATCAAACACCCAAAATTTTTGTGTTTTTAACCAAACAAATCATGAATACAAGTATGTAGATGATTTGTATGAAGATTAAACCATAAAAAACACAAAAAAAATTTGGAACGTAAGAAAATGGATCAAAATAGGCGTGAAAATCAAGAAGACAAACACAAAAACCAAACAATCATCCCATGGCTCTTGATACCATTTGTAGGATATTGCAAATCTTGTTTATATTCTAGAGAGAGAAAGAGATAGAGAGATGGTGAGAACACACACACGTAGAGAGAGAAAGTGAGAGAAAACACACTTTACTATGTGAAAACTAAAGTGAACCACACCCTCTCCAACTAAGGAGAGGGTTTATATACCCAAGCCTTGTGATGGGCTCGGGCTTACAATGGGCCGCCGGCCTACACAAGTTGTAGGCTAGGCTTGGCCTTGTTTGTTTAATGTAAATTAACTAAACTACGAGCTACTACTTAATATATTGTCGGAGTGACCGAATCTTCCTAAATACGAAAAACGTATTTCCAACATTATTAAGCAACTCCTTGAATGTTTTCACAAACTTCGACATTTGGACAAGTGCTTCAACGAGGCTAATGTTGAAGTTCATTTGAGAGATCACCTTCAGAAAGGAAGTGATTTGAGCATCCTCTTTAGTAAGCAATTTACACTTGTCCAACCTTGAGGGATAAAGGATGTTGGGTTTAGGTGGTGTGGGTGTAGCAGGTACAGGTTGAGATGTTGAAGGTTGAGATGTAGAAGGTTTAGAGGTGGGAGGTGGGGTTGGTGGAGGGTTTTGTTTAGGTACTTCTTCTGTAAGAGGTGGGGATGGTAATGGAGAACTAGTACTAGGTGTGGGAGTGGGAGAGATAAATGGGGGTGGAGGAGGTGTAGATGGAGTAACCTGGGGAGGAGTAGAAGGTCCTACGAAAGTAGCTCCACTGCATGTAGTAATAGCACTCACATTAGCTCTCGGGTTGGTTTTGGTTGTAGAAGGAAGAGCAACTTGGGGACGAAGGGTTTGTAGGAGTTGAACGAATTTCCTATCCGTGGACTCTTGCATTTAGCGAGTAGAGTCTTGCATTGCTTGCATTATTTTCTCATGTTCACTCAATTTTTGCAAGACCAAGTCCATTGGCGGAGGAGGTAAATTAAACCCTTGTTGATGAAAACCTTGGTTTGGGTATTGGTTATAAGGTGAAAAACCTTGAGGATTGAAACCTTGGTTTGGAAAGCCTTGATTTTTCATCGGATAATTTCCATGATTTGCATTTGCGCCCCTTACATTGGCATTACCTTGAAAATTAGCTCTCGGTGGCCCTTGGTTGTTTTGGTTAGGTTGTGGTGGTCTTTGTTGAAAACCGGGTGGAGCCAAGTAATTTGTTGAGTTGCAAGACAAGTGATTAACATCGACATTGGGCTTGAAATGAACTCTCTCGGTGTTGTTGTAAGCATATACTTCCCCGGGAGATAGATCAAAAGCTTTATCACAATTAGCATAAGAGTGTGGCCTACCACAAGTTTCACAAGTTATATTAAGAACATTATTGTTTTTGGCATTATTAACGGCTTGTAAAGCCAGTGCCTCAACAACCGTAGTAAGCTTATCAAGTTTCCTTTCGGTGTCACTAGTGCTAGCACTAGCCACATTAGCCCGAACACTTTTGCTGTAGACTTTGGCTTTGTCCTCAATGATAGCCCAAGCTTCATTCATAGTTTTAACCAAAATATTACCCCCCGAGGCACTATTTAGTGAATCTTGGTCATTCAAACTTAATCCATTATAAAAAGTATTAATCTGATGTACCTTTGTAAAACCGTGTTGTGGACACTTTCTTAAAAGTTCCTTAAAACGATCCCAAGATCCACTAAATGTCTCACCGTACTTTTGTTCAAAATTGATAATGTCATTCCGCAAAGCGGTAGTACGTGAGGGTGGGAAAAAGTGATTGATAAACTTGGTCTCAAGGTCCGTCCATGTGGTAATACTTTGGGGTGGTTCCTTATCAAGCCAAGTCCGGGCTTGTCCCTCGAGGGAGAAACGAAAGAGGAGCAAACGATTTGCCTCTTGAGAAACCCCATTGTATTTAACAGTATTAGATAAGTGTACGAACCTCTTGATGTGATCATGAGGATCGTCATGAGTGCGCCCTAGAAAAGGTGTTGCTAAAACCATTTGAATAAATCCGGATTTGAGCTCGAAGTTATTTGCATCAATAGCCGGGACCACAATCGAATCTTCATTGCCTTCAACATGTGATTGCAAGAGATCGATCAAAGGACGGTTATCTATTGTGTTAACAACAGGAGGCTCGACAATCGGAGGTTGAACGATTGTAGCTTGAATGGATTTCTTCTTGCGTGAGAGAGTACGCATACACCTACAAAAGAAAAGTAGAGCAAAGAAATAGACGAAATAAAGTTAACGTAAAAAGAAAATATTTTTGGTGTTTATGTTCTTTAATTTTTTTTGATTTTTGAAATTTTTAATTTTTATGGATTTTTGAATAAGTTTTGGAAAATGTGCAAGAAAAATAACGTTCACTAGGGAACGGATCCCAAATTCCAACGCGTCTCTCACAAAAAACCGTTTATCTTTACGAAAAGAGGCGGTAGCGGCGCCATTTGATACAAAGATTTTGCTAGTGAAAAGTTCTTCGTTTCTCTTCGAATTGATTTAGGTTTAACGTGTGACTCAATCGTTCTTGGTGAATAAAATAAAAGATTGTCGTTGTCTATAACTAATTAAAAAGTAAAGGAGAAACGTAATAAAAATAAGCTAAGAACAAATTCCAGAAAAACTGTCACTTTTCTCGAAAAAAAAATTAAGAATTGGAAAACTAACTAAAAACACTCATTCGGAATAAAACTACTTATGCGGAATAAAATGATTCATGCGGAATAATAAAAAAACTACTTCATGCGGAATAATAAAAATAGCTTATTCGGAAAAGGGCTTCATTCGGAAAAACCTTTATGCGGAATAAACCTACTCATGCGGAATATTAAGCTGATGCAGAATAAAAGTAGTTCATGCGGAATAAAACTTTGGTTCGGAATAAATTCTTATGCGGAATAAATACTTATTCGGAATAAAGTCTGACTCAGAATAACTAACTCATGCGGAATAAAAAGTTCATGCGGAAAATAGCTTGATGCGGAATAATTAAAGTAATAGCCTGACTCGGAATAAAAAACTGATTCGGATTAATTAAAGTAAAACGTTGGTTGGGAAAAACTGGTTGACTCGGAATAATTCTGGGAAACTTAAAACGCGAAGAACAGGGGAAAAATAACAGGCTACGAATTTAACCAAAATCTACCGTAATCAATCTAAAAATTAAACCAAACTAACCACTAATGATCAACTAACAATAACCAATCAACCAAAACAATAAAACTAACACTAATTACCAAATTAATCAAAACCCACTTAATAAAACTACCAAAAACTCAAGAACACAACCATGAACATAAGCATAGATTAAGCCATAGAAAACAAGAAAGGAAGAAGAAGATGAATTAAAAGCTTTATTAAAAAGTAAAGATTCAACAATAAAACTTAAAGATTTAAGATCTACAAATTAATCTAGAGAGAGAAAACATAAAACTAGAAAGAGAAACTTTTAATGCTATTCCTAAAAACTAAAACTAACTAAAAATTATCTAACACCCCAAAAAATGGGTTTTCATATTCTATTTATAGGAGGAGGGGAGTGCATGTGTTGCTTCCTTCTTTCTTTTCTTTTCTTCTTCTGTCTCGTCTTTAAATTAAATTAAAGTCTCGACTTTGGCTCAGGATTTGTCGATGAAATCTTGAACTCGTCTAATAATTTCTTCATTTATTAGACTTGGGTTCTTTGACTTGTAAATCTTCCGTCTTTGGTCCTTTTCTTCAATAAATCTTCAAAATATGCCCATTGACTTCAAATCTTTTGCACTCTTGGTCTTTTGACTTTGTCTTTAGTCTTTTTCTTGATAAAAGCCCATGAAAGCCCGTGTTTTCTTCCTTTTTTTACATTTTGATCCTAAAACACAATAAAAACACAATCCACGCATAATTTCAAACAAATGACATTAAATACGTGTTTTGGTCTAGTTTTAGCAAGTAAGAAGTGGTAAAAGGATGGGTGTTTTCACACCTATCACCACCTCGCAAGAGGAGGCACTCCTCTACTACTGTCTCCACATTTAAGATAGGAGAGGGATCGGGATCCGGCCAGGAAACACCCGACACTGTCTAGGCGCAGCTAGATGCGCTGGTTGCTAGGCAGGCACAGGATACCGCTGTAATCCATGCCTTGCTACGCGCGGACCAGCAGGGACGCGCAGTACTTCAGGAGAGACTTAACACTCTCTATTGGTCAGTTGCTGCTGAGTCACATGCTGCAAAGGGTTCATGAACGACTGTCCAGAACACCTTGTAGTGGCTACTTGATCAGAACTCTTATCTTCGCCATCGCTTATCATCTCTTGAGGGTCATCAGTATGAGACTCATACTGCTGTCTTGACCTAGGAGGAGACCTTCAGGATCTTCTTCGACTTAGCTGAGGTTCGTCATCAGGGAACGACAACAGAGACATATTATCTGAGGAGTGCAGACACCGCACGCCAGATCCAGCTTTTGGAGGCTCTCAAACTCACCAGAGAGACCAGAGACGCTATGATCGCATTGCAGGATGCTCAGGCACCTATACCACCAGCTGCACCGGCCGCACCAACAAGCAACCACTCTAGTGTAACTTAGATATCTTGTACAACATGTCAAGCATTGAGTTTTATCTCAGATCGCATGATTTATGAATTTTGTACTATGTTTCTTATTTCCAGTTGTATTCATATCATTAGCACCTAACCATAGTAGGTAGGTTATCTTTTTTTGTACCAAAAACATTCGTACCACTATTTCAGACAGGCATGTTGTATCCCTGTCTTAGATCGGTTGTATTTGTATGATATTGTTATTTACCAGAAATGACTTGTATCAAGGTTACTCCATTATCTCTTGTACTTATATTATTATGAACTAGTGACAGGTTATCAAATTTGTTGTGAATTCTTTGCATACACATTACCATGCAATTTAATATAACCATCATATAGATCAACTAATAAATCTCATTATTGTGTGATAAAGAAATATGGCACAAAGATTTACGCGACTAAACCCCGGAGCTGCTCCCACGGTAACTATTTTAGAAGCACAACTCAGAGTACTCATCGGTCACGGCATAGCTGACGCCCTAGCCGCCAGGGAATCACATCCCAGCGGAAACCAAGGAGACAGTCAGAACTTCAATGCTAGAAACCGAGTTGTTAGAGGATGTACTTACCCTAACTTCTTAAACTACAAGCCCGTTTACTTCAAAGGCAAAGAAGGAGTAGTCGAGCTCATGCAATGGTCCGAGAGGACCGAGACTGTGTTTTGAATTAGTGACTGTACAGAAGAAAACAAGGTAAAATTTGCTACCTGTACACTACTGGAACATGCTCTCACCTGGTGGAATTCACTAGTTGCTTCCCTTGGGCACGATGATGCCTATGGGATGACTTGGACTACATTGAAAGAAAGGCTTACCGTGAAATATTGCCCTCGTGGTGAAATCAAGAAGTTAGAGATCGAACTATGGAATCTCAAATGCACAAGCTTTGACATCACAGCCTATAACCAGAGGTTTCAAGAGTTGACCTTGATGTGTACCAGGGTGTGTCCTGATGCAAAGGATAAGATCGAGAAGTATGTTAGTGGACTTCCGAAATCCTTTCATGACAGTGTGCTAGCCTCTCGACCCACTACAGTCGAGAGTACAATCGAGTTCGCCACTGAAATGATGGACAAACGAGGTCGTGATCATTCGATAAGACAGACCGAGAACAAGAGGAAAGCTGATGAGAACTTCTGTCATCACCATTAGACCCAACAACCAAAAAGACAAAACATAGGTCAGATCTATATTGCTACTTTCTCAGGGCCACCTCCATATGTAGGCAACAAGCCTAAGTGTCCCTAGTGTAACTTTTACCATTACAATGACACATCTTGCCGAAGGCCCAGACAAAGCAACACTTATGTTTCGGCCAACAGAAACAACTCTAGCACCAACTCCAGGACCAACAACGGAAATGGCCAGAATTTCCGTGGAAATGGACAGCAGGGAAATCGCCATCCCACAGGTGGAAATGATATGAGGCGAAAGGAAGTTTGTTGCTATGGTTGTGGAGAAACATAACACATCCGACCCGAGTGCTCGAAGAAAGCAAGCAAGAACGGGAACGGTGGAGGAACGTCGGCCAAAGTTTATGTGATATGAGACACCAGGACCGACACCAATGTGGTTACCGGTACGTTTCTTTTGAACAATCAATATGCATCTAATCTATTTGATACCGGCACCGATAGGAGTTTCATATCTACCGAGTTTAGCACATTATTAGACATCACCCCTACCCAGTTGGAAAACTGTTACAAAATCGAATTGGCTGACGGCAAAATCATCGAAACCAATACTATTTTAAGAGGTCCTACCCTAAACCTTTTGAACCATCCCTTTGATATCAATCTAATCCCAGTAGACCTTGGTAGTTTTGACGTTATCATCGGTATGGACTGGTTAACAAAATATCATGCCACCATAGTGTGTGACGTAAAGCTAGTCCATATACTATGGGGGAAAGAAAAATTAATTGTTCGAGGAGAAGGGAATTTGGACATAACTGACACCAGACTGAGTGTCATCTCGTGCACCAAAGTCTAGAAATGCATACTGAAAAGATGTCCTATCTTTTTAGCACATATTTCCCAATCAGACAAGGAAGATGAACCAGAGAAGAAACAAATCAAGGACGTGCCAATTGTCCATGATTATCCCGAAGTTTTCCTAGATGACTTACATGGTTTACCACCAACTCGTCAGGTAGAATTCCAGATTGACTTGATACCAGGAGCTGCACCTGTAGCTAAAGCACCATACCGGTTAGCACCAACCGAGATGAAAGAACTCACAGAACAAATCCAAGAACTGTTAGACAAAGGTTTTATTAGACCCAGTTCCTCACCTTGGGGAGCTCCAGTAACGTTTGTAAAAAAGAAAGACGGTTCTTTTTGAATGTGTATTGATTACAGAGAATTGAATAAGTTAACTGTGAAAAATCGTTACCTGCTACCACGAATCGATGACCTATTTGATCAACTACAAGGATCAAGTGTGTATTCCAAGATTGATTTACGATCTGGATACCATCAGTTGAGGGTCAGAGAAGAAGACATACCAAAGACAGCTTTCAAAACTCGTTACGGTCACTAAGAATTTCAGGTCATGTGTTATTGTAATTTTTGTATATCTCTTTTAGGAAAAAGAAATAACAAGGGTAAGTACGCGACGATTTAGGAAAACCGTGTACTAATGACCCACAAGTAAGAGTTCGTTCTCAAGGAGGCTAGTGTGTTATGTGTGTTAAGATTTGAATTAATTATTTGTGATTAATGTTATGAAGGAAGAAAAGAAAATGAAGACGGATACGTGAAAATTACACTAAGACGTGAAAGACGTAAAAATGGCAAAAAGGGCTAAAATAAAATTTTACTCTAAAAAAATTCCAAAAAATGACTAAAAATCCACAAAAATAAACTAAGGGTTTACAAAAAATCAAAACTTTACTAAACCTTTTATTTAATTAATTATTAATTTTTAAATGCTAATTAAAGCCCTAAAAATCAATATAATTAATAAAAAGCCCAATAGAAGATTTTATAGTTTATAAACCTCAAAAATAACTTAATTAAACTGCAAAGTATTTTTCTAAAAAACCACTAAAAACTATTTTTAAATGATTAAAAACTATTAAAAACTTAAAATAATCCTAGAAAATAATTAAAAGGTGCTAAAAATATTCTAAGAGTTCTAAAAATCCTAACTTAATGTTTAAGACCTATGAAAAATATAAAAAGTTAAAAATATTATTAAAAACTAAAAATGAATATTTTAATAATAAAATAATAATAAAAAATTCAAAAGTTGTAAAAATTTCTAAAAACTTGCGAAGCTACTTAATTTAACCTAAATAAACACAAAATGAACTTGAAATACCAAAAATACCCCTAATGTGCCTCCAAATGGGCCAAATACCCAAACAGTCCCTTAATGGACTAAATAAGGCCCGATGAGAAAAAGTTCACAGAAATGGCCCAAAACTTCTAGTTAAGCTTAAAATCCAATTTTAAACACAATTTTTCAAAGGCCCAAAAGCTGAAAATGAGCTTATCACAGCTTATTTCAAACGGCTTATTCTTAATGGGCTTTTTGGCCAATTAAACTATAAGCTGATGCCATAAGCTATAATTTTACACACGTCCTTCTTTCGACCTCAATAAGCTATTTGTAAAAAGAAATTTTGAATAAGCCCAAGAAATAAGCCTGAAATAAGCAAAAGCTCTCTACACAAAACGACAAAATAGTCATTTTCGAGTTCTAGACTGTTTCAAGGGCTGATTCAAGTTGCAATAAGTTACAAATGGCTTAACTAAGCTTAATAATCAAAAAAAATTCAAAAACAACCACTCAATAAGCTGGAATAAGCTAAAAGCTAATTTGTAAAAGTCAACTAAGTTCGTTTTCTAGTCAAACCTAAAAGTTAAAGTCTACAAAGCTCTAGTATTACGAAATGGGTCAAATAAGGAAGATTTATTAAAAAACAAAGTTGTTGTAAGTCCCAATAAGCTAGAATAGCTTATTAATAAGCTGTTTCAAAATTAACACTACCAGTGGGAACTTATTGTTTCTTTCAGTGGGAATGGTTCCCCCTTCTTGACCAATTTGACTTTTTGTCTTTAGTGATTAATTGTTGGATTCAGGTTACACAAAGGCACCCTTATAATCAGTGGATTATAAGGAGTCAATAACAATCACAAAATCACAAAAACACCTAGCCAATTGATAGAGTTTAATCAATCTTTGCCCAGATATCACACAGACATGAACACATAAGCTGTTTTACTTGAAAAGTTGTTTTAGCAAGATTAAGCCAACCAAATTGCACCAAATGCATACACAAGCTATATTAGACTTAGATAAGCACAATTAAACTTTTTTTAAACAGTGGTTCAAAGAATTAAGCTAGTTTCATGCAATAGCAGTTCACTGATGTACAAAAATAGCCAAGAACAAGTTTTGCTGATATACTTGACCACAATTCCAAATTCAAAGCTTCAAATCTTCTTAACAGGTTATATTGAGTATGATTTAGCACTTGTTACCCTTAGTCTAACCCTAGACATAAGTGTCCACAAAATCACAGGCCAATTCAAGTAGTTTTCAAGATTTTAAGAGGAATTGTTGGATTAGTGTGCTACAAAGCATACCACATGCAGCAAACAACTTACTTGTGATATTAGAACAAGAACATGAACACACACCTATCACTTACTGAAATCTACCCAAAACACATGCATACAGTAATCCCAAACACCCCTTAAACTTTTGGAAATCAAAATTTTCAAAGAAAAGTATGATTTAGGTTAGCAAATGCATACACAAGCATCAAAACAACATTATCATGCAGTCTTAACAAGATCTAAACCACAAAAACACCACATACAATAGCAGATTCACAAAATCACTTTGAACACTTTTTCAACAGATTTTTAGGAACAAGGGCTCAAACCTCATGAATGCACATCCACACTCACGGACTTATAGCTTATGTGTCTAGCCCAACAAGACACAAGCTTCCAATAACACCCCTGCTAAGAACAACAAGGTTAAGGCATAATTATAACATAAAAAATGAAAATCAAAGCTGATTAATTCAAGCTTGTTCCCACTTCCTTGAATATCCCTAAACCACAAGCTCACAACACCTTGATTATATTTTGATCAGGGTGTATAGACCACTTATAGCCCAAATATTTTAGGGTTTGAACTAAGACTTAGAAAAATATCAGATTTTAGAAAATTCCACAATTTCTTGCACTATGTTTGAAAACATGTTTTGAAACTCCAAAATCACAAACATATATCACTAACAACAGAATATAAAGATTGGCAATTGGATTTCATCAACAATATCAAACACTATTTCATTCATAGAACATATGATTTACATATTTGTGATTAAAGCAAAAACCAAGAGCAGGGCTAAGTGTAAAACCCTAATGCCTTTATATAGGCTACAATGTATGCTAAGAAGCTGAAATGTACATGGAAACCCTAATGCTAAAGTTCCTAAAGTACCCTTGAAGATTCGGATATTCTTGAGCATGTGAAGAAATTTTTGATGTTTGTAAAGCTGTAAAGAGTGTTGCAATTTGATCAAAGGCCCAAAACAAGCTTAGTTTGTAAGCTTCATTGTGAAACGTTGGATTGCTGGAACATTTTGGCTTCTTCCTCCAAAGTATGTGCAGGGGAGGTTACATGTGACTTGGGTGGTGATGTGGCATGGGTTTTGAGGGTGGGGTTTTGATCATTAGTGCCTTAATCACTAAACTGGACAATATTAGAGTTTAATTGCGAGTGATTAGAGAATACCCAATTTTGTTAAGAACATGATGAACAAGGGGTTTTGATCTGTTTAAGGTTTTAAATATGTGTTTAGGCGCGAGATTAATTAATTAGTTAAATTAATTAATCTGGATATGAGTGTGATTGTGACATGGCAAGGGGGTGGCTTGTGATTGGTTCATTTGTGTTAGTGGGGCACGTGTCACCTCATTACAAGTCTAGGTAAGTATTATGTCTGCCCAGCTTTGGTCCCTTGGCTTCTTTCTTCTTTTCATTTCAGTTTTAAATCCACCAAACTGAATTTCCCTTTATAACAAAGTTTCTGTTTGCATACTTTTGCCCCAAAAATTTTTGCAAAAGTATTTCAAGGTTATTTCTTGCCATTTGATGATTCTTGAAGGGCTGTTTTGACATTTTCTTCAAAGTTTATGGTCTTGACTTGTATAGTTGACTTTGTGGAGGACTAATATTGACAATTCTTCATTTATGATGGACCATTCTTGCCAATTCTTCAAAGTGGAGGGTCCTTTTTGCAATTTGAGAAACATTAAGGACCAAACTTGTAATTATGAATATACAAGGGTTTAAAGTGTCAATTCTTCAATATTGGAGGAACCTTCTTGCATAATATTCAATTCTTCAAGGGTTATTCTTGGAAGATCAACACTAGGGCTTGGTTCATTGTGCGGCTTCGTTTCCCGTGTTCGTTTTTGCTTGTTCCTTGTGATCTCTTGTCATTTTCTCAATATCCGTACCTAAAATACACATTGAACATATACAAGCATATATATATGGCCTTTTTGATGATGTTTTTTACATTTAAAGCCCAAAAAGAACGATGAGATCATGTATAAAAGCCATCTCATCACTCACCCATACTAAACCATTGTCGTGCCCTTACGCAATGCTAGAATAAAGTATCTAAGCATCTCCAAAATTTAATTTTATGCACTTTTATTCAAAGGTAAACTTGCTACACTAATACTACTTTGTGTTTTAGACATAATCTATGATTTTCATCGCAAAATGGGGCGTTTAGGTTCATAGAATAAGAACATATGAGTGCCTCATAGAGATAAATTCATTGTCCTCGATTTTCACCCAATTCCATGCCAAGCGTGTAACAAGATCATTGTCATTATAAGTTAGTAATGCTATCACTACTCATATGCTCTAATCACGTACTTAGACTCCCATTTTCCTAAGTGGTATCTCTTATATTTTATTATTGTCTTGAATGATCACGATGATACATTGTTTGACTTATGCGACGATAGAGATTAAGGTCCAAAAATAGAAACGAAACGGTGCAATCAAAACCATCAAATTAATAACCTCCCCTAATAGACAACGATGTCAAAAAAATTATGTTAACATGTGAGATTCAATAAACATAGTTTTAGAACGGTTTTGAACATGAGACTTATTACCAAGACTTTTATACGCCCCCTACCGGATGGGCCTTATTATCATAGGTTTACCTTCACCTTTTGGGATCGGTCTTGCCTTGCCTTATATTTAACCTCGCCATGAGGTGTTTATTATGGCCAAAGACGTATATCCTCATGCTAAAAGCGAATTTTGGATCTTTAAAGCTTCAAAGTTTAAGGCTTAATCACTTTCAATTCAGCATAGATTTTTCGGCCTTGTGAGCTTTGAATTTTTTCTTGATTTAGGTGTAGCACTTGAAATCTTTTACTGGTTGAAGCTTATGATTATTCGGGTTGCCAATACTTCAAAACCGTGACGCTGGCGATTCTCAAATGTTTTCCCAATTTAATTACATGGAAGCTACTAAAGAAAGCTAGAAACCAACAATTAAGACTAAACCGCTACATTAATACTTATTAGAAAAGTTTATATACAAGCGAAGGGAGAATAAGAAAACAATTTGGACACATGAGTTTTTGAAAGAATACGAATACTCTATGTTTAGCATAGTAACTTATAATTAACGCTATCATTTCTCGTCCTCATTTAAGAGACTTAGCCTAATGTAAAGTTAAGGAATCGAAGCTAAGTGCTAAACACGCACGGTCGAGTCAAAAAGTACTCTTATTCTCGACATCGGAAAATATACATTCGTGTCACTAAACACTTATAAAAAACATGAGAAAAATTTAAAATTTGGCCATTTTTAGCCTTATTTTGCAACAAAACGAGAGACAAAAACAAAAAATTTTGGAGTGCATGAAGACGTAAGCAAGGCAAGTATCTATTCACCCCCCATACTAAAGCTAAACATTGTCCTCAATGTTTCGAGTCTAATGGTAGGATACCCCCATAATAGAGATGTAGTCGAATGCTTAATCTAGCATGGAAAGGGTGGAACCATAAAATTAATAGCCGTTTATGAAGTGTGCTAAAAACCTAAGGTTAGAACATCAAATGATACATCATGTGGATATTGAGAAAGTCTTCAAAGCAAACGATCAAGGCTCACGTAAAACTAACACGAGAGGCTTGAATCATGAAGATGATGATGATCTAATAGCCACAAGTCACAAACAATCACGGAGCAAGTTTGGAAGGGCACAAATCCCCTCACGTTACTACATTAGAAATGATAATATGTACATGGATAAACACGGGATCTCCCCCACGAGGCACCTCGTTTTTTATTACCGAGTCATGAGCTCGACTCGATCCCCTCTATACTAATTATCATTAGGGAAGGTGACTTGGTCTAGGTCGTCCAAAGAAGGGACTTACACACCAAAGTAGTTCTTAAGCCTATGTCCATTCACCTTGAAGTTAGGTCCATTATTTTGAGCTAGCTCGATTGTCCCATAAGGAAAAACTTGTGTGACGATGAACGGACCGGACCAACGGGATTTCAATTTACTGGAAAATATTTTTAAACGAGAGTTAAAAAGCAACACTTGATCACCAATGTTAAAAACTCGATTTTAATTTAGAATCGTGAAACTTTGTAGTCTTTTCCTTGTAAATTAATGAATTTTCATAAGCATTATCCCTCAATTCATCTAATTCATTCAATTGTATTTTCCGGTGATCCCCCGTGGTCTTCAAATCAAAGTTAGCGTTATTTAAGGCCCAATAAGCTTTGTGTTCGAGTTCAATTGGCAAGTGGAAATTCTTCCCATACACAAGCTTATACGGAGTACACCCAATGGGTGTTTTACAGGCGGTACGAAAGTCCCATAAAGAATCGTCTAACTTATCCGACCAAGATTGTCGGTTTTCCCCAATGGATCTTTCCAAGATCCTCTTTAAAGCTCGGTTTGAAACCTTGACTTGCCCACTCGTTTGTGGGTGATAAGCTGTAGAAAGACGATGTGTAACCCCATATTTCTTAAGAACCTTTTCAAATTGGTCATTGCAAAAATGGGTTCCACGATCGCTTATGATAGCACGAGGGGTTCCAAACCGAGAGAATAGTTGCTTCAAGAACTTGACTACCACACGAGCATCGTTCGTGGGCAAAGCCTTAGCTTCAACCCACTTAGATAGGTAGTCAACGACCACAAGAATGTACTTATTACCACGAGACGATGGGAACAACCCCATAAAGTCAATGCCCCACACATCAAAGATCTCACAAACTTGGATTATATTTTGAGGAATTTCATCCTTTTGTGAGGACTTTCCTTGATGTTGGCATGCATCACACGACTTGATAAGAGCGTGCGCGTCTCTGTAAATAGTGGGCCAAAAGAAGCCGGCATCGAAAACTTTCTTAGCCGTAATATTAGCACCATGGTGACCACCCGTGGGTCCCTCGTGACAAGCTCTAAGGATATTAGAAGCTTCGGTGCCAAAAACACAACGTCGAATGATTTGATCCGCACAAGTCCGAAATAGATAAGGGTCGTCCCAAAGTAGAATTTGACGTCACGAAAGAATTTTTGCTTTTGTTGTGTCATCATACCCTTAATGATGAAGTTTCCCGCATGGTAATTTGCGATGTCCGTAAACCATGGGGTGGACGAGTCTTTCGCAGAATTCACTACACCAAGCGTCTCGAGAGGAAAAGTTTCGGTGATTTCCTTGTTCTCGTAAACACATTGGTGAGGATCTTCCAAACGAGAGAGATGGTCGGCCGCTAGATTCTCGGCTCCTTTTTTGTCAATAATTTTGACATCAAATTCTTGTAGGAGGAGCATCCAACGAAGTAATATTGGCTTTGCATCTTGTTTAGCCATGAGATACTTAATTGCCGAGTGATCCGTATACACTATGCTTTACGTCAAGACGAGATAAGGTCGAAATTTCTCAAATGCATAAACCACGTCAAGGAATTCCTTTTCCGTTGTGGTATAATTAAGTTGAGCCTTGGTCATCGTTTTGCTAGGATAGTGAATAGGAATGAAATGTTTTTCAAGACGTTGCCCCAAAACGGCCCCTATAGCGTAGTCACTAGCATCACACATGAGCTCAAAAGGGAGGTTCCAATTTGGAGCAACAAGAATGGGAGCTTCGGTAAGTTTCCTCTTAAGGATTTCAAAGGATCGTACACAATCTTCGCTAAAAACAAAAGGAGCATCTTTTTCAAGAAGATGTGTAATGGGTCGAGATATCTTTGAAAAATCATTGATGAATCGACGATAATAGCCCGTGTGGCCTAGGAAACTCCTAACTCCCTTGACGGTTTTGGGATGAGGTAATTTGGCGATGAGGTCTATCTTAGCTTTATCTACCTCAATCCCCGCTTTAGAAACTTTGTGCCCTAAGATGATTCCTTTTGTTACCATAAAATGACATTTTTCCCAATTAAGCACAAGTTTAGTCTCCGCAGAACGTTTTAACACGTGTTTCAAATTTCCTAAACACGAGGTGAACGAACTACCAAACACGGTAAAGTCATCCATGAAGACTTCCATCGTCTTCTCGATCATGTCATGAAAAATAGCCATCATGCACCGTTGGAAAGTTCCCGGTGCATTGTAAAGTCCGAATGGCATTCTACGATAGGCAAACGTTCCATATGGACACGTAAACGTAGTTTTTTCTTGATCATGAGGATCGATGAGGATTTGGAAGTAACCGAAAAAACCATCTAAAAAGCAATAGAAGTGATTTCTCGCAAGTCGCTCCAACATTTGATCCATGAGAGGCAAGGGAAAGTGGTCTTTACGAGTGGCGTCATTTAAGTTTCGATAGTCAATGCACACCCTCCAACCGGTCACGAGTCTAGTGGGAACTAACTTGTTGTAATCGTTTGGCACGACGGTCATCCCTCCCTTTTTAGGGACACAATGAATGTGACTCACCCAAGGGCTATCGGATATAGGGTAAATCATTCCCGTGTCTAGTAGTTTTAAAACTTCCTTTTTGATGACCTCGTGAATTTTGGGGTTTACCCTACGTTGACATTGAATTGGGGCTTGTAGTCTTCCTCCATTAAGATTTTGTGTGTACAAAATTTCGGATCAATTCCCTTAATGTCGGAAAGTTTCCACGCAATTGCTCCCTTGTGAGTCTTTAGAACATCGATAAGTGCATTTTTTCATCATTGGAAAGATCCTTCTCAATAATAACCTGCAACTTATCGTCTCCTTCCAAGAATAAGCATTCAAGGTGTGGAGGAAGATCTTTCAATTCAAGGGTGGGTGGTTCCTCGATTGAAGATGTGGGTTCGATACTCATAACCTCCACCGGCGGAGGAAATGGGAAATCGTTAAGGAAATCCTTGATAATTGATAAGTCCTCATCGTCATCGAGGTCTTCGTCACAAGTATGTGGAACATCGAATTCTTCCAACGTAAAACCACCTCCTTCAAATGGAGTGAACAAAGGTGTCGAATTATCAAGAATGGGATCGAGCATCGTGGGATTGCCACAATTTGCTTCTTTAACAAAACCTAAAAATTCTTGTGAATATTATTCGCAAACGACGTCGATCATATCAACGTTAACATCATTCATAGTCACGATGGAATAAACATGAGAAAGTGTAGAGTTTTGTGTTGTGTTTATAACAAGTTCCTTGTCGTTGAATCGTAAAGTGATTTTTCGAGCATGAACGTCGATAGTCTCTTTCGATGTGTCTAAAAACGAACGTCCTAAAATGAGAGGAACTTGAGGATCCGTGGGAATATCTGCAACGATAAAGTCTACAGGATAGTAGAACTTTTCCACTTTCACAAAAACGTCTTCGGCCACCCCACATGCGGGAATCGTAGAATGATCGGCCATTTCGATAGACATTTTTGATGGAGTAAGATTAGGAAGATTGAGCGATTTAAAGATCGTAAGAGGCATCAAATTAATGCTAGCACCAAGATCGGCCAAGGCATAGCATTCTTCCATATCTTGAATACCGCATGGAATTAAAAATTTACCAGGATCACCGACTTTTTGAGGTATGCGATTTAGATAAACCGATGAACAACTAGACAATTTTTTCAATTTCTCCTTGTTGTTCAACATACTCTTAAAGTTAGCGGAAAATCGAGGCATCATGATTAATGCGTCGGCGAAACTTATGTTAAAATGCAAGTCACGAAACATTTTGATAAAGAGCTCAAATTGGTAATTGTCTCGTTCTTGCAATTTTTCCTTTCGAATTCTCGAAGGGTAAGGCAATGGTGGTGTTGGTGTAGACGATGATGGTTCAAAGGAAGAGGGTGGTGTTGGGTGGGGCATAGGCATAGCCTTTGTAATCTCGGGTTCTAATGATGGTAAAGGGTCGACCGTGGATGTGGTATGAGCGGTACTTCGTGGGATTGAGATATGCTCCTTTTCAACCACAACCTCGGGTTCTTCCTCAATTGGCTCCTCCATAGGAGTAATTGGTTGAGGAATCGGCTCTTTATTAGTCTTACCACTACGTGTAGTCATTTCTCCCTTAGGATTCGAAACGGTGTTACTAGGAAGACCAATCGAAGACGGTTTACACATTATAGCCTAAAACTTAGATGCAATTTTATCCTCAAACATAGATTGCCTCTTATCGTCCTTAAGCATATCTTGTTTTATCTCATGTTGGCCTTGTTACATCTTTTGTTGGTTTTGTTGTAACCTAGTCACATTGCTTTCCATTTTATTGGTGTGAATCTTAAGTTCATTAGCAAGCTTGGTTTTCAACTCTTTCTTCAAATCATTCTTAAACTCGTATCTTAGGCTAATTATCTCCCTTTGAATGTTATCAAACCTAGCATCATTCGCATTAGCATATTCAACAAGTTCATTTGGAAGATCTTTCAAGTTTTGCCAACTTTTATTGTTGTTTTAAAAATCATTTTTGTTTTGCACTTGATTGTTAGCCCCTTGATTCCTATAGTTGTTACCCTTGTAATTGTTCCTTTGATAACCCACTTAATTGTTTCGACAGTTGTTATTAGCAATTTGACTTGGTGAAAAACCCGGTGGAGTCAATTGATTAGTGTGGGTAACTTGACCGTTTTGGTTATAAGTTCCCGTGGCCGCGTAGGCACTCGATGTGTTACCACCCTTGGTATTGCACTCGGAGAAATCGTGAGCTCCACCATAATACATGCAAGAAACCTCAACCGCTTTAATCGTAGCGGGAGCGGGCTGTTCACCAACCTTAAAATCAACTAACAAACCCTTAAGCTTATCAAAGATTTTGTTCTCCAAATTTGCCTCGATTTGGCAAGCATCAATGGTACGTGACGATGATGAAGGTGTAAACGAAGCCTTGTTAACACTCGATGTGTTACGAGGACTACAGACCTTAGACCTATTCTCAATTATCGTCAATGCTTCTTCAACCATTTTACACAAAAAATTACCACCCGCGGCGGCATTAAGATAGTCACGCTCATGATCATTCAACCCATTGTTAAACGTGTCAATTTGATCCAAGTCGGAAAAACCATGACGAGGACACTCATGTAACATCTCTTTAAACCGATTCCAAGCCGTTGAAAAACTCTCATTAATATCTTGTGAAAATTTTGAAATTTCGTTTTTCAAATGCGTAGTCTTAGAAGGCGGGAAAAATTGGTTAACAAATTTTGAAACGAGATCCTTCCACGTCAATATAGAATTGGGTGGATCTTTCTCTAACCAAATTTTAGCGAGCCCCGCTAAGGAATACTGAAAAAGCATCATCTTGATCGAGTCGTTCGAGAGGTCCTTGAATTTGCAAGTGGTCGTAAGACGATTGAATTGGCGGATGTGGTTATGGGGGTTGTCCTTTTCATAACCATGAAACTTGTTAGCTTGGATCATGGACAACAAACCCGTCTTAACCTCTAAATTCTCCACAGGGATAGCGGGAATCACAATAGCCTCTCCATAACCCTCGGTGGGTGCTTGAAGCATCTCCATCTTAGTACGATTAGCCATGGTGACTTCTTGTTTAATAATGGGTTCGTCAATAGGAGAGTCTTCGCTAGAAAACGTTGGTGTTGTTTCCTTTTTGTTTCGACGGTTACGTGAACGTTTTTCTTTAGAGCGAGTTTGCATAAACGTAACGTACAACGTGGGGATGAGCAAAGACGATTCTTTTAGGTGTTTTTACTTTTTCAATTTTTTTGTTTTTTTTAATTGTTTTTCACCTTTTTAGATTTTTGTGATGTATTACATAGACCAAAATCTACAAATCTCTCCTCAAATCAAATCTCTCGATTAAAGTAGCCTCAAGGAATGAAAACGATCACGTGAAGTGAATGCCTTCGATGACTTTAGAACGTTGGTGGAACACCAAAACGTTCAAGAGGGTTTATTCTTTGAAACCAAGAAAATATATATGATACGTAGATAATACTTTGGGTGGAAAACCCTCAATTAGCCCTTTTTCTCAAAACACGCACAAGCAAGCGGAAGAAACGAGGCGGCGCGAAGCACTTAAGAGCATTTTTCCCTTAGGTCGTGAAATACAACCGCCTTATACCCACCTTATAGTTTGTGTTAATTCAAATTAAGCTTCACGAAAGTATTTATCTATTTTGCCTTTTTTCTTTGTTTGAGAATCGAATACAATGATTGATTGATGAAATCCCAAATCAAGGTTGTGTTTTCACACTTCTGGAGTACTTATATATTTATTTGTGATACGTATACAATATATTAATAATATTCACAAAAAACGAAAACCGATAATACGTATGATTAGAGTGCTAATCACACAAATAGTATTTACGGATAATATGAAAAACAAAAATTGTTCAAATCAAAACACAACACGCCTCCCCGGCAGCGGCGCCAAAAATGGTATTGTATTTTTTGTATATCTCTTTTAGGAAAAAGAAATAACAATGGTAAGTACGTGACGATTTAGGAAAACCGTGTACTAATGACCCACAAGTAAGAGTTCGTTCTCAAGGAGGCTAGTGTGTTACGTGTGTTAAGATTTGAATTAATTATTTGTGATTAATTTTATGAAGGAAGAAAAGAAAATGAAGACGGATACGTGAAAATTACACTAAGACGTGAAAGACGTAAAATTGGCAAAAAGGGCTAAAATAAAAATTTACTCTAAAAAATTCCAAAAAATGACTCAAAATCCACAAAAATAAACTAAGGGTTTACAAAAAATCAAAGCTTTACTAAACCTTTCATTCAATTAAATATTAATTTTTAAATGCTAATTAAAGCCCTAAAAATCAATATAATTAATAAAAAGTCCAAATGAAGATTTTATAGTTTGTAAACCTAAAAAAATAACTTAATTAAACTAGAAAGTGTGGAAACCTAAATTTCGACGGATCTTTAAGCAACTAGGCATAACCATTGTTCATGTGATCATACAATCACAACGGAATAGAACAACTATGAAACAAGGTGTTTGGGCACAAGAACACATGAATTAAACAAAAGGGTTGCTCATTATATTAATAATCAAAAACCTCTAGACGTGTATACATTAATCCCACGTCTAGTGCAACACACACTTTAGGTTTACATTGTATATGAAAGATATGATAAACCTATGACCCTTGGTTCCTTTTATAGTGTAAGGATTAGGGTTTTACAAGAGATAACTATGAATAAACATGTATATCTTCTAATTAGATAACTATATACTAAATATATTATAAATAATATATTAAATATTTTCCCTAATTAGAAGATTCTATTAAACCGTAGACATCCATCAGCGTCCAGAATACATGTGTCAGCGTCACTTGAACAAACGTCTTGTTTCTTCATTTTGAGTTTCTGCCACATCAACTTTTTGACCCAACAATCTTCCCCTAGTTGATGTCGGCAAAACTCTTTGTATATCTATTGTAAGTGGTACATCATCTTCAAATTGCTTCCCCTCAAGTGTAGCACGTATGTCTTCCCCTTTTTGTCACATCAATAGGGAAGTAAACAATGTACGCAATCGAAGATTCTCCAAATGTAGCTCTATAATGATCTTGAAGAAAAATAACTATAATATTTTCGTGTAGAAGTAGAATAACCGAAACCTGTGTTCCATGTCTTGTACTAATCACGCAACTCCAAAACTCACTCATCAATGAGTAGACTCCAAAACCCACGGAAATAATGAGTAGAAGCCTCTTGACAAAAATAATCCTCACGCTGACGAAGTGAGGCACATATAATAGCAAATACGAGCATAAAGCACCAATACACATATCTCTTACCTTTGCTACCTTTTTTATCAAGTCCTTTGTCACAAGTTGAAGCACGCACAAGTTACTTTAAAAGTCAGTGGCTGGGAGTTCACGACTTTAAGATATGATAGAACACAAACTCGCGAAAATCTTCTTCGAACATCAATTATTATAAAAATTCTTCCCTTAAGCCAACACCTCTTCATGATGAGTCTTAATGAAACACTATCTTCATATGTAAAAGATGTACGAATAACTCTTTCACAAGGCTACCCCAATTACATATGAAATATTACTCCAATAATTACTTCATGAATTGTTGCTAACTTACGTAAAAATCATTGATCCCTTTAAAAGTATCCGAGCCATAAATATCAAAATGATATTCTGATTAAAATAGAGATTCCATGTACCTTCGTGTGTAAATACCTCGTTTTGTGTGCAAAAACGTAACCAATTTTCCAAACAGCAGCTATTCCTTTATCATCCAATATCCTTCTTTATCCAAGATATCATCACTGTGTGTTGTCTAATATCGGACAACACTTGTCAGCGTTTGAAAAATGATATATCAGACAACAAGTGTTAGTGCTTAATGTCAGCGCCATCTTTATTCTTATCATTACCTGGCCATCAGCGTCTCATCCATGCCTTGTCAGCGTCAATGACATCCACTGACACCAACATCTATTAGCGTCTACATAACACATGCCAGCGGCTAATCGATATAGAGTTTTACAAACCCTAAATCATGATTTTATGTAAAGATCATATTCTGCAGCGAACTTCGACATCGAATATCTTCTTCATGAGAGCTCAGATCGAAGATCCCTTTTGTGAGATCCTAGACACAAGTTCCAAGAACCTACAAAAAAAATTTCACGATGATCCAACGGTTAACGAAGGAAAAATCACATTTTTACTATTACTGTTCACAGAAAAAAGCATATGACCACTGCTGACTTTGATGCTTAATAACTTTTTCTTGGGGATAGATCTCGACAATCCCTCAGGTGGATATCTAGATATATGTGTGTAAAACACACACAAAAAATTTTGTGTCGATCCAACGGTTCAATAAGAAGTTATGGCCTTCTGAATATTGATGCGCACACAAAACCGCCCAGAAAAACCCTATACGGATTTTTCTTTCGTCTCACCATTACGAACACCTTGTTGGTCCTAGCAACACGAGCCACGAGGATCTGATACCAATTGTGGAAACCTAACTTTCCTCGGATCTTTAAGCAACTAGGCATAATCATTGTTCATGTGATCATAGAATCACAGCGGAATAGAACAACAACTATGAAACAAGGTGTTTGGGCACAAGAACACATGAATTAAACAAAAGGGTTGCTCATTATATTAATAATCAACAACTACTAGACGTGTATACATTAATCCCATGTCTAGTGCAACACACACTTTAGGTTTACATTGTATATGAAAGATATGATAAACCTATGACCCTTGGTTCCTTTTATAGTGTAAGGATTAGGGTTTTACAAGAAATAACAATGAATAAACATGTATATCTTCTAATTAGATAACTATATACTAAATATATTATATATAATATATTCAATATATTCCGTAATTAGAAGATTCTATTAAACCGTAGACATCCATCAGCGTCCAGAATACATGTGTCAGCGTCTAGCTTTCACATGTCAGCGTCACTTGAACAAACGTCTTGTTTCTTCACTTTGAGTTTCTGCTACATCAACTTTTTGACCCAATAGAAAGTATTTTTCTAAATTTTAAAACCACTAAATTTTTTTGTTAAATGATTAAAAACTATTAAAAACTTAAAATAATCCAAGGAAATAATTAAAAGGTGCTAAAAATATTCTAAGAGTTCTAAAAATCCTAACTTAATCTATAAGACCTAGGAAAAATATAAAAAGTGAAAAATATTAATAAAAACTAAAAATGAATATTTTAATAATAAAATAATAATAAAAAATTTAAAAGTTGTAAAAATTTCTAAAACTTGCAAACCTACTTAATTTAAACTAAATAAACATAAAATGAACATGAAATACCAAAAATACCCCTAATGGGCCTCCAAATGGGCCAAATACCCAAACAGTCCCTTAATGGGCTAAATTAAGGCCCAATAAGAAAAATTTCACAGAAATGGCCCAAAACTCTCAGTTAAGCTTAAAATCCAATTTTAAACACAATTTTTCAAAGGCCCAAAAGCTGAAAATGAGCTTATCACAGCTTATTTCAAACAACTTATTCTTAATGAGCTTTTTGGCCCATTAAGCTATAAGCTGATGCCATAAGCTATAATTTTACACACGTCCCTCTTTTGACCTCAATAAGCTATTTGTCGAAAGAAACTTTGAATAAGCCTAAGAAATAAGCCTGAAATAAGCAAAAGCTCTCTACACAAAACGACAAAATAGTCGTTTTCGAGTTATAGAATGTTTCAAGGGCTGATTCAAGTTGAAATAAGTTAGAAATGGCTTAACTAAGCTTAATAATAAAAAAAACATTCAAAAACAACCACTCAATAAACTGGAATGAGCTAAAAGCTAATTTGTAAAAGTCAACTAAGTTTGTTTTCTAGTCAAACCTAAAAGTTAAAGTCTACAAAGCTCCAGTATTACTAAATGGGTCAAATAAGGAAGATTGATTACAAAAACAAAGTTGTTGCAAGTCCCAATACGCTAGAATAGCTTATTAATAAGCTGTTTGAAAATTAACACTACCAGTGGGAACTTTTTGTTTCTTTCAGTGGGAATGGTTCCCCTTGCTTGACCAATAAACTTTCTATACGTGGAAGGAAACATTGGTTAAGAATGATGATCTATATAAAAAGAAATATCTTGTGGTCGATACATGATGTCATGATACCGGCCTTCTTCCTGGTAGACGGAAACGGTGTACCCTGATGGTGCGCTAGGACGAACAAAACTTCGTTTCGGTAACTCATGCAGCAAATGATGCCACTCTTTTAACTTAGTTGAAGCCTTGCAATAAAGAGTTTTGAAAACAGGTTCTGTTATTGGGACAAGCTTGATGTTAAGTTCGGTCTCGTGGTTAGAGAGGAATTTCTAGAAACCTTCTGGAATGACATTTGGAAATTTTTGGAATAATTTACTGATAATGAATTTAAGGAATTTCAAAAGTTTAGTTATGAATGGTAGCTAGAAAGTCTTCAAAGCTATGGAATAATAAGTCGCGTGCTTATAAAGCAGAATAATTTGTACTGATTTTCTGGCAGAAGTAAAATGAATATATTTGGATTTAGTAAGACGAATTTTGTCTTCAACTGGAAGGAAAACTTAATGAATATAGGTGATACTGTGAAGTCTTTTCCGGCTGGGAGGTAGGTAATGCCTGATTTAAAATAAAACTGGCATGTGAACACGTGTAGTAAACGTGGCAACTTTCACTGAATGTGTTCGTCTGAATCTCACAGAACAAACACTGCGTGTCTAACTTGGACAATACGCAAGTGGTAGTAACTGAATCGTTAATGGTCTGATTTATGCGAGGCATAAAAAAACGGGTATACCCCCTTGGAGGGTACCCTGAATTACTGAGGATCTAGTTTAGAAGGCATACTGAAGTTGTAAGTCTTGACTCGTGCCTTGAGAAGATATTCGTATGACATGTACTATGACTGGTATCCTGACACGTGTCTTCCTAAATGATACTTGATACCTGTGTCTTGACATGTGTTTTGGTAGGTGGATACGAGTAAGGTTGAAAATTTTCGTAACTGATAGGATTTGCAGACCGGTAGACTACTGACCTCTGTATTTCTGGTCACGTCCGTTCCGGAGTTCCGATGGTTACTGACTGATTTAGTTATTAGCACGGTAGTTGTCACTGCTGTCTTGTCTATCAGCTTTAAGACAGTGATTATCACAACCGTGATTCATGTAACTATTCTGCTGAGTGGTCGGATGGTTACCGGTTCCCACTCTTATGACTGAAAGAATAGCTAAGTGACGTGTGACATCTAACTGAGAAAGTAAAAGCATGGAATGAAATGGTAGTATCTGATGGTTGAAGTTATTCTTGTAAGAAAATTCAATTTATAGTTTTTGTCCTTGTTCTACAGATTCTTCAAGTATAAACGACATCAGCATCTAGAGAAGTCTCCAAAGTGTCAACAACATCAACGTTAGTGAGGTCTTCAAAGTGTTAGCAACATCAGTATCTGGTAAAATATCGGCAAGTGAAAACGTTTGAGATGGTTGAGGATGGATTAGCGATATCCATGGAGTAAGGTACATGGAGTACACTTGGAATACTGTACATGAAGTACAAAATGAATACTGCACATGGAGCATATTTGAGACACTGTACGTGGAGTACACATGAAATACTGTACATGGCACTAGTGGAAATTTTATGGAATTAATCGATATTAGTGTCAATTGTCTGACATGATCAAAGAAATAAATTAATTTAAACGGTAGTAAACTGAACTGAAATGAGTAACCTGCGTAGGCTTAATGTTGGTTTGCATAGAGAATGAAAAGTATGATATAATCGAAGTCCCAACAGTTGTCAGCATGAAGCATGATCAATGAAGGCCAATCGTGATTTGTCATAAAAACGGGCTTTACTGAAATTCTTATGTATCTTAACATGAAAACATCATTACTTTGTTGAAAACATAATCCTCGTAAGGAGACATGAAACTGATTCATCATGAAGACGACATCAACGTGAGGGTATGAAAATTTGACTGTTACAAGGAACATAAAAAGTCTAATCAACTGAGGTTTAATATCAACTGATGTGGACGGCTATGGTTCACTTCACAGAATTCAAATGTGACTAGGTATGGTGATTCTGGTTTGATCCATACTTGTCAAAATTTTCTAGGAACTGTCGTGTATAGAAATTTATGATCTGGGACTAAATATGGTTGGCCGTACTCCAATCCATACTTGTCAAAGTTTATGAAATGTCCTGATATGACGAAGGTGAACAAATGTGGATCGGTTCACAAAACATTATTCGACTGAATAGCAAAAAAATTTGATCTGAACATTGGTGAACGTATATGGGCTGGTTCACCAAGTAATATTTGACTGAAAACATGAATCTGACATGAGTAAGGATGAATGCCGATGGTCAATTCATCTATACAAATAATCTGAACGGGAAAGGGTGCACGCCTATGGTCAGTTTACCAAAACGAAAATTCGCTAAAAGTAAAATGCGACTAAATATGGCCAGCTCTCTACCAACCTTTTACTTAGTCAAAAATTTAAGAAAAGTGACTAGTAAACGAAGAAAAGTAACTGACAATTGCTTAAAAACATGAAAGATAACAACGCCAAAATCTGGGAAGTTCCTGGTGACTACTCACTAGCCAGAGGTCAAATTTTAGAGCCTACAGGTCGAACCTATAGCTCTGATACCATAATTGTAACACCGCACTTGGATAAGTGGACCGTTACGTGTATTTATGGCGTGTCATCAAAGAATAAGGTAAATGTCCTCAATCATTAACTGACCATAAAGGAAATACCGGAATCAAACATCGGTAATCCAAACATAAGCCTAAAACTTGAAAAGTCAAATACTGGAGGAAAGGACTAAACAATGTCCAAATAAGAAAAGTGATGTAAGAAGTGCATAAGTAAGAAATCTGGATAGCCCCATTTCGAATGCACATGCCCTCAGAATCCTAAGAGTGTCCTACTGTACCTGTAATGATTAAATGAAACACGAATTAATGAAAATGAATCGGAACCCTCTATTTGGTTGATTAGACCTGACGCTACTCAAATGACGAACCCTAGTTCTTTTTCTTTTTTTGGTTTATGTTTTCTGTTTTGATAAAAGGGAACTACACGTGTTTTTTTTTCTTTACAACAAAACCAACCGGGCCTAAGCCCATTACACCGTTCTTCTCCTTTTTTTATAACTGGCCCAAATACTAACTTATATAGTTTTCATCATTTTCTTTTTTTTTAAAATTTTATTCGTACGCTCTCATTTAATTCTCGCGCTTTTATTTATGAATTCTCGCGTTTATTTATGTCCATTAAATAATACCTATATATAATTCTCATGCTTTTATTTCTGAATTCTTGCGTTTATTTAAAATCAAAACTGCGTATTTAAAATTCTGATTTAAATACGGGTTTTATAATTCTTCCCCTCTAAAAGAATAATTCGTCCCCGAATTAAGGATATGACTATACTGGGTTTTACAATTCTTGTCAAAGTTTATGAAATGTCCTGATATGACGAAGGTGATCAACTGTGGATCGGTTTACAAAACATCATTCGACTGAATAGCAAAAAATTTTGATCTGAACATTGGTGAACGTATATGGGCTGGTTCACCAATTAATATTCGACTGAAAACATGAATCTGACATGAGTAAGGATGAACGGCGATGGTCAATTCATCTATACAAATAATTTTAACGGGAAAGGGTGCACGCCTATGGTCAGTTCACCAAAACGAATATTCGCTAAAAGCACATGCGACTAAATATGGCCAGCTATCTACCAAACTTTTACTTAGTCAAAACTTTAAGAAAAGTGACTGGTAAACAAAGAAAAGTAACTGACAATTTCTTAAAAACATGAAAGATAACCACGCCAGAATCTGGGAAGTTCCTAGTGACTACTCACTAGCCACAAGTCAAATTTTAGAGCCTACATGTCGAACCTATAGCTCTGATACCATAATTGTAACACCCCACTTGGATAAGTTGAACGTTACGTGTATTTATGGCTTGTCATCAAAGCATAAGGTAAATATCCTAAAACATTAACAGACCATAAAGGAAATACCGGAATCAAACATCGGTAATCCAAACATAAGCCCAAAACTTGAAAAGTCAAATACTGGAGGAAAGGACTAAACAATGTCCAAATAAGAATAGTAATGTAGGAAGTGCATAAGTAAGAAATCTGGATAGCTTCCTTTCGAATGCACATGCCCTCAGAATCCTAAGAGTGTCCTGGTGTACCTGTAATGATGAAATGAAAGACGAATTAATGAAAATGAATTAGAACCCTCTGTTTGGTTGATTAGACCTGGCTGCTACTCAAATGACGAACCCTAGTTCTTTTTCTTTTTTTGGTTTCTGTTTTCTATTTTGACAAAGGGGAACTCCCCGTGTTTTTTTTTACTTTACAACAAAACCAACCGGGCCTAAGTCCATTACACCTTTCTTCTCCTTTTTTATAACTTGCCCAAATACTAACTTATATAGTTTTCATCATTTTCTTTTTTTTAAATTTTATTCGTACGCTGTCATTTAATTCTCGTGCTTTTATTTCTGAATTCTCGCGTTGATTTATGTCCGTTAAATAATACCTATATATAATTCTCGCGCTTTTATTTCTGAATTCTTGCGTTTATTTAAAATCAAAACTGCGTATTTAAAATTCTGATTTTAAATACGGGTTTTACAATTCTTCCCTTCTAAAAGAATAATTCGTCCCCGAATTAAGGATACGACCATACTGGGTTTTACAATTCTTGTCAAAGTTTATGAAATGTCCTGATATGACGAAGGTGAACAACTGTGGATCGGTTCACAAAACATCATTCGATTGAATAGCAAAAATTTTTTATCTGAACATTGGTGAACGTATATGGGCTGGTTCACCAAGTAATATTCGACTGAAAACATGAATCTGACATGTATAAGGATGAACGCCTATGGTCAGTTCATCTATACAAATAATCTGAACGGGAAAGGGTGCACGCCTATGGTCAGTTCACCAAAACAAAAATTCGCTAAAAGCACATGCGACTAAATTTGGCCAGCTCTCTACCAACCTTTTACTTAGTCAAAACTTTAAGAAAAGTGACTGGTAAACGAAGAAAACTAACTGACAATTTCTTAAAACATGAAAGATAACAACGCCAAAATCTAGGAAGTTCCTGGTGACTACTCACTAGCCAGAGGTCAAATTTTAGAGCCAACAGGTCGATCCTAGCTCTAATACCATCATTGTAACACCCCACTTAGATAAGTGGACCGTTACGTGTATTTATGGCGTGTCATCAAAGCATAAGGTAAATGTCCTAAAACATTAACTGACCATAAAGGAAATACCAGAATCAAACATCGGTAATCCAAACATAAGGCCAAAACTTGAAAAGTCAAATACTGGAGGAAAGGACTAAACAATGTCCAAATAAGAACAGTAATGTAAGAAGTGCATAAGTAAGAAATCTGGATAGCTCCCTTTCGAATGCACATGCCCTCAGAATCCTAAGAGTGTCCTGGTGTACCTGTAATGATTAAATGAAAGACGAATCAATGAAAATGAATCAGAACCCTCTGTTTGGTTGATTAGACCTGGCCGCTACTCAAATGACGAACCCTAGTTCTTTTTCTTTTTTTGGTTTCTGTTTTCTGTTTTGACAAAGGAGAACTCCCCGTGTTTTTTTTCTTTACAACAAAACCAACCGGGCCTAAGCCCACTACACCTGTCTTCTCCTTTTTTTATAACTGGCCCAAATACTAACTTATATAGTTTTCATCATTTTCTTTTTTTTTAAATTTTATTTGTACGCTCTCATTTAATTCTCGCGCTTTTATTTCTGAATTCTCGCATTTATTTATGTCCGTTAAATAATACCTATATATAATTATCGCGCTTTTATTTCTGAATTCTTGCGTTTATTTAAAATCAAAACTGCGTATTTAAAATTCTGATTTTAAATACGGGTTTTACAAATTTAACTTTTTGTCTTTAGTGATTAATTGTTGGATTCAGGTTACACAAAGGCACCCTTATAATCAGTGGATTATAAGGAGTCAATAACAATCACAAAATCACAAAAACAGCTAGCCAATTGATACAGTTTAATCAATCTTTGCCCAGATATCACACAGACATGAACACATAAGCTGTTTTACTTGAAAAGATGTTTTAGCAAGATTAAGCCAACCAAATTGCACCAAATTCATACACAAGCTATATTAGGCTTAGATAAGCACAATTAAACTTGTTCTAAACACTGGTTCAAAGAATTAAGCTAGTTTCATGCAATAGCAGTTCACTGATGTACAAAAATAGCCAAGAACAAGTTTTGATGATATACTTGACCACAATCCCAAATTCAAAGCTTCAATTTTTCTTAACAGGTTATATTGAGTATAATTTAGCACTTGTTACCCTTAGTTTAACCCTAGACCTAAGTGTCCACAAAATCATAGGCCAATTCAACTAGTTTCACTATTTTAAGAGCAATTGTTGGATTAGTGTGTTACAAAACATACAACATGCAGCAAACCACTTACTTGTGATATTAGAACAAGAACAAAAACACTACAACACCTATCACTTACTGAAATCTCCCCAAACCACATGCATACAGTAATCCCAAACACCCTTTAAACTTTTGGAAATCAAAATTTTCAAAGCAAAAGTATGATTCAGGTTAGCAAATGCATACACAAGCATCAAAACAACATTATCATGCATCTTAACAAGATCTAAACCACAAAAACACCACATACAATAGCAGATTCACAAAATCACTTGAACACTTTTTCAACAAATTTTTAGGAACAAGGGCTCAAACCTCATGTATGCACATCCACACTCACGGATTTATAGCTTATGTGTCTAGCCCAACAAGACACAAGCTTCCAATAACACCTCTGCTAAGAACAACAAGGTTAATGCACAATTATAAGAGAAAAATGAAAATCAAAGCTGATTAATTCAAGATTGTTCCCACTTCCTTGAATATCCCCAAAACACAAGCTCACAACACCTTGATAATATTCTTATCAAGGTGTATAGACCACTTATAGCCCAAAGATTTCAGGGTTTGAACCAAGACTTAGAAAAATATCAGATTTTAGAAAATTGCACAATTTCTTGCACAATGTTTGAAAACACGTTTTGAAACTTCAAAATCACAAACATATATCACTAACAACAGAATATAAAGATTGGAAATTGGAATTCTTAAACAATATCAAACACTATTTCATTCATAGAACATAGGATTTACAGATTTATCATTAAAGGAAAAACCAAGAGCAGGGCTATGTGTAAAACCCTAATGCCTTTATATAAGCTACAATGTATGCTAAGAAGCTGAAAATTACATGGAAACCCTAATGCTAAAGTTCCGAAAGTACCCTTGAATATTCGGATATTCTTAAGCATGTGAAGAACTTTTAGATGTTTGTAAAGCTGTAAAGGGTGTTGCAATTTGATCAAAGGCCCAAAACAAGCTTAGTTTGTAAGCCTTATTGTGAAACGTTGGATTGCTGACACATTTTGGCTTCTTCCTCAAAAGTATGTGCAGGGGAGGTTACATGTGACTTGGGTGGTGATGTGGCATGGGTTTTGAGGGTGGGGTTTTGATCATTAATGCCTTAATCACTAAACTAGACAATATTAGGGTTTAATTGTGAGTGATTAGAGAATACCTAATTTTGTTAAGATCATGATGAGCAAGGGGTTTTGATCAGTTTAAGGTTTTAAATATGTGTTTAGGTGCGAGATTAGTTAATTAGTTAAATTAATTAATCTGGATATGAATGGGATTATGACATGGAAAGGGGTGGCTTGTGATTGGTTCATTTGTGTTAGTGGGGCACGTGTCACCTCATTACAGGTCTAGGTAAGTATTATATCTGCCCAAATTTGGTCCCTTAGCTTCTTTCTTCTTTTCATTTCAGTTTTAAATCCACCAAACTGAATTTCCCTTTATAACCAAGTTTCTGTTTTCATACTTTAGCCCCAAAAAGTTTTGCAAAAGTATTTCAAAGGTATTTCTTCCCATTTGATGATTCTTGAAGGGCTATTTTGGCATTTTCTTCAAAGTTTATGGTCTTGAATTGTATAATTGATTTTGTGGAGGACTAACATTGACAATTCTTCATTTATGAGGGACCATTCTTGCCAATTCTTCAAAGTGGAGGGTCCTTTTTGCAATTTGACAAACTTTAAGGACCAAACATGTAATTATGAATATACAAGGGTTTAAAGTGTCAGTTCTTCAATATTGGGGGACCCTTCTTGCATAATCTTCAATTCTTAAAGGGTTATTATTGGAAAATCAACACTAGGGCTTGGTTCATTGTGCGGCTTCGTTTCTCGTGTTCGTTTTTGCGTGTTTCTTGTGATCTTTTGTCATTTTCTCAATATCCGTACCTAAAATACACATTGAACAAATACAAGCATATATATATATATGGCCTTTTTGATGATGTTTTGTACATTTAAAGCCCAAAAAGAACGATGAGATCATGTATAAAAGCCATCTCATCATCATGCCATTTGGATTGACCAACGCACCAACCATCTTCATGGACCTCATGAATCGGGTGTGCAGACAGTATCTGGCTAAATTCGTTATCGTATTCATCGACAACATACTCATCTATTCCAAGAATGAACAAGAGCAAGGAGAACATCTTGCTCAGGTACTGAAATTGCTTAAGGAAGAGAAGCTGTACGCCAAGTTTTCCAAATGTGATTTTTGGATTCCTAAGGTATATTTCCTTGGTCACGTAATCGATAGCAAATTAATTCAAGTAGACCCCGCAAAATTCGAATCCGTAAAGGATTGGGCATCACCTACGTCACCAAAAGAGATTCGCCAATTCTTAGGTCTTGCCGGTTACTATCGAAGATTCATTGAAGGATTCTCTAAGATAGCTAAGTCTATGATAAAGCTTACTTAGAAAGGCGTGAAGTTTGAATGGGGGAAAAGGAAGAATCAGCATTCCAAACTATTAAACAAAAGTTGTGTAGCGCACCTATTCTAGCCTTGCCAGAAGGCATCAAAGACTTCGTTGTCTACTGTGATGCCTCACACAAAGGCTTAGGTATTGTACTGATGCAAAGAAGGAAAGCCATTGCCTATGCTTCAAGACAGCTGAAGATGCACGGACAGAATTACGCTTCTCATGATCTAGAACTTGGATGCGTGTTTTTGCCTTAAAAATCTGGAGGCGCTACCTATAAGGAACAAAGTAAACTGTGCATACCGACCACAAGATTTGCAACACATTCTAGACCAAAAGGAGCTAAACATGAGACAACGTCGTTGGATAGAGCTTCTTAGTGACTACGATTGTGACATCAAATACCACCCAGGTAAAGCCAACGTGGTTGCAGATACATTGAGCCGCAAGGGAACTGATCCTCCCATGAGAGTTCGATCCTTAGTTATGACCATTAGCTTGGATCTACCCAAGAAGATATTAGAGGCTCAACTCCAAGCATAGAAGCCTGAAAACATTAGGAAACAAGACATAGGAGGAATGCTTAGGGCGGATCTAAGCAAGAAGAAGTTAGAACCAAGAGGAGACTTGAGAAGTGTAATCATGCACGAATCTCATAAGTCTAAGTATTCCATATATCCCAGATCTGAAAAGATGTATCAGGACGTGAAGAAGTTGTATTGGTGGCCAAACATGAAGGCAAACATTGAAACTGTTGGGTCAGTATTTACTGACCATGAAGCAAATCTAGGATTTGAATATAAAATCCTCCTAAGTGTTTATGCTCAGAAGTGAGGCCAGTCTGTTGAAAGATGACCAGAGGAACAAAGTTCCTACTGAAGACTTTTTAGTTGAAGAAAGCTCAGCACTCCCTTCCAGTGAATCCTTAGAAAACAAATGAGTCTTCACTTCAAATACTAGGCGGTCTAGTTGCTGAAGAACAAGCACTGAAGAAGGGCTTTCAGTTCAGTTTGGTTTGACAATACTAAACTGAATGATGTCGATCTCCTCTAGGATACTGAAGACACTTCAGTATTCTGATGGTTTTCATTAGGCGGGAAAAGATTACTTTAAGCCAAAGTAGGTTGCTTGTAGACTTAGATATAAGTACAGCCTTTATCTTTTCCTAGAATTAATTAATATGTACTTTGTACTGTTTATCCAACATGGTCAGTCAACCACCCACTGGATAAACCTTAACAGTGAAACATGCAAAATGCAAACCCTAGTTTTCCACCGCCTATAAAAGGAGTGTACATTGAGACGAGAAAGGTAACAAATACAAGAGCTTAAAATCTGGAAAACCTTTCTCTCTCGATACCAACTAAACCATATAGCCAAGATGCATATGAACGTTTAGATTGGAGCTTAGAGTTTAACTTTGGTTAGATGTCTATGTAGAGGAGATCAAACCCCATTGTCATTCAACCACTTTGTTATTCCGCAAACAAAGTGGGTTACAGATTCTTTATTTGATTCTAATAAAAGTCTATAGGTTAAAAGTATATTGGTATTGTTGTTTTAATCTTACATAGTTCTTATCTATTGTTAAAACAACACACTTGAGTCGAAGTAAAGAGTTATTACTTAAGTTAATAAGTAATAACGAATTAAAAGGGACCAACAAGTGGTATCAGAGCAGTTTGATTAGTTAAACTCTTATTTTATTAAACTGCTCATTTAAAAGTTTTCAAATCAAGATCCAAAAATGGCTGAAGTTATACCACAAACCCTAGAATATAGGGGTGGCCAACTCAATGCTGCTCCTGTACTAGAGACTGAAAACTTTACAAATTGGAAAAAGAGGTTTCTTATCCACATGGTTGGAATTGAACCTCAATTCCTTGGAATCATCGAAAATGGTCCTTTTGTTCCCATGGTTGGAAACATTAAAAAAACCTGAAGTACAATGGGCTGCTGATGAGAGAAAAGCTGCTAACCTAGATCAGCGTCTAAAAGGTCTCATTATGTCTGTACTCCCAGATGACCAAATAAATTCTGTTGTAAATTGCGAAACAACAAAAGCTACGTGGGAGGACCTTATTCTCTACCATGAGGGAACCTCTGATGTAAAAGAAACCAGAATCATGGATTTAAAGTTTCAATACAACACCTTCAAGCACAAAGAAGGGGAAACCCTCACACAAACATTCACCAGATACAAAGAACTGATGAATGAACTTGCGAATGATGGTGTTGAGCTTTCTAAACTTGAAATCAACACAGTTTTGGTTAATGCACTGCCAAAGAAGTGGCTTAGTTTCTGTCAAAGTTTGAGAAATGCTAATCACATTAAAGATTGTGATCTAGCCTCTCTCTTTGGAAAACTTAAATATGAAGAAAACCTAGTTGATAAGATTTATGAATGCTCAAACAAGAGTAAAGCATTAACCATTGCTACACCCTTGTCCACAGCCTTCTTCAGTGAGGCTGTCATTCAAGACTTACAAGAAAGTACTAATGATGAGGAAGATACTAGATCTAGTGAGGAACATCTAAATGACCTCGATGAGGAATTTCATGAAAGAGCTCTTCTGGCCAAGTCTAGAAGGTTCTTTAAGAAAGGAGGAAAGTTCTCCAGCTCCACAAAAGCTTCAGCTGACAATGAATGCTACAAATGTGGGAAGACTGGTCACTATGCTAGAGATTGTTATTCAAAAACATCTCTCCCTCCATATTCCTCACCAGCTCAAACAAGACCATCTGGTCAATCATCATTTCAACCAACACAAAGTGCTTCTTCTTTATTTCAGTGAAACATGGTAGAACTCAGACCAACAAAAGACTTCGAGGCCAAATACAGAGAAATCAAGGCAAGATTGGCCTTAATGAGTACTGAAAGTTCTTCATCCAAGACTTCCAAGCAAGACAAGAACAAAGGGCTTATTGCTGAAGCCTATGAATGGGATGAAGAAGATGTATCTTCAGATGATAATGAAATGGTTAATGTGAAAGTGCCGATGGCACTTGCTGATGATGAAGGGGCTAACTCAAATGTTGTGGGCAGAGAAAGTGCCAGAAATGGTGAATGGGTCAACATCACTATCAAAAAGGTACAAACTCTTCTTGAATTAGAAGATAAAGACGACATTAAATTTGTCTTTGATTACTTGTGCATTGATTTAAAATTTGTTTAAGAACAAAGAAACAATTTGCTTGAATAATTTCATAAACTTGTTCTAAAACTTGAAGACCTTGAAAGTAAGCAAATAGAGCTAAAAGAAGCCAAACATGACATTCTTACTTTTCAACAGTTGAACAAAGAAATTTTGGATGAAAATAAATCCCTAACGGTTGAACTAAAATAAGCAAAAGACACTATTAAATCTTAGCTTAGGAACTCTAATAGGGTAAATCAATGCATAAGTGAACAAATACGTGCTCAAAAGAGATACATTCTTGGTACTTAAGGATCCTTCAGCACAAATCCTATTGTCTTTGTCAAAGCCTCAAATGAGGATGGTAGCTCGATCCCTGACATTGAAAGGTCAGGTGAAGAGAATTTACCAAATCATGACACTGGACGAATCCTTTTTCCTGAGTTTCAAGAAAGTGTTGACACCTCAGCACCTGCTGATTCCTCAGTTACCGAGGATGACTCAGATGATTATTTAGAGAGTGAAGTAAGTACCCCACTCCCTCCTCTGGAGAAGCTAACTGGTGTTGAACCCTCTTCTGGACTCAAATCAATCCAGTCGATCATCATGTCACACACTACACAAAAGTAGTTCTTCCAAACATGTCAAAATTGACATTTAAAATAACTCTTCAGCTCCTGCGGAAGAATCACACATGGAAACTACCTCTTTAGTTTCATCAAATAAACTGAAGAATGCTAGATCTGAGGAAGATGAGAGAATGTCTCTTGTCATGAAAGAGATCAATGATCTCAAATTGCAACTCAGGCAGCGGCAAACACCTACAAAACTCCGAGATGAACCTTCAGACTCTCCTCATCTTAAGTACAAGACACAATTTAAAAAGGCTTGTGATTTATGTGGTCTAAATAGCCATTTTACTGAAACTTGCCTAAGAGTGATTTATTGTACTAAATGTGAAAGAACTGATCATCTCACTTGTGAACACACTCAGTATATACTTGCCAAAACAAGTGCTGATGCTCACAAAATTGAAGCATCTCATTCCATGCGAAATATGCCTTTCCTACCATGCATTCATTGTGGTATGTGCAATCATCTCTCAGATGACTGTCACTATTACCCTGTTTGCAACATCTGTGGAAGGTATGACCATGACACTCATGGACATAATCGTATCATCTCACTCAGAGGGGGTATTGAGCCAAGAAATCCAAAACCTTTTACTAAATGTTGTGAAACTTGTGGAAGCGAGTTCCACACTACATCTGATCACAACCACATTGAGTGGTTAAGGAGAAATGAAGCCCTCCAGGCTAAGAAAGCACAAGTTGTTCAGTCCTCTTCCACTGAGCCACCACACATACCATCTACAAGAGGACCCTTAAGATCTAGAACACATTCTAGATCTAAAACCCCCACCCAACAAAGGTGGGTTTCAAAACAAAACTGACCATTTCCTTTACTTGTGCAGTATGATCTCAGGAAGCCTATTTGGTACCTAGATAGTGGCTGCTCAAGGCATATGACTGGCCCCAAAAGTTATCTACACAAGTATAAGGAGGAATAAGGTCCTAAAGTTGTTTTTGGTGATAACTCATCAGCCACTTCTGAAGGATTCGGTTTAGTGAACTGCAATGGAATAGTTTTCTCAAGGGTAGCATATGTCAATGGATTGAAGCATAACCTCATCAGCATAAGTCAACTTTGTGATGCAAAGTATCTTGTGTTGTTTGATTCCAAAAAAGGTACAATCTTCAACTCCAATCATGAAATTGTGATGATTGCTCCTAGAGTTAAAGATGTTTATGTCATGAACATGAACTCTACTCAGGAAACGTGTTTCTTTGCTAAAGCCTCCAATATTACCAATTGGCTTTGGCATAAGAGGCTCTCACATCTTAATTTCAAAACAATATCTCTACTGGCAAAACAAAATCTTGTTATTGGTCTTCCCTCACTTGTCTATTCCAAGGACAAGCCATGCTCAACATGTGAAAAAGGGAAGCACCATAGGGCCAGTTTCAAAACAAAGAATACTTTCTCAATCAAAGAAAGTCTTCTTTTGCTTCACATGGACTTATTTGGCCCAGTTTCTCCTAGGGTCATTTGTCATGAAAAATATACACTTGTCATTGTTGATGAGTACTCTAGGTACACCTGGGTATATTTTATGACAAAGAAAAACCATGCACCAGATGCCATTATGTCTTTCATTAAAAGAGTTAAAAATCAAAATGACACTCATGTAAAACAACTCAGAACTGACAATGTCACTGAATTCAGAAATCGTTGTCTGATCAAATTCTGTGATGACAAAGGAATTTCTCAAAATTTCTCATCTCCTTACACACCTAAACAAAATGGTATGGCTGAAAGAAGGAACATAACTTTGATTGAAGCATCAAGGACAATGCTTGCTGGATCTGCTCTCTCTAAGCATTTTTGGACTGATGCTGTAGCAACTGCCTACTACACTCAAAATAGATCTATCATTGTGAAGAGACACATGAAGACTCCCTATGAAGTCTTTAGGGGGAGAATTCCAAACATTTCTTTCTTACATGTGTTTGGGTGTCTAGTATTCATTCTCAATCACAAGGATCACCTTGGGAATTTCGATGAAAAATCTGATGATGGTTACTTTCTTGGATACTCTCTAGTATCTAAAGCATACAAATTCTTCAACACAAGAAGACAATGTATTGCAGAAACCTATCACATCACGTTAAATGAAAGTTCTGAA